>CM056719.1:58623596-60041244 GCA_029844215.1 Przewalskia tangutica
CAATCCTTATAAACTTCTACATATCAACTTCATGCTAGCAACACGTAAAGCTAACAACAACAATATAAATATATAATCTTGTAACACATTGAAGGACAAGATTATACCTCAACGAATCTTAATCCAATTCCAATCCGAAGTCGCTCCTTAGTAGTTTAGAACCTCTCCAAGACACTTCAATCCGCTCGTTGAGACCCTTAGAACAACACCAACAACTTTCCTTCCAGCTTCCAATCCAAAACCTAGAAAGCCACTAGGTTTTCACTTTGCGACTAACCCGTAAACTATCTTTTTCCAAGATGTTTCTATTGAGACTTGCTTACAATACACATAAGAACCTTGGTTTAAAGTGGGGAGCTAAATGGATCACAAACAAAGATTTTCTCTTTTTTTTTTGTATGGAACCCGAGAGCACATAGCCTATGTTCTTCAATTTTTGTGTAAATTATTCTAAGTGTTAAGCTCTCCCTCTACTAGTAGTAATATATGTAGCACCTTGGAGGGTTAGGATACAAACAAATGGTTGGTTTGGATGTAGTCTTGCTAAATATCAAGACAAAGGTGGGACCTTTGACTTAGTCAATGTTCTCATGCTACAAGTTGCAAGACTTTAGCCTTAGAAGACTTATGGTCAATGACCAAATTGGCCATGCCATTTCGTCCAAGGCATGGCTAAGGGGGGGGGGGTGACACGTGTCGCCCTCCCATTCGTCACAATATTACGTTTTTCCGACAATTCCATAATTCCGATAATTTTTTTTTACAAGTCTCAACTCTTAACACTTGTGAGCTCTTACGTACTACCTTAAAACATGTCTTGTACATACGGGGTGTAACATTCTTCCCCCCTTAGAAACATTCGTCCCCGAATGTTCTTTCGGAGCTCAATCTATCATTCCTTGGCATAGTCTCATAAACTTGCACTTAGCAAAACCTAATTATGCCACATATGGCCCTAATATACCGCACTTGCATATTTATCCATCACAAACCAAACGAGGAAACAATCCATAGTGTGCATCATCACTATATACTCACATTTAAGGCCTAAAAAGATTATCTTTTCGTACTTCCAACTTACTTCTAGCATACGTACATAATTTCAATATTATCCGTCCTTGATACTTAAACATAAAATAACCTTATCATGCATACAAATCAGAAAGGGTCAAGATATACTGATTCATATAGGCGGTTCAAAGGACCGCTAAAATCGAACTTCCATCACGACTTCGCCACACCGCCTGTATGAACATCCTTCCTAGCATCAAGGCGAAGAACCCGCAACTGATCCGTAGACTTTTCTATCCTCCCGCAACTCTCCTACTAGGACAATCCTCAACATATGGCCCCGACGGCCACAGCAAACAGCACCGTGAGCACGCACGACATTCCCATGGTGATGCCACACACTGTGAACACCGAGGGAAGAGGGCCCCGATCGCTTAGAACCCATGTGCGTATACGACCAAGCCCTGGAGCTCGACCGGCTCCGATTACCCGGTGATCTAACCTCCCGCCTAAAAATCGGGAAGGAGGAATTGCGTTTACCGAATCAGACCTAACTGCCACGAGGCTCTCCGCCAAAATCACCTCAACCTCGTCTGCCTCGCCTTGGGCTAGCCTTGGTCTGGTCGGTCCTCTCTCTCCTCGTCCTCAATCCTCAGGCATATGTCTCGCATCCCGCAATATCCATTCCTGGTGAAGGGCCACTCCTGTGCAAGCGGTGATCATATAACGGTCTAGTCCCATAACATAGCGATGGACTCTATCGGCCATGTTAGCCACAATAGTGTCGCGATACCTAGCCAACGAGTCAAACTCAAGCTATACTCTCGATAGTCCTCCCGCTGCTCGCCTCAAGGTCAAGAACTGCCTACCCGGCTCTCCTCATCTCAGAGGCAAAAAGTGATCCATGAAGCCTCGGTAAACTCCTCCCAAACACCGGAAGAGCATCATCACCTCTTGAAAGCAACCACGACTCAAACTAGTTCAACGCGATATCGCGAACCCAGAGGAGGCTAGCGTAATGCACTGCCTCTCAAGCCCTAAGAACTCGCGCGTCCGTCAGAGTCGCCGAATGAACTCCCCGCGATCCTCATCGACTCGAACCATAAAACTCGTGTGGATGACATCCTAGAAAATCCCTAATCCGCAAACCGCCGGCCCGCGGGTCGCCGCTCGCTGGCCGCCCGACTACTATATCTTGGTCAATAATCGGACCGCCTCGTAGTTCTATACTCGCACCGGCCGCGAATCGAGGCTCGCACGAACCTTCGAGCTACCGCCGCCTCGGCCTCTAATAATACCGGCGTGGATGAACTCGCCACCCGCCACTACCTCGTGCATAGTCTGTGCCCGACTCGTAACTCACAGACTATCGGCGGCGCCGCCGCTTTGCCCTTCCGGGCCCTGGTCGCTTCCGCGAGGCATAGCTGATTCACATACATAAGAATACGTCAGAGACGGATCAACCTATTAATACAGCTCTACTGCACGATCTCAGAGTGAGAAGAATGGAAACCAATCCTAAATGTCCTGCAGCCTCCTGATTATAGATGTGGTGCACAACACACCGATAATCAAGACTCTACTAGACACGGTCTGTAGACACTTTCCGAGGACTAACTGCTCTGATACCACTTTTGTCACGACCCGACCCCGGGCCCGCGACTGATGCCCTACCTGGGCACCCTGTTCAGGTATACATCAGAGAATAGCAGCGGAACATACATGAAACTTATAACATAAATAACGAGAAATTAAACCACAGGTTAGCCGATAAGGCTACCTTCCTGGACACACATACATATACATAACAACAAAGAAGCATCCCTTTCTTTTTACAAACCGACCCACAACACGAGACTACTGCACTTAAGAATTACAATCTGCCGGATGTGGCCCGCCATACCCCGAATGTACATAAGTCTACCACATCAGGAAACCGCACTAAAAGATAAGCCTCGGTGTGAAAGGAGCTTCTTTCCAAAATCAACAGAGATCCTAAGAGCAAGGATCACCAACTCAGGTACCTATCACTGCGGCATGAACGCAGCCCCGGGCGGGGTCAAGACAAAAATTTGAGTATGGAACATAAATAAACTGCAATAACCAAATCATATGTGTATAAAAGAATGTCCTTTTACTCTCAAATCAATCATATATTAACCGCTCCTTTCCTCCTTTCAATAAGATTTAACAACATATTCTTACATACATACTTAAGAGTTTAATCCATCTTTTTCACATAACTTACATATCTTACATAACATAATCCGCCCATTTATGACACGGTGCTTGATGAATCATGTGACATAACCCGCCCGCCTGGGCTTGCATCTTGTGGAATCATATAGCATAATCCGCCCGCATGGGCCTCGGTGTAAGATGACGTAACCCGCCTATGCGTAGGCTCTGGGTAATATATGGCGTAATCCGCCTATGGGTAGGCTCGGTGTATCTCATAACGTAATCCGCCTATGGGTAGGCTCTGTATTTCATAACGTAATCCGCCTATTTGTAGGCTCGTGTATCTCATAACGTAATCCGGCCTATTTTTAGGCTCGGTGTAATATTTCCTTACATAACATTTTAAACCGTCTTATTACTTCTTCTTAAGTCGTCATAACCACTTCCCATAAAGCTGTTATAACAACCTTTCATTTTAGAGGACTTAAGACACTTTTATTCTTACAACATTTAGGAAAACGGATTCAAAGATACTACGACATACATACTTAAAAAGAATCGTATCGCTTAAAACTTCATAATCCTTAAAAGACAATCAAAGTTCTTAGTCTTCAAACTTCATAACATACTTCCTTTAAAGCCCAATTACTTATACAAAAACATATAAAGTTCCATACCTTCCAAACCAAGTAATTTATTCCCTTAAAATCATATAACTTCCACTTTTAAAATCAATCCCCTTTTCACATATAAATTCAAGTCATTTTCGAACATAAAATCCACTTACTTACTTTAAACAAATCAAGACACATAGCCTTTAAATCAAATCTCATAACTTCCTAACCGTTTACTAACGCCTCCCATAAGACCTAGTAAGGACTTAGGACAATTTAAACATACTCTTAACTTAGATTCAACAATGTAAATACTTCTTAACTTCTAAGAGTAGAAGGAATCTTGAAATACTATCACATGGAGATTTCATACGTAGGATCATGCCAAAGAATGAAGAGGTTCACATACCTCGCGACGATTGTCGACAAGTAATAAAATGCTCCAAAGTACTTCAACCTTGAGCTATTCCATTCTTCAAGTAGGATACGCTATACTTAGTTCTTCAACCTATCATGGTCACAATACGTCCATTAACCTCTTACTTCAAACATAGAATATTCCAAGTGCTAAGTCGCCAAATTCTACAGAAAATCGGACAGCACCTCCTTTGTTTTTACTTACTTTGCCACCTTTTTCAAGGCCGAAATACAATAACCAAACAGCCCCAATTGGCTCACAACAATATAGAAGGTAGTCCAATACAAATGAATAACTAAACAGCCCCAATTGGCTCACAATTTAGAAAGTAGTCCAATACAAATGAATAACAAACTAAAAGTTCAAATTCGACCACCTAGAGTTCAACCATACCAATTCTTATCAAATTTCCATTTCAATCCAAATTGTTAACATAACATGATATCAAGTCGCATTTGATTAAAACTACCACAATCTTCAAATCCATAACATGCGACGATTCTAATAACGACTAAATTGAAATCCAACTTAACATGGCTTACATTACATTCCGGATTTCCAAGGCTACAATCAATCCACAATCCTTATAAACTTCTACATATCAACTTCATGCTAGCAACACGTAAAGCTAACAACAACAATATCAATATATAATCTTGTAACACATTGAAGGACAAGATTATACCTCAACGAATCTTAATCCAATTCCAATCCGAAGTCGCTCCTTAGTAGTTTAGAACCTCTCCAAGACACTTCAATCCGCTCGAGACCCTTAGAACAACACCAACAACTTTCCTTCCACTTCCAATCCAAAACCTAGAAAGCCACTAGGTTTTCACTTCATGACTAACCCGTAAACTATCTTTTCCAAGATGTTTCTATTGAGACTTGCTTACATAATACACATAAGAACCTTGGTTTAAAGTGGGAGCTAAATGGATCACAAACAAAGATTTTCTTTTTTTTTGTATGGAACCCGAGAGCACATAGCCTATGTTCTTCAATTTTTGGGTAAATTATTCTAAGTGTTAAGCTCTCCCTCTACTAGTAGTAATATATGTAGCACCTTGGAGGGTTAGGATACAAACAAATGGTTTGTTTGGATGTAGTCATGCTAAATATCAAGACAAAGGGACCTTCGACTTAGTCAATGTTCTCATGCTACAAGTTGCAAGACTTTAGCCTTAGAAGACTTATGGTCAATGACCAAATCGCCATGCCATTTCGTCCAAGGCATGGCTAAGGGGGGGGGGTGACACGTGTCGCCCTCCCATTCGTCACAATATTACGTTTTTCCGACAATTCCATAATTCCGATAATTTTTTTTTACAAGTCTCAACTCTTAACACTTGTGAGCTCTTACGTACTACCTTAAAACATGTCTTGTACATACAGGGTGTAACATTCTTCCCCCCTTAGAAACATTCGTCCCCGAATGTTCTTTCGGAGCTCAATCTATCATTCCTTGGCATAGTCTCATAAACTTGCACTTAGCAAAACCAAATTATGCCACATATGGCCCTAATATACCGCACTTGTATATTTATCCATCACAAACCAAACGAGGAAACAATCCATAGTGTGCATCATCACTATATACTCACATTTAAGGCCTAAAAAGATTATCTTTCGCATTTCCAACTTACTTCTAGCATATGCATATAATTTCAATATTATCCGCCCTTGATACTTAAACATAAAATAACCTTATCATGCATACAAATCAGAAAGGGTCAAGATATACCGATTCATATAGGCGGTTCAAAGGACCGCTAAAATCGGAACTTCCATCACGACTCGCCACGCCACGGTATGAACATCCTTCCTAGCCATCAAGGCGAAGAACCCGCAATCGATCCGGTAGACTTTTCTATCCTCCCGCAACTCTCCTACTAGGACAATCCTCAACATATGGCCCGACGGCCACAGTAAAACAGCACCATGAGACGACAACATTCCCATGGTGATGCCGCCACACTGTGAACATCGAGGAAGAGGGCCCCGATCGCTTAGAACCCATGCGATATCGATCCAAGCCCTCGAGCTCGACGGCTCCCGAATTACCGGCTGATCTAACCTCCCGCCAAAATCGGGAAGGAGCACTGCGTTTACCGAATCGCAGACTAGCTCGGCCGAGGCTCTCCGCCTCGAAAATCACCCCAACCTCGCTGCCTTGTCCCTCTGGCTGGCTCGTGTCACGACTGCCCGGCCCGTGGATCGTGCCTTACCCGCACCCCAAGAGTCATACATCGAGTAATCAAGAACATAAAATAACCAAGATATGAAACAAGATAAATTGAGACACAGATATCTGAAGAAAGTTGCCTTTCGACATATATATATATAAAACATCTATTTCAACATGCAGTTAATCCTTTTTACAAACCTCTTACAATTTCTCGCCACAACAGCATTGCACTTCTACGAATGATATGACAACAACGACGGACAGTTCCCGCCATACCCCGAATGTAAACACCTACAACAACAGGACTATACGAAGATAAGCCTCCGAGGAACGGCTTCCCAACGCCGAATCGTGACCCTAAGAGCGAGGATCAACGATCGTGTACCTTTACTCGCGGCATGAACGCAGCCCCGGAGGTCGATAACAAAAATTTAGTATGTGAAATCAAAATAAATCAGAATGAAATCATAGCACATATAAAGCAGAGACATGTATGATAACCAAACTACGATTTACAACAAAGCAAATGTCAAGTCGTGACTCACGCCTCAAGTCATCACTCAAGTATAACAATGGGTCTCGTGCCCACAACATCAATCATGCCCGTGGAATACCTTCCTCACCGCAGCGTTCTATGATATAAAAGCACCAAGGAACACACATGAACACCGTGTCCCACTGTGTCATAATAAAATCAGACGGTAAGTACGAAGGCATAGCCGACTACTAAAAACCCACGCATCAACCAGGTCATGAATTGTATCATAAGATCTGTCTGGACCGTCACATGATCAAAGCCGCCACTTGCCCGCAGATCGATGTACGCTGCCTAACCCTCGAACTCCCGCACTCGCATAGGCCAAACTCATAGGCCCGCATGAGGTATAACCCCGCATCGAGGGTAGTTACTCCTGCAGCCGCCCGACTCGCCGTCCGCATGGCCACAAGGACCGCATGACCACAAGCGGCCGCACACTAACTCGAACTCCCGCAGCCCGCATAGGCCCTACTGGACCGCATAAGGTATTCTCGAATCATAGTCCATCGACCACCTGAGTCTACCCCGCATCGGAGGCAGCTTAACCTCCGAATATGTCACGATGAGTGGCACAATACTATCATAACGATCGATAGTTAAGAAGCACAATCAAGGAAAACCCTTTACACAAACATCACAAGATACTATCACACGTAGATCCTAACATGATTACTTATCAAAGCAACGATAAAGTATTACTGTGCTATCACAATTCAATACAATCAAGTTATTCACACAAGGTACTTTCTACTTTAAGTTAACAAGTTCGAATTAATCCCCAAAGTACTTTATACAATAACTCTTTAAAAGGTACGCCAAAATTCACACAATACCCGTAGTATATAAAAATAGAGTGACTATCTTTTAAGTAAACTAAAATACTTACCTTTGTAAAATCAAGTAACAACATTATTTTCCAAACGCCCAAGTTTGCCTAATTTCAAATGTTCACGTTTCTTATTTTAGAAAGGTTTCGTAGTTCATAGTCTTATTCATTTAAGAATATAATTCTTTTAAACAACTGAGAAACATAAGTCTTATGTGAGTAGGATATTCTTGTTTATAACAATCTTATTACAAATACCATGATTTAGGAAATATCATTTTGTCTCATCTTAGCTTCTATGCAGATGGAAGTTTCTACCGGTTTTAATAATACTTAATTATTCAAAACATTTTTATTAACGCAGCAGTTGGTTTGTCGATACACATCCCGATTTCCAAAATCAAGAAACATTCTTAAGCCGTTATACCTAACTTTCCATAAAGCTAGTATAACTCTTAAGTTTTCAAAAGAAACCAAGTATCACTCTTCTTTTCAAAACGATTTAGAAATCTTTTGAAATACTTCAAGTTCTTTATTATCACACATCAAGCCAGTTATAAACAAATCATTTACCTTTTAAAACCACAAAGTATTTTCTGACCTACATAAAGTCATATAACCAACTTCCCATAAAGCCGTTATAACACTTTATGTTTCAAACCAATCAAATACATTTAACACGCACGCCTACCGTACTACATAGTTCACACATATCATGCTAGAAGAGATAGGAAGAGGTTCACATACCTCGCGACGAGTATCGACTAATAGCAAAACGCCCAAGTACTTCCAACCGTCTTACTCCTGCCAAGTAGATCGCGTCACACGTAGTACTTCAACCTATAAGGCCACAAGCGCGCTTATTAACATTTAGACCTCATCGCAGAACATTCTACCAAAATTCAAAGACTTCTCCGCAACAACAGAAATCTCCTCCTTAATCGAGGCCGCTACCAAGCCAACCTGGGTTACACATCTAACCCGAACGGGTACAATTCTACTCCACGTAAAAGCTACACAAGTCTCATCAGAATACACCCTATGTAAATACCAAGATTTTCTTTCGAAAAGGTTTCTTATTATTCAGCTTAAGTCAAAAGACATTGCCGATAACAACGTTCGATTCTAAATATAGTATACTTCAACTATATAATCATACAACATGTAATTTCCAATTACAATAGAGGGACAAGATATTTACCTCGATAAGCCCATAATTATCCGAGTTTAAATGTTGATCCTGAGCAAGGTTTAGCTCCTACTCTGTGCGCTCCAACCCGCTCCAAACAAACCTTAGAAGTTCTATCCAAATTCTACTTATTACTCCAACTAACTAAGGAGATTTTCCTTAGGGTTTCGGTTTTGTGGATCAAGGGAAGTATAATAGTATTTCGGCTTTTCAGATAAGTATAACCTGTGATACTACAAGGTATACTGGCTAAGGTAATTTGGGCATTATAACAATACTTTTGAGAGTATTTCTAACAAGAGTGGGGTATTATACGAAACAACTAGCAGTGGGGTACCCACGCTAGCACCCCAACGGGGGTAGGGGAGGCTCACGGCCACAAAGGCCACTCAAAGGGGAGGGTTTCTGGCCAGGGCCTTACTAGGAGGGGGCTCTTGGACGAGAGTCAAACAAGAGGAGAGGGAAGGATTTCAAGACTTAGAACACATTTGGATGATGAAGTCTTCAACAAAGGGAGGGTATTTATAGGGAAGCTGGCCAACCAACGGACAAGATCAAGCCATGTGTTAGGCAAGTGTAAGGCCAAGATCAAGCCAAGTGCACCCTATCCCTACTCCACAAAACATGGCACAAAACAAGGCACAAAACAAGGCACAAAACAAGGCCAAGAAAGCTAGCCAAAACGCCCCACTTTCGCCAGCAAACCACAACTCGAGGGTGACAAGTGTCGCCTCTCGTTGGTCCAAAATATTCCGCCTCTCTAAAAATCCGCAAAAATTAGAAATGACATAGCCGATTTTACCCTACGAAAGTCAGGAAACGTTTCGGCCAAAAACGACTCTAATCGGGGGTTGTGAACAAATAATTTCGCCAAGCCACTTTTAAAAGTTTCAAATTTCTACGCACGTCCCTTACGCATACTCAAAATACGGTATAACATTCTCCTCCTTAGAAACATTCGTCCCGAATGTTCCTTCTAAGTCTCAAAACAAACGTGCACCAGTATAGTCTTCACTACTATACTTACGAGAATCAATCCTGCCATATCTGGTCACAGAAATATCCACGTAAAAATACTTATATCCAAGTCCACGAGGAAACACCTCTAACATCATAAAGCACACCACTTTTGTCACTTTGCCGCGAGGTTCTAGTGTCACTCCGGCGACCCAACAAATGGTACCGGGCTGCATGCGATCCCTGAGGCTGTCGTATACTTCTTGTACACTCGAACTCTTACCACATTTCTGATATCGTCACTTGCCAAAACTCGGGTTACTATCTCTAACGTGGTCATCATTAATCGGGAACACTGATGGATTCCGATACTTTCCCGATCATAACAATACGAAGATCGGACGCATCGCCTCCTAAGTCGGACGGCAAAAGCTAACATATAGCAACCCGCCTACTCTTCACATGAACTCAAAGGCCCAAAGTAACTCGGGCTAAGTTCCCCCTGTATTTCAAAACTCGTCACACCCAACCCGGGGTGGTATTTTCAAGAAGACCGACCGTCAACCTGAACTCTAAGTGTCGTCGCCGATTATTCACACGATTCCTCCGAGCTACAAAAAACCTCTTCTGGATAAGCTTCACCCTATCCACATCCTGCCAACACGATGAACCAACTATCCGAACCTTGCCAACGCCGAACCAATCAACCGAACTTACACTTCCGCCCCTACAAGGCGTCATAAGGCGACATCCGAACACTGAAATGGTAGCTTAAACACTCCTTCAACAGGAGACAACAATTCTCGCAACTATCCTCGAAATTCAAACACCGCCCGTGGCGAATGTGATTCTGAGAGTTCCTTGAGTTTCTAACCTTGCCTGGTAAAACCTCCAGAAAAGAAACAGCCGCACGCTGGGCTCCACTGTCTGCCATAAGGTGAAGGTAGGCATCTCGCAGACCTTACAACCTTTCGATATATCATCTCGCATAACCTCTCGCCGAGTAAACGGCCCCGATCAAAACACGATGGCTGACCCCATCGCCCGACCATCGTCGAACGCATCCACTAACTCAGACTGGTTAACTAAACTTGGGCCTAACACCCTCGTGACTTACCACCCGGCGGACCACCACAAACCGACCCACCAAACAGGCCGCGGGTTGACCCGCAACATGGCCTCAACCCGACCCGGAAATGCGCAAAACATTAGCTCCCCGATCCGGAACAATCTCTCAAATCACGTTATGAAACCCTAGCGGTCTTCTTAGCTCAACTACCCTCTTTCATTCCACACTACTCAGGGACTAATCCCACAAACATAACTCACGTGCACTATGCACTCCTATAAGGGTCAAACATAAACAATACATCTTTTACTCGAGATGGCCTTACCTCTAAGGTCTCTACGTATAAAACTCTAAGGCTCACACCTCTATCCCCAAAATCTTACTCTGCTAACCCACCATGATTTCTAATCACAACTAACACACTGCTATCAGAACATAGCACTTAAGGTATACTCACCTTATTACATAAACAAAACTCTAGAGGGTTAAAGATATATCTATATCTACTGCTTCACTCCCCTTAGTCGTTCTAATCAAACCTGCCCCGTAGGGCGCATAGCTAAGGAAGATGACAAACTACCCACCGATCCCGAAGGCTAAGTCCTCCCGCAAGGACACTCTTTCGACATCAGACCCTGACGGTCATAGGTACAACAAGTACCAACTAAAAAAGACGACATTCCCTGAGATGACGCCTGCCACACTGTGAACACTGAGAAAAATCGAATCGGATATGGCGGAACCTTCGTGTGATCGTGAACCGAAGCTCGAGCTCGACCAACTCTGCATACCCGAACGCCCCAACCCCGTGGAGGACCTCTGCAGCACCGTGGATGCGCATAATCTAATCCGCTGGTGAGGAGACTCGACTCGAAAGTTACCAAAGGACGCGCTTTGCTCGCCTCTTCTGCGTCGCCCGTTAACGTCGATCTCTACGTTTCTCGGCCTGCTGCGCATAAGCCCGTACACAGGCCATGCTCAAGCCTAACTGAAGAACTTACTTTTGCACAACCTTCTCGTTGATATTCATCAAGACTCGCGGTACATCGGTATACTCCCTGGTAGTCAAATACAGGGTCGCCTCCTTGAAATCTATATTCTCTGTTCCCGGTCGTGGGCGAATCGGTTCAAATATCATGGCGCGATGGAATCTGCTGCGCCGTGATAATCTCTGGGGGCTAGTGACGTGCAAACTCCCCAAATGAAGCACCACCTCAGTGATGATTGGGCCTGTGCTCACGTAACCTCTCAGAGTCTACTCGCAGCCTCCTGCCGCCTTGCCCTCTGGCGGGTTGCCTACGCGGAGGCATAACGCAGTGGAAAGAAATACGTTAGAGGTCCAACTTACAACACAGCCTCTAAGGCACGATCTCGAGTGAGAAGAAAATAAAACAATCCTAAATATCCTATAGCCTAATGATTATTGGTGTTGTGAACAACACAACGATAATCAAGACTCTACAGGATACGATGCGTAGACACTTTCCGAGGATTAATCGCTCACGATACCACTTTTGTCACGACCTGTTCGGGGCGTGATCGTGCCTTACCCGCACCCCAAGAGTCATACATCGAGTAATCAGTGAACATAAAATAACCAAGATATGAAAGCAAGATAAATTGAGACACAGATATCTGAAGAAAGTTGTCTTTCGGCATATATATATATACAACAACTCTTTCAACATGAACAGATTAATCCTTTTTACAAACCCTCTTACAATTTCTACCCACAACAGTACTACAGACCTCTACGAATGATATGACAACAACGACGGACGGGGCCGTCGCCATACCCTGAATGTAAACACCTACAACAACGTGACTATACGAGATAAGCCTCCGAGGAACGGAGCTTCAATGAATCGTGACCCTAAGAGCGAGGATCAACGATCGTGTACCTTTACTGCGGCATGAGCAGCCACGACCAGCGGGCCGTGTTGGTGCCTTAGCCCGCACCTAGTGACACAACATATAAAAACAACGTGAGATAACGAAATATAAAACAATAATCGAAAACTTGCCTTTCGGCATATATATAACCATCAACTCTTTTACAAATGAACTTAATCCTTTTACCAACCCCGCCACAACAGACTTACTGGACCTCTAAGAATGATAATGGCGGGACGGGGCCCGCCAAACCACGAATGTAAACACTTACGACGGGACTATACGTGATAAGCCTCGAGAAACGGAGCTTCCCAACGCGAGCGTGACCACGAGCTAGGATCAACGGCGATGTGCCTCAACTGCGGCATGAACGCAGCCCCCGAAGGAGGTCGATAACAGTAAAACGAGTATGTGAAACTAAAGATAAATCAGTAAATGAAATCATAGTAGTCTATACAAAGCAGAGACATGTATGATAACCAAACTACGATTCACCATAAATAGCGATCATGTCAAGTCGTGACTCACGCCTCAAGTCATCACTCGATTTAACAATGGGTCTCACGCCCACAACATCAATCGTGCGTGGAATACCTTCCATCACTGGCGGTTATGATATACAAGCACCAAGGAATACACATGAACACCAGGTCCCACCTGTGTCCTAATAAAACTGTACAGGGTAAGTACGAAGGCCTAGCCGACTACTAACACCCACAGTACCAACAAGGTCATAAACTGTATCATAAGATCTGTCTAGACCGTCACATGATCAAAGCTGGCCACTTGCCCGCAGTATCTAATGTCGCGCGTCTAGTCCTCGAACTTCCGCAGCCTCGCGTAGGCCAATCTCATCGGCCCGCGTGAGGTATTCCCGCGTCGAGGTAGCTACTCCCGGCGTAAATCACGGACTTTCGAGTCGCGTAGCGCGAGACCGCGTGCCCATAAAGGACGACACTAACACCGGAACTCTCGTAGCTCGCGCATAGGCCCCGAGGACCGCGTAGGTATTCTCGAATCATGGTCCCGGACCGCTGAGTCTACCCGCGTCGGAGGCGGCTTAACCCGGAATCATCTCGAGATGATTGCCACAATACTATCATAACGATAGTTAATAAGCACAATCAAGGAAACCCCCACACAAACATCACAAGATACTAACACACGTAGCATCCTAACACGTTTACTTATCAAGGCAACAAGAAAGTATTACAAGGCTATCACAAACCAATACAATCAAGTTATTCACAGGTACTTTCTACTAACAAGTTCGAATTATCTATCCCCAAAGTACTTCACACATTAAAATCTAAAAAGATCTGTTTCTTTCACATAAGTCACACAATACGTAGTATAAAATAGAGTGACTGTCCTTTTAAGAAAACTAAAACTCTTACCTTTGTAAAATCAAGTAACAACATTATTTTCCAAGCGCCCAAGTTTGCCTAATTTCAAATGTTCACGTTTCTTATTTTAGAAAGGTTTCGTAGTTCATAGTCTTATTCATTTAAGAATATAATTCTCTTTTAAACAATCTGAGAAACATAAGCCGTATATGTGAGTAGGATATTCTTGTTTATAACAATCATATTACAATGACCGTGATCTAGGAAATATCATTTTGTCTCATCTTAGCTTCATGCAGATGGAAGTTTCTACCGTTTTAATAATACTTAATTATTCAAAACATTTCCTTTTATTAACGCTGCAGTGGTTTGTCGATACACATTCTGATTTCCGAAATCAGTAAAGCATTCTTAAGCCGTTATACCTAACTTCCCATAAAGCTAGTATAACTCTTAAGTTTTCAAACACCAAATATTACTTCTCATTTCAAAATGATTCAAAAATCTTTTGAAATACTTCAAGTTCTTTCTTATCATATAACAAGCCAGTTATAGTTCAAATCAGTTACCTTTTAAAAACCACATGTATTTTCTTACTAACATAAAAGTTATAACCAACTTCCCATAAAGCGTTATAACACTTTATGTTTTAAACCACTCAAACACATTTAGCACGTATGCGTCTCTGGTACTACATAGTTCACATATCATGCTAGAAGAGATAGGAAGAGGTTCACATACCTCGCGGCAGTATCGACTCATAGCAAAGCGCTCCAAGTACTTCCAAACGTCGGCTGCCCTTAAGCCACGTAGATCGCGCCACGTAGTACATCAACCTATAAGGCCACAAGGCTTTATTAACATTTAGATCTCATCGTAGAACATTCTACCGAAAATTCAAGACTCTCCCCAACAGCGTAAACCTCTCTCTCTACGAGGCTGCAAGCCAACCGGGGTTATACATCTAACCCTAACTGGTACAATTCTACTCCACGGTACTACTACACAGTCTCTGTAATACTGATCCTATGTAATTACTGATTCGATTCTTCTTGAGCTTAAGTCCAAGGACATTGCCACAAGCTATGTTCAGTTATATATATATAGTATACTTCTACTATATAATCTAACAACATGTAATTTCCAATTACAATAGGGGGACAAGATAATTACCTCGATAAGCCCATAATTATCCGAGTTTAATGTCGATCCTTAGCAAAGTTTTAGCTCCAACTCAGGCGCTCCAACCCGCTCCAAACCACCCTTAGAAGTTCTAACCAACTTCTACACAATACTCCAACGGACTATGGAGATTTTCCTAGGGTTTCGGTTTTGCGACTGACGGGAAGTATAATAGTATTTCTGGGCTTTTCGTAAAGGTATAACCTTAGAATACAACAAGGTATAAGGCTAAGGTAATTTGGGCATAACAACAATACTTTTGAGAGTATTTCTACCAAGAGGGGTATTTATACGAAAACACTAGGCTAGGGGTACTGCCACCACACCACAAGGGGAGAGGAAGGCTCTCGGCCACAAAGGCCTATCTAGGGAGGGGGCTCTTGGGCGAGAGTCAACAGAAGGGAGAGGAGGGACTTTAACACTTAGGAAATATTTGGAATGGATGAAGAAGTTCATCAACCTTAGAGGTATTTATAGCACAAGCCAAGGCCAACCAATGGCCAAGATCTGCCAAGTGCCTAGCAAGTGTAGGGCGAGATTCACCCGTGTGTCTGTGACTTGCACACAAAATATCTACCAAAAATATCTCCCACTTCCCAAATCGTCCGTACGCCCACTTTGCCCACCAATGAGAGGGTGCCGAGTGCCTCTCGTTGGTCCAAAATGTTCCGTCTCTCGGAAAAATCCATAAAATACTAAATGACATAGCGGAAATTCCCTACGAAAGTGTAGCGTTTCGTCAACGACTCTAACGGTGTTGTGCACAAACATATTTCGCCCAAAGGTGCCACGTGGGGTGACACGTGTCGCCCCGATTAAATCAAAATATTTCGTCTTAGAAAATATCCAAAGCGGCCAAAATCTCAAAATCAAGCGGGCCCCACAAACCGTAAATTTCTCGTGGGCCCACGTGACCATTTCCAAAATAAAATTCCATAATTCTCTAATATTCCAGAAGTCGAATACCAAATCGGGAATCAATTCCCATTAACGAACCTTTTTCCTTCACAAAACCGGAAACTTTTAGTGGAAAAATCGCCTCTTTCTTCCTTTCCAATCTTTACATCGTATTCTCGTGCGTCGTCCTCGCATACATACCGAACTACGGGTATAACATTCTTCCCTTAGAAACATTCGTCCGAATGTTCCTTCTAAATCTCAAAACAAGCGTCGCGATATAGTCTTCACTCTTATACTTACGAAACAATCTGCCATACCGCCGCGAAATACTGCGCAACATACTTATATCCAAGTCACGAGAAACACCTCTAACATCACCCCAAATAATACCACTTTTGTCACTTTGTCGCGAGCACTCGACGACCAACAAATGGTGCCGGCTGCGTCGATCACCAAGGTATCGTGCCTCGAACCACTTACCACATTTACGATCGCTTTAGTTTCCAAAACTTCGGGTTACTATCTCTTTCGTGGTCATCATTAATCGGGAACATTCGGATGGATCTTCGATACTTTCCGAACCTAACAATACGAAAGGCGGACGTCCGCCTCTAAGTCGGACGACAAAGCTAACATATAGGCAACGGCCTATTCTTCACATGAACTCAAAGGGCCCCAGTAACTCGGGCTAAGTTCCCTTTGTTTCCAAAACTCGTCACACCCTAACCGGGTGGTACTTTCAAGACCGACCGTCGACTGAACTCTAGCGTCGTCGCCATTATCACGATTTCTCCGAGTGCGGAACTTCTTCTAGACAAACGCCTATCCACGATCTGTGGAACAAGCTGAACCAACTATCTGAACCACGCCAACATCGAACCAATCGGCCAAGCTTGCATTTCTGCCCCTGGCGTCACAAGGCGACATCCGAACAACGAAATGGTAGCTTAAACACTTCAACCGAGACAACGATCCTCCATGGCTACCCCGAAATCAAAACATCGCCCGAGGCGAATGCGACGGAGACTGCGAGTTCTAGCACAGTACAGACTCGGAAGAGAAACAGTAGTACCAGGCTCCACTGTCGTCATAAGGTGAAGGTAGGCACCCGTGCAACCTCACAACCGGATAACATCAACATGCAGAGCGACACGACCGAAGAACACGATAGGCTGCCCCGTCGGCCCGACCATTGGTCGAACGCATCCACGAACTTGCACGGCTAACTAAACATGGGCCTAACACCCTCGTGACCCTAACACAAAGAGGACCACCAACTGGACCCGCCCACCAAACCTACGGCGGGTTGACCCGCGTAGCCTCAACCACGACCGGCAAGGCGAAATACCATCTCCCGGAAGGAACAATCTTACTAAACACGTTACGAAAACACGGCGGTCTTTAGCTCGACTACCTTCTTTCAAATCACTCTACTAAGGGACTTATCCAACGAACATAGCTCACGTGAACTAAGCACTCCAATAATGTTCAAACATAACACTACACCGTTCTCGAGATGACGCACCTCTAAGGTCTTTACGTATAACACTCTAAGGCTCACCTTCTCTATCCCCCAAAATCTTACTCGGTTAACCGCATGATTCCTAATCACAACTCGCACTTCTATCGAACGTAGCACTCAAGGTATACTCACCTTGAAAGTTCCGAAGGACCTTGCTGCTCGCCCTCTTCACGCCGCCGTTAACCCGTCGATCTCTCGTTTCTCGGCTGCTGCGCATAAGCGTACGTGCCATGCTCAAGCCTAACTGAAGAATTACTCTTGCACAACCCTCTTTTAGATAGTCCTCAAGACTCGCGGTACATCGGTATACTCTCTGGTAGCCAAATCTATAGCTAGTAACAGGGTTGTCCCTTGGCAATCTATATTCTCTGTTCGATGCGTGGGCGAAGGTTCATATAACATGGCGCGATGGCCGCTGCGCCGTACTAAACTCTGCGGGGCTAGTGGCGTCGCAAAACTCCCGATAGCGGCACTACCTAGGTGCGATTGGGCTGTGCCTCGCCACCTCTGAACTCTACTCGCGACTCTCTGCTGCCTTGCCCTCCTGGGCGGGTTGCCTACGGAGGCATAACGATAAGGGAAATAATTTCGTCAGAGGGTCCAACTTACAACACAGCTCTAAGGCACGATCTCAGAGTGAGAAGAATAGAAACCAATCCTAAATATCCTATAGCCTCCTGATTATTGGTGTGGTGCACAACACCCCGATAATCAAGACTCTACTGGATACGATCAGAGACACTTTCGAGGATTAATCGCTCACGATACCACTTTGTCACGACCGGCCCGGGCGTGGTGGTGCCTTGGGCACCCTAGTGACACAACATCAGAGTAATCAGCGGAACATAAAACAACAACATGAGATAACAGAAATATAAAACAATAATCTGTGAAAACTTGCCTTTCGGCATATATATAACCATCAACTCTTTTACAAATGAACAGCTTAATCCTTTTTACCAACCACACTTGCGCGGATTACTACGGACCTCACAGAATGATCGACCACAATGGCGGGACAGGGCCCGCCAAACCCACGAATGTAAACACTTACGACGACGGGGACTATACCATCGATAAGCCTCGGAGAAGCGGAGCTTCCCAGCCGAATCAGTGACCACGAGAGCTAGGATCAACGGCGATGTGCCTCAACTGCGGCATGAACGCAGCCCCGAAGGAGGTCGATTACAGATGCAAGTATGTGAAACTAAAGATAAATCAGTAAATGAAATCATAGTAGTCTATACAAAGCGGGAGACATGTATGATAACCAAACTACGATTCACCGTAAATAAGCGATCATGTCAAGTCGAGGACTCGCACCTCAAGTCATCACCAATTTAACAATGGGTCTCACGCCCAACATCAATCGTGCGTGGAATACCTTCACCGCCGTGATTTATGATATACAAGCACGAGGAATACATATGAACACGAGTCCCACCGTGTCCTAATAAAGCATGCGGGGTAAATCGAAGGCTGGCCAGCTACTAACACCCACAGCAACAAGGTCATAAAGCGTATCATAAGATCTGTCTGCACCGTCACATGATCAAAGGCGGCCCGCTTGCGCGATATCTAATGTGCGCGTCTAGTCCCGGAACTTCCGCGACTCGCGTAGGCCAATCTCATCGGCGCATGAGGTATTCCCGCGTCGGTAGCTACTCCGGCGTCGCCCCGACTTTCGAGTCGCGTAGCCCAAGGACGCGTGCCCATAAAGGCCACACTAACTCGGAACTCGTAGCTCGCGCATAGGCCCCGGGACCCGCATGAGGTATTCTCGAATCATGGTCCCGGATCACCGAGTCTACCCGCGTCGGAGCGGCTTAACCGGAATCATCTCGAGATGATTGCCACAATACTATCATAACGGTGATAGTTAATAAGCACAATCAAGGAAACCCCACACAAACATCACAAGATACTAACACACGTAGCATCCTAACACGTTTACTTATCAAGGCAACAAGAAAGTATTACAAGGCTATCACAAACCAATACAATCAAGTTATTCACACAAGGTACTTTCTACTAACAAGTTCGTATCTATCCCCAAAGTACTTCACACATTAAAATCTAAAAAAGATCTGTTTCTTTCACATAAGTCACACAATACGTAGTATAAAATAGAGTGGTGTCCTTTTAAGAAAACTAAAACTCTTACCTTTGTAAAATCAAGTAACAACATTATTTTCCAAACGTCCAAGTTTGCCTAATTTCAAATGTTCACGTTTCTTATTTTAGAAAGGTTTAGTAGTTCATAGTCTTATTCATTTAAGAATATAATTCTCTTTTAAACAATCGAGAAACATAAGCCTTATATGTGAGTAGGATATTCTTGTTTATAACAATCTTATTACAATGACCGTGATCTAGGAAATATCATTTTGTCTCATCTTAGCTTCATGCAGATGGAAGTTTCTCTGGTTTTAATAATACTTATTTATTCAAAACATTTCCTTTTATTAACGCTGCGGTGGTTTGTCGATACACATTCGATTTCAAATCGATAAAGAATTCTTAAGCCGTTATACCTAACTTCCCATAAATCTAGTATAAATCTTAAGTTTTCAAACACCAATTATTAATTCTCATTTCAAAATGATTCAAAAATCTTTTGAAATACTTCAAGTTCTTTCTTATCATATAACAAGCGATTATAGTTCAAATCGATTACCTTTTAAAAACCACATGTATTTTCTTACTAACATAAAGTCGTTATAACCAACTTCCCATAAAGCCGTTATAACACTTTATGTTTTAAACCACTCAAACACATTTAGCACGTATCGTCTGCGTACTACATAGTTTCACACATATCATGCTAGAAGAGATAGGAAGAGGTTCACATACCTCGCGGCGAGTATCGACTCATAGCAAAACGCTCAAGTACTTCCAAACGTCGGCTACCCTAAGCCACGTAGATCGCGCCACACGTAGTACATCAACCTATAAGGCCACAGCGCTTATTAACATTTAGATCTCATCGTAGAACATTCTAGAAAATTCGGCGACTCTCCCATGACAGCGTAAACCTCCTCTCTAACGAGGTGGCTACCAAGCCAACCGGGGGTTATATCTAACCCTAACGGTACAATTCTACTCACGGTACTACTACACAAGTCTCTTAATGTCTGATCATGTAATTCTGATTCGATTGATTCTTGAGCTTAAGTCAAGGACATTGCCACAAGCTATGTTCGATTATATATATATAGTATACTTCTACTATATAATCTAACAACATGTAATTTCCAATTCTGATAGGGGACAAGATAATTACCTCGATAAGCCCATAATTATCCGAGTTTAATGTCGATCCTTAGCAAAGTTTTAGCTCGACTCAGGCGCTCCACCCGCTCTAAACCACCCTTAGAAGTTCTAACCAACTTCTACACAATACTCAACGGACTATGGAGATTTTCCTAGGGTTTCGGTTTTGCGTGTGGGAAGTATAATAGTATTTACGGGCTTTTCGTAAGGTATAACCTTAGAATACAACAAGGTATAAGGCTAAGGTAATTTGGGCATAACAACAATACTTTTGAGAGTATTTCTACCAAGAGGGGTATTTATACGAAAACACTAGGCTAGGGGTACCCGCCACACCACAGGGGAGGGGAAGGCTCTCGCCACAAAGGCCTATCTAGGGAGGGGGCTCTTGGGCGAGAGTCAAACAAGAGGGGAGAGGAGGGACTTTAACACTTAGGAAATATTTGGAATGGATGAAGAAGTTCATCAACCTTGAGGGTATTTATAGCACAAGCCAAGGCAACCAATGGCCAAGATCTAGCCAAGTGCCTAGCAAGTGTAGGGCGAGATTCACCCATGTCTGTGACTTGCACACAAAATATCTACCAAAAATATCTCCCACGCCTTCCCAAATCGTCCATGCGCCACTTTGCCCACCAATGAGAGGGTGCCAGTGCCGCCCTCGTTGGTCCAAAATGTTCGCCTCTCGGAAAAATCCATAAAAATACTAAATGACATAGCGGAAATTCCCTACGAAAGGCTGGAAAGCGTTTAGTCGGCGACTCTAGCAGGGTGTTGTGCACAAACATATTTCGCCCCAAAGGTGCCACGTGGGGGTGACACGTGTCGCCCCGATTAAATCAAAATATTTCGTCTTAGAAAATATCCAAAACGGCCAAAATCTCAAAATCAAAGCGGGCCCCACAAAGCGTAAATTTCTCCGTGGGCCACGTGACCATTTCCAAAATAAAATTCCATAATTCTCTAATATTCGGGAAGTCCAATACCAAATCTGGGAATCCAATTCCATTAACGAACCTTTTTCCTTCACAAAACGGAAACTT
This sequence comes from Przewalskia tangutica, assembly GCA_029844215.1. Classification (NCBI taxonomy): domain Eukaryota; kingdom Viridiplantae; phylum Streptophyta; class Magnoliopsida; order Solanales; family Solanaceae; genus Przewalskia; species Przewalskia tangutica. Next base: position 58,645,747 of record CM056719.1, read on the forward strand.
TTCCGTGGAAAAATCGCCTCTTTCTTCTTTCCAATCTTTCGTCGTATTCTCGTCGTGCGTCTCGCATACATACCACGGAACTACGGTATAACAAACACATCCCAGAAGGAGGTCGACACAAAGTATGTGGCGAAAATAAATCGTAAATGAAATCATAGCGATCATATAAAGCGGGAGACATGTATGATAACCAAACTACGATTTACAACCAGCGGTCATGTCAAGTCGGGACTCACGCCTCAAGTCATCACTCAAGTATAACAATGGGTCTCGGGCCAACATCAATCATGCGTGGAATACCTTCCCGGCTGCGATCATGATATAAAAGCACCAAGGAACACACATGAACACGGTCCCACGTGTCATAATAAAGCATGCGGGGTAATGCGAAGGCATAGCCGACTACTAAAAACCCACAGTACCAACCAGGTCATGAACTGTATCATAAGATCTGTCTGGGCCGTCACATGATCAAAGGCGGCCCGCTTGCCCGCGATGTCGATGCTGCGTCTAACCACCGAACTCCGCGACTCGCGTAGGCCAAACTCATAGGCCGCGTGAGGTATAACCCGCGTCGGTAGCTACTCCCAGCGGCGTCTGGACTCGCCGTCGCGTAGCCTGAGGACGCGTGACCACAAGGGCCGCGACACTAACTGGAACTCCGCGATTCGCATAGGCCCTCTGAGACGCATAAGGTATTCTCGAATCATAGGTCCATCGACGCTTCTAGTCTACCCGCGTGACGGAGGCGCTTAACCTCCGAATATGTCACGATGAGTGGCACAATACTATCATAACGATCGATAGTTAAGAAGCACAATCAGAGAAAACCCCTTTACACAAACATCACAAGATACTATCACACGTAGCGTCCTAACATGATTACTTATCAAAGCAACGAGAAAGTATTGCGGCTATCACAATTCAATACAATCAAGTTATTCACACAAGGTACTTTCTACTTTAAGTTAACAAGTTAGAATTAATCCCCAAAGTACTTTATACAATAACTCTTTTAAAAGGTACGTCAAAAGTCACACAATAATTCGTAGTATATAAAAATAGAGTGATTATCTTTTAAGTAAACCAAAATACTTACCTTTGTAAAATCAAGTAACAACATTATTTTCCAAACGTCAAGTTTGCCTAATTTCAAATGTTCACGTTTCTTATTTTAGAAAGGTTTAGTAGTTCATAGTCTTATTCATTTAAGAATATAATTCTCTTTTAAACAATCGAGAAACATAAGTCTTATGTGAGTAGGATATTCTTGTTTATAACAATCTTATTAATGACCATGATTTAGGAAATATCATTTTGTCTCATCTTAGCTTCTATGCGGATGGAAGTTTCTCGGTTTTAATAATACTTAATTATTCAAAACATTTCCTTATTAACGCAAAGATGGTTTGTCGATACATCCTGATTTCCAAAATCAGTAAAACATTCTTAAGCCGTTATACCTAACTTCTCATAAAGCTAGTATAACTCTTAAGTTTTCAAAAGAAACCAAGTATCACTCTTCTTTTCAAAATGATTTAGAAATCTTTTGAAATACTTCAAGTTCTTTTTATCACATCAAGCGATTATAAACAAATCATTTACCTTTTAAAAACCACAAAGTATTTTGGACCTACATAAAGTATTATAACCAACTTCCCATAAAGCCGTTATAACACTTTATGTTTCAAACCAATCAAATACATTTAACACGTGTACGTCTACCGTACTACATAGTTCACACATATCATGCTAGAAGAGATAGGAAGAGGTTCACATACCTCGCGACGAGTATCGACTAATAGCAAAACGCTCCAAGTACTTCCAACCGTCGGCTACTCCTTAAGCCAAGTAGATCGCGCCACACGTAGTACTTCAACCTATAAGGCCACAAGGCGCTTATTAACATTTAGACCTCATCGCAGAACATTCTCGAAAATTCGGCACCTCCCCATGACAGCGTAAATCTCTCCTAATCGAGGTGCTACCAAGCCAACTGGGGGTTACATCTAACCCGAACGGGTACAATTCTACTCACGTAAAAGCTACACAAGTCTCTTTAATGTCTGATCCTATGTAAATCTGATTCGGATTACTCTTCTTTGAAAGGTTTCTTATTATTCGGGCTTAAGTCAAAAGACATTGCCGATAACAACGTTCAGTTCTAAATATAGTATACTTCAACTATATAATCATACAACATGTAATTTCCAATTACAATAGAGGACAAGATATTTACCTCGATAAGCCCATAATTATCCGAGTTTAAATGTCGGTCTGAGCAAGGTTTAGCTCTACTCCGTGCGCTCCAACCGCTCCAAACAACCCTTAGAAGTTCTAACCAACTTCTACTTATTACTCCAACTAACTATGGAGATTTTCCTTAGGGTTTCGGTTTTGTGGTGAAGGAAGTATAATAGTATTTACGGGCTTTTCAGATAAGTATAACCTTAGGATACTACAAGGTATACTGGCTAAGGTAATTTGGGCATTATAACAATACTTTTGAGAGTATTTCTAACAAGAAGGGGTATTATACGAAACAACTAGGCTAGGGGGTACCCAGCTGCCCAAAGGGGAGGGAGGCTCACGGCCACAAAGGCCACTCAAAGGGGAGGGTTTCTCGGCCAGGGCCTTTACTAGGGAGGGCTCTTGGGCGAGAGTCAAACAAGAGGAGAGGGAAGGATTTCAAGACTTAGAACACATTTGGATGATGAAGTCTTCAACAAAGGGAGGGTATTTATAGGGAAGCGAGCGACCAATGGACAAGATCAAGCCATGTGTTAGGCAAGTGTAAGGCAAGATCAAGCCAAGTGCACCCTATCCCTACTCCAAAACATGGCACAAAACAAGGCACAAAACAAGGCACAAAACAAGGCCCGAAAGCTAGCCAAAACGTCCACTTTCGGCCAAGCAAACCTTGACTTGAGGGTGACAAGTGTCGCCTCTCGTTGGTCCAAAATATTTCGTCTCTCGGAAAAATCCAAAAATTAGAAATGACATAGCGTATTTTACCCTACGAAAGTTGGAAACGTTTCGTCGAAAAACGACTCTAATCGGGTGTTGTGAACAAATAATTTCGGCCAAGCCACTTTTAAAAGTTTCAAATTTCTACGTACGTCCCTTACGTACATACTCTGAAAATACGGGGTATAACACTTGGTCTGGTCGGTCCTCTCTCTCCCTGTCCTCAATCCCCTGTGCATATGTCTGCATCCTGGCAATATCCATTCCTGGCTGAAGGGCCACTCCCAGGCAAGCAGTGATCATATAACGGTCTAGTCCCATAACATAGCGATGGACTCTATCGGCCATGTTAGCCACAATAGTGTGCGCATACCTAGCCAACGAGTCAAACTCCAAGCTATACTCTCGATAGTCCTCGTTCGCCTCAAGGTCAAGAATGTCTGCGGGCTCTCCTCATCTCAGGAGGCAAAAAGTGATCCATGAAGCCGCGGTAAACTCCTCCCAAACAGCTGGAAGAGCATCATCACCTCTTGAAAGCAACCACGACTCAAACCAGTTCAACGCGATATCGTGTAACCGGTAGGAGGCTAGCGTAACAGACTCTGTCTCTGAAGCCCTAAGAACCTGCGTGGTCCGCTGTAGCTGCCGAATGAACTCCTGCGGATCCTCATCAGACCTCGAACCATAAAACTCAGGTGGATGACATCCTAGAAAATCCCTAATCCGCAAACTGTCGGCTCTGGGGTGGGCTGCCTGCTCCTGTCGGCGCTGCCCGACTACTATACTGGTCAATAATCGGATCTGCTCCCCGTAGTCTCTATACTCAGCACCCGGCTGCGGAACTGGAGGCTCTGGTACCGGAACCTCTGGAGCTACTGCCGCTCTCGGCTCCTCTAATACTGTCGGCGTGGCTGAACTCGCCGACCCGCCTACTACCTCAGGCATAGTCTGTGCCCGACTCACAGTAACTCTCTGCGCACTCATGGCGGCTCTGCTGCCGCCTTGCCACAGGCCTGGTCGCCTTCCGTGGAGGCATAGCTGATTCACATACATAAGAATACGTCAGAGACGGATCAACCTATTAATGTCTGACTCTCTTTGCGATCTCGGAGTGAGAAGAATGAAACCAATCCTAAATGTTACGTAGCCTCACGATTATAGATGTGGTGCACAACACACCGATAATCAAGACTCTACTAGACACGGTGCGTAGACACTTTCCGAGGACTAAGCGCTCGATACCACTTTTGTCACGACCAGGCCGGGCGCGGCGATGCCCTACCTGGGCACCCTGTTCAGGTATACATCAGAGAATAGCAGCGGAACATACATGAAACTTATAACATAAATAACGAGAAATTAAACCACAGGTTAGCCGATAAGGCTACCTTCCTGGACACACATACATATACATAACAACAGCAGTTACATCCCTTTCTTTTTACAAACCGACCCACAACATGAGACTACAGACCTCTAAGAATTACAACTGCGGCGGACGGGGCCCGTACCCTGAATGTACATAAGTCTACCACATCAGGGAAACCGTACCAAAAGATAAGCCTCCGGTGTGAAAGGAGCTTCTTTCCAAAAACTGAACAGAGATCCTAAGAGCAAGGATCACCAACCTGTGTACCTATCACCTGCGGGCATGAACGCAGCCCCCCGAAGGGGGTCAGTACAACAGGTACCGAGTATGGAACATAAATAAAATGCAATAACCAAATCATATGTGTATAAAAGAATGTCCTTTTTACTCCTGAAATCAATCATATATTAACCGTTCCTTTCCTCCTTTCAATAAGATTTAACAACATATTCTTACATACATACTTAAGAGTTTAATCCAGTCTTTTTCACATAACTTACATATCTTACATAACATAATCCGGCCCATTTGCGGGACACGGTGTACTGATGAATCATGTGACATAACCCGGCCCGCCTGTGGGGCTCGGTGTACTGTGGAATCATGTAGCATAATCCGGCCCGCCTGTGGGGCTCGGTGTAAGATGACGTAACCCGGCCTATGTGTAGGCTCGGGGTAATATGGCGTAATCCGGCCTATGGGTAGGCTCGGTGTATCTCATAACGTAATCCGGCCTATGGGTAGGCTCGGTGTATTTCATAACGTAATCCGGCCTATTTGTAGGCTCGGTGTATCTCATAACGTAATCCGGCCTATTTGTAGGCTCGGTGTAATATTTCCTTACATAACATTTTAAACCGTCTTATTACTTCTTCTTAAGTCGTCATAACCACTTCCCATAAAGCTGTTATAACAACCTTTCATTTTAGAGGACTTAAGACACTTTTATTCTTACAACATTTAGGAAAACGGGATCCAAAGATACTACGTACATACATACTTAAAAAGAATCGTATCGCTTAAAACTTCATAATCCTTAAAAGACAATCAAAGTTCTTAGTCTTCAAACTTCATAACATACTTCCTTTAAAGCCCAATTACTTATACAAAAACATATAAAGTTCCATACCTTCCAAACCAAGTAATTTATTCCCTTAAAATCATATAACTTCCACTTTTAAAATCAATCCCCTTTTCACATATAAATTCAAGTCATTTTCGAACATAAAATCCACTTACTTACTTTAAACAAATCAAGACACATAGCCTTTAAATCAAATCTCATAACTTCCTAACCGTTCTTACCAACGTCACCCATAAGACCTAGTAAGGACTTAGGACAATTTAAACATACTCTTAACTTAGATTCAACAATGTAAATACTTCTTAACTTCTAAGAGTAGAAGGAATCTTGAAATACTATCACATGGAGATTTCATACGTAGGATCATGCCAAATAAAAAAGAGGTTCACATACCTCGCGACGATTGTCGACAAGTAGTAAAATGCTCCAAAGTACTTCAACCTTGAGCTATTCCATTCTTCAAGTAGGATACGCTATACTTAGTTCTTCAACCTATCATGGTCACAATCGTCCATTAACCTCTTACTTCAAACATAGAATATTCTAAGTGCTAAGTCGCCAAATTCTGAGAAAATCGGACAAAGACCTCCTTTGTTTTACTTACTTTGCCACCTTTTTCAGGCGAAATACAATAAACAAACAGCCCCAATTGGCTCACAACAATATAGAAGGTAGTCCAATACAAATGAATAACTAAATGACCCCAATTGGCTCACAATTTAGAAAGTAGTCCAATACAAATGAATAACAAACTAAAAGTTCAAATTCGACCACCTAGAGTTCAACCATACCAATTCTTATCAAATTTCCATTTCAATCCAAATTGTTAACATAACATGATATCAAGTCGCATTTGATTAAAACTACCACAATCTTCAAATCCATAACATGCGACGATTCTAATAACGACTAAATTGAAATCCAACTTAACATGGCTTACATTACATTCGGATTTCCAAGGCTACAATCAATCCACAATCCTTATAAACTTCTACATATCAACTTCATGCTAGCAACACGTAAAGCTAACAACAACAATATAAATATATAATCTTGTAACACATTGAAGGACAAGATTATACCTCAACGAATCTTAATCCAATTCCAATCCGAAGTCGCTCCTTAGTAGTTTAGAACCTCTCCAAGACACTTCAATCCGCTCGTTGAGACCCTTAGAACAACACCAACAACTTTCCTTCCAGCTTCCAATCCAAAACCTAGAAAGCCACTAGGTTTTCACTTTGCGACTAACCCGTAAACTATCTTTTTCCAAGATGTTTCTATTGAGACTTGCTTACAATACACATAAGAACCTTGGTTTAAAGTGGGGAGCTAAATGGATCACAAACAAAGATTTTCTCTTTTTTTTGTATGGAACCCGAGAGCACATAGCCTATGTTCTTCAATTTTTGTGTAAATTATTCTAAGTGTTAAGCTCTCCCTCTACTAGTAGTAATATATGTAGCACCTTGGAGGGTTAGGATACAAACAAATGGTTGGTTTGGATGTAGTCTTGCTAAATATCAAGACAAAGGTGGGACCTTTGACTTAGTCAATGTTCTCATGCTACAAGTTGCAAGACTTTAGCCTTAGAAGACTTATGGTCAATGACCAAATTGGCCATGCCATTTCGTCAAGGCATGGCTAAGGGGGTGACACGTGTCGCCCTCCCATTCGTCACAATATTACGTTTTTCCGACAATTCCATAATTCCGATAATTTTTTTTTACAAGTCTCAACTCTTAACACTTGTGAGCTCTTACGTACTACCTTAAAACATGTCTTGTACATACGGGGTGTAACATTCTTCCCCCCTTAGAAACATTCGTCCCCGAATGTTCTTTCGGAGCTCAATCTATCATTCCTTGGCATAGTCTCATAAACTTGCACTTAGCAAAACCTAATTATGCCACATATGGACCTAATATACCGAACTTGAATATTTATCAATCACAAACCAAACGAGGAAACAATCCATAGTGTGCATCATCACTATATACTCACATTTAAGGCCTAAAAAAATTATCTTTTCGTACTTCCAACTTACTTCTAGCATACGTACATAATTTCAATATTATCCGTCCTTGATACTTAAAAATAAAATAACCTTATCATGCATACAAATCTGTAAAGGGCCGAAGATATACCTGAATTCATATAGGCGGTTCAAAGGACCGCTAAAACTGGGAACTTCCATCACGACCCCTGCCACAGCCTGCCGGTGTATGAACATCCTTCCTAGCTACTGAAGGCGAAGAACCATGGCTGATCCGGTAGACTTTTCTATCCCTCCTGCAACTCTCCTACTAGGACAATCCTCAACATATGGCCACGACGGCCCGCAGCAAAGCAGGCACGATGCACGGCGACATTCCCCATGGTGATGCGGCCATGCGGAACATCGAGGAAGAGGGCCTGGCGCCTAGAACCCGTGTGCGTATACGAATCCAAGCCACTGGAGCTCGACCGGCTCCCGAATGCGGTGATCTAACCTCCCGCCAGAAAACTTGGAAGGAGCACTCTGTGCCGGCTGAACTGCAGACCTAGCCTGCTGCTGAGGCTCTCCGCCTCGAAAATCACCCTGAACCCCTTCCGTCTTGGCCCTCTTGGGCTGGCCTTGGTCTGGTCGGTCCTCTCTCTCCCTGTCCTCAATCCCCTGTGCATATGTCTGCATCCTGGCAATATCCATTCCTGGCTGAAGGGCCACTCCCAGGAAAGCAGTGATCATATAACGGTCTAGTCCCATAACATAGCGATGGACTCTATCGGCCATGTTAGCCACAATAGTGTGCGCATACCTAGCCAACGAGTCAAAATCCAAGCTATACTCTCTGATAGTCCTCCCGTTCTGCCTCAAGGTCAAGAATCTGTCTACCCGGGCTCTCCTCATCTCAGGAGGCAAAAAGTGATCCATGAAGCCTCTGTAAACTCCTCCCAAACAGCTGGAAGAGCATCATCACCTCTTGAAAGCAACCACGACTCAAACCAGTTCAACGCGATATCGCGTAACTTGGTGAGGCTAGCGTAACAGACTCTCTGAAGCCCTAAGAACTGCGTGGTCATTAGTCGCCGAATGAACTCCTGCGGATCCTCATCGACCTCGAACCATAAAACTCGGTGGATGACATCCTGAAAATCCCTAATCCATGGCAAATCGGCTCACGGGGTGTTTGCTGCTCGCATGTCGTATTGCCCGACTACTATCTTGGTCAATAATCGGATCTGCTCCCGTAGTCTCTATACTCGGCACCGGTGCGGGCGGAGGCTGCAGTGCGGAACCTCTGGAGCTACTGCCGCTCTCGGATCCTCTAATAATGCCGGCGTGGATGAACTCGCCGACCCGCCTCTTACCTCGTGCATAGTGCGTGCGACTCGTAACTCTCTGCGCACTACTGGCAGCTCCTGCTGCTGCCTTGCCCTTCTGGGCCCTGGTCGCCTTCCGTGGAGGCATAGCTGATTCATACACAAGAATAGGTCAGAGACGGATCAACCTATTAATCTGACTCTTGCACGATCTCGAGTGAGAAGAATGGAAACGATCCTAAATGTTACGTAGCCTCACGATTATAGATGTGGTGCACAACACACCGATAATCAAGACTCTACTGAACCACGGTGCAGTAGACACTTTCCGAGGACTAATCGCTCGATACCACTTTTGTCACGACCCGACCGGGCGCGATCGATGCCCTACACAGGCGCGCATTGGTATACATCAGAGAATAGCAGCGGAATATACATGAAACTTATAACATAAATAACGAGAAATTAAACCACAGGTTAGCCGATAAGGCTACCTTCCTGGACACACATACATATACATAACAACAGCAGTTACATCCCTTTCTTTTTACAAACCGACCCACAACATGAGACTACAGACCTCTAAGAATTACAACTGCGGCGGGATAGGGCCCCGCCATACCCCTGAATGTACATAAGTCTACCACATCAGGGAAACCATACCAAAAGATAAGCCTCCGGTGTGAAAGGAGCTTCTTTCCAAAAACTGAACAGAGATCCTAAGAGCAAGGATCACCCTCCCATTCGTCACAATATTACGTTTTTCCGACAATTCCATAATTCCGATAATTTTTTTTTACAAGTCTCAACTCTTTACACTTGTGAGCTCTTACGTACTACCTTAAAACATGTCTTGTACATACGGGGTGTAACAGATAGCTCCCACGAATCAAACGATCATTGCGATATCACGCGGTGATGCGAACCAATACCGACTACGCCTGCGAGGCTCGATCACTCTCATGATCCAGTGTGGTGTCGGATAAACTCACGAGGTCATCCTCGGCTCTCGATCCATAGAACACCGGTGTTATACCGTATTTCGAGTATGCGTGGGGGCGTGCGTAGAAATTTCGAACCATTAGGCTTGGCCGAATTCATTTTGGGCACAAGTGCCGATTTGAGTCGTTTTTCGACGAAACGTTTCCACAGCTTACGTTGGGAAAATTCCGGCTATGTCATTTATATTTTTTGCGGATTTTTCCGAGAGACGAAACATTTTTGGACCAACGGGAGGGTGACACTTGTCACCCTCGTTTGGACGGTTTGGAGGCGGTCGAGGTGGGTTGGCCTTGGCGATTGGCCTGATTTGTGCCTTGCTTTGTGGCTTGTTTTGTGGAGTGTTTTGTGGAGTAGGGTTTAGGGTGCACTTGGCTTAATCTTGTCCTTACACTTGCTATACACTTGGAAGGATCTTGGCCCTTGGTTGGCCTTTAGTTTTGCTATAAATACCCCCCTAAGTGTGAAGACTTCATCCATTCCAAAAGCTTCCAAGTCTTGAAAACCCTCCTCTCCCTCTTGCTTGTGATTCGTCAAAGCCCCCTCCCCCTTTGTGGAGCTTTGGCGAGAGGCCGCCTCCCCTTTGTGGTGCCTTGGCCGTGGGTACCCACTAGCCTAGTTGTTTCGTATTATACCCCTTGTTGTGGTATAGAAATACTCTCTAGTATTGTTATAATGTCCAAATACCTTGGCCCAAATACCTTGTAGTATTCCCAAGGTTACACTTATACAAAAGCCGGAAAATACGATTATACTTCCTTTAGCCACAAAAACGAAACCACTAAGGAAATCTTCACGTTGTTGAAGTTGTAAGTAGAAGTTGGTTAGAACTTCTAAGGGTTGTTTGGGCTCGGAGTAGGAGCTAAGCGTTGCTCGGGATCGACTTTATACTTGGATAATTTTGGGCTTATCGAGGTAAACACTATCGTCCTTCTATTGTAATTGGAAATTACATGTTAGAATATATAGTTGAAGTATACTATATATAGAATCAACGTAGTATTGTGGCAATGTCTTTTGACTTAAGCTGAAGAATAAAGAAGCGAATCAGTAATTACATAGGGTGTATTGCGGTAGACTTGTGTAGTATTCGAGTAGAATTGTACACGTCGGTTAGGCGTATAAACCCCACAGTTGGCTTGGTAGCGGCCTCGATAGAGGAGGAGATTTCTGTTGTGGCGGGAGAGTCTTGCCGAATTTTCTGTAGGAAGATGGGAACTTGTGTTTAAGATTTAATAGACGTTTGTGGCCTTTATAGGTGAAAGTACTAAGAGTAGCGTATTCTACTCGAGGAGTGGAAAGGGCTAGCAAGGTTGTAGTACTTGGAGCTTTTTGCTTATTGTCGATAATCGACGCGAGGTATGTGAACCTCTTCCTATCTGTTCTAGCATGATATGTGTATAACTATGTAGTACGTTAGACGTACATGTGTTAACTGTATTTGATTGGTTTGAAACATAAGGTGTTATAACGGCTTTATGGGAAGTTGGTTATAACAGCCTTATGTAGGTAAGAAAATGCTTTGTGGTTTTAAAAGGTAACTGACTTGATATGTGTTAATAAAGAACTTGAAGTATTTCAAAAGATTCTTGAATCGTTTTGAAAGAATGAGTAGTACTTGGTTTTTGAAAGCTTAAGAGTTATACTAGCTTTATGGGAAGTTAGGTATAACGGCTTAAGAATGTTTCTTGATTTGAAATCGGAATGTGTATCGACAAACCAACTGCGGCGTTAATAAAGGAAAATGTATTGACTAATGAAGTATTATTAAAATCATTAGAAACCTCCATCTGCATAGAAGCTAAGATAAGACAAAATGATATTACATTTCCTAGATCATGGTCGCTTAATAAGATTGATTATGAATAAGAATAACCTACACTCATATAAGGCATATGTTACTCAATAGTTTTAAAAGGGATTAAGACATTGAACTATGAAACTTTTCTAAAAAGAGACTTGTGTAATGAATATTAGGCAAGCTGGAACTTTAGGAAAAGAAAGGCATTGTGTTGTCTTAAAATGTTTTAAAACTTAAAGTGTTATATGACTTTATGGGAAGTTGGTTATAACGACTTTATGAGAACAAAGAAGGGTTTTTATCATTGGTTTTAAATGTGGAAACTTGGCTTTAATAAGAGAAGTTGTTTCTGTTTGCTTAAAAGATGTAAGTCACTCTATTTTTATACTACGGGTATCGGGTGACTTTTATAAAAGGAATGGATCTCTTTAAAGGAATTAAACGTACGTAGTACTTTAGGGTTAAAAACCCGACTTTGGCATAAAATGAAAGTACCTTGAGTTGTGTAACTTGCCTATGCTTGTTGTTGTGTAACTTGCCTATGCTTGTTGTTGTGTAGCTTGCTTATGCTTGTGGTGATAGCCTTTGTTATGCAAATGGTGTTCTATATAACGCGTCTCTCAATGGAGTCTTAGGTTGGTAGTTGAGGACTTACTTGGGCGTCTGGCGGTGTGGAAAATTCCACGGGTATGCTCACTGCTGATAGTGTTATTCCATGGACTAGCTCTCCATGAGGTTTCTTCTTGTTCGGCCTTGGTACCGGTGGTGGCTTTCGTACTGCCGTCTCGTGGCTGATTCGGCCTTGGTACAGTAGTTAGCCCTCGCTTGCCGTTCGATGTAGTGACGAAGTCTCGTGATACGCTTGGTACCGGTGGTCGACCTCCGTACTTGCCGGTCAGCTACGTGGCCGGCCTTGGTATTTGGTAGTCGGCTCTCGCTTGCCCCGTGTCAACCGTGTTTGTGGTTGCATTGTATTATTGGTGCGGTCGGATCCGTAGTTGTACTTGTCTCAGACGGTTTTATGACACAGTGGGACACGGTGTTCATGTATACTCCTTGGTATTGTTATATCATAAAGCTGCCAGTGAGGAAGAAATTCCACACGCAGTGATAATTTGGAGGCGGGAGTCACGACTTGATATGGCGGTTATATGTTATGTCTTGTAGTTTGGTCATCATACATGTCTCTGCTTTATGTAGACTATTATGATTTCATTTCTGATATTCTGATTTCACATACTTAGTACTGTTGTCTTGACCTCCCGGGGCTGCGTTCATGCCGCAGTAGAAGTCTACCGCCGATCCGCGTTTAGGATCTCATTTCAGCGTTTTGGGAAGCTCCGTTCCGTCGGAGGCTTATCTTTGGTATGTTACCACGAGTGTAAGTTCTTATGCGTTGGGGTATGGCGGGCCCCTGTCGTCATAGTTGTTGTATAAATCTTAAGTGCATGCTTTGTTGTAGGCGGGGTTGTAAGGATTATGCTCGTTCAAATGTCTTTATATATATATGTTGAAAGGCAAGCTGCTTTGGTTGCTGTTTATTTTAATATCTCTCATTTCATGTTCATGTTTTACTTTCTGATTTTCTCGATGATTGTATCACTAGGGTGCGAGGTAAGGCACGATCACGGGCCGATTCGGTGTGACATAGTGGTATCAGAGCAGTTAGTCCTCGGAAAGTGTCTACAGACCGTGTCTAGTAGAGTCTTGATTATCGATGTGTTGTGCACCACATCTATAATCAGGAGGCTGCAGGACATTTAGGATTGGTTTTCATTCTTCTCATTCTGAGATCGTGCCTTAGAGCTGTGTGATAAGATTGGACCCTCCGACATACTTTTTTACGATTATGCCTCGCGTAAGGAAACCGGGCGAAGCAAAGCGGCGAAGGCTGCGAGTAAGCGGCCGGCGAGACCACAATACGAGCCTCGATCCGCGATGCAGGCGAGAGAGATGAGTCACAGTGGGCGATTAATGGCGGGGTTGTGGCGAACTTGAGATAGGTGGGCCGGCGGTTCGATAACACCGATGGTTCACCCTAGATCGAATAGTTCGAGGCTACGGGATTTTTACGAGGTGTAGGCGCGAGTTTTATGGGTGAGGCACGAGGATGATCGCGAGGAGTTCATCAAGCGATTCTGCGGATCGTGAGTAATCAAGGCATCGGAGACCGAGTCGGTGGTCTAGGTTCACATCAATGCGTGATACGCGATCGGTGGTTTGATTCGTGGGAGCTGTCGAGGAGAGCATGCTTCCGACTTTTGGGGCGAGTTCTCGAGGCATTTCTTGCACATTTCTTGCCTCCACGGATGAGAGGGCTCGGGCGACAGATTTTGGTGTTCTGGCGAGCAGGCGTACGGTTCGGGAGTACAATGTAGAGTTCGACTCATTAGCCCGGTACGTCCCCGCGTTGGTAGCTAGTATGGAGGATAGGGTGCATCGCTACGTCACCGGGCTAGATGATCACCTAGCCGAGAGTTGTTCGGGTGTAGCTCTTCAGCCGGGCATGGACATTGCCGCGTCAGCGTATGCACTTGGATGTGAGGCGGATAAATCGGCGGAATGACGAGTCGGAGAAGAGGGCGAGCAGCGGTGGTCCTTTGGTGACTTTCGAGGCGGACGCCAGCGAAGACTAGTTATGTACCTCCGCCATTGCGAGTGGTCCTCCGCGACCCGGGACCCTTGGGATATTCAGTGCGTCGTGGCTCCCGGGTTTGATTTTGAGGAGTAAGTGCTCGCGGATGAGGTTGCCCTTGTCTCAGTGTGGCGTTGTAGAAAACTTCATAAGAAGTGTCGTCTTGACTCGGGAGATTGTTATTTTGCGGCCAGCAGGCCATCGGCAGAAGATCGTCCGAGGTAGTACGGTAGGATAGCATGGACTACTAGAGCGATTCGGGTTCTTCACCTTCCATAGCTAGGCGGGATGTTCGTGCACCGAGCCAGTAAGTCGCGGTGGGAGTTCGATTTTAAGCGGTCCTTTGAACCGCGATTTTTAGTATATCCTTAACCTCTAGAGACTTATATGTATTGATGTTGATGATGTGTTTAGTGTTATGTTCGGATAGCTTTGTGCTATAGCGTGATTTAAAAATCTGGTTAGTGTGAGATGGAAGTGGTAGCTTCCATGATGTGTTCGTGTCGAGGCGGGAGTTGGCGCTACTGATGGGTCGGGTTGGGGCCATGTTGCGGGCCAACCGCGTCCGTTCGAGGAAGGGTCAGCTGGGTGGTCGCCGGTGGCGAGTCACGAGGTGCTAGGCCAAGTTTAGATGACCATCGTATGAGTTCATAGATATGTTCGACGAATCGGTTCGTGAAGGCCGAGAGTGGCCTTAGAAATCGAGGGTAGTAAGATGACCAAGTTTGGAGGTAGTAACTCGAGGTTGGAAAGCGAAACGTTGACGGAGTGAGTGCGGATACTAGAAAGAGCTCGAGTGTTGAGAAGTGCGGCGAGATAGAGGAGAAGTGAGCGTGTGTGATCGTTTCTTTTGTGAAATGTAGGTGCGAAGGAGTATATTTTAGACCTTGGTGGGGACTTTTGTGCTAAGCGAGGTGGTTCGTTGGCGTGGATTTGGGTTTCTTGCGCATGTTATTTTGTGGCGGTGTGGCATGTTTGATTCGTAAGTATAGTAGTGAAGACTATCTTTGGCGCACGTTTGTTTGAGACTTAGAAGGAACATTCGGGACGAATGTTTCTAAGGAGGAGAATGTTATACCGTATTTCAGTATATGCGTGGGGGCGTGCGTAGAAATTTCGAACTTCATTAGGCTTGGCGAATTCATTTTGGGCACAAGTGCGATTTGAGTCGTTTTTTCGAAAGCGTTTCCACGACTACGTTCGGAAAATTCCGGCTATGTCATTTATATTTTTAGCGGATTTTTAGAGGCGAAACATTTTTGGACCAACGGGAGGGTGACACTTGTCACCTCATTGAGCGATTTGGAGGCGGTCAGGTGGGTTGGCCTTGGCGATTGGCCCCTTGATTTGTGCCTTGCTTTGTGGCTTGTTTTGTGGAGTGTTTTGTGGAGTAGGGTTTAGGGTGCACTTGGCTTAATCTTGTCCTTACACTTGCTATACACTTGGAAGGATCTTGGCCCTTGGTTGGCCTTTAGTTTTGCTATAAATACCCACAAGTGTGAAGACTTCATCCATTCAAAAACTTCCAAGTCTTGAAAACCCTCCTCTCCCTCTTGCTTGTGATTCGTCCAAAGCCCCTCCCCTTTGTGGAGCTTTGGCGAGGCCACCCTCCCTTTGTGGTGCCTTGGTAGTGGGTACCCCACTAGCCTAGTTGTTTTATTATACCCCTTGTTGTGGTATAGAAATACTCTCTAGTATTGTTATAATGTCCAAATACCTTGGCCCAAATACCTTGTAGTATTCCCAAGGTTACACTTATACAAAAGCCGGAAAATACGATTATACTTCCTTTAGCCACAAAACGAAACCTAAGGAAATCTTCACCCGTTGTTGAAGTTGTAAGTAGAAGTTGGTTAGAACTTCTAAGGGTTGTTGGAGCTCGGAGTAGGAGCTAAGCGTTGCTCGGGATCGACTTTATACTTGGATAATTTTGGGCTTATCGAGGTAAACACTCTTGTCCTATTGTAATTGGAAATTACATGTTAGAATATATAGTTGAAGTATACTATATATAGAAGTGAACGTAGTATTGTGGCAATGTCTTTTGACTTAAGCTGAAGAATAAAGCAACTGTAATTACATGGGACGTATTGCGGTAGACTTGTGTAGTATTCTTGAGTAGAATTGTACACGTCAGGTTAGGCGTATAAACCCCCACTGGTTGGCTTGGTAGCCGGCCTCGATAGAGGAGGAGATTTCTGTTGTGGCGGAGAGTCTTCTTGAATTTTACGTAGGAAGATGGGAACTTGTGTTTAAGATTTAATAGACGTTTGTGGCCTTTATAGGTGAAAGTACTAAGAGTAGCGTGATTCTACTCGAGGAGTGGAAAGGGCTAGCAAGGTTGTAGTACTTGGAGCTTTTGCTTATTGTCGATAATCGGCGAGGTATGTGAACCTCTTCCTATCTGTTCTAGCATGATATGTGTATAACTATGTAGTGCGTTAGGCGTCGTGTGTTAATCGTATTTGATTGGTTTGAAACATAAGGTGTTATAACGGCTTTATGGGAAGTTGGTTATAACGACCTTATGTAGGTAGAAAATGCTTTGTGGTTTTAAAAGGTAATCGACTTGATATGTGTTAATAAAGAACTTGAAGTATTTCAAAAGATTCTTGAATCGTTTTGAAAGAATGAGTAGTACTTGGTTTTGAAATCTTAAGAGTTATACTAGCTTTAAGGAAGTTAGGTATAACGGCTTAAGAATGTTTCTTGATTCGGAAATCAGAATGTGTATCGACAAACCACTGCAGCGTTAATAAAAGGAAAATGTATTGACTAATGAAGTATTATTAAAATCAGTAGAAACCTCCATCTGCATAGAAGCTAAGATAAGACAAAATGATATTACATTTCCTAGATCATGGCTGCTTAATAAGATTGATTATGAATAAGAATAACCTACACTCATATAAGGCATATGTTACTCAATAGTTTTAAAAAGGGATTAAGACATTGACTATGAAACTTTTCTAAAAAGAGACTTGTGTAATGAATATTAGGCAAACTGGAACTTTAGGAAAAAGAAAGGCATTGTGTTGTCTTAAAATGTTTTAAAACTTAAAGTGTTATAACAGCTTTATGGGAAGTTGGTTATAACGACTTTATGAGAACAAAAGAAGGGTTTTTATCATTGGTTTTAAATGTGGAAACTTGGCTTTAATAAGAGAAGTTGTTTTTGTTTGCTTAAAAGATGTAAGTCACTCTATTTTTATAATACGGGTATCGGGTGACTTTTATAAAAGGAATGGATCTCTTTAAAAGGAATTTAACGTACGTAGTACTTTAGGGTTAAAAACCCGGACTTTGGCATAAAATGAAAGTACCTTGAGTTGTGTAACTTGCCTATGCTTGTTGTTGTGTAACTTGCCTATGCTTGTTGTTGTGTAGCTTGCTTATGCTTGTGGTGATAGCCTTTGTTATGCAAATGGTGTTCTATATAACCGCGTCTCTCAATGGAGTGCCGGTTGGTAGTTGAGACTTACTTGGGCGTGGCGTGTGGAAAATTCCACGGGTATGCTCTCGCTGATAGTGTTATTCCATGGACTAGCTCTCCGTGAGGTTTCTTCTTGTTCGGCCTTGGTACGGTGGTGGCTTCGTACCTGCCGCCTCGTGGCTGATTCGGCCTTGGTACAGTAGTTAGCCCTCGCTTGCCGTTCGATGTAGTGACGAAGTCTCGTGATACGCCCGTACGGTGGTCGGCCTCGTACTTGCCCCGGTCAGCTACGTGACCGGCCTTGGTATATGGTAGTCGGCTCTAGCACTTGCCCCGTGTCAAATTCGTTTTTGTGGTTGCATTGTATTATTGGTACTGTCGGATCGGTAGTTGTACTTGTCTGTCGGTTTTTATGACACAGTGGGACACAGTGTTCATGTATACTCCTTGGTATTGTTATATCATAAAGCTGCCGTGATGAGGAAGAAATTCCACGCACAGTGATAATTTGGGCGGAGTCCACGACTTGATGTTGGTTATATGTTATGTCTTGTAGTTTGGTCATCATACATGTCTCTGCTTTATGTAGACTATTATGATTTCATTCTGATATTCTGATTTCACATACTTGGTACTGTTATCTTGACCTCGCCGAAATTGCGTTAAATCTGCGGTAGAAGTACATTTGTCGATCCGCGTTTAGGATCTCATTTCAGCGTTTTGGGAAGCTCCGTTCCGTCGGAGGCTTATCTTTGGTATGTTACCACAGTGAGTCCGTAAGTTCTTATGCGTTCGGGGTATGGCGAGGCCCTGTCCGTCATAGTTGTTGTATAAATCTTAGAGTGCATGCCTTTATTGTGGCGGGGTTGTAAGGATTATGGCTGTTCAAATGTCTTTATATATATATGTTGAAAACCTATTTTGGTTGCTTTGTTTATTTTAATATCTCATTTCATGTTCATGTTTTACTTTCATGATTTTCTCGATGATTGTATCACTAGGGTGCCGGTAAGGCACGATCACGGCATTCGGGTGTGACAGTGCTGACTCGTAAAGTCCCGTAGTCTCAAAATGCGCTCGGGGTGAACTACGGTGCTCTGGAACTGGCTGCTGCATCGGCCTATCCTCATATCGCCACGACCACGCCGATCGGGCCATCTCTTGTACCCATCTCATCTGCTCCGGTGTGGGATGGAGGCTCATCTGTTGTCTCAGCGACCATCGCTGCGGCTCTAAACTCTTTGGTCTTTGCGGCGTCGCAAAACTTCGCCGTCAAGCACTATCTCGAATAACGACTGGGGCCTGCCTCAGTAACCTCCGTGCTCTACTCGCGACTCCTCCATTGCGCCTCTGGGCGGGTTGTCTTCTGCGGAGGCATAGCTCGTAAAGGAAAGGAATACGTCGGAGGTCCAACTTATCACACGGCTCTAAGGCACGATCTCGGAATGAGAAGAATGAAACCAATCCTAAATATCTTATAGCCTCACGATTATTGGTGTGGTGCACACCGATAATCAAGACTACTAGATCTGGTGCGTAGACACTTTCGAGGATTAATCGCTCGATACCACTTTTGTCACGACCGAACCGGGCGTTGATCGTGCCTACCGGGCACCTTAGTGAAACAACATCAGAGAAAATCAGCGGAAATAAAACATAAACATGAAACAAGAGATATGATAAATAAACAGGCCAACCAAAACGTTGCCTCAGATATATACATAAAAACCGAGCAGTTATCCTTTTACAACTCTGCCTGCAATTTTACTGACCTCTAAGAGTTTTTGTTATACCCCGTAGTTCCGGTATGTATGCGAGGGCGTCGTGCGAGAATACGTGAAAGATTGGAAGGGAAGAAAGAGGCGATTTTTCCACGGAAAAGTTTCGGTTTTGTGAAGGAAAAAGGTTCGTTAATGGGAATTGGATTCCCAGTTTGGTATTCGGACTTCGAATATTAGAGAATTATGGAATTTTATTTTGGAAATGGTCACGTGGGGCCCAGGAGAAATTCTGATTTTGTAGGGCCCACTTTGTTTGAGATTTTGGCCATTGTGGATATTTTGGAAGATGTTTTATTTTGGGCCAATAGGAGGTGACACGTGTCACCCCGCCTAGGTGGCTTTCCGAATGGCATTTGTGCACAACACCCTGGTTAGAGTCGTTTTTTAAACGTTTTACATAACTGCGAGGAAAATTCCGCTATGTCTTTTCTTATTTTTGGATTTTTCCGAGAGGCGGAACATTTTGGACCAACGGGAGGGTGACATGTGTCACCTCGGGAAGCAAGTGGGCGGCTTAAGTAGATTGGTGGGCAAGTTGTTGGTAGATATTTGTGTAGATATTTGTGAGGTTTTAAGGAGTAGGGGCTGCGGGCACTTGGGCATATCTTGGCCCTACACTTGCCTAGCACTTGGCTAGATCTTGGCCATTGGTTGGCCTTGGCTTGTGCTATAAATACCCCTCCCTTTGAAGACTAATTCATTCACAAATTGCCTAAGTCTTGAGAGCCGTCCTCCCCTTTTCGCGAGGCCCTCGCCGAGAGTCCCCTAGTGGTAGGCCGAGGTAGACACCCCTCCTTTGTGGTGTGGCCGTGGGTACCCCTGCTAGTTTGTTTTCATATAATACCCCTCTTGGTAGAAATACTCTCAAAAGTATTGTTATAATGCCCAAATTACCTTAGCCAGTATACCTTGTTGTATTCTAAGGTTATACCTATCTGAAAAGCCCGAAATACTATTATACTTCCCAAAATCACAAAACCGAAACCCTAGGAAAATCTCCATAGTCCGTTGGAGTGTTGTGTAGAAGTTGGTTAGAACTTCTAAGGGTGGTTTAGAGCGAGTTGGGCGCCTGAGTCGAGCTAAACGATTGCCCAGATCGACTTTATACTTGGATAATGATGGGCTTATCGAGGTAACTATCTTGTCCCCTTTGTAATTGGATATTACATGTTGTAGGATTATATAGTTAAAGTTTACTATGTATATAATGAACATAGCTTATGGCAATGTCTTTGGACTTAAGCTCAAGAATCGAATCGAATCAGAATTACATAGGACATTACATGAGACTTGTGTAGTAATCTTGTGAAGTAGAATTGTACCGTTCGGATTAGATGTATAACCCCGGCTTCGTAGCCTACCGTAGAGAGGAGATTTACGCCATGGGGAGAGTCTGCCGAATTTTCTGTAGAATGTTCTACGATGTTAATAAAGCGCCAGGGCCTTAGGTTGAAGTGCTACGTGTGGAATGATCCACTTGGCTTAAGGAGTAGCCGGCGAAGTACTTCGAGCATTTTGCTATTAGTCGATAATCGTCGCGGTATGCGAACCTCTTCCTATCTCTTCTAGCATGATATGTGTGAACTATGTAGTACGGTAGCGTCATACGTGCTAAATGTATTCGATTGGTTTAAAACATAAAGTGTTATAACGCTTTATGGGAAGTTGGTTATAACGACTTTATGTAGATAAGAAAACACTTTGTGGTTTTTACAAGGTAAATGATTTGTTTATAACTGGCTGGATGTGTGATTATAAAGAACTTGAAGTATTTCAAAAGATTTCTGAAATCGTTTTGAAAGAGAAGTAATACTTGGTTTTGAGAACTTAAGAGTTATACTAGCTTTATGGGAAGTTAGGTATAACGGCTTAAGAACGTTTTATTGATTTTGGAAATCAGGATTTGTATCGACAAACCACTGCAGCGTTAATAAAAGGAAATGTTTTGAATAATGAAGTATTATTAAAACCAAGAGAAACTTCCATCCGCATAGAAGCTAAGATGAGACAAAATGATATTTCCTAGATCATGGTCATTGTAATAAGATTGTTATAAACAAGAATATACTAATCACATATAATGCTTATGTTTCTCCGATTTTTTAAAAGAGAATTATATTCTTAAATGAATAAAGCTATGAACTACGAAACCTTTCTAAAATAAGAAACGTGAACATTTGAAATTAGGCAAACTTGGACGCTTGGAAAATAATGTTGTTACTTGATTTTACAAAGGTAAGAGTTTTGGTTTTCTTAAAAGGATAGTCACTCTATTTTTATACTACTGTATTGTGTGACTTATGTGAAAGAAACAGATCTTTAAAGATTTAATGTGAAGTACTTTGGGGTTAGATACCCGAACTTGTTAGTAGAAAGTACCTTGTGTGAATACTTTATTGTATTGGTTGTGTTGGTTGGTGATAGCCTTGTAAGACTTTCTTGTTGCTTTGATAAGTAAACATGTTAGGATGCTACGTGTTAGTATCTTGTGATGTTTGTGTAAAGGGGTTTCCTTGATTGTGCTTATTAACTATCGTTATGATAGTATGGTGGCATTCATCTCTTGAGATGATTCCGGTTAAGCCGCCCACGCGGGGTAGACTCAGCGATGGGACCGTGATTCGAGAATACCTCATGCGGGTCCCGGGGCCTACGCGGAGCTACGAGTTCCGAGTTAGTGCGTCCTTTATGGGCACGCGTCCTCGCGCTACGCGACTCGAAAGTCCGTGGCGATGCCGGGAGTAGCTACCGACGCGGAATACCTCATGCGGCGATGAGATTGGCCTACGCGAGTCGCGGAGTTCCAGGACTAGACGCGACATTAGATATCGCGGGCGTGGCGGCTTTGATCATGTGATGCCCAGACAGATCTTATGATACGCTTTATGACCTTGTTGATACCATGGGTGTTAGTAGTCGGCTATGCCTTCGTATTTACTCGCATGCAGTTTATTAGGACACAGTGGGACTGGTGTTCATATGTATTCCTTGGTGCTTGTATATCATAAACCGCCGGCGATGGCGAAGGTATTCCACGCACGATTGATGTTGTGGGCGTGAGACCCATTGTTAAATTTAGTGATGACTTGAGGTGTGAGTCCCCGACTTGACATGATCGCTATTTATGGTGAATCGTAGTTTGGTTATCATACATGTCTCTCGCTTATATAGACTACTATGATTTCATTTACGTATTTTTAGTTTCACATACTCTGTTAGATCGACCTCCTTCGGGCCGTTCATGCGCAGTTGAGGTACACCGCCGATCCTAGCTCTCGTGGTCACGGCGTTTGGGAAGCTCCGTTTCTCCGAGGCTTATCAGCGTATAGTCCCCGTCGTAGCTCTGTTTACATTCGTGGGTTCTACGGGCCCCGTCCCGCCATTGTTGTCGTATCATTCTTAGAGGTCCAGAGTAATCTTAAGGCGGGGTTTGTAAAAAGGATTAAACTGTTCATGTTAAAAGTTGTCATTTATATATATGCCGAAAGGCAAGTTTTCACAGATTATTGTTTTATATTTCTGTTATCTCATGTTGTTGTTTTATGTTCCACGACACTCGATGTTGTGTCACTAGGGTGCCCGGTAAGGCACTACCACGCCCGGAACGGGTCGTGACAAAAGTGGTATCAGAGCAGTTAATCCTCGGAAAGTGTCTACAGACCGTATCCAGTAGAGTCTTGATTATCGGTGTGTTGTGCACCACATCAATAATCAGGAGGCTATAGGATATTTAGGATTGGTTTCTATTCTTCTCACTCTGAGATCGTGCCTTAGAGCTGTGTTGTAAGTTAGACCCTCTGACGTATTTCTTTCCCTTACCGTTATGCCTCCGCGTAGGGCAAACCCGGGCCCAGGAGGACAAGGCAGCCGAGGGAGCTGCGAGTAGAATACAGAGGGTTGCGAGGGCACAGGCCCAATCATTACCTAGGGTAGTGCTTCATTCGGGGATTTCTGCGACGTCACTAGCCCCAGCAGAGTTTAAGCACGGCGACGCAGCTCCATCGCGCCATGATATGTGAACCTTCGCCCACGCAGAACCGAGAGTATAGATTGCAAGAGACAACCTTGTTACTAGCTATGGATTTGGCTACCAGAGAGTACCGATGTACCGCGGGTCTTGATGACTACCTAAGAGAAGGTTGTGCAAGAGTAACCCTTCAGTTAGGCTTGAGCATGGCCTGTGTACGGGCTTATGCGCAGCAGGCCGAGAAACGTAGAGATCGACGGGTTAACCAGGGACAGCAGAAGAGGGCCAGAGCAGCAAGGTCCTTCGGTAACTTTCAAGGTGAGTATACCTTAAGTGCTATGTTCTGATAGCAGTGTGTTAGTTGTGATTAGAAATCATGGTGGGTTAACCGAGTAAGATTTTGGAGGATAGAGAAAGTGTGAGCCTTAGAGCTTTATACGCAAAGACCTTAGAGGTAAGGCCATCTCGAGAAAGGTGTAGTGTTATGTTTGACCCTTATAGGAGTGCATAGTGCACGTGAGCTATGTTCGTGGGATAAGTCCCTGAGTAGCGTGATTTGAAAGAAGGTAGTCGAGCTAGGAAGACCGCTAGGTTTTCGTAATATGATTTATGAAATTATTCCTTCGGGGAGCTAGTGTTTTGCAACGCCGCCTGCCGAGGCCATGTTGCGGTCAACCCGCCGGTATGGTGGTGGGGTCAGTTTGTGGTGGTCCCGCCTTGTGGTAGGGTCACGAGGGTGTTAGGCCCAGGTTTAGTTAATCAGCGTATGAGTTCGTGGATGCGTTCGACCAGTGGTCGGGCCGATGGGGGCAGCCCATCGTGTTCTTCGGTCAGGACCGTTTTACTCGGCTGTGTTGGGTTATCAAAAAGGTTGTGAGGTTGCACGGGGTGCCTACCTTCACCTTATGACGGACAGTGGAGCCAGTGGCACTGTTTCTCTTTCTCGAGTTTGTACAGCGGGGCTAGGAACTCAGTGAGTCTCCAGACGCATTCGCCTCGCCGATGTTTTGATTTCGCGGTAGCCGTGAGGATCGTTGTCTCCTGGTTGGGAGTGTTTAAACTACCATTTCGGTGTTCGGATGTCGCCTTGTGACGCCTTGGGGCAGAAATGCAAGTTGCGGTCGATTGGTTCGATGTTGGCGTGGTTCGATAGTTGGTTCAGCTTGTTCCGGTAGATCGGATAGTGAAGCTTGTCTAGAAGAAGTTACGGCACGGAGGAATCGTCGCGGATAATCGGCGACGCTAGAGTTCAGTTGACGGTCGGTCTTCTTGAAAGTACCACCCTGACAGGGTGTGACGAGTTTTGGAAATAGAGGAACTTAGCCCGAGTTACTTTGGGCCTTTGTGAGTTCATGTGAAGAATAGGCCAGGTTGCCTATATGTTAGCATTTGCCGTCCGACTTAGGAGGAAGGACGTCCGGTCTTTCGTATTGTTATGTTCGGGAAAGTATCGAAGATCCATCCAGAATGTTCCCAGTTAATGATGACCACGTTAGAGATAGTAACCCCGAGTTTTGGATACTAAAGCAGTATCAGAAATATGGTAAGAATTCGAGTGTACGACAGCTTCAGTGATCGCATGCAGCCCGGTACCATTTGTTGGGTCGTTGGAGCA
The DNA here is from genome assembly GCA_029844215.1 of Przewalskia tangutica. Lineage (NCBI taxonomy): Eukaryota > Viridiplantae > Streptophyta > Magnoliopsida > Solanales > Solanaceae > Przewalskia > Przewalskia tangutica. Next base: position 58,670,701 of record CM056719.1, read on the forward strand.
AGGCTCGCGACAAAGTGACAAAAGTAGTATTATTTGTGGTGATGTAGAGGTGTTTCCTCGTGGACTTAGATGTAAGTTTTGCGCAGGTGTTTCCATGGCCAGGTATGGCAGGATTGTTCTCGTAAGTATAGTAGTGAAGACTATATGGGCGCACGTTTGTTTTGAGACTTAGAAGGAACATTCGGGACGAATGTTTCTAAGGAGGGGAGAATGTTATACCCCGTAGTTCCAGGGTATGTATGCGAGGACGACGCATGCGAGAATACGGCTGAAAGATTGGAAGGAAGAAAGAGCGATTTTTCCACGGAAAAGTTTCCGGTTTTTGTGAAGGAAAAGGTTCGTTAATGGGAATGGATTCCTGATTTGGTATTCGGACTTCCCGGAATATTAGAGAATTATGGAATTTTATTTTCGAAATGGTCACGTGGGCCCACGGAGAAATTTACTGCTTTTGTGGGGCCCACTTTGTTTTCGAGATTTTGGCCATTGTGGATATTTTGGAAGATGTTTTATTTTGGGCCAATAGGAGGGTGACACGTGTCACCCCGCCAGTGGCTAGCCGAATGGCATTTGTGCACAACACCCTGCTAGAGTCGTTTTTAAACGCTTTACATAACTTGCGAGGGAAAATTCCGCTATGTCTTTTCTTATTTTTGCGGATTTTTCCGAGAGACGGAACATTTTGGACCAACGGAGGGTGACATGTGTCACCCTCGCATCGAAACAAGTGGCTTAGGGCCGATTAATTGGGCAAGTTGTTGGTAGATATTTGTGTAGATATTTGTGAGGGTTTTAAGGAGTAGGGGCTAGGGGGGCACTTGGGCATATCTTGGCCCTACACTTGCCTAGCACTTGGCTAGATCTTGGCCATTGGTTGGCCTTGGCTTGTGCTATAAATACCCCTCCCTTTGAAGACTAATTCATTCACAAATTGCCTAAGTCTTGAGAGCCTGCCCCCTCCCCTGTTCGTGGGGGCCCCTTGCCGAGAGTCCCCAGTGGGTAGGCCGAGGGTGACACCCCCTCCTTTGTGGTGTGGCCGGGTACCCCACTGCTAGTTTGTTTTCATATAATACCCCCCCTCTTGGTAGAAATACTCTCAAAAGTATTGTTATAATGCCCAAATTACCTTAGCCGTATACCTTGTTGTATTCTAAGGTTATACCTATACGAAAAGCCCAGAAATACTATTATACTTCCCGTCAGTCACAAAACCGAAACCCTAGGAAAATCTCCAGTCAGATTTGGAGTGTTGTGTAGAAGTTGGTTAGAACTTCTAAGGGTGGTTTAGAGCGAGTTGGAGCGCTCGGAGTTGGAGCTAAACGATTGCCCAGGATCGACTTTATACTTGGATAATGATGGGCTTATCGAGGTAACTATCTTGTCCCCCTTTTGTAATTGGATATTACATGTTGTAGGATTATATAGTTAAAGTTTACTATGTATATAACTGAACATAGCTTGTGGCAATGTCTTTGGACTTAAGCTCAAGAAGCGAATCGAATCAGAATTACATAGGACTGTATTACAGTAGACTTGTGTAGTAGTACTGTGAAGTAGAATTGTACCCGTTCGGATTAGATGTATAACCCCCCCTGGTTGGCTTGGTAGCCGGCCCCGATAGAGGAGGAGATTTACGCTGTTTGGGGAGAGTCTCGCGAATTTTCTGTAGAATGTTCTACGATGTTAATAAGCGCCTTGTGGCCTTAGGTTGAAGTGCTACGTGTGGAATGATCCACTTGGCTTAAGGAGTAGCCGACGGCTTGAGGTACTCGGAGCATTTTGCTATTAGTCGATAATCGTCGCGAGGTATGTGAACCTCTTCCTATCTCTTCTAGCATGATATGTGTGAACTATGTAGTACGGTAGACGTACAGGTGCTAAATGTATTCGATTGGTTTAAAACATAAAGTGTTATAACGGCTTTATGGGAAGTTGGTTATAACAGCTTTATGTAGATAAGAAAACACTTTGTGGTTTTTAAAAGGTAAATGATTTGTTTATAACTGGCTTGATGTGTGATTATAAAGAACTTGAAGTATTTCAAAAGATTTCTGAAATCGTTTTGAAAGAGAAGTAATACTTGGTTTTTGAGAACTTAAGAGTTATACTAGCTTTATGGGAAGTTAGGTATAACGGCTTAAGAACGTTTTACTGATTTTGGAATTCAGGATGTGTATCGACAAACCACTGCCGCGTTAATACAAGGAAATGTATTGAATAATTAAGTATTATTAAAACCAAGAGAAACTTCCATCTGCATGAAGCTAAGATGAGACAAAATGATATTTCCTAGATCATGGTCAGTAATAAGATTGTTATAAACAAGAATATCCTACTCACATATAAGGCTTATGTTTCTCAGATTGTTTAAAAGAGAATTATATTCTTAAATGAATAAAGCTATGAACTACTGAAACCTTTCTAAAATAAGAAACGTGAACATTTGAAATTAGGCAAACTTGGGCGTTTGGAAAATAATGTTGTTACTTGATTTTACAAAGGTAAGAGTTTTAGTTTTCTTAAAAGGATAGTCACTCTATTTTTATACTACGTATTGTGTGACTTATGTGAAAGAAACAGATCTTTTAAAGATTTAATGTGTGAAGTACTTTGGGGTTAGATACGAACTTGTTAGTGAAAGTACCTTGTGTGAATACTTTATTGTATTGGTTGTGTTGGTTGGTGATAGCCTTGTAAGACTTTCTTGTTGCTTTGATAAGTAAACGTGTTAGGATCTACGTGTGTTAGTATCTTGTGATGTTTGTGTAAAGGGTTTCCTTGATTGTGCTTATTAACTATCATCGTTATGATAGTATGGTGGCATTCATCTCGAGATGATTCCGGGTTAAGTCGCCCTCCGATGCGGGTAGACTCAGCGATGCAGGACCATGATTCGAGAATACCTCATGCGGGTCCTGGGGCCTATGCGGAGCTACGAGTTCCGTGTTAGCGTCCTTTATGGGCATGCGGTCGCAGGGCCATGGACTCGAAAGTCCGCGATGCCGGGAGTAGCTACCGATGCGGGAATACCTCATGCGGGCGATGAGATTGGCCTATGCGAGTCGCGGAAGTTCCAGGACTAGACGCCATTAGATATCGGGCAAGTGGCCGGCTTTGATCATGTGACGGTGCAGACGATCTTATGATACGATTTATGACCTTGTTGGTGCTGGTGTTAGTAGTCGGCTATGCCTTCGCATTTACCCGCTTTTATTAGGACACATGGGACCTGGTGTTCATATGTATTCCTTGGTGCTTGTATATCATAAAGCGCCGCGGTGAGGAAGGTATTCCACGCACGATTGATGTTGTGGGCGTGAGACCCATTGTTAAATTTAGTGATGACTTGAGGTGTGAGTCACGACTTGACATGGCCATTTATGGTGAATCAGAGTTTGGTTATCATACATGTCTCCCGCTTATATAGACTACTATGATTTCATTTCTGATTTTTAGTTTCACATACTGCACCTGTTAGGACCTCCTTCGGGCTGCGTTCATACCGCAGTTGAGGTACACCGCCGTTGATCCTAGCTCTCGTGGTCACGTCAGCGTTGGGAAGCTCCGTTTCTCCGAGGCTTATCACGTATAGTCCCCGTCGTAGTGTTTACATTCGGGGTTTGGCGGGCCCTGTCCCGCCATTGTTGTCGTATCATTCTTAGAGGTCCGTAGTATTGCGCGGTGGTTTGTAAAAAGGATTAAACCGCTCATATTAAAAGTTGTCATTTATATATATGCCGAAAAGGCAAGTTTTCACTGATTATTGTTTTATATTTACGTTATCTCATTTGTTGTTTTATGTTCCGTGATTACACGATGTTGTGTCACTAGGGTGCCGAGGTAAGGCACGATCCACGGCCCCGAACAGGTCGTGATGATTTACAACAACAACTATGACGGACAGGCCACGCCATACCCTGAATGCATAAGAACTCTGCACTCGTGGTAACATACCAAAAGATAAGCCTCCGAGAAACGGGCTTCCTAACACGCCTGTGATCCTATGAGCGAGGATCCACAATCGATGTACCTCTACTGCAGATGAACGCAGCCCCGGAGGTCGATGCAACAGTACCAAGTATGTGAACGAAAAATACGGAAATGAAATCACAATCTAAATAAAGCAGAGACATGTATGATAACAAAACTACGATTCACAATATAAAAGCGATCCGCGTCAAGTCGTGGACTCACGCCTCAAGTCATCCCTCATGCGTGGAACTCCTTCCTCATCGGCCGATGCGGATATAAACAGTATTATACGTACAACATGTCTCGGCTCATCCCCTGGGGATAGAAGTGGAATCGTGTGGCGTACATGTCCCGGCCCATCCCGTGGGACTCGGTGAAGTATGGAATACATGTCTCGGCCCATCCCATGGGACTCGGTAAAGAATCGGATGAAATACGTGTCCCAGCCCATCTCATGGGACTCGGTAAAGAATCAGATGAAATACGTGTCCCGACCCATCTCATGGGACTCGGTAAAGAATCAGATGAAATACGTGTCCCGGCCCATCTCATGGGACTCGGTGAAGAATCAGATGAAATACGTGTCCCGGCCCATCTCATGGGACTCGGTAAAGAATCAGATGGAATACGTGTCCCGGCCCATCTCATGGGACTCGGTAAAGAATCAGATGAAATACGTGTCCCGGCCCATCTCATGGGACTCGGTAAAGAATCGTTCATAACAAATCAGCCGGCCCTCCATCGAGAGACGCGGTGGTATAGAAATACAGTAATTGCACAACAAGGCTATCAAACGCAAACATAGGCAAGTTACACACAACTCAAGGTTATTTTATGCCAAAGTCCAGGTTCTGACCCCAAAGTATTACGTACGTTAAATTCCTTTTAAAAGATTCATTTCTTTTATAAAGGTCACCCGATACCCGTAGTATTAAAATAGAGTGACTCACATTTTTAGGTAAACCAAAACACTTTCCTTTTCAACATCAAGTAACAACATTCTTTTCCATAAGTTCAAGTTTGCCTAATTTCAAGTACTTAAGTCTCTTATTTTAGAAAGGTTTCGTAGTTCATAGTCTTAATCACTTAAGAATATAATTCTCTTTTAAACAATTTGAGAAACATATGCCTTATATGTGAGTAGGTTATTCTTGTTCATAATCAATCTTATTAAAGCAGCCATGATCTAGGAAATGTAATATCATTTTGTCTCATCTTAGCTCCTATGCAGATGGAGGTTTCTACTGGCTTTAATAATACTTTATTAGTCAATACAGTTCCCTTTATTAGCGCTGCTGTGGTTCGTTCGATACTTATTCTGATTTCCGAAATCAGTAAAACATTATTCCTTTTAAAAACCAAGTACTCATTACTCACGAATGAGGTTTCACACTTTTTAACAAAATTCATATTAATTTAATTAAGCCAAGTCTCTTATCTTTTAAGATCAATAAACCATTCTTTTTATCTCTCTTAAGTCGTTATACCTAACTTCCCATAAAGCTAGTATAACTCTTAAGCTTTTAAAACCAAGTATTACTCTTCTTTCAAAAAGGATTCTTAATTCTTTTGAAACACTTCAAGATTCTTATTATTCAGGCTTAAGTCAAAAGACATTGCCGTAAAACTACATTCAGTTAACACACGTACGTCTACCGTACTATATATATATTCTTTTAAAATATCATGCTCAAGAGGATAGGAAGAATCACATACCTTGCAACGATTATCGACAATTAGCAAATAGCTCCCAAGTACTGAAATCCTGCTAGTCTCTTCCACCCTTCGAGTAGAATACGCTACTCGCAGTACTTCAACCTATAACGGTCATAAAAGTCTATCAACGTCTAGACTACTCTGTAGAATAATTCTACGGAAAATTGGGCAGCACTTCCCTACCCGCCAAACTACACAAGTCTACTGTAAATACAGTCCTATGTAAGTACAGTTCAGTCTTATTCTTAATATTCTTCTGGTGTGATTTCAATACAATTCTCTTCTGTAATATCCTTCTATTACAGTTCAATTTTCTTCTGAAATATCCTTCTATGCATCTTATATTTATTTCTATACTACAACAGTATGTAATCACAAATTACACTAGAAGGATAGGATTATTTACCTCGATAAGCCCAAAATTATCCAAGATTAAATGTCGATCCTGAGCAAGGTTTAGCTCCTACTCCGTGCGCTCCAACCCGCTCCAAACAACCCTTAGAAGTTCTACACAACTTCTTCTTAATACTTCAACCGGCTATGAAGATTTTCCTTAGGGTTTCGTTTTTGTGACTGAAGGGAAATATAGTAGTATTTTCGGGCTCTACGTATAGAGGTAACTTTGGAAAGTACTACAAGGTACTTGGGCTAAAGTATTTGGGATTTATACAACAATACTAGGAGAAGTATTTTTCTACCAAGGGAGGGGGTATTTCATGAAAACAACTAGGCAAGGGGAGGGGTTACTTTCGGCCAAGGCTCACAAAGGGGGAGGGGGAAGTGTTTTGGACAAGAACACTTAGAAGGGAGGGAGGGATTTCAAGACTTAGAAAGTCATTTGAGGGATGAAGAAAACCTTCAAGTTAGGGGGGTATTTATAGGACCCTCAATGGTCAAGATCAAGCCAAGTGGGGGGCAAGTGGAGGGTCAAGATTTGGACAAGTGTTTGTGGGTCCCACTTGCTCATCTACTACACAAAAATATCTACAAAATATCCTACCTAATCCTTGACCAAAAACAAGGCAAAAAACGTTGCCAATTCGTCCAAGCAATCCGCCACTTGAGGGTGACACTTGTCGCCCTCTCGTTGGTCCAAAATATTTCATCTCTCGGAAAAATCCGCAAAAATTATTAATGACATAGCCGTATTTTTCCCTTCGCAAAGTTCGGAAAATGTTTCGTCGGAAAACGATTCTTTTCGCTAGTTGTGCACAAAATTTCGTCCCTTAGTCTACTTTAAGGCTTAAACTTTTGTACGTACGCCCTCACGTACATACTCTGGAAATATGGGGTATAACATTTCCCTTTACCCACCTCCTGCTGAAACAAGTAGGGACCAACTATCTGAACCTTGCCACATCGAACCAATCGACTGACAACCTACACTTCCGCCCAATACAAGGCTTCATAAAGCACCATCCGAATACTAAAATGGTAGCTATATAATACTCACTCAACAAGAGGCAAATAATCCTCACAGCTACCCCTGAAATCAAAACACCGGCCCGTAACCTATCCTCCAACTCTTTCAAGGCCATTTCCGACCTTCACGATCTGATTCTAGTTGAACACATCCGCGAACTCGTACGATGGCTATCTAAACTTAGGCCTTGCACCCTCGTGATCCTACCACCTGGCGGGACCACCCCGAACTGACCCCACCTCATTCCGGGCTGCGGGTTGACCCGCCAATGGTCCTCAACCCGACCCATAATTGCGCCAACTCTTGTTCCCCGATACGGAACAATCTCACTAATCAAGTCACGAAAACCTAGTGGTCTCCTACCCTCTTTCATTTCATACCACTCAGGGACTTATCACACAAAATATATCCCACGTATACTATGCACTCCGATAAAGGTCAACATAAAATAATTCTTTTACTCATGACGGCCTTACATCTAAGGTCTCAATCGTGAAATATTCTAAGGTTCACACTTTCCATGCCCCCATACTTATCCTTCCAACTAACCATGTTTTCTAACTCAAAAAAATAACACAACGCTATCCGTACATAGCACACAATAATAAGATCATCATATCCAGCATACAAAACTCTAGAGGGTTAAGGATATACCTGTATCTACCGCTTCACTCTAATCATAGGCCTGCCCTGCAGGGCGCATAGTTGTAGAAGGTGATGAACCAGCCATAGATCTCGTAGTCTGTGCTATCCCACCAGTGCTACCTCCGGTCGGACAGTTTCTCGCAAAATGGCCCTGCTGGCCGCATGTAAAACAAACTCCCGAACTAGCACGACACTCCCCACAATGGAGTCTACCACAACGGCCACAACGAGGTAGGGGTGGCTTCACCGCTAACACCGCCCCCAGAACCCTTGGAGCCCTGACCTGCTCCTGAATACTCTGGATGCCCTGAAGATTGTGGAGGACCACTCTGTACTGGCGGAGGCGCATAAATAGTCTGCTGCTGAGGCGGTCCATCTCGAAAGTCGCCAAAAGACCCTGCTGTTCTGGCCCTCTTCTGCTGATCTCGGTCATTCCGTCGACCTCTCCACTCCTCACACCTGTGCATAAGTTCGCGCGGCAATGTCCATGCCCTACCAAGAGCTACATCCGAACAAGCCTCTGCCAAGTAGTCATCTAGCCCGGTGACGTAGCGGTGTACTCTGTCCTCCATATCAGCTACTACAGCGGGGACATACCGAGCCAATGAGTCGAACTCCACATTGTACTCCCGAACTGTACGCCCGTTCTGCCTCAACATCAAAAGTCTGTCGGCCCAAGCCCTCCTCATCTGTTGAGGCAAGAAATGTGCAAGAAATGCCCCTGAAAACTCGTCCCATACGGCTGGAAGTGCATACTCTCCCCGGGACAGCTCCCACGAATCAAACCAGTCGACTGCAGTATCACGTAGCAGATGCGAACCTAAGACCACCGACTCGGTCTCTGAAGCCTTGATCACTCTCATGATCCGCTGTAACTTTCGGATGAACTCCTGCGGATCATCCTCAGGCCTCGACCCGTAGAACTCTGGCAGGCTACAACTCAGAAAGTCCCGTAGCCTCAAACTATCCGATCTCGGGTGAACCATGGGTACTACTCGAATCGAATCGCCGTGATCCTATCCTCATGTTCGCCACGATCCCGCCGAATCGGGCCATCTCTTTGTACCCCAACTCCTCTGCTCCAGGCTGTGGGACTAGAGGCTCAGGTACTGTGGTCTCAGCAGCCACTGCTGCGACTCTAAACTCTGCTGGGGCTGGCGGCGTCGTAAAACTCGCCGTCTGAAGCACTATCTCAGGTAATGGCCGCTCGCGCTCGTACTCTGCATGCCTACTAGCGGCTCCTGCCGCTTGCCCATCTGGGCGGGTTGCCTTACGCGAGGCATAATCGTGAAAATGAAATCGTCGAGGGTCCAACTTATAACACGGCTCTAAGGCACGATCTCGAATGAGAAGAATGGAAACCAATCCTAAATGTCCTACATCCTCGATTATAGATGTAGTGCACAACACATCGATAATCAAGACTTCTTAGACACGGTCGTAGACACTTTCCGAGGATTAATCGCTCGATACCACTTTTGTCACGACCGCCCGGCCGTGGCGGTGCCTTACCCGCACCCAAGTAGTCATACATCGAGAAAATCAGCGAACATAAAAACAAGACATGAATCAAATGTAAATGAGACACATTTTATCTCGAGAGAAAGTCGCTTTTCAAAGATATATATATATATATATATATAAAGTTTGAAACGCATATCCTTTACAAACCCCGCCACAACAAGATTACTGCACCTCTAAGAGTTTTTATACAACATGACGGGACAGGGCCCCGCCATACCCCTGAATGTACAAGAACCTACAACTCAGGGAAAACATACCAAAAGATAAGCCTCCGGAGAAACGGAGCTTCCCAATACGCTGAACTGTGATCCTATGAGCGAGGATCAACAACCGATGTTCCTCTACCTGCGGCATGAACGCAGCCCCCCGAAGGAGGTCAGTACAACAGGTACCAAGTATGTGAAACTGAAAATACTGTAAATGAAATCACAACAGTCTAAATAAAACAGGAGACATGTATGATAACCAGGCTACAGTTCACAACACAAAAGCAGTCATGTCAAGTCAGGGACTCACGCCCTCAAAGTCATCACTCAAATATAACCCGGGAATTTAACCCGCACAACGGCCGCATGCCCCGGCATCTTACCTCGGTATAAGCATGGCCATGGAACCATCCTAATGGAAGCATACCCGTGGGCCACCCATCGTGTCAGTATGTCCAAAGGAAATAACAAGATAACAATAAAAAATGGAAGCATACTCGTGGGCCACCCATCGTGTCAGTATGTCCAAAGCAAATAACAAGACAACGCTCCTAATGGAAACATACCTGTGGGCCACCCATCGTGTCAGTATGTCCAAATGGAAGTAACAATATAACAAAAAATGGAAGCATACTCGTGGGCCACCCATCGTGTCAGTATGTTCAAAACAAATAACAAAATAACACTCCTAATGGAAACATACCCGTGGGCCACCCATCGTGTCAGTATGTCCAAAAGGATCGATATAGTGGAAGCATACCCGTGGGCCACCCATCGTGTCAGTATTTCCATCAATCAACCAGATAGCCGGCCCTCCAACGAGACGCCAGAGCACGTAAATACAACACTTGCACAACAAAGGCTATCACCACAAGCATAGGCAAGTTCAACATACTCATAGACTTTTATTTTATTACAACAAATCCGGGTTTTAACCCCAAAATACTACATACATTAATCCTTTCAAAAAAACCTCTTTTTACGTAAAAACAACTCGATACTATTATCCTGTAGTACCAAATACGTTCACGTTTTAAAATCAAGTACCTTACACTATTTTAAACCAAGTGGCTTACACTTTTAGAACAACGTCAAGTAACAACATTTTTTTCCAAAAGTTCAAGTTGCCTAATTTCAAATACTCAAGTCTTTTAGTTTCGAAAGATTTCATAGTTCATAGTCTTAATTAAATAACGTACTCTCTTTTAAAACAATTGCGTAACGTATGCCTTATGTGTGAGTAGGTTATTCTTGTTTATAACAATCTTATTAAAACAGCCATGATCTAGGAAATGTAATACAATTTTGTCTTATCTTAGCTTCTATGCAGATGGAGGTTTCTACTGGTTTTAATATAATTAATTATTTGTCAATATATTTTCCTTTATTAACGCTGCAGTGGTTCGTTCGATACTTATTCTCATTTCTGAAATCAGTAAAACATTATTCTTTAAAAATCAAGTACTCATTACTCACGAATGAGGTTTCACACTTTTTAACCAAATTCATATCAATTCATTTAAGTCAAGTTTCTTATTTTCTAAAACCAATAAACCATTCTTTTTATCTTACTTAAGTCGTTATACCTAACTTCCCATAAAGCTAGTATAACTCTTAAGCTTTCAAAATCAAGTATTACTCTTCTTTCGAAAACGATTCTTAATTCTTTTGAAATACTTCAAGATTCTTATTATTTAAAACTCAAGTCATAATACATCGAAGTAAAACCACGTTTAGTCAACACACGTACGTCTACCGTACTATATATATATTCTTTTAAAATATCATGCTCAAGAGAATAGGAAGAATCACATACCTCGCGCCAATTATCGACAATTAGCAAATAGCTCCAACGTTCTGTAATCCTGCTAGTCTTTTCCACCCTTCGAGTAGAATACGCTACTCGCAGTACTTCAACCTATAACGGTCATATAAGTCTATCACCGTCTAGACTACTCTGTAGAATAATTTTACGGAAAATTGGCCAGCACTTCCTTATCCGTCAAACTACACAAGTCTACTGTAAATACAGTTCTATGTAAGTACAGTTCAATCTTCTTCTTTAATATTCTTCTGATGTGATTTCAATTCAATTCTCTTCTCTTATACCATCCTTTTATATATCTTATACTCATTTCTATACTACTACAGTATGTAATTTCCAATTACAATAGAAGGACAAGAGTATTTACCTCGATAAGCCCAAAATTATCCAAGTTAAAATGTCGATCCTGAGCAACGTTTAGCTCCTACTCTGGGTGCTCCAACCCGCTCCTAACAACCCTTAGAAGTTCTACGCAACTTCTTCTTAATACTTCAACCAATTATGAAGATTTTCCTTAGGGTTTCGTTTTGTAGTGAAGGAAGTATAGTAGTATTTCGGCTTTTAGTATAGGGTAACCTTGGAATACTACAAGGTATTTGGGCCAAGATATTTTGGAATAGTAACAATACTTGGAGAATACTTTTCTACCAAGGGGGGGGGGGTGTATTTCACGAGAACAACTCAAGGTAGGGGGGGAGGGGTTTCGACCAAGGCTTCTCAAAGGGGGAGGGGTGGTTTGGACGAGAGCAACAAGAAGAGGGGAGAGGGATTTTCAAGACTTAGAAATTGTGGAGTGGATGAAGAAGTCTTCAACTCAAGGGGGGTATTTATAGGACATTCAATGGCCAAGATTAAGGCAAGTGGAGGGTGTAGATTTGGACAAGTGTTGTGTGGGTCCCACCTTATCCATCTACCACACAAATATCTAGCAAACATTGACCAAATGTTTTAGGCAACTAAAATGGAAAAAACGTGCCAAGGAAAGCCCACAATTTCCGTCCACTTGAGGGTGACAAGTATCGCCCTCTCGTTGGTCCAAAATATTTCATCTCTCGGAAAAATCCGCAAAAATTATAAATGATGCAACCGAAATTTCCCCTTCGCAAAGTCCGGAAAACGTTTCGTCGGAAAACAATTCTTTTCGCTAGTTGAGCACAAATTTCATCCTTTATGCCTACTTAAGGCTAAAACTTTTGTACGTACGCCGTCACGTACATACTCTGGAAATACGGGGTATAATATGTATAAAGCTAGTATAACGGCTTTATGTGAAGTTGGTTATAATAGCTTTATGGAAGGTTAAAAAGAGTGGTTTACTCTAAGTAATTTAAGTATGTTAAATGACTTGAAATAACGAAAGGCAAATTGATTTAATGGCATCAATTGCTTAAGGTTTTAAAAGAAAGAAGTCACTTGATTTAGAAGCCCGAAAATGTATTTTCTAAAAAGGTATTGTGACTTGTCTTAAAATGTAGTTATGACTTGATACTATGGTTATTAGTATCTTGGAAGTTTTATTTGAAAATGAGTCATTTTAAAAGAATAGAAGTACGTAGTACTTTGGGTTAAACTCCCGGATTTATAATGTCATGTTAGTGCCCTAGGTAAACCAAAATGAGAGTGTATATGAATAAGACTAATAAGAAGTTAGGGGGATTTCTTAACTTGCTTACTTATTGTCTGATAAGCCAGTAGTGCTTATGTTATGTATGATAGCCAGTTGAGGTAGGGTAAGAGTATATCTGAGGGGTAAATCCCCAAGATAGTTATACCACCTGCTTTACCACCTTCTCCAGGGTAAGAGTATATCTGAGGGGTAGCTCCCCAAGATAGTTATACCACCTGCTTTACCACCTTCTCCAGGGTAAGAGTATATCTGAGGGGTAGATCCCCAAGATCGTTATACCACCTGCTTCAGGGTAAGAGTATAAATGAGGGGTAAATCCCCAAGATCGTTATACCACCTGTTTCCGTGGATTTGCTACCAATACTTTTGATTACTCTCATTGTTAGTAAGGCAATCGTGTCGTTAATTGAGTTATCATACCTGTCTCCGCTTTATTATAGACTTATGATTTCATTACTGATCTTTCGGGCCACATATTTGGTACATGTTGTGCGACCTCCTTGGGCTGCGTCACGCCGCAGTAGAGTACGTATTCTTGATCCTCGCTCTTAGGATCACTGTCATTGTTGAGAAGCTCCTTTATTCCGAGGCTTATCCTGTATTGTCGGTTGTTGTACATTCAGGGGTATGGCGGGGCCCTGTCCCGCCAGAGTTGTTATTCTTAGAGGTCTGTAGTCACATTGTGGTTTGGGTTGTAAAGAAAAAAAAATGTACTGTTTTATTGCGTATATTGTACGGAAGGTGGCCTTAACGGCTAGCTTGTTATTGTTTTATGTTTAAGAATTTTATAAGTTGTGTATGTTCCGCTGCTATTCTCTGATGTATACCGAGAGGGGTGCCCAGGTAGGGCACCAGTTGCGGGCCCGGGGTCTGGTCGTGACAAAAGTGGTATCAGAGCAGTTAGTCCTCGGAAAGTGTCTACAGACCGTGTCTAGTAGAGTCTTGATAATCGGTGTGTTGCGTACCATATCTATAATCAGGAGGCTGCAGGACATTTAGGATTGGTTTCCATTCTTCTCACTCTGAGATCGTGCGATAGAGCTGTATGGTTAGGGTCGTCTCTCCCTAACAAGTTATGTTGTTTGCAGCTACGAGAAAGGCGATGACGAGAAAGATTATGTGGATTGCGTATCCAGGTTGGTAATGTTTGTAGTATAGTTGGTATTGTGACATACAACTATACGGATTTGTGTATGAGGGTCAGACGCGTGTTGCCTAGAATGATTTTAGATTACCAGGACTTGGTAAGGACTAATAATTACCGGGAAGGTATGAAACAGTTTAATGAATTCTCATCAAGGTTTTACGTACTAATTTGAGATAAATAGGAAATGATGAGCTGTCTGAGAAGGTAATGGACCCTTAAGAAGTTATTATTAAGGGAATTAATGGAAGACTATGTTAATAGATTGAGCTACGTAGTAGGATTTCGAGAATGGTACGGGTGAGATCCGTATGGAGTAAGTATGGTTGTTGTGGACAAGACAACCCGATTATAGTATATTGAGAAGTTTTGTACCGTTCTGAGGGTGATAAGTTAGGCTTGGAGCATGGAAATTGTGAGCCTAGAAATGTTGATAACCACCGAGACCTTAGATATATAAGGCCTTCTCGGGTAGTAAAAAGTTAAGACAGACCAAGGAAAAGAGTTAAATACGACGCCGAGTCGGGTTGGGGATCTATTAAGGGTCGCCCCATAGCTTGAAATGAAATGGGATCAGTTGGTAGTAGTCCCGCTACGTGACAGGGTCCCGAGGGTGCAAGGCCCAAGTTTAATTAATCATTTTACGGGTTCTTGGACGTGTTCCACCGGAACCAGGTTGTGAGAGCCGGAATGGGCCTTATATTGTTTAATTTAGTAACTCCAAAGATTGGAGGCCAAAATTAGTATGGAAGTTATGTACGTATGCTAATATAAGTTTGGAAGTACGGAAAGAGTACGACCAGTGAAAAAAAAGAGCAACCGAGTGTAAAGAAATAAAGCCTGAATCTATGAGAACCTTTCGAGGTGACTACACCCGTGAGTGTGGGGTGGTAGCTGAGCGGTTAGATAATAATTGCCGGTAACAATACAGTCGTTGGACCCTAGCAGAGCTGTTATGACAGACATTGAGGTCATTATGAGTACGGGCTAGTTGGCCTCTTGTTATGCCAACGTTGACTGCAGAGAGAGATTGGCTCGATTCCAATTTTCTGGTAAGCTGATTATCCAGTGTAAAGGAAGAGAAGTGGTAGTAACCAGTGAATTATCCTTCCTTCTTTGGCATCATTGTTTTTCTTTTTAAGTCTGTGTGACTTGTTCACTTGAGGTAAATTGACGCAGAAAGTAAGTAATAATTGAATTTGAAGGAATTTATGTTAAGTGCCCTTGGAGGTACTTGGAGTTGGTGTGGTGTGGCGGTCAGGGCCACGACCTTCCGGATAATTTCAGGAAAATGTACAAGGCAAGAATAAAATAAATACGAGTGCTGCCGGCGGAAAGCTGTGGGCATCTTTGGTAGGTTGGAAAATCTACACGAACTTAAAGGCAGTGCGTGACGATTAGATAATTACTGGACCGCAAGAGGACCCTGTGATTAGGGTTGTGACTCCAAGGAAAGTTTAAGAAAGGGAGATAAGTTCTCTTCCCCACGTAAAAGGACAGTTTTACGTATTATGGGGTTGCGTGTACCCATGTTGTTAGATGCAGGATGTCACGACCCGACCCCGGGGCCGCGACTGGTGCCCTAACTGGGTACCCCGTTCAGGTATACATCAGAGAATAGCAGCGGAACATACACAACATAAGCACAGGTGTAGACAATAAACAACACAGGCTAGCCGATAAGGCCGCCTTCCATAATATAAACATAATCAAAAGTACAACTGTACAACTCAGTTCTTACAGCCCAACCACATAAGTGAATACAGACCTCTAGGAATAACAACTGTGGCGGGACAGGGCCCCTCCATACCCCTGAATGTACATAAATCTACAACATCAGGGAAAGACTGTACCAAAAGAGACAAGCCTCCGGAGAAATGGAGCTTCTGACGTCTGATATGTGATCCTAAGAATGAGGATCCACCACCTGCTTACCCCTACCTGCGGCATGAACGCAGCCCCCGAGGACGGGGGTCAGTACACAATATGTACTAAGTATGTAAAACTGGAAAATACTGTAATTACATCATAGTTTAAAACAAAGCCGGAGACATGTATGATAATCAAATTACAGTACACTGTGCCTTACTAACAAAGAGAGTAAATAGTAATATACTTACAATATACAATAGGAAGCTCACGATCAAAGCAGGGCCACCCGCCCTCAGTATCATTAAGCAACCCTACTCCTGAGACTATTTCACCCGCATAGGTCGCGTGGACCCGCATGAGGTATTCCTCGCATGGGACTATTTCACCCGCATAAGCCCTTACGGACTCGCATGAGGTATTCCTCGCATAGGCTGGACCCGCCCGCATGGGACTATTTCACCCGCATAAGCCCTTGCGGACTCGCATGAGGTATTCCTCGCATCGTGGGTAGCAAATCCACGGAATATGCAAATGCCACAAACGTGGGGAATGACCCCGTAATGAATAATATACCACTAGCACATAACCGACTAGCATACAATATATAAGCAAGTTATGAATCCCCTAACTTCTTATTATTCTTGTTCACATACACTCTCATTTTAGTTTACTTAAGGCACTAACATGTCTTTTTAAAGATCCGGGAATTTAACCCAAAGTACTACGTACTTCTACTCTTTAAAACAAATGACTCTTTTTAGTATAAAACTTCCAAGATACTATTAACCATAGTATCAAGTCCAAATTACATTTCAAGACAAGTCACAATACCTTTAGACATAAAGTTAGGTTTCTAAATCAAGTGACTCCTTTTCTTATAAAACCTTAGACAATTGATGCCTTAAAATCAAATTGCCTTTTTCCTTAAAATAAAGTCATTTATCTTTCCATAAAGCTAATATAACCAACTCCCCATAAAGTCGTTATATTTACTTTATACCTTAGCCAAATACAATTTCCTATCCAAGGGACTTATACGTTTAAAACGAAACAAGTATCACATACTTTAAAATTCTTCAAGTCCCTTAACTTTAATAAAACTTAAGACATCCTTAATCCTTTCAAAGAAGTGAGTTAATCTCCTAACTCACCCGACTTGGCTATTCATAAAACTAGTAAAGGATATCAAGGTCTCAGACGCTCACCGTACTATATACGTACAACTAGTCATGCTCAAAAGATAGGAAAAGTTCTACATACCTTTTCGGGTCAACCACTTGCCAAGTAAAATATCCCGCCCGTAGTATGTCAACCTATAATATCCACAATACGTCTATTAACGTCTTACTTCAAACGTAGAATATTATAAGTGTAAGGTCACTAAATTCTACGGAAAATCGGACAGCACCTCCTTTGTTTCTACTTACTTTGCCACCTTTTTCAAGGCCGAATACAATAACCAAACACGCCACATTTAAGGCCCAAACAATGCAATCAACAATAGGGGATTACACGCCTACTAGACGTGTAAACTTCCGCCCCACAATAGATATCAAATTAATACAACTTACTAGGCCAATTCGGCTAACTTGAAGTACTACAACATCAATTCTTATCCAATTTCCATTTCAATCCAAGTTATTAGCCTAACATGATATCAAGTCGCAATCGATTATAACTACTATAATCTCCAAGTAATTAACATGCGACGATTCTAATAAACGACCAATTTGTAATCCAACTTCACATGGCTTACATTACATTTCGGATTCTAAGGCTACAAGCAATCCATAACACTTATAAACTTCAACACATACTTCATGCTAGCAACAAGTAAAGCTAACAACAATATAAATAATCTTGTAACACTTTTAAGGGACAAGATTATACCTCAACGAATCTTAATCCAACTCCAAATCCGAAGTCGCTCCTTAGAAACTTAGAGCCTCTACAAGACGCTTCAATCCGCTACTTGAGACCCTTAGAACAACACCAACAACTTTCCTGCAAATCTCCAAACAAAACCTAGAAAGACAACTAGGTTTTCGCTTTGCGACTAACCCGAAAACTATCTTTTTCCGAGATTTTTCTATTGAGATATGCTTAAAATACACTCAAGAACCTTGGTTTAAAGTGGGGAGCTTAATGAACAAGAAACAAAAAAAAATTCTTTTGATAGTGAGGGAACCCGAGAGCTCTAGCTCTTGCTCTTCAATTTTTTCTTGAAAATTTCTAAGTGTTGGCATTAGTCTTGCTACTAGTAGTATAATATAGTGCAATGGAGGGTCAATATGCAACAAAATGGGTGGTTTGGGTGAGCTCTTATCAAATATCAAGCCTTGTGGGTCCTTTGAATTAGTCAAGAATCTCAAGCTACCACTTGCAAGACTTAGTCATCCAAGACTATGGTCAATGACCATTTTGGCCATGACATAAATCGTCCAAGGCAACTATAAGGGGGGTGACACGTGTCGCCCTCCCATTCGTCACAATAATACGTTTTCCGACAATTTCATAATTCCGATAAATTTTTACAAGTCTCAAATCTTAACACTTGTGAGTTCTTACGTACGTTCTTAAAACATGTCCTGTAAATACGGGGTGTAACACAGGATATGAGACTGGTAAGGTCTTCGGTATCGTCATGCCATAGGTTACAGTTGTAGATAACCGTGGGAAAAGTGTTGTGTTGGGGTAATTAAGAACGACGTACGAATTGGTCGAGGAAGTATCGTAAAGATATAAATGCAGGTTGTACGCATGTATGAAATTGTACGATTATGTGTTATACCCCGTATTTCCAGAGTATGTACGTGAGGGCGTACGTATAAAAGTTTGAGCCTTAAGTTAGGCAAGGACCGAAATTTTGTGCACAACACACGAAAGGAATCGTTTTCCGACGAAAAGTTTTCCAAACTTTGCGAAGGGAAAAATACGGCTATGTCATTTATTATTTTTGCGGATTTTTCCGAGAGACGAAATATTTTGGACCAACAAGAGGGTGACACTTGTCCCTCAAGTGGACGGCATTGGGAGGGCTTTCCTTGCACGGTTTTTGTGCTTTCTTTTGGTCAAGGGTTAGGTAGGATATTTTGTGTAGTAGATGGATAAGGACACATGGATAAATCCTCACCCTACACTTGCACCCCACTTGTCTTGATCTTGGCCATTTGTTGGCCTATAAATACCCCCTTAGTTGATGAACTTCTTCATCCTAAAATAGTTTCTAAGTCTTGAAAGTTCTCCCCCCCTCTCTTGAGAGCTCTAGCCGAGAGCACCCCTCCCCCTTTGAGAAAGCCCTTCGCCGAGGGGTACACCCCCCCTCCTAGTGGCCTTGGCCGAGGGGTACCCCCCTACCTAGAGTTGTTTCCGTAAATTACACCCCCCCTCTTGGTAGAAATACTCTCCAAGTATAGTTACTATTCCAAAATACCTTGGCCCAAATACCTTGTAGTATTCCAAGGTTACACCTATACTAAAAGCCCAGAAATACTATTATACTTCCCTTCAGTCACAAAAACGAAACCCTAAGGAAAAATCTTCACAGTTGGTTGAAGTATTAGGAAGAAGTTTCGTAGAACTTCTAAGGGTTATTTGGAGCGGGTTGGAGCACCCGGAGTAGGAGCTAAACGTTGCTCATGATCGACATTAAACTTGGATAATTTTGGGCTTACCGAGGTAAATAATCCTATCCTTCTATTGTAATTGGAAATTACATACTGTAGTTGTATAAAATGATATAAGATTCATAGAAGAGAAATTGACTGTAATAGAAGGATATTACAGAAAAGATTTGAACTGAAATCACATCAGAAGAATATTAAAGAAGAAGATTAAAACTGTACTTACATAGGACTGTATTTACAGTAGACTTGTGTAGCTTAACGGGTAGGGAAGTGCTGCCCGATTTTCAGTAGAATAGTGAAGCCTCTGCTTAGAATGTTCTACAGAGTAGTCTAGACATTGATAGACTTTTATAACCGTTATAGGTCAAGATCGCGAGTAGCATGTTCTACTTGAAAGGTGGACGAGGCTAGCCGGGTTATAGCTGTGGAGCGTTTTGCTAATAGTCGATAATCGTCGCGAGGTATGTGATCCTTCCTATCCTCTTGAGCATGATATTTTAAAAGAATATATATATATATAGTACGGTAGACGTACGTGTGTTAACTGAGCGTAGTTGTACGGCAATGTCTTTTGACTTAAGCCTGAATAATAATAATCTTGAAGTATTTCAAAAGAATTAAGAAACCTTTTTGAAAGAAGAGTAATACTTGGTTTTAAAAGCTTAAAGAGTTATACTAACTTTATGGGAAGTTAGGTATAACGACTTAAGAGAGATAAAAAGAATGGTTTATTAATTTTAGAAGTTAAGAGACTTGACTTAAGTAATTAATATGAGTTTTTGTGTGAAACCTCATTCGTGAGTAATGAGTACTTGGTTTGTAAAAGGAATAATGTTTTACTGATTTCGGAAATGAGAATAAGTATCGAACAAACCACAGCAGCGCTAATAAAGGGAAATGTATTGACTAATAAAGTATTATTAAAACCAGTAGAAACCTCCATCTGCATAGAAGCTAAGATGAGACAAAATGATATTACATTTCCTAGATCATGGCAGCTTAAATAAGATTGATTATGAACAAGAATAACCTACTCACATATAAGACATATGTATCTCAAATTGTGTTAAAGGAGAATTATATCATTAAGTGATTAAAACTATGAACTACGAAACCTTTCGAAAATAAGAAACTTGAGCATTTGAAATTAGGCAAACTTGAACGTTTGGAAAATAATGTTGTTACTTGATTTAAAAAGGGAAGTGTTTTGGTTTACTTAAAAGGATAGTCACTCTATTTTT
This sequence comes from Przewalskia tangutica, assembly GCA_029844215.1. Classification (NCBI taxonomy): domain Eukaryota; kingdom Viridiplantae; phylum Streptophyta; class Magnoliopsida; order Solanales; family Solanaceae; genus Przewalskia; species Przewalskia tangutica. Next base: position 58,691,522 of record CM056719.1, read on the forward strand.
ATACTACGGGTATTGTGTGACTTTTGTGAAAGAAACAGATCTTTTAAAAGAGTTAATGTATAAAGTACTTTGGGGATAGAAACTCGAAATTGTTAACATAAAGTAGAAAGTACCTTGTGTGAATAACTTGATTGTGTTGGTTTGTGATAGCCTTGTAATACTTTCTTGTTGATTTGATAAGTAAACATGTTAGGATGCTACGTGTGTTAGTATCTGGTGATGTTTGTGTAAAGGGGTTTCCCTTGTTGTGCTTATGTTGTTTAACGATACGTTGTTAGGGTATTATATCACATACCCCCTTGACGTGTTATACCGAGGGCTTGCCACCCTTGATGCGGTCTATACGGCATATGCGGTCTGCGTGACTATGCGGAGTCGCGGAGTTCGAGGTTGATCATTCCGAGTGTTTTATCCCGATGCGGGGGATGCCCTATGCGGTCTGTGTGACTATGCGGTCTATTGAGACTATGCGGACTGCGGGAGTCCAGGAGGGTACCGGGGGTTAGCTACCCCCGATGCGAGGAATACCTCATGCGGGTCTATGTGTGACCTATGCGGACTGCGGGAGTCCAGGGTTAGGCACGCATAATGATACTATGGGCGATTGGCCTTGCTTCGATCATTAGCGGCCTAGAAAAGACCAGTTACAGTATATCCATTTCGCTCTTGTTTATGTTGTGGGCGTGAGACCCATAGTTATATTTGAGTGATGGCTTTAAGGGCGTGAGTCCCTGACTTGACATGACTGCTTATTTATTGTGAACTGTAGTTTGGTTATCATACATGTCTCCTGCTTTATATAGACTACTATGATTTCATTTACAATTTTCGCCACATACTTGGTACTGTTATCGACCTCCTTCGGGCCGTTCATGCCGCATGTAAGGTACACCGCCGTTGATCCTCGCCATAGGGTCACGTCAGCGTTGGGAAGCTCCGTTTCTCGAGGCTTATCGGTGGTATAGTCCCGTCGTAGTAGGTACTTACATTCGAGGTATGGCGGCCCCATCCCGCCATTGTTGTCGATCATTCTTAGGTGCAGAGTAATCTTTGTGGCGAGTTTGTAAAAGGGATGAATCGTCGGATTCATGTTTTTTTATATATATGCGAAGGGCAATACATCACGACCGTTCGGCGTGGATCGTGCCTTACCCGCACCCAAGCGATCATACATCGAGAAAATCGGAAATATAAACAAGACATGAAACAGCTTGTAAATGAGACACGCTTTATCTCGATGAAAAGCTTGCCTTTCGCATATATATAACCCAAGTTTTTGCGATTACATCCCAACTGCATAATAGTACTACAGACCCCTAAGGAAGTAAACAACTATGGCGGGACAGGGCCCCGCCATACCCTGACTGTACAAAACTATCTACAATACAGAGAGATCATACCCAAAAGTAGAGCCTCCGGAGAAGATGGAGCTCCTGACACCAACGCAAAGATCCTAAGGATGTGGATCTAGCACCTGCTTGCCTTTACCTGCGGCATGAACGCAGCCCCGAAGGAGGTCGATAACAGTACTAAGTATGCGAATCAGAAAGTACTTAAATGAAAACATATCATTTTAAAATCAGTTTTGCAAGTATGTATGAAACAACCAAGGTAACCGCATATAGTGCCACATCATAAACAAGAGCAACAATAGGTAAATCGTAATGTGTCTTTTCTAGGCTGCGAATGATCAAGCGGGCCAATTGCGTAGTATCACCAAGCAAGCCTAATCCTCGACTCCGTAGTCGCATAGGCCACTCACATAGGCCCGCATAGGTATATAACCCGCATCGAGGGTAGCTACTCCTCAAGATCGCCCCGACTCGTAGTCCGCATGGCCACATAGACCGCATGAGGTATAACCCCGCATCACTAACACGGAACTCCCGTAGCTCGCATAGGTCCTGGACCCGCATGAGGTATTCTCAAATCATGGTCCTGCATCGCTGAGTCTACCCCAGACGGAGGGCAGCTTAACCCCCGGTAATATGTCAAGAGGTGAGTGATATTACACTAACATAACAGCTTATCGTTAAACAACATAAGCACAACAAGAATACTCTTTTATTCAAACGTTACAAGACACTAACACACATAGCATCATATCATGTCTACTTATCAAACCATCTTATTATTCTTTTCACAAATCAATATAAGTCTGTTATAAACACATAGGCAAACTGTTTCTTTTATCATGCTTAAGTGGTTATACCTAACTTCCCATAAAGCTAGTATAACTCTTAAGCTTCTGTTTTAAAAACCAATTAGTTCTCTTCTGTTAAAAATGATTCAACAATCTTTTGAAATGCTTTCAGATCCTTATTATTCAGGCTTAAGTCGCGAGACATTGCCGTAAGTATTATTCAGGCTTAAGTCGAAAGACATTGCCGTAGTTATTATTCAGTTAACACATGTACGTCTACCGTACTATATATTTTAAAAATATCATGCTTTAGGAAGAATCACATACCTTCTCGGCAAAAACCACCTGCCAAGTTGAATATGTCGCGCGCAGAGAATTAACCTATAATAGTCAGACACGTCTATCAACGTCTAGACTACTCTGTAAACAGTTCTAAGCAGAGAGTCCTTTATTCTACGGAAAATCGGGCAGCACTTCCCTACCCGGTGAGCTACTCAAGGCTACTGTGAAAACAATCCTAAGTAAGTATAGTTCAATTAATCTTCTTTTAAACCCTTCTACTGTGATAACAGTTCAATTCTCAGAATATTCTTCTAAGTATTTAATACTTATTCTTATATTACTACAGATGTATTCTCTAATTCAAAAGAGGGTTAGGATTATTTACCTCTAAGCCCAATAATATCCTAGATAACGATATCCGAGCAAGGCTTATCTCCTAAGTTATGCGCTCAGATAGCTCCAGAAACCTTAGAAGTTCTTCACAACTTCTACTAAGTACTAAGGGATTTGGGCTAGGTATTTTGGGCATTATAACAATACTAGAAGGCAACTTTTCTACCAAGGAGGGTAGTGTTTGGCAAGGCTTCTTTTAGAGAGGGGGTATTCGCCAAGACTTCACAAGGGGAGAAGTGAGGCTTAGGACGATGGCTCACAAGGAGGAAGGATGATTTAGGCTTGGAAATTTGTGATGAATAAGTCTTCAAAGAGGGGTATTTATAGGGAAACCAAGGGCCAAGATCAAGCCAAGTGGGGGGGCAAGTGGAGGGCCAAGATTTGCCCAAGTGCCCCCTAACCTACTCCTCAAATCACTCCACAAACAAAGGTCCATGTTCTAAGCCCCAAAAGCCTCCCTATCGTCCAAGGCAAAAGGCCACTTGGCCGTCCACTTGAGGGTGACAAGTGTCACCCTCTCGTTGGTCCAAAAAGGTTCCGTCGCTCGGAAAAATTCGCAAAAATTAGAAATGACATAGCCGGAATTTACCCTACGCGAGTCGTGTAAAACGTTTCGTCGGAAAACGATTCTTTGTGTGAGTTGTGCCCAAAAAACGTCCTAGGCCTAAACTTTTAAGGCTACACTTTTGTACGTACGTCCTCACGTACATACTCCGGAAATACGGGGTATAACATTCTCCCCTCCTTAGAAACATTCGTCCCGAATGTTCCTTCCCAAGACAGTTATCGATAAGGTTCTTCATAACTTAAACAGTTGCAAATGCCACACACGACCACAGAACAACACTTAGGCATAAACGATAACGAAAATTTATAAGTAGGAAAGTGAATTACCTGGAGGTGTGGGGAATAGGTGAGGATACCTCTGCCTCATGTCCTCCTCAGCTTCCCACGTCATCTCCTCCCTGAGCTCGTTCCGCCACAGAACTTTGACGGAAGCCACGTCTTTGGTCCGCAGACGCCTAACCTGACGATCGATTATCGCTATGGGAATCTCCTCATACGATAACCCCTCGGTCACCTGGACATCATCAATCAGGTGTACCCTAGATGGATCCCCGATACATCTCCTCAGCATGGATACGTGAAAAACCGGATGCACTGCCTCCAGATCGGACGGCAGATCCAACTCATAGGCAACCTTGCCTACCTCGCGATAATCAAACGCCCAATGTACCTTGGGCTGATTTTCCCTTCTTCCCGAATCTCATCACACCCTTCATGGGTGACACCTTTAGAAAACCCAATCATGAACCTCGAACTCCGGATGCCGACGACGATGATCTGCGTATGACTTCGCCGACTCGAGTCGCCAAGAACCTCTCCCGGATAAGCTTCACCTTATCCATCGCTCGCCGCACCAAATCTGGTCCCACTAATCGCACTCGCCCACATCGAACCAACCTATAGGCGATCTGCACTTCCACCCATACAAGGCCACATAAGGCGCCATCTGAATACTGGAGTGGTAGCTATTATTATACTCAAACTCAACTAGAGGCAAATGATCCTCCCGATTACTCGGTCGATAACACAGCTCGCAAAGATATCCTCAAGAGTCTAGATAGTGCGCTCGGCCTGTACGTCTGTCTGTGGATGGAATGCAGTACTCAGGCTCACCTGCGTCCCTAAACCTCTCTGGAAAGACCTCCAGAAGTTAGCCTTAAACTGGGCTCCTCATGCGATATGATCGAAATAGGGACTCCATGCGATCGACGATCTCTGATGTAAAGTCCGCATAATCCTCAGCCGAAAAAGTCGTCCTGACGGGAAGAAAGTGGGCTGATTTCGTCAGCCTGTCGACGATAACCCATATAGAATCATGTCTCCTCTGAGTGCGAGGTAATCCTGTGATAAAATCCATGTTGATTACCTCCCACTTCCGGTCGGATCTCAATCGCTCGCAACAAACCACCGGGCCTCGGTGCTCTACATTCACCTTCTGACAACACGGGCACTGAGCCACAAACTCTGCAACGTCCCTCTTCAAGACATCCCACAAATACACTGATCTGAGGTCGTGGAACATCTTGGTTGACCACGCATGGATAGAGTAACGCGCTACCGTGTGCTTCCCAAGAACTCGCACCAAGTCCTGAAACATCCGGAACACACAACCTGCCCTCAAACCTTAGCACCCCATCAGGTGCTACCTCAAAAGGACCCTTGCCCTCACGAAGAGCTGTATCACGATAACGTGTCAAAACTGGATCCTCGAACTGTTGCCTCTTCACCTCCTCGACGATGGAAGACTCGGCAACCTCACGAACTCGACCCCACTGCTATCAGAATCAATCAAACGGACACCAAGGCTCGCTAACTGATGCAAATCACGAACCATGTCCCTCCTCTCTAGCTGCACATCTGATAGGCTCCCCATCGACCTACGACTAAGAGCATCTGCCACAACATTGGCCTTCCCGGTGGTACAGATATCAACATCGTAATCCTTAAGCAACTCTAACCACCGCCTCGCCGTAAGTTCGGCTCCTCTGGTGAAGATATATGGAGGCTCTTGTGGTCTGTATAAATATCCACATGAACCCCATACAAGTAGTGCCTCCAGATCTTGGCGTGAATCACCACGCTAACTCAAATCATGGGTGGGTAGTTCCTCGTGTTTCTTCACCGTCGGGATACATACGCTATAACCTTGCCCTTTGCATCAACACACATCCCAACCCGATTCTGACGCATCACAATACACAACATAACCGTCGACCTCCGGAAGAGTAAGAACGGGGCGATCGTCGGCCTCTCTTTCAAAGAATCGAAACCACGCCGCATGCATCACCATCAAACTTGGCTTCCTTCGAGTCACCTAGTCAATGGTGCGAAGATAGAACCAAACTTCTCCACGAACCGCCGATAATATCCTGCAAGGCCCGAAATCGCGAACCTCGCCGAGTAAGAGGTCAGGCCAAGTCCTGGATCGCCGATCTTGGCCGTATCCACTCGAATGCCATCACCGACAATATGCCCAAGAAAAGCCACGAAGTCAACCAAAACTCACATTTGGAAAACTTGGCGTAAATCTGCTGTCTGGAGAATCACAAGATAGCCTCAAATGCTCGCATGCTCCTGCCTGGCGAGAATAAACCAAGATATCATCAATGAACACTATCACAAGCGTGTCCAAAAATGGTTTGAACACTCGGTTCATCAAATCCATGAATACCGCCGAGCGTTGGTCAAACCAAACGACATAACCACGAACTCATAATGCTCGCATCGGGTCCGAATGCGATCTAGGGACATCCACCTCTCGACTCGCACTGATGATAGCGATCGCAGATCAATCTTGAGAAACATCTCGCGCCTCGCAATCGGTCGAACAAATCATCAATCACAGGAAGGGGTATACATTCTTAATGGTCACCTTGTTCACCGTAGATCAACACACATGCGCGGCGTCCCGCCCTTCTTCTTCACGAACAATACCGGCGCTCCCCGGGAGAAACACTAGGCCGATGAAGCCGCTTCTCCGGAAGTCTCTAAGCTGATCCTTCAACTCTCTCAACTCGGCAGGTGCCATTCTGTATGGCGGAATGGAAATAGGCCGAGTGTCTGGCAACACATCTATACAAAACTCGATCTCCCTCTCAGGAGGGATACCCGGGAGGTCATCTGGAAACACGTCTGGGAACTCTCTGACCACTGGAACTGACGGAAAATCTGGCACCGCAGCTTCAGTATCAAACACCCGAACGAGATGGTAGATGTACCCCTTCTGTACCATCTTCCTAGCCTTGAGGTAGGAAATAAACCTGCCCCTCGGCGATACCGTGCTCCCCTCCCACTCAACAACCGACTTAGGAAAGCGGAACCGCACTACTCTCTCTGCGGTCTACATTGGCGTAGCAAGAAGCTAGCCAATCCATCCCCATGATCACGTCGAAGTCAATCATCTCCAACTCTATCAAGTCGGCTAGGTGCGACGATCGTAAATGGTCACAGACAAGCTCTATATACCCGCCGAGCTACCACCGAATCACCCATCGCGTAGCTACCTCGAAAGGGTCTATGGACTCGTGCTCTATCCCTATCCTACTAGCAACAAGGAGATATATGGGACAGTAGAACCGGATCTATCAAAGCATACACATCAAACCCGAAGCGATAAGGTACCGTGGACATCGGTGAGGCCTCACGATCCGCTGGCCGTGGAAAAAGCATAAATGCGTTACGAGGACCGCTAGAACTAGGACCCGCGCCACGACCTGCCGCGACCTGGCTGGTCCATGAGTACCTTGCCTCCGCGGCGAGTAGCCGTCGAGGATGAAGAAGACCGTGAAAGAACTCAGGGTGACTTACCATCAAGATCGCCTTGGTGGACAAGTTCCTCGCATAGTGACCTGCGGCCTGACAATGAAACAAGCTCCGTAGCACCACAACTCCCGTGGGATCTACCGACGGCCACACCGGCGGGTGGTGGTCCCGATCGGCGTAACCTCTCGCTCGACGCTGAAGTCTTGGGGCCACAGTGCGCCTCGAATATCCCGCCAGGCCGAGGACGGTGCAGAGTGCTCAGCCGGCGTGGTGCAAATCTAGATCGCTATCGAGGCCGCCACCACGATAGCCACCAAAAGACCTGCCGTCCGATCTTCTTCGCCGCTGTCAACCCGCGGTCTCTACGCCTCGCATCCAAGAGCATGAGCTGCGCACGGGTAATGTCCATACCCGGTGAAGAGAAACACCCGCATGACTCGACCATATAATCATCTAGCGGTGGCGTGGCGGTGCACCCTATCCTCCATATCTGCTACCAACGCTGGACATATCGAGCCAATGAATCAAACTCGACATTGTACTCCCGACAAGGCGTCCTCTGCCTCGCCAGAAAAATCTATCACCGCGCCTCGCCATCTATGGAGGCAAGAATTGAGTGAGAAAGCCTCGAGAACTCATCCCAGTAGGCTGGGACGCGTGCTCTCCCGGATAACTCCCACGAATCAAACCAATCGATCGCGTATCACGCACCTATGTGAACCAAAGATCACGGACTCGGTCTCCGACGCCCGATCACTCTCAAAATCCTTGGTAGCGGATGAACTCCTGCGGATCATCCTCGGCCTCGACCAGTAAAACTCGCGCTACAACTCGGGAAGTCTCGTAGCCTCAAACTCTCGCCTCGGGTGAACCACGGTACGACGGGCTGGATCGAATCGCCAGATCCACTGTCTCATATTCGCCACGATCTCGGCGATCGCCATCTCTCAGTAGCCCATCTCATCTCGCTCCAGCCGTGGAGAGTGTAGGTCTTGTGGTCTCCAGCCGCTGCGCCTAAACCCTCCAGGTCGGCGTCGTAGAACTCGCCGTCTACGGTATAGACCGCCCGAGCCCTCGTGACTCTAGGTGTCCCACTAGCGACTCCTACCGCCTTGCCCTTCTACCGTGATAACAATTCTATTCTGTAATATTCTTCTAAGTATTTAATACTTATTCTTATATTACTACGATGTATTCTCTAATTCAAAAGAGGTTAGGATTATTTATCTCGGTAAGCCCAATAATATCCTAGATAATCGATCCGAGCAAGGCTTAGCTCCTAAGTTATGCGCTCCGATAGCTCCAAGGAAACCTTAGAAGTTCTTCACAACTTCTACTAAGTACTAAGGGATTTGGGCTAGGGTATTTTGGGCATTATAACAATACTAGAAGGCAACTTTTCTACCAAGGAGGGGGTAGTGTTTGGCCAGGCTTCTTTAGAGGGGGTATTCGGCTAAGACTTCACAAGGGGGGGAGAAGTGAGGCTTAGGACGATGGCTCACAAGGGGGAATGATGATTTAGGCTTGGAAATTTGTGATGAATAAGTCTTCAAAGAGAGGGTATTTATAGGAAACCAAGGGCCAAGATCAAGCTGGGGGCAAGTGGAGGCCAAGATTTGCCCAAGTGCCCCTAACCTACTCCTCAAATCACTCCACAAACAAAGGTCCATGTTCTAAGCCCCAAAGCCTCCCTATCGTCCAAGGCAAAGGCCACTTGCCCACTGAGGTGACAAGTGTCACCCTCTCGTTAATCCAAAAGGTTCCCGCCGGAAAAATTCGCAAAAATTAGAAATGACATAGCCGAATTTACCCTACGCGAGTCGTAAAACGCTTCGCGTCGAAACGATTCTTTGTGTGAGTTGTGCCCAAAAACGTCCTAGGCCTAAACTTTTAAGGCTACACTTTTAGCACGCCCTCACGCATATACTCGAAATACGGTATAACACAATCTTTCTCGATTAAACTGCTTTCATTCATATTATATTATGTCATGTTTTATATTCCCTGATTACTCTGATGTTGTATCACTAGGGTGCCCGGTAGGCACCACCACGCCCGTTCGGTCGTGACAAAAGTGGTATCGAGCGATTAATCCTCGGAAAGTGTCTACGCATATCTAGTAGAGTCTTGATTATCGGTTGTTGTCAGCACCACACCAATAATCGTGAGGCTATAGGATATTTAGGATTGGTTTCATTCTTCTCACTCGAGATCGTGCCTTAGAGCCGTGTTATAAGTTGGACCCCTATCGTATTTCTTTCCTTACCGCTATGCCTCCGCGTAAGGCAACCCGGCCCAGGCAAGGCAGCCAGGAGCTGCGAGTAGAGTACAGAGGGTTACGAGGGCACAGACCCAATCATCACCAGAGGGAGTGCTTCATTCAGGGAGTTCTGCGACATCACCAGCCCCATCGGAGTTTAACACAGCAGCAGCAGTTCCTACTGCGGCCATGATGTATGAGCCTTCAGTTCCACGACAGGGAACAGGGAGTATGGATTGCAAAGAGACGACTCTGTTACGAGCTATGGATATAGCAACCAGAGAACATATTATGTACCGATTTATCACGAGTCTTGATGATTATCTAAGAGGGGGTTGTGAAGTAGCTCTTGATCGGGAATGAGCATGGCCTGTCGTGCTTATGTGCAACAGTTGAGAAACGTAGAGTTCGGCGAGTTAAGGGCGTGAAGAGGCCGATCAGCGGAGTCCTTTGGTAACATTCGAGGCGAACCGCCTCAGCAGCAGATTAGATATGCACCTCCGCCAGTGCAGAGTGGTCCTCCACAGAGTTCAGGACGTTCGGGGTATGCCAGAGTTAGTCAGGACTCCAGGGCTTCTGGTTCACAGCTATACGTAGGTTCTAGCCACCGGTTGATTTTCCTCGGTGTTCATGTGGCAGGCGTCATCTCGGGGAATGTCGTCTTTTTACTGGTGCTTGTTTTACTTGCGACCGTCAGGGCCATGTGATGAAAGAATGTGCAAGAAGGAGGACTCACCTACGATCGATTCGCATGATTCGGTGCGGAGAGGAAGGGGTTGTTAGCCAGAGGAGGCCACCCGCACCTCGCTGTAGCCGTTGTGGTAGGTATCATTCGGGGGAGTGTCGTACTACTTCGACATCTTGTTATGCGTGCGGCCAGCAGGGCCATTTTGCGAGGAATTGTCCGACCAAGGGTGGTGCGGATGTGGAGACTCAGCCTTCGGGATCAGTGACTAGTTCATCACCTTCCACTATCGTCCAACAGGGCAGGTTTGATTAGAACGACAAAGGGGAAGTGAAGCGGTAGATACATGTATATCCTTGAACCCTCTAGAGATTGTAGGTGTGATAAGATAAGCATATCTTAAGTGTTATGTTCAGATAACATAAGTGTTAATTGTGATTAGAAATCATGGTTAGTTAACCTGTAAGATTGGGGCGAGAAAGTGTGAGCCTTAGAGTTTTATACGTAGGGACCTTAGAGGTAAGGCCATCTCGAGTAAAAGATGTTTTTCTTTACGTGTTTGACTCAGACGGAGTGCATAGTGCACGTGAGATATAGTTGTATAATAAGTCCCTGAGTAGTGTGGTATGAAAGAGGGTAGTTGAACTAAGAAGACCACTAGGTTTTCGTGACTTGATTAGTGAGATCGTTCCGGATCGGGGAACAAGAGTTTTTGCGTGATAGCGGGTCGGGTTGAGGACCAATCGCGGGTCAACCCGCGACCTGTTTTGTGGAGGGGTCAGTTCGGGGTTGTCCCGCCAGGTGGTAGGGTCACGAGGGTGTTAGGCCCAAGTTTAGTAAACCAGCGTACGAGTTCGTGGATGCGTTCGACCAGTAGTCGGGCCATTGAGGTCAGCCCATCTTGTCCTTCAGTCAGGACCGTTCACTCGGCAGAGGGTTATGCGAGATGTTACATCAGGAAGGTTGTAAGGCTGCACGAGGTGCCTACTTTCACCTTATGGCAGACAGTGAAGCCCAGGTTGTGGCTATTTCGTTTTCCGGAAGTTTTACCAGGCAGGTCGGAGAACTCGGTGAGTCTCAAGACGCATTCGCCCCGCCGGTGTTTGGATTTGGGGTAGCTGTAAGGATTGTTGCCTCCGGTTAAGGGAGTGTTTTTATAACCACCATTTCAGTATTCGGATATCGCCTTACGAAGCCTCGTAGGGGCGGTAGTGTAAGTTGCCGGTCGATTGGTTTGATGTTGGCAAAGTTCAGATAGTTGATTCATACTTGTTTCGGCAGGATGTGGATAGGGTGAAGCTTATCCAGAAGAGGTTATTGGCAGCTCAGAGTCAACAGAAGTCGTGCGGATAATCGGCGACGATGCTTGGAGTTCGTGGCGGTGGTCTTGAAGGTACCACCCCGGAAAAGGTGTGACGAGTTTTGGAAAACAGAGGAAACTTATCCCGAGTTACTTTGGGCCTTTTTAGGTTATGTGAAGAATAGGCCAGGTTGCCTATAAGTTGGCATTGTCATCCGACGTAGGGAGCAGTACGTCCGATCTTGCATGTTGCTATGTTCGTAAGAGTATCGGAGATCCATCCAGAGTATTCTCAGTTAATGATGACCAAGTTGGAGGTAGTAACCCAGAGTTTTGGAAACTAAAGCAGTAGCAGGAATGTGGTAAGTTATGAGAAAGAGTTCGAGTGTACGAGAAGGGTACGACGAGTAAGGGAAGAAGCGAGCATGTGTTAAGAAGTAGATGTGATCTTTTCTTTTGTAAAGTGAAGGTGCGAAGGAAGTATCTTTTAGCCCTTGGGTGGGAGTTTTTGTAATGATAGAGGTGATTCCTCGTGGACTTGGATGTAAGTATTTGCGCGAGTGTTTTCTGTGGCCATGTGTGGCATTTGCAAACTGGTTAAGCTATGAGGAACTTGATCGTTATCTGTCTTGAGAAGGAACATTCGGGACGAATGTTTCTAAGGATGGGAGAATGTTATACCCCGTATTTCCAGAGTATGTACGTGAGGGCGTACGTATAAAAGTTTGAGCCTTAAGTTAGGCAAGGACCGAAATTTTGTGCACAACACACGAAAGGAATCGTTTTCCGACGAAACGTTTTCCAAACTTTGCGAAGGGAAAAATACGGCTATGTCATTTATTATTTTTGCGGATTTTTCCGAGAGACGAAATATTTTGGACCAACAAGAGGGTGACACTTGTCCCTCAAGTGGACGGCATTGGGAGGGCTTTCCTTGCACGTTTTTTGTGCTTTCTTTTGGTCAAGGGTTAGGTAGGATATTTTGTGTAGTAGATGGATAAGGACACATGGATAAATCCTCACCCTACACTTGCACCCCACTTGTCTTGATCTTGGCCATTGGTTGGCCTATAAATACCCCCTTAGTTGATGAACTTCTTCATCCTAAAATAGTTTCTAAGTCTTGAAAGTTCTCCCCCCCTCTCTTGAGAGCTCTAGCCGAGAGCACCCCTCCCCCTTTGAGAAAGCCCTTGGCCGAGGGGTACACCCCCCCTCCTAGTGGCCTTGGCCGAGGGGTACCCCCCCTACCTAGAGTTGTTTCCGTAAAATACACCCCCCTCTTGGTAGAAATACTCTCCAAGTATAGTTACTATTCCAAAATACCTTGGCCCAAATACCTTGTAGTATTCCAAGGTTACACCTATACTAAAAGCCCAGAAATACTATTATACTTCCCTTCAGTCACAAAAACGAAACCCTAAGGAAAAATCTTCACAGTTGGTTGAAGTATTAGGAAGAAGTTTCGTAGAACTTCTAAGGGTTATTTGGAGCGGGTTGGAGCACCGGAGTAGAGCTAAACGCGTTGCTCAGGATCGACATTAAACTTGGATAATTTTGGGCTTACCGAGGTAAATAATCCTATCCTTCTATTGTAATTGGAAATTACATACTGTAGTTGTATAAATGAATATAAGATTCATAGAAGAGAATTGAACTGTAATAGAAGGATATTACAGAAAAGATTTGAACTGAAATCACATCAGAAGAATATTAAAGAAGAAGATTAAAACTGTACTTACATAGGACTGTATTTACAGTAGACTTGTGTAGCTTAACGGGTAGGGAAGTGCTGCCCAATTTTCAGTAGAATAGTGAAGCCTCTGCTTAGAATGTTCTACAGAGTAGTCTAGACATTGATAGACTTTTATAACCGTTATAGGTTGAAGTACTGCGAGTAGCATGTTCTACTTGAAAGGTGGACGAGGCTAACCGGGTTATAGGCGTGGGCGTTTGCTAATAGTCGATAATCGTCGCGAGGTATGTGATCCTTCCTATCCTCTTGAGCATGATATTTTAAAAGAATATATATATATAGTACGGTAGACGTACGTGTGTTAACTGAGCGTAGTTGTACGGCAATGTCTTTTGACTTAAGCCTGAATAATAATAATCTTGAAGTATTTCAAAAGAATTAAGAAACCTTTTTGAAAGAAGAGTAATACTTGGTTTTAAAAGCTTAAAGAGTTATACTAACTTTATGGGAAGTTAGGTATAACGACTTAAGAGAGATAAAAAGAATGGTTTATTAATTTTAGAAGTTAAGAGACTTGACTTAAGTAATTAATATGAGTTTTTGTGTGAAACCTCATTCGTGAGTAATGAGTACTTGGTTTGTAAAAGGAATAATGTTTCTTGATTTGGAAATGAGAATAAGTATCGAACAAACCACAAGTAGCGCTAATAAAGGGAAATGTATTGACTAATAAAGTATTATTAAAACCAGTAGAAACCTCCATCTGCATAGAAGCTAAGATGAGACAAAATGATATTACATTTCCTAGATCATGGCTGCTTAAATAAGATTGATTATGAACAAGAATAACCTACTCACATATAAGGCATATGTATCTCAAATTGTGTTAAATGAGAATTATATCATTAAGTGATTAAAACTATGAACTACGAAACCTTTCGAAAATAAGAAACTTGAGCATTTGAAATTAGGCAAACTTGAACGTTTGGAAAATAATGTTGTTACTTGATTTACAAAGGGAAGTGTTTTGGTTTACTTAAAAGGATAGTCACTCTATTTTTATACTACGGGTATTGTGTGACTTTTGTGAAAGAAACGGATCTTTTAAAAGAGTTAATGTATAAAGTACTTTGGGGATAGAAACCCGAAATTGTTAACATAAAGTAGAAAGTACCTTGTGTGAATAACTTGATTGTGTTGTTTTGTGATAGCCTTGTAATACTTTCTTGTTGATTTGATAAGTAAACATGTTAGGATGCTACGTGTGTTAGTATCTGGTGATGTTTGTGTAAAGGGGTTTCCCTTGTTGTGCTTATGTTGTTTAACGATAAGCTGTTATGTTATTATATCACATACCCCCTTGACTTGTTATACCGAGGGCTTGCCACCCTTGATGCGGGTCTATACGGCCTATGCGGTCTGCGTGACTATGCGGAGTGCGGAGTTCGAGGTTGATCATTCCGGGTGTTTTATCCCGATGCGGGGGATGCCCTATGCGGTCTGTGTGACTATGCGGTCTATTGAGACTATGCGGACTGCGGGAGTCCAAGAGGGTACCGGGGGTTAGCTACCTCCGATGCGAGGAATACCTCATGCGGGTCTATGTGTGACCTATGCGGACTACGGGAGTCCAGGGTTAGGCACGCATAATGATACTATGGGCGATTGGCCTTGCTTCGATCATTAGCGGCCTAGAAAAGACCAGTTACAGTATATCCATTTCGCACTTGTTTATGTTGTGGGCGTGAGACCCATAGTTATATTTGAGTGATGGCTTTAAGGGCGTGAGTCCCTGACTTGACATGACTGCTTATTTATTGTGAACTGTAGTTTGGTTATCATACATGCCTCCTGCTTTATATAGACTACTATGATTTCATTTACAGTATTTTCAGTTTCACATACTTGGTACTGTTATCGACCTCCTTCGGGCCGCGTTCATGCCGCAGTAGAGGTACACCGCCGTTGATCCTCGCTCATAGGGTCACGCTCGGCGTTTGGGAAGCTCCGTTTCTCCGAGGCTTATCACGTATAGTCCACGTCGTAGTAGGTACTTACATTCGGGGTATGGCGGCCCCGCCCCGCCATTGTTGTCGTATCATTCTTAGAGGTCTGTAGTATCGCTTTGTTATACCGTAGTTGCGGGGTATGTTAGTGAGGCGTCACGTGCAGTACGGTAAATTTTGAAAAGAAAGAAAGATGTGAGTTTTCACGGAAAAGTTTCCGGTTTTGTGAAGAAAAAGGTTCGTTAATGGGAATTGGATTCCCAGTTTGGTTTTGGACTTCATAGATTATATTAGAATTTTGGGATTTTATTTTCTGAAATGGTCACGTGGGCCCACGGAGAAATTTACGGTTTTGTAGCACGCTTTGTTTTTGAGATTTCGGGATTTTGGAGATTTTCGGAAGACGTAATATTTTGGACGACTCGGGGCGACACGTTTTTCACCCCACGCGCACCCTTGGCCGAAAGTTCTTTGTGCACAACACCCGGTTAGAGTCGTTTTTCGACGAAACGTTTTACATAACTTGCGAGGGAAAATTCCGGCTATGTCTTTTGTTATTTTGCGGATTTTTCCGAGACGAAACATTTTGGACCAACGAGAGGAGACACTTGTCACCTCGAGTTGGTGGAGTGTGGGGTAATGGCTTGGGCGATTGGGGTGTCAGTGGGCAAGTTGATGGTAGATATTTGTGTAGATATTTGTGAGGGTTTTAAGGAGTAGGGTCTAGGGGGCACTTGGGCATATCTTTGCCCTCCACTTGCCCCCCACTTGGCTAGATCTTGACCCTTGATTTCCCTATAAATACCCCTCCCTTTGTGAAGCTTTCTTCATCCACTCCTCACTTCCTTAAGTCTTGAAAGCCCTCCCCCTTTCTCGTGAGGCCCCCCTTGGCCGAGAGTAGCACCCCCCCCCTCCTTGTGGTGTGGTCGAGACCCACCCCCCCTTCCTTTAGGGTTGAGCCGTAGGGGTACCCCCCTTGCCTTGTTGTTCTCGTAGAATACACCCCCCCTCTTGGTAGAAATACTCTCCAAGTATTGTTACTATACCCAAATTACCTTAGCCGTATACCTTGTAGTATTCCAAAGATATCTCTATACGTAGAGCCCGGAAATACTACCTTATGTCCTTTTTGTCTCAAACCGAAACCCTAAGGAAAACCTTCATAATCGGTTGAAGTGTTAAGTAGAAGTTGCGTAGAACTTCTAAGGGTTGTTTGGAGCGGGTTGGAGCGCACGGAGTAGGAGCTAAACCTTGCTCAGGATCGACATTATAACTTGGATAATTTTGGGCTTATCAAGGTAATATCTTGTCCCCTTATTGTAATTGGAAATTACATGTTGTAAGATTATATAGTTGAAGTATACTATATATAGAACTGAACCTAGCTTTGCGGCAATGTCTTTTGACTTAAGCCTGAATATAAAGAAAGAGAACTGAACTGTAATTACATAGGACTGTATTACAGTAGACTTGTGTAGCATTACTGTGAAGTAGAATTGTACACGTCCGGTTAGATGTATAAACCCCCCCCTGGTTGGCTTGATAGCCGGCCTCGATAGAGGAGGAGATTTACGCGGTTGCGGGGGGGGGAGGTGCTGCCGAATTTTTTGTAGAATGTTCTACGATTAGACCTAGATGTTAATCGCCTTGTGGCCTTATAGGTTGAAGTACCATGCGTGACGCGATCTACTTGGCTTAAGGAGTAGCCGACGGTTTGAGGTACTTGGAGCGTTTTGCTATTAGTCGATAATCGTCGCGAGGTATGTGAACCTCTTCCTACCTTTTCTAGCATGATATGTGTATAACTATGTAGTACGGTAGACGTACATGTGTAAAATGCTTTGTGGTTTTAAAAGGTAACTGACTTGATGTGTGATAATAAAGAAGAGTTATACTAGCTTTATGGGAAGTTAAGTATAACGTTTTAAGAGGGGTAAAGATAATGGTTTACTGATTTTAAAAGTTAAGAGGCTTAATCTTAAAGATAAGAGACTTAACTTGTTTTACTTGGTAATTAACATTTTGTTAAAAATGTTGTAAAACCTCATTCGCGAGTAATGAGTACTTGATTTTAAAAGCAATAATGTTTTACTGATTTCGGAAATCAGAATAAGTATCGAACAAACCACATCAGCGCTAATAAAGGGAAATGTTTTGACTAATAATGTATTAGTAAAACCAGTAGAAACTTCCATCTGCATAGAAACTAAGATGAGACAAAATGATGTTACATTTCCTAGATTCATGGCTGCTTAAATAAGATTGTTATAAACAAGAATAACCTACTCACGTATCAGACATATGTTTCTCAAATTGCTTTTAAAGGAGAATTATATCATTAAGTGATTAAAATTATGAACTACGAAACCTTTCGAAAATGAGAAACTTGAGTAATTGAAATTAGGCAAACTTGAAAAATTTGGAAAAGAATGTTGTTACTTGATTTTACGAAGAGAAGTGTTTTGATTTACTTCAAAAGATAATCACTCTATTTTCATATACTACGGGTATTGTGTGACTTTGTAAACGTAACGTATCTTTTAAAAGATAATGTATGAAGTACTTTGGGAATAGATACCCGATCTTGTTAATCATATATTAGAATGTACCTTGTGTGTATAACTTGATTGTGTTGGTTTGTGATAGCCTTGTAATACTTTCTTGTTGATTTGATAAGTAAACATGCTAGGATGCTACGTGTGTTAGTATCTTGTGATGTTTTGTAAAGGGGGTTTTCCCTCGACTGCGCTTAAAGTTGTTTGACTCTCAGCCGTTATGTTGGTATTGTACCACTCACCTTGACTTGTTTCCGGAGGTTAAGCTGCCCTCCGATGCGGGGTAGACTCAGCGATGCAGGACCATGATTCGAGAATACCTCATGCGGGTCCAGGAGATCCATGCGGAACTACGGGAGTTCCAGGTTAGTTTGCGACCCTTGTGGTCATGCGGTCTTTGTGGCCATGCGGACTGCGAGTCCAGGACGATGCCGAGGAGTAGCTACCCTCGATGCGAGGAATACCTCATGCGGGCCTATGAGGTTGGCCTATCGCGAGCTACGAGAGTTCGTGGCTAGACGCGCACATTTGATACTACGAGCGAGTGACCAGCTTTGATCATGTGACGGTCTAGACAGATATCATCATACAGTTTATGACCCTGTTAGTACTGTGGGTGTTAGTAGTCGGTTATGCCTCGTACTTACCTTGTACTGTTTTATTAGGACACAGGTGGGACCTGGTGTTCATGTGTATTTCTTGGTGCTTTTATATCATAAATCGGCGGTGAGAAGGTATTCCACGGGCATGATTGATGTTATGGGCGTGAGACCCATAGTTACATTTGAGTGATGACTTTGAGGCGTGAGTCCACGACTTGACATATTCGCTATTTATGTGAATCGTAGTTTGGTTATCATACATGTCTCCCGCTTTATAGACTATTATGATTTCATTTACGATTTTCGATTTCACATACTTGGTACCGTTGTTATCGACCTCCTTCGGGGCTGCGTTCATGCCGCAGTAAAGGTACACCGATGTTGATCCTCGCTCTAGGGTCACGATTCGGCGTATGGGAAGCTCCGTTTCTCGGAGGCTTATCGTGGTATAGTCCCTGTCGTTGTAGGTATTTACATTCGTGGTATGGCGGGCCCTGCCCCGCCATTGTTGTCGTATCATTCTTAGAGGTCCGTAGTAATCGCGCATGGGCAGAGTTGTAATGGGATGTAACTGTTCGGTTTTAAATTGATTTATATATATATGCCGTAAGGCAAGTTTTCTCAGACTATTGTTTCATACTTCTCGTTATTTCATGTTATCATCTTATGTTTCGCTTATTACTCTGATGTTGTATCACTAGGGTGCCCGGGGTAAGGCACCAGTCACGGGCCCGGGTTCGGGTCGTGACAAAAGTGGTATCAGAGCAGTTAATCCTCGGAAAGTGTCTACAGACCGTATCCAGTAGAGTCTTGATTATCGGTGTGTTGTGCACCACACCAATAATCAGGAGGCTATAGGATATTTAGGATTGGTTTCTATTCTTCTCACTCTGAGATCGTGCCTTAGAGTTGTGTTGTAAGTTGGACCCTCTCACGTATTTCTTTCCCTTACCGTTATGCCTCCGCGTAGGGCAACCCGGGCCCAGGAGGGCAAGGCAGCCGAGGGAGCTGCGAGTAGAGTTCAGAGGGTTACGTGGGCACAGGCCCAATCATCACCTGGGGTGGTGCTTCATTTGGGGAGTTCTGCGACGTCACTAAGCCCCAGCAGAGTTTAGCACGGCGGCGGCAGTTCCTACTGCGGCCATGATGTTTGAACCTTCGCCCACGGCCGAACAAGTGAAATTAGATTGCGAAAGCGACCACATTAGCTATGGATTTGGCTACCAGAGAGTATACCGATGTACCGCGAGTCTTGATGAATATCAACGAGAGGGTTGTGCAAGAGTAGTTCTTCAGTTAGGCTTGAGCATGGCCTGCACGCATATGCACGCAGCGGAGAAACGAGATCGGCGGGTTAACGAGACATCGAAGAGGCCGAATAGCAAGGTCCTTTGGTAACTTTCGAGGCGAGTCACCTCACCGGATTAGATTATGCACATCCACGGTGCAGTGGTCCTCCGCGGGGTTCGGGGCGTTCGGTATGCAGGAGTTGGTCGAGCTCGAGCTTCCGTTCACGGTGTAATGACGTCATCCCGGGGAATGTCGTCTTGTAGTTGATACTTGTTTTACTGGCGGCCGTCAGGGCCAGGTGTCGAATGGGTGTCCTAGTAGGAGGACTCAGCCTTTAGGATCGGTGGGTAGTTCGTCACCTCCCTTAGCTATGCCTGCAGGCGGGTTTAATTAGAACGACTAAGGAGTGAAGCGAGAATACAGATGGATCTTTAACCCTCTAGGGATTAGTATGTGTGATAGGGTGAGTATACCTTAAGTGTTATATTCTGATAGCATTGTGTAAATTGTAATTAGAAATCTTGGTTAGTTAACCAAGTAAGATTTGGGGGATAGAGAAGGTGTGAGCCTTAGAGCTTTATACGTAGAGACCTTAGAGGAAAGGTCATCTCGAGTAAAGAAGTATTTTATGTTTGACCCTTGTCGGAGTGCATAGTGCACGTAAGCTATGTTTGTGGGATAAGTCCCTGAGTAGTGTGGAATGAAAGAGGGTAGTTGAGCTAAGAAGACCGCTAGGTTTTCGTAACGTGATTAGTGAGAGTTTTCCGGT
Organism: Przewalskia tangutica; assembly: GCA_029844215.1. NCBI lineage: Eukaryota > Viridiplantae > Streptophyta > Magnoliopsida > Solanales > Solanaceae > Przewalskia > Przewalskia tangutica. The sequence continues at coordinate 58,711,829 of CM056719.1, forward strand.
TCGGGAAGCTAGTGTTTTGCGCGTTGCCGGGTCGAGTTGAGGCCACATTGCGGGTCAACCCACGGCCTGTATGGTGGTGGGGTCAGTTTGCGGTGGTCCCGCATTGTGATAGGGTCATAAGGGTGTTAGGCCCATGTTTAGTTAACCAGCGTACGAGTTCGTAGATGCATTCAACCAGTAGTCGGGCCGATGGGGGCAGCCCATCGTGTTCTTCGGTCAGGACCGTTTATTCGACAGTGTTGTTTTATCAGAAAGCTTGTAAGGCTGCACGGGGTGCCTACCTTCACCTTATGACAGACAGTGGAGCCCAGGGTACGGCTGTTTCTTTTTCTGGAAGTTTTACCAGGCAGGGTTAAGAACTCAGGTGAGTCTCAGAATCACATACGCCCTCGGGCCAGTGTTTGGATTTCAGGGGTAGTTGCAAGGATTGTTGTCTCCTGTTGAAGGAGTGTTTTTAGCTACCATTCCAGTGTTCGGATGTCGCCTTATGAAGCCTTGTAGGGGCGGAAGTGTAAGTTGCCGGTCGATTGGTTCGATGTTGGCAAGGTTTCAGATAGTTGGTTTATACTTGTTCAACAGAAATGTGGTAGGTTATGAGAAAGAGTTCGAGTGTACAAGAAGGGTACGACATCCTCAGGGATCGCATGCATCCGTACCATTTGTTGGGTCGCCGAGTGACACTAGAACCTCGCGCAAAGTGACAAAAGTGGTATCGGGAAGAAGCGAGCATGTATGGCAAGCATAGATGTGATCATTTCTTTTGAAAAGAGAAGGTGCGAAGGAAGTATATTCTAGACCCCGGAGAGAGGTGTTTTGTGGTGATGTTAGAGGTGGTTCCTCGTGGACGTGGATGTAAGTATTTTGCGCGGTGTTTTACGTGGCGGTGTGGCAGGTTTGTTCTCGTAATTATAGTAGTGAAGGCTATACTGGCGCGTGTTTGTTTGAGACTTAGAAGGAACATTCGGGACGAATGTTTCTAAGGAGGGGAGAATGTTATACCCCGTAGTTGCAGGGTATGTTAGTGAGGGCGTACGTACGAGAGTACGGCAGAAATTTTGAAAAGAAAGAAAGATGTGAGTTTTCGACGGAAAAGTTTCCGGTTTTTGTGAAGAAAAAGGTTCGTTAATGGGAATTAGATTCCCAGATTTGGTTTTTGGACTTCATAGATTATATTAGAATTTTGGGATTTTATTTTCGGAAATGGTCACGTGGGGCCCACGGGAGAAATTTACGGTTTTGTGGGGCCCGCTTTGTTTTTGAGATTTCCGGGATTTTGGATATTTTCGGAAGACGAAATATTTTGGACGAATCGGGGGGCGACACGTTTCACCCCTATGTGGCACCCTTGGCCGAAAGTTCTTTGTGCACAACACCCGGTTAGAGTCGTTTTTCGACGAAACGTTTTACATAACTTGCGAGGGGAAAATTCCGGCTATGTCTTTTCTTATTTTTGCGGATTTTTCCGAGAAACGAAACATTTTGGACCAACGGGAGGCGACACTTGTCACCCGAGTTGAGTGGAGTGTCAGGCGGTAATGGCTGGGCGATTGGGGTGTCAGTGGGCAAGTTGATGGTAGATATTTGTGTAGATATTTGTGAGAGTTTTAAGGAGTAGGGTGTAGGGCACTGGGCATATCTTGCCCTCCACTTGCCCCCCACTTGGCTAGATCTTGACCCTTGATTTCCCTATAAATACCCCTCCCTTTGTGAAGCTTTCTTCATCCACTCCTCACTTCCTTAAGTCTTGAAAGCCCTCCCCTTTCGTGAGGCCCCTCGGCCGAGTAGCACCCTCCTTGTGGTGTGGCCGAGACCCACCCCCTTCCTAGGGTTGGTAGTAGGTACCCCCTTACCTTGTTGTTCTCGTAGAATACACCCCCCTCTTGGTAGAAATACTCTCCAAGTATTGTTACTATACCCAAATTACCTTAGCCGTATACCTTGTAGTATTCCAAAGATATCTCTATACGTAGAGCCCGAAAATACTACCTTATGTCCTTTTTGTCTCAAACCGAAACCCTAAGGAAAACCTTCATAATCGGTTGAAGTGTTAAGTAGAAGTTGCGTAGAACTTCTAAGGGTTGTTTGGAGCGGGTTGGAGCGCACGGAGTAGGAGCTAAACCTTGCTCAGGATCGACATTATAACTTGGATAATTTTGGGCTTATCAAGGTAATATCTTGTCCCCTTATTGTAATTGGAAATTACATGTTGTAAGATTATATAGTTGAAGTATACTATATATAGAATCAACTAACTTTCGGCAATGTCTTTTGACTTAAGCTCAATATAAAGAAAGAGAAGCGAATCAGAATTACATAGGATCAGACATTAGAGACTTGTGTAGCATTAGTGTGAAGTAGAATTGTACACGTCCGATTAGATGTAAAAACCCCCCCTGGGTGGCTTGATAGCCGGCCACGATAGAGGAGGAGATTTACGCGGCCATGGGGAGTGTCGCGAATTTTCTGTAGAATGTTCTACGATTAGACCTAGATGTTAATAAGCGCCTTGTGGCCTTATAGGTTGAAGTACCATGCGTGGCGCGATCTACTTGGCTTAAGGAGTAGCCGACGGTTTGAGGTACTTGGAGCGTTTTGCTATTAGTCGATAATCGTCGCGAGGTATGTGAACCTCTTCCTACCTTTTCTAGCATGATATGTGTATAACTATGTAGTACGGTGACGCGTACGTGTAAAATGCTTTGTGGTTTTAAAAGGTAACGTACTTGATGTGTGATAATAAAGAAGAGTTATACTAGCTTTATGGGAAGTTAAGTATAACGTTTTAAGAGAGGTAAAGAGAATGGTTTACTGATTTTAAAAGTTAAGAGGCTTAATCTTAAAGATAAGAGACTTAACTTGTTTTACTTGGTAATTAACATTTTGTTAAAAATGTTGTAAAACCTCATTCGCGAGTAATGAGTACTTGATTTTAAAAGCAATAATGTTTTACTGATTTCGGAAATCAGAATAAGTATCGAACAAACCACAGCAGCGCTAATAAAGGGAAATGTTTTGACTAATAATGTATTAGTAAAACCAGTAGAAACCTCCATCTGCATAGAAACTAAGATGAGACAAAATGATGTTACATTTCCTAGATTCATGGCTGCTTAAATAAGATTGTTATAAACAAGAATAACCTACTCACGACGTATATATGTTTCTCAAATTGCTTTTAAAGGAGAATTATATCATTAAGTGATTAAAATTATGAACTACTTAAACCTTTCGAAAATGAGAAACTTGAGTAATTGAAATTAGGCAAACTTGAAACATTTGGAAAAGAATGTTGTTACTTGATTTTACGAAGAGAAGTGTTTTGATTTACTTCAAAAGATAATCACTCTATTTTCATATACTACGGGTATTGTGTGACTTTTGTAAACGTAACGTATCTTTTAAAAGATAATGTATGAAGTACTTTGGGAATAGATACCCGATCTTGTTAATCATATATTAGAATGTACCTTGTGTGTATAACTTGATTGTGTTGGTTTGTGATAGCCTTGTAATACTTTCTTGTTGATTTGATAAGTAAACATGCTAGGATGTTACGTGTGTTAGTATCTTGTGATGTTTTGTAAAGGGGGTTTTCCCTCGACTGCGCTTAAAGTTGTTTGACTCTCAGCCGTTATGTTGGTATTGTACCACTCACCTTGACTTGTTTCCGGAGGTTGCTGCCTCCGTCGCGGGTAGACTCGGGAGGTGCGGGACCATGATTCGAGAATACCTCATGCGGGTCCGGGGATCCATGCGGAACTACGGAGTTCCGTGTTAGTTCATGCCTTGTGGTCATGCGGTTGTCACGACTGCCCGGGGCGTGGATCGTGCCTTACCGGCACCCAAGTAGTCATACATCGAGTAATCGAAACATAAAGCAAGACATGAAACAGTTTATAAAACAAGACACCGACATGTGAGAAAACATCGCTTTCGGCATATATATATAATCATGTTTTAGCAATTACATCCGACAATCGCACAACATGACTACTGCACTTCTAAGGAAATATACAACTATGGCGGACAGGCCCCGCCATACCCGATCGCATAAAACTATCTACAACAGGAGATCATACCAAAAGTAGAGCCTCCCAAGAGATGGAGCTCCCGACACCAACGAGATCCTAAGGATGCGGATCTAGCACCGCTGCCCTTACCGCGGCATGAACGCAGCCCCGAAGGAGGTCAAGACAACAGTACTAAGTATGCGAAAGCAGAAAGTACTTAAATGAAAACATATCATTTTTAAAACCGGTTTACAAATATGTGTGAAACAACCAGGAAACCGCACATAGTGCCACATCACAAACAAGAGCAACAATAGGTAAATCAGAATACGCCTTGTCTAGGCCGCGAATGATCAAACGGGCCACTCGCCCACATCCTCATTCTGCAGCCTAATCACGACTCCGAGTCCGCATAGGCCACTCGCGTGGGCCCGCATGAGGTATAACCCCGCATCGAGGGTAGCTACTCCTCGGCATCGCCCCGACTCGCCGTCCGCATGGCCACATAGACCGCATGAGGCATAACCCCGCATACTAACACGGAACTCTCGTAGCTCCGCATAGGCCCCCGACCCGCATGAGGTATTCTCGAATCATGGTCCTGCATCACCGAGTCTACCCCGCGTCGGAGGGCGACAACCTCCCAGATCATCTCAAGAGGTGAGTGATAGTACACTAACATAACGACTTATCTTTAAACAACATAAGTACAACAAGGATACTCACTTATACAAACGTTACAGCGTACTAACACACATAGCAACATGTCATGTCTACTTATCAAACCATCTTATTATTCTTTTCACAATTTCATATAAGTCCATTAGAAATACATAGGCAACTTGTTTCTTTTATCAATCTTAAGTGGTTATACTTAACTTCCCATAAAGCTAGTATAACTCTTAAGCTTCGCTTGAGAAACCAATTAATTCTCTTCTCAGAAAAATGGTTCAAGAGTCCTTTGAAATGTTTTCGCTTCTTTATTATTCAAAGCTTAAGCCAGGCATTGCCGACGTATTATTCGAGCTTAAGCCGTGAGGCATTGCTGTAAGTATTATTCGATTAACACATGTACGCCTACCGTACTATATACATATTGTAAAATATCATGCTTTAGGAAGAATCACATACCTTCTACGAAATCCACCGCCAAGTCGAGTATGTCGCTTGCAGAGAATCACTATAATAGTCACAGATATCTATCAAAGTCTAGACTATTCAGTAGGTCATTCTAAACAGAGGGTCCTCAATTCTACGGAAAGTCGGGCAGCACAACCCTACCCTGAGCTATATAAGTCTCATGTGAAAATAGTCCCATGTAAGTACAGTCAGATATTCTTCTTTATACCCTTCTAAGGTGTTACATTCAATTCTATTCCTTAATAACCTTCTAAGTATTTATACTTATTCTTATTCTACAACAAGAAGTATTCTCTAATTCAAAAGAGGGTTAGGATTAGTTACCTCTAAGCCCAATAATATCCTAGAAAAGTCGCACTGAGCAAGGTTTTGCTCCTAAGTTGTATGCTCCATGAAACCATGAAGTTCTTCACAACTTCTACTAAGTACTAAGGTATTTGGGCTAGGTATTTTGGGCATTATAACAATACAAGAAGGCAACTTTTCTACCAAGGAGGGGGTAGGTTTCGCTAGGCTAGTGGGGTAGCCTCGCCAAGCTTCTCGGGGAGGGGTGTTGGACGAATTGCTTACAAAGGGAGAGGGAAGGATTTTTAGACTTGAAAGCTTTTGTGGATGAAGAACTCTTCATCTCAAGAGGGTATTTATAGGTCAAGACATGGCCAACCAATGGCCAAGATTTAGCCAAGTGCTAGGAAAGTGTAAGGTCAAGATTAGGCAAGTGTACCTAGCCAACTTGCACACAAAATATCTAACCAACTTTATGACAAGGATGGTCATCCATTCGCCCTATTGCCGTGACAAGTCCACCAATGAGAGGGTGGCAAGTGTCGCCTCTCGTTGGTCCAAAGTGTTACGCCTCTCTAAAAATCCGCAAAAATTAGAAATGACATAGCCGAATTTATCCTACGAAGTCGTGGAAACGTTTCGCCGGAAAACTGTTCGCTTTGTGAGTTGTGCCTAAAAATCGCCCAAGGCCTAACTTTAAGACCAAACTTTTTATGCGTATTCCTTTACGTATATACTCCGAAATACGGTATAACATTCTCCCTTTCTTAGAAACATTCGTCCGAATGTTCCTTCCCAAGACAGATAACGATAAGGTTCTTCAAAACTTAAACAGCTTTGCAAAAGCCACACACGCCATAAACAACACTTAGGCATAAACGATAATGAAGATTTACAAGTAGGAAAGTGAATTACCCGAGGGGTGGGGAGCGGTGAGATACTTCGCCTCATGTCCTCCTCGGCTTCCCACGTCATCTCCTCCTCGAGCTCGTTCCGCCACAAGACTTTGACGGCCACGCCCTTCGTCCGCAGACGCCTAACTCGGACGATCGATTATCGCTATGGGAATCTCTCATACGATAACCCTCGGTCACCGACATCGTCAATCGGATGTACCCTAGATGGATCCCCGATACATCTCCTCAAAGATAGAAACGTGAAACACGGATGCACCGCCTCCAGATCGGACGGCAGATCCAACTCATAGCAACCTTGCCTACCTCGCGACAACCAAACGCCCAATGTACTTGGCCGAAGTTTCCTTCTTCCCGAATCTCATCACACCCTTCATGGTGACACCTTCAGAAAACCCAATCATCAATCAAACTCCGGATGTCGACGACGATGATCTGATACGACTTTTGTCGACTCGAGTCATTAATAGCCGCTCTTGATAAGCTTCACCTTATCCATCGCTGCTGCACCAAATCGGGTCCCACTAGCCGCACTCGCCCACCTCGAACCAACCTATAGGCGATCCGCACTTCCTCCCATACAAGGCCTCATAAGGCGCCATCCAATACCGGAGTGGTAGCTATTATTATACGCGAACTCAACTAGAGGCAAATGATCCTCCCAACTACCACCGGTCAATAACACAAAGCTCGCAGATATCCTCGAGTCGGATAGTGCGCTCGCTGTCCGCTCTGCTCGTGGATGAAATGCGATTGTGCTCACTCGCGCCCCTAAACCCTCTGGAAGGACCTCAGTTGGCCGTAAATCGGGCTCTGCATGCGATATGATCGAGTAGGGACTCCATGCGATCGACGATCTCTCGGATGTAAAGTCGGCATAATCCTCACCGAAAAAGTCGCCCCGACGGAAGAAAGTGGGCTGATTTCGTCACCGCCGACGATAACCCATATAGAATCATGTCTCCTCCGAGTGCAGGTAATCCCGTGATGAAGTCCATGTTGATTACCTCCCACTTCCGTGTCGATCTCTATCGTCAGAATAAAACCACCGGTCTCTCGTGCTCTACCTTCACCGCCGACAACACGCACCGAGCTACGAACTCGCAACGCCCCTCTTCAAGCCATCCCACCAATACACGTATCTAAGGTCGTGGTACATCTTGGTCGACCCGGATGGATAGAGTAACGCTTGCCGTGTGCTTCCCCAAGAACTCACAAGTCCTCAAACATCCGAACACACAACTCGCCTCAAACCTTAGCACCCCATCGTGCTACTCAAAAGGACCTTGCCTCACGAAGAGTTGTATCACGATATCGAATCAAAGCCGATCCTCGAATTGCCTCTTCACCTCCTCAACGATGGAAGACTCGGCAACCTCACGAACTCTAACCCCATTGCTATCGAATCAATCAAACGGACACCAAGGCTCGCTAATCGTGCAAATTACGAACCATGTCCCTTCTCTCTAGCCGCACATCCGATAGGCTCCCATCGACTGCTACTGGCGGCATACGCCACAACATCGCCTTGCCCGTGGTACAGAATGTCCACATCGTAATCCTTAAGCAACTCTAACCACCGCCTCGCCGTAAGTTCACTCCTCTGTGAAGATATACCGAGGCTCTTGTGGTCCGTAAAAATATCCACGTGAACCCCATACAAATAGTGCCTCCGCATCTTCAAAGCGTGAATCACACCGCCAACTCCAAATCACGCGGGTAGTTCCTCTCGTTTCTTCACCGCGGGATGCATATGCTATAACTCGCCATCCGCATCAACACACATCCCAACCCGATGCCCGACGATCACAATACACGACATAACCATCCGACCTCCGGAAGAGTAAGAACGGGCGGCCGTCGCCTCTTTCAAAGAATCGAAACCCCGCCACAAGCATCATCCATTGAAACTTGGCCGCCTTCCGAGTCGGCCTAGTCAATGGTGCGAAGATAAAGCAAACTTCTCCACGAACCGCCGATAATACCTGCAAGGCCCGTAAAATCGCGAACCTGTCGGAGTAGTAGGTCTAGGCCAAGTCCCGATCGCTTCGATCTTGGCGTATCAACTCGAATGCCATCACCCGACAATATGCCCAAGAAACGCCATCAAGTCAACCAAAACTCACATTTGGAAAACTTGGCGCATAACCATCGGTCTCGAGAATCACAAGACAGCTTCAAATGCTCCGCGTGCTCCCGCCCGAGCGAGAATAAACCAAGATATCATCAATGAACACTATCACAAATGTGTCCAAAAATGGTTTGAACACTCGGTTCATCAAATCCATGAATACCACGAGCATTGGTCAACCCAAAAGACATGACTGAACTCATAATGCCCGCATCGTCCGAATGCAATCTAGGGACATCCACCTCTCTCGACTCGCACTGATGATAGCCCGATCGCAGATCAATCTTGAGAAACATCTCGCACTCGCAACCGGTCGAACAAATCATCAATCCTAGGAAGGGGGTATCTCGTTTAATGGTCACCTTGTTCACCGCTCAGAATCAACACACGCGCAGCGGCCCCGCCCTTCTTCTTCACGAACAATACCGCGCCTCCGGGGAGAAACACTAGCCTAATGAAGCCCTTCTCTAGCAAATCCCTAAGTCGATCCTTCAACTCTCTCAACTCGGCAGTGCCATTACGTATGGCGGAATGGAAATAGCCGAGTATCCGCAACACATCTATACAAAACTCGATCTCCTCTCGGGAGGATACCCGGAGGTCATCCGAAACACGCCTGGGAACTCACGACTCATCGAATCGACGGAAAATCTGGTACCGCAGCCTTATCAAACACCCGAACGAGATGGTAGATATACCCTTCTCGCACCATCTTCCTAGCCTCGAGGTAGGAAATAAACCTACCTCGGCGATACCGTGCTCCTCCCACTCAACAACCGGCCTCGGAAATCGAACCGCACTATTCTCTCTCTCGGTCTACATTGGCGTAGCGGAAGCTAGCCAATCCATCCCCATGATCACATCGGGTCAATCATCTCCAACTCTATCAAGTCGGCCGGTCCGACGATCGTAAATGATCACAGACAAGCTCTATATACCCGCCGAGCTACCACCGAATCACCCATCGCGTAGCTACCTCGAAAGCGGTCTATGGACTCGTGCTCATCCCTATCCTACTAGCAACAAGGAGATATATAGGGCAGTAGAACCGGATCTATCAAAGCATACACATCAAACCCAGCCCGATAAGGTACACGTGGCGACATCGGTGAGGCCTCACGATCTGTCGCTGGACAAAGCATAAATGCGGTTCGAGGACCGCTAGAATCGACCGAGCCACGGCCTCTGCGACCTGGCGACCCATGAGCACCACGCCTCGGGCGAGTAATCAGAGGAGATGATGAGCGGCAATGAACGAAGGTGAGCCTACCACCAGCGCCCCGGCCGGACGATCCTGCAGTGACCTGCTGGCCCTGGCGTAATAAGCTCAAAAGTAGTACCACACTTCCCGTAATGGGATCTGCATCGGCCACACTGGGTGGTCCGATCGCCGCACCTCGCTACCGGACGTCAAGCCACGGGCCCGGTCCGCCCTCAGCGTGGGTCTTGAGGGCGGTGCGGGAGTGCTCTGGCCGGGCGTGGTGCGAATCTAGGCCGAGGCCGCCACCACGATAACCACCAAGACCCTCCGTCCCGCCTTCTTCTGCCTGTCATCCACTCGTCGACCTCTGCGCTCGCCGCATCCAAGGGCGTGAGCTCGTGCGGGTAATGTCCATACGGTGGAGAGAAACCCCGCACATGACTCGGCCATATAGTCGTCAGCCCGGTGACATAGCGGTGCACCTATCCTCCATATCTGCTACTAATACCGGGACATATCGAGCCAATGAATCAAACTCGACATTGTACTCACGGCAAGGTCGTCCTCTCGCCTCGAGTAAAATCTATCACCGCGCCCTCCTCATCCGTGGAGGCAAGAAGTGAGTGAGAAAGCCTCGAGAACTCATCCCAGTAGGCCGGGACGTGCTCTCCCGATAACTCCCATGAATCAAACCAATCGATCGCGGTATCACGCAATTTATGTGAACCAAAGATCACGGACTCGGTCTCGACGCCCGATCACTCTCAAAATCCTCAAGTCGACGGATGAACTCCTTCGGATCATCCTCCGGCCTCGATCCATAAAACTCAGCCGGCCTACAGCTCAAGAAGTCTCGTAGCCTCAAACTCTCTGCCCTCGGGTGAACAACGGGTGCGACCGGCGCTGGAGCTGGAACTGGAACTGCCGCATCCAGCCTCTCCTCGTATCGGGCCACAACTTTAGCCAAAAGCTGGGCCATCTCCTTGTACCCTAACTCCTCCGCCTGCATGTGGGACGCGAGGTGTGGGTACTGTGGTCTCTGCTGGGGATGGCGGCGTCATAGAACTAGCCGTCTCGTATAGATCGGGCACGAGCCCTCGTGACTCTGGGTGTCCTGCTAGCAGCTCCCTCAGCTGCCTTGCCCTTCTGGGCCCGGGTTGCCTTACGTGGAGGCATAACTGTTACAGGAAAGGAATACGTTAGAGGGGTCCAACCTATAACACAGCTCTAAAGCACGATCTCAGAATGAGAAGAACGGAAACCAATCCTAAATATCCTATAGCCTCCTGATTATTGGTGTGGTGCACAACACACCGATAATCAAGACTCTACTAGATACGATAAGAGACACTTTCCGAGATTAATCGCTCGATACCACTTTTGTCACGACTGTTCGGGGCGTGGTCGTGCCTTACCGGGGCACCCAAGTAGTCATACATCAGAGTAATCAGCGGAAACATAAAGCAAGACATGAAACAGTTTATAAAACAAGACACAGATTATGTGAGAAAACATCGCCTTTCGGCATATATATATAATCATGTTTTAGCAGTTACATCCGACACTGTACAACATGACTACAGACCTCTAAGGAAATATACAACTATGGCGGGACAGGGCCGCCATACCTAACTGACAAAACTATCTACCACAGGGAGATCATACCAACAGTAGAGCCTCCGGACGAGATGCAGCTCCCGACACCAACGTAGAGATCCTAAGGATGCGGATCTAGCACCTGCTTGCCCGTACCTGCGGCATGAACGCAGCCCCGAAGGAAGGTCGATAACAGTACTAAGTATGCGAAATCGTAAAGTACTTAAATGAAAACATATCATTTTAAAACCGGTTTACAAATATGTGTGAAACAACCAAGAAACCGCACATAGTGCACATCACAAACAAGAGCAACAATAGGTAGCGTAATCGTCTTGTCTGAGTGCGAATGATCGAAAGCAGGCCACTCGCCCACATCCTCATTCTGCAAGCCTAATCCTCGACTCGAGTCCGCATAGGCCACTCGCGTGGGCGCGTGAGGTATAACCCGCATCGAGGGTAGCTACTCCTCGGCATCGCCCCGACTCATTGTCGCGTGGCCACATAGACGCATGAGGCATAACCCGCATACTAACTCGGAACTCGTAGCTCGCATAGGCCCCCTGGACCGCATGCAGGTATTCTCGAATCATGGTCCTGCATCACTGAGTCTACCCGCGTCGGAGGCGGCTTAACCTCGGTATCATCTCAAGAGGTGAGTGATAGTACACTAACATAACGACTTATCTTTAAACAACATAAGTACAACAAGGATACTCACTTATACAAACGTTACAAGGTACTAACACACATAGCAACATGTCATGTCTACTTATCAAACCATCTTATTATTCTTTTCACAATTTCATATAAGTCATTAGAAATACATAGGCAACTTGTTTCTTTTATCAATCTTAAGTGGTTATACTTAACTTCCCATAAAGCTAGTATAACTCTTAAGCTTCGCTTGAGAAACCAATTAATTCTCTTACGTAAAAAATGGTTCAAGAGTCCTTTTGAAATGTTTTGATTCTTTATTATTCGAGCTTAAGCCGTGAGGCATTCAGTCACGTATTATTCGTGCTTAAGCCGTGAGGCATTGCCGTAAGTATTATTCGCTTAACACGTATGCGTCACCGTACTATATACATATTGTAAAATATCATGCTTTAGGAAGAATCACATACCTTCTCGTGAAATCCACCGCCAAGTCGAGTATGTCATGTATGAGAATCAGCCTATAATAGTCACGGATATCTATCAAAGTCTAGACTATTCTGTAGGTCATTCTAAACAGAGGGTCCTCAATTCTACGGAAAGTCGGGCAGCACAACCCTACGGTGAGCTATATAAGTCTCATCGTGAAAACAGTCCTATGTAAATCAGTTCAGATATTCTTCTTTTATACCCTTCTAGGTGTTACAGTTCAATTCTATTCCTTAATAACCTTCTAAGTATTTATACTTATTCTTATTCTACAAAGAAGTATTCTCTAATTCAAAAGAGGGTTAGGATTAGTTACCTCGGTAAGCCCAATAATATCCTAGAAAAGTCGCGCTGAGCAAGGTTTTGCTCTAAGTTGTATGCTCAGGAAACCATAAGTTCTTCACAACTTCTACTAAGTACTAAGGTATTTGGGCTAGGTATTTTGGGCATTATAACAATACAAGAAGGCAACTTTTCTACCAAGGGAGGGGGTAGGTTTCGCTAGGCTAGGGGTGGGGTAGCCTCGGCCAAGCTTCCCGAGGGAGGGGGTGTGTTGGACGGTGCTTACAAAGGGAGAGGAAGGATTTTTAGACTTGGAAAGCTTTTGTGGATGAAGAACTCTTCATCTCAAGAGGGTATTTATAGGTCAAGACATGGCCAACCAATGGCCAAGATTTGTAAGTGCTAGGCAAGTGTAAGGTCAAGATTAGGGCAAGTGTACCTAGCCAACTTGCACACAAAATATCTAACCAACTTTATGACAAGGATGGTCATCCATTCGGCCCTATTGCCGTGACAAGTCCACCAATGAGAGGGTGGCAAGTGTCGCCCTCTCGTTGGTCCAAAGTGTTACGTCTCTCGGAAAAATCCGCAAAAATTAGAAATGACATAGCCGGAATTTATCCTACGAAAGCTGTGGAAACGTTTCGTCGGAAAACTGTTCGCTTTGTGAGTTGTGCCTAAAAATCGTCCAAGGCCTAACTTTAAGACCAAACTTTTTGTACATATTCCTTTACGTACATACTCTGGAAATACGGGGTATAACATTGGTCTTTGTGGCCATGCGGACTGCGAGTCCAGGACGATGCCGGGGAGTAGCTACCCTCGATGCGAGGAATACCTCATGCGGGCCTATGAGGTTGGCCTATGCGGAGCTACGGAGAGTTCCAGGGCTAGACGCGCACATTTGATACTGCGAACGAGTGACCAGCTTTGATCATGTGACGGTCTAGACAGATATCATGATACAATTTATGACCCTGTTAGTACTGTGGGTGTTAGTAGTCGGTTATGCCTCGTACTTACCCTGTACTGTTTTATTAGGACACAGGTGGGACCTGGTGTTCATGTGTATTTCTTGGTGTTTTTATATCATAAACTGCCGGCAGTGAGGAAGGTATTCCACGGGCATGATTGATGTTATGGGCGTGAGACCCATAGTTACATTTGAGTGATGACTTTGAGGGCGTGAGTCCCTGACTTGACATATTTATTTATTGTGAATCGTAGTTTGGTTATCATACATGTCTCCGCTTTATAGACTATTATGATTTCATTTCTGATATTTTGATTTCACATACTTGGTACTGTTATCGACCTCCGGGCCGCGTTCATCTGCCGCAGTAAAGGTACACAGTGTTGATCCTCGCTCTTAGGGTCACGATTCAGCGTATGGGAAGCTCCGTTTCTCGAGGCTTATCGGTGGTATAGTCCCCTGTCGTTGTAGGTATTTACATTCGGGGTATGGCGGGGCCTGTCCGCCATTGTTGTCGTATCATTCTTAAGTGCAGAAAATCTGTTGTGGCGAGTTGTAATGAGATGTAGCATTCGGTTTTAAATTGATTTATATATATATGCCTTAAGGCAAGTTTTCTCGCACTATTGTTTCATACTTCTCGTTATTTCATGTTATCGCCTTATGTTCGCTGATTACTCGATGTTGTATCACTAGGGTGCCCGGTAAGGCACCATCCACGGGCCGGTTCGGTCGTGACAACGTTAATGGCGAAGTTTGTAAAAGGGATGTGCTGTTCGATTCATGTTTTTATATATATATCGCGAAGGCAATCTTTCTCAGTTAAACTGTTTTCTCATTCATATTATATTATGTCATGTTTTATATTCCGCTGATTACTCTGATGTTGTATCACTAGGGTGCCCGGGGTAAGGCACCAGTCACGGGCCCGGGTTCGGGTCGTGACATTATGAATCAAGATAGAAATACTTTTGCTAATAATAAGCCTAAGGTAAGGATATGGCCAAAATGATAAAGAAGAATACGACTATGGTTATGTAAGTTGCACGAGATATGACTACCCCAGACTAGTGTAAAGACCATTAGTAAATAATGGGAAGTAAGAACATTTCGAGGAAATGTGGTAACACCTAGCTATAGGCTCTACAAACTGGATCAAGGAAATCCCCCCCCCCCCCCAAAAAAAATTGTGATTAACAGGAAGTCTTAGCCATGGGGCAAGCAAAGGAATCAAATCTAAGTTTAGTGACCAAGTTTGGTTGCAACAGAGAAAGGGAAGCAGGAAAGGAAATTACGCCACTTCCGATTTAGAGCTGGCGACAGTTAAATCATGCCTTGAATATTTGGGGGCATGACGTATATATAGACTTCATGTGGATATTTGTGCAGACCACAAAAGCCTCCGGTATATCTGCGGTGAGCGATAGAATTTGCGGCAGACGGTGGTTAGAGTTATTCAAGGATTGTGATATCGATATCCTATACCACCGTGGAAAGCCAAGACGATTAAAGATACTGTTAGTCGCGGATCTAAGGGTATTATGCGGATGGGCAGCGGATAAATGGACGTGGTCGTGAGATTCTTCGATTCACAGAGCCTAGGGTTCGATTATCGCTTCAAGGTTAATGAAGTTTAGATCAGAGAGGTTGCGAGTCTTCTCGTTGAGGAGGTAAAGAGGCGACATTATGAGGATCCAGGTTATGATCGGTATCGAGATACGGCTCTCAGAAGAGAAGAGCACTGTTTGAGTAGCCGGATGGGGTCTTTGTGATATGAGGATAGGTGTGTGTACCGGTGTTGCGGGACTAGTCGCGAGTTTTAGGGGAGGCATACAGTGCTTATTGCTCAAATTGTTCGGGGTCGACTAAGTTATGTCGTGACCTCAGATGTATGTATGGGTAAGATGACCGGAAAAGGGACGTAGCAGAGTTGTTGCTTAATATCCGAATTAGTAGCAGGTCATGGTTGAACACCAGAAGCCCAGTGGGCTATTACAGGCGATTTAGACCCCGACTTAGACATGGGAGGTGATTAAAATGGATCTTGTTACAGGGTGGCATCGTACTCAGAGGAAGTGCGACTCCCTGGAGGTCATGGTAAATAAAGTGAAACCGTGTTCTTCCGATTAGGACCACTTACTCGGCTGAGGTTCGTGCTAGCTTTTATAGCAGGGGGATTGTGAGACTGCACGGGGTTCCTACGTTTATGATGTCAGACAGATGAGCTCGATTACAGATAACTTCTGGAGGTTTTTCAGAAGGGTTTTAGGGACACATGTGAGTCTCAGTGTTGCATTACACCCTCAGACCGACGGACAGGCAGAGCGTACTATCCAGGCACTTGAGGATAGGTTGCGGGCCTGTGTTCTTGATTTCAGAAATAGCCGGGAGGGTTAATTGCCTCTTGTTGTGTTATGTACGATAACAGATACCCTTCCAGTATTCAGATGGCCCTGTATGAGTCCTTGTATGTAAGAAAGTGTAGATCGCCGGTTGGATGGTTCGACATAGGCGAGGTTCAGTTATTTGGTCCAGACTTGATTCAGCGGGTTGTGGACAAGGCGAAGCTTATCCGGGAAATATTATTAGTAAGCTTAGAGTCAACAGAAGCTTTATGCAGATAACCGACGTTGACACATGGGGTTCAGCTTGACATTTTAGTATGAGTATTGTTATGTGGCCTCGTGTGGTATTATTGGTATGAAGGGGTTGTAAAAGAAGACTATGTCGCTATCTTTAAGATTGACTCCCAAAGGAACATTCGGGGACGAATGTTTCTAAGGGGGGAAGAATGTTACACCCCGGAATTTCAGGATATGTTTATAAGAACGTACGTAAGAAACAAAGGAAGTGATGTCCGATTTTCCGGAGAATTTAGTAACTTTGCACTTGGAATATTCTACGTTTGAAGTAGGAAGTTAATAGACGTATTATGGTCATTATAGGTTGATATACTACGTATGGCGAATTGGACTTAGCAAGTGGATTAAACCGAAGAGGTATGTGGAACTTTCTTATCTCTTGAGGATGAATAAGTTGTAAATGTATAGTACGGTAGACGTACAAGATTTCGACAATCTAGGTCCATTTGATATCCTTGGCTTATTTTAAGAATGTCCAAGTTGATTGAGTTAGGGAATTAACTCACTTGTTTAAATATTAAGGATATCTTGGTTTTCAAAAGTTAAGAGACTTTAAGTATGTTGAAAGTATTATTGATACTTGTTTTGTTGGAAAGTTTAAGTCTCTTGGTTACAAAGAAGTATGTAAGTTGCTAATGTATAAAGCTAGTATAACGGCTTTATGGGAAGTTGGTTATAATAGCTTTATGGAAGGTTAAAAAGAGTGGTTTACTCTAAGTAATTTAAGTATGTTAAATGACTTGAAATAACGAAAGGCAAATTGATTTAATGGCATCAATTGCTTAAGGTTTTAAAAGAAAGAAGTCACTTGATTTAGAAGCCCGAAAATGTATTTTCTAAAAAGGTATTGTGACTTGTCTTAAAATGTAGTTATGACTTGATACTACGGTTATTAGTATCTTGGAAGTTTTATTTGAAAATGAGTCATTTTAAAAGAATAGAAGTACGTAGTACTTTGGGTTAAACTCCCGGATTTATAATGTCATGTTAGTGCCCTAGGTAAATGTTTTACCCCGTATTTCTAGAGTATGTATGTGTGGACGTACGTACAAAAGTTTAAGCCTTAGTTAGGCATAAGGGACGAAATTTGTGCACAACTAATGAAAAGAATTGTTTTCCGACGAAAAGTTTTCCGAACCTTGCGAAGGGAAAATTACGGTTGCGACATTTTTTTTTGCGGATTTTTCCGAGAGATGAAATATTTTGGACCAACGAGAGGGAGACTGTTATACCCCGTATTTCCAGAGTATGTACGTAAGGACGTACGTAGAAAATTTGAAACTTGTATTAGGCTTGGCCGAATTAATTTTTGTTCACAACAACCGTTTAGAGTCGTTTTTCGACGAAATGTTTTCACAGCTTTCGTAGGGAAAATTCCGGCTATGTCATTTTTAATTTTTACGGATTTTTCCGAGAGACGAAACGTGTTGGGCCAACAAGAGGGCGCCACTTGGCACCCTCCCATTGGCGGACGTAAGGGGGCGGATTGGACGAATTGAAGAGGGGGGAGTTGGTAGGATATTTTGTGTGTTAGTTGGTTAAGGACACATGGGTGAATCTTGGCCCTACACTTGCTATGCACTTGGCTAGATCTTGGCCATTGGTTGGCCTTGGCTTGTGCTATAAATACCCCCCTTAGGATGACTTCTTCATCCATTCCAAATATTTCTAAGTGTTAGAAATCCTCCTCCCTTGAAAGAGTTGTTCTCGTCCTCCTCCCTCGTCGAGAGTCCCCACTAGTGGGGTAGTAGAGGGTATACACCCCCAGCCTAGTTGTTTTCAGATAATACCCCCTCTTGGTAGAAATACTCTCAAAGTATTGTTATAATGCCCAAATTACCTTAGCCGATACCTTGTAGTATTCTAAGGTTATACTTATACAAAAGCCAGTTATACTATCATACTTCCGTCAATCCACAAAACCGAAACCACAAGGAAAATCTCCATAGTTAGTTGGAGTAATTAGTAGAAGTTGGTTAGAACTTCTAAGGGTTGTTTGGAGCGGGTCGGGCCTTGTGAGTAGGAGCTAAACCTTGCTCAGGATCGACATTTAAACTCGGATAATTTTGGGCTTATCGAGGTAAATATCTTGTCCCTCTATTGAAATTGGAAATTACATGATTGTTAGACTATATAGTTGGAGTATACTATATATAGAACCGAACGTAGTATCGGCAATGTCTTTTGACTTAAGCTGAATAATAAGAAACCTTTTGAAGAAAGTCTTGAATCAGTAATTACATGGTGTATTACATAGACTTGTGTAGCTTTTACGTGAGGTAGAATTGTGCGTCGGATTAGGCGTATAACCCCCTGGTTGGCTTGGTAGCCGTCCCCGATAGAGGAGGAGATTTACGCTGTTGTTGCGGGAGGTCGCCGAATTTTACGTAGAATGTTCTACGATTAGACCTAAATGTTAATAAAGCGCCTTGTGGCCTTATAGGTTGAAGTACTACGTGTGGCGCGATCTACTTGGCTTAAGGAGTAGCCGGCGGTTGGAAGTACTTGGGCGTTTTGCTATTAGTCGATATTCGCCGCAAGGTATGTGAACCTCTTCCTATCTCTTCTAGCATGATATGTGTGAACTATGTAGTACGGTGAGCGTCACGTGTGCTAAATGTATTTGATTGGTTTAACACATAAAGTGTTATAACGGCTTTATGGGAAGTTAGTTATAACAACTTTATGTTGGTAAGAAAATACTTGTGGTTTTTAAAAGGTAATCGATTTGAACTATAAGCGGCTTGTTATGTGTTAATAAAGAACTTGAAGTATTTCAAAAGATTTTTGAATCATTTGAAAGAAGAAGTAATACTTGGTTTTGAAAACTTAAGAGTTATACTAGCTTTATGGGAAGTTAGGTAATAACGGCTTAAGAATGTTTCTTGATTTGGAAATCGAATGTGTATCGACAAACCACTGCGGCGTTAATAAAAGGAAATGTTTTGATTAAGTATTATTAAAACCGTAGAAACTTCCATCCGCATGAAGCTAAGATGAGACAAAATGATATTTCTAGATCATGCTTTGTAATAAGATTGTTATAAACAAGAATATCCTACTCACATATAAGACTTATGTTTCTCGAGATAGTTTAAAAGAGAATTATATTCTTAAATGAATAAGACTATGAACTCTTAAACCTTTCTAAAATAAGAAGCGTGAACATTTGAAATTAGGCAAACTTGGACGTTTGGATAATGATGTTGTTACTTGATTTTACAAAGATAAGTGTTTTGATTCACTTCAAAAGATAATCACTCTATTTTCATATACTACGGGTATTGTGTGACTTTTGTGAAAGTAACGTATCTTTTAAAAAGTTAATGTATGAAGTACTTTGGGGATAGAAATCCGAACATGTTGACATATAGTAGAAAGTACCTTGTGTGTATAACTTGATTGTGTTGGTTTGTGATAGCCTTGTAATACCTTCGTGATGCTTTGATAAGTAATCATATTAGGATGCTACGTGTGTTAGTATTCTGTGATGTTTGTGTAAAGGGGTTTTCCCTTGATTGTGCTTATGTTGTTTAAACGATAAACTGTTATGTTGGTATTATACAACTCACCGTGTTTCCGGAGTTAAGCCGCCTCCGACGCGGGGTAGACTCGGTGATGCAGGACCATGATTCGAGAATACCTCATGCGGGTCCGGGCCTATCGCGAGCTACGAGAGTTCCAGGTTAGTGTGCGGCCTTTATGGTCATGCGGTCTATGTGGCCATGCGGACTGCGAGTCCAGGACGATGCCGGGGAGTAGCTACCCTCGATGCGGGGTTATACCTCATGCGGGCCTATGAGACTGGCCTATGCGGAGCTGCGGGGAGTTCCAGGGCTAGACGCGCACATTTGATATTGCGAGCGGCGACGGCTTTGATCATGTGGCCGGTCTAGACAGATATCAGGATACAGTTTATGACCTTGTTAGTCTTGTAGGTGTTAGTAGTCGGCTATGCCTTCGTGCTTACCCGTCTCGCTTTATTTGGACACAGTGGGACCCGTTGTTCATGTATTCCTTGGTGCTTTTCTATCATTGATCAGGCGGTGAGGAAGGTATTCCACGCATGATTGATGTGGTGGGCGTGAGACCCATTGTTATATTGGAGTGATGACTTGAGGCGTGAGTCACGACTTGATATGACCGCTATTTATTGTGAACTATAGTTTGGTTATCATACATGTCTCCCGCTTTATATAGACTACTATGATTTCATTCTGATATTTTCGATTTCACATACTGGTACTGTTGTCTCGACCTCCTTGGGGCTGCGTTCATGCCGCGGTAAAGGTACATCGATCGTTGATCCTCGCTCTTAGGGTCACGATTCAGCGTTGGGAAGCTCGTTCCTCCGAGGCTTATCTTGGTATAGTCCCTGTTGTTGTAGGTGCTACATTCGAGGTATGGCGGCCCCGTCGTCGTTGTTGTCATATCAATCGTAGAGGTCTGTAGTACTGTTGTGGGCAAGGTTTGTAAAAAGGATTAAACTGTTCAGGTTGAAAGAGTTGTTGTTTCTCTATATATGCCGAAAGGCAAGTTTTCTGAGTTATTGTTTATACTTAGTTATTTTATGTTGTTGATTTATGTTCCGCTGATTTTCTCTGATGTATGACTACTGGGGTGCCCGGGGTAAGGCACCAGTCACGGGCCCGGGTTCGGGTCGTGACAAAAGTGGTATCAGAGCAGTTAATCCTCGGAAGGTGTCTCTGAGCCGTATCGATGAAGTCTTGATTATCGGTGTGTTGTGCACCACACCAATAATCGTGAGGCTATAGGATATTTAGGATTGGTTTCTATTCTTCTCACTCGAGATCGTGCCTTAGAGCCATGTTGTAAGTTGGACCTCTCACGTATTTCTTTCCCTTACCGCTATGCCTCGCGTAGGCAAACCCGGGCACAGGAGGGCAAGGCAGCCGAGGGAGCTGCGAGTAGAGTTTAGAGGGTTACGTGGGCACAGGCCCAATCTTCACCTTGGGTGGTGCTTCATTCGGGGAGTTCTGCGACGTCACTAGCCCCAGCAGAGTTTAGCACGGCGGCAGCAGTTCCTACTGCGGCCATGATATTTGAACGCCGGTTCCACGGCCGGGAGCAGAGAATATAGATTTCAAGGAAGGCGACCTGTTACTAACTATGGATTTGACTACGGAGAGTATACCGATGTACGCGAGTCTTGATGACTATCTAAGAGAGGTTGTGCAAGAGTAATTCTTCATTGGGCTTGAGCATGGCACGTATGCGGGCTTATGCGCAGCGAGCAACGTAGAGATCGACGCGTTAACGAAGGGCGAAGAGGCCAGAGCGGCAAGGTCCTTTAGTAACTTTTGGCGAGTCACCTCACCAAGTTAGATTATGCACATCCACGGTCGCCGAGGTCCTCCACGAATTTCGTGGGCGTTGAGTGCGGGGAGTTGTCGAGCTCGCATCTTCCGGTTCCGCATGTGAGCGCCATCCCGGAATGTCGTCTTTTGGTTGGTACTTGTTGTACCTATGACCGTCAGGGTCTGATGTCGAAAGAGTGTCCTTGTAGGAGGACTTAGCCTTCGTGATCGATGGGTAGTCGCCACCTTCCTTAGCTATCGCCCTACAGGCGTGTTTGATTAGAACGACTTAAGGGAGTGGAGCGGTAGAGATGTGTTTATCCTTAACCTCAGAGATTAGTACGTGATAAGGTGAGTATACCTTAAGTGCTATGTTCGATAGCGATGGGTTAGTTGTGATTAGAAATTATGGTGGGTTAACCGAGTAAGATTTTGGGGATAGAGAAGGTGTGAGCCTTAGAGTGTTATACGTAGAGACCTTAGAGGTAAGGCCATCTCGAGTAAAAGATGTATTGTTTATGTTTGACCCTTATAGGAGTGCATAGTGCACGTGAGTTATGTTTGTGGGATAAGTCACGAGTAGTGTGGAATGAAAGAGGGTAGTTGAGCTAAAAGACCGCTAGGTTTTCGTAACGTGATTAGTGAGAGTTTTCCTTGAGGAGCTAGCGTTGTGCGGCGTTCTTGGTCGGGTTGAGGCCGTTGCGGGTCAACCCGCGGTAGTTTTGGTGGTGGGGTCGGGTTGTGGTGGTCGCCTTGTGTTAGGGTTGTGAGGTGTTAGGCCCAAGTTTAGTTAACCAATGCGAGTTCGTGGATGCGTTCGACCGATGGTCGGGCGATGGGGCAGCCCATCGTGTTCTTCTGGGACCGTTCACTCGGCGATGTTGATTTATCGAGAAAGGTTGTAAGGCTGCAGGGTGCCTACCTTCACCTTATGGCGCATGGAGCCAGTGCAGGTGTTTTGTTTCTGAAAGTTTTACCAGGCAGGGTTAAGAACTCAGGTGAGTCTCAGAATCGCATTCGCCCTCGGGCCAGTGTGTGGATTTCAGGGGTAGTTGTGAGGATTGTTGTCTCCTGTAGAGGGAGCGTTTAAGCTACCATTTCGGTGTTCGGATGTCACCTTTTGAAGCCTTGTAGGGCGGAAGTGTAAGTTCTTGGCCGATTGGTTCGACGTTGGCAAGGTTCGAATCGTTAGTTCAGCTTGTTCCGGTGATCGTGGATAGTGAGAAGCTTGTCTAGAAGAAGTTCTAGCAGCTCAGAGGAATCGTGCGGATAATCGGCGACGACGCTTAGAGTTCAGGTTGACGGTCGGTCTTCTTAAAAGTACCACCCCGGGTAGGGTGTGACGAGTTTGGAAACAGAAGGAACTTAGCCCGAGTTACTTTGGGCCTTTTGAGTTCACGTGAAGAATAGGCCAGGTTGCCTATATGTTAGCAATTGCCGTCCGACTTAGGAGAAGCGACGTCCGGTCTTCGTATTGTTATGTTTGAAATTTGGCGTATAAAGAGGCGAGCCTCTACCACGAACAGACCAAACCGTGGCTCTCCGTATGGCACATCCCGAGAAGGAAGGCGGCATGCCTCGAGGATCATAGCAGCCGGTACCATTTGTTGGGTCGTCGGAGCAAGGCTCGCGACAGAGTGACAAAAGCGGTACCATTTGTTGGGTCGCCTGAGAAGGTTAATGCCTCAGGCAAAGTGACAAAAGTGTTCCCAGTTAATGATGACCACGTTAGAGATAGTAACCCCGAGTTTTGGAAACTGAAGCAGTAACAGAAATGTGATAAGAGTTCGCAGGTATGAGAAGGGTACGACGAGTAAAAGGGAGAAGCGAGCATGTATTACGAGCATAGATGTGATCTTTACTTTGGTGATGTTAGAGGTGTTTCCTCGTGGACTTGAATGGAAGTATGTGCGCGGGTGTATCTGTGGCCAGGTGTGGCAGGTTTGTTCTCGTAAGTATAGTAGTGAAGACTATACTGGCGCACGTTTGTTTTGAGACTTAGAAGGAACATTCGGGACGAATGTTTCTAAGGAGGGGAGAATGTTATACCCCGTATTTCCAGAGTATGTACGTAAGGACGTACGTAGAAAATTTGAAACTTGTATTAGGCTTGGCCGAATTAATTTTTGTTCACAACACCCGTTTAGAGTCGTTTTTAGACGTAAAGGTTTAACATCTTTACTAGGGAAAATTCCGGCTATGTAAATTTTAATTTTTAAGGATTTTTACGAGAGACGAAACGTGTTGGGCCAACAAGAGGGCGCCACTTGGCACCCTCCCATTGGCGGACGTAAGGGGGCGGATTGGACGAATTGAAGAGGGGGGAGTTGGTAGGATATTTTGTGTGTTAGTTGGTTAAGGACACATGGGTGAATCTTGGCCCTACACTTGCTATGCACTTGGCTAGATCTTGGCCATTGGTTGGCCTTGGCTTGTGCTATAAATACCCCCCTTAGGATGACTTCTTCATCCATTCCAAATATTTCCTAAGTGTTAGAAATCCTCCCTCCCTTGAAAGAGTTGTTCTCGTCCCCCTCCCCTCGGCGAGAGTCCCCACAGTGGGGTAGGTGAGGGCATACACCCCTAGCCTAGTTGTTTTCGGATAATACCCCCCCTCTTGGTAGAAATACTCTCAAATGTATTGTTATAATGCCCAAATTACCGTAGCCGTATAGCTGGTCGTATTCTAAGGTTATACTTAAACAAAAAGCCCGTTATACTATCATACTTCCCACAATACAAACCGAAACCCTAAGGAAAATCTCCATAGTTAGTTGGAGTAATTAGTAGAAGTTGGTTAGAACTTCTAAGGGTTGTTTGGAGCGGGTCGGAGCGCGCGGAGTAGGAGCTAAACCTTGCTCAGGATCGACATTTAAACTCGGATAATTTTGGGCTTATCGAGGTAAATATCTTGTCCCTCTATTGAAATTGGAAATTACATGATTGTTAGACTATATAGTTGGAGTATACTATATATAGAACCGAACGTAGTATCGGCAATGTCTTTTGACTTAAGCCTGAATAATAAGAAACCTTTTCGAAAGAAGAGTCGATCAGAATTACATAGGGGTGTATTCAGATGAACTTGTGTAGCTTTTCTGTGAGGTAGAATTGTGCACGTCCGGATTAGACGTATAACCCCCCCCCCCCCTGGTTGGCTTGGTAGCCACCAGATAGAGGAGGAGATTTACGCCATTGTGGGGAAAATGTGCCGAATTTTCTGTAGAATGTTCTACGATTAGACCTAAATGTTAATAAGCGCCTTGTGGCCTTATAGGTTGAAGTACTACGTGTGGCGCGATCTACTTGGCTTAAGGAGTAGCCGACAGTTGGAAGTACTTGGAGCGTTTTGCTATTAGTCGATACTCGTCGCAAGGTATGTGAACCTCTTCCTATCTCTTCTAGCATGATATGTGTGAACTATGTAGTACGGTAGACGTACATGTGCTAAATGTATTTGATTGGTTTAACACATAAAGTGTTATAACGGCTTTATGGGAAGTTGGTTATAACAGCTTTATGTTGGTAAGAAAATACTTGTGGTTTTAAAAGGTAATCGATTTGAACTATAATCGGCTTGTTATGTGTTAATAAAGAACTTGAAGTATTTCAAAAGAATTTTGAATCATTTCGAAAGAAGAAGTAATACTTGGTTTTTGAAAACTTAAGAGTTATACTAGCTTTATGGGAAGTTAGGTAATAACGGCTTAAGAATGTTTCTTGATTTCGAAATCGAATGTGTATCGACAAACCAACTGCAGCGTTAATAAAAGGAAATGTTTTGTGATTAAGTATTATTAAAACCAGAGAAACTTCCATCCGCATGAAGCTAAGATGAGACAAAATGATATTTCCTAGATCATGGTCATTGTAATAAGAATGTTATAAACAAGAATATCCTACTCACATATAAGACTTATGTTTCTCAGATAGTTTAAAAGAGAATTATATTCTTAAATGAATAAGACTATGAACTACGAAACCTTTCTAAAATAAGAAACGTGAACATTTGAAATTAGGCAAACTTGGACGTTTGGATAATAATGTTGTTACTTGATTTTACAAAGATAAGTGTTTTGATTCACTTCAAAAGATAATCACTCTATTTTCATATACTACGTATTGTGTGACTTTTGTGAAAGTAACGTATCTTTTAAAAAGTTAATGTATGAAGTACTTTGGGGATAGAAATCCGAACATGTTGACATATAGTAGAAAGTACCTTGTGTGTATAACTTGATTGTGTTGGTTTGTGATAGCCTTGTAATACCTTCGTGATGCTTTGATAAGTAATCATATTAGGATGCTACGTGTGTTAGTATACGTGATGTTTGTGTAAAGGGTTTTCCTCGATTGTGCTTATGTTGTTTAAACGATAAAATGTTATGTTGGTATTATACCACCACCGTGTTTCCGGGTTGCGCCTCCGATGCGGGGTAGACTCGGCGATGCAGGACCATGATTCGAGAATACCTCATGCGGGTCCCGGCCTATGCGAGCTACGAGTTCGGTGTTAGTGTGCGGCCTTTATGGTCATGCGGTCTATGTGGCCATGCGGTGCGATTCGGGGCGATGCCGGAGTAGCTACCCTCGATGCGGGGTTATACCTCATGCGGGCCTATGAGGCGGCCTATGCGGGCTGCGGGAGTTCGTGGCTAGACGCGCACATTTGATATTGCGGGCGAGCGACCAGCTTTGATCATGTGACGGTCTAGACATATATCATGATACATTTTATGACCTTGTTAGTACTGTGGGTGTTAGTAGTCGGCTATGCCTTCATACTTACCCCGTACTGTTTTATTTGGACACAGGTGGGACCTGTTGTTCATGTGTATTCCTTGGTGCTTTTCTATCATTGACTGCCGGCAGTGAGGAAGGTATTCCACGGGCATGATTGATGTGGTGGGCGTGAGACCCATTGTTATATTGGAGTGATGACTTCGAGGGCGTGAGTCCCTGACTTGATATGACTGCTTATTTATTGTGAACTGTAGTTTGGTTATCATACATGTCTCCTGCTTTATATAGACTACTATGAGTTCATTTCTGATATTTTTGATTTCACATACTTGCACTGTTATCGACCTCGCCCGAAGCTGCGTTCATGCCGCAGGTAAAGGTACACCAGTCGTTGATCCTCGCTCTTAGGGTCACAGTTCAGCGTTGGGAAGCTCCGTTCCTCCGGAGGCTTATCTTGGTATAGTCCCCTGTTGTTGTAGGTGCTTACATTCAGGGGTATGACGGGGCCCTGTCCCGTCGTTGTTGTCATATCAATCGTAGAGGTCTGTAGTACTGTTGTGGGCAAGGTTTGTAAAAAGGATTAAATTGTTCAGGTTGAAAGAGTTGTTGTTTCTCTATATATGCCGAAAGGCAAGTTTTCACAGGTTATTGTTTATACTTCCGTTATTTTATGTTATTGATTTATGTTCCGCTGATTTTCTCTGATGTATGACTACTGGGGTGCCCGGGGTAAGGCACCAGTCACGGGCCCGGGTTCGGGTCGTGACAGAGACAGTTGTCACCCCCAAGTGGACGGCAATGGAGGACGATCTTGGCACATTTTTTTTGCCTTAAACATTGGTCAAGGTTAGGTAGGATATTTTGTGATATTTGTGGAGTAGATGGATAAGGTACACATGTGCAACCCTCCACTTGCCCTCCACTTGCCTTAATCTTGGCCCTTGGTAGTGTCACGACCCGACCCGGGCCCGCGACTGGTGCACTACCTGGGCACCCCTGTCAGGTATACATCAGAGAATAGCAGCGGAACATACACAAAAACTTAGACAGTAAACAACAACAGGCTAGCCGATAAGGCCACCTTCCGTAAAAATATACTCAATCCAGAAATAGAACAGTACATTTTTTTTTCTTTACAACCCAATCCACAATGTGACTACAGACCTCTAAGAATAACAACTCTGGCGGGACAGGGCCCCGCCATACCCCTGAATGTACAACAACCGACAATACCAGGGATAAGCCTCCGAAATGAAGGGGCTTCTCAACAGCTGAACAGTGATCCTAAGAGCGAGGATCAGCAACCTGTACTACTCTACGGCATGAGCGGCCCCGAAGAAGTCGATAACATGTACCAAATATGTGGAATCAAAATCAGAGTGAAATCATGAGTCTATAATAAAACTGGAGACATGTATGATAGCTCAATAAACAGTACACTGTGCCTTGCTAACAATGAGAGTAAATAGGAGTATACTTACAATATAAAGTAGGAAGCTCACGATCAAGCAGGACCACCCGCCCGCAGTATCATTAAGCAACCCTACTCCTGAGACTATCTCACCCGCATAGATCACGTGGACCCGCGTGAGGTAGTCCTCGCATGAGACTATTTCACCCGCATAAGCCCTTACGGACTCGCATGAGGTATTCCTCGCATAGGCCGAACCCGCCCGCATGGGACTATTTCACCCGCATAAGCCCTACGAACTCGCATGAGGTATTCCTCGCATCGTGGGTAGCAAATCCACGGAAAATGCAATGCCACAAACCCGGGGAATGACCCCGCAACGAATAATATATGACTAGCACAAATCCGGCTACCATACATAACATAAGCACTACCGGCTTATCATTCAATACATAAGCAAGTTAAGAAATCCCCTAACTTCTTATTATTCTTGTTTATATACACTCTCATTTTAGTTTACCTAAGGCACTAACATGTCTTTTATAAAAATCCGGGAATTTAACCCAAAGTACTACGTACTTCTATTCTTTTAAAATGACTCATTTCATTATAAAGCTTCCAAGACACTAATAACCGTAGTATCAAGTTACAATTTCTTTTCAAGACAAGTCACAATACTTTTAGAAATAAAATTGGGCTTCTAAATCAAGTGACTTCTTTTCTCGTAAAAACCTTTGGCGATTGATGCCTTTAAATCAAATTGCCTTTCAATAAATCAAGCCATTTATCTTTCCATAAAGCCAATATAACCAACTCCCCATAAAGTCGTTATATTCATTTTATACCTTAGTCAAGTACAATTTCCTATCCAATGGACTTATACGTTTAAAACGAAACAAGTATTACATACTTTAAAACTCTTCAAGTCCCTTAACATACTTAAATTACTTGGAGTAAACCACTCTTTAAACTTTCCATAAAGCTATTATAACCAACTTCCCATAAAGCCGTTATACTAGCCTTATACATTAGCAACTTGCATTTTTCCTTATAACCAAGAGACTTAAACTTTCCAACAAAACAAGTATCAAAATACTTTCAAGATACTTAAAGTCTCTTAACTTTTGAAAACCAAGATATCCTTAATATTTAAACAAGTGAGTTAATTCCCTAACTCAAACAACTTGGACATTTTCAAAATAAGCCAAGGATATCAAATAGACTAGATTGTCAAAATCTTGTACGTCTACCGTACTATACATTTACAACTTAATCATGCTCAAGAGATAAGAAAGTTCCACATACCTCTTCGGTTTAATCCACTTGCTAAGTCCAATCGCCGTACGTAGTATGCCAACCTATAATGACCATAAATGCGCCTATTAACTTCTAGTTTCAACGTAGAATATTCCAAGTGCAAGTCACTAAATTCTACGGAAAATCGGACAAGACTTCCTTTGTTTCTACTCACTTTGCCACCTTTTTCAAGGTCGAATTCAATAACCAAACACGCCACATTTAAGGCCCAACAAAGTAGTTAACAATAGGGATTACATGCTTAAACAAGACATGTAAAATTCACCACAATGTAAAACAACTAGTCAAAACTACAATGTCCATTCGGCTAAACATAGGGACAACAATACAAATCGTTTCAATCCTTTTCAATCCAAGTGGTTTAGTATAACATGATATCAAGCCGCAATCGATTAAAACTACTACAATCCTCAAGTAGGTAAACATGCGACGATTCTAATTAACGACCAAAATTGTATTTCAATTTCAAAAGGCTAATCATGCCATTTCGGTTTTGGGCTACTAAAATTCCATAACACTTATCAAACTTCATAATACATATCACATGATCATTTCTAACTTATAATAACATGGAATCTTCAATTACAAAAGTAAGACGAAGATTATACCTCATTTAGCCCAAATATGATCCAAGATTACAAGTCGATCCTTAGCAACTTTAGCTCCTCCTTTCGACGTTCCAATCCACTCCAAGCAACCCTTAAGCTTATGAATCACTCATCTTCAAGTTCCAACTTCAAAGTTGAATAACCCCTTAGGTTTTCGCCATGCGACTAATACGAAACACTATTTTTCAGGGTCTTTCTATAGAGATACACTTACAATACCCTTAGGAACCTTGGTTTAAAGTGGGAGATTATTGGACAAGAATTGAAAATTTTCATCTTGAAAATCCCCTCAAATCAGAGAGCTACATAGTGCTATAAAAGGTTTTCATTTAAAATATAACTAAGTGTTAAAAAGCCTTGTCTTGCTACTTGCACACATATATAATACTATGGAGGGTCAAGATATACACAAATGGTTGGCCTAGATGAGTTTCACATGGATCCTAGCCAAGTGGCCCTTGGACTTTTAGTCAACAATGTCAAGCTAAGCCATTTGCAAGACTTGGTCATCTCACTAATGGTCAAATGACCCTTTTGCCCATGGTAAATTTCGTCCAAGACACTAAGGGGGTGACACGTGTCGCCCTCCCATTCGTCGCAATATTTCGTTTCCCGAAAATTTCCAAAATTCCGCTAATTTATAACACGTCTCAAATCATAACATTTCTGAGTTCTTACGTACGTTCTTATAAACATATCCTGAAATTACGGGGTGTAACAGGTAGTCCTATAAATACCCCCCCTTAGTGCAACACTTCTTCATCCACAAATCATTTTCCAAATCTCAAAAACTCCCTTCTCCCTTGTGAGCTTTCGTCCAAGCCCTCTTCCCCTCAGAGCTCCAAACCAAACACCCCCTTGGGTAGAAAAGTTGTCTTCAAGTATTGTTACTATTCCCAAATACCTTAGCCAATCCCTTGTAGTATTTCCAAAAGTTACCTCTATACTTAGAGCCCGGAAAATACTACTATAATTCCTTTAGTCACTAAACGAAACCCTAGGAGACACTTCATAGTTGGTTGGAGTAGTAAGTAGAAGTTGTGTAGAAACTTCTAAGGGTTTCTTGGAGCGGATTGGAGCGTACAGATTAGGAGCTAAACCTTGCTCAGGATCGACATTTAAACTTGGATAATTTTGGGCTTATCGAGGTAAATAATCCTATCCTTCTATTGTAATTGGAGATTACATACTGTAGTAGTATAGAAATAAGTATAAGATACATAGAAGGATATTAAAGAATAGAATTGAACTGAAATCACATCAGAAGAATATAAATGAAGAATTGAACTGTACTTACATAGATGTATTTCTGATGAACTTGAGTAGTTTGACGGGTAGGGAAATGCTGCCCAATTTTCCGTAGAATAGAGAACCCTCTGCTTAGAACTTTCTACAGAGTAGTCTAGACGTTGATAGACGTATTTGACCATTATAGGTTGATACTCTGCGCGCAACATATTCGACTTGGAAGGTGGATTTCGCCGAGGAGGTATGTGATTCTTCCTATCCTCTTGAGCATGATATTTTAAAATATATATATAGTACGGTAGACGTACGTGTGTTAACTGAACATGGTTTTACTTGACGTCTTTTGACTTGAGTCTAAATAATAAAGAATCTTGAAGTATTTCAAAAGAATTATGAATCATTTTTGAAAGAAGAGAAATACTTAGTTTTTAAACAAAAAGCTTAAGAGTTATACTAGCTTTATGGGAAGTTAGGTATAACGACTTAAGAAAGATAAAAGGAACGGTTTACTTATGTGTTATGAAAGACTTGTATTGATTTCTGGAAAGTATAGTAAGATGGTTTGATGAGTAGACATATTATGATGCTATGTGTGTTAGTGTCTTGTAAACGTTTGTATAAAGAGGTTATTCTTATTGAGCTTATGTTGTTTAACGATAAGCCGTTATGTTAGTATTATACCACTCACCTCTTGACATGATATACCGGGGGTTAAGCTGCCGTCACGAGGATGCCTCATGCGCGTCGAGGACCTATGCGAGCTACGAGAGTTCGTGTTAGTGTGCGGGCGAATACCTCACGCGGTCTATGTGGCCACGCGGACTACGAGTCCGGGCGATGCCGAGGAGTAGCTACCCTCGATGCGGGGAATGTCTCATGCGGGCCTAGGTGGCCTATGCGGACTACGGGAGTCCAGGATTAGGCATGCATAATGATACTATGGGCGATTGGCCTTGCTTCGATCATTTGCAGCCTAGAAAAGACCTGTTACAGTTTACCTATTATTGCTCTTGTTTGTGATGTGGCGCTATGTGCGGTTACATTGGTTGTTTCGTACATATTTGTAAAATTGGTTTTAAAATGATATGATTTCATTTAATGTACTTACAGTTTCACATACTTGGTACCTGTTGTACTGACCTCCTTCGAGGGGCTGCGTTCATGCCGCAGGTAAGGGAAAGCAGGTGCTAGATCCGCATCCTTAGGATCTTTGCTTTGGTGTCAGGAGCTCCATCTTCTCCGGAGGCTCGACTTTTGGTATGATTCTCTCTGGTATTGTAGATATATGTATATTCAGGGTATGGCGGGGCCCTGTCCCGCCATAGTTGTTTACTTCCTTAGAGGTCTGTAGTCCTATTGTACAGTTGGGATGTAACTGCCAGACTTGGTTTATATATATATGCCGAAAGGCGACTTTTCTCGTATAAAGCGTGTCTCATTTTACATTTGTTTCATGTCTTGTTTTATATTCCGATTACTCGATGTATGCCTACTTGGGTGCGGGAAGGCACTATCCACGCCCGGATCGGTCGTGACAAAAGTGGTATCGAGCGATTAATCCTCGGAAAGTGTCTGATCGTATCTAGTAGAGTCTTGATTATCGGTGTGTTGTGCACCACACCAATAATCAGGAGGCTATAGGATATTTAGGATTGGTTTCCATTCTTCTCACTCTGAGATCGTGCCTTAGAGCTGTGTTATAGGTTGGACCCCTCTAACGTATTTTCTTTCCTTAACAGTTATGCCTCCACGTAAGGCAACCCGGGCCCAGAAGGGCAAGGCAGCCGAGGGAGCTACTAGTAGGACACAGAGGGCCACGAGGGCCCAGGCCCAGTCTATACCCGAGGCGATACTTCAGACGGCAAGTTCCACGACGCCGCCAGCCCCAGCAGGGTTTAGAGCCGCAGCAGTGGCTGATGAGACCACAATACCTGCACCTCCAGTCCCACAGCCTGGAGCAGAGGAGATGGGATACAGAGATGGCGATTGCTAGCGAGTTGTGGCGGAACATGAGGATAAGGTGGATGCAGCGATTCCAGCTCAGCATGCGTGGTTCACCCGAGGTCGGATAGTTTGAGGCTACGAGATTTCTTGAGTTGTAGCCCGCCAGAGTTCTACGAGTCGAGGCCTGAGGATGATCCGCAGGAGTTCATCCGTCAGTTACAGAGGATCATGCGAGTGATCAAGGCTTCGGAGACTGAGTCTGTGATCTTCAGTTCGCATCGGCTGCGTGATACCGCAGTCGACTGGTTTGATTCGTGGGAGCTATCCCGGGGAGAGCACGCACCTCCAGCAGTATGGGACGAGTTCTCGGAGGCTTTTCTCACTCACTTCTTGCCTCCGCAGATGAGGAGGGCACGGGCCGACAAGTTTTTGATGCTGAGACAGAGGGGGCGCAGCGTTAGGGAGTGCAACGTTGAGTTCGATTCGTTGGCTCGATATGTCCCTGCACTAGTAGAAGATATGGAGGACCGAGTGCACCGCTACGTCACCGGGTTAGATGATTATATGGCAGAGTCTTGCGCAGGTGTAGCTCTTCAGCCGGGCATGGACATTGCCGCACGCAGCTCACGCAGGTGTGAGGCGTAGGTCGACGGGCCGACAGATATCAGCAGAAGAAGGCTAGGACGTCAGGATCTTTTGGTAGCTCTCGGGGTGGACGGCCTCAGCAGCAGTCTAGATTTGCACCACAGCCAGCTCAGAGCACTCCTACACCGTCTTCGAGCGGACCGGGGCCCAGGACTTGGACGTCGAGTAGCAGAGTGCTAACCGACGGACCACCCCACACGGTGTGGCGTCGGTAGATCCCATTACGGAATGTGGTACTTCTACGGAGTTTGTTTCACTTGCGGCCAGGTCACTTTGCGAGCCGTCACCAAGGCGGCGCAGATGGTAGGGTCACTACGAGTGCATTCTTGCGGGTCTTCATCTCCTCAGTTACTCGCCCGAGGGCGTGGTACTCATGGGCGGCCAGTCGCGGAGGTCGTGCGCGGGTCCCGATTCAGCGGTCCTCGAATCGCATTTATGCCTGTCGGCCGGCGGGACGAGGCGTCACGATGTCGCCACAGTACTTTATCGGGCTTCATGTTGTGGCGTGTATGCCTTGATAGATCCGGTTCTACTGTCCCATATATCTCCCTTATCGCTAGTAGGATAGGGATAGAGCCCGAGTCCATAGACCCTTTCGAGGTAGCTACGCCAAATGGGTGATTCGGTGGTAGCTCGGCGGTATATAGAGCTTGCCGGTGTCTTTATGCAGTCGTCAGACCCTTGCCGACTTGATAGAGTTGGATATGACCGATTTTGATGTGATCATGGGTATGGATTGGTTAGCTTCTTGCTACGCCAATGTAGACTGCAGGGAGAGAGTGGTACGGTTCTAGTTTCTGAGAGCCTGTTATCGAGTGGGAGGAACACCGTGTCGCCGGCGGTAGGTTTATTTCCTACCTCAAGGCTAGGAAGATGGTGCGAGAAGGGTATATCTACCATCTCATTCGGTGTTTGATCTCGAGGTCGCGGTACCAGATTTTCATCATTCCAAAGAGTCGAGAGTTCCCGACGTGTTTCGGATGACCTCCGGTATCCCTCCCGAGAGGAGATAGTTTTGTATCGATGTCTTTGCTAGACACTGCCTATTTCCATTCCGCCATACGTAATGGCACCGCCGAGTTGAGAGAGTTGAAGGACCAGTGAGAGATTTCTTTGGAGAAGGGCTTCATCAGACCTAGTGTTTCTCCCTGGGGAGCGCCGATATTGTTCGTGAAGAAGAAGGACGGGACGCTGCGCATGTGTGTTGATTACAGGAAGCTGAACAAGGTGACTATTAAGAACAGATACCCCCTTCCCAGGATTGATGATTTGTTCGACCACCGCGAGTGCGAGATGTTTCTCAAGATTGATCTGCGATCGGGCTATCATCAGTGCAGTCGAGAGGCGGATATCCCTAGGATCGCATTCGGACCATGCACGCACTATGAGTTCAGGTTATGTCTTTCGGTTTGACCAATGCTCGCGATATTTATGGATTTGATGAACCGAGTGTTCAAGCCATTTTGGATACTTTTGTGATAGTATTCATTGATGACATCTTGGTTTATTCGCTCGCAGCGGGAGCATACGGAGCATTTGAGGATCTTGAGAGTTCTCCAGACCCAGTGATTTATCGCCAAGTTTTCCAAATGTGAATTTTGGTTAACTTCGGTGGCTTTTCTTTGGCACATTGTCGGGGCCGATGGTATTCAGGTGGATACAGCTAAGATCGAGCGATCGGGACTTGGCCTGAACCTACTACACCGATAGAGTGCGCGATTTTACGGGCCTCGCGAGTTATTATCGGTTCGTGGAGAAGTTTGCTTCTATCTCTGCACCATTGACTAGGTGACTCGAGAAGGCAACTAAGTTTGATGGATGATGCTTGTGGCGGGGTTTCCGCCATTCTTGAAGGAGGCGACGACCGCCCGTTCTTACTCTTCCGCAGGTCGCACGGCTATGTCGTGTATTGTGATGCGTCAGACATCGGGCTTGGATATGTGTTGATGCAACAGGGCAAAGTTATAGCATACGCATCCCGACAGCTTAAGAAGCATGAGAGGAACTACCCCACCCATGATTTGGAGTCGCGCGGTGATTCACGCCAAGATCCTGAGGCACTATTTGTATGGGGTTCATGTGGATATTTATACGCACCACAAGAGCCTCGAGATATCTTCACCGTAGGAGCTGAACTTACGACAGAGACGGTGGTTAGAGTTACTCAAGGATTATGATGTCGATATCCTGTACCACCTGGGGAAGGCCAATGTTGTGGCAGATGCTCTTACTCGTAGGTCGATGGGGAGTCTATCAGATGTGCAGCCAGAGAGGAGGGGCATGGTCCGCGAGTTGCATCAGCTAGTGAGCCTTGGAGTCCGATTGATTTATTCTGATAGTAGTGGGGTTCGAGTTCGAGAGGTTGCCGAGTCTTCCATCGTCGAGGAGGTGAAGAGGCAACAGTTTGAGGATCCGGTTTTGACACGGTACCGTGATACGGCTCTTCGTGAGGGGAAGGGTCCTTTTGAGGTAGCACCTGATGGGGTGTTAAGGTTCGAGGCGTGTTGTGTGTTCGGATATTGCAGACTTCGCAATGAGTTCTAGGAAGCACACGGCGCCGCGTTACTCTATCCATCCGGTCGACCAAGATGTACCACGACCTCGGATCTGTGTATTGGTGGGATGGCTTGAAGAGGACGTTGCGAGTTTGTGGCTCGATGCGTGTTGTCGGCGGTGAAGGTAGAGCACCGGAGGCACGGTGGTTTATTGCGACGATAGAGATCCCGACCGGAAGTGGGAGGTGATCAACATGGACTTTATCACGGGTTACCTCGCACTCAGGAAACATGATTCTATTTGGGTTATCGTCGACAGGTGTGAAATCAGCCCACTTTCTTCCGTCGGGACGACTTTTTACCGAGGATTATGCGCACTTTACATCCGAGATCGTGAGGCGCATTGGGTCCCTATTTCTATCATATCGACCAGGAGCCAGTTCTGACTAACTTCGGAGATCTTTCCGGAAGGGATTACGACGCAGTGAGCTCGAGTGCGCATTCCATCCTCGCAGACGGACAGCAGAGTGCACTATCCGCACTCTTGAGGATATCTTTGCGAGCCGTGTTATTGACTTGAGGTAGCGGGAGAGGTCATTTGCCTCTAGTTGAGTTTGCGTATAATAATAGCTACCACTCCGCTTTTCGATGGCGCCTTATGAGGCCTTGTAAGGAGGAAGTGCGGTCGCCGATAAGTGGTTTGACGTGGCGAGGTTCGATTGGTTGGGCGGACTTGATACAAAGCGATGGATAAGGTGAAGCTTATCTAGACGCGGTTATTGACACTCGAGTCGGCCAGTCGTATCACGAGATCATCGTCGTCGGCATCTGGAGTTTGAGGTTGATAATTGGGTTTTCCTGAAGGTGTCACCCATGAAGGGTGTGATGAGATTCGGGAAGAAAGGGAAACTCAGCCCAAGGTACATTGGGCCTTATCAGATTGTCCGCAGGGTAGGCAAGGTTGCCTATGAGTTGGATCTGCCGTCCGATCTGGAGGCAGTGCATCCGGTTTTTCATGTTTCTATGTTGAGGAGATGTATCGGGGATCCATCTAGAGTACACCCGATTGACGATGTCCAGGTGAACGAGGGGTTATCGTATGAGGAGATTCCCATTGTGATACTCGATCGTCATATTAGGAGGTTGCGGACGAAGGATGTGGCTTCCGTCAAAGTCTTATGGCGGAACGAGAACAGGGAGGAGATGACGTGGGAAGCAGAGGAGGACATGAGGCATAGGTATCCTCACTTATTCCCCACACCTCTAGGTAACTCACTTTCCTACTTGTTGATTAAATTGACTTATATGTTTAAGTGTTGTTTTGTGGCCATGTGTGGCATTTACAAACTGTTTAAGTTATGAGGAACCTTATCGTTATCTGTCGTAGGAAGGAACATTCGGGACGAATGTTTCTAAGGAGGGGAGAATGTTATACCCCGTATTTCCAGAGTATGTATGTGTGGACTACATACAAAAGTTTAAGCCTTAGTTAGGCATAAGGGACGAAATTTGTGCACAACTAATGAAAAGAATTGTTTTCCGACGAAAATTTTTCCGAACCTTGCGAAGGGAAAATTACTGTCACGACCCGAACCCGGGCCCGTGACTGGTGCCTTACCCGGGCACCCAAGTAGACATACATCAGAGTAATCAGCGGAATATAAAAACACAACATGAAACAATGTAAAAGAGAAACAATTTATCTGAGGAAAAGTTGCCTTTCGGCATATATATATAAACCCAAAGTGAACAGTTACATCCCAACTTT
The DNA here is from genome assembly GCA_029844215.1 of Przewalskia tangutica. Lineage (NCBI taxonomy): Eukaryota > Viridiplantae > Streptophyta > Magnoliopsida > Solanales > Solanaceae > Przewalskia > Przewalskia tangutica. The sequence goes on from CM056719.1 coordinate 58,749,646, forward strand.
ACAACGGGACTACAGACCTCTAAGGAAGTAAAACAACTATGGCGGGACAGGGCCCCGCCATACCCTGAATGAACATTAATACCTACAACATCAGGGACTATACCAAAGATAAGCCTCCGGAGAAACGGAGCTTCCCAAAATTGAAATGTGATCCTATGGCGAGGATCGACGATCGCGTACCTCTACCTGCGGCATGAACGCAGCCCCCCGAAGGAGGTCAGTACAACAGGTACCAAGTATGTGAAACTGAAAATACTGTAAATGAAATCACAATAGTCTATATAAAACAGAAGACATATATGATAACCAATTTACGATACACAATATGTAAGCGATATGTCAAGTCGTGGACTCACGCCTTAAAGTCATCACTCAAATATAACCATGGGTCTCATGCCCACAATATCAATCATGCGTGGAATTCCTTCCTCACCGCCGATCCATGATATAACAAGCACCAAGGAATACATGAACACGTGTCCCACGTGTCATAATAAAACCGTACGGGGTAAGTACGAAGGCATAGCTGACTACTAAGACCCACAGTACCAACAATGCCATAAACTGTATCACGAGGTCTTTCTAAACCGCACCACATGATCGAAGCTGGCCACTCGCCCTCAGTATCAATGTGCGCATCTAATCCTGGAGCATACCGCTGCTCCGCATAGGCCACACATAGGCCCGCATGAGGTATTCCTCGCATCGGGGGTAGCTAGCCCGCGGTACCCTCCTGGACTCCCGCAGTCCGCATAGTCACATAGACCACATAGTCACACAGACCGCATAAGGCACTCCTCGCATCGGGATAATACACCCGGAATGATCAATCCTGGAGCATACCGCTGCTCCGCATAGTCACACAGACCGCATAGGCCGTATAGACCCGCATCAAGGGTGGCAAGCCCTCGGTATAACAAGTCAAGGGGGTATGTGATATAATAAGATAACGGGCTTAACGTTTAACAACGTAAGCACAACAAGAATAACCCCCTTACACAACATCACAAGATACTAACACACGTAGCATCCTAACATGTTTACTTACCAAATCAACAAGAAAGTATTACAAGGCTATCACAAACCAACACAATCAAGTTATTCACACAAGGTACTTTCTACTTTATGTTAACAAGTTCGGGTTTTTATCCCCAAAGTACTTCATACATTAACTCTTTAAAAGATCCGTTTCTTTCACAAAAGTCACACAATACCCGTAGTATAAAAATAGAGTGACTATCTTTTAAGTAAACCAAAACACTTCCTAAGTAACAACATTATTTTCCAAACGTTCAAGTTTGCCTAATTTCAAATGCTCAAGCTTCTCATTTTGAAAGGTTTCGTAGGTCATAGTTTTAATCACTTAATAATATAATTCTCCTTTTAAAACAATTTGAGAAACATATGCCTTATGTGTGAGTAGGTTATTCTTGTTTATAACAATCTTGTTAAAGCAGCCATGATCTAGGAAATGTAATATCATTTTGTCTCATCTTAGCTTCTATGCAGATGGAGGTTTCTCTGGTTTTAATAATACTTAATTAGTCGATACATTTCCCTTTATTAGCGCTGAGTTGGTTTGTTCGATAGTTATTCTCATTTCCTAAATCAATACAAGGCGTTTATAAACAATTAAGTAAACTGCCTTTTATCTCTCTTAAGTCGTTATACCTAACTTCCCATAAGGCTAGTATAACTCTTAAGCTTTTAAAACCAAGTATTACTCTTCTTTCAAAACGGTTCTTAATTCTTTTGAAATATTTCAAGATTCTTTATTATTAGACTCAAGTCGTAAGACATCGCAAAGAAACCACGTTCAGTTAACACACGTACGTCTACCGTACTATATATATTCTTTTAAAAATATCATGCTCAAGAGGATAGGAAGAATCACATACCTCGCGACGATTATCGACTAATAGCAAAATGCTCCGCTTATAACCCGGCTAGCCTTGTCCACCTTTCAATTAAAACATGCTACTCGCAGAACATTCAACCTATAAAGGCCATATACGTCTATCAACGTCTAGACTACACTGAAGAATATTCTAAGTAGAGGGTTCTCTATTCTACGGAAAATCGGGCAGTACTTCCCTACCCGTCATACTACACAAGTCTACTGTAAGTACAGTCCTATGTAAGTACAGTTCAAATCTTCTTCTTTTATACCCTTCTACTGTGATTACAGTTCAATTCTATTCTTTAATATCCTTCTATATCTTATACTCAAATCTTAACTATTCTTATAGGTAATCTTCAATTACAATAGAAGGACAAAAGTGTTTACCTCGACAAGCCCAAAATTATCCAAGTTAAATGTCGATCCTGAGCAAGGTTTAGCTCCTAATTGCACGCTCCGATAGCTCCAAGACCCTTAGAAGTTTCTAAACAACTTCTACTCAACTACTAAAAGGGATTTGGGGCTAGGGTATTTTGGAATAGTAACTACTAGAAGGCAACTTTCTACAAAGGGGGGGGAGAGGGTTCTCGGCCGAAGCCACTAGGAATGGGGGGAGAGGGCTTGGACGAGAAACACTACAAGGAGAGGATTTTTGAGACTTAGGGAATGAGAGTGGATGAAGAAGTCTTCACTCAAGGGGGGGTATTTATAGAACACTCAAGGGCTAAGATCAAAACAAATGGAAGGTGGAGATTATGATCCAAGTGAAAGATGAGGTCTTCCAACCAAGTGTCTCCCACAAAATTTGGACATATGTCCACCACAAAATTGGAACACATGCCCACCACAACAATGAGCCATGTGGACTCCACTAACTCTCCAAAAAAACGTCCACTTCTACCTACTCCCACTCACACAAATCAACTTGCAAGACTTGACCAATTTGACTTTCCCACTAGGCCACATTTTCGTCCAACCTAAGCCAACTAAGGGTGACACATGTCGCCCTCCTAATGGTCCAAAATATTTCGTCTCTCGGAAAAATCCGTAATCGGTTAAAAATATTAAAAACGTAGAATTTCCTTCACAAGGTTTGGAATCTTTTCCGTCGAAAGCTTACAATTTCATTCTTAACGTAATTAGGGTTTGTACAAACGTACGTACGTCCTCACGTACATACTCCGGAACTACGGGGTATAACAATTACGGTTGCGACATTTATTTTTTTTGCGGATTTTTCCGAGAGATGAAATATTTTGGACCAACGAGAGGGCGACACTTGTCACCCCCAAGTGGACGTCAATGGAGGACGATCTTGGCACGTTTTTTTTGCCTTAAACATTGGTCAAGGTTAGGTAGGATATTTTGTGATATTTGTGGAGTAGATGGATAAGGTACACATGTGCGAATATACACCCTCCACTTGCCCTCCACTTGCCTTAATCTTGGCCCTTGGTAGTCCTATAAATACCCCCCCTTAGTGCAAGACTTCTTCATCCACAAATCATTTTCCAAGTCTCAAAAACTCCCTTCTCCCTTGTGAGCTTTCGTCCAAGCCCTCTCCCCCCTCTCGAGAGCTCTAGCCGACACCCCCCCGCGTGGTAGACAAGTTGTCTTCAAGTATTGTTACTATTCCCAAATACCTTAGCCAATCCCTTATAGTATTTCCAAAAGTTACCTCTATACTTAGAGCCCGGAAAATACTACTATACTTCCTTTAGTCACTAAACGAAGAATAGAGAACCCTCTGCTTAGAACTTTCTACAGAGTAGTCTAGACGTTGATAGACGTATTTGACCATTATAGGTTGATACTCTGCGCGCGACATATTCGACTTGGCAGGTGGATTTCATTAGGAGGTATGTGATTCTTCCTATCCTCTTGAGCATGATATTTTAAAATATATATATAGTACGGTAGACGTACGTGTGTTAACTGAACATGGTTTTACTTGACGTCTTTTGACTTGAGTCTAAATAATAAAGAATCTTGAAGTATTTCAAAAGAATTATGAATCATTTTTGAAAGAAGAGAAATACTTGGTTTTTAAACAAAAAGCTTAAGAGTTATACTAGCTTTATGGGAAGTTAGGTATAACGACTTAAGAAAGATAAAAGGAACGGTTTACTTATGTGTTATGAAAGACTTGTATTGATTTCTGGAAAGTATAGTAAGATGGTTTGATGAGTAGACATATTATGATGCTATGTGTGTTAGTGTCTTGTAAACGTTTGTATAAAGAGGTTATTCTTATTGAGCTTATGTTGTTTAACGATAAGCCGTTATGTTAGTATTATACCACTCACCTCTTGACATGATATACCGGGGGTTAAGCTGCCCCCCGATGCGAGGGATGCCTCATGCGGGTCCAGGGGACCTATGCGGAGCTACGAGTTCGTGTTAGTGTGCGGGGAATACCTCATGCGGTCTATGTGGCCATGCGACCACGGAGTCGGGGCGATGCCGAGTAGCTACCCTCGATGCGCGGAATGCCTTATGCGGGCCTAGGTGGCCTATGCGGACTCATGAGTCGTGATTAGGCATGCATAATGATACTATGGGCGATTGGCCTTGCCCGATCATTCGCACCTAGAAAAGACACATTCTGATTTACCTATTATTGCTCTTGTTTGTGATGTGGCTATGTGCGTTACATTGGTTGTTTCGTACATATTTGTAAAATTGGTTTTAAAATGATATGATTTCATTTAATGTACTTTCTGATTTCACATACTTGGTACTGTTATCGACCTCCTTCGGGGGGCTGCGTTCATGCCGCAGGTAAGGGAAAGCAGGTGCTAGATCCGCATCCTTAGGATCTTTGCTTTAGTGTCAGGAGCTCCATCTTCTCCGGAGGCTCGACTTTTGGTATGGTTCTCCCTGGTATTGTAGATATATGTACATTCAGGGTATGGCGGGGCCCTGTCCCGCCATAGTTGTTTACTTCCTTAGAGGTCTGTAGTCCTATTGTACAGTTGGGATGTAACTGCCAGACTTGGTTTATATATATATGCCGAAAGGCGACTTTTCTCAGATAAACTGTGTCTCATTTTACATTTGTTTCATGTCTTGTTTTTATATTCCGCTGATTACTCTGATGTATGCCTACTTGGGTGCCCGGGGAAGGCACCAGTCACGGGCACGAGATCGGGTCGTGACAGTAAACCAAAATGAGAGTGTATATGAATAAGACTAATAAGAAGTTAGGGGGATTTCTTAACTTGCTTACTTATTGTGTGATAAGCCGGTAGTGCTTATGTTATGTATGATGGCCAGTTGAGGTAGGGTAAGAGTATATCTGAGGGGTAAATCCCCAAGATAGTTATACCACCTGTTTTACCACCTTCTCCAGGGTAAGAGTATATCTGAGGGGTAGCTCCCCAAGATAGTTATACCACCTGCTTTACCACCTTCTCCAGGGTAAAAGTATATCTGAGGGATAGATCCCCAAGATCGTTATACCACCTGCTTCAGGGTAAGAGTATAAATGAGGGGTAAATCCCCAAGATCGTTATACCACCTGTTTCCGTTGATTTGCTACCTATACTTTTGATTACTCTCATTGTTAGTAAGGCACTGTGTACTGTTAATTGAGTTATCATACATGTCTCCAGTTTTATTATAGACTTATGATTTCATTACGATTTCTGGCCACATATTTGGTACATGTTGTACTGACCTCCTTCGGGGGGCTGCGTTCATGCCGCAGGTAGAGTACAGGTTGCTAATCCTCGCTCTTAGGATCACTGTTCAGCTGTTGAGAAGCTCCTTTATTCCGGAGGCTTATGTTATACCCCGTATTTCCAGAGTATGTACGTGAGGGCGTACGTACAAAAGGTTTTAGCCTTAAGTAGGCAAGGGTCGAAATATTTGTGCACAACTACCAAAAAGAATTGTTTTCCGACGAAACGTTTTCCAAACTTTGCGAAGGGAAAAATACGGCTATGTCATTTATTATTTTTGCGGATTTTTCCGAGAGATGAAATATTTTGGACCAACGAGAGGGCGACACTTGTCACCCTTAAGTTGGCGGATTTGTGGGCTTCATTTGGACGATTTCAAAGTCTTGGAGTAGGTAGGATATTTGTGATATTTTGTGTGGTAGTTGGATAAGGTACACATGGATAAATCCTCACCCTACACTTGCACACCACTTGTCTTGATCTTGGCCCTTGGTTGTCCTATAAATACCCCCCCTTGGTTGAAGACTTCTTCATCCACAAATGTTTTCAAAGTCTTGAAATCCTCCCCCCCTTCTTGTGTAGTTCTCGTCCAAGTCTTCCCCCTCCCCCTTTGTGAGGCCTTTTGGCCGAGAGGTACCCCCCCTCCTAGTGGTGTTGTTCTCGTAAAAATACACCCCCCTCTTGGTAGAAAAGTATTCTCAAAGTATTGTTACTATTCCAAAATACTTTGGCCCAAATACCTTGTAGTATTCCAAGGATACACCTATACTAAAAGACCAGAAATACTATTATACTTCCCTTCAGTCACAAAAACGAAACCCTAAGGAAAATCTTCATAGTCGGTTGAAGTGTTAAGTAGAAGTTGCGTAGAACTTCTAAGGGTTGTTTGGAGCGGGTTGGAGCGCCCAGAGTAGGAGCTAAACGTCGCTCAGGATCGACATATAAACTTGGATAATTTTGGGCTTATCGAGGTAAATACTCTTGTCCTTATATTGTAATTGGAAATTACATACTGTAGTAGTATAGAAATGTATATAAGATACATAGAAGGATATTGCAGAAGAGAATTAAACTGAAATCACATCAGAAGGATATTAAAGAAGATTGAAATGTACTTACATAGATCAGTATTTGCGTGAGAATTGGATAGTTTGTGGTAGGAAGTTCTTGCCCAATTTTCCGTAGAATTATTCTACAGAGTAGTCTAGACATTGATAGACTTATATGACCATTATAGGTTGAAGTACTGCGAGTAGCGTATTCTACTCGAAGGGTGGAAAAGGCTTACAGGATTACAGTACTTTGGAGCTATTTGCTAATAGTCGATAATCGTCGCGAGGTATGTGATTCTTCCTATCCTCTTGAGCATGATATTTTAAAAGAATATATATAGTACGGTAGACGTACGTGTGTTAACTGAACGTGGTTTTACTGCGATGTCTTTTGACTTGAGTCTAATAATAAGAATCTTGAAGTATTTCAAAAGAATTAAGAATCGTTTTTTAAAGAAGAGTAATACTTGGTTTTAAAAGCTTAAGAGTTATACTAGCTTTATGGGAAGTTAGGTATAACGACTTAAGAGAGGTAAAAAGAATGGTTCATTGATTTTAGAAGTTAAGAGACTTGATCTTAAAAGATAAGAGACTTGACGTAATTATATTAATATGAATTTTGTTAAAAAGTGTGAAACCTCATTCGTGAGTAATGAGTACTTGATTTTTAAAAGGAATAATGTTTTACTGATTTCGGAAATCAGAATAAGTATCGAACAAACCACTGCAGCGTTAATAAAGAGAAATGTATTGACTAATTAAGTATTATTAAAACCAGTAGAAACCTCCATCTGCATAGAAGCTAAGATAAGACAAAATTGTATTACATTTCCTAGATCATGGCTGTTTTAATAAGATTGTTATAAACAAGAATAACCTACTCATAGATAAGGCATATATTGCTCAACTATTTTAAAAGAGAATTATGTTATTAAATGATTAAGACTATGAACTTTGAAATCTTTCGAAAACAAGAGACGTGAATATTTGAAATTAGGCAAACTTGAACTTTTGGAAAAGAATGTTGTTACTTGACTTTAAGAAGGAAAGTGTTTTGGTTTAAAAATCAGGGCATAATATTACCTTAGTTGTCTTAAAAGGAAAATATGGTATTATCTTTATCTGTCTTAAAAGAGCGTTTAAATGTTATGACCACACGACCCCGCGTTCATGGGATGAACCGGGAATGTATTCCACCTGATTTGATATCGCGTTCATGAGATGAACCGGGAATGTATTTCACTCGACACCGCGTTCATGGGATGAACCGGGAATGTATTCCACCTGATTTGATACCGCGTTCATGAGATGAACCGGGAATGTATTTCACTCGACACCGCGTTCATGGGATGAACCGGGAATGTATTTCACATGACACCGCGTTCATGAGATGGACCGGGAATGTATTTCACGCGACACCGCGTTCATGGATGAACCGAATGTATACCACCGAGTTGACATCGAGTCCATGAGATGGACCGGGAATGTATTCCATACGATTTCACCTCGAGTCCATGAGATGGGCCGAGACATGTTACACGTATCACATGACTTATACCTAGATCGCCAGCGATGAAGGAGTTCCACGCACGGAGGATGACCTTGAGGTCGTGAGTCCCTGACTTGACATGACTACTTTTATGATGTGAACTGTATTTTTGTTATAATATATGTCTTCGCTTTATACGCACTATTATGATTTCATTTTCAGATTTTGATTTCACATACTGTACCGTTGTTATCGACCTCCTTCGGGCCGTTCATGCCGCAGTAGAGGTACACCGGTTGTTGATCCTCGCCATAGGATCACATTCAGATTAGGAAGCTCCGCTTCTCCGAGGCTTATCTTTAGTATGTTTCGAGTTGTAGGTTCTGTACATTCAGGGGTATGGCGGGGCCCTGTCCCGTCATAGGTGTTGTTACATTCTTAGAGGTCTGTAGTACTGTTGTGGGCAGGGTTTGTAAAAGGGATGTAACTGTTCAAAAAAATTTGTATATATGCAAGAAGGCAACCGTTTTGGTTGGCCTGTTTTATTATCTTATCTCTTGTTTCATATCTGTATGTTTTATATTCCGCTGATTTCTCTGATGTATGACTACTTGGGTGCCCGGGTAAGGCACTACCACGCCCCGAACGGGTCATGACTTATCCACGGTATTGCCGGTTGTTGTACATTCGTGGTATGGCGGCCCCGTCCCGCCAGAGTTGTTATTCTTAAGTCTCAGTAGTCACATTGCGGTTTGGGTTGTAAAGAAAAAAAAATGTATTGTTTTATCACGTATATTGTACGGAAGGTGGCCTTAACGCTAGCTTTATCAGATTGGTTTTTTTAAAACCAACGACGCAAGGGCAAAGCCGCAAGCGCCGCCATATAATATACATAAAAAGACACTACACCGCATACGAGTCCAATCCCACATATGAATACAGCACCTTAAGAGTTTTATCAACTATGACGGACAAGGCCCCGCCATACCCATAATCGCATAAAAGCCTGCATCGAAAGAACTTATACCAAAAGATAAACTCCCGAATGTAGGAGCTATCCAAAACTCGAGCGGTCCTACACTGCCGATCACCAAACAACAGACCTAAACTCACAGGCATTAACGCACTTCCGGGGAGGTCAAGACAAGAATGTACCAAGTATGTGAAATGTAAGCATCAGAATGAAATCATAATACTAAACAAAACAGAGACATGTATGATAGCCAACCTACAGTACACAATACATAAGCAGTCATATCAAGTCAGGGACGCATGCCCTCAAAGTCACTACTCAAATAACAGTACACAGTGCCTTACTAACAATGAGAGTAAATAGTAGTATACTTACAATATAAAATAGGAAACTCACGATCAAATCATGGGTAGCAAATCCATGGAAACAGGTGGTATAACGTCTTGGGGGTTTACCCCTCATTTATACTCTTACCCTGAGGCAGGTGGTATAACGTCTTGGGGGTTTACCCCTCATTTATACTCTTATCCTGGAGAAGGTGGTAAAGCAGGTGGTATAACGTCTTGGGGGTTTACCCCTCATTTATACTCTTACCCTGGAGAAGGTGGTATAACGTCTTGGGGGTTACCCCTCATTTATACTCTTACCCAATCTCAACCGGCCGTCACACAATAAATAAGCAAGTTAAGAAATCCCCCTAACTTCTTATTAGTCTTATTCATATACACTCTCATTTTAGTTTACTTAAGGCACTAACATGACATTATAAATCCGGGAATCTAACCCGCCTCCTGGTCACATGCCCCGGAATCCCACATCGTAAACATGTCCAAGGAGTAACACAAATAATGGAAGCATACCCGTGGAATCCCACATCACCGCTTGACGCCCAAGTAAACTCACAACAAGACACCACCTCCAACCGAGAGTCGCGGCAACGTAATAAAACATAATACATGCACTCAAAGGCTATCACCAGCACACATAGGCAAGTTCATAAAATCTATAGACTTTCATTTTATAAACTCAAGGCACTTATAGAATAATTCTCAATTAAACAAGCCAAAGTACTTATCAAGGCACCCATCGAATAATTCTCAATTAAACAAGCCAAAGTACTTATCAAGGCACCCATCGAATAATTCTCAATTAAACAAGCCAAAGTACTTATCAAGACACACATAGAATAATTCTCAATTAAACAAGTCAAAGTACTTATCAAGGCACCCATCGAATAATTCTCAATTAAACAAGCCAAAGTACTTATCAAGGCACACATAGAATAATTCTCAATTAAACAAGCCAAAGTACTACGTACGTACATTCTTTTCAAAAGACTCCTTTTTATGTAAAACCCCAAGATACTAACACCCGTAGTATCAATGTATGTCTATTTTTCAAAGTAAGTTACTACACTTTTAGAAAACTCTTTTCAGAGCTTGAAATCAAGTAACTTCAAATTTTCACAATCTAGGCAACTTATGCCTAATAATCAAAATAGACAACTTTCTTAACCTTCCATAAAGCCGTTATAACCAACTTCCCATAAAGCCGTTATAACCCTTTATGGTTTTTAGACAATTTCATTCTTTTTATAACCAATAGACTTAGACTTAAAACCAAGTATCACAAACTTTCAAATCAAGTTTCTAAATCTTTAGAAAACAAGTAGCTTATACTTATAAATCCCAAGTAACTCCCACCTTTAAAACAAGTTACATCTCTTAAATCATGTCGTTTCTCCTCTTTTAAAACAATTTAGTAAATCACTCCTTTGACTCCCCTAAAGTCATTAAAACGACCATTAGGTTTTGGAACTAAGGCACTAGCCAAAAGGTTTGGAAACTACTTCCTTTTCAAGACTCTATGTACTTTAAGTAAAATACGTTCACTCTTAAGAATCCAAACTCCACTAAGGCAATGGATTATACAACTTACAATTTAAACATCAAAGTGCAATCAAGGATTACATAGAACAAATTCTATACTAGGCAATCCAAGTACAACCAAGGAATGGATCATTTAAGGAGTAGAACTTACTTTCTTTATCTTAAGGAATCATGCTAGAAGAGGAGATAGTTCACATACCTTTTCGGCTAAATCCACAAGCTAAGCCGAATACGCCGTACGTAGAAGTGTCAACCTATAATGGTCACAACAAGACTATCAACTTCTAGTCTCTAACGTAGAATAATACTAAGCATACGGTCTCTAATTCTACGGAAAATTGGGCAGCACTTCCTTTGTTTCTACTCACTTTGCCACCTTTTTCAAGGCCGAATACAATAACCAACACACCACATTTAAGGCTCAAAACAACAACCTAAACGGGGATTACACGCCTTACAATACGTGTAAAATTCCGCCCCACAATTCATATCAAGTAGTATAAAAAATTCAAGCCATTCTCGGCCAACTTATAACCAACAACTCAAAGTCTTTTCCAACCCTTTTAAAATTCCAAGTTCTAAGGTCTAGCACGTTACATTGTCATAAACAACTTTAACAACTACAATTTCTTTCTTATACAACATGCGACGACTTAAACTAATAATCAACTTGAATTCCAATCTTAAGTCTAAACATGCTAGTTTTCGGATTAGGGTTCCAATAGCCAATAAACCTATCGAACCTCATAATATATAACTCATGCTTGCTAATATCCATAACTACAACAATAAGTAAACCTTAATTGCTAAAACGACAAGATTATACCTTAACAAGCCCTTAAAAATTCCAAGATTCAAAGTCGCTCCTTAGCAAATTCTTAGCTCATTTCCTTATGTTCCAATCCGCTCTAAGCACTCCTTAGAAGCCTATGAAGAACCCATCTTCAAGTTCCAACTTCAAAGTTGAAGAACTTCTTAAGTTTCCGCCTTGCGACTAATACGAAAACGTCGTTTTTCCGAAATCTTTCTATTGAGATAACCTTACAATACCCTTAGGAACCTTGGGTTGACGTCTTGTGAACAATGGATCAAAACTACAAAATTTCTTGTGAGCAAAGTGTCAAACCCGAGAGCTCTTGTTCTTGCACAAGAGTTTCTCTATTTTTTTCTAAGTGTTGAGACAAGTCTTGCACTAGTAGTATGCTTATATAACACATTGGATGGCTTAGACTTAAACAAATGGGTGGATAAGATGAAGATCACATGGATAATAGCCAAGTGGACAAGTTGACTTGGTCAACAATCTCAAGCTTAGCAAGACTTATCTTCCACCATGGTAAATGACCATTCTACCCTTACTAAATTTTGTCCAAGACCATATGTGGGGGTGCCACGTGTCGCCCTCTCATTCGTCCATAAAATTCTGTAACCCTCGTGGGCCCCGCAAAACGTAAAATTCCTCGGGTGGGCCCCACGTGACCAAATCCGTAAAAATAAAATTCCATAATGTTAAAAGTTCCATATTCCTCAAATAATACATTTTGAGAATCCAATTCTCATCAACGAACATTTTTCCTTTCCGACGTTCGGAAGATTTTCCGTCGGAAATACAATTCTTCCATTCGTACTAATTTCCAAGTCTTGTTTCCTTACATACATTCTCTTATACAAGTCCTGGACGTACGGGGTGTAACAACTGAGGCCAACCAAAACTCACACTTGGAGAACTTGGCGTACAATTGCCGGCTCCGGAGGACCCCAAGTACCGTCCTCAAGTGATATGCATGCTCCTGCTCTGTGCGAGAATAAACCATGATGTCATCAATGAATACTATAACAAACGTATCCAAAAATGGCTTGAACACCCTGTTCATCAAATCCATAAATACCGCTGGAGCGTTAGTCAAACCGAAAGACATCACCCTGAACTCATAGTGCCCATATCGGGTCCTGAATGCAGTCTTCGGAATATCTGCCTCCCTAACTCGCACCTGATGATAATAGGACCGCATGTCTATCTTGGAGAAACACCTCGCACCGTGCAACTGGTCAAACAAATCATCAATCCTGGGGAGGGGGTATATATTCTTGATGGTTACCTTATTCAGCTGCCTGTAGTCAACACACATATGCAGCGTCCCATCATTCTTTTTAACAAACAAGACCGGTGCTCCCCAGGGAGAAATACTAGGCCTAATAAAGCCTTTTTCCAACAAATCTTTCAGCTGGTCCTTCAACTCCCTCAACTCAGCAGGTGTCATCCTGTACGGCGGAATAGATATAGGCCGAGTGTCTGGCAGCATATCAATACAAAACTCAATCTCCATCTCTGGAGGAATACCTGGGAGATCATCTGGAAATACATCCGGAAACTCTCTAACCACCAGAACTGACTGAAGAACTGACACCTCAGCCTCTGTATCGAATACCCGAACTAAATGATAGATGTACCCTTTCTGAACCATCTTTCTATCCTTGAGGTAAGAAATAAACCTACCCCTCGGCGACGTTGTATTGGCCTTCCACTCAATAACCGGCTCACCGGGAAACTGGAATCGGACAAACCTGTCTCTACAGTCAACATTGGCATAACAAGAAGCCAACCAGTCCATACCCATAATGACATCAAAATATGTCATCTCCAACTCTATCAAGTCTGCTATGGTCTGACAACTGTATATGAACACCGGGCAATCTTTGTACACCTGCTCAGCTAACACTGAATCACCCACTGGCGTAGCTACCTCAAAAGGCTATATCGACACCTGTTCTATCCCTATTCTACCAGCAATAAGAGGGGACACATAGGACAAGGTAGAACCTGGATCTATCAAAGCATAAACGTCACAACATGAAATCAATAATGTACCTGTGACGACATCCGGGGAAGCCTCCTGATCTTGCCGACTGGTTAAGGAATATATGCGGTTATGTGGACCGCTAGAACTAGGACCTCCACCACGACCTCTACCGCGCTCCGCCGCCCGCGGAACACCACGCCTCGGCGCATACTGTAAGATGAAGACCCGAACCGATCGTAAGCTGAATCATATCACCCATACTGCCTCTATTCGGACAATCCCTCTTCAATGGCCCTGCTGGCCGCAAGAGTAACAAGCTCCTTGAGAAATACGACACTCCCCACGATGGGATCTACCACATTGACCACACCGAGGTAAAGGTAACCTCCTCTGACTAGGACTCCGGTTCCCCTGGAAACCCGAAGCCCTGGAGCCCTGACCTGCTCCCGAATAACCCGGCTGATCAAACCTCCTACCAGAAAACCGGGAAGGAGCTCTCAGTTCGCCGAATCAGACCGAGCTCTTCTTTGAGGTTGTCCGCCTCGAAAGTTACCCCAAACCCCATCGTACGGCCCTTTGGCCGGACTGGTCCGCCGTCCTCTCTCTGTCCTCGATCCCCTATGCATAAGCTTGTATCCTGGAAATATCCATACCTGGCCGAAGGGCCACTCCTAGGCATGCAGTAACCATATAACGGTCTAGCCCCATCACATAGCGGTGAACTCTGTCCGCCATGGCATCCACAATACTGAGCGCATACCTGGCCAATGAGTCAAACTCCAGGTTGTACTCTTTGTTGGTCCTCCCATTCTGCCTCAATGTCAAGAACCTATCAACGCGGGCTCTCCGCATCTCAGGAGGCAAAAAGTGATCAAGGAAGGCCTCCGTGAACTCATCCTAAACAGCTGGAAGAGCATTTACACCTCTAGACAGCTCTCATGACTCAAACCAGTTCAACGCAATATCGCGTAACCGGTAAGAAGCTAGCACAACTGACTCTGTCTCCGAGGCCATAAGCACCTGCATAGTCCGATGTATCTACCGAATAAACTCCTGAGGATCATCCTCAGATTTCTAACCATAGAACTCGAGTGGATTACAACCAAGAAAATACCGAATCCTCAAACTGTCGGCTCTAGGGCTAGCTACCTGCTTCTGTCGGCGCTGCCCTGCCAATATGCTAGTCAATAACCTGATATGCTCTCTATAATCTCTATACTCGCCCTGCCGCGGAATCGAGGCTCAGTATCGGAACCTCTGGAGCTACGCCGCCTCGCCTTCATCGCCTGCGTGGTGAGCCACGACCGCCCACAACCTCGCACATAGTCCGGGCACGAGTCCTAGTAACCTCTGCACTACTATCGCCTCCTACTCGCTTTGCCGTTATACAATCGTATTTGCAGTATGTACGTAAGGACGACGTGAAAAATTTGAACTTTTACATAGGCTTGGCCGAATTAACTTTGTTCACAACACCCGATAGAGTCGTTTTTGACGAAACGTTTCACTGACTTCGTAGGAAAATTCCGGCTATGTCATTTTTAATTTTGCGGATTTTTCCAGAGACGAAACATTTTGGACCAACAAGAGGGCGACACTTGTCACCCTCTCATTGGAACACCTTAGCGGTAATAGTGGTGGCCAAAGCATGGCCATTGTGGTCAAGCGGTTGGTAGGATATTTTGTGTTAGTTGGCTAGTGTGCACTTGGCAAGATCTTGCCCTACACTTGCTATGCACTTGGAAAGATCTTGGCAATTGGTTGGCCTTGGCTTGTCCTATAAATACCCACCCCTTTGGAAGACTAATTCATCCATAAATTTGCCTAAGTCTTGAAAGCTCTCTTTCTCCCCCCTTGTGAGGCCTTAGCCGAGAGTCCCTCTCCCCCCCCCCCCTTGGCCGAGAGTTCCCCCCCCTAGTGGGGTAGGCCGAGGGGTATACACCCCCCCTCATGGTGCTAGCAAGGTACCCCAGCCTAGTAGTTTTCGTATAAATACCCTCCTCTGGTAGAAATACTCAAAAGTATTGTTATAATGCCCAAATTACCTTAGCCATATACCTTGTAGTATTCTAAGGTTATACCTATACAAAGCCCGTTATACTATTATACTTCCCGTCACCACCAAACCGAAACCCTAAGGAAAATCTCCATGGTTAGTGGAGTAGTATGTAGAAGTTGGTTAGAACTTCTAAGGGTGGTTTAGAGCTGGTTGAGCGCGGAGTCGAGCTAAACGTTGCCCGTGATCGACTTTATACTTGGATAATTATGGGCTTATCGAGGTAAATATCTTGTCCTCTATTGTAATTGGAAATTACATGATTGCTAGACTATATAGTTGAAGTATACTATATATAGAATCGAACGTTGTTATCGCAATGTCTTTGGACTTAAGCTCGAATAATACTTACAGCAATGTCTCGCGACTTAAGCTGAATAATTAGAAACCTTCGAAAGAAGAGTATCGAATCAGAATTACATAGGACTGTATTCTGATGAGACTTGTGTAGCTTTTCGTGAGGTAGAATTGTGCACGTCGGTTTAGGCGTATAACCCCTGGTTGGCTTGGTAGCACCCGATAGAGGAGATTTACGCTGGCCATGTGGGGAGAGGCCGAATTTTCGTAGAATGTTCTACGAAGAGATCTAAATGTTAATAAGCGCGTGGCCTTATAGGTTGAAGTACTACGATGGCGCGATCTACATGGCTTAAGAGTAGCCGACTTGGAAGTACTTGAGCGTTTTGCTATTAGTCGATAATCGCCGCGAGGTATGTGAACCTCTTCCTACCTTTTCTAGCATGATATGTGTATAACTATGTAGTACGCAGACGCGTACGTGTTAAACGTATTTGATTGGTTTGAAACATAAAGTGTTATAACGGCTTTATGGGAAGTTGGTTATAACAGCTTTATGTAAGTAAGAAAATGCTTTATGGTTTTAAAAGGTAACTGATTTGACTTATAACTAACTTAATGTGTGAAAAAAAAAGAACTTGAAGTATTTCAAAAGATTTTTGAATCATTTTGAAAGAAGAAGTAATACTTGGTTTTTAAAAAACTTAAGAGTTATACTAGCTTTATGGGAAGTTAGGTATAACGGCTTAAGAATGTTCTCTTGATTTCGAAATCGAATGTGTATCGACAAACCATCGCGCGTTAATAAAAGGAAATGTTTTGACAGATTAAGTATTATTAAAACCAAGAGAAACTTCCATCCGCATGAAGCTAAGATGAGACAAAATGATATTTCCTAGATCATGGCTGCTGTAATAAGATTGTTATAAACAAGAATGTCCTACTCACACATAAGGTTTATGTTTTTCAGATTGTTAAAAGCGAATTATATTCCTAAATAAATAAGACTATGAACTACGAAACCTTTCTAAAATAAGAAACGTAAACACTTGGAATTAGGCAAACTTGGACGTTTGGAAAATAATGTTGTTACTTGATTTTACAAAGGTAAGTATTTTGATTACTTAAAAGACAGTACTCTATTTTATACTACGGGTATCAGGTGACTTATGTGAACGAAACGGTTCTTTTAAAGATTTAATGTGTGAAGTACTTTGGGGATAGGTACGAACTTGTTAGTAGAAAGTACCTCGTGAATAACTTGATTGTATTGGTTTGTGATAGCCTTGTAATACTTTCTTATTGATTTGATAAGTAAACATGTTAGATGCTACGTGTGTTAGTATCTTGTGATTACTATGTAAAGGGGTCACTTGTTGTGCTTACGTTGTCAAACGTTAAGCCCACAGATCGTTATTATATCACATACCCTTGACTTGTTATACCTAGGGCTTGCCACCTCGATGCGGGTCTATACGGCTATGCGATCCTTGTGACTACGCGGAGTCATGAGCTCCGAGATTGATCATTCCGGTGTTTAGCCCGACGCGGATGCCCTATGCGGTCTTTGAGGACTATGCGGTCTTTGATGGACTATGCGGCCGCGGAGCCTAGGTGGATACCGGGGTTAAGCCGCTCGACGCGGTATACCTCAGCGGTCTGGGACCGTGATTCGAGGAATACCTCACGCGGTGCAGTGTGACCTATGCGAGTCGCGGTAGTTCCGTGGATAGACGCCAGACATTGATCTGCGGGCGAGTGGCCCGCTTCGACATGCGCGGCTAGAAAGACCTCGTGATGCGATTTATGGTATTTTGTTTGTATCGCGGGTCTTAGTAGTGGCCATGCCTTCGCATTTACCCCCGACGCTCTATTGTGATGACTTGAGGCGTGAGTCCCCGACTTGACACGATCGTTTATTTATTGTGAATCGTAGTTTGTTATCATACATGTCTCCCGCTTTATATAGACTACTATGATTTCATTTACGATTTATTTCGCCACATACCGCACTTTTGTTATCGACTCTCTTCGGGCCGCGTTCATGCCGCAGTTGAGGTACACCGCCGTTGATCCTAGTTCTCGGGTCACAGCCAGATGGAAGCTCCGTTTCTCCGAGGCTTATCGCCGTATAGTCCCTGCCGTTGTAGGTATTTACATTCGTGGTATGGCGGCCCCGCCCCGCCATTGTTGTCGATCATTCTTAGAGGTCCAGAGTACCGTGTGGCGTAATTTGTAAGAGGTTGTAAATCGCTCAAATTGCTATTTATATATATACCAAGGTAACCGCTTTAGTTAGCCTGCTTTTCTTATTTTATGTCATATTACATTGGTTTCATGTATTGTCTTTATGTTCCGATTACTCGATGTTGTGTCACTAGGGTGCCCGGTAAGGCACCGCCACGCCCAGTTCGGTCGTGACAAAAGTGGTATCGAGCGCTTAATCCTCTGAAAATGTCTACGCATCGTATCCAAGAGTCTTGATTATCGCTGTTGTGCACTACACCAATAATCGTGAGGCTATAGGATATTTAGGATTTGTTTCTATTCTTCTCACTCGAGATCGTGCCTAGAGCCGTGTTGTAAGTGGACTCTCTCACGTATTTCTTTCCCTTACCGCTATGCCTCCGCGTAGGCAACCCGCCCGTGAGGCGCAGGCGGTCGAGGAGCCGCGAGTAGAATTCTGAGGGTTACGAGGCACGTGCCCAACCATCACCCGAAAGTTAGGTGCTTCGTCGAAGTTTTGCTACGTCACCACCCCAGAGTTTAGCACGGCGGCGAGCCTCCTGCGCGCCACGACATTTGAACCTTCGCCCACGACCGAAACAGAGAATATAGATTGTGAAAAGACAACCTCGCATTAGCTATGGATTTGGCTACCAGAGTGTATACCGATGTACCGCGAGTCTTGATGAATATCTTAGGCGGGTTGTGCGAGAGTAATTCTTCGCTAGGCTTGAGCATGGCACGTATGCGCTTATGCGCAGCAGCCAAGAAACGAGATCAACGGTTAACGGGCGACAGAAGAGGCGAGCAGCCAGGTCCTTTGGTAACTTTCGAGTCGAGTCACCTCACCACAGATTAGATTATGCACATCCACCAAGGCAAAGGTCCTCCACGAGATTCGTGACGTTCGGGTATGCAGGAGTTGGTCGAGCTCCAAAGCTTCCGCTCACGCTACACGTATGTTCCAAACAATGGATTCGCTTTTTCCCAAGTTCATAGCTGATGCACGCCATCCCGGAATGTCATCTTTTAGTTAGTACTTGTTTTACCTACGACCGCCGTGGTCCGATGTCGAAAGAGTGTCCTCAGAGGACTTAGCCTTCGTGATCGATGGGTAGTCGCCACCTTCCTTAGCTATGCGCCTACAGGCAGTTTGATTAGAACGACTTAAGGAGTGGAGCAAGAGATATTGGTTTATCCTTAACCCTCTAGAGATTAGTACGTATGATGAGATGAGTATATCTTAAGTGCTATGTTCTGATAGCAGTGGGTAATTTGTGATTAGAAATCATGGTTAGTAACTGGGGAAGATTGGGGGATAGAGAAAGTGTGAGCCTTAGAGTTTTATACGCGAGACCTTAGAGGTAAGGCCATCTCGAGTAAAAGATGTATTGTTTATGTTTGACCTTATAGAGTGCATAGTGCACGTGAATTATGTTTGTGGGATGAGTCCCTGAGTAGTGTGGAATGAAAGAGGGTAGTTGAGCTAAGAAGACCGCTAGGTTTTCGTAACGTGATTAGTGAGAGTTTTCTGGGCTAGCGTTTTCGGCGCTGGGGTTGGGTTGAGGCCACGCCGGGTCAACCCGCGCATGTTTAGTGGTGAGGGCTTGTGGTGGTCCCGCCTTGTGCTAGGGTCATAAGGGTGTTTGGCCCAAGTTTAGTTAACCAACAGACGAGTTCGTGGACGTTCGACCGATGGTCGGGCCGAGGAGGTCAGCCGTCTTGTCTTCTAGCAAAGATCGTTTACTCGGCAGTGTTGATTTATCGGAAAGGTTGTAAGGCTGCACGGGGTGCCTAACCTTCACCTTGTGTCAGACAGTGGAGCCCAGGGTACGGCTGTTTTTGTTTCTGGAAGTTTTACCAAGCAGGGTTAAGAACTCAGGTGAGTCTCAGACCGCGTTCGCCACCGCCAGTGTGTGGATTTCGGGGTAGTTGTGGGATTGTTATCTCCGTTGGGGAAGTGTTTTATAGCCACCATTTCGGTGTTCTGATATCGCCTTGTGACGCCAGTAGGGCGAAGTGTAAGTTGCCGGCCGATTGGTTCGACGTTGGCAAGGTTCGAATAGTTGGTTCATACGTGTTCGGCAGATGTGGATAGGTGAAGCTTGTCTAGATGAGGTTCGGCACCAGAAATCGTGCGGATAATCGGCGACGCGCTTAGAGTTCAGTGACGGTCGGTCTTCGGGAAGTACCACCCCGGTTGGTGACGAGTTTTGGAGAACAGAGGGAACTTAGCCCGAGTTACTTTGGGCCCTTTTAAGTTCATGTGAAGAATAGGCCAGGTTGCCTATATGTTAGCTTTTGCCGTCCGACTTAGGAGTCAATACGTCCGGTCTTTCGTATTGTTATGAGCGGGAAAGTATCGGAGATCCATCCAGAGTGTTCCCAGTTAATGATGACCACGTTAGAGATAGTAACCCAGAGTTTTGGAAACTGAAGCGATTTAAATGTGGTAAGAGTTCGAGTGTCACGACCTCGGGGATCGCGCAGCCCGGTACCATTTGTTAGGTCGCCGAGTGACACTAGAACCTCGCGCAAAGTGACAAAAGTGGTATCACGACGAGTAAAGGGAGAAGCGAGCAGATTATGCGGCGAGAGATGTGACCATTTCTTTTGTTTGGAAAAAGTGGAGGAAGTATATTTTAGACCCGGAGAGAGGTATTTGTGGTGATGTTAGAGGTGATTCTCGTGGACTTGGATGTAAGTATTTTGCAGCTTGTTTCGTGGCCATTTGGCGTGATTGTTCTCGTAAGCATAGTAGTGAAGACTATCCGCGCGACGTTTGTTTTAAGACTTAGAAGGAACATTCGACGAATGTTTCTAAGAGGGAGAATGTTATACCGTATTTCCAGAGTATGTGCGTGGGGCGTGCGTAGAAAAATTTGAACTTTTACATAGGCTTGGCCGAATTAACTTTGTTCACAACACCCGATTAGAGTCGTTTTTTGACGAAACGTTTCCACAACTTTCGTAGGGAAAATTCCGGCTATGTCATTTTTAATTTTTGCGGATTTTTCCGAGAGACGAAACATTTTGGACCAACAAGAGGGCGACACTTGTCACCCTCTCATTGGAACACCTTGGGCGGTAATAGTGGTGGCAAAAGCATGGCCATTGTGGTCGAGGTTGGTAGGATATTTTGTGTTAGTTGGCTAGTGCACTTGGCAAGATTCGCCCTACACTTGCTATGCACTTGGCAAGATCTTGGCCATTGGTTGGCCTTGGCTTGTCCTATAAATACCCACCCTTTGGAAGACTAATTCATCCATAAATTTGCCTAAGTCTTGAAAGCTCTCTTTCTCCCCTTGAGGCCTTAGCCGAGAGTCCCTCTCCCCTCGTCGAGAGTTCCCCTAGTGGTAGGCCGAGGTATACACCCCCTCCTTGTGGTGCTAGCCGGGGTACCCCTAGCCTAGTAGTTTTCGTATAAATACCCTCCTCTGGTAGAAATACTCAAAAGTATTGTTATAATGCCCAAATTACCTTAGTATACCTTGTAGTATTCTAAGGTTATACCTATACAAAGCCAGTTATACTATTATACTTCCCACTCCACCAAACCGAAACCCTAAGGAAAATCTCCATGGTTAGTTGGAGTAGTATGTAGAAGTTGGTTAGAACTTCTAGCGGTGGTTTAGAGCGGTCGAGCGCGCGGAGTCGAGCTAAACGTTGCCCGGGATCGACTTTATACTTGGATAATTATGGGCTTATCGAGGTAAATATCTTGTCCTCTATTGTAATTGGAAATTACATGATTGCTAGACTATATAGTTGAAGTATACTATATATAGAATGAACGTTGTTATCAGCAATGTCTTTGGACTTAAGCTGAATAATACTTACGCAATGTCTCGCGACTTAAGCTGAATAATTAGAAACCTTTTCGAAAGAAGAGTACCGAATCAGAATTACATAGGATCAGACATAAGAGATCGTTATACCCTCGTAGTTGCGGTATGTATGTGAGGACGTCACGAGAGTGCGAGTAAATTTTGAAAAGAAAGAAAGATGTGAGTTTTCACGGAAAAGTTTCCAGGTAATTTGTGAAGAAAAGGTTCGTTAATGAATTGGTTTCAGTTTGGTATATGGGCTTCTTAAATTATATTAGAATTTTGAGATTTTATTTTCTAAATGGTCACGTGGGCCCACGAGAAATTTACTGTTTAAGGCCCGCTTTGTTTTTGAGATTTCGGTATTTTGGATATTTTCAAGACGAAATATTACAGGCGAATCGGGCGACACGTGTCACCCCCATGTGGCACCTGGCCGAATTTACCTTTGTGCACAACACCTTTAGAGTCGTTTTGACGAAACGTTTTCAGAACTTGCGAAGGAAAATTCGGCTATGTCGCTTTGTATTTTTGCGGATTTTTCCGAGCGGAACATTTTGGACCAACGGGAGGGTGGCATGTGTCACCTCACATTGGAAGCAAGTGGGATAACTTGGGCGTTTAGGGTGTCAGTGGGAAGATATTTTTGGTAGATATTTGCAGGGTTTTAAGGAGTAGGGACTAGGGGCACTTGGGCATATCTTGGCCTTACACTTGCCTTGCACATGGCTTGATCTTGGCCATTGGTTGGCCTTTGGTTTTCCTATAAATACCCACTAAGCTTGAAGACTTCTTCATCCAAAAATCTTCCAAGTCTTGAGTCCCTCTCCTCCTTTGTGTGTGTTCTCGTCCTAAGCCTTCCTCCCCTCGAGTGGCCTTGTGGCGAGAGCCTCCCTCCCCTTTGTGGTGCTAGCCGTGGGTACCCCCTGCCTAGTTGTTTTCGTATAATACCCTCCTCGTGGTATTGAAATACTTCTCCAAGTATTGTTATAATGCCCAAAATACCTTAGCCTTTACCTTGTTGTTTTCCAAAAGTTACCTCTATACGTGAGCCCGAAATACTACCTTTTGTCCTTTTAGTCTCAAACCGAAACCCTAAGGAAATCTTCATAGTTGGTTGAAGTATTTGAGTAGAAGTTGATTAAGAACTTCTAAGGGTTGTTTGGAGCGGATTGAGCGCACGAGTAGGAGCTAAACCTTGCTCGGGATCGACATTATAACTTGGATAATTTTGGGCTTATCGAGGTAAATATTCTTGTCCCTTATTGTAATTGGAGATTACATGTTGTAGGAATATATAGTTGAAGTATACTATATGTAGAATCAACTTTGTATTTGGCAATGTCTTTTGACTTAAGCCCAAGAGTAAAGAAAAGAATCAATCAGTATTTACATAGATCAGACAAGTAGACTTGTGTTGTATTACTGAGTAGATTTGTACACGTCCGTTAGGCGTGTAAACCCCTCGGTTGGCTTGGTAGCCTCGATAGAGAGGAGATTTACGTCATGCGTGTGAGGTGAGCCAATTTTCTCAGAGAAATGGAACCTTGTGTTTTGAAGTTAATAGACGTTTGTGACCTTTCTAGGTGAAAGTACTAAGAGTAGCGTATTCTACTGAGGAGTGGAAAGGGCCAGTGCGTTGTAGTACTTGGAGCATTTTGCTTATTGTCGATACTCGCCGCGAGGTATGTGAACCTCTTCCTATCTCTTCTAGCATGATATGTGAACTATGTAGTACGTGACGCATACGTGTTAACTGTGTTTGATGGTTCTTAAAACATAAAGTGTTATAACGCTTTATGGGAAGTTGGTTATAACGATTTATGTAGGTAAGGAAATACTTTGTGGTTTTTAAAATGGTTTCTTGATGTTAGAAGTTAAGAGACTTGATCTTATAAGATAAGAGACTTAACTTATTTGTTTTAATGTGGATGTTGTGTGAAACCTCATTCGTGAGTAATGAGTACTTGGTTTTAAAGGGATAATGTTTTACCGATTTGGAAATCGTAACGTATCGCAGCACCACCGCAGCGTTAATAAAGGAAAATGTATTGAATAATGATGTGTTGTATTAAAACCAAGAAACCTCCATCTGCGTAGAAGCTAAGATGAGACAAAATGATATTACATTTTCTAGATCACGGTCATTGTAATAAGATCGTTATAAACAAGAATAAACTACTCACATATATGACATATGTTACTCAATTGTTTTAAAAGAGATTAAGACTATGAGTTATGAAACCTTTCTAAAATAAGTGACTTGAGCATTTGAAATTAGGCAAATTTGAACGTTTGGAAAATAATGTTGTTACTTGATTTTACAAAAGGGGAAGTGTCTTGTTTACTTAAAAAGATAGTCACGATTTTTATACTACGGGTATTGTGTGGCTTATGTGAAAGTACTTTGAGTTGTGTGAAACTTGCCTATGCTAGTGATGATAGCCCTTGTTGTACAAGTGTTGTATTTCGTATTACCGCGTCTCGATAGAGGTCGGTTGACTTGTTGAGAACTTACTTGGACACGCCATGGTGATGGAGAAATTCCACCGCACGCTCTCGCTGATTGTGTTACTTTTGCTAATCGCTTTGGGCATACCGACATGATGCGTAGCGCACGTATGCTTCCATGTTGATCTTGCTTTATTGTTTCCTTGGGCATACCGACACGATCGTAAGCGCACGCATGTTTCCATTTGGAATGTTGTCTTATTGTTTCCTTTTGGACATCTCGACACGATACGTAGCGCACGGGTATGCTTCCATTTTGATTCTTTGTCTTGTGGTTCCTTTTGGACATACCGACACGATGCGTAGCGCACGTATGCTTCCATTTGAATTGTTAATACGACTTTGGCATCGTGTAGGACTTGGTGTCTTGGTGTACTTCGTGTTATCATATCATGCATCGCCATGAGGAAGGCATTCCACGCATGATTGATGTGAGGCGTGAGACCGACTTGATATAATCGATATATGTGTATCTTGTAGTTTGGTTATCATTCATGTCTCCCGCTTTATATAGATCGCTATGATTTCATTTACGTGATTTTCTGCTTCACATACTAGTACTGGCCAGATCGACTCTCCTTCGGGCTGCGTTCATGCCGCAGTAGAGGTACATCGGCCGTGGATCCTCACTCTAGGATCTCGCCACAGATTAGGATGCTCCGTTTCTCCGAGGCTTATCTTTTGTATGTGTTCCCTGAGTTGTAGGTTCTGTACATTCGTGGTATGGCGGCCCGTCCCGTCATAGTTGTTGTAAATCTTAGAGTCCGTAGTATCTTGTTGTGGCGGGGTTTGTGAAAAGGATTAAACTGCTCGTTTGGAAAGAGTTGTATTTATATATGTTATTGAAGGTAACAGCTGGGTTGGCTTTGTTTTATGATCATATATCTTGTTTCTTGTTTAAAGTTTTATTTTCCGCCGTTTTCTCGATGTTGTGTCACTAGGGTGCCCGGTAAGGCACCGCGATGCAGACCCGAACGTCGTTACAAAAGTGGTATCGGAGCGCTTAATCCTCGGAAAGTGTCTACGCATCGCGGTCTAGTAGTAGTCTTGATTATCGGTGTGTTGTGCACCACATCTATAATCGTGAGGCTATAGGACATTTAGGATTGGTTTCCATTCTTCTCATTCCGAGATCATGCCTTAGAAAGTGTTGTAAGTTGGACCCTCCGACGTATCTCGTTTTACCGATTATGCCTCCGCGCAGTGCAACCAGAGCCCGGCGGCAAGGAGCCGAGGAGCTGCTGAGATACTGAGGAGTACGAGGCGCAGCCCGATGCACTGAGATTGTGCTTGACGGCCCGAGTTTTGCGACGCCGCCAAATTTCAAAGAAGCTAGAGTCGCAGCGGTGGTCGCTGAGACCACAAGACTGAGCCTCCGCCTCGCGGCTGGAGCGGATGAGACGGGTAAGGAGATGGCGATTCTGGCCGCTGTGGTCGTGGCAGGCGTGAGATAGGCCGATGCAGAGTTCCAGTTCGAAGAGCACCAGCCGTTCACCCCGGCGAATAGTTTGAGGCTACGGGACTTTCTCGAGTTGTATCCCGCCGCAGTTTTATGGGTCGAGGCACGAGGATGATCCGCAGGAGTTCATCCGCAGCTACGGTCGCGAGAGTGATCAAGGCCGAGACCGAGTCGGTGGTCTTAGGTTCGCGTCGGCCGCGTGATACCGCAATGATCGTTTGATTCGTGGGAGTTGTCCGGGAGAGCATGCGCTTCAGCAGATGGGACGAGTTCTCGAGGCATTCTCACTCACTTCTTGCCTCCGCACGGCGAGGGCACGCCGCAGTTTATGATCTTGCCGAGGCGTCCGCGCATACCGAGTACAACGTGGAGTTTGACTCGTTGGCTCGGTATGTCCCCGCTTTAGTGGCAACCATGGAGGATAGAGTGCACCGCCACGCCACCGGCTAGATGATTACTTGACAGAGGCTTGTTCGGTGTAGCTCTTCACCGCATGGACATTGCCCGCACGCGGCTCATGCACCGGGATGTGAGGCACGAGAGATCGACGGAATGACCGTGGTCGCAAAAGAGGCCGAATGCGAGGTCCTTTGGTGACTTTCGAGGCGCACCGCCGCAGCAGACTAGTTATGCGCCTCGCCAAAGGCATAGTGGTCCTCCACAATCTTCAAGGCATCCAGAGTATTCGGGAGCGGTCGTGGCTCCAGGTTCCGATTTTCGGAGAGCGGGTGTTAGCCAACCAAGCCACCCCTACCTCGTTGGACTGGCGTGGTAGACTCCACATGGGAGTGTCGTGCTAGTCCGAGTTTGTTTTACATGCGGCCAGGCCATTTTGGGAGAAACTGTCACTGTGGTAGCACGGGTAGGATAGCACAGGCTACGAGATCAGTTGCGGGTTCTTCACCTTCCACAGCTAGGCAGGATGTTCATACACCGGCGGGCCACGGTAGAGGTCGCGGTGGAAGTTCCCAGTCTTAGCGGTCCTTTGAACCGCCTATTTTCAGGTATATCCTTAACCCTCTAGAGACTTGTATGTATTGATGTTAAGATGATGTGTTAAGTGTTATGTTCGGATAGCTTTGTGCTAATATGTGATTGAGAAACCCGTGAGTGTAGAAGGCGGTAAGCCCTGGGGCATGGAAGTGTGAACCTTAGACTATTTCACGATTGAGACCTTAGAGGTAGGTCGTCATGAGTAAAAGATTTATTTTATGTTTGACCTTTATCGAGTGCGTAGTATACGTGGGATTTATTTGTGTGATAAGTCCATGGGTAGTGCGAGATGGAAGTGTTAGCTTCATGGCGTGTGTTAGTTAGATTGTTCGTATCGGGAACAAGAATGTGGCGCGGGTGGGGTTGGGTTGAGGACCATTTGAGGGTCAACCCGCGCCCGGTTTGTGGGGTCAGTTCGAGGTGGTTCCGCCGGTGGTAGGGTCACGAGGATGCTAGGCCCCGATTTAGGTGACCATCGTATGAGTTCGTGGATACGTTCTACCGATCGGTTCGTGAAGGCGGGAATGGCCTTAGGAGATCGAAGTTAGTAAGATGACCAAGTTTGAGGTAGTAACTCCAAAGGTTGGAAACGAAGCATTGATGGAAGTGTGGTACGGATACTAGAAAGAGTTCGAGTGTTCGAGAAAGTACTACGAGTTAGGGAGAAGAGAACGTGTTAGTTCGTGGCGGTTGTGGCGTCGACAACTTGTTAGAGGAACTTTATCGTTATCCGACTTGAGAAGGAACATTCGGACGAATGTTTCTAAGGAGGAGAATGTTATACCGTAGTTGCGGGGTATGTATGTGAGGACGTCACGCGAGTACGCAGAAATTTTGAAAAGAAAGAAAGATGTGAGTTTTCACTAAAAGTTTCCTAATTTGTGAAGAAAAAGGTTCGTTAATGAGAATTGGTTTCCCAGTTTGGTATATGGGCTTCTTAAATTATATTAGAATTTTGAGATTTTATTTTCTGAAATGGTCACGTGGGCCCACTGAGAAATTTACTGATGCCAAGGCCCGCTTTGTTTTTGAGATTTCCGGTATTTTGGATATTTTCGGAAGACGAAATATTCTGGGCGAATCGGGGGGCGACACGTGTCACCCCCCATGTGGCACCCTTGGCCGAATTTACCTTTGTGCACAACACCCGGTTAGAGTCGTTTTTCGACGAAACGTTTTGCGTAACTTGCGAAGGGAAAATTCCGGCTATGTCGTTTTGTATTTTTGCGGATTTTTCCGAGCGGCGGAACATTTTGGACCAACGGGAGGGTGACATGTGTCACCCTCACATTGGAAGCAAGTGGGGGCGGTAACTTGGACGTTTAGGGTGTCAAGTGGGAAGATATTTTTGGTAGATATTTGTGAGGGTTTTAAGGAGTAGGGACTAGGGGGCACTTGGGCATATCTTGGCCTTACACTTGCCTTGCACATGGCTTGATCTTGGCCATTGGTTGGCCTTTGGTTTTCCTATAAATACCCCCCCTAAGCTTGAAGACTTCTTCATCCAAAAATCTTCCAAGTCTTGAGTCCCTCTCCCTCCCTTTGTGTGTGTTCTCGTCCTAAGCCTTCCCCCTCCCCCCCCTTGAGTGGCCTTGTGGCCGAGAGCCTCCTCCCCTGTGGTGCTAGCCGTGGGTACCCCTAGCCTAGTTGTTTTCGTATAATACCCTCCTCATGGTATTGAAATACTTCCAAGTATTGTTATAATGCCCAAAATACCTTAGCCTTTACCTTGTTGTTTTCCAAAAGTTACCTCTATACGTAGAGCCCTAAATACTACCTTTGTCCTTTTAGTCTCAAACCGAAACCCTAAGGAAATCTTCATAGTTGGTTGAAGTATTTGAGTAGAAGTTGATTAAGAACTTCTGGGTTGTTTGGAGCGGATTGAGCGCACGGAGTAGGAGCTAAACCTTGCTCAGGATCGACATTATAACTTGGATAATTTTGGGCTTATCGAGGTAAATATTCTTGTCCCCTTATTGTAATTGGAGATTACATGTTGTAGGAATATATAGTTGAAGTATACTATATGTAGAATCAACTTTGTATTTGGCAATGTCTTTTGACTTAAGCTCAAGAGTAAAGAAAATAAGCAATCAGTATTTACATAGACTGCGAGAGACTGGTGTTGTATTACTGAGTAGAATTGTACACGTCCGGTTAGACGTGTAAACCCCACTGGTTGGCTTAGTAGCCTCGATAGAGAGAGATTTACGCTGTGCGGGTGGCGTGCCGAATTTTCTCAGAGAAATGGAACCTTGTGTTTTGAAGTTAATAGACGTTTGTGACCTTTCTAGGTGAAAGTACTAAGAGTAGCGTATTCTACTTGAGGAGTGGAAAGGGCTAGTGCGTTGTAGTACTTGGAGCATTTTGCTTATTGTCGATACTCGTCGCGAGGTATGTGAACCTCTTCCTATCTCTTCTAGCATGATATGTGTGAACTATGTAGTACGTGAGACGCATACGTGTTAACTGTGTTTGATGGTTCTTAAAACATAAAGTGTTATAACGGCTTTATGGGAAGTTGGTTATAACAACTTTATGTAGGTAAGGAAATACTTTGTGGTTTTTAAAATGGTTTACTGATGTTAGAAGTTAAGAGACTTGATCTTATAAGATAAGAGACTTAACTTATTTGTTTTAATGTGGATGTTGTGTGAAACCTCATTCGTGAGTAATGAGTACTTGGTTTTTAAAGGGATAATGTTTTACTGATTTCGGAAATCAGAATGTGTATCGACAGACCATTGCAGCGTTAATAAAGGAAAATGTATTGAATAATGATGTGTTGTATTAAAACCAGTAGAAACCTCCATCTGCATAGAAGCTAAGATGAGACAAAATGATATTACATTTTCTAGATCATGGTCAGTAATAAGATCGTTATAAACAAGAATAAACTACTCACATATATGACATATGTTACTCAATTGTTTTAAAAGAGATTAAGACTATGAGTTATGAAACCTTTCTAAAATAAGTGACTTGAGCATTTGAAATTAGGCAAATTTGAACGTTTGGAAAATAATGTTGTTACTTGATTTTACAAAAGGAAGTGTCTTGTTTACTTTAAAAAGATAGTCACGATTTTTATACTACGTATTGTGGCTTATGTGAAAGTACTTTGAGTTGTGTGAAACTTGCCTATGCCATGATGATAGCCCTTGTTGTACAAGTGTTGTATTTCGTGTTACCGCTCTCGATGAGGGTCGGTTGACTTGTTGAGAACTTACTTGGACACGCCGCAGTGATGGAGAAATTCCACGCACGTTCTGCTGATTGTGTTACTTTTGCTAATCGCTTTGGGCATACCGACACGATCGTAGCGCACGCATGCTTCCATGTTGATATCGCTTTATTGTTTCCTTTGGGCATCGACACGATCGTAGCGCACGGCATGTTTCCATTTGGAATCTGTCTTATTTTTTCCTTTTGGACATACCGACACGATCGTAGCGCACGTATGCTTCCATTTTGATTCTTTGTCTTGTGGTTCCTTTGGACATACCGACACGATCGTAGCGCAGGTATGCTTCCATTTGAATTGTTAATACGCTTTGGCATCGTGTAGGACTTGGTGTCTGGTGTACTTCGTGTTATCATATCATGCATCGTCAGCTGAGGAAGGCATTCCACGCATGATTGATGTGGAGGCGTGAGACTCGACTTGATATAAGCGATATATGTGTATCGTAGTTTGGTTATCATTCATGTCTCGCTTTATATAGATCGCTATGATTTCATTTACGATTTTACGCCACATACTGTACTGTTATCGACCTCCTTCGGGCTGCGTTCATGCCGCAGTAGAGGTACATCGGCCGTGGATCCTCGCTCTTAGGATCTCGCCAACAGATTGGGAAGCTCCGTTTCTCGAGGCTTATCTTTTGGTATGTGTTCCTGAGTTGTAGGTTCTTGTACATTCGTGGTATGGCGGGGCCCCGTCCCGTCATAGTTGTTGTAAATCTTAGGTCCGTAGTATCTTGCTAGTGTGGCGGGGTTTGTGAAAAGGATTAAACTGCTCGCTTTGAAAGAGTTGTATTTATATATGTTATGGAAGGTAACCGCTGGGTTGGCCTGTTTTATGATCATATATCTTGTTTCTTGTTTAAAGTTTTATTTTCCGCTGGTTTTCTCTGATGTTGTGTCACTAGGGTGCCCGGGGTAAGGCACCAGTAACGGGCCCCGGAACGGGTCGTTACATAGACTTGTGTAGCTTTTCTGTGAGGTAGAATTGTGCACGTCCGGTTTAGACGTATAACCCCCCCCCCCTGGTTGGCTTGGTAGCCGGCCCCGATAGAGGAAGAGATTTACGCTGCCATGTGGGGAGGTGTCGCGAATTTTCTGTAGAATGTTCTACGAAGAGATCTAAATGTTAATAAGCGCCTTGTGGCCTTATAGGTTGAAGTACTACGTATGGCGCGATCTACATTGGCTTAAGGAGTAGCCGACGGTTGGAAGTACTTGGAGCGTTTTGCTATTAGTCGATAATCGTCGCGAGGTATGTGAACCTCTTCCTACCTTTTCTATCATGATTTGTGTATAACTATGTAGTACGGTAGACGTACATGTGTTAAACGTATTTGATTGGTTTGAAACATAAAGTGTTATAACGGCTTTATGGGAAGTTGGTTATAACAGCTTTATGTAAGTAAGAAAATGCTTTATGGTTTTAAAAGGTAACTGATTTGACTTATAACTAACTTAATGTGTGAAAAAAAAAAGAACTTGAAGTATTTCAAAAGATTTTTGAATCATTTTGAAAGAAGAAGTAATACTTGGTTTTTAAAAAACTTAAGAGTTATACTAGCTTTATGGGAAGTTAGGTATAACGGCTTAAGAATGTTCTACTGATTTCGGAAATCAGAATGTGTATCGACAAACCACTGCAGCGTTAATAAAAGGAAATGTTTTGACAGATTATGTATTATTAAAACCAGTAGAAACTTTCATCTGCATAGAAGCTAAGATGAGACAAAATGATATTTCCTAGATCATGGCTGCTGTAATAAGATTGTTATAAACAAGAATGTCCTACTCACACATAAGGTTTATGTTTTTCAGATTGTTAAAAGCGAATTATATTCCTAAATAAATAAGACTATGAACTACGAAACCTTTCTAAAATAAGAAACGTAAACACTTGGAATTAGGCAAACTTGGACGTTTGGAAAATAATGTTGTTACTTGATTTTACAAAGGTAAGTATTTTGATTACTTAAAAAGACAGTCACTCTATTTTATACTACGGGTATTGTGTGACTTATGTGAGCAACGGTTCTTTTAAAGATTTAATGTGTGAAGTACTTTGGGGATAGGTACCCGAACTTGTTAGTAGAAAGTACCTTGTGTGAATAACTTGATTGTATTGGTTTGTGATAGCCTTGTAATACTTTCTTATTGATTTGATAAGTAAACATGTTAGGATGCTATGTGTGTTAGTATCTTGTGATTACTATGTAAGGGGGTCACTCTTGTTGTGCTTACGTTGTCAAACGTTAAGCCCGTCAGATCATATTATATCACATACCCTCGACTTGTTATACCGAGGGCTTGCCACCTTGATGCGGGTCTATACGGCTATGCATCCTTGTGACTATGCGGAGTCATGAGCTCCGTGATTGATCATTCCGGTGTTTAGCCTGACGCGGGGATGCCCTATGCGGTCTTTGGACTATGCGGTCTTTGAGGACTATGCGGGCCGCGGTAGCCTAGGTGGATACCGGGGTTAAGCCGCCTCGATGCGGTATACCAAAGCGATGCAGGACCATGATTCGAGGAATACCTCACGCGGTCGCGTGTGACCTATGCGAGTCGCGGTAGTTCCGAGGATAGACGCGCACATTGATATCGCGCGAGTGGCCAGCCGATCATGGTGCGGTCAGAAAGACCTCGTGATGCGCTTTATGGTATTTTGTTTGTATCGCGGGTCTTAGTAGTCGCTATGCCTTCGCATTTACCCCGCACGTTCTATTGTGATGACTGAGGCGTGAGTCCACGACTTGACATGATCGTTTATTTATCAGGAATCGTAGTTTGGTTATCATACACGTCTCACGCTTTATATAGACTACTATGATTTCATTTACGATTTATTTCGCCACATACTGCACTGTGTATGCGACCTCTTCGGGCCGCGTTCATGCCGCAGTTGAGGTACACCGCCGTTGATCCTAGTTCTCGGGTCACAAGCCGTATGGAAGCTCCGTTCCTCCGGAGGCTTATCTTGGTATAGTCCCCTGTCGTTGTAGGTATTTACATTCAGGGGTATGGCGGGGCCCTGTCCCGCCATTGTTGTCGTATCATTCTTAGAGGTCTGTAGTACTGTTGTGGGCAGAATTTGTAAGAGGGTTGTAACTGTTCAAATTGCTATTTATATATATACCGAAGGTACAGCTTTTTGTTAGCTTTTCTTATTTTATGTCATATTACATTGGTTTCATGTATTGTCTTTATGTTCCGATTACTCGATGTTGTGTCACTAGTGGTACCCGGGTAAGGCAGATCCACGCCCAGTTCGGTCGTGACACTTGCCCTTCTGGGCCCTGGTAGCCTTCCGTGGAGGCATAACTGATACATAAGAATAGGTCAGAGAGTATTCAACCTAATAGGACAGCTCTACTGCACGATCTCAGAGAGAGAAGAATGAAAACCAATCCTAAATGTCCTGCAGCCTCCTGATTATAGATGTGGTCCACAACACACAGATAATCAAGACTCTACTAGACACGGTCTGTAGACACTTTTCGAGGACTAACTGCACTGATACCAGTTTTGTCACGACCCTACCCCGGGCCCGCGACTGGTGCCCTACCTGGGCACCCCTTACAGGTATACATCAGAGAATAGTAGCGGAACATACATACAACTCGAAAAGTACAAGTCATGAAATATCAACAGGCAAGCCGATAAGGCCACCTTCTAAAATTATATACATAAGCCCAAAAGCAGTTACCTCTTTCTTTTTACAACCCAATCCACAAGATATGACTACAGACCTCTAAAAATTTTTACATAACAACTGTGATGGGACAGGGCCCCGCCATACCCCTGCATGTACGTAAATCTACAACATTAGGGAAACCGTACCAAAAGACAAGCCTCCGGAGAAATGGAGCATTCTGACAACTGATTAGTGGTCCTAAGAGTGAGGATCCACAACCTGCTTACCCCTACCTGCGGCATGAATGTAGCCCCCGAAGAAGGGGGTCAGTACAACAGATGTACCAAGTATGTAAAATTGAAAGTACTTAAATGAAATCATATAGTCTAAAATAAAGCTGGAGACATGTATGATAACTCAAATAACAGTACATTGTGCCTTACTAATAATGAGAGTAAACAAGAGTATACTTTACTGCGTAAAAATAGGAATCTCATGATCAAAGTAGGGCCACCCTCCCGTAGTATCATTAAGCAATCCTACTCCTGGTACTATTTCACGCGCATAGGTCTTGTAGACCCGCAATGGAGCAATTTGCTCCGCATGGGACTATTTCACCCGCATAGGTCCGGTGGACCCGCAATGAGTACAAACGCCGCACTCGCATCATGGGTAGGAAATCCATGGAATAAGTAGTAACTCGGGGGTTTACCCAGCAATAATAGCATAACACTAGCACAACCGGCTAACATACATAACAAGAGCAAGTTAAGAAATCCCTTAACTTCTTATTAACCTTAATCATCATGCACTCTCACTTTATTTAACTTAAGGCACTAACATGTCATGAAAAATCTGGGAATTAACCCAAAGTACTACGTACCTTTATCCTTTTTAAACATGACTCTTTCTCGTATAAAATCCCCAAGATACTAACACCCGTAGTATCAAGGCTTGTCTACTTTTCAAAACAAGTCACTACACCTTTAGAAATACATTTTTAGACTTCTACACGAAGTGACCCTTACTTTAAAACTTTAAGCAATGGATACCTTTAAATCAAATTGTCATTCTTTATTTCAAGTCATTTATCTTGTTTACTTTATTAGAATAAACCATTCTTTTAACTTCCCATAAAGTTGTTATAACCAACTTCTCATAAAGCCGTTATACTAACTTTATGCTTTAGAAACTAAGACACATTTAACCTTTAAAACAAGTGAGTTAATTCTCTAACTCAACAAACTTGGACATTCTTAAAACAAGTCAAGGATATCAAATGAAACTAAATTCATTTAAATCTCGTACGTCTACCGCACTATACATTTATAACTACTCATGCTCAAGAGATAAGAAAAGTTCCACAAACCTCTTCCGTTCAATCCACTTGCTAAGTCCAATATGCCGTACGTAGTATGTCAACCTATAATGACCATAATACGTCTATTAACTTCTAGCTTCAAACGTAGAATATTCTAAGTGTAAAGTCACTTATTCTACGGAAAATTGGACATCACTTCCTTTGTTTCTACGTACTTTTCCACCTTTTTCAAGGCCCGAATTCAATAACCAATATGCCACATTTAAGGCTCAACACATCAACCAATCAAAGGGGATTACACGCCTTATAGGACATGTAAAATTATGCCCCACAATTAATACCAAGTAGTTCAATAGACAATGTCATTCACGGCTAATAGGTGCAACAACATATAATCCTTTCCAATTCCTTTTCAATCCAATATGTTAAGTCTAACATGTTATATAGTCGTAAACAACTTTAACAACTATAATTCCTTCTTTATATAACATGCGACGACTAAACTAATAACCAAATTGAATTTCAATCACAAAGGCTAAACATGCTAGTTTCAGATTAGTGGTTCCAATATCCATAACACTTATCAATCTTCATAATATATATCTCATGCTTGTTTATATCCATAACTACAACAATAAGTAATCTTTAATCACTTAAGAGGACAAGATTGTTACCTTGACAAGCCCTAATGTAACTTCAAGATCCAAAGTCGCTCCTTAGCAACTTATCTCATTTCCTTCACACTCCAATCCGCCATTTGAAGCCCTTACAAGTTCATAAACAACTTCCTTTCAATTCTCAACCAAAACTATGAAAACGACTTAGGTTTTCACCTTGCGAAATGTAGTTTTTCCGGGATCTTTCTATTGAGATAACCTTAAAATACCTCCAAGAACCTTGGGTTGAAGTATTGTGAATTACGAACAACAAACGAAAAAATTTCCTTCTTTCTCAAGAGCTATGCAGAGAGCTCCCTTCTCACTCTCAAGTTTTCTAATTTTTTCTAAGTGTTAGAGACTTTTCTTGCTACATGGTTGAATATATAATTAAATGGAGGGTCAAGATTAAGACACTTGTGGGGATAGGATGAATGAGATTTAAATATCAAGAATCAAGTGGGCCTATTGACTTGGTCAACAATGTCAAGCCTTGGCATTTCAAGACTTGACCAATTGACCTTGTCAATTCGTCCAAGCCCAAGTGTGGGGGGGTGACACGTGTCACCCTCTCATTCGTCCATAATGTTTCGTTTCCCGACATTTCCATAATTCCGATAAATTCTACAAGTCTCAAATCTTAGCGTCCTGATTTCCTACATACGTTCTTAAATACATATCCTGGAATTACGGGGTGTAACAAAGGGTTCTCCATTGGGGTTGAGTGTTTATATTACCTTAACAGGAGTATAAAACGGCTTAGTTAACCTGCTATCTTAACGTAGAAGAAGAAGTCAGTCTAATTGTATTAAGGATTGAATAGAGTGGATAGTTGATGATCTTGGAAGCCCTAATTCTCCGTCATAACTGATTTAAATCAAAGTATTTTCATAATTAGTGTTCCTGCATTATTAGTCTAGAATTCCAAACCAATTAACGTTAACCAAATAGAAACTAAAGCATAGATATCGGTACTTGAAAACCAGTCCCTGAGGACGATATTCGGTCTTACCCAGACTATATTACTTGAACGATATGTGCACTTGCGTTAAGCGTGTGTATAAATTGCATATCAAGTTTTGGTCTCCGTTGCCGTGGATTGGCGTAGTTCAATATCGTTCTATCTATTCTTAATTTCTAATTTGGTTTTTATTTTATTTTTTATTAATTTTTTTTATTGGTGGAACCGTGTGCCGTGATCCGTTTGTTGGTTTTGATTTATCTCAGGGACCCTGCAAACATGGATTACCACTATCAAGTGTTACAGAACGATCAACAGCAATGTAATCCCCATCCCCCACAGGAAGAGCAGGATGGGCTACGAGCAGCCATACTCAGACTAACTAGGCACCAAACTCAGTTCATGGATGAGACGAGAGTGTCCCTAAAGAATTTGGAAACGCAAATAGGACAACTCGTGGGCATTCTAAGCAACAAAATACAAGAGAATCACCCTGAACATATCAGAGAGAATATAAAAGAGCAATGCCAGGTGATTGACCTGAGAAATGGTGAACCAGTGGAAGCAAACTCACCACCACCGTGTCCAGAAAAGAAGGGCCTAGACTTTTCGCAGAAGTTACAGCGCCACGGCGCACATCGAAAGCAATACACGCCGATAATCCTGAGACATTGCAGAAGTTTGGGCGCCACGGCGCCGAATCTCAGGGCCGCGGCGCCCAGGGCTCAGAAGGTACAATGATTTTGGGAGCAGTTGTGGACACACCCCAGGTGAAGATACCGTACCCCTAGAGGCTAAAAACAAGTTCTCTTGACAAACAATTCTCTAAATTCCTGGAAGTTCTCAAACAATTGCAACTCAACATCCCGTTTGCTGAGGCACTAGAGCAGATGCCGAGTTATGAAAAGTTCATGAAGGAGATTCTCAGCAAAAAGAGGAGGATAGATGACCACGAAACAATGGTGTTGACTGAAGAATGTAGTGTCATCCTACAGAGAAAGCTACCTCAGAAGTTGAAAGATCCGGGGTGTTTCACCATCCCATGCACTATAGGAAAGTTTGAGTGTCATAAGGCATTGTGTGATCTGGGGGCAGGTATAAATTTGATGCCCTATCTGGTGTTTTGAAAACTTGGAATGGGAGAAGCCAGACCTACAAACATCACTTTGCAACTAGCTGATCGGTCCATCGTCCACCCTAGAGGAGTCATCGAGGATGTGTTGGTTAAGGTGGACAAGTTCATCTTTCCCGCTGATTTCATCATCTTAGACATTAGAGATAATGACATGATCCCCATTATCCTTGGCAGACCCTTCCTAGCCACAGTACAGGTAGTCATTGATGTTCGAAAAGGTGAGTTGGGACTTCGTGTGGAAGAAGAAGAGGTGATTTTCAATGTTTTTTGAGCAGAAACCTTCCCAGAGGCAAGTGACAACTGCTTCCCATTGATGTGATCGAAGAAGCAGTGTCGGAAAATGGGTTCAGAAATGCTGATGCGCTTGAAGAAGTTCTGACAAAATGGGATGATAATAGTGGCAATGACCCGAATCTGATGGAGTATGCAAATTGGATGAATTCTTATGAGCAGTGTGATAAGAAGAGATATGAAGATCTTAAGCAGATGCCAGAGAGATCAGTACCATCCACAGAAAAAGTCCCAAAGTTAGAGTTGAAGACTCTACCAGACCATTTGCAGTACCGATATCTAGGTGAGAATCAATCCTTACCATTGATCATCTCATGTCATCTATCCACAGTAGAGGTTGAGAAGGCCGAGAATCGAGGGCTCAAGCGTGCCATTGGGTGGACATTAGCAGACATAAGGGGGATAAGTCCGTCAACAGTGATGCATAAGATCCGTCTAGATGAGGAGAGCAGACCCTCCATTGAGGCACATAGGATACTGAATCCAAATATGAAGGAGGTAGTCAGAAAAGAAATCATGAAATGGTTTGATGCTGGGGTAATTTATCTTATCTCTGACAGTGCATGGGTGAGTCCGGTGTAAGTAGTGCCCAAAAAGGGTGGTATTGTCACGACCGGGCCCTGCGGATCGTGCCTTACCTCGCACCCTAGTGATACAACATCGAGTAATCAGCGAACATAAAACACATACATGAAACAAATGAAGTACAAAACAAGAATCGAGGAAAACTTGCCTTTCGCATATATATAAATAACAACTCCTACAAATGAGCTTTAATCCTTTTTACAACCCCGCCCACAACAAGCATTCACGCACTCCTAAGAAATGATACGACAACAATGGCGGGACGGGCCCGCCATACCACGAATGTAAATACCTACAACGACAGGGACTATACCAAGATAAGCCTCCGAGAAACGGAGCTTTCCCAAACGCTGAATCGTGACCCTAAGAGCGAGGATCAACGATCGTGTACCTTTACTCGCGATGAACGCAGCCCTAAGGAGGTCGAGATAACAGTACCATGTGAAATGAAAATAAATCAGAAATGAAATCATAGTAGTCTATATAAAGGGAGACATGTATGATAACCAAATTACGTTCACAATAAATAAGCGATCATGTCAAGTCGTGACTCACGCCTCAAAGTTATCACAATAAAACCGCACGGCAAGTACGAAGGCATAGCCGACTACTAAGACCCACGCACCAAAAATACCACAAATCGTATCCCGAGGTCTTTCTAGACCGCACCACATGATCGGCCGCCACTCGCCCGCAATATCAATGCGCGTCTATCCTCGAACTCTCGCAGCCCGCATAGGTCACCCATGCACCGCATGAGGTATTCTCGAATCACGGTCCTGCATCGCCGAGGTATACCGCGTCGGGCGCACTAACCTCGGTATCCGCCTAGGCTCCCGCACTCGCATAGTCTCAAAAGACCGCATAGTCTCAATGCATCGCATAGGAATCCCCGCGTCGCTAAACACCCGAATGATCAATCCACGGTTACCGCGACTCGCGTAGTCACAAGGATCGCATAGCCGTAGAGACCCGCATCGCGGTGGCAAGCCCTCGGTATAATAAGTCAAGGGGGTATGTGATACAATAACAGTACAACGGGCTTAACGTTTGACAACGTAAGCACAACAAGAGTGACCCCCTTACACAATAATCACAAGATACTAACACACGTAGCATCCTAACATGCTTACTTATCAAATCAACAAGAAAGTATTACAAGGCTATCACAAACCAATACAATCAAGTTATTCACACAAGGTACTTTCTACTAACAAGTTCGGGTACCTATCCCCAAAGTACTTCATACATTAAATCTTTAAAAGATACGTTACTTCACAAAAACCACACAATACCCGTAGTATATGAAAATAGAGTGATTATCTTTTTAAAGTAAATCAATTACTTCTTTTTGTAAAATCAAGTAGCAACATTCTTTTCCAATGTTCAAGTTTGCCTAATTTCCAATGTTCAAGTTTGACTAATTTCCCATGTTCAAGTTTGCCTTTTTAGAAAGGTTTCGTAGTTCATAGTCTTATTCATTTAAGAATATAATTCTCCTTTAAACAATCTGAGAAACATAAGCCTTATATGTGAGTAGGATATTCTTGTTTATAACAATCTTATTACAGCAGCCATGATCATTTTGTCTCATCTTAGCTTCTATGCAGATGGAAGTTTCTACTGGTTTTAATAATACTTAATTATTAAAAACATTTCCTTTTATTAACGCTGCAGTGGTTTGTCGATACACATTCTGATTTCCAAAATCAAGAAACATTCTTAAGACGTTATACCTAACTTTCCATAAAGCTAGTATAACTCTTAAGTTTTCAAAACAAATCAAGTATTACCTCTTCTTTCAAAATGATTCAAAAACCTTTTGAAATACTTCAAGTTCTTTATTAACACATAACAAGCCAGTTATAGTTCAAATCAGTTACCTTTTAAAAACCACAAGTATTTTCTTACCAACATAAAGCTGTTATAACCAACTTCCCATAAAGCCGTTATAACACTTTATGTTTTAAACCAATCAAATACATTTAGCACATGACGCTCACCGTACTACATAGTTCACACATATCATGCTAGAAGAGATAGGAAGAGGTTCACATACCTCGCGACGAGTATCGACTAATAGCAAAACGCTCAAGTACTTCCAACCGTCGCTACTCCTTTAAGCCAAGTAGATCGCGCCACACGTAGTACTTCAACCTATAAGGCCACAAGACGCCATTAAAATTTAGATCCCTTCAGAGAACATTCTACGTAAAATTCGGCAAAGACCTCCCCGCAACAAACAGAAATCTCTTCCTCTATCTGGCGGCTACCAAGCCAACCGGGGGTTATACGTTTAAACCGGACGTGCACAATTCTACCTCACGTAAAAGCTACACAAGTTCATCAGAATACAAATTCTATGTAAATACAACAAGATTTTCTTTCGAAAAGGTTTCTGATAATTCAGGCTTAAGTCAAAAGACATTGCCGATAACAACGTTCAGTACTATATATAGTATACTTCAACTATATAATCTAACAACATGTAATTTCCAATTACAATAGGGGGACAAGATATTTACCTCGATAAGCCCATAATTATCCGAGTTTAAATGTCGATCCTGAGCAAGGTTTAGCTCCTACTCCGTGCGCTCCGACCCGCTCCAAACAACCCTTAGAAGTTCTAACCAACTTCTACTTACTACTTCAACTACGGGTGAAGATTTACTTAGGGTTTCGGTTTTGTGACTGAAGGTAAGTATAATAGTATTTCTGGGCTTTTTGTAAAGGTATAACCTTAGAATACTACAAGGTATAAGGCTAAGGTAATTTGGGCATTATAACAATACTTTTGAGAGTATTTCTAACAAGAGGGGGGGTATTATACGAAAGCAACTAGGCTAGGGGGGGTACCCCACG
This sequence comes from Przewalskia tangutica, assembly GCA_029844215.1. Taxonomy (NCBI): domain Eukaryota; kingdom Viridiplantae; phylum Streptophyta; class Magnoliopsida; order Solanales; family Solanaceae; genus Przewalskia; species Przewalskia tangutica. Next base: position 58,791,493 of record CM056719.1, read on the forward strand.
CCACACTAAGGAGGGGGAGGGCTCTCGCCAAGGGGCCTTTCAAAAGGGGCTAGGACGAGAAGGCTCACAAGGGGAGGGAGGATTTCTAACACTTAGAACAATTTAGGAATGGATGAAGAAGTCTTCCAAAGGGGGTATTTATAGACAAGCCAAGGCCAACCAATGGCCAAGATCTAGCCATGTGCTATGCAAGTGTAGGCCAAGATTCACCCATGTGTCCTTGACCAACTAACACACAAAAATATCCTACCAACTCCCTTGACCAACAAGGCCAATTCGCCCAACCTCCTTTACCGCCCACTCACGCCCGCCAACGAGGTGCCGTGGCGCCTCTTGTTGGCCCAACACGCTTCGCCTCGAAAAATCCGTAAAAATTAAAAATGTCATAGCCGAAATTCCCTACGAAAGTCGTGGAAAACGTTTCGCCGAAACCGACTTAACCGTGTTGTGAACAAAGTTAATTCGCCAAGCCTAATTCTCAAGTTCAAATTTTCTACGCACGCCCCACGCATACTCGAAATACGGTATAACATTCTCCTCTTAGAAACATTCGTCCGAATGTCCCTTCTAAGCCTCAAACAAACGCAAGGCCAAGATAGTCTTCACTACTATACTTACGAGAATCAATCTGCCACACCGCCACGAAACAACTTCGCGCAAAATGCTTACATCCAAGTCCACGAGGAAACACCTCTAACATCACCAAAATGATACCACTTTTGTCACTTTGCTCGAGGCATTAACCTTCTGCGACCCAACAAATGGTACCGGCCGCATGCGATCATCAAGCCGCCAGACATTCGAACTCTTACCACATTTCGAAATCGCCCGATCCAAAACTCGGGTTATTATCTTCAACTTGGTCATCATTAGCCGGAACACTGATGGATCTCCAATTTCCTTCTCGAACATAACACGAAGATCGACGACCGCTCCTAAGTCGGACGGCAAATGCTAACATATAGGCAACTCGCCTATTCTTCACATGAACTCAAAGGCCCAAAGTAACTCGCTAAGTTCCTCTCAGTATTCCAAAACTCGTCACACCCAACCCGGTGGTACTTTTAAGAAGACCGACCGTCAACTCAACTCTAAGCGTCGCCGATTATCCGCACGATTTCTCTAAGCTGCCAGAACCTCTTCTAGACAAGCTTTACTCTATCCACAGTCTGCTGGAACAAGCCTGAACCAACTATCTGAATCCTGCCAACATCGAACCAATCGACCGGCGACTCACACATCCGCCCCAACAAGGCTTCATAAGGCGACATCCGAACACTGAAATGGTAGCTTAAACACTCATTCAACAGGAGACAACAATTCTCGCAACTATCCCTGAAATCCAAACACTGGCCCGAGGGCGAATGTGATTCTGAGACTTACTTGAGTTCCTAACCTTGCCTGGTAAAACCTCCAGAAAAGAAACAGCCGCAACCTGGGCTCCACTGTCTGACATAAGGTGAAGGTAGGCACCTCGTGAAGCCTTACAACCTTTCTGATATAACATCTCGCATAACCCTCTGCCGAGTAAACGGTCTTTGCTAGAAGACAAGACGGCTGACCTCCTCGGCCCGACTACTGGTCGAATGCATCCCCGAATTAGTTAGTTGGTTAACGTAACTTGGGCCTAACACCCTCGTGGCCCTACCACAAGGCGGGACCACCACAAACTGACCCCACCACCATACATGCCGCGGGTTGACCCGCAACGTGGCCTCAACCCGACCCTAACGCCGCAAAACGCTAGCTCCTCAAGGAAAACTCTCACTAATCACGTTACGAAACCTAGCGTCTTCTTAGCTCAACTACCCTCTTTCATTCCACACTACTCGTGACTAATCCCACAAACATAACTCACGCACTATGCACTCCTATAAGGGTCAAACATAAACAATACATCTTTTTCGAGATGGCCTTACCTCTAAGGTCTCTACGTATAAAACTCTAAGGCTCACACCTTCTCTATCCCCAAATCTTACTTGGTTAACTAACCAAGATTTCTAATCACCATTTACACAATGCTATCGAATATAACACTTAAGGTATACTCACCTTATCACACATACTAAACCCTGAGGTTAAAGATCTATCTCAGATCTATCGCTTCACTCCCTTAGTCGTTCTAATCAAACCCGCCTGCAGGCGCATAGCTAAGGAAGGTGACGAACTACCCACCGACTGAAGGCTAAGTCCTCCTACAAGGACACTCTTCGACACTAGACCCTGACGGTCATAGGTACAACAAGTACCAACCAAAAGACGACATTCCCGGATGGCGTGCACACATCGGAACCGAAACCCCGAGTTCGACCAACTCTCGCATACCCCGAACGCCCCGAACCCCGTGGAGGACCTTTCTCGCACCGTGGATGTGCATAATCTAATATCTTTGCGAGGCGACTCGCCGCAAGTTACCAAAGGACCTTGCTACTCGCCCTCTTCGCCGCCCTCGTTAACCCGTCGATCTCTACGTTTCTCGGACTGTTGTGCATAAGCCCGTACACAGGCCATGCTCAAGCCTAACTGAAGAACTTACTCTTGCACAACCTTCTCGTTGATAATTATCAAGACTCGCGGTACATCGGTATACTCTCTGGTAGTCAAATCCATAGTTAGTAACAGGGTCGCCTCCTTGCAATCTATATTCACTATTCTCGATCGTGGAACTGAAGGTTCAAATATCATGGCCGCAGTAGGAACTGCCGCCGCCGTGCTAAACTTTGCTGGGGCTAGTGACGTCGCAAAACTCCCCGAATGAAGCACCACCCAAGGTGATAATTGGGCTGTGCCCACGTAACCTCTCAGACTTCTACTCGCAGCTCCATCGTACGCTTGCCCTCACGGGCCCGGTTGCTCACGCGAGGCATAACGGTGGGAAAGAAATACGTTAGAGGTCCAACTTACAACACGGCTCTAAGGCACGATCTCGAGTGAGAAGAATAGAAACCAATCCTAAATATCCTATAGCCTCGATTATCGTGCACAACACACCGATAATCAAGACTTCATCGATACGGCTCAGACACTTTCGAGGATTAATCGCTCGATACCACTTTTGTCACGACCAATGCTGGCCCGTGATCGTGCCTTACCCCGCACCCTAGTGATACAACATCGAGTAATCACGAACATAAAACACATACATGAAACAAATGAAGTACAAAACAAGAATCGAGGAAAACTTGCCTTTCTAAGATATATATAAATAACAACTCCTACAAATGAACAGTTTAATCCTTTTTACAACCCCGCCTACAACAAGATTTACATGCACTTAAGAAATGATACGATAACAATGGCGACAGGCCCCGCCATACCCCGAATGTAAATACCTACAACGACAGCGGACTATACCAAGATAAGCCTCCGAGAAACGGAGCTTTCCCAAACGCCGAATCGTGACCCTAAGAGCGAGGATCAACGATCGTGTACCTTTACTGCAGCATGAACGCACTTCAAGGAGGTCAAGATAACAGTACCAAGTATGTGAAATCAAAATAACATCAGAAATGAAATCATAGTAGTCTATATAAAGCAGAGACATATATGATAACCAAATTACGATTCACAATAAATAAGCGATATGTCAAGTCGTGGACTCACGCCTCAAAGTTATCACAATAAAACCGCACGGCAAGTACGAAGGCATAACCGACTACTAAGACCCACGCACTAAAAATACCACAAATCGTATCCCGAGGTCTTTCTAGACAAAGACCACATGATCGGCCGCCACTCGCCCGCAATATCAATGCGCGTCTATCCTCGAACTCTCGCAGCCCGCATAGGTCACCCACGCACCCGCATGAGGTATTCTCGAATCATGGTCCTGCATCACCGAGGTATACCCCGTGATCGGCGCAGCCTAACCTCGGTATCCGCCTAGGCTCCCGCACCCGCATAGTCTCAAAAGACCGCATAGTCTCAACAGATCGCATAGGAATCCCCGCGTCGCTAAACACCCGAATGATCAATCCCGGCTACCGCGACTGCATAGTCACAAGGATCGCATAGCCGTAGAGACCCGCATCGCGGTGGCAAGCCCTGTATAATAAGTCAAGGGGTATGTGATACAATAACAAGATAACGGGCTTAACGCTTGACAACGTAAGCACAACAAGAGTGACCCTTACACAATAATCACAAGATACTAACACACGTAGCATCCTAACATGCTTACTTATCAAATCAACAAGAAAGTATTACAAGGCTATCACAAACCAATACAATCAAGTTATTCACACAAGGTACTTTCTACTAACAAGTTCGGTACCTATCCCCAAAGTACTTCATACATTAAATCTTTAAAAGATACGCATTTCACAAAACCACACAATACAGTAGTATATGAAAATAGAGTGATTATCTTTTAAAGTAAATCAATTACTTCTTTTGTAAAATCAAGTAGCAACATTCTTTCCAATGTTCAAGTTTGCCTAATTTCCAATGTTCAAGTTTGACTAATTTCACATGTTCAAGTTTGCCTTTTTAGAAAGGTTTCGTAGTTCATAGTCTTATTCATTTAAGAATATAATTCTCCTTTAAACAATATGAGAAACATAAGCCTTATATGTGAGTAGGATATTCTTGTTTATAACAATCTTATTACAATAGCCATGATCTAGAAAATATCATTTTGTCTCATCTTAGCTTCTATGCAGATGGAAGTTTCTACTGGTTTTAATAATACTTAATTATTAAAACATTTCCTTATTAACGCCGCAGTTGGTTTGTCGATACACATTCGATTTCCAAAATCAAGAAACATTCTTAAGACGTTATACCTAACTTTCCATAAAGCTAGTATAACTCTTAAGTTTTCAAAACAAATCAAGTATTACCTCTTCTTTCAAAATGATTCAAAAACCTTTTGAAATACTTCAAGTTCTTTATTAACACATAACAAGCCAGTTATAGTTCAAATCAGCTACCTTTTAAAGACCACAAGTATTTTCTTACCAACATAAAGCTGTTATAACCAACTTCCCATAAAGCCGTTATAACACTTTATGTTTTAAACCAATCAAATACATTTAGCACATGTACGTCTACCGTACTACATAGTTCACACATATCATGCTAGAAGAGATAGGAAGAGGTTCACATACCTCGCGACGAGTATCGACTAATAGCAAAACGCTCCAAGTACTTCCAACTGTCGGCTACTCCTTTAAGCCAAGTAGATCGCGCCACACGTAGTACTTCAACCTATAAGGCCACAAGCGCGCCATTAACATTTAGATCCCTTCAGAGAACATTCTACGTAAAATTCAAAGACTCTCCCCAACAACAGAAATCTCTTCCTCTATCGGGCCGCTACCAAGCCAACCGGGGTTATACGCTTAAACCGACGTACAATTCTACCTCACGTAAAAGCTACACAAGTCTCATCAGAATACACCCTATATAAATACATTCAAGACTCTTCTTTCAAAAGGTTTCTTATAATTCAAAGCTTAAGTCAAAAGACATCACGATAACAACGTTCAGTACTATATATAGTATACTTCAACTATATAATCTAACAACATGTAATTTCCAATTACAATAGGGGGACAAGATATTTACCTCGATAAGCCCATAATTATCCGAGTTTAAATGTCGATCCTGAGCAAGGTTTAGCTCCTACTCCGCGGCCCGACTCGCCCAAACAACCCTTAGAAGTTCTAACCAACTTCTACTTACTACTTCAACTACGGGTGAAGATTTACTTAGGGTTTCGGTTTTGTGACTGAAGGTAAGTATAATAGTATTTCTGGGCTTTTTGTAAAGGTATAACCTTAGAATACTACAAGGTATAAGGCTAAGGTAATTTGGGCATTATAACAATACTTTTGAGAGTATTTCTAACAAGAGGGGGGGTATTATACGAAAGCAACTAGCTAGTGGGTACCCTACGCCACACTACAAGGAGTGGGAGAGGGCTCTCGGCCAAGGGGGCCTTCAAAAGGGAGGGGGCTAGGACGAGAAGGCTCACAAGGGGAGGAGGATTTCTAACACTTAGAACAATTTAGGAATGGATGAAGAAGTCTTCCAAAGGGGTATTTATAGCACAAGCCAAGGCCAACCAATGGCCAAGATCTAGCCATGTGCTATGCAAAGTGTAGGCCAAGATTCACCCATGTGTCCTTGACCAACTAACACACAAAAATATCCTACCAACTCCCCTGACCAACAAGGCCAATTCGCCCAACCTCCTTTACCGCCCACTCACGCCCGCCAACGAGAGGTGCCAAGTGGCGCCTCTTGTTGGCCCAACACGCTTCGCCTCTCGGAAAATCCGTAAAATTAAAAATGTCATAGCCGAAATTCCCTACGAAAGTCGTGGAAAACGTTTCGAAAACCGACTCTAACCGGGTGTTGTGAACAAAGTTAATTCGGCCAAGCCTAATTCTCAAGTTCAAATTTTCTACGTACGTCCTTACGTACATACTCTGGAAATACGGGGTATAACAGGTATGACAGTAGTGACCAACGAAAGGAATGAGCTCATTCCATTTAGAACAGTTACTGGGTGGAGAATTTGCATTGACTATCGCAAGTTGAACAAGGCAACCAGAAAAGACCATTTCCCGTTGGCATTTCTAGATCAGATGTTGGATAGACTTGCAGGGCACAATTACTACTACTTTTTGGATGGTTACTCAGGGTATCATCAGATTTCCATAGCACCAGAAGATCAGGAAAATACAACATTCACATGCCCCTTTGATACGTTTGCATTCAGAAGGATGCCATTTGGGCTTTGCAATGCACCTGCGACCTTTCAGAGGTGTATGATGGCAATTTTCTCTGATATGGTGGAGAGGACTATAGAGATTTTCATGGATGATTTCTCGGTCTTTGGGTCCTCGTTTGACGAGTGTTTGAGGAACTTGGAAGCAGTGTTGAAACGGTGTGAAGAGTCCAACCTTGTGCTGAATTGGAAGAAGTGTCACTTCATGGTAAAAGAGTGGATTGTCCTTCAACACAAATATCCAACCAAGTTATTGAGGTGGACAAAGCAAAGATTTCAGTAATCGAAAATCTACCACCTCCAGTATCAACAAAAGGGTCGGTTTCGGGCCCGGTTTTTATAGAAGATTCATCAAGGACTTCTCAAAAGTCTCGAAACCTCTTTCCACCTTGCTAATGACTGGGGTTGCTTTTGAATTCAATAAGGAATGCATGACCGCTTTTCAGACACTAAAGGAGAGGTTTATCTCAGCACCCATAGTCATTGCACCAAACTGGGAGCTCCCATTTAAACTAATGTGTGATGCAAGTGATTATGCAGTGGGAGCAATGTTGGGCAAAGGGTCTCACGACCACCCGACTGGAGCGCGATCGTGCCCTACCCAGGCACCCTGCTCAGTACATGTCACGACCCGACTCGCCGCGATCGGTGCCCTACCCGGGCACTGCTCGTATACATCGTGAGCATAGCAAATGAACATACACAACATAAGCACAGGTGTAAACAATATAACAACATAGGCTAGCCGATCAGGCCGCCTTCCATAATATAAACAAAGTCAAAAGTACAACTTTACAACTCAGTTCTTCCCAACCACATATGTGAATACGCACTTAGGAATAATAATCGTGGCGGACAGGCCCGCCATACCTCGAATGTACATAATCTACAACATCGGGAAAGATCGTACTAAAGAAAGACAAGCCTCCGAGAATGGAGCTTCCACGCCCGATAAGTGATCCTAAGAGTGTGGATTCGCAACTCGCTACTCCTTTCCTCGCAGATGAACGCAGCCCGGAGAAGGGTCAAGACACAATATGTACTAAGTATGTAAAACTGGAAAGTACTGTAATTACAACATAAGTTTAAAAGAAAGCCGGAGACATGTATGATAACAAAATTACAGTACACAGTGCCTTACTAATAATGAGAGTAACAATAGGTGTATACTTACAACAAAAAATAGGATTGGAATCCTACTCCTGGGACTATTTCACCCGCATAGGTCCAGTGGACCTGCGTGAGGTATTCCTCGCATGGGACTATTTCACCCGCATAAGCCCCACGACTCACGAGGTATTCCTCGCATAGGCTGGACCCGCCCGCATGGGACTATTTCACCCGCATAAGCCCTTACGGACTCGCATGAGGTACTCCTCGCATCGTGGTTAGCAAATCCACGGAAATATACTATGCCACAATCTCGGGGAATGACCCCGCAACGAATAATATATCACTAGCCCAAATCCGGCTATCACACACAACATAAGCTCTATCGGCTTATCATACAATAAATAAGCAAGTTAAGAAATCCCCTAACTTCTTACTATTCTTGTTCATATACACTCTCATTTTAGTTTACTTAAGGCACTAACATGTCTTTATGAAAATCCGGGAATTAACCCAAAGTACTACGTACTTCTATTCTTTTAAAATGAATCATTTCATTATAAACTTCCAAGATACTAATAGTCGTAGTATCAAGTGACAATTTCTTTTCAAGACAAGTCACAATACTTTTTAGAAATAAAATATGGCTTCTAAATCAAGTGACTCGTGTCTTATAAAACCTTAGGCAATTGATGCCTTAAAATCGAATTGCCTTCCATTAAATCAAGTCATTTATCTTTCCATAAAGTCAATATAACCAACTCCCCATAAAGTTGTTATATTCACTTTATACCTTAGTCATGTACAATTTCCTATCCAAGGGACTTATACGTTTTTAAAACGACACAAGTATTACATACTTTAAAATTCTTCAAGTCCCTTATCTTTAACAAGACTTAAGACATCTTTAATATTCTCAAAGAAGTGAGTTAATCTCCTAACTCACCCGACTTGGCATTTCATAAAACAAGTAAAGAATGTCAAAGTCTCGACGCTCACTGCACTATATACGTGAAACTAGTCATGCTCAAAGGATAGGAAAAGTTCTACATACCTTGTCGGGTCAAACCACTTGCCAAGTACAAAGTCCCGCCCGTACTATGTCAACCTATAATATTCACAATACGTCTATTAAAGCCTTACTTCAATCGTAGAATATTATAAGTGTTAAGTCTCTAATTTCTACGGAAAATCGGACATCACCTCCTTTGTTTTTACTTACTTTGCCCCTTTTTCAAGGCCGAAATACAATAACCAAACAACCCCAATTGGCTCACAATTATATAGAAGGTAATCCAATACAAATGAATAACCAAACAGCCCCAATTGGCTCACAATTATATAGAAGGTAATCCAATACAAATGAATAACCAAACAGCCCCAATTGGCTCACAATTATATAAAAGGTAATCCAATACAAATGAATAACCAAACAGTACAAACTACAAGTCCAAATTCGGCCACCTTGAGTTCAACAATACCAATTCTATCCAATTTCCATTTCAATCCAAATTGGTAGCATAAAATGATATCAAGTCGCATTTGGTTATAACTACCATAATCTTCAAGTCAATAACATGCGACAATTCTAACAACGATTAAATTGTAATTCAACTTAGTAATGGCTTACATTACATTTCGGATTTCCAAGGCTATAATCAATCAATAATCCTTATAACTTCAATATAACAATTTCATGCTCGCAACATACAAAGCTAACAACAACAATATAAGTAATCTTGTAATACTTTCAAAGAACAAGATTATACCTCAATGATTCTTAATCCAACTCCAATCCGAAGTCGCTCCTTAGTAGTTTAGAGCCTCTCCAAGACACCTCAATCCGCTTGTTGAGACCCTTAGAACAATACCAACAATTATCCTTAAAACTCCAACAAAACCTAGAAAGACCCTTAGGTTTTCGTTTTGCGACTAACTCGTATACCTTTTTCCAAGACTTTTCTATTGAGATGTGTTTACAATACACCTAAGAACCTTGGTTTAAAGTGGGGAGTTGAATGAACAAGAAACAAATTTTTTTCTTCTTCCTTTTTGTGAAACCCGAAACCTCACCAATGTGTTCTTCAATTTGTGCAATTTTTTCTAAGTGTTAAACTCTCCCTCTACTAGTAGTAATATATAAAGCACCTTGGAGGGTTATGATATAAACACATGGAAGGCTTAGATGTAGTCTTACAAAAGAATCAAGACCATTGTGGGACCTTTGACCTTAGTCAATATTATCAAGCCTCAAGTTGCAAGACTTGTCTTGCAACAAAGGTCAAATGACCCTTATGCCCTTGCTAAAAATTGTCCAAGGCATAGTAAGGGGTGACACGTGTCGCCCTCCCATTCGTCATACTAATACGTTTTCCGACAATTTCCATAATTTCCGATAAATTTTTACAAGTCTCAAATCTTAACATTTGTGAGTTCTTACTTACGTTCTTAAAACATGTCCTGAAATTACGGGGTTTAACATTCTTCCCCCTTTAGAAACATTCGTCTCCGAATGTTCTTTCGGAGTCAAACTTAAAATAGCGACATAGTTTCCTTTCACAACCCTGACATACCAAAATAACTGCTACACATGGCCACATAATAGCATTTAGGCAAAAGAGATACTCCAATTAAAACTTGACAAGTAAGGGAAGATGAATTACCTGAAGGTATAGGAAATAAGTGAGGATACTTCCTCAACATGTCTTCCTCCGCCTCCCAAGTCATCTCCTCTCGGTTATCATTCCTCCACAGGACTTTGACGGAAGCTACATCCTTGGTCCGCAGTCGCCTGACCTGGCGATCGAGTATCGCTATGGGACTCTCCTCATACGATAACCCTCTCACACTGGACCTCACTAGTAGGGAAAACTCGCCGGATCACCGATACACTTCGCAACATAGAAACATGGAAGACCGGATGTACCGCCTCTAACTCGATGGCAGATCCAACTCGTAGGCAACCTTGCCCACTCTACGAACGATCCGTAGGGCCCAATGTACCTTGGGCCAGTTTCCCTTCTATCGAATCTCATCACCCCTTCATGGGTGACACCTTCAAGAAGACCCAATCGCTTCACCCGAACTCCAAATGCCGATGCCGATTATCCGCATATGACTTCTCGCCGACTGAAGCCGCTATCAGTCTTCCTGGATAAGCTTCACCTTATCCACACCGCTGTACCAAGTCCGCCAACTAATCGTACCTCGCCCACGTCGAACCAACCGATCGACGACCTGCATTTCCGCCCATATAAAGCCTCGTATGGCGCCATCTGTATACTGGAATGGTAGCTGTTGTTATAAGCAAACTCCACAAGAGGCAAATGATCCTCCCAACTACCACTGAAATCAATCACGCAGCTCGCAGATATCCTCGTTGTCCGATAGTGCGCTCGCTCGCCTCGACCGAGGATAAAATGCTTTGTCCGAGACTCACCGTGTCCCCAAACCCTTCGAAAAGACCTCCGGTTAGCCAGAACCGGGCTCTCTATCGATATAATCGACACCGAACACCGCAGCCTCACTATCTCTGATGTTCAATCCGCATAGTCCTCACCAAAACGCTGCCCCGATCGAAGGAAATGGGCTGATTTCACACCACAACAATAACCCAAATGGAGTCGCATTTCCTCCGAGTACGAGGTAACCTCAGAACAAAGTCCATGTTGATCATCTCCCACTTCCAAGTCGTAATCTCAATAGATCGCAATAATCCACCGGGCCTCTCGTGCTCGACTGACTCGCCGCAATTAGGACATCAGGCAACAAAACTCGCCACGCCCTCTTCGTGCCATCCCACCAATACAAACATCCGAGGTCATGGTACATCTTGGTCGACCGGATGAATAGAATATCGAGCGCCAGGTGCCTCCCCGAATCTGACGAAGTCCTGATACATCGGAACACACAACCGCCCTCAAATCTCAAGACCCATCAGCGCCACTAAAAGACTATTCTCCTCCCGAAGAGTCGTGATCACGGCATCGCACAATATCGGGTCTCAAACCGCCGCTCTTCACCTCATCAATGATGGAAGACTCGGCAACCTCATGAACCCGTACCCCACTATCGTCGATATCGATCAATCGAACCCCAAGGCTCGCTAACTGGTGGATCTAACGGACCATGTCCTGTCTCTCTGGTTGTACCTCTGACATGCTCCCCATCGATCTACGACTCAAGTCATCAACAACTACGTTGGCTTTCACCGGATGGTATATAATATCAACATCATAGTCTTTCAGCAACTCTAACCACCGTCTCTGCCTCAAATTCAGCTCCCTCTGCCTGAAGATATACTGGAGGCTCTTGTGGTCTGTATAAATATCCACATGAACCCCGTACAAATAGTGTCTCCAAATCTTCAAGGCATGAATAACCGCGGCCAACTCTAAGTCATGGGTAGGGTAATTCCTCTCATGCTTCCGTAACTTCCGGGAAGCATAGGCTATAACCTTGCTGTGCTGCATCAAAACACACCCTAGCCCGATACCCGAGGCATCATAATAGATCACGCACTGCCTAATCCTCCTAAGAGTAAGAATCGGGTCAGAGTCAACCTCTCCTTCAAGAATCAAACCCCGCCGCAAGCCTCGCCCATCGGAACTTGGCCGCCTCGAGTCACCCTAGTCAACGGTGTGAAATCAAGAAAATCGCTTCCACAAACCTACGATAATAACCCGCTAGTCCTAAGAAATCGCGCACTCGGCCGGAGTAAGAGGCCTCGCCAAGACTTGATCGCCTCAATCTTAGCCGATCCACGCGAACACCATCACCCCAATAATATGCCCCAGAATGCCACCGAGGCCAACCAAAACTCACACTTGGAGAACTTGGCGATAATCGCCGGCCCGAGAATCCTGGCAAGTACGCCTTCAAGTGATCTGCATGCTCCCGCTCTGTCCGTGAATACACCAGGATGTCATCAATGAATACAATCACAAATGTATCCAAAAATGGCTTGAACACCCGGTTCATCAAATCCATAAATACCGCTGGAGCGTTGGTCAGGCCGAAAGACATAACCTCAACTCATAGTGCCCATACCGGTCCCGAATGCGCTTTGGGATGTCTCGCTCTCGAACTCGAACTCGATGATAACTGCATCGCAGTCTATCTTTGAGAAACACCTCGCACTCGCAGAATCGTCAAACAAATCATCAATCCTGGGGAGGGGGTACCTATTCTTAATGGTTACCTTATTCAGCTGCCTGTAGTCAACACACATACGCAGCGTCTCATCCTTCTTCTTCACAAACAACACCGGCGCTCCCCAGGGAGATACACTAGGCCTGATAAAGCCTTTCTCCAGCAAATCTTTCAGCTGGTCTTTCAGCTCCCTCAACTCAGCAGGTGCCATCCTGTATGGCGGAATGGAAATAGGTCGAGTGTCTGGCAACGTGTCAATACAAAACTCGATCTCCCTCTCAGGAGGGATACCCGGAAGATCATCTGGGAACACATCCGGAAACTCCCTAACCACTGGCACTGACTGAAGAACTGGCACCTCAGCCTCTGTATCGAATACCCGAACCAGATGATAGATGTACCCTTTCTGCACCATCTTCCTAGCCTTGAGGTAAGAAATAAACATACCCCTCGGCGACGCTGTGTTTCCCCTCCACTCGATAACTGGTTCGCCAGGAAACTGGAACCAAACCAACCTATCCCTACAGTCAACGTTGGCATAACAAGAAGTCAACCAGTCCATACCCATAATGACATCAAAATCTGTCATCTCTAACTCTATCAAGTCTGCAAGTGGTCCGACGATCAGAATATAAACCGACAACCTCAGACACCCGCCACTAACACCGAATCACCCATCGCGTAGCTACCTCAAACGGCTCTATCGACACCGCCTATCCCGATTCTACCCGCATAAGAGGGGACACATAGGACAAGGTAGAACTGGATCTATCAAAGCATAAACATCACACCAAATCGCAATGTACCCGCGACGCCGTGGAAGCCTCCCGATCCTGGCGGCCGGCTAGAGAATATATGCGGTTCGGGACCGCTAGAATCGAACCACCACCACGACTCTACCGCGCCTGCTCGTCCGAGTACCCACGCCCCGGCGCATAACCACGTAAGGAGAAGAAGACCCAAAGAATCGATCCCGCTTACCGTGGTTGTACCACCCATGCCGCCTCTAGACGACAATCTCTCTTCAAATGGCCCACCGCCACAAGAGTAACAACCTCCGCAGAACACGACACTCGCTCGTGAGATCTACCGCATCGAGCACACCGAGATGTGGTGGTCTCGACGGCGAGGATCTTCGCCTCCGAAACCTCCGAAGACTGAGCCTCGACCGCTTCCCGATCGACCTGCTGATCGGACCTCCCGCGTAAAACCGCGGACGAGCACTCGGCTGGCTGGAAAGTGGACCTAGTCTGCTGCTGAGGTTGTCCGCCTCGATAACTGCCCTGAGACCCTGATGTCCTGGCCCTCTTGGGCTGGCCTGCGTCAATCTGGTCCTCCCTCTCTCTATCCTCTATCCCTTGTGCATAGGCCTGCATCCTAGCAATATCCATACCGGGCTGAAGAGCCACCCCCAAGCATGTCAGAATCATGTGACGGCTTCAGCCCCATCACATAACGATGAACTCTATCCGCCATGCTAGCTACAATAGTATGCGCATGCCTGGCCAAGGAGTCAAACTCCAAGCTATACTCCCTGACAGTCCTCCCGTTCTGCCTCAAGGTCAAGAATCTGTCTACCCGGGCTCTCCTCATCTCGGGAGGCAAAAAGTGATCCATGAAAGCCTCTGTAAACTCCTCCCAAACAGCTGGAAGAGCATCATCACCTCTCGAAAGCAACCACGACTCAAACCGGGCCAGCAATATCGCGCAACCGGTAGAGGCTAGTGTAATGCACTGCCTCAAGCCCTAAGAACTGCATGGTCCGTCAGTAGCTGCCGAATGAACTCCCGCGGATCCTCATCGACCTCGAACCATAAAACTCGTGGATGACATCCCAAAAATCCCTAATCCGCAAACCGCTCTAGGGTGGGCCGCTTGCTCGCTGGCCGCTCGACTACTATACCGTCAACAATAACCGAATCCCCGTAGTCTCTATACTCGCACCGGCCGTGGAACTAAGGCTCGCACGGAACCTCGAGCTACCGCCGCCTCGCCTCTAAAATCGCAGCGTGGTGAACTCGCCGACCGCCTACTACCTCGGGCATAGTATGTGCCTCACCGCAACCTCTAAGTACCGCTAGCGCCTCGCCGCTTTGCCCTTCTCGGCTCGTCGCTTCGCGAGGCATAGCTGTTTCATAAGAAGAGGTCAGAGAGGATTCAACCTAATAAGACAGCTCTAATACACGATCTCAGAGAGAGAAGAATGGAAACCAATCCTAAATGTCCTGCAGCCTCCTGATTATAGATGTGGTGCACAACACACCGATAATCAAGACTCTACTTAGACACGGTCTGTAGACACTTTCCGAGGACTAACTGCTCTGATACCACTTTTGTCACGACCCGACCCCGGGCCGCGACTGGTGCCCTACCTGGGCACCCTGTTCAGGTATACATCAGAGCATAGCAGCGGAACATACACAACATAAGCACAGGTGTAAACAATATAACAACACAGGCTAGCCGATCAGGCCGCCTTCCATAATATAAACAAAGTCAAAAGTACAACTTTACAACTCAGTTCTTACAGCCCAACCACATATGTGAATACAGCACTTAGAATAACAATCGTATGATGGCCCCGCCATACCCGAATGTACATAATCTACAACATCGGGAAAGATCAGACTAAAAGAAAGACAAGCCTCCGAGAATGGAGCTTCCGACGTCGATAAGTGATCCTAAGAGTGTGGATCCGCAACTCGCTACTCCTTTCTGCGGATGAACGCAACCCGGCGAAGGGGTCGACACAATATATACTAAGTATGTAAAACTGGAGAGTACTGTAATTACAACATAAGTTTAAAAGAAAGCCGGAGACATGTATGATAACAAAATTACAGTACACAGTGCCTTACTAACAATGAGAGTAACAATAGGTGTATACTTACAACAAAAAATAGGATTGGAATCCTACTCCTGGGACTATTTCACCCGTGATAGTCCGGTGGACTGCGTGAGGTATTCCTCGCACGGGACTATTTCACCCGCATAAGCCCTTACGGACTCGCATGAGGTATTCCTCGTGATAGGTGGACCCGCCCGCACGGGACTATTTCACCCGCATAAGCCCTTACGGACTCGCGTGAGGTACTCGCATCGTGGTTAGCAAATCCACGGAAATATACTATGCCACAATCCCGGGGAATGACCCCGCAACGAATAATATATCACTAGCCCAAATCCGGCTATCACACACAACATAAGCTCTATCGGCTTATCATACAATAAATAAGAAAGTTAAGAAATCCCCTAACTTCTTACTATTCTTGTTCATATACACTCTCATTTTAGTTTACTTAAGGCACTAACATGTCTTTATGAAAATCCGGGAATTAACCCAAAGTACTACGTACTTCTATTCTTTTAAAATGACTCATTTCATTATAAACTTCCAAGATACTAATAGCCGTAGTATCAAGTGACAATTTCTTTTCAAGACAAGTCACAATACTTTTTAGAAATAAAATATGGCTTCTAAATCAAGTGACTCGTGTCTTATAAAACCTTAGGCAATTGATGCCTTAAAATCGAATTGCCTTCCATTAAATCAAGTCATTTATCTTTTCATAAAGTCAATATAACCAACTCCCCATAAAGTCGTTATATTCACTTTATACCTTAGTCATGTACAATTTCCTATCCAAGGGACTTATACGTTTTTAAAACGACACAAGTATTACATACTTTAAAATTCTTCAAGTCCCTTATCTTTAACAAGACTTAAGACATCTTTAATATTCTCAAAGAAGTGAGTTAATCTCCTAACTCACCCGACTTGGCATTTCATAAAACAAGTAAAGAATGTCAAAGTCTCAGACGCTCATCGCACTATATACGTGAAACTAGTCATGCTCAAAGGATAGGAAAAGTTCTACATACCTTGTCGGGTCAAACCACTTGCCAAGTACAAAGTCCCGCCCGTACTATGTCAACCTATAATATTCACAATACGTCTATTAAAGCCTTACTTCAATCGTAGAATATTATAAGTGTTAAATCTCTAATTTCTACGGAAAATCGGACAGCACCTCCTTTGTTTTTACTTACTTTGCCACCTTTTTCAAGGCCAAAATACAATAACCAAACAGCCCCAATTGGCTCACAATTATATAGAAGGTAATCCAATACAAATGAATAACCAAACAGCCCCAATTGGCTCACAATTATATAGAAGGTAATCCAATACAAATGAATAACCAAACAGCCCCAATTGGCTCACAATTATATAGAAGGTAATCCAATACAAATGAATAACCAAACAGCCCCAATTGGCTCACAATTATATAGAAGGTAATCCAATACAAATGAATAACCAAACAGTACAAACTACAAGTCCAAATTCGGCCACCTTTAGTTCAACAATACCAATTCTATCCAATTTTCATTTCAATCCAAATTGGTAGCATAAAATGATATCAAGTCGCATTTGGTTATAACTACCATACTCTTCAAGTCAATAACATGCGACAATTCTAACAACGATTAAATTGTAATTCAACTTAGTAATGGCTTACATTACATTTCGGATTTCCAAGGCTATAATCAATCCATAATCCTTATAACTTCAATATAACAATTTCATGCTCGCAACATACAAAGCTAACAACAACAATATAAGTAATCTTGTAATACTTTCAAAGAACAAGATTATACCTCAATGATTCTTAATCCAACTCCAATCCGAAGTCGCTCCTTAGTAGTTTAGAGCCTCTCCAAGACACCTCAATCCGCTTGTTGAGACCCTTAGAACAATACCAACAATTATCCTTCAAAACTCCAACAAAACCTAGAAAGACCCTTAGGTTTTCGTTTTGCGACTAACCCGTAAACTACCTTTTTCCAAGACTTTTCTATTGAGATGTGTTTACAATACACCTAAGAACCTTGGTTTAAAGTGGGGAGTTTAATGAACAAGAAACAAATTTTTTTCTTCTTCCTTTTTGTGAAACCCGAAACCTCACCAATGTGTTCTTCAATTTGTGCAATTTTTTCTAAGTGTTAAACTCTCCCTCTACTAGTAGTAATATATAAAGCACCTTGGAGGGTTATGATATAAACACATGGAAGGCTTAGATGTAGTCTTACAAAAGAATCAAGACCATTATGGGACCTTTGACCTTAGTCAATATTATCAAGCCTCAAGTTGCAAGACTTGTCTTGCAACAAAGGTCAAATGACCCTTATGCCCTTGCTAAAAATCGTCCAAGGCATAGTAAGGGGGGGTGACACATGTCGCCCTCCCATTCGTCATACTAATACGTTTTCCGACAATTTCCATAATTTCCGATAAATTTTTACAAGTCTCAAATCTTAACATTTGTGAGTTCTTACTTACGTTCTTAAAACATGTCCTGAAATTACGGGGTGTAACAGTACACATCAGAGAATAGCAGTGGAACATACACAACATAAACACATGTGTAAATAAAAACGTCACAGGCTAGCCGATCAGGCCGCCTTCTATAATATAAACATAATCAAAAGTACAACTCGCCTTACGGCCCAACCACATATGTGAATACGCACTTAGAATAACAATCGAACAATCGTATGGACAGGCCCGCCATACCACGAATATACATGAATCTACTACCTCGTGGAAAATCGTACCAAGAGCTAAGCCTCCGAGCAAATGGGGCTTTCTCAAAATCGAACCGAGATCCTAAGAGCAAGGATCACCAACCTGGTACCTAAACTCGCGGCATTTAACGCAGCCCAAGAAGAAGTCGATAACAGTACCGAATATGGAATGTAAATAACGTCAAGAAATGTACCATAACTGTACAAAAGAATGACAGGGACAAGTATAAAAAGTACATACCAGATCCTGCCGTGTCATTACCACTTATGAACTTAATTTCACATCAATATCTCTTCCCATTTTCAATAAAGGTTATAGCCACATTCTTACGCACATGATTAGGAAAAATCATTAAGTTCATTTCTATATAACTTACTTATCTTTCATAAGTATAATCCGGCCCTTTAAGGAGGGCACATTTTCTACCCGGCCCAAATCTGGGACGCGATCAAGTCACACAAATATCAAGCGTGTCCGTGGAATCCCCCATCACTGCCGACAGCTATAAGTGTAAAAATATAATCATGTGACGCGCCCGTGGCATCCCACCTCACGGTCGGCGTACACATTCACAACACATATATATATATATCTCCTGCCCGTGAAATCCCACATCACTGCCGACAGTCCAGGGTATAATAATACACCAATAGGCATACATGAACACCAAGTCCCACCGGTGGTATAGCGTCTTGGGGGTCTACCCCTCACTTATACTCTTACCCTGGAGAAGGTGGTAAAGCAGGTGGTATAGCATCTTGGGGGTCTACCCCTCACTTATACTCTTACCCTGGAGAAGGTGGTATAGCATCTTGGGGATTTACCCCTCACTTATACTCTTACCCTATCTCGACCGACCATCAAACAAAACAAGCAGGGGGTATAATGTCTTGGGGGTTTACCCCTCACTTATACTCTTACCCTGGAGAAGGTGGTATAGCATCTTGGGGGTTTACCCCTCACTTATACTCTTACCCTATCTCGACCGGCCGTCAAACAAACAGAAGCACTACCATGTCTTCTATAAAAATCCGGGAATTTAACCCAAGTACTACTAATAGCGGAAGCATACCCGTGGAATCCCACATCACTGTCGGTACGTCCAAGTACTTGCAACAAGACAGCCGGCCCTCCAACCGAGAGTCACGACAACGTAATAAAACATAATACTTGCACTCAAAGGCTATCACCAATACACATAGGCTAATTCTCAATTAATCAAGCCAAAGTACTTATCAAGGCACAATTAGACAAATTCTCAATTTATCAAGCCAAAGTACTTATCAAGGCACAAATAGAATAATTCTCATTTAACAAGCCAAAGTACTAATCAAGGCATCACATAGAATTATTTTCAATTAAACAGGCCAAAGTACTTATCAAGGCATACTTAGACAAATTCTCAATTAATCAAGCCAAAGTACTTATCAAGGCACAATTAGACAAATTCTCAATTTATCAAGCCAAAGTACTTATCAAGGCACAAATAGAATAATTCTCATTTAACAAGCCAAAGTACTAATCAAGGCATCACATAGAATTATTCTCAATTAAACAGGCCAAAGTACTTATCAAGGCATACTTAGACAAATTCTCAATTTATCAAGCCAAAGTACTTATCAAGGCACAAATAGAATAATTCTCATTTAACAAGCCAAAGTACTAATCAAGGCATCACATAGAATTATTCTCAATTAAACAGGCCAAAGTACTTATCAAGGCATACTTAGACAAATTCTCAATTAATCAAGCCAAAGTACTTATCAAGGCACAATTAGACAAATTCTCAATTTATCAAGCCAAAGTACTTATCAAGGCACAAATAGAATAATTCTCATTTAACAAGCCAAAGTACTAATCAAGGCATCACATAGAATTATTCTCAATTAAACAGGCCAAAGTACTTATCAAGGCATACTTAGACAAATTCTCAATTAATCAAGCCAAAGTACTTATCAAGGCACAATTAGACAAATTCTCAATTTATCAAGCCAAAGTACTTAACAAGGCACAAATAGAATAATTCTCATTTAACAAGACAAAGTACTAATCAAGGCACACTTAGACAAATTCTCAATTTATCAAGCCAAAGTACTAATCAAGGCATCACATAGAATTATTCTCAATTAAACAGGCCAAAGTACTACGTACGTACATTCTTTTTAAGAGACTCCTTTCCAAATAAAACTTCCCGGATACTAACAACCGTAGTATCAAGTCCTATCCACCTTTCAAGACAAGTCACAACACCTTTTTAGAAATACAATTACCGGCTTCTAAATCAAGTGACTTCTTCATTAAAACCTTAAGCAATTGGTACCTTTAAAACAATTTGCCCTTCCTTAATACAAGTTATTTCTTTGATTACTTCATTAGAGAAAACCATTCTCTTAACCTTCCATAAAGTCGTTATAACCAACTTCCCATAAAGCCGTTATAACCCTTTATGGTTTAGACCAACACGTTCCTTTTATAACCAAGAGACTTCTACTTTTTGAAACCAAGTATTATATACTTTCAAATCAATTCTCATAACTTTCAAAAATACAATTAGTCTCTTAACCTTTAGAAAACAAGTGACTCCTTTTTTATAAAACCTTAGGCAATTGATGCCTTAAAAACAAGTTGTCTTTTCACTAAAATCAAGTCATTTATCTTTCCATAAAGCCAATATAACTAACTTCCCATAAAGCCGTTATATTCACTTTATACCTTAGCCAAAAACAATTTCCTATCCAAGGGACTTATACGTTTAAAACGGAACAAGTATCACATACTTTAAAACTCTTCAAGTCCCTTAACTTAAATAAAATTTAAGACATCCTTTATACTTTCAAAGAAGTGAGTTAATCTCCCAACTCACCCGACTTGGCTATTCACAAACTAGTAAAGGATATCAAGGTGTTGTACGTCTACCGTACTACATACATGCAACTAGTCATGCTCAAAAGATAGGAAAAGTTCTACATAGAGCAAATCACACAACTACCTCTTAACTTCTAAGAGTAGAAGGAAACATGAAATGATACCACAGGTATATCCCATACATAGAATCATGCCAAAGGAAGGAAGAGGTTCACATACCTCGCGACGATTATCGACAAGCAGCAAAATGCTCCAAAGTACTTCAATCTTGATAGCTAATCCATCCTTCAAGTAGGATACGCTATACTTAGTACTTCAACCTATAATGGTCACAATACGTCCATTAACCTCTTACTTCAAACGTAGAATATTCTAAGTGCTACGTCGCCAAATTCTACGGAAAATCGGACAGCACCTCCTTTGTTTTTACTTACTTTGCCACCTTTTTCAAGGCCGAATACAATAACCAAACACACCACATTTAAGGCCCAATCAATGAAATCAACAATAGGGGATTACACGCCTACTAGACGTGTAAATTTCCGCCCCACAAACGATATCAAATTAATACAACTTACTAGGCCAATTCGGCTAACTTGGAGTACAACAATATCAATTCTTATCCAATTTCTATTTCAATCCAAGTTATTAGCCTAACATGATATCAAGTCGCAATCAACTATAATTACTATAATCTTTAAGTCAACAACATGCGACGATTCTAATAACGACTAAATTGTAATCCAACTTCACATGGCTTACATTACATTTCGGATTTACAAGGCTACAATCAATCCATAATCCTTATAAACTTCAACACATATACCTCATGCTAGCAACATGTAAAGATAACAACAATATAAATAATCTTGTAACACTTCTAAGAGACAAGATTATACCTCAACGAATCTTAATCCAAATTCCGAATCCGAAGTCGCTCCTTAGCAACTTAGAGCCTCTTCAAGACACTTCAATCCGCTACTTGAGACCCTTAGAACCATACCAACAACTTTCCTTCAAATTCCAATCCAAAACCTAGAAAGACAACTAGGTTTTCGTTTTCTGACTAACAGTAAACTATCTTTTTCCAAGATTTTTCTATTGAGATAAGCTTACACTACCCTCAAGAACCTTGGTTTAAAGTGTGAGTTTAATGGACAAGAAACAAATTTTTTCCTTTTGAAAGGCATGGAACCCGAGAGCAACTTAGAGGGGTTCTTGAAATTCTTGCAAATTTTTCTAAGTGTTGTGCTCTCTCATGCTACTACTAGTATTATAAAGGGACATGGAGGGTCAAGATGCAAACAATTGGGTGGTTTGGATGATCTCTTATTAAATATCAAGGCTATGTGGGTCCATTGACCAAGTCAATTATGTCAAGCTCTTCAAGTGCAAGACTTGTCTTCCTAACAAGGGTCAAATGACCCTTATGTCCATGATCAATTCGTCCAAGCTCACTTAAGGGGGGGTGACACGTGTCGGCCTCCCATTCGTCACAATATTACGTTTTCCGAAAATTTCATAATTCCGATAATTTTTTTTACAAGTCTCAAATCTTAACACTTGCGAGTTCTTACGCACGTTCTTAAAGCATGTCCTGTAAATACGGGGTGTAACAGGGTCGATAAGGTATTCAGATCCATTTACTATGCTAGTAAAATTCTTAATGATGCACAGTTAAATTATGTCACTACAGAAAAAGAATTGCTAGAAATAGTATATGCATTCGAGAAATTCAGGCCATACTTAATTGGGAATAAGGTGATAGTATACACTGACCACTCTGCCATAAAGTACTTGATGACAAAGAAGGATGCAAAACCTCGCCTTATCCGATGGGTTCTGCTATTACAAGAATTTGACATGGAGATCCGTGACAAGAAGGGGATAGAGAACTCATTTGCTGACCACTTGTCGTGGCTTGAAAACATAGAGAGCCAGAACACCAAGGATGTGCAGATAAATGATCACTTCCCAGATGAGCAATTGTTTCAAGTAAGTGTTGTCTTTAAGTTACTTTGGTACGCTGATTTTGTTAATTTTCTCGCAGCCAAGGTAGTACCCCCAGGGTTGACAAGACAGCAAGTAAAGAGATTCTACTCTGAAGTAAAACACTACTATTGGGAGGAGTCAATGCTATACAAGCATTGCGCCGACCAAGTCATCAGGCGATGTATACCAGAGGATGAGATGCACCAGATTCTCACCCATTGTCACACCTTACAATGTGGTGGACATTTTGGGGCATCAAGAACAGCTGTGAAGGTAATGCAAAGTGGGTTCTATTGGCCAACCCTCTTCAAGGATGCCCACACCTTTGTGAAGAGTTGCGATCGTTGTCAAAGAACAGGGAACATATCAAGACGAAATGAAATGCCTTCGAATGGGATCTTGGAGGTGGAACTATTTGATGTATGGGAGATTGACTTCATGGGTCCATTCCCATCGTCCTTTGGGAATCAGTACATTCTTCTTGCAGTGGATTATGTGTCTAAATGGGTAGAAGCGGTAGCCACTAAATAAAATGACAGTAAGACTGTCCAACAGTTCCTCCAAAAGAATATATTCACAAGGTTTGGTACTCCCAGGGCCATCATCAGTGATGAAGGAAGCCACTTTTGCAACAAGCAGCTTGATACACTGCTTTCCCGATATGAAGTCTATCACCACACCACATTTCCCTATCACCCTCAAGAGAATGGGCAAATAGAAGTTTCAAACAGGGAAGTAAAGAGCATATTGGAAAAGTTGGTTGATGGCTCAAGGAAGGATTGGTCTATCAAATTGGATGACGCACTATGGGCATACATAACAGCATTCAAAACCCCCATTGGAATGTCGCCATATAAGTTAGTTTTTGGTAAAGCATGTCATCTGCCAGTAGAGTTGGAACACAGGACTTATTGGGCAATGAGGAAGCTGAACATGGATGCCAAGGCAGCAGGGCAGAAGAGGTTACTACAGCTGAGCGAGTTGGATGAATTCAGACACAATGCTTATGAGAATGCAAGGATCTACAAGGAACGAACCAAAGTATGGCATGATAAGATGTTTATCCCAAAAGACTTCCAAGCAGGACAACAAGTGCTTTTATTCAACTCAAGGTTGAGGCTGTTCCCAGGCAAGCTCAAATCGCGTTGGTCAGTACCGTACACTGTTGTAAGAGCATTCCCCTATGGTGTCGTTGAAGTAAGAGGGAGAGAGGGATCCACTTTCAAGGTAAACGGACAGAGGTTGAAACCCTATTTGATCAATGAAATGGAATACATAAGCCTAGTGACCCATCTCACTCCAAGAAGAATGGGAACTTGCGTCATTAAAGCGTTAAAAACAGTAGCTTGGAGGCAACGAGTTTTAAAAAAAATTATGCAATTTAGTTTTAGTTAGAACAGTCTCACGGAAGGTATTATTTACATGTTGTGATGATAGGTACAGGGCTAAAAAACGGAGGACGGAAAATGTGAGAGAGGAAGGAAATCGGCTCGGCGCCACGGCCGAAGGCCATGGCGCAGAATCTGGCCGCAGAAGTTAGGGAGCCGCGACGCCAATCAGAGCGCCACGGCGCCGGAAGTTCAGAGGGTCGCAGATGTTTGGGCGCCACGGCGCCGATATCAGGGTCGCGGCGCCGAAACGAAAAATCTGAAAAATAAAGATGTCACGACCCGACCCCGGGCTCGCGACTGGTGCCCTACCTGGGCACCCTTACAGGTATACATCAGAAAAAATCAGCGGAACATACATGAAACTCATAACGTACATTAACAGGAAATAAACTACAGGCTAGCCGATAAGGCTACCTCCATGGACATATATATATACAAGGTCAAAAGCAGTTACATCCTTTTTCTTTACAAACCGACCCACAAGATATGACCACCGGCCTCTAAGAATTTTGACATAATCACTGTGATAGGATAGGGCCCCGCCATACCCTTGAATATACAAAAATTTACATCAACAGGGATCCATACCAAAAGATAAGCCTCCAGAGTAAATGAAGCCTTTTCCCAAAAACTGAACAGAGATCCTAAGAGCAAGGATCACCAACCTGTGTACCTAATACCTGCGGGCATGAACGCAGCCCCGAAGAAAGTCGATACAATAGTCACAGTATGGAGCGAAAATAAGTCTGATAAACAAATCATAACTGTACAAAAGAATGATAAGGGCAAGTATAAAAAAAATACCAGCTCCTACCGTGCCATTACAATTCATGAACTTAATTGCATATTATTAACTTTTCCCATTTTCAATAAGAGTTATAATCAAATTCTTACATACATACTTAGGAAAAATCATCAAGTTCAAAAACATATAACTTACGTATCTTGCATAACATAATCCGGCCCTTTATGGAGGGACGTCTCATTTTGGAGTTCACTTTGATTATCCATGCGTGATAACGTAACCCGGCCCATTGGAGAGACACGGTGAATTCATAAAATGTCTTCCCACAAAGGTATACTGCCCGACCCATTCTAGGACGCGGTAAGGTCATATAAGTCTGCCCATAAAGGTATACTGCCCAGCCCAATCTGGGACGCGGTAAGGTCACATAAGTCTGCCCATAAAGGTATATGTCACGACCCGACCCCGGGCCCGCGATTGGTGCCCTACCTGGGCACCCCTTTCAGGTATACATCAGAGAATAGCAGCGGAACATACACAACTCTTAAAATAAAAATTATACTTAGACAGTAGACATCAACTGGCTAGCCGATAAGGCCACCTTTCGTAACATATACATAATACAAAATTAAAACAGTACATCTTTGTTCTTACAAACCCAATCCACAAATGTGACTACAGACCTCTAAGAATAACAACTTTGGCGGAACAGGGCCCCGGTGTTACACCATGTAAGTCCAGGACATGTATAAGAGAATGTACGTAAGGAATCAAGACTTGGAAATTAGTACGAAAGGAAGAATTGTTTTTCCGACGGAAAATCTTCCGAACGTCGGAAAGGAAAAATGTTCGTTGATGAGAATTGGATTCTCAAAATGTATTATTTGAGGAATATGGAACTTTTAACATTATGGAAATTTATTTTTACGGATTTGGTCACGTGGGGCCCACCCGAGAAATTTTACGTTTTGCGGGACCCACGGGGGTTTCGGAATTTTGTAGACGAATGAGAGAGTGACATGTGGCACCTCCCCCACATGCCCTTGGACGAAATTTAGCAAGGTTATAATGGTCATTTGACCATTGTGGATGATAAGTCTTCAAGCTTGAGATTGTTGACTTGTCGAAACATCGACAGCGTTATCCAAGTGTTCTTCATCCTAGCCACTCAAGTGTTGCAATCTTGACCCTACATTGTGTTATATATACCACACTAGTATCAAGACAAGGTCTTCCACACTTAGAAAAATTAGAGAACATTTGTGCCAAGAAAAGAGGCTCTCGGGTTTACACATGTTCCACACAAAAAAAAGTTGTAGTTTTGATCCATTATTCACAAGACATAAACCCAAGGTCCCTAAGGGTATTGTAAGTATATCTCAATAGAAATATCTCGGAAAAAGCAGCGTTTTCCACGTTAGTCATGGCGAAAACCTAAGTAGTTTTCCTAGTTTTGGATTGGAAATGGAAGAGAAGTTGGTTGTGAACATCTAAAGGCTTCAAATATCGGATTGGAGCGTAAAGGAAAGGAGCTAAGAATTGCTAAGGCGCGACTTTGAATCTTGGAAATTTTAAGGGCTTGTAAAGGTATAAATCTTGTCGTTTTAGCAATTAAATTTTACTTATCATTGTAGTTATGGATATTAGCAAGCATGAGGTATTTAGTATGAGTTTTGATAAGTTTATTGGCTATTGGAACCCTAATCCGAAAACTAGCATGTTAAGCCTTAAGATTACAATTCAAGTTGATTATTAGTTTAAGTCGTCGCATGTTGTATAAGAAGGAAATTGTAGTTGTTGAAGTTGTTTATGACTATATAACATGTTAGATCTTGGAACTTGGAATTGGAAAAGAATTTGGAAAGGACTTGTGTTGTTGTATTAAGTTAGCCGAGAAATGGCTTTTGGAGTATTAAACTACTTGGTATGAATTGTGGGGCGGAATTTTACACGTATTGTTAGGCGTGTTGTTATACCCCGTAGTCCCAGGGTATGTATGCGAGGACGTACGTACGAGAATACGACAGAAAGATTGGAAAGGAAGAAAGAGGCGATTTTTTTTCCACGGAAAAGTTTCCGGTTTTTGTGAAGGAAAAAGGTTCGTTAATGGGAATTGGATTCCCAGTTCGGTGTCGGACTTCTGGAATATTAGAGAATTATGGAATTTTATTTTGAAAATGGTCACGTGGGGCCCACGGAGAAATTCTGATTTTGTGGGGCCAGCTTTGTTTTGAGATTTTGGCCATTATGGATATTTTGGAAGATGTTTTATTTTGGGCCAATAGGAGGGTGACACGTGTCACCCCGCCTAGGTGGCTTAGCCGAATGGCATTTGTGCCTGACACGGTTAGAGTCGTTTTTTAAATGAAGCGTTTTACATAACTTGCGAGGAAAATTCCGGCTATGTCTTTTCTCATTTTGCGGATTTTTAGAGGCGGAACATTTTGGACCAACGAGAGGCGGCGCGGCACCTCTCATTGGTGGGCAAGGTGGCGCACGTGGGACGATTTGGGGGTGTCAGTGGTAGATATTTTGGTAGATATTTGTGAGGGTTTTAAGAGTAGGGACTAGGGGCACTTGGGCATATCTTGGCCCTACACTTGTGTAACACTTGGCTCAATCTTGGCCATTGGTTGGCCTTGGCTTGTGCTATAAATACCCCTCTCCCTTTGATGAATTCTTCATCCATTCCTAAATGTTTCTAAGTGTGAAATCCCTCCCTCTCCCCTCTTGTTGACTCTCGTCCAAGAGCCCCTCTCCCCCTTTGAAAGGCCCCCTTGGCCGAGAGCCCTCCCCCCCCTCCTTTGAGGTGCTAGCCGTGGGGTACCCCCCCCCCTAGCCTAGGTTGTTTTCGTATATACCCCCCTTTTTTTGTGGTGTAGAAATACTCTCAAAAGTATTGTTATAATGCCCAAATTTACCTTAGTAGTATACCTTGTTGTATTCTAAGGTTATACCTATCTGAAAAGCCCGGATATACTATTATACTTTCCGTCGATCCTACAAACCGAAACCACTAAGGAAAATCTCCATAGTTAGTTGGAGTGTTATGTAGAAGTTGGTTAGAACTTCTAAGTGTGGTTTTGAGCGGGTTGGAGCGCCAGGAGTTGGAGCTAAACATTGCTCGGGAGGCGACATTTAACTCGGATATTTATGGGCTTATCGAGGTAATTATCTTGTCCTCTATTGTAATTGGATATTACATGTTGTAGGAATATATAGTTGAAGTATACTATATATATATGAACATAGCTTGTGGCAATGTCCTTGGACTTAAGCACGAAGAAGCTGACTGTAATTACATGGGGTGTATTCAGTAGACTTGTGTAGTAGTGCAGTGGAGTAGAATTGTACCGTTAGGGTTAGATGTATAACCCACTGGTTGGCTTGGTAGCGGCCTCGATAGAGGAGGAGGTTTCTGTTGTTGCGGGAGAGGTCTTTGCGAATTTTGGTAGAATGTTCTCGATGAGATCTAAATGTTAATAAAGCGCCTTGTGGCCTTATAGGTTGATGTACTACGTGTGGCGCGATCTACGTGGCTTAAGGAGTAGCGACGTTTGGAAGTACTTGGGCGTTTTGCTATGAGTCGATACTCGTCGCGAGGTATGTGAACCTCTTCCTATCTCTTCTAGCATGATATGTGTGAACTATGTAGTGCGGTGAGCGTCACGTGTGCTAAATGTGTTTGAGTGGTTTAAAACATAAAGTGTTATAACGGCTTTATGGGAAGTTGGTTATAACGACTTTATGTTAGTAAGAAGATACATGTGGTTTTAAAAGGTAATGATTTGAACTATAAGCGGCTTGTTATATGATAAGAAAGAACTTGAAGTATTTCAAAAGATTTTTGAATCATTTTGAAAGGAGTAATACTTGGTGTTTGAAAACTTAAGAGTTATACTAGCTTTATGGGAAGTTAGGTATAACGGCTTAAGAATGCTTTCTTGATTTGAAATCGGAATGTGTATCGACAAACCAACTGCGGCGTTAATAAAGGAAATGTTTTGAATAATTAAGTATTATTAAAACCGGTAGAAACTTCCATCTGCAGAAGCTAAGATGAGACAAAATGATATTTCCTAGATCATGTCTTTGTAATAAGATTTTTATAAACAAGAATATCCTACTCACATAAGACTTATGTTTCTCAGTTGTTTAAAGAGAATTATATTCTTAAATGAATAAGACCATGAACTCTGAAACCTTTCTAAAATAAGAAAGCGTGAACATTTGAAATTAGGCAAACTTGGGCGTTTGGAAAATAATGTTGTTACTTGATTTTACAAAGGTAAGAGTTTTAGTTTTCTTAAAAGAACGATCACTCTATTTTATACTACGGGTATTGTGTGACTTATGTGAAAAAGCAGATCTTTTCTTAGATTTAATGTGTGAAGTACTTTGGGGATAGATACGAACTTGTTAGTAGAAAGTACCTCGTGTGAATAACTTGATTGTATTGGTTTGTGATAGCCTTGTAATACTTTCTTGTTGCTTTGATAAGTAAGCGTGTTAGGATGCTACGTGTGTTAGTATCTTGTGATGTTTGTGTAAAGGGTTTCCCTTGATTGTGCTTATTAACTATCGATCGTTATGATAGTATTGTGGCATTCATCTCTTGAGGTGATTAGGGGTTAAAGCGCCCTCCGTCTGCGGGGTAGACTCGGTGATGCAGGACCGTGATTCGAGAATACCTCATGCGGGTCACGGGGCCTATGCGAGCTACGAGTTCCAGTTAGTGTGCGTCCTTTATGGGCATGCGGTCGCGTGGCCATGCGGACTCGAAAGTCGGGGCGATGCGGGAGTAGCTACCCTCGATGCGGGAATACCTCATGCGGGCGATGAGATTGGCCTATCGGGCTGCGGGAAGTTCGAGGACTAGGCCGCGCATTAGATCTGCGGGCAAGTGGCGGCTTTGATCATGTGGCGGTCAGACGAATCTTATGATCTGATTCATGACCTTGTTGAGTGCGTAGGTGTTAGTAGTCGGCTATGCCTTCGTGCTTACCATGCGGTTTTATTTGGACACAGTGGGACACGGTGTTCATGTGTATTCCTTGGTGTTTTTCTATCATGAGCTGCGGTGAGGAAGGTATTCCACGGGCATGATTGATGTTATGGGCTTGAGACCCATAGTTATATTGGAGTGATGACTTTGAGGCGTGAGTCACGACTTGACACGGCCTTATTTATGGTGAAGCGTAGTTTGGTTATCATACATGTCTCTGCTTTGTATAGACTACTATGATTTCATTTCTGATTTATTTTTGTTTCACATACTAAATTTTTGTTATGCGACCTCGCCGAAAGCTGCGTTCATGCGAGTTGAGGTACACCGATCGTTGATCCTAGCTCTCGAGTCACGATTCGGCGTTTGGGAAGCTCCGTTCTCGGAGGCTTATCGATGGTATAGTCCCGCATGCGTAGTAAGTGTTTACATTCGGGGTTTGGCGGGGCCACTGTCCGCCATTGTGTCGTATCATTCTTAAGTGCATGAATCTTGTTGTGGCGGGGTTGGTAAAAAGGATTAAAGCTGTTCATTTGTAAAAGAGTTGATGGTTATTTATATGCGAAAGGCAAGTTTTCCTGATTATTGTTTTATATTTCTGTTATCTCGTATGTTGTTGTTTATGTTCCGTGATTACTCGATGTTGTGTCACTAGGGTGCGGGGTAAGGCACGATCCACGCCCGATTTGGTCGTGACAAAAGTGGTATCGAGGCGATTAATCCTCGGAAAGTGTCTGAACCGTATCCGATGAAGTCTTGATTATCGGGGTGTTGTGCACACCAATAATCGAGAGGCTATAGGATATTTAGGATTGGTTTCTATTCTTCTCACTCTGAGATCGTGCCTTAGAGGCATGTTGTAAGTTGGACCCTCGATGAAATTCTTTCCTTGCTCGTTATGCCTCGCGTAGGCAACCGGGCCCGGGAGGCAAAGCGGCCGAGGCTGCGAGTTGAGTCTGAGGAGGGTCACGAGGCTGCCCAATCATTACCTAGGGTAGTGCTTCATTCGGGATTTCTGCGGCGTCGCTGCCCGGTGAGTTTAGCTGCAGCGGCGGCGGTTCCTCTGCGGCCATGATATATGAACGCCGGTTCCACGGCCAGAGCAGAGAATTTAGATTGCAGAAGCGACCTGTTACTAGCTATGGATTTGGCTACGGAGGGTATACCTTAAGTGCTATGTTCGATAGCGGTGTGTTAGTTGTGATTAGAAATCACGGTGGGTTAGCGAGTAAGATTTTGGGGATAGAGAAGGTGTGAGCCTTAGAGTGTTATCGTAGAGACCTTAGAGGTAAGGCCGTCTCGAGTAAAGGTGTAGTGTTATGTTTGACCCTTATAGGAGTGCATAGTGCACGTGAGCTATGTTCGTGGGATAAGTCCACGAGTAGCGTGATTTGAAAGAAGGTAGTCGAGCTAGGAAGGCCGCTAGGTTTTCGTAACATGATTTGTGAAATTATTCCTTGGGAGCTAGTGTTTTGCGCAATGTCGGGTCGGGTTGAGGCCGTGTTGCGGGTCAACCCGCGGCATGTATGGTGGTGGGGTCAGTTTGTGGTGGTCGCCTTGTGGTAGTCACGAGGTGTTAGGCCCGAGTTTAGTTAACCAGGTATGAGTTCGTGGATGCGTTCGACCGATGGTCGGGCGATGGGGCGACCAGCCGTGTTCTTGATCGGGACCGTTTTACTCGGTGTGTTGAGTTATCGGAAAGGTTGTAAGGTTGCAGGTGCCTACCTTCACCTTATAATGACAGTGGAGCCAGTGCGGCTGTTTTTGTTTGGAAGTTTTGCGAGCATGTGTTAAGAACTCGGTAAGTCTCGAGAATCGCATTCGCCCTCGGGCGGTGTTTGGATTTGAGGATAGTTGTGGGGATTGTTGTCTCCTGTGGAGGGAGTGTTTAAGCTACCATTTCAGTGTTCGGATGTCGCCTTTTGAAGCCTTGTAGGGGCGGAAGTGTAAGTTGCCGATCGATTGGTTCGATGTTGGCAAGTTCGATTAGTTGGTTGAGCTTGTTCCGGTATTTGTGGATAGTCTGAAGCTTGTCTAGAAGAAGTTACGGCGGCTCGGAGAAATCGTGCGGATAATCGGCGGCGGCAGAGTTCGAGTTGTGGTCGGTCTTCTTGAAAGTACCACCCGGTTAGGGTGTGGCGAGTTTTGGAAACAAAGGAGCTTAGCGAGTTACTTGGGGCCGCACGAGTTCATGTGAAGAATAGGCGGGTTGCCTATATGTTAGCTTTTGCGTCCGACTTAGGAGGCGTGCCGATCTTCGTATTGTTATGATCGGGAAAGTATCGGAGATCCATCAGTGTTCGATTAATGATGACCACGTTAGAGATAGTAACCGAGTTTTGAAGCGGCCGTGTCGAGAATGTGGTAAGGATTGAGTGTACGAGATCCTCGGGATCATGGCGGCCGGTACCATTTGTTGGGTCGTCGGAGCAAGGCTCGCGACAAAGTGACAAAAGTGGTACCATTTGTTGGAGTCGCTTTGAGAAGGTTAATTCCTCGAGCGGTGACAAAGTGGTATCTACGACAAGTAAAGAGAAAGCGAGCATGTATGGCGAGCATAGATGTGATCATTTCTTTTGTAAAAGAAAGAGGCGAAGAAGTATATTTTAGACCCGAGGAGAAGTGTTTTGTGGTGATGATTAGAGGTGTTTCCTCGTGGGCTTAGATGTGGGTATTTGTGCGGTTGTTTCTATGGCGTGTGTGGCAGGATTGTTTCGTAAGTATAGTAGTGAAGACTATCTTGGCGCGTTTGTTTTTAGACTTAGAAGGAACATTGGGACGAATGTTTCTAAGAGGAAGAATGTTATACCCGTAGTCCCGGGGTATGTATGCGAGGGCGTGCGTGCGAGAATCTGACGAAAGATTGGAAAGGAAGAAGAGGCGATTTTTTCCACGGAAAAGTTTCGGTTTTGTGAAGGAAAAAGGTTCGTTAATGGGAATTGGATTCCCAGTTCGGTGTCGGACTTCTGGAATATTAGAGAATTATGGAATTTTATTTTGAAAATGGTCACGTGGGGCCACGGGAGAAATTCTGATTTTGTAGGGCCAGCTTTGTTTTGAGATTTTGGCCATTATGGATATTTTGGAAGATGTTTTATTTTGGGCCAATAGGAGGGTGACACGTGTCACCCGCCTAGGTAATGGCTTAGTAGAATGGCATTTGTGCCTGACACCGGTTAGAGTCGTTTTTTCGGCGAAGCGTTTTACATAACTTGCGAGGAAAATTCCGGCTATGTCTTTTCTCATTTTTGCGGATTTTTCAGAGGCGGAACATTTTGGACCAGCGAGAGCGGCGCTTGGCACCTCGTTGGTGGGCAAGGTGGGCGACGTGGGACGATTTGGGGTGTCAGTGGTAGATATTTTGGTAGATATTTGTGAGGGTTTTAAGGAGTAGGGACTAGGGGCACTTGGGCATATCTTGGCCTACACTTGTGTAACACTTGGCTCAATCTTGGCCATTGGTTGGCCTTGGCTTGTGCTATAAATACCCTCTCCACTTTGATGAATTCTTCATCCGTTCCTAAATGTTTCTAAGTGTGAAATCCCTCCTCTCCCTCTTGTTGACTCTCGTCCAAGAGCCCTCTCCCCTTTGAAAGGCCCTTGGCGAGAGCCCTCCCCACTCCTTTGAGGTCTTGTAGTGGGGTACCCCACTGCCTAGGTTGTTTCGTATATACCCCTTTTTTTGTGGTGTAGAAATACTCTCAAAGGTATTGTTGTAATGCCCAAATTTACCTTAGCCGTATACCTTGTTGTATTCTAAGGTTATACCTATCTGAAAAGCCGGATATACTATTATACTTTCCGTCGATCCAAAACCGAAACCACACAGGAAAATCTCCATAGTTAGTTGGAGTGTTATGTAGAAGTTGGTTAGAACTTCTAAGGGTGGTTTGGAGGCGGGTTGGGCGCCGGAGTTGGAGCTAAACCTTGCTCGGGAGGCGACATTTAACTCGGATATTTATGGGCTTATCGAGGTAATTATCTTGTCCTCTATTGTAATTGGATATTACATGTTGTAGGAATATATAGTTGAAGTATACTATATATATATAAGCGAACATAGCTTGTGGCAATGTCCTTGGACTTAAGCACAGAAGCTGAGCTGTAATTACATAGGGTGTATTCTGATGACTTGTGTAGTAGTAGTGGAGTAGAATTGTACCCGTTAGGGTTAGATGTATAACCCACTGGTTGGCTTGGTAGGCCTCGATAGAGAGGAGGTTTCTGTTTGTTGCGGGAGAGTCTTTGTAGAATTTTCGTAGAATGTTACGATGAGATCTAAATGTTAATAAGCGCCTTGTGGCCTTATAGGTTGATGTACTACGTGTGGCGCGATCTACGTGGCTTAAGGAGTAGCCGGCGTTTGGAAGTACTTGGGCGTTTTGCTATGAGTCGATACTCGTCGCGGTATGTGAACCTCTTCCTATCTCTTCTAGCATGATATGTGTGAACTATGTAATGCGGTGAGCGTCATGTGCTAAATGTGTTTGAGTGGTTTAAAACATAAAGTGTTATAACGGCTTTATGGGAAGTTGGTTATAACGACTTTATGTTAGTAAGAAGATACGTGTGGTTTTAAAGGTAAGCGATTTGAACTATAAGCGGCTTGTTATATGATAAGAAAGAACTTGAAGTATTTCAAAAGATTTTGAATCATTTTGAAAGAGAAGTAATACTTGGTGTTTGAAAACTTAAGAGTTATACTAGCTTTATGGGAAGTTAGGTATAACGGCTTAAGAATCTTTCTTGATTTGGAAATCGGAATGTGTATCGACAAACCAACTGCGGCGTTAATAAAGGAAATGTTTTGAATAATTAAGTATTATTAAAACCGGTAGAAACTTCCATCTGCATAGAAGCTAAGATGAGACAAAATGATATTTCTAGATCATGATTTCTTTGTAATAAGATTTTTATAAACAAGAATATCCTACTCACATAAGACTTATGTTTCTCAGTTGTTTAAAGAGAATTATATTCTTAAATGAATAAGACCATGAACTCTGAAACCTTTCTAAAATAAGAAAGCGTGAACATTTGAAATTAGGCAAACTTGGGCGTTTGGAAAATAATGTTGTTACTTGATTTTACAAAGGTAAGAGTTTTAGTTTTCTTAAAAGAATGATCACTCTATTTTATACTACGGGTATTGTGTGACTTATGTGAAAAAGCAGATCTTTTCTTAGATTTAATGTGTGAAGTACTTTGGGGATAGATACAGAACTTGTTAGTAGAAAGTACCTCGTGTGAATAACTTGATTGTATTGGTTTGTGATAGCCTTGTAATACTTTCTTGTTGCTTTGATAAGTAAGCGTGTTAGGATGCTACGTGTGTTAGTATCTTGTGATGTTTGTGTAAAGGGTTTC
Source organism: Przewalskia tangutica (assembly GCA_029844215.1). Lineage (NCBI taxonomy): Eukaryota > Viridiplantae > Streptophyta > Magnoliopsida > Solanales > Solanaceae > Przewalskia > Przewalskia tangutica. Next base: position 58,827,439 of record CM056719.1, read on the forward strand.
CACTTGATTGTGCTTATTAACTATCGATCGTTATGATAGTATTGTGGCATTCATCTCTTGAGGTGATTAGGGGTTAAAAGCCCTCCGTCGCGGGGTAGACTCGGTGATGCAGGACCGTGATTGAGAATACCTCATGCGGGTCTGAGGGCCTATCGCGAGCTACGAGAGTTCGAGTTAGTGTCGTCCTTTATGGGCATGCGGTCGCGTGGCCGTGCGGACTCGAAAGTCGGGGCGATGCGGGAGTAGCTACCCTCGATGCGGGAATACCTGCATGCGGGCGATGAGATTGGCCTATCGCGGGCTGCGGGAAGTTCGAGGACTAGGCGCGCATTAGATCTGCGGGCAAGTGGCGGCTTTGATCATGTGGATGCAGGCGGATCTTATAATCTGATTCATGACCTTGTTGATGCGTAGGTGTTAGTAGTCGGCTATGCCTTCGTACTTACCACATGCGGTTTTATTTGGACACGGTGGGACACGGTGTTCATGTGTATTCCTTGGTGTTTTTCTATCATAGGCTGCGGTGAGGAAGGTATTCCACGGGCATGATTGATGTTATGGGCTTGAGACCCGTAGTTATATTGGAGTGATGACTTTGAGGCGTGAGTCACGACTTGACTCTGGCCTTATTTATGGTGAAGCGTAGTTTGGTTATCATACATGTCTCTGCTTTGTATAGACTACTATGATTTCATTTCTGATATTTATTTTTGTTTCACATACTCGGTACTGTTGTGCGACCTCCTTGAAGCTGCGTTCATCTGCGAGTTGAGGTACACCGATCGTTGATCCTAGCTCTCGAGTCACAGATTCAGCGTTTGGGAAGCTCCGTTCTCGGAGGCTTATCGATGGTATAGTCCCATGCGTAGTAAGTGTTTACATTCGGGGTTTGGCGGGCCACTGTCCGCCATTGTGTCGTATCATTCTTAGAAGTGCAGTAATCTTGTTGTAGGCGGGGTTGGTAAAAAGGATTAAAATTTGTTCATTTGTAAAAGAGTTGATGGTTATTTATATGCCGAAAGGCAAGTTTTCACAGATTATTGTTTTATATTTCTGTTGTCTCATGTTGTTGTTTTATGTTCCGCTGATTACTCTGATGTTGTGTCACTAGGGTGCCCGGGGTAAGGCACCAGTCACGGGCCCAGTTTCGGGTCGTGACACGTGTAATCCCCTTTGATTGGTTGGTATGTTGAGCCTTAAATGTGGCATGTTTGGTTATTGTATTCGGCCTTGAAAAAGGTGGCAAAGTATGTAGAAACAAAGGAAGTCTTTGCCCGATTTTCCGTAGAATAAGAGGCCGTATACTTAGTATTATTCTCGCTAGAAACTAGAAATTGATAGTCATGTTGTGACCATTATAGGTTGACAATTCTCGTCACGACGTGTTCGGCAGCTTGTGGATTTAGTAGAAAGGTATGTGAACTATCTCCTCTTCTAGCATGATTCCTTAAGATAAAGAAAGTATGTCCTACTCCTTAAATGATCCATTCCTTGGTTATATTTGGATTGCCTAAAATAGAATTTGTTCTATGTACTTCCTTAATTGTACTTTGATGTTTAAATTGTAAGTTGTATAATCCATTGCCTTAGTGGAGTTTGGATTCTTAAGAGTGAAAGTATTTTTCTTAAAGTACATAGAGTCTTGAAAAGGAAGGGGTTTCCAAATCTTTTGGCTAGTGCCTTAGTTCCAAAACCTAAGGGTTGTTATAATGACTTTAGGGGAGTCAAATGAGTGATTTACTTAATTATTTTAAAAGAGGAGAAATGACATGATTTAAGAGAAGAAACTTGTTTTCTAAATATTAAGAGACTTGAATTATTTTGAAAGTTAAGAACTTGATTTGTAAGTATGTGATACTTGGTTTTAAAAGTATAAGCCTCTTGGTTATAAAAGAAATGAATATGTCCAAAACCATAAAGGGTTATAACGACTTTATGGGAAGTTGGTTATAACGGCTTTATGGAAGGTTAAGAAAGTTGTCTATTGTGATTAATGGGCATAAGTTGCCTAGATTGTAAAAATTTGAAGTTACTTGATTTCAAGCTTTGAAATGAGTTTTCTAAAAGGGTAGTAACTTACTTTGAAAAATAGACACACCTTGATACTACGGGTGTTAGTATCTTGGGGTTTTACATAGAAAGGAGTATTTTGAAAAGAATGTACGTACGTAGTACCTTGGCTTGTTTAATTGAGAATTATTCTATGTGTGCCTTGATAAGTACTTTGGCTTGTTTAATTGAGAATTATTCTATGTGTGCCTTGATAAGTACTTTGGCTTGTTTAATTGAGGAGTATTCTATAAGTGCCTTGAGTTTATAAAATGAAAGTCTAAAGATTTTATGAACTTGCCTATGTGTGCTGGTGATAGCATTTGAGTGCAAGTATTATATTTGTACGCTGCCGCGACTCTCGGTTGGAGGGCCGACTGTCTTGTTGTAAGTTTACTTGGGCGTCTGAAGCGGTGATGTGGGATTCCGGGTATGCTTCCATTATTTGTATTTCCCAGTAGTCATGCTTATCGATGTGGGATTAGGGCATCGACCATGATGGATACTCATGGACATGCTTATCGATGTGGGATTAAGGCGTGTGACCGGGAGGCGGGTTAGATTCGGTTGTTTGTATTACCCGTGGTCATGCTTATACGATGTGGGATTCCGGCGTGCGACCACGAGGATACTCGCTTGGACATGCTTATACGATGTGGGATTAGGCATGTGACGGAGGCGGGTTAGATTCGGTTGTTTGTATTACCCGTGGTCTTGCTTATCGATGTGGGATTAGGCGTGCGACCACGAGGATATTGTTATTCCATGGATTTGCCCTCGTGAGATTGAGTGACCTGGTGGATCAGTAGATAGCTTTTGTACTTGCCGTCGGTTTATGATGCGAGTGGATCACAGTGGTTCGTTTTCCTACTTGGCTCAAATGATTTTAGGACCACGAGTTGGACTTGGTGTTCGGTATGCCTATTGGTGTTATATTATATCATGGGTAGGAAGTGAGAAAGGATTCCACGGGCATGATTGATATTATGGGCGTGAGACCCATGGTTATATTTTAGTAATGACTTTGAGGGCATGCGTCCCTGACTTGATATGACTGCTTATGTATTGTGTAATGTAGGTTGCCTATCATACATGTCTCCTATTTTGTTTAGACTGTTATGATTTCATTACAGTGCTTACTGTTTCACATACTTGGTACATTCTTACGTCTTGACCTCCTTGAAGCTGCGTTCATGTCGCGTGTTTATGTCTGCGATTTGGTGATCTGCGGTGTAGGACCTTTCGAGTTTTGGATAGCTCCTCTGTTCGGGAGTTTATCTTTTGGTATAGTTCCTTGATCTGAGGCTTTTATGCGGTTATGGATGCAGCGGGGCCTTGTCGTCATATTTGATAAACTCTTAAGTGCAGTATTCATATGTGGGATTGGACTCATATGCGATGTAGTGTATTTTTATTATGTATATTATATGGCGGCCTTATCGGCTTTGCCACTTGCGTCGTTGGTTTTTTTAAAATGAGGTGTTATTTAAATTTTGCAGTTTGCTTAGTTGTTAAGGTAGAAGGGTGCCCAGGTAGGGCACGATCCGAGCTTGGGGTTCGTGGCGTGGTATCGAGCGATCGGTCCTCGGAATGTCTGAGGCCGTGTCTAGTAGAGTCTTGATTATCGGTGTGTTGCGCGCCACGCCCATAAGCAGGAGCTACGGGACATGTAGGAGTTAGTTTCTATTCTTCTCACTCTGAGATCGTGCCATAGAGCGTGTTAGTAAGAAAATTCCTCTCAGCGTATTTTTTGTATTCTGGTATGCCTCGAGGAGAACGATGCCAGAAGGGCAAAGGAGTAGCAGGAGCTACCAGTCAGACTCAGAGATTTGATAGGGCTTATGCCCAGGGTATACCGGATGTTGTTCCGCAGTCGGCGAGTTCTTCTGCGCCAAGTTTTGAGTCCCCAGCACCAGAGCCTCCAGTTTCTCAGTTAGGAGAAGACTATAGTTGTGTAGAGTTCACAAGTTGTGGTTACCCCATAATAAAGTAAAGACCGATAGGGAAGGATGTACAGTAGAAATACTTTGGCTTATGTGACGAACCTCTAGTGAATGGGAGGATAGGGTGAGAAGTACCTTGAGATAAGAGAAAGATTTATTTCAGACTAAGAATGAGAAGTTAAGTGTGACGATGGGTGGGTTATGGACTCATTTGGTCAGCCGATAGTATGGAATCGGGTAATGTCGATTGGATATGGTCGCTATGTGATAGGGTCACGAGAATCGAGGCCCAAGTCTAGTTGATTTTATGCGTGTACTAAATAAGTTTGAAAATCGATAAAGTATGACAAATAAGAAAATAAAGGAACCTCTAAGGATCCGTGTTTGAGAAAGCGTAACCTTGAGTTTTGTGAGAAGAAATTCGCGGACGGAAGGTCCATTGTTATGTCTACGTTTGTTATATGGTGGCCATGTGTGGCATCGTTGGTCTTGTGGAATATTGATTGATAGACTTGGTAAAGAGTTTATGCCGGAGTTGTATAGATTGAAAACCTACTAAGAACATTCGGGGACGAATGTTTCTAAGGGGGGAATAATGTTACACCTCGTAAGTCCAGGACATGTATAATAGAATGTACGTGTCACGACCCGATCCCGGGCCCGTGACTGGTGCCTTACCCCGGGCACCCTAGTGATACTACATCAGAGAAAACCAGCGGAAATAAAAACTTAAACATGAACATGAGACAAGATAATAAAGCAGGCCAACCAAGCGGTTACCTTCGATAAAATATATATAAACAACTCTTTCAAAGCGAGCAGTTTAATCCTTTTACAAAACCACCTTGCCCGATTACTCTGGACCTCTAAGATTTACAACAACTATGGCGGGACGGGGCCCGCCATACCCTGAATGTACAGAACCTACAACTCGGGAACACATGCAAAGATAAGCCTCAGAAGGAGCAGCTTCGATGCGCTGAAAGGTGATCTAAGGCGGGGATCGGCGGCCGATGTACTTCTACTGCGGCATGACGCGGCCCGAAGGAGGTCGATTACAAGTACCAAGTATGTGAAACTGTAAATACTGTAAATGAAATCATAATAGTCTATATAAAGCAGGAGACATGTATGATGACCAAGCTACAGTACATAACATATAACTAGTTACGTCAAGTCAGGGACTCACGCCCTCCAAATTATCACTCGTGCCCGTGGAATTTCTTCCTCACTGCCGGCAGTTTATGATATGACAATACCAAGGAGTATACATGAACACCAGGTCCCACCTGTGTCATAAAAACCGTATAGGACAAGTATAACTACCGAGATCCGACCGTACCAATAATATAATGCAACCAAAACGAAGCGTCTGGGGCAAGTCACGAGAGACTCACAGGATACCAAGGCGGTCACGTGGTGGCCGGGGCAAATCTGGTGACCACCGGGGACGAGCGTATCACGAGACCGTCCTACGCTGAGCAGGGCAAGTGCGGTGACTCACGGGTACCAAGGCGAATCGATCATGAGGCGGGCAAGTCGAGCCGACCACCGGGGACCAAGGCGAGCGATGAAACCTCATGGAGAGCTAGTCCATAAAAATAACAATTCTTGCACAACGAGGCTATCACCACAATCATAAGCAAATGCGCAACAACAAGCATAGGCAAGTTACACAACACAAGCATAGGCAAGTTACACAACAACGATATAGGCAAGTTTCACAACACAAGCATAGGCAAGTTACACAACTCGAGTTACTTTCATTTTATGCCAAAGTCGGGTTTTAACCCTAAAGTACTACGTCGTTAAATTCCTTTTAAAGAGATCCATTCCTTTTATAAAAGTCACCCGATGTCCGTAGTATAAAAATAGAGTGACGAACATTGTTAAGTAAACAAAAATGCTTTCCTTTGTAAAAATCAAGTAACAACCTTATTTTCCAAGCGTTGAGTTTGCCTAATTTCAAATGCTCAAGTTTCTCATTTTTAGAAAATGTCTAAGTAGTTCATAGTTTTAATCCTTTAAAACATAATTCTCCTTTAATGATTTGAGAAACATATGCCTTATATGTGAGTAGGTTATTCTTGTTTATAATCGATCTTATTAAGCGACCATGATCTAGGATATGTAATATCATTTTGTCTCATCTTAGCTTCTATGCGGATGGAGGTTTCTCTGGTTTTTAATACGATACATCATTATTCAATACATTTTCCTTTATTACGCTGCGTGGTGCAGTCGATACATTACGATTTCGAAATCGGTAAAACATTATCCCTTTAAATAAAACCAAGTACTCATTACTCACGAATGAGGTTTCACACAAACATTCACATTAAACAAATAAGTTAAGTCTCTTATCTTATAAGATCAAGTCTCTTAACTTCTAACATCAGTAAACCATTTTCTTTACCTCTCTTAAGACATTATACCTAACTCCCCATAAAGCTAGTATAACTCTTTTTAAAACCTTTAAAACCAAGTGTTACTCTCACTTCAAAACGATTTATAAATCTTTTGAAATACATCAAGTTCTTTATTATAACTAGCCAGTTATAATTCACATCAGTTACCTTTTAAAACCACAAAGTATTTTCTTACCTACATAAAGCTGTTATAACCGACTTCCCATAAAGCCGTTATAACACTTTATGTTTTAAACCAATCAAATACATTTAGCACATGTACGTCTACCGTACTACATAGTTCACACATATCATGCTAGAAGATATAGGAAGAGGTTCACATACCTCGCGACGAGTGCCGACTAATAGCAAAACGCTCCAAGTACTTCAAACCGTCGCCTACTCCTTAAGCCACGTAGATCGCACCACACGTAGTACTTCAACCTATAAGGCCACAAGGCGCTTATTAACATCGTTCCATATTCTACAGAAAATTCGGCAGCACCTCCCCATGCGGCGTTAATCTCCTCCTTTACCAGGTAGGCTACCAAGCCAACCGAGGGTTTGCACGTCTAACCGGACGTGTACAATTTTACTCACAGAATACAACACAAGTCTACTGTAATACAGTCCTATGTAATTACAGTTCAGTTCTCTTATTTAAATTCAGGCTTAAGTCGCAAGACATTGCCGTAAGTATTATTCAGGCTTAAGTCAAAAGACATTGCCGCATGGTATGTTCAATTCTATATATAGTATACTTTAACTATATACTCCTACAACATGTAATTTCCAATTACAAATGAAGGTCAAGAATGTTTACCTCGATAAGCCCAAAATTATCCGAGTTTATATGTCGATCTGAGCAAGGTTTAGCTCTACTCAGAGTGCTCGATCCGCTCAACAACCCTTAGAAGTTCTAACCAACTTCTACTTATAACTTCAACTACGGGTGAAGATTTACTTAGGGTTTCGTTTTTAGCGGCGAGGAAAGTATAATGGTATTTTCTGGGCTAGTATAAGTGTAACCTTGGGAATACTACAAGGTATTTGGGCCAAGGTATTTGGACATTATAACAATACTAGGAGAGTATTTCTATACCACTACAAGGGGGAGGGGGAAACTCTCGGCCAAAGGCCACTAGGAGGGGGAGGGGGAGAGGCTTTGGACGAGAACTACAAGAGGGAGGGAGTATTTTGAGACTTAGGTAGATTGCTCAATTTTTGGATGAAGAAAGTTCATCAACTAAGGGGGTATTTATAGGTCAAGTGAAGGCCAACCAATGGCCAAGATGGTGCCAAGTGCAAGGCAAGTGTAAGGCCAAGATTAAGCCATGTGCAACCTTATCCATCTACACAAAAATATCCTACCTAACCCTTGACCAAAATTGGGCAACAAAAACGTGCCAAGAATGGCCAATTGCCGTCAACCTCTTCCGATGTGAGGTGACACATGTCACCCTCCCGTTGGTCCAAAATGTTACGTCTCTCGGAAAAATCCGCAAAAATTATAAATGACATAGCCGGAATTTTCCCTCTACGAGCTAATGGAAGCGTTTAGTCGGCGACTCTAGCAAGGTGTTGTGTACAAATTTCGAATCTATGCCTACTTTAAGGCTCAAATTGTATCGTCACGCCCTCACATACTCTGGAAATACGGTATAACATTCTCCCTCGCCCGAAACATTCGTCGAATGTTCCTTCTCGAGCAGATAATGATAGAGTTCTTCTAAAAAGTTGCCAGCGCCACTGGCGCCACGAAACACCAGCGTAAATACTTACATCCAAGTCCACGAGGAAACACCTCTAACATCACAAACCTTTGTCACCTTGCGCGAGGTTCTAGTGTCACTCCGTGACCCGACAAATGGTGCCGGACTGCATGCGATTCACGAGGTCTAAAATATACATCCTTCGCACCTTCTCGTTACAAGAAATGATCATATCTATGCTCGCAATACATGCTCGCCTTTACCCTTACTCGTCGTACTCTTCTCGAACAACTTGAACTCTTACAGTATCGTACCACACACTTTAGTCAACGCACGTTTCCAACCCTTGGAGCCACTACCTCCAAACTTGGTCATCTTACTAGCTTCACTTCTTTACTAAGGCCATTCCGGCCTTCACGAACCGATTCTGGTCGAACATACCCACGAACTCATCGATGGTCATCTAAACTGGGCCTAGCACCCTCGTGACCACACTGGCGGGACCACCCAGCTGACCCCACTTTGAAACCGGCCGCGGGTTGGCCTCAACGTAGCCCAACCCGATCCACTAACGCATCACGCTCTTGTTCCCAGGCGGAACAATCTTACCTCAACAGTCATGAAAGCTACCACTTCCATTTAACCTTTACTCGAGAAATTATCACACAACACATTCTAGGCAAAAATGTATTGACAAGGATCACTTGCAAAATCTGGTACTCAAGCGACCTTACATCTAAGGTCTCAACATGAAATATTCTAAAGTTCACACTTTCCACGCCATACAAATCCTTGACTAGCCAAGCTTTCTAACTCATAACCATCATAATGCTATCCGAGCGTAGCACACAATAATAAGGTCATCATCTCATGCATACAAATCTTTAAAGGGTTAAGGATATACCTGAAAATAGGCGGTTCAAAGGACCGCTAAATCTGGGAACTTCCACCGCGACCTCTCAGGGCTGCCGTGTCTGAACATCTGCTGGCTATGGAAGGTGAAGAACACGCAACTGATCTAGTAGTCCATGCTATCCTGCCAGCTACCACAGTCGGGACGATCTCTTGCCGATGGCCCTGTACGCAAAAATAACAATCCCAGAGTTAGTACGACACTCTCCTTTATGAAGCTTTCCAACGCCACACTGAGACAAGGGCAACCTCATCCGTGAGCATTCTGCTCCGCGAAAATCTGAAACACAGGAGCCCACGACGCTCCTGAATATCTCGAAGGTCCCGAAGGCTGTGGAGGACCACTCTGTACTGGTGGAGGCGCATAACTGGCCTGCTGCTGAGGCGGTCCGCCTCGAAAGTCACCAAAGGACCCTGCTGTTCTGGCCCTCTTCTGCTGACCCTGGTCATTCCGTCGATTTATCCTCTCCTCACATCCCAGTGCATAAGCCTGCATGCGGGCAATGTCCATGCCCGGCTGAAGAGCTACACCCGAACAACTCTCGGCTAGGTGATCATCGAGCCCTGTAACAAATCGGTGCACTCGATCCTCCATACTAGCTACCAACGCGGGGACGTACCGGGCCAATGAGTCGAACTCCACATTGTACTCCCGAACTGTACGCCCGTTCTGTCGTAACACCAAAAATCTGTCTGCCCGAGCCCTCCTCATCAGTGGAGGCAAGAAATGTGCAAGAAAGGCCTCTGAGAACTCGTCCCATAAAGCTGGAAGTGCATGCTCTCCCCGGGACAGCTCCCACGAATCAAACGATCATTGCGGTATCACGCAGCTGATGCGAACCTAGGACCACCGACTCGGTCTCCGATGCCTTGATCACTCTCATGATCCGCTGTAACTGTCGGATGAACTCCTGCGGATCATCCTCAGGCCTCGACCCATAAAACTCTGGCGGCCTACAACTCAGAAAATCCCGTAGCCTCGAACTATCTGATCTAGGGTGAACCACTGGTGCTACTGGAACTGCTGCGTCCAGCCTATCCTCAAGTCTGGCCTGACCACGGCCGTTAATCGGGCCCGCTCCTTGTAACTCATCTCCTGCTCCGGTGCGGATGGAGGCTCGTGTCTTGTGGTCTCTGCCATTGCTCTCGCGACTCCTCTGCTGCCTTGCCCACGGGCGGGTTGCCTTACGCGGAGGCATAAGCGGTAAAAGCGAAACGTCGGAGGGTCGATCTTATCACACGCTCTAAGGCACGATCTCGGAATGAGAAGAATGGAAACCAATCCTAAATGTCCTGCGACCTCACGATTATAGATGTGGTGCACAACACATCGATAATCAAGACTCTACTGAACACGGTGCTGTAGACACTTCCGAGACTAAGCGCTCGATACCACTTTTATCACGACCCGATCCGGGCGTGGCGTGCCTTACCGGGCACCTAGTGATACTACATCGAGAGAAAACCAGCGGAAATAAAAACTTAAACATGAACATGAGACAAGATAATAAAAGCAGGCCAACCAAAGCGGTTACCTTCCAATAAAATATATATAAACAACTCTTTCAAAAGCGAGCAGTTTAATCCTTTTACAAAACCACCTTGCAGATTACTCTGGACCTCTAAGATTTACACAACTATGGCGGACAGGGGCCCGCCATACCCACAGAATGTACAAGAACCTACAACTCGGGGAACACATGCAAAGATAAGCCTCAGAAGGAACAGAGCTTCCCAATGCGTGAAAGGTGATCCTAAGGCGGGGATCGGCGACGATGTACTTACTGCGGCGTGAGCGGCCCGAAGGAGTCGATCTACAACAGTACCAAGTATGTGAAGCGTAAATCACGTAAATGAAATCATAATAGTCTATATAAAGCGGGAGACATGTATGATGACCAAGCTACGATGCATAACATATAACTAGTTACATCAAGTCGGGGACTCGCGCCTCCAAATTATCACTCGTGCGTGGAATTTCTTCCTCACCGCCGCGGTTTATGATATGACAATACCAAGGAGTATACATGAACACGAGTCCCACGTGTCATAAAAACCGTATAGGACAAGTATAACTACCGGATCCGGACCGTACCAATAATATAATGCAACCAAAACACGAAGCGATCACGGGGCAAGTGCGGCCGACTCAGGATACCAAGGCCGGTCACGTGGTGGCCGGCAAGTCTGGTGACCACGGGGACCAAGGCGTATCACGAGACTTCGTCCTACTAATCGAAGCAGGGCAAGTCGCGGTGACTCGGGTACCAAGGCGAATCGGTCATGAGGCAGGGCAAGTCGAGGCCGACCACCGGGGACCAGGCGAGCGAAGAAACCTCATGGAGAGCTAGTCCATAAAAATAACAATTCTTGCACAACCAAGGCTATCACCACAATCATAAGCAAGTACGCAACAACAAGCATAGGCAAGTTACACAACACAAGCATAGGCAAGTTACACAACAACCAGTATAGGCAAGTTTCACAACACAAGCATAGGCAAGTTACACAACTCAAGTTACTTTCATTTTATGCCAAAGTCCGGGTTTTTAACCCTAAAGTACTACGTACGTTAAATTCCTTTTAAAGAGATCCATTCCTTTTATAAAAGTCACCCGATGTCCGTAGTATAAAAAATAGAGTGACGAACATTGTTAAGTAAACAAAAATGCTTTCCTTTGTAAAAATCAAGTAACAACCTTATTTTCCAAACGTTCAAGTTTGCCTAATTTCAAATGCTCAAGTTTCTCATTTTTAGAAAAGGTCTCGTAGTTCATAGTTTTAATCCTTTAAAACATAATTCTCCTTTAATGATTTGAGAAACATATGCCTTATATGTGAGTAGGTTATTCTTGTTTATAATCGATCTTATTAAGCAGCCATGATCTAGGATATGTAATATCATTTTGTCTCATCTTAGCTTACATGCGGATGGAGGTTTCTCGGTTTTAATACGATACATCATTATTCAATACATTTTCCTTTATTACGCTGCGGTGATGCAGCCGATACACATTCTGATTTCCGAAATCAGTAAAACATTATCCCTTTAAATAAAACCAAGTACTCATTACTCACGAATGAGGTTTCACACAAACATTCACATTAAACAAATAAGTTAAGTCTCTTATCTTATAAGATCAAGTCTCTTAACTTCTAACATCAGTAAACCATTTTCTTTACCTCTCTTAAGACATTATACCTAACTCCCCATAAAGCTAGTATAACTCTTTTTAAAACCTTTAAAACCAAGTGTTACTCTCCCTTCAAAACGATTTATAAATCTTTTGAAATACATCAAGTTCTTTATTATAACTAGCCAGTTATAATTCACATCAGTTACCTTTTAAAACCACAAAGTATTTTCTTACCTACATAAAGCTGTTATAACCGACTTCCCATAAAGCCGTTATAACACTTTATGTTTTAAACCAATCAAATACATTTAGCACATGTACGTCTACCGTACTACATAGTTCACACATATCATGCTAGAAGATATAGGAAGAGGTTCACATACCTCGCGACGAGTGCCGACTAATAGCAAAACGCTCCAAGTACTTCAAACCGTCGCCTACTCCTTAAGCCACGTAGATCGCACCACACGTAGTACTTCAACCTATAAGGCCACAAGCGCTTTATTAACATCGTTCCATATTCTACGAAAATTGGCGACTCTCCCGCAGCGTTAATCTCCTCGCTGAGGCGGCTACCAAGCCAACCAGGGGGGGGGGGTTGCACGTCTAACCGGACGTGTACAATTTTACTCACAGAATACAACACAAGTCTCTTTATGTCTGATCCTATGTAATTACTGATTCGTTCTCTTATTTAAATTGGCTTAAGTCGCAAGACATTGCGTAAGTATTATTCGAGCTTAAGTCAAAGACATTGCCGCCTATGTTCAATTCTATATATAGTATACTTTAACTATATACTCTACAACATGTAATTTCCAATTACAATGAAGGTCAAGAATGTTTACCTCGATAAGCCCAAAATTATCCGAGTTTATATGTCGATCCTGAGCAAGGTTTAGCTCTACTCAGGAGTGCTCAATCCGCTCCAAACAACCCTTAGAAGTTCTAACCAACGTCTACTTATAACTGCAACTACGGGTGAAGATTTACTTAGGGTTTCGTTTTAGCGGCGAGGAAAGTATAATGGTATTTTAGGCTAGTATAAGTGTAACCTTGGGAATACTACAAGGTATTTGGGCCAAGGTATTTGGACATTATAACAATACTAGGAGAGTATTTCTATACCACTACAAGGGGGAGGGGGAAACTCTCGGCCAAAGGCCACTAGGAGGGGGAGGGGGAGAGGCTTTGGACGAGAACTACAAGAGGGAGGGAGTATTTTGAGACTTAGGTAGATTGCTCAATTTTGGATGAAGAAAGTTCATCAACTAAGGGGGTATTTATAGGTCAAGTGAAGGCCAACCAATGGCCAAGATGGTGCCAAGTGCAAGGCAAGTGTAAGGCCAAGATTAAGCCATGTGCAACCTTATCCATCTACACAAAAATATCCTACCTAACCCTTGACCAAAATTGGGCAACAAAAACGTGCCAAGAATGGCCAATTGCCGTCCAACCTCTTCCAATGTGAGGGTGACACATGTCACCCTCCCGTTGGTCCAAAATGTTACGTCTCTCGGAAAAATCCATAAAATTATAAATGACATAGCGGAATTTTCCTCGAAAGCTGTGGAACCGTTTAGACGAAAACACGACTCTAACCGGGTGTTGTGTACAAATTTCGAATCTATGCCTACTTTAAGGCTCAAATTGTATACGTACGCCCTCACGTACATACTCTGGAAATACGGGGTATAACAGTACGTAAGGAATCAAGACTTGGAAATTAGTACGAAAGGAAGAATTGTTTTTCCGACGGAAAACCTTCCGAACGTCGGAAAGGAAAAATGTTCGTTGATGAGAATTGGATTCTCAAAATTTATTATTTGAGGAATATGGAACTTTTAACATTATGGAAATTTATTTTTACGGATTTGGTCACGTGGGGCCCACCCGAGAAATTTTACGTTTTGCGGGACCCACGGGGGTTACGAAATTTTGTAGACGAATGAGAGAACGACACGTGGCACCTCCCCCATATGCCCTTGGACAAAATTTAGCAAGGTTATAATGGTCATTTGACCATTGTGGATGATAAGTCTTCAAGCTTGAGATTGTTGACTTGTCAACTTGGCCATTATCCAAGTGTTCTTCATCCTAGCCACTCAAGTGTTGCAATCTTGACCCTACATTGTGTTATATATACCACACTAGTATCAAGACAAGGTCTTCCACACTTAGAAAAATTAGAGAACATTTGTGCCAAGAAAAGAGGCTCTCGGGTTTACACATGTTCCACACAAAAAAAATTTGTAGTTTTGATCCATTATCCACAAGACATAAACCCAAGGTCCCTAAGGGTATTGTAAGTATATCTCAATAGAAATATCTCGGAAAAACGACGTTTTCACGTTAGTCGCAAGGCGAAAACCTAAGTAGTTTTCCTAGTTTTGGATTGGAAATGGAAGAGAAGTTGGTTGTGAACTTCTAAAGGCTTCAAATATCGGATTGGAGCGTAAAGGAAAGGAGCTAAGAATTGCTAAGGCGAGACTTTGAATCTTGGAAATTTTAAGGGCTTGTAAAGGTATAAATCTTGTCGTTTTAGCAATTAAAGTTTACTTATCATTGTAGTTATGGATATTAGCAAGCATGAGGTATTTAGTATGAGGTTTGATAAGTTTATTGGCTATTGGAACCCTAATCCGAAAACTAGCATGTTTAGCCTTAAGATTACAATTCAAGTTGATTATTAGTTTAAGTCGTCGTATGTTGTATAAGAAGGAAATTGTAGTTGTTGAAGTTGTTTATGACTATATAACATGTTAGATCTTGGAACTTGGAATTGGAAAAGAATTTGGAAAGGACTTGTGTTGTTGTATTAAGTTAGCCGAGAAATGGCTTTTGGAGTATTAAACTACTTGGTATGAATTGTGGGGCGGAATTTTACACGTATTGTTAGGCGTGTAATCCCCTTTGATTGGTTGGTATGTTGAGCCTTAAATGTGGCATGTTTGGTTATTGTATTCGGCCTTGAAAAAGGTGGCAAAGTATGTAGAAACAAAGGAAGTGCTGCCCGATTTTCCGTAGAATAAGAGACCGTATACTTAGTATTATTCTACGTTAGAAACTAGAAATTGATAGTCATGTTGTGACCATTATAGGTTTACAATTCTACGTACGGCGTATTCGGCTTAGCTTGTGGATTTAGCCGAAAAGGTATGTGAACTATCTCCTCTTCTAGCATGATTCCTTAAGATAAAGAAAGTATGTCCTACTCCTTAAATGATCCATTCCTTGGTTATATTTGGATTGCCTAAAATAGAATTTGTTCTATGTACTTCCTTGATTGTACTTTGATGTTTAAATTGTAAGTTGTATAATCCATTGCCTTAGTGGAGTTTGGATTCTTAAGAGTGAAAGTATTTTTCTTAAAGTACATAGAGTCTTGAAAAGGAAGGGGTTTTCAAATCTTTTGGCTAGTGTCTTAGTTCCAAAACCTAAGGGTTGTTATAATGACTTTAGGGGAGTCAAAGGAGTGATTTACTTAATTATTTTAAAAGAGGAGAAATGACATGATTTAAGAGAAGAAACTTGTTTTCTAAATATTAAGAGACTTGAAGTATTTTGAAAGTTAAGAACTTGATTTGTAAGTATGTGATACTTGGTTTTAAAAGTATAAGTCTCTTGGTTATAAGAGAAATGAATATGTCCAAAACCATAAAGGGTTATAACGACTTTATGGGAAGTTGGTTATAACGGCTTTATGGAAGGTTAAGAAAGTTGTCTATTGTGATTAATGGGCATAAGTTGCCTAGATTGTAAAAATTTGAAGTTACTTGATTTCAAGCTTTGAAATGAGTTTTCTAAAAGGGTAGTAACTTACTTTGAAAAATAGACAGACCTTGATACTACGGGTGTTAGTATCTTGGGTTTTTACATAGAAAGGAGTATTTTGAAAAGAATGTACGTACGTAGTACTTTGGCTTGTTTAATTGAGAATTATTCTATGTGTGCCTTGATAAGTACTTTGGCTTGTTTAATTGAGAATTATTCTATGTGTGCCTTGATAAGTACTTTGGCTTGTTTAATTGAGGAGTATTCTATAAGTGCCTTGAGTTTATAAAATGAAAGTCTAAAGATTTTATGAACTTGCCTATGTGTGCTGGTGATAGCCTTTGAGTGCAAGTATTATATTTGTACGCTGCCGCGACTCTCGGTTGGAGGGCCGGCTGTCTTGTTGTAAGTTTACTTGGACGTACCGACGGTGATGTGGGATTCCACGGGTATGCTTCCATTATTTGTATTACCCCATGGTCATGCTTATACGATGTGGGATTCCGGGGCATGCGACCACGAGGGATACTCCTTGGACATGCTTATACGATGTGGGATTCCGGGGCATGTGACCAGGAGGCGGGTTAGATTCCCGGATTTGTTTGTATTACCCCATGGTCATGCTTATACGATGTGGGATTCCGGGGCATGCGACCACGAGGGATACTCCTTGGACATGCTTATACGATGTGGGATTCCGGGGCATGTGACCAGGAGGCGGGTTAGATTCCCGGATTTGTTTGTATTACCCCATGGTCATGCTTATACGATGTGGGATTCCGGGGCATGCGACCACGAGGGATATTGTTATTCCATGGATTTGCCCTCCATGAGATTGAGTGACGCAGGCTGGATCTGGTAGATAGCTTTCGTACTTGCCCCCGTCAGTTTTATGATGCAGGCTGGATCTGGTGGTTCGTTTTCCTACTTGGCCCGTACAGTTTTTAGGACACAGGTGGGACTTGGTGTTCAGGTATGCCTATTGGTGTTATATTATATCATGGACTGCCGGCAGTGAGAAAGGATTCCACGGGCATGATTGATATTATGGGCGTGAGACCCATGGTTATATTTTAGTAATGACTTTGAGGGCATGCGTCCCTGACTTGATATGACCGCTTATGTATTGTGTACTGTAGGTTTCCTATCATACATTTCTCCTGTTTTGTTTAGACTGTTATGATTTCATTACAGTGCTTACTGTTTCACATACTTGGTACATTCTTCGTCTCGACCTCCGGAAGTGCGTTCATGCCGCATGTTTATGTACGCAGTTTGGTGATCTTCAGGTGTAGGACCCTGCTCAGAGTTTTTGGATAGATCCATCTGTTCAGGAGTTTATCTTTTTGGTATAGTTCATTCGATCTGAGCTTTGTATGCGGTTATGGGTGCTGCGGTCTTGTCGTCGTATTTGATAAACTCTTAGAGGTCTGTATTCATATGTGGGATTGGACTCATGTACAGTGTAGTGTATTTTTATTATGTATATTATATGGCAGCCTTGTCGGCTTTGCCCTTGCAAGTAGATTTTTTTTTTTTTAAAATGAGGTGTTATTTCAATTCCGCAGTTTGCTTAGTTGTTAAGGTAGAAGGGTGCCCAGCTAGGGCACCAGTCACGAGCAGGTTCGGGCGTGACAGTGGTATCGAGCGATCGATCCTCGGAATGTCTGAGGCACCGTGTCTAGTAAGTCTTGATTATCGGTGTGTTGCGCGCCACACCCATAAACAGGAGGCTACGGGACATTTAGGAGTTGGTTTCTATTCTTCTCACTCGAGATCGTGCCATAGAGGTGTTAGTAAGAAAATTCCTCTCGGCGTATTTTTGTGTTCTGACTATGCCTCGAGGAGAACCTTGATGCCCAGAAGGGCAAAGGAGTAGCAGGAGCTACCAATCAGACTCAGAGATTTGATAGGGCTTATGCCCAGGGTATACCGGATGTTGTTCCGCAGTCGGCGAGTTCTTCTGCGCCAAGTTTTGAGTCCCCAGCACCAGAGCCTCCAGTTTCTCAGTTAGGAGAAGACTATAGTTGTGTAGAGTTCACAAGTTGTGGTTACCCCATAATAAAGTAAAGACCGATATGGAAGGATGTACAGTAGAAATACTTTGGCTTATGTGACGAACCTCTAGTGAATGGGAGGATAGGGTGAGAAGTACCTTGAGATATGAGAAAGATTTATTTCAGACTAAGAATGAGTAGTTAAGTGTGATGATGGGTCGGGTTATGGACTCATTTCGGGTCAACCGATAGTATGGAATCAGGTGATGTCAGTTGGATATTGTCCCGCTATGTGATAGGGTCACGAGAATGCAGGGCCCAAGTCTAGTTGATTTTGTACGTGTACTAAATAAGTTTGAAAGTACGAGAAAGTATGACAAATAAGAAAATAAAGGAACCTCTAAGGATCCCGTGTTTGAGAAGACTGTAACCTTCGAGTTTTGTGAGAAGGGGTCGCGGACGGAAGGTCCATTGTTATGTCTACGTTTGTTATGTGGTGGCCATGTGTGGCATCGTTGGTCTTGTGGAATATTGATTGATAGACTTGGTACAGAGTTTATGCCGGAGTTGTATAGATTGAAAACATACTAAGAACATTCGGGGACGAATGTTTCTAAGGGGGGAATAATGTCACACCTCGTAAGTCCAGGACATGTATAATAGAATATACGTAAGGAATCAAGACTTGGAAATTAGTACGAAAGGAAGAATTGTTTTTCCGACGGAAAATCTTCCGAACGTCGGAAAGGAAAATGTTCGTTGATGAGAATTGGATTCTCAAAATGTATTATTTGGGGAATATGGAACTTTTAACATTATGGAAATTTATTTTTACGGATTTGGTCACATGGGGCCCACCCGAGAAATTTTACGTTTTGCGGGACCCACGGGGGTTACAGAATTTTGTGGACGAATGAGAGGGCGACACGTGGCACCTCCCCCACATGCCCTTGGACGAAATTTAGAAAGGTTAGAATGGTCATTTTGTCACGACCCGACCCCGGGCCCGCGACTGGTGCCTTACCCCGGGCACCCTAGTGATACAACATCAGAGAAAATCAGCGGAAATAAAAACATACACATGAAACAAGATATACGATAATGAAATAAGAAAAACAGGCTAACCAAAACGGTTACCTTCCTGAATATATAAATAAAACTTGAACGACGATTCATCCCTTTTTCAAACTCGCCCACAACTACATGGACCTCTGCGAATGTTATAACAACAACGACGGGGCGGGCCGCCATACCCGAATGTAAGTACCTACAACAACAGGACTATACCGAATAAGCCTCGGAGAAAGCGGAGCTTCCCAAAACGTGAGCGTGATCCTATGGCGAGGATTGGCGGTGTACCTCTACTGCGGCATGAACGCAGCCGGGCGAGGTCGGTACAACAGTACCAAGTATGTGGCTGAAAATCGTAAATGAAATCATAATAGTCTATATAAAAACAGAAGACATATATGATAACCAATTTACGATGCACAATATATGCGATCATGTCAAGTCGAGGACTCACGCCCAAAGTCATCACTCAAATATAACCATGGGTCTCATGCCCACAATATCAATCATGCGTGGAATTCCTTCCTCACTGCCGTGATCCATGATATAAAAGCACCAAGGAATACACATGAACACGTGTCCCACTGTGTCATAATAAAACCGTCTGGGGTAAATGCGAAGGCATAGCCGACTACTAAAACCACGCAGTACCAGCGGTCATAAAGCGTATCACGAGAAGCTATCTGAACCGCCACATGATCGAAGGCGGCCACTCGCCCGCGATATCAAATGTGCGCGTCTAATCCTGGAACTTCCCGACTCGCGTAGGCCACTCACAGGCCCGCGTGAGGTATTCCCGCATCGAGGGTAGCTACTCCCGGCATCGCACGGACTCGCGATCGCGTAGGCCACATAGACCGCGTGACCACAAAGGCCGCACACTAACACGGAACTCGTAGCTCGCATAGGTCCCTGGACCCGCATGAGGTATTCTCGAATCATGGTCCCGCATCGCTGAGTCTACCCGCGTCGGAGGCGGCTTAACCCCGGTATCATGTCAAGAGGTGAGGATATAATACTAACATAACGACATTGTTAAACAACATAAGCACAACAAGGGAAACCCCTTTACACAAACATCACAAGACACTAACACACGTAGCATCTTAACATGTCTACTTATCAAACCATCTTACTACACTTTCCAGAAATCAATACAAGACTTTCATAAAAAAATAAGTAAATCGTTCCGTCTATCTTCCTTAAGTCGTTATACCTAACTTCCCATAAAGCTAGTATAACACTTAAGCTTTTAAAACCAAGTATTCATTTTCTTTCAAAAATGGTTAATAATTCTTTGAAATACTTCCAGATTCTTTTTATTTAAACTCAAGTCAAAAGACATCAAAGTAAAACCAAAACAATTTCCATACCTTCTTTTAAAACAAAGGCACTTCTCCTTTAAAAGTCAAGTAGCAATATAATTTTTTAAACCAAGTGTCTTACTCTTTTAAAAACAAGTAACCTATACCTTTAAATCAAGTTACTTCTCCTTTCCCAAAATCAAGTTGTTTATAAGTCAAGTTATCATTTTAAATCCAATGATAAAACCATTCTTATTTTCGAAATCAAGATAACTTTATTTTTTAAAAGACCACACACCCATTACTCATGAGTGGGATTTTACAACTTTTTAACATAATTCAAGTCCCTAATGTTTCATAATAAGTCACTTAACTTTGGAATCAAGTCAAGGACACAAAAGGAAAATCAACTTCCTTTAAACACACGTGCGTCTACCGCACTAAATATATTTCACAAATATCATGCTAGAAAGGATAGGAAGAGGTTCACATACCTCCTCGGCTAAACCCACTTGCCAAGTTGAATACGCCGCGCGTAAAATGTCAACCTCGATTCCACGTAATTATCTGAGTCAGGAGGGTTGGAATTACGGATGATAACACCTTGATTTAATCTAGAAAATTAGTATGGCAATATTTTCCCTTCAAAGGCACTGGTCGAATAGGGCTCAAGTGTTAATTGTATGTGGAAGACGAAAATAACAAGGAAATGAATTGCAAATTTTGTTTTGTTAACAGAAGTCGAAATAGGGCAATAATCGATTCTGGTATGTTAAGTTAAATGGAGAACAAATTGCCTTTCTTGGCTTTATCCAAATGTTCATTCATACATATTGTCTCCCACGTATTCCTAAGTCAGCATATAAATTTCCCCTCAAAAGATATTTTAAGAGCATTAAATGAATGCTAATAATGATGTCTTCCACTTGCTTTTAAAATGTTTACACACCCTGCTATTTAATCGACACGCACCCACCGCAAAACGTGTCCACTTCGTTATTATTAATTAAGTGACCTACTCCGTATAATTTATTCTCAAACTCCATTGTCACATTTGTAGTATACAAAATTATTTCGGGATTGCATTCCTTGTATACTAATTTTCGGATTTACATACATAAATATACTTTATTGGGCCACTTGTCCACCTAAAAAAACATCCCACTTGGCCTTCTCCAATTCGGCCAACATGGCCACACGGGGGTGACACGTGTCGCCCCCCCCCCTACTCGTCCAAAATATTTCATCTTCCGAAAATATCCGCAATGCCAAAAATCCGAAAATAAAGTGGGCCCATGAAAGTAAATTCCTCCGTGGGCCCCACGTGACCAATTCTAATTAAAATTCCATAATTCTCAAATATTCCAAAAAGTCCGAATACCAAAAGCGGGAATCCAATTCCCTTTAACGAACATTTTCCTTCACAAAATTCGGAAACTTTTAGTCGAAAAATCACATCTTTCTTCCTTTCCAATTTTAATGTCGTATTCTCGCATGCGTCGTCCTCGTAAACATACTGAACTACGGGGTGTAACATTCTTCCCCCTTAGAAACATTCGTCCGAATGTTCCTCTAACCTCCAAAACATACGTGCGGTATAGTCTTCCTCTTATACTTACGAAACCAATTATGCCACATGGCCATGATACAACATACGCAAAACTCAATCCAAGCTAACGAGGAATCACCTCTAACGTGTATAACAATACAAAAACTTTCACCCATGGTCAAAGGATACTTCCATCTTCTTAACACACCTTAGCCTCTTTTCTTACTCATCGCACCTTCGCCATTACACTCGAACTCTTCTAGCATACTTACCACATTTCATCATTGCTTGGTTTCCAAAATCTGGGGTTACTATCACCAACTTGGTCATCATTAATCGGGAAAATACTCGGAGGGATCTCGATACTCTTCCGAAACATAGCAACATGGAATACCGGACGTACTGCCTCCTAAGTCGGAGGGCAGTGCTAACTTCTAGGCAACCTGGCCTATTCTACAACCGATCTGAAAATGCCCAAAGTACCTCGGGCTAAGTTTCCCCTGCTTTCCAAATCTCGTCACACCCTTCCGGGGTGGTACCTTCAAGAAGACCCACCGTCAACCTGAACTCCAAGTGTCGACGCCGATTATCCATACTACTTCTGTTGACTCTGAGCTGCTAATAACCTCTTCTGGATAAGCTTCACCTTATCCACATCCTGCTGAATCAAGTATGGACCAACTATCTGAACCTTGCCAATATCGAACCAATCGACCGACAACCTACACTTCCGCCCATACAAGGCTTCATAAGGCACCATCCGAATACTGAAATGGTAGCTATTACAATACTCACTCAACAAGAGGCACATAATCCTCACTTGCCCACGAAATCAAAACACCGGCCCGAGGGTGAATGCAATACTGAGACTCACCTGAGTTCCTAACCCCGCCTGGTAAAACTTCCAGAAACAAAAGAAATAGCGGCGGGCTCTCTTGCTGTCATAAAATAAAAGTAGGAACCCGTGCGATCTTACAACCTTGCGATATACAACATCTCGCATAACCCTCGCGAGTAAGCGATCCGACTAAAAGACAAGATGGACTGACCCCATCGGCCCTACTACTGGTCGAACGCATCCACAAACTCGTACGATGGTTACCTAAACTTGGGCCTAACACCCTCGTGACCCTATCCTCTAGCGGGACCACCTCAAACTGACCCCACCACCTTCCGGGCTGCGGGTTAACCCGCGATATGGACTCAACCCGACCCACTTCGTACTAAACTCTCGTTCCCCGATCCGGAACAATCTTACCAATTCACGTCATGAAAGCTACCACTTCCATCTCACACTACCCATGTTTTTTCTAATCACAACTTACTCAATGCTACCAGAACATAGCACTCCACATGTATCTACCATAACGACCTAAACAAGTCTCTTAAGGCTGAAGATATCTCTGTAACTACTGCCTCACTTTCCCTTTGTCGCTCTAATCAAATCCTGCTCTGCTGGGCGCATAACTACAGACGGTGATGAACCAGCCACTGATCCCGAAGGCTGAGTCGTAACATCCGCGCCACCTCTGTTCGGATAATTTCTCGCGAAATGGCCCTGCTGGCCGCAAGCCTAACAAGCTATCTAAGTAGTACGACACTCCCCATAAGAACACCTACCGCAACGGCCATACCGAGGTGGGGGTGGCCTCCTCTGGCTAACACCCCTTCCTCTCCGAACCACTGAATCCGCAACTGACTTGGTAGGCTAAGTCATCCCACCTGTATCCCTCCTACTAGGACATTCTCTCCTCACATGGCCCTGACGGCCGCAGGTAAAACAAGCACTAGCAAAAAGACGACATTCCCCGGGATGACGCCTGTCACATGGTGAACACTGAGGGAAAACTGAATCTGGCTGGCTAGAACCTATGCAATCTGTGAACCAGAAACCCTGGAGTTCTGACCAACTCCTAATACTCCGAACGTCCTGAACCCTGTGAAGGACCACTCTGCACCGGCGGGGGTGCATATCCAGTCTGCTGCTGAGGCGATTCGCCTTGGAAGTTACCAAAGGACCCTGCCGATCTGGCCCTCTTCTGCTGATCTTGGTTAACCCGTCGATCCCTACGTTTCTCGGCCTGCTGCGCATAAGCCCGTACGCAGGCCATGCTCATGCCTGACTGAAGAGCTACTCTCGCACAACCCTTCCTTAGATAATCATCAAGACCCGTGATAAATCGGTACATCATATACTCTCTGGTTGCTAAATCCCTAGCTAGCAACGGGGTCGTCTCTTTTGCAATCCATACTTTCTGCTACTGGTCGTGGAACTGGAGGTTCAAATCTCATGGCCGCATGAGGCTGCTGCCAGTGCTAAACTCTCTTTGAAATGGCGTCGCGTAACTCCCGAATGAAGCACCACCCGGTGATGATTGGGCTGTGCCCCGTAACCCTCTGTGCTCTGCTCGCGGCTCCTCGCCGCCTTGCCGCCTGGGCGGGTTGCCTTGCGCGGAGGCATAACTGGTAAGGGAAAGAATTACGTTAGAGGGGTCCAACTTATAACACAGCTCTAAGGCACGATCTCAGAGTGAGAAGAATGGAAACCAATCCTAAATATCCTGCAGCCTCCTGATTATAGGTGTGGTGCACAACACACCGATAATCAAGACTCTACTAGATACGGTCTGTAGACACTTTCCGAGGATTAACTGCTCTGATACCACTTTTGTCACGACATGTCCAAATCTTGACCCTCCACTTGCCCCCCACTTGGCTTGATCTTGGCCATTGATTGGCCTATAAATACCCCTCCAATGCAAGACTAAATCTTCATCCACAAATCATTTTCCAAGTCTTGAAATCCCTCCCCCTTTGTGAGAAGTGTTCGTCCAAGCTCCCCCCCGGCCCCCTTTGAGAAGCCTTGGCCGAGAGTATACCCCCCCCCTTTGAGAAGCCTTGGCCGAGAGTATACCCCCCCCCTCCCCCCTTGCCTAGTTGTTTTCGTAAATACACCCCCCCCCCCCTTGGTAGAAAAATACTCTCCAAGTATTGTTACTATTCCCAAATACCTTGGCCCAAATACCTTGTAAGTTGTCACGACCCGACCCCGGGCCCGCGACTGGTGCCTTACCCCGGGCACCCTAGTGATACAACATCAGAGAAAATCAGCGGAAATAAAAACATACACATGAAACAAGATATACGATAATGAAATAAGAAAAACAGGCTAACCAAAAGCGGTTACCTTCCGAATATATAAATAAAACTTGAACGACGATTACATCCCTTTTTCAAACTCGCCACAACGATTACTCTGGACCTCTACGAATGTTATAACAACAACGACGGACAGGCCCGCCATACCACGAATGTAAGTACTACAACAACGGGGACTATACTAAAGATAAGCCTCGAGAAAGCGGAGCTTCCCAAGCTGAACCGTGATCCTATGGCGAGGATTGGCGCGGTGTACCTCTACTGCGGCATGACGCGGCCCGAAGGAGGTCGATCTGCAGTACCAAGTATGTGGCGAAAATCAGTAAATGAAATCATAATAGTCTATATAAAAGCAGAAGACATATATGATAACCAATTTCGATGCACAATATGCGATCATGTCAAGTCGGGGACTCACGCCGCCAAAGTCATCACTCAAATATAACCATGGGTCTCATGCCCATGATATCAATCATGCGTGGAATTCCTTCCTCATCACGTGATCCATGATATAAAAGCACCAAGGAATACACATGAACACGAGTCCACCGTGTCATAATAAAACCGTCACGGGGTAAATGCGAAGGCATAGCCGACTACTAAAACCCACAGTACCAACAGGTCATAAAGCGTATCACGAGAAGCTTCTGAACCGCCACATGATCGGCGGCCACTCGCGCGATATCAAATGTCGCGCGTCTAATCCTCGAACTTCCCGCGACTCGCATAGGCCACTCACATAGGCCGCGTGAGGTATTCCCCGCATCGAGGGTAGCTACTCCCGGCATCGTCACTGGACTCGCGATCCGCATGGCCACATGAACCGCATGACCACAAAGGCGCACTAACACGGAACTCGTAGCTCGCATAGGTCCCTGGACCCGCGTAGGTATTCTCGAATCATGGTCCTGGATCACTCGAGTCTACCGCGTGGAGGCGACAACCCCGGTATCATGTCAAGAGGTGAGGATATAATACTAACATAACGACATTGTTAAACAACATAAGCCTGACAAGGGAAACCCCTTTACACAAACATCACAAGACACTAACACACGTAGCATCTTAACATGTCTACTTATCAAACCATCTTACTACACTTTCCAGAAATCAATACAAGACTTTCATAAAAAAATAAGTAAACCGTTCCGTCTATCTTCCTTAAGTCGTTATACCTAACTTCCCATAAAACTAGTATAACACTTAAGCTTTTAAAACCAAGTATTCATTTTCTTTCAAAAATGGTTAATAATTCTTTGAAATACTTCCAGATTCTTTTTATTTAAACTCAAGTCAAAAGACATCAAAGTAAAACCAAAACAATTTCCATACCTTCTTTTAAAACAAAGGCACTTCTCCTTTAAAAGTCAAGTAGCAATATATTTTTTTAAACCAAGTGTCTTACTCTTTTAAAAACAAGTAACCTATACCTTTAAATCAAGTTACTTCTCCTTTCCCAAAATCAAGTTGTTTATAAGTCAAGTTATCATTTTAAATCCAATGATAAAACCATTCTTATTTTCGAAATCAAGATAACTTTATTTTTTAAAAGACCACACACCCATTACTCATGAGTGGGATTTTACAACTTTTTAACATAATTCAAGTCCCTAATGTTTCATAATAAGTCACTTAACTTTGGAATCAAGTCAAGGACACAAAAGGAAAATCAACTTCCTTTAAACACACGTGCGTCTACCGCACTAAATATATTTCACAAATATCATGCTAGAAAGGATAGGAAGAGGTTCACATACCTCCTCGGCTAAACCCACTTGCCAAGTTGAATACGCCGCGCGTAAAATGTCAACCTCGATTCCACGTAATTATCTGAGTCAGGAGGGTTGGAATTACGGATGATAACACCTTGATTTAATCTAGAAAATTAGTATGGCAATATTTTCCCTTCAAAGGCACTGGTCGAATAGGGCTCAAGTGTTAATTGTATGTGGAAGACGAAAATAACAAGGAAATGAATTGCAAATTTTGTTTTGTTAACAGAAGTCGAAATAGGGCAATAGTACTGATTACCGTATGTTAAGTTAAATGGAGAACAAATTGCCTTTCTTGGCTTTATCCAAATGTTCATTCATACATATTGTCTCCCACGTATTCCTAAGTCAGCATATAAATTTCCCCTCAAAAGATATTTTAAGAGCATTAAATGAATGCTAATAATGATGTCTTCCACTTGCTTTTAAAATGTTTACACACCCTGCTATTTAATCGACACGCACCCACCGCAAAACGTGTCCACTTCGTTATTGTCACATTTGTAGTATACAAAATTATTTCGGGATTGCATTCCTTGTATACTAATTTTCGGATTTACATACATAAATATACTTTATTGGGCCACTTGTCCACCTAAAAAAACATCCCACTTGGCCTTCTCCAATTCGGCCAACATGGCCACACGGGGGTGACACGTGTCGCCCCCCCCCCTACTCGTCCAAAATATTTCATCTTCCGAAAATATCCGCAATGCCAAAAATCCGAAAATAAAGTGGGCCCCACAAACCGTAAATTCCTCCCGTGGGCCCCACGTGACCAATTCCGGAATTAAAATTCCATAATTCTCAAATATTCCAAAAAGTCCGAATACCAAAACTGGGAATCCAATTCCCTTTAACGAACATTTTTCCTTCACAAAATTCGGAAACTTTTCCGTCGAAAAATCACATCTTTCTTCCTTTCCAATTTTAATGTCGTATTCTCGTACGTACGTCCTCGTAAACATACTCTGGAACTACGGGGTGTAACACATTTGACCATTGTGGATGATAAGTCTTCAAGCTTGAGATTGTTGACTTGTCAACTTGTCCACTTGGCCATTATCCAAGTGTTCATCATCCTAGCCACTCAAGTGTTGAAATCTTGACCCTCCATTGTGTTATAATACCACACTAGTAGCAAGACAATGTCTTCGACACTTAGAAAAATTAGAGAACATTTGTGCCAATAAAAGAGGCTCTCTGGTTTGCACATGTTCCACACAAAAAAAAATTGTAGTTTTGATCCATTATTCACAAGACTTAAACCCAAGGTCCCTAAGGGTATTGTAAGGATATCTCAATAGAAATATCTCGGAAAAACGACGTTTTCACGTTAGTCGCAAGACGAAAACCTAAGTAGTTTTCCTAGTTTTGGATTGGAAATGGAAGAGAAGTTGGTTGTGAACTTCTAAAGGCTTCAAATAGAGGATTGGAGCGTAAAGGAAAGGAGCTAAGAATTTCTAAGGCGCGACTTTGAATCTTGGAAATTTTAAGGGCTTGTAAAGGTATAAATCTTGTCGTTTTAGCAATTAAAGTTTACTTATCATTGTAGTTATGGATATTAGCAAGCATGAGGTATTTAGTATGAGGTTTGATAATTTTATTGGCTATTGGAACCCTAATCCGAAAACTAGCATGTTTAGCCTTAAGATTACAATTCAAGTTGATTATTAGTTTAAGTCGTCGCATGTTGTATAAGAAGGAAATTGTAGTTGTTGAAGTTGTTTATGACTATATAACATGTTAGATCTTGGAACTTGGAATTGGAAAAGAATTTGGAAAGTACTTGTGTTGTTGTATTAAGTTAGCCGAGAAATGGCTTTTGGAGTATTAAACTACTTGGTATGAATTGTGGGGCGGAATTTTACACGTATTGTTAGGCGTGTAATCCCCTTTGATTGGTTGGTATGTTGAGCCTTAAATGTGGCATGTTTGGTTATTGTATTCGGCCTTGAAAAAGGTGGCAAAGTATGTAGAAACAAAGGAAGTGCTGCCCGATTTTCCGTAGAATAAGAGACCGTATACTTAGTATTATTCTACGTTAGAAACTAGAAATTAATAGTCATGTTGTGACCTTTATAGGTTGACAATTCTACGTACGGCGTATTCGGCTTAGCTTGTGGATTTAGCCGAAAAGGTATGTGAACTATCTCCTCTTCTAGCATGATTCCTTAAGATAAAGAAATTATGTCCTACTCCTTAAATGATCCATTCCTTGGTTATATTTGGATTGCCTAAAATAGAATTTGTTCTATGTACTTCCTTGATTGTACTTTGATGTTTAAATTGTAAGTTGTATAATCCATTGCCTTAGTGGAGTTTGGATTCTTAAGAGTGAAAGTATTTTTCTTAAAGTACATATAGTCTTGAAAAGGAAGGGGTTTCCAAATCTTTTGGCTAGTGCCTTATTTCCAAAACCTAAGAGTTGTTATAATGACTTTAGGGGAGTCAAAGGACTGATTTACTTAATTGTTTTAACAGAGGAGAAATGACATGATTTAAGAGAAGAAACTTGTTTTCTAAATATTAAGAGACTTGAAGTATTTTGAAAGTTAAGAACTTGATTTGTAAGTATGTGATACTTGGTTTTAAAAGTATAAGTCTCTTGGTTATAAAAGGAATGAATATGTCCAAAACCATAAAGGGTTATAACGACTTTATGGGAAGTAGGTTATAACGGCTTTATGAAAGGTTAACAAAGTTGTCTATTGTGATTAATGGGCATAAGTTGCCTAGATTGTAAAAATTTGAAGTTACTTGATTTCAAGCTTTGAAATGAGTTTTCTAAAAGGGTAGTAACTTACTTTGAAAAATAGACACACCTTGATACTACGTGTGTTAGTATCTTGCGGTTTTACATAGAAAGGAGTATTTTGAAAAGAATATACGTACGTAGTACCTTGGCTTGTTTAATTGAGAATTATTCTATGTGTGCCTTGATAAGTACTTTGGCTTGTTTAATTGAGAATTATTCTATGTGTGCCTTGATAAGTACTTTGGCTTGTTATATTGAGGAGTATTCTATAAGTGTCTTGAGTTTATAAAATGAAAGTATAAAGATTTTATGAACTTGCCTAGGTGTGCTGGTGATAGCTTTTGAGTGCAAGTATTATATTTGTACGCTGTCGCGACTCTCAGTTTGAGGGTCGGCTGTCTTGTTGTAAGTTTACTTGGACGTACCGACGGTGATGTGGGATTCCACGGGTATGCTTCCATTATTTGTATTACCCCATGGTCATGCTTATACGATGTGGGATTCCGGGGCATGCGACCACGAGGGATACTCCTTGGACATGCTTATACGATGTGGGATTCCGGGGCATGTGACCAGGAAGCGGGTTAGATTCCCGGATTTGTTTGTATTACCCCATGGTCATGCTTATACGATGTGGGATTCCGGGGCATGCGACCACGAGGGATAGTCATTGGACATGCTTATACGATGTGGGATTCCGGGGCATGTGACCAGGAGGCGGGTTAGATTCCCGTATTTGTTTGTATTACCCCATGGTCATGCTTATACGATGTGGGATTCCGGGCATGCGACCACGAGGGATACTCCTTGGACATTCTTATACGATGTGGGATTCCGGGGCATGTGACCAGGAGGCGGGTTAGATTCCCGGATTTGTTTGTATTACCCCATGGTCATGCTTATACGATGTGGGATTCCGGGGCATGCTGTTACACCCCGTAATCGCAGGACATGTTTTAAGAGCGTAAGTAAGAACTCACAAATGTTAAGGATTGGAGACTTGTAAAAATTTATCGGAAAATTATGAAATTGTCGGAAAAACATTGTGTGGTGTCGAATGGGAGGGCGACACGTGTCACCCCCCCTTAGCTATGCCTTGGACGAAATGGCATGGCCAATATGGTCATTTACCATAAGTCTTCTAAGGCTAAGACTTGCAACTTGTAGCATGAGTTTATTGACTAAAGTCAAAGGTCCCACCTTGGTCTTGATATTTAGCAAGACTACATCTAAACCACCCATGTGTTATTATCATAACCCTCCAAGGTGCTATATATTACTACTAGTAGTGCTAGAGAGAGCCAACACTTAGAAAAAAATTGCACAAATTGAAGAACATAGGCAAGGTGCTCTCGGGTTCTTCAAAAAAAAAAAAGAGAAAATCTTTGTTTGTGATCCATTTAGCTCCCCACTTTAAACCAAGGTTCTTATGTGTGTTGTAAGCAAGTCTCAATAGAAACATCTTGGAAAAAGATAGTTTTCGGGTTAGTCGCAAGCGAAAACCTAATGGTCTTTCTAGGTTTTGTTTGGAGATTTGAAGAATAATTGTTGGTGTTGTTCTAAGGGTCTCAATGCGGATTGAAGTGTCTTGGAGAGGTTCTAAACTACTAAGGAGCGACTTGGTTGGAGTTGATTTCATATTCGTGAAGGTATAATCTTGTCTTTTAAAGGTGTTACAAGATTACATATTTATATGGTTGTTGTTAGCTTTGTATGTTGCGAGCATGAAGTTGTTATATTGAAGTTATAAGGATTATGGATTGATTATAGACTTGGAAATCCGAAATGTAATGTAAGCCATGACTAAGTTGTATTACAATTTAATCGTTGTTAGAATCGTCGCATGTTACTTACTTAAAGATTATGGTTATTATAATCAAATGCGACTTGATATCATGTTATGCTACCAATATGGTTTGAAATGGAAATTGGATAGAATTGGTATTGTTGAACTCAAGGTGGCCGAATTTGGACTTGTAGTTTGTATTGTTTAGTTAGTCATTTGCATTGGACTACCTTCTATATAATTGTGAGCCAATTGGGGCTGTTTAGTTAGTCATTTGCATTGGACTACCTTCTATATAATTGTGAGCCAATTGGGGCTGTTTAGTTAGTCATTTGCATTGGACTCCCTTCTATATAATTGTGAGCCAATTGGGGCTGTTTAGTTAGTCATTTGCATTGGACTACCTTCTATATAATTGTGAGCCAATTGGGGCTGTTTAGTTAGTCATTTGCATTGGACTACCTTCTATAATTGTGAGCCAATTGGGGTTGTTTGGTTATTGTATTTTCGGCCTTGAAAAAGGTGGCAAAGTGAGTAAATTCAAAGGAGGTGCTGTCCGATTTTCCGTAGAAGTTAGAGACTTAACACTTATAATATTCTACGATTGAAGTAAGGCTTTAATAGACGTATTGTGAATATTATAGGTTGACATAGTACGGGCGGGACTTCGTACTTGGCAAGGGGTTTGACCCGACAAGGTATGTAGAACTTTTCCTATCTTTGAGCATGACTAGTTTCACGTATATAGTACGGTAGACGTACAAGACTTTGACATTCTTTACTTGTTTTATGAAATGCCAAGTCGGGTGAGTTAGGAGATTAACTCACTTCTTTGAGAGTATTAAAGATGTCTTAAGTCTTGTTAAAGATAAGGGACTTGAAGAATTTTAAAGTATGTAATACTTGGGTCGTTTTAAAAACGTATAAGTCCCTTGGATAGGAAATTGTACATGACTAAGGTATAAAGTGAATATAACGACTTTATGGGGAGTTGGTTATATTGACTTTATGGAAAGATAAATGACTTGATTTAATGGAAGGCAATTCGATTTTAAGGCATCAATTGCCTAAGGTTTTATAAGACACGAGTCACTTGATTTAGAAGCCATATTTTATTTCTAAAAGTATTGTGACTTGTCTTGAAAAGAAATTGTCACTAGATACTACGGCTAGTAGTATCTTGGAAGTTTTCTAATGAAATGAGTCATTTTAAAAGAATAGAAGTACGTAGTACTTTGGGTTAAATTCCCGGATTTTCATAAAGACATTTTAGTGCCTTAAGTAAACTAAAATGAGAGTGTACATGAACAAGAATAGTAAGAAGTTAGGGGATTTCTTAACTTGCTTATATATTGTATGATAAGCCGATAGAGCTTATGTTATGTGTGATAGCCGGATTTGGGCTAGGGATATATTATTCGTTGCGGGGTCATTCCCCGGGATTGTGGCATTGTATATTTCCGTGGATTTGCTAACCACGATGCGAGGAATACCTCATGCGAGTCCGTAAGGGCTTATGCGGGTGAAATAGTCCCATGCGGGCGGGTCCAGCCTATGCGAGGAATACCTCATGCGAGTCCGTAAGGGCTTATGCGGGTGAAATAGTCCCATGCGAGGAATACCTCACGCAGGTCCACTGGACCTATGCGGGTGAAATAGTCCCAGGAGTAGGATTCCAATCCTATTTTTCGTTGTAAGTATACACCTATTTATACTCTCATTGTTAGTAAGGCCTTTAGTCTCGAATTTTGTTAGCATACATGTCTCCGCTTTCTTTTAAACTTATGTTGTAATTACAAGATTTTCCGGTTTGCATACTTAGTACATATTGTGTCGACCCCTTCCTCGGGCTGCGTTCATCTGCAGAAAGGGTAGCGAGTTGCGGATCCACATTCTTAGGATCACTTATCGGACGTCGGAGCTCCGTCCTCCGGAGGCTTGTCTTTCTTTTAGTACGATCTTGTCACGATGTTGTAGATTATGTACATTCGGTATGGCGGGCCTGTCGCCACGATTGTTATTCCTAAGTGCTGTATTCACCTATGTGGATGGGCTATAAGAAGCGTGTTGTAAGTTGTACTTTGACCTTGTTCATATTATGGAAGGCGGCCTTATCGGCTTTGTGTTGTTATATTATTTACACATGTGTTTATGTTGTGTATGTTCGCCGCTATTCTCGGCGTATACCGAAGCGGGGTGCCCGGGTAGGGCACGATCGCGGCCGGTCGGTCGTGACAAAAGTGGTATCGAAGCGATTAGTCCTCGGAAAGTGTCTACGCACCGTGTCTAGTAGAGTCTTGATTATCGGTGTGTTGTGCACCACATCTATAATCGTGAGGCTACGAGACATTTAGGATTAGTTTCCATTCTTCTCTCTGCGAGATCGTGCGATGAAAGCTGTCTTATTAGGTTGAATCCTCTCTGACCTCTTCTTATGAAACAGCTATGCCTCTACGAAAAGCTACCAGGGCCCAGAAGGGCAAGGCAGCAGCAGGAGCTGCTAGCGGTACTCAGAGGGTTACACGGGCTCAGGCACAGACTATGCCTGAGGTAGTAGGCGGGTCGGCGAGTTCACCACGCTGCGATTTTAGAAGGCCGATAGCGGCAGTAGCTCCAGAGGTTCCGGTACCAGAGCCTCCAGATCCACAGCCAGCTGCTGAGTATAGAGACTACGGGGAACAAATTCGATTGTTGACCAGTATAGTAGTCGGCGGCAAAGAGCGAGCGACCCGCTAGGCCGAAGCGGTTTGCGGATTAGGGATTTTTACGGGATGTCACCCACCTGAGTTTTATGGTTCGAGGTCTGATGAGGATCCGCAGGAGTTCGTTCGACAGCTACAGCGGACCCTGCAAGTCCTTAGGGCTTCAGAGACAGAGTCTGTTACACTAGCCTCTTACCGGTTGCGCGATATTGCGTTGAACTGGTTTGAGTCGTGGTTGCTTTCGAGAGGTGATGATGCTCTTCCAGCTGTTTGGGAGGAGTTTACAGAGGCCTTTATGGATCACTTTCTACCTCCCGAGATGAGGAGAGCCCGGGTAGACAGATTTTTGACCTTGCGGCAGAACGGGAGGACTGTTAGGGAGTACAACCTGGAGATTGACTCCTTGGCCTGGCATGCTCACACTATTGTAGCTAGCATGGCGGATAGAGTTCATCGTTATGTGATGGGGCTAGACCGTCATATGATTCTGACATGTTTGGGGTGGCTCTTACCGGTATGGACATTGCTAGGATGCGAGCCTATGCTCGGGGATAGAGGATAGAAAGGGAGGACCAGATTGGCGAGCGGCCCGAAGGGCGTGACATCAGTCTCGGGGCGATTATCGAGGCGGCGGCCTCGGCAGCGAACTAGGTCCACTTTCCGGCCCGGCCTGAGTGCTCCGTCCGCGATTTTACGGCGGAGGTCCGATCAGCGGTCGATCGGGAAGCGGTCGAGCTCCAGTCTTGAGGTTTCGAGGAGGCGAAGATCCTCGCCGATCGAGACCACCAGCGGCTTCGGTGTGCTCGTCTGGCAGATCTCGCGAGCGAGTGTCGTGTTCTGCAGGAGGTTGTTACTCTTGTGGCGGTGGGCCATTTGAAGAGAGATTGTCCGTCTAGAGGCGGTGGGTCTTCTTCTCTCACGACCCGTTCGGGGCCGTGGATCGTGCCTTACCGGGCACCCTAGTGATACAACATCGAGTAATCAGCGGAACATAAAACACATACATGAAACAAATGAAGTATAAGCGATGTCGAGAAAACTTGCCTTACGGCATATATATATAAATGACAACTTTTTTCAACATGAGCAGTTTAATCCTTTTACAAACCACACTTGTAGTGATTTACGGACCTTAAGAAATGATACGACAACAATGGCGGGACGGGGCCCGCCATACCCGAATGTAAATACCTACAACAACGGGACTATACCGATAAGCCTCGGAGAAAGCGGAGCTTTCCCAAACGCTGAATGTGACCCTAAGGCGAGGATCAATGGCGGTGTACCTTTACTGCGGCATGACGCGGCCGAAGGAGGTCGATCTGCAGTGCGAGTATGTGGCGAAAATAAATCAGTAAATGAAATCATAGCGATCATATAAAGCGGGAGACATGTATGATAACCAAACTACGATTTACAACAAAGCGATGTCAAGTCGGGGACTCACGCCTCAAGTCATCACTCAAGTATAACAATGGGTCTCGGGCCAACATCAATCATGCGTGGAATACCTTCGCCATTGGCGATCATGATATAAAAGCACCCGAACACACATGAACACGGTCCCACCTGTGTCATAATAAAGCGTGCGGGGGTAATGCGAAGGCATAGCCGACTACTAAAAACCCACGGTACCAACCAGGTCATGAATCGTATCATAAGATCTGTCTAGACCGTCACATGATCAAAGGCGGCCACTTGCGCGATATCGATGTCTGCGTCTAACCACTGGAACTCCGCGACTCGCATAGGCCAAACTCATAGGCCGCGCGAGGTATAACCCGCATCGAGGGTAGCTACTCCGGCGGCGTCTGGACTCGCCGTCCGCATGGCCACAAGGACCGCGTGACCACAAGGCCGCACTAACACGGAACTCCGCGATTCGCATAGGCCTGCTGCACCGCATTAGGTATTCTCGAATCATAGGTCCATCGACCGCTGAGTCTACCCGCGTGGAGGCGACAACCTCGGAATATGTCACGATGAGTGGCACAATACTATCATAACGACTGATAGTTAAGAAGCACAATCAAGGGAAAACCCCTTTACACAAACATCACAAGATACTATCACACGTAGCATCCTAACATGATTACTTATCAAAGCAACGAGGAAGTATTACCATGTAGTTCAGGGTATGTATGCGAGGACGTACGTACGGGAATACGACATTGAAATTGGAAAGGAAGAACGAGGTGATTTTTCCACGGAAAAGTTTCCGGTTTTTGTGAAGGAAAAAGGTTCGTTAATGGGAATTGGATTCCCATATTTGGTATTCGGACTTCTTGGAATATTAGAGAATTATGGAATTTTATTTTCGGAAATGGTCACGTGGGGCCCACGGGAGAAATTTACGGTTTTGTGGGGCCCACTTTGTTTTCGAGATTTTGGCCATTGTGGATATTTTCGGAAGATGAAATATGTTGGACGTATAGGAGGGCGACACGTGTCACCCCCCCCCCCCTAGTTGGCTTGGACGATTTCACTTTGTGAACAACACCCGTTTAGAGTCGTTTTCCGACGAAACGTTTTACAAGACTCGCGTAGGATAAATTCCGGCTATGCCATTTCTAATTTTTGCGGATTTTTCCGGCGATTAAACACTTTGGACCACGAGAGGCGACACTTGTCACCCTCTCATTGGAAGGACTTGTCACGGCATTAGGGCGAATGGATGGCCATTCTTGTCATGTAGTTGGTAGGATATTTTGTGTGCAAGTTGGCCAAGGACACTTGCCTAAATCCTCACCCTACACTTGCCTTGCACTTGGCACCATCTTGGCCCTTGGTTGGCCATCCCTTGACCTATAAATACCCCCCTTGTTGAAGAGTTATTTCATCCAAAATTGAGCAATCTTTCTAAGTCTCAAATCCCTCCCTCTCCCTCTTGTTGTTTCGTCCAAACACACCTCCCCTTTGAGAAGCTCTGGCAGAGCAACCCCTAGCCTAGCCGAAACCTACCCCCCCTCCCTTGGTTGAAAAGTTTCCTTCTAGTATTGTTATAATGCCCAAAATACCCTAGCCCAAATCCCTTAGTCCTTAGTAGAAGTTGTGAAGAACTTCTAAGGTTTCCTTGGAGCTATCGGAGCGTACAACTTAGGAGCTAAACCTTGCTCAGGTGCGACTTTTATCTAGGATATTATTGGGCTTACCGAGGTAAATAACCTTATCCTCCTTTTGTAATTAGAGTATATATACTGTAGAAGTATAGGAATAAGTATTAAATACTTAGAAGGATATTAAAGAATAGAATTGAATGTTATCACGATGAAGGGTTTAAAAGATGAATAATAGAAGCTACTTACATGAATTTGTTTTCACGATGAACTTGAGTAGCTCACCGGGTAGGGAAGTGCTGCCCAAATGTCCATAAAATAACGAACCCTCGCTTAGAGCTTTATGCAGTCTGATGCGGGCGTTGATAGGCGTGTTGGTATTATAGGTCGATTCTCTGCGCGCGACATATTCAACTTGGCAGGTGGTTTTCGCCGAGAAGGTATGTGATTCTTCCTATCCTCTTGAGCATGATATTTTAAAGAATATGTATATAGTACGGTAGACGTACGTGTGTTAACTGAATAATAATTACGGCAATGTCTTCGGACTTAAGCCTGAATAATAATTACGGCAATGTCTTCGGACTTAAGCCTGAATAATAATTACGGCAATGTCTTCTGACTTAAGCCCGAATAAAAAGAATCTGAAGTAGTTCAAAAGAATTAAGAAACCTTTTTTGAAAGAAGAGTAACACTTGGTTTTAAAAGCTTAAGAGTTATACTAGCTTTATGGGAAGTTAGGTATAACGGCTTAAGAGTGATAAAAAGAATGATTTATTGATTTAAGGAAATAAGAGACTTGACTTATTATACTAATATGAATTTTGTTAAAAAGTGTGAAACCTCATTCGTGAGTAAATAGTATTTTTGGTTTTCAAAAGGAATGATGTTTTACCGATCAGAATAAATGTCGAACAAACCACAGCATCGCTAATAAAGGGAAATATTGTGACTAATAAAGTATTATTAAAACCAGTAGAAACTTCCATCTGCATAGGAGCTAAGATGAGACAAAATGATATTACATTTACTAGATCATGGCCGCTGTAATAAGATTGTTACGAATAATAATAACCTACTCACACTTAGGGTATATGTTTCTCAAATTGTTTTAAAGGATTAAAGCTATGAACTACGAAACCTTTCGAAAATGAGAAACTTGAGTAATTGAAATTAGGCAAACTTAAGTGTTGGGAAAAGAATGTTGTTACTTGATTTTACAAAGAGAAATGTTTTGATTTACTTCAAAAGATAATCACTTTATTTTTTTTATACTACGGGTATTGTGTGACTTTTGTGAAAGAAACGGATCTTTTAAAAGAGTAATACATAAAGTACTTTGGGGCTAAAAACCCGAACTTGTTAGCATAATGTAGAAAGTACCTTGTGTGAATAACTTGATTGTATTGATTTGTGATAGTCTTGTAATACTTTCTTGTTGACTTGATAAGTAAACATGTTAGGATGCTACGTGAGTTAGTATCTTGTGATGTTTGTGTAGAGGGGTTTTCCCTTATTGTTCTTAGGTTGTTTAACGATAAAATTGTCATGTTGATATTATATCACTCATGATTCCGGGGGTTAAGCTGCCCTCCGATGCGGGGTAGACTCAGGCGGGTCTAGTGACCTATGATTCGAGAATACCTTATGCAGTGCAGTATGGCCTATGCGAGCTACGGGAGTTCGTGTTAGTATCACGGCCCTTGTGGTCATGCGGTCTTTGTGGCCATGCGGACGGCGAGTCGGGGCGCTGCCGGGAGTAGCTACCCTCGATGCGGGAATACCTCATGCGGGCCATTGGGTGGCCCGTGCGAGCTACGGGAAGTTCGGGGCTGAGCGCGCGCATTAGATCTTTGCGGGCGAGTGGCGGCTTTGATCATGTGACGGTCTAGACAAATCTCATAATCTGATTCTGACCTTGTTTATCTTGTGGGTTTTAGTAGTCGGCTATGCCCTCGTACTTACCGTGCGGTTTTATGATGACGTTGAGGCGTGAGTCCACGACTTGACATGGCCTTATTTATTGTGAGCGTAGTTTTGGTTATCATACATGTCTCTGCTTTATATAGACTACTATGATTTCATTTCTGATATTTTGATTTCACATACTTGGTACTGTTGTATTGACCTCCTTCGGCTGCGTTCATCTTGCAGTAAATGTACTCTCTACCGTTGATCCGTTCTTAGGATCACCGTTTGACGTTAGGAAAGCTCCGTTTCTCCGGAAGCTTAGCATTTTGGTATG
Source organism: Przewalskia tangutica (assembly GCA_029844215.1). NCBI lineage: Eukaryota > Viridiplantae > Streptophyta > Magnoliopsida > Solanales > Solanaceae > Przewalskia > Przewalskia tangutica. Next base: position 58,866,773 of record CM056719.1, read on the forward strand.
GTCCCCTGTCGTTGTAAGATATTTGTATTCAGGGGTATGGCGGGGCCCTGTCCCGCCATTGTTGTTTTAAACTCTTAGAGGTCTGTAGACCTGTTGTAAGGTTGGGATGTAACTGTTCATTTTGTGTTAGTAAGGCATAGTGTACTGTTAATGTGGTTAGCATACATGTCCCCAGCTTTATTTTAGACTATTATCATTTCATTACAGTATTTTCAGTTTCATATACTTGGTACCTGTTGTACTGACCTCGCCGAAGTCGCGTTCATCTGCAGTCGAGTTATACTGAGTTGTTGATCCTCACTCTTAGGATCCATTGTTAATTCTTTGAAGCTCCATTACTCCGGAGGCTTATCTTTGGTTCAGATCCCTGGTATTGTCGGTTTTTGTACATTCAGGGGTATGGCGGGGCCCTGTCCCATCACAGTTGTTATTCTTAGAGGTCTGTTGTCATATCTTGTGGATTGGGTTGTAAGAACAAAAATGTATATTTTTCAGAAGGTGGCCTTATCGACTTGCCTGTTGATATTTACTGTATAGTATTTTTTATGAGTTTATGTATGTTCCGCTGCTATTCTCTGATGTATGCCTGTGAGGGGTGCCCAGGTAGGGCACCAGTCGCGGGCCCGGGGTCGGGTCGTGACATTAGCAAAGTCAACTCGACTCCAAATACTTCCTAACGACTATTACCAACATCCCCCATAAGACTTGGTAAGAACTTAGGATAACTTAGACATACCTTTTACATAGAGTAAATCAACATACGTACCTCTTAACTTCTAAGAGTAGAAGGAATCATAAAATAACACATGTATATTTCATATGTAGAACATTCCAAAAGAAGGAAGAGGTTCACATACCTCGCGACGACTATCGACAAGTAGCAATATGCTCCAAAGTACTTCAACATTGTTAGCTATTCCACCCTTCAAGTAGAATACGCTACTCGTAGTACTTCAACCTATAAGGACCATAATACGTCTATCAATTCCTAGCCTTTTTAAGGTAGAATATTACTAAGTGTAAAGTCTCTTATTCTACGGAAAATTGGGCAGCACTTCCTTTGTTTCTACGTACTTTTCCACTTTTTCAAGGCTCGAAATCAATATCCAACATGCCACATTTAAAGCGCAATAAACCAACAATTCAAAGGGGATTATACGCCTATCATGACGTATAAGATTCGGCCCCACAATTAATGTAAAATTGTCTAATAACTTGAGTCATTTCGGCAATCACAAGGATAACACCACATCTATTCTTTTCCAATTCCTTTCAATCCAAGTTGTTATTCTAACATGTCATATAGTCGCAAACAATTATAACAACTATAATCCCTTTCTTATATAACATGCGACGATTATAACTATCGACCAAATTGATTTCCATTTTTTGTGGCTAACATGCCAATCTCGGATTTAAGCTTCCAAATTCCATAATATTTATCAAACTTCATTCTAAATATCACATGCTCATCTATCAACTACTACAACATGAAATCTTGAATTACAATAGCAAGACGGAGATTTTTACCTTTATAAGAAATCTAATCCAAGATTTAAAGTCGATCCATAGCAACTTTAGCTCCTCTTATGTTACACCCCGTAATTTCATGACATGTGTATAAGAACATACGTAAGAAAACAAGACTTTGAGACTTGTAGAATTTATCGGAATTATGGAAATTTTGGGAAATGAAATATTATGGACCAATTGGAGGGTGACACGTGTAACCCCCCCCCCCCCCCCCTTCCCTTATAGGCTTGGTCGAATTGACCAAGGTCAAATGTGCAAGTCTTGAAGACAAGCTTGACAAAATTGACTAAGTCAACTTGCCAACATGACAAAGATTTTTAGTCTTGATAAATCCAAACCACACAATTGTTTTAATCTAGGCCCTTCATTGTATTATATATATATATACAAGTAGCAAGACTTATCACAACACTTAGAAAAATTTCCACAACATTCTTGTTCTATTAGTGAGCTCTCGGCATTAGCTCTATTTTCCACACAAAAATTTTCGTTTGTGGTTCAATAATCCCAATACTTTAATCCATGGTTCGTAGAGGTATTGTAAGGTTATCTCAATAGAAAGATCCCGGAAAAACTACGTTTTCACGTTGGTCGCAAGATGATAACCTAAGTTGCTTTCATAGTGTTGGTTGGAAATTGAAGAGAAGTTGTTTATGAACTTCTAAGGACTTCAAATAGCGGATTGAAGCATGAAGTAAAGGAGCTAAGTTGCTAAGGAGCGACTTTGAATCTTGGAATTTTATTAGGGCTTAACAAGGTAACAATCTTGTCATCTTAGTGATTAAAGATTACATATTGTTGTAGTTATGTATATAAACAAGCATGAGATATATATTATGAAGATTGATAAGTGTTATAGATATTGGAACCACTAATCCGAAACTAGCATGTTTAGCCTTTGAGATTGTAATTCAATTTGGTTATTAGTTTTAGTCGTCGCATGTTATATAAATAAGGAATTAGAGTTGTTAAAGTGTTTGCGACTATATAACATGTTAGAACGACAAAATGGATTGAAAGGAATTGGAAAGGATTATATGTGGTTGTACTTTGTAGCCGAGAATGATATTTAATATTGGACTGTTTTGTATAAATTGTGGGGCAAAATTTTACACGTCTTGTAAGACGTGTAATCCCCTTTGGTTAGCTGAAGTGTTGAGTCTTAAATGTGGCATGTTGGTTATTGATTTCGGGCCTTGAAAAAAGTGGAAAAGTACGTAGAAACAAAGGAAGTGTTGTCCAATTTTCCGTAGAATAAGTGACTTAACACTTAGAATATTCTACGTTAGAAAGCTAGAAGTTGATAGACGTATTATGGTCATTATAGGTTGACATAATACGTGCGGCAAATTGGACTTAGCAAGTGGATTGAACCGAAGAGGTATGTGGAACTTTTCCTATCTTCTTGAGCATGAGTTTTATAAATTTATAGTACGGTGGACGTACATGTTTAAAGTGAATTCAGTTTCATTTTGGTATCCTTGCCTTGATTTCGAAAAGTGAAGTAACGCTTTTAAAAGTATATGTGACCTGATGTTACATGGAAGGATTACTTGACTTGAAAAGTATAAAATACTTGATTTGAAAGGTATTGATTACTTGATTCTAAAGTTAAGAGACTTGAAGTATTTTGAAAGTATATGATACTTGATTTTAAAAGTATAAGTCTCTTGGTTTCAAAAAGAATGAAATTGTCTAAAACATAAAGAGTTATAACGGCTTTATGAGAAGTTAGTTATAACGGATTTATGGAAGGTTAAGAGAGTGTCTACTTGATTTATAGGCATGAGTTTCCTAGGTTGTGAAAGTAGAAGTTACTTGGTTTCCAAGCCTTGAAATGAATTTCTAAAGGTGTAGTAACTTGATTTGAAAATAGACATGCCTGGATACTACGGGTGTTAGTATGTTGGGGTTTTTATATAAAAAGGGTTATTTTTAAAGGAATGGAGGTACGTAGTACTTTGGGTTAAATTCTCGGATTTTTCTTGACATGTTAGTGCCTTAGGTTAAATAAAATGAGAGTGCATGATAATTAAGTCTAATAAGAAGTTAAGGGATTTCTTAACTTGCTTATGTTATGTATGATAGCAGGTTGTGCTAGTGTTATATTATTCTTGCGGGGTAAACCCCTTGGTTACTACTTATTCCATGGATTTGCTACCCATGATGTGAGTGCGGCGTATGTACTCATTGCGGGTCCACCGGGCCCATGCGGGTGAAATAGTCCTATGCGGGTGAAATAGTCCCATGCGGAGCAAATTGCTCCATTGCGGGTCCACAGGACATATGCGGGTGAAATAGTCCCAGGAGTAGGATTGCTTAATGATACTACGGGCGGGTGGCCCTACTTTGATCATGAGCTTCCTATTTTTACGCAGTAAAGTATACTCTTGTTTACTCTCATTATTAGTAAGGCACAGTGTACTATTATTTGGGTTATCATACATGTCTCCGGCTTTATTTTAGACTATTATGATTTCATTACAGTATTTTCAGTTTCACATACTTGGTACCCGTTGTACTGACCTCCTTCGGGGGGCTGCGTCCATGCCGCAGGTTGAGGTACATTGCTTGTTGATCCTCACTCTTAGGATCACCGTTCAGCTGTTGAGAAACTCCATTACTCCGTGTTATACCCCGTATTTCCAGAGTATGTACGTATGGACGTACGTAGAAAAGTTTAGCCTTAAGATAAGGCTAGGACCGCAATTTTGTGCATAACACACGAAAAGAATCGTTTTCCGACGAAACGTCTTCCAAAACTTACGTAGGGAAAATTCCGGCTATGTCATTTATTATTTTTACGAATTTTTCCGAGAGACGAAATATTTTGGACCAACGAGAGGGCGACACTTGTCACCCTCTAATTGGTGGACTTGAGGGCGTCTTTTGGACGATTTGGAGAGTGGGAGTTGGTAGGATATTTTGTGTAGTTGATGAGCAAGTGGGACCCACAAACACTTGTCCAAATCTTGACCTTACACTTGCCTACCACTTGGCTTGATCTTGGCCCTTGGTTGTCCTATAAATACCCCCCCTTTGTGAAGACTTATTCATCCACAAAAATCCCTAAGTCTTGAAATCCCTCTCCCTCCCTCTCTATGGTTTCGTCCATGCCTCCCCCTCCCCCGGGAGAAGGCCGTTTGGCCGAGAGGTACCCCCCCTCCTAGTGGTGCGAGCCAAGGGGTAGCCCCCTACCTTGAGTTGTTTTCGTAAAATACACCCCTCTTGGTAGAAATACTCTCAGTATTATTCTTATTCCAAAATACCTTGGCCCATATACCTTGTAGTATTCAAGGTTACACTTATACTAAAAGCCGAAATACTATTATACTTCCCTTGATCACTCATGAAACCCTAAGGAAAATCTTCACAGTTGGTTGAAGTATTAAGATGAAGTTGCGTAGAACTTCTAAGGGTTGTTTGGAGCAGGTTGGGCGCCGGAGTAGGAGCTAAGCGTTGCTCGGGATCGACATTAAACTTGGATAATTTTGGGCTTCACAGGTAATAATCCTATCCTTATTGTAATTGGAAATTACATCTGTAGTTGTATAGAAATGAATATAAGATTCATAGAAGAGAATTGAAGCGTAATAGAATGTTATTACGTAAAAGACTTGAGCGAAATCACATCGGAAGAATATTAAGGTAGAAGTTGATAGACTTATAACCTATATAGGTTGAATGTTCTGAGTAGCATGTACTACTTGAAAGGTGGACAAGGCTAGCGGGTTATAGCCGTGGAGCGTTTTGCTAATAGTCGATAATCGTCGCGAGGTATGTGATTCTTCCTATCCTCTGAGCATGATATTTTAAAAGAATATATATATATAGTACGGTGAGCGTCGTGTGCTAAGCGAATGTAGTTTTACGGCAATGTCTTTTGACTTAAGCACGAATAATAAGAATCTGGAAGTATTTTAAAAGAATATATATATAGTATGCGGTGAGCGTCGTGTGTTAGCGAATGTAGTTTTACGGCAATGTCTTTTGACTTAAACCTGAATAATAAGAATCTTGAAGTATTTCAAAAGAATTAAGAATCTTTTTTCAAAGAAGAATAATACTTGGTTTGAAAGCTTAAGAGTTATACTAGCTTTATGGGAAGTTAGGTATAACGACTTAAGGGAGATAAAAAGAATGGTTTATTGATTTTAAGAAGTTAAGAGACTTGATCTTAAAAGATAAGAGACTTGACTTAATTGAATTAATATGAATTTTGTTAAAAAGTGTGAAACCTCATTCGTGAGTAATGAGTACTTGGTTTTTAAAAGGAATAATGTTTTTACTGAGTTCGGAAATCAGAATAAGTATCGAACAAACCACTGCAGCGCTAATAAAGGGAAATGTATTGAATAATTAAGTATTATTAAAACCAGTAGAAACCTCCATCTGCATAGAAGCTAAGATGAGACAAAATGATATTACATTTCCTAGATCATGGCTGCTTAAATAAGATTGATTATGAACAAGAATAACCTACTCACATATAAGGCATATGTATCTCAAATTATTTTAAAGGAGAATTATATCATTAAGTGATTAAAACTATGAACTACGAAACCTTTTGAAAATGAGAAACTTAAGCATTTGGAATTAGGCAAACTTGAACGTTTGGAAAATAATGTTGTTACTTGATTTACAAAGGGAAGTGTTTTGGTTTACTTAAAAGGATAGTCACTCTATTTTTATACTACGGGTATTGTGTGACTTTTTGAAAGAAACAGATCTTTTAAAAAGAGTTAATGTATGAAGTACTTTGGGGATAAACACCCGAAATTGTTAATATAAAGTAGAAAGTACCTTGTGTGAATAACTTGATTGTGTTGGTTTGTGATAGCCTTGTAATACTTTCTTGTTGATTTGATAAGTAAATATGTTAGGATGTTACGTGTGTTAGTATCTGGTGATGTTTGTGTAAAGGGGTTCCCCTTGTTGTGCTTATGTTGTTTAACGATAAGCTGTTATGTTATTATATCACATACCCCCTTGACTTGTTATACCGAGGGTTTGCCACCCTTGATGCGGGTCTATACGGCCTATGCGGTCTGCGTGACTATGCGGAGCTGCGGGAGTTCCAGGTTGATCATTCCGGTGTTTTATCCGTCTGCGGGGATGCCTATGCGATGCAATGTGACTATGCGGTCTATTGAGACTATGCGGACTTGAGTCGGGGAGAGTGCAGGGTTAGCTACCCCGTCACGAGGAATACCTCATGCGGGTCTATGTGTGACCTATGCGGTGCGGGAGTCGAGGTTAGGCATGCATAATGATACTATGGGCGATTGACCTTGCCCGATCATTCGCGGCCTAGGAAAGACACATTATAGTTTACCTATTATTGCTCTTGTGTGTGATATGGCACTATGTGCAAATTGAACTAATTGTATTTGCAAATGGTTTTAAATACTTTGATTTCATTTAAAGTACTTTCTGATTTCACATACTTGGTACTGTTATCTTGACCTCCTTGAAGCTGCGTTCATCTGCAGTAGAGGTACACCGATGTTGATCCTCGCTCATAGGAGTCCGCGATTCGGCGTTTGGGAAGCTCGTTTCTCGGAGGCTTATCGATGGTATAGTCACTGTCGTTGTAGGTGCTTACATTCGGTATGGCGGTGCCTGTCCGTCATTGTTGTCATATCATTCTTAAGTGCAGTAAATCTTGTTGTGGGCAGAGTTGTAAAAAAGGATGTAACTGTTCTAGTTGTTATATATATATGCCGCAAGGCAAGTTTTCTCAGATGAACTGTTTTTATTTCACGTCTTGTTTTATATTCCGCTGATTACTCTGATGTATGTCTACTTGGGTGCCCGGGGTAAGACACCAGTCATGGGCCCGGGTTCGGGTCGTGACAAAAGTGGTATCAGAGCCAGGTTAATCCTCGAAAAGTGTCTACAGACCGTATCTAGTAGAGTCTTGATTATCGGTGTGTTGTGCACCACACCAATAATCAGGAGGCTATAGGATATTTAGGATTGGTTTCCATTCTTCTCACTCGAGATCGTGCCTTAGAGGCGTGTTATAAGTTGGACCCTCTAACGTATTTCTTTCCGTACTGTATGCCTCCGCGCCGGCAACCCGGGCCGAAGGGTAAAGCGTAGAGGCTGCGAGTAAATCTGAGAGGGTTACTAGAGGCAGCCTAAATCATCACACAGGTGGTGCTCATTCGGGGAGTTACTGCGGCGTCGCCCGGCAGAGTTTAGCCTGGCGGCGGCGATTCTCTGCGGCCATGACATTACACCGGTTCCACGACCGGCGAGCGGTATAGATTGCAAAGAGGCGACCATTACTAGCTAGGAGTTAGCGGCGGAGAATATAGAGTGCACGATATATCACGAGTCTTGATGACTATCTAAGAGAGGTTGTACTAGAGTAGCTCTTGATCGAGCTTGAGCATGGCACGTGTGCGGGCTTATCTTGCGTGACCGGAAGCGTGAGATCGACAGTTAACGAATCGGTGAAGAGGGCGAGCAGCGGTCTTTTGGTAACTTTCGAGGCGGACCTTCTCGGTGAGCCCGGTTATGCGCCTCCGCCCGATCTGAGTGGACCTCCACGGACTTGAGCGTTCGGGGTATTTAGGAGTTGGTCGAACTCGGGGTTTACAGTTCCGATTTATATAGGTTCTAGCCGGCCAGTTGATTTTCCCGGTGTTCCGCGGTATGGCGTCATCCGGGAATGTCGTCATTTGTTGGTGTTTGTTTTACTGCGGCCGTCGGCCGTGTGTCGAAAGGATGTCCTAGTAGGAAGGATGCAAGTAGGAGGACTCGGCCTACGGATCGATTCTTGGATTCGGTGGTTCGGAGAGGAAGGGTGCTAGCAGGAGGCCACCCCACCTCGATGTGGCCGTTGTGGTAAGTGTCATTGTGGGAGTGTCGTACTTCTTTGTGACTTGTTACGCTTGCGCCCAGGCGAGGATTGATTGGAGCAGCGGAGGGTAGTGAAGCGGTAGATACATGTATATCTTTAACCTCAGAGATTAGTATATGTGATAAGATGAGTATATCTTAAGTGTTATGTTCGAGTAACATAAGTGTTAATTGTGATTAGAAATCATGGTTAGTAATAAGGGTAAGATTGGGGTTAAGGAAAGTGAGCCTTAGAGTTTTATACGTAAAGACCTTAGAGGTAAGGCCATCGAGTATAAGATGTATTTTTATGTTTGACCACTTGCTCAGTGCATAGTGCACGTGAGATATACTTGTGTGATAGGTCACGAGTGGTATGAAATGAAAGAGGGTAGTTGAGCTAAGAAGACCACTAGGTTTTTCGTGACTTGCTTAGTGAGATTGTTCCGGATCGGGGAACAAGAGTTTTTGCGCGATAGCGGGTCGGGTTGAGGACGATCAGGTCAACCCGCGACACTTTTGTGGTGGGGTCAGTTCGGGGTGGTCGCCGGTGGTAGGGTCATGAGGGTGTTAGGCCCAGTTTAGTTAACCATCGTGCGAGTTCGTAGATGCGTTCGACGATGGTCGGGCGATGAGGTCACCCGTCTTGTCCTTGATCGGGGTATTTACTCGGCAGAGAGTTATGCGAGATGTTTTTATCAGGAAGGTTGTAAGGCTGCACGGGGTGCCTACTTTCACCTTATGACAGACAGTGAAGCCCATGTGGTGGCTATTTCGTTTTCTGGAAGTTTTACGAGCAGGTTAGGAACTCGGTGAGTCTCGATGGCCTTTCGCCGCCTCGGGCGTGTTTGGATTTGAGGTAGTGTGAGTATTGTTGCCTCTGTTGAGGAGTGTTTTATAACTACCATTTCGGTATGCGGATATCGCCTTACGAAGCCTTGTAGGGCGGAAGTGCAAGTTCTTGGTCGATTGGTTCGATGTTGGCAAAGTTCGGATAGTTGGTTCATACTTGTCTCGGCGGGATATGGATAGGGTGAAGCTTATCGAGAAGAGGTTATTGGCGGCTCGAGTCAGCGAAGTCGTGCGGATAATCGGCGGCGACACTTGGAGTTGATTGACGGAGGGTCTTGAAGGTACCACCGGAAGGGTGTGACGAGTTTGGAAAATAGAGGAAACTTAGCGAGTTACTTGGGGACTTTTAGTCATGTGAAGAATAGGCCAAGTTGCCTATGGTTAGCATTGCCGTCCGGCGTAGGAAGCGATGCGTCTGTCTTTCATGTTGTTATGATCGGAAAATATCGAAGATCCGTCAGTGTTCCCGATTAATGATGACCAAGTTGGAGGTAGTAACCCAGAGATTTGGAAACTGAAGCAGTAACAGAAATGTGGTAAGTTATGAGAAAGAGTTCGAGTGTACGAGAAGGGTACGACGAGTAAGAGAAGAAGCGAGCATGTATTACGAGCATGGTTGTGATCATTTCGTTTGTAAAGAGAAGGTGCGAAGGGAGTATCTTTTAGCCCTTGGGTGGGAGTTTTTGTAGTGATGGAGGTGATTCCTCGTGGACTTGGACGTAAGTATTTGCGCGTGTTGTATTGTGGCCAGGTGTGGCATGATTGTTTTCGTAAGTATAGCAGTGAAGACTATACTGGCGCATGTTTGTTTTGAGACTTAAAAGGAACATTCGGGACGAATGTTTCTAAGGAGGGGAGAATGTTATACCCCGTATTTCCAGAGTATGTACGTATGGACGTACGTAGAAAAGTTTAGCCTTAAGATTAGGCTAGGACCGCAATTTTATGCATAACACACGAAAAGAATCGTTTTCCGACGAAACGTCTTCCAAAACTTACGTAGGGAAAATTCCGGCTATGTCATTTATTATTTTTACGGATTTTTCCGAGAGACGAAATATTTTGGACCAACGAGAGGGCGACACTTGTCACCCTCTAATTGGTGTACTTGAGGGCGTCTTTTGGACGATTTGGAGAGTGGGAGTTGGTAGGATATTTTATGTAGTTGATGAGCAAGTGGGACCCACAAACACTTGTCCAAATCTTGACCTTACACTTGCCTACCACTTGGCTTGATCTTGGCCCTTGGTTGTCCTATAAATACCCCCCCTTTGTGAAGACTTATTCATCCACAAAAATCCCTAAGTCTTGAAATCCCTCTCCCTCCCTCTCTATGGTTTCGTCCATGCCTCCCCCTCCCCCTTGAGAAGGCCTTTTGGCCGAGAGGTACCCACCCCCCTCCTAGTGGTGCTAGCCGAGGGGTACCCCCCCCCTACCTTGAGTTGTTTTCATAAAATACACCCCCTCTTGGTAGAAATACTCTCCAAGTATTGTTACTATTCCAAAATACATTGGCCCATATACCTTGTAGTATTCCAAGGTTACACTTATACTAAAAGCCCAGAAATACTATTATACTTCCCTTGATCACTCATGAAACCACTAAGGAAAATCTTCACAGTTGGTTGAAGTATTAAGATGAAGTTGCGTAGAATTTCTAAGGGTTGTTTGGAGCGGGTTGGAGCGCCCGGAGTAGGAGCTAAACGTTGCTCAGGATCGACATTAAACTTGGATAATTTTGGGCTTATCGAGGTAAATAATCCTATCCTTCTATTGTAATTGGAAATTACATACTGTAGTTGTATAGAAATGAATATAAGATTCATAAAAGAGAATTGAACTGTAATAGAAGGTTATTACAGAAAAGACTTGAACTGAAATCACATCAGAAGAATATTAAGGTAGAAGTTGATAGACTTATAACCTATATAGGTTGAATGTTCTGCGAGTAGCATGTACTACTTGAAAGGTGGACAAGGCTAGCCGGGTTATAGCCGTGGAGCGTTTTGCTAATAGTCGATAATCATCGCGAGGTATGTGATTCTTCCTATCCTCTTGAGCATGATATTTTAAAAGAATATATATATATAGTACGGTAGACGTACGTGTGCTAACTGAATGTAGTTTTACGGCAATGTCTTTTGACTTAAGCCTGAATAATAAGAATCTGGAAGTATTTTAAAAGAATATATATATAGTACGGTAGACGTACGTGTGTTAACTGAATGTAGTTTTACGGCAATGTCTTTTGACTTAAACCTGAATAATAAGAATCTTGAAGTATTTCAAAAGAATTAAGAATCCTTTTTGAAAGAAGAATAATACTTGGTTTGAAAGCTTAAGAGTTATACTAGCTTTATGGGAAGTTAGGTATAACGACTTAAGAGAGATAAAAAGAATGGTTTATTGATTTTAAGAAGTTAAGAGACTTGATCTTAAAAGATAAGAGACTTGACTTAATTGAATTAATATGAAATTTGTTAAAAAGTGTGAAACCTCATTCGTGAGTAATGAGTACTTGGTTTTTAAAAGGATTAATGTTTTACTGAGTTCGGAAATCAGAATAAGTATCGAACAAACCACTACAGCGCTAATAAAGGGAAATGTATTGAATAATTAAGTATTATTAAAACCAGTAGAAACCTTCATCTGCATAGAAGCTAAGATGAGACAAAATGATATTACATTTCCTAGATCATAACTGCTTAAATAAGATTGATTATGAACAAGAATAACCTACTCACATATAAGGCATATGTATCTCAAATTATTTTAAAGGAGAATTATATCATTAAGTGATTAAAACTATGAACTACGAAACCTTTTGAAAATGAGAAACTTAAGCATTTGGAATTAGGCAAACTTGAACGTTTGGAAAATAATGTTGTTACTTGATTTACAAAGGGAAGTGTTTTGGTTTACTTAAAAGGATAGTCACTCTATTTTTATACTACGGGTATTGTGTGACTTTTTGAAAGAAACAGATCTTTTAAAAAGAGTTAATGTATGAAGTACTTTGGGGATAAAACCCCGAAATTGTTAACATAAAGTAGAAAGTACCTTGTGTGAATAACTTGATTGTGTTGGTTTGTGATAGCCTTGTAATACTTTCTTGTTGATTTGATAAGTAAATATGTTAGGATGCTACGTGTGTTAGTATCTGGTGATGTTTGTGTAAAGGGGTTCCCCTTGTTGTGCTTATGTTGTTTAACGATAAGCTGTTATGTTATTATATCACATACCCCCTTTACTTGTTATCACAGGGCTTGCCACCGCGATGCGGGTTTTATACTATGCGGTCTGCGTGACTATGCGGGCTGCGGGAGTTCGAGGTTGATCATTCGGTGTTTTATCCGTCACGGGGATGCCTATGCGATGCAATGTGACTATGCGGTCTATTGAGACTATGCGGTGCGAGTCGGGGAGAGTGCAGGGGTTAGCTACCCCGTCACGAGAATACCTCATGCGGGTCTATGTGTGACCTATGCGGACTGCGGGAGTCCAGGGTTAGGCATGCATAATGATACTATGGGCGATTGACCTTGCTTCGATCATTCGCGGCCTAGGAAAGACCTGTCATAGTTTACCTATTATTGCTCTTGTGTGTGATATGGCACTATGTGCAAATTGAACTAATTGTATTTGCAAATGGTTTTAAATACTTTGATTTCATTTAAAGTACTTTACAGTTTCACATACTTGGTACTGTTGTCTTGACCTCCTTGAGGCTGCGTTAAATCTGCGGTAGAGTGCGCGATGTTGATCCTCGCTCATAGGGTCACAGTTCAGCGTTTGGGAAGCTCCGTTTCTCTGGAGGCTTATCAGTGGTATAGTCCCCTGTCGTTGTAGGTGCTTATATTCAGGGGTATGGCGGGGCTCTGTCCCGTCATTATTGTCATATCATTCTTAGAGGTCTGTAGTACTATTGTGGGCAGAGTTGTAAAAAAGGATGTAACTGTTCTAGTTGTTATATATATATGCCGCAAGGCAAGTTTTCTCAGATGAACTGTTTTTATTTCACGTCTTATTTTATATTCCGCTGATTACTCTGATGTATGTCTACTTGGGTGCCCGGGGTAAGGCACCAGTCACGGGCCCGGGTTCGGGTCGTGACACTCCGGAGGCTTATCTTTAGTTCAGATCCCTGGTATTGTCGGTTGTTGTACATTCAGGGGTATGGAGGGGCCCTGTCTCGTCACAGTTGTTATGTCAAAACTCTTAGAGGTCTGTAGTCATATCTTGTGGGTCGGTTTGTAAAGTAAAAAGGATTTCACTGCTTTTGGCTATATATGTATATATATCCATGGAGGCAGCCTTATCGGCTAGCCTGTTGTTTAATTCTTATTGTTTTAAGTTGTGTGTTTTATGTATGTTCCGCTGATTTTCTCTGATGGTTACCTGTAAGGGTGCCCAGGTAGGGCACCAGTCGCGGGCCCGGGGTCGGGTCGTGACATCTTCTTTACGTTCCAATCCACTCTAAACAATCCTTAGAAGTTCATAAACAACTTCTCTTCAAATTCCAACTTCAAAGTTGAAGAACACCTTAGGTATTCATGTTGCGACTAACGTAAAAACGTAGTTTTTCTGGGATTTTTGTGTTGGGATATCCTTAGAATACCTTTGGCGACCTTGGGTTTAAGTATTGGGTTTTATGAAGCAAGATTGCAAAAAAATTTGTGTGCAAAGGGGGCCATTGCCGAGAGCTCTATAAGAGCACACAAGAGTTTCTCAAATTTTTCTAAGTGTTGGATTGATCTAGTCTTGCACTAGTAGTAGTAATATATAAGGAGCACAAGGGCTATGATTAATCCAAATGGAAGGCTAGGATGAGGTCAATTATCTCAATCGACACTTGTCTAGTTGACTTGGTCCATTTCTTTTCATCCAACAAGCCCATGTGGAGGGTGACACGTGTCGCCCTCCAATTGGTCTAAAATATTTCATTTCCCGAAATTTCCATAATTGGTCAAAATATCGGAAACCTTGTGGCCCCCACAAAACATAAAATTTCCTGAGTGGGCCCCACGTGACTAAATCCGAAAATAAAATTCCATAGTTCCGATAAATTCCAACAGTCTCAAATAACAATTCTAAGGACCCAATTCTTACTAACAATTATTTTTCCTTCCCGAGATTCGGAAGATTTTTCCTTGGAATTTACAAATCTTTCTTTCGTTCAAATTTTCAAGTCTTGTTTCCTTACGTACATTCTCTTAAACATATCCTGGAATTACGGGGTGTAACACCCGCATCATGGAAGCATGTCCATGGAACATATATTGTGAAGTTGTCGGCCCTCTATTGTGGGACGCGGTGATGTGGAAATATAACACTTGCACGAATAACTATCATGAGCAACCATATGCAAGTTAAATAATCTTTGACTCTCATTAGAACAAATAGTATGAACTGTCATTTTAGGGGGAAAAAACAAGGCACTATCACATCTTTCATTTTAGAAAACCCAAGGCAATACCATGCCTTTCTTTTTAGAATAATCAAGACAATATCATGCCTTCCTTTTTAGAAAAACCAAGACAATACCATGCCTTCCTTTTTAGAAAACCAAGACAATACCATGCCTTCCTTTTTAGAATAACCAAGGCAATAACATACCTTCCTTTTTAGAAAAACCAAGACAATACCCTGCCTTCCTTTTTAGAATAACCAAGACAATACCATGCCTTTCTTTTTAGAAAACCCAAGACAATAACATGCCTTCCTTTTTAGAAAAACCAAGACAATACCATGCCTTCATTTTTAGAATAACCAAGAAAATACCATGCATTCCTTTTTAGAATAACCAAGGCAATACCATGCCTTCCTTTTAGAAAAACCAAGACAATATCATGCCTTCCTTTTTAGAATAACGAAGGCCATATCATGCCTTCCTTTTTAGAAAATCCAAGACAATATCATGCCTTACTTTTTAGAATAACCAAGGCAATATGAGGGTTTGAAGATGAAGATATTTGTGAGCTAAGGCAAAGAAGTCTTGCAATGACTTGTATCTATAATGTGTGCTCAAGCCAAGTGGATGGGGGACCCACTTGTCCACTTGTATGAAAATATCTTCCACACTAATCAAATCTTGCAATACATAAAATGTCTCCCACACTTAGTCATTCTCAATAATTTCGATGGACACACTCCATAATATCAAGACTTAATTAATCCACACTAATCTCTTCACAAAATATTAATTCAACACTTAGTCAAATCTTACTATTTTGATGGAACCCCTCCCCAAATTGTGAAATTTTCAATTGGTTCATATTCTTAATCCCAAGATTTAGTAATACAATCCAAAGTCCATAACTCCATTTGGAATGAATTCAACCACTAATATTAATTCTCGTCGTCACATTTTTTTATCCAAAATTTTTCCATATCCGAAAATGTAAATATATTTTTCTTCCAACCTTCACATCTTATTTCCTTATTTACATTCTCACTTATATGCTCTGGAACTACGGGGTGTAACATTCTCCCCCTTAGAAACATTCGTCCTCGAATGTTCATCCAATGCCTCAAGCTATACAAATTCTCAATCGGCTCAAGAATCATCAACAACAATCACAAGTGGTTTATACTCAAACCATGGAATCATCACCTGTAATATACTTCACATATACCATGTACTTTAACCACGATCACACATAAAATACTTTACTCTTGAAGACTTTGTCTATCTAAGGTCTCAACGATTATCCAATACTCCAAGATCCTCAAATATTTCATGTCTCAAGCTTCCATTATCTCTCCCCGTAGACGGGCAAGATAGCTTCTCAATATCTCAAAATCATGTTGTCTTAATCACAACAACCCTATTTACTCCATACCAATATTATTCGTGCATCTCTCTTAAGCATACAACACAGCTTAATCTAACAACATGGTATGTCATTAAGTCAATTAAACATGATCCTTTAAGGGTTCATCACCTTCTCAGACAAATCATCACCTCCTAATTATTCCAAATTAGCACATATATAACCTTTGTTACACCCCGTAATTCCCGGACATGTTTAAGAGATCGTACGTGAGAAAGTACGACTTTAAGATTGAAACGAAAGAAGGATTGCTTTTTCCTACGGAATATGATTTCGAGACTCGGGAAGGAAAATTGTTCGTTAATGAGAATCGGGTTCCCGAATTTGATATTTGAGACTTATAGGATTTATCGGAATTTCGGGAGATGAAATATTTTAGACCAACCGGAGGGCGACACGTGTCACCCTCCACATGCCTATGTGGGGCGAAAATAATTAGCAAGTCAAGTCATCACACGACCGACCCGGGCATGGCCGGTGCCTACCCAGGCACCCTTAAAGGTATACATCAGACATAATCAGCGGAACATACAAAAACTCAGCAAGAAATAAATAACAGGTTAGCCGATAAGGCTACCTTCCTGGATATATTATAAACGTAAATCCAAAAGCAGTTACCTCCCTTTTTTTTCTTTTACAAACCGACCCACATACATGACTACAGAACTCTAAGAATTTTGACATAACAACTGTGACGGGACAGGGCCCCGCCATACCCCTGAATGTACAACAATCGACAATACCAGGGATCTGAACCAAAGATAATCCTCCGGAGTAATGGAGCTTCTCAACAGCTGAACAATAATCCTAAGAGTGAGGATCAGCAAGCTATGTACCTCAACCTGCGGCATGAACGCAGCCCCCCGAAGGAGGTCAGTACAACATGTACCAAGTATGTGAAACTGAAAGTACTGAAATGAAATTATATAGTCTAAAATAAAGCTGGAGACATGTATGATGACCAAAATAACAGTACATTGTGCCTTACTTATAATAAGAGTAAACAAGAGTATACTTTACTGCATAAAAATAGGAGGCTCGTGATCAAATTAGGGCCACCCGCCCGTAGTATCATTAAGCAATCCTACTCCTGGGACTATTTCACCCGCATAGGTCCTGTGGACCCGCAATGAGGTCATCCGGCTCGCATAGGACTGGTCCGCCCCGCATGGGATTATTTCACCCGCATATCCCTACGGGCTCGCATGAGGTATTCCTCGCATCGTGAGGAGCAAATCCACGGAACATGCAAATGCAACAAGCCGGGGAATGACCCCGTAATGAACAATATATCACTAGCACAACCGGCTATCATACATAACATAAGCACCACCGGCTTATTATAACTATCATAAGCAAGTTAAGAAATCCCCTAACTTCTTATTACACTTAATTAACATGCACTCTCATTTTATTTAAACTTAAGGCACTAACATGTCACGAAAATCCGGGAATTTAACCCAAAGTACTACGTACTTCCATTCTTTTAAAAATAATCCTTTTCATATAAAAACCCCAAGATACTAACACCCGTAGTATCCAGGCATGTCTATTTTTCAAATCAAGTTACTACACCTTTAGAAATTCATTTCAAGGCTTTGAAACCAAGTAACTTCTAATTTCACAACCTAGGCAACTCATGTCTGTCAATCAAATAGACTATTCTCTTAACCTTTCATAAAGCCGTTATAAATTTTTATGTTTTAGACAAGTTCATTCTTTTTATAACCAAGAGACTTATAATTTTAAAAACAAAGTATCATAATCTTTCAAATCAAGTTACATAACTTTCAAAATACTTCAAGTCTCTTAACTTTAGAAATCAAGTTTCTTAACCTTAGAATATCAAGTTCCTTAACTTTAGAATATCAAGTTTCTTAACCTTAGAATATCAAGTAATCAATACATTTCAAATCAAGTATTCTATACATTTTCAAGTCAAGAAATCTTTGTTTACCTTATTAGAATAAACCATTCTTTTAACTCCCCATAAAGTTTGTCACGACCCGAACCCGGGCCCGTGACTGGTGCCTTACCCGGGCACCCAAGTAGTCATACATCAGAGTAATCAGCGGAATATAAATAAGACATGAAACAATTATAAAATGAAAACAGTTTATCCATGAAAATATCGCTTTTCGGCCTGTATATATAATAAAACTTTGAACAGTTACATCCCCATTTACAAACCTGCCCACAACAGTACTACAGACCTCTAAGAAAGTGACAACAACTATGACGGACGGGGCCGCCATACCACAGATGTACAAGAACTTACTGACTCGGGTAACATACCAAAAGATAAGCCTCAGAAAAGCGAGGCTTCTCAATCTGACTGTGATCCTATGAGCGAGGATCCACAACCGATGTACCTCTACTGCGGCGTGAACGCAGCCGGCGAAGGTCGGTCTGACAGTACCAAGTATGTGAATCGAAAAATCGTAAATGAAATCATAATAGTCTATATAAAGCGGAGACATGTATGATAACCAAACTACGATTCACAACATAAAAGCGATCATGTCAAGTCGGGACTCACGCCTCAAGTCATCCGCCGTGCGTGGAACTCCTTCCTCACTGCCGGCAGTCTAGGTACAAATCGTGTGGAATACGTGTCCCGGCCCATCCCATTGGACTCGGTAAAGAATCATGTAGAATACGTGTCCCGGCTCATCTCATGGGACTCGGTGAAGAATCATGTGGAATACGTGTCCCGACCCATCTCATGGGACTCGGTGAAGAATCAAATGAAATACGTGTCCCGGCCCATCTCATGGGACTCGGTGAAGAATCAGATGAAATACGTGTCCCGGCCCATCTCATGGGACTCGGTGAAGAATTAGATGAAATACGTGTCCCGGCCCATCTCATGGGACTCGGTAGCATAGAAATACAACACTTGCACGACAAAGGCTATCACCACAAGCATAGGTAAGTTACACACAACTCAAGGTTATTTTATACCAAAGTCCAGGTTCTGACCCCAAAGTATTACGCACGTTAAATTCTTTTTAAAAGATTCATTTCTTTTATAAAGGTCACCCGATACCCGTAGTATTAAAATAGAGTGACTCACATTTTTAGGTAAACCAAAACACTTTCCTTTTCAACATCAAGTAACAACATTCTTTTCCATAAGTTCAAGTTTGCCTAATTTCAAGTACTTAAGCCTCTTATTTTAGAAAGGTTTCGTAGTTCATAGTCTTAATCACTTAAGAATATAATTCTCTTTTAAACAATTTGAGGAACATATGTCTTATATGTGAGTAGGTTTATTCTTGTTCAAAATCCATCTTATTAAAGCAGCCATGATCTAGGAAATGTAATATCATTTTGTCTCATCTTAGCTTCTATGCAGATGGAAGTTTCTACTGGTTTTAATAATACTTAATTAGTCAAAACATTTCCCTTTATTAACGCTGCAGTGGTTTGTCGATACTCATTCGATTTCAAATCAAGAAACATTATTCCTTTTTTTAAAAACCAAGTACTCATTACTCACGAATGAGGTTTCACACAGAATTCACATTAATTCATTTAAGTCAAGTCTCTTCTCTTTTAAGATCAAGTCTCATAACTTCTTAAAACCAATAAACCATTCTTTTTATCTCTCTTAAGTCGTTATACCTAACTTCCCATAAAGCTAGTATAACTCTTAAGCTTTCAAACCAAGTATTATTCTTCTTTCAAAAAGGATTCTTAATTCTTTTGAAATACTTCAAGATTCTTATTATTCAGGCTTAAGTCAAAAGACATTGCCGTACAACTACGTTCAGTTAACACACGTACGTCTATCGTACTTATATATATATATTCTTTAAAATATCATGCTCAAGAGGATAGGAAGAATCACATACCTCGCGACGATTATCGACTATTAGCAAAATGCTCCACGGCTATAACCCGGCTAGCCTTGTCCACCTTTTAAGTAGCAGATGCTACTCGCAGAACAATCAACCTATAAAGGTTATACCAGTCTATCAAAGTCTAGACTACTCTGTAGAATATTCTAAGCAGTAGGTTCTCTATTCTACGGAAAATCGGGCAGCACTTCCCTACCCGCTAAGCTACACAAGTCATCAGTAAATACAATCCTATGTAAATCTGATTCAATCTTCTTTAATATTCTTCCGACGTGATTTCAGTTCAATTCTTTTCTGTAATATCCTTCTATTACAGTTCAATTCTCTTCTATGAATCTTATATTCATTTCTATATAACTACAGTATGTAATTTCCAATTACAATAGAAGGATAGGATTATTTACCTCGGTAAGCCCAAAATTATCCAAGTTTAATGTCGATCCTGAGCAAGGTTTAGCTCCTACTCCGGGTGCTCCAACCCGCTCCAAACAACCCTTAGAAGTTCTACACACTTCTACTAAGTACTCCAACCAATTATGGAGATTTTTCCATAGGGTTTCGTTTAGTGGCTAAAGGAAAGTATAGTAGTATTTTCCGGGCTTTTCGTAAAGAGGGTACTTGGAAATTCTACAAAGGTTTTGGGCTAGAGTATTTTGGCATTAAAACAATACTTGGAGAAGTATTTCTCAACCAAGGGGGGGTGGTATTTTACGAGAACAACTAGGCAAGGGGGGGATACTTCTCGGCCAAGGCCTCTCAAAGGGGGAGGGGGACCTTGGACGAAAACTACACTAATGGGGGGGAGAAGGGGGCTCTCGGCTAGAGCTCTCAAGAGGGGGGAAAGGGATTTCAAGACTTAGAAATCATTTTAGGGATGAAGAAACCTTCAAGTTAGGGGAGTATTTATAGGCCAACCAATGGCCAAGATGAAGCCAAGTGCTAGGCAAGTGTAAGGCCAAGATTTGGGCTAGTGTACCTTATCCATCTACCACCAAAATATCCTACCAACCCTTGACCACAAACAAGGCACAAAAAACGTGCAAGGAATGCCCTTTGTCGTCCACTTTTGAGGGTGACACGTCACCCTCCCGTTGGTCCAAAATATTTTATCTCTCGGAAATATCCGCAAAAATTATAAATGACATAGCCGGAATTTTCCCTTCGCAAAGTTTGGAAAACGTTTCGTCGGAAAACGACTCTTTTCGCTAGTTGTGCACAAATTTCGCCACTTTGCCTACTTAAGGCTTAAACTTTTATCGTCGCCTCACGTACATACTACTGGAAATACGGTATAACATTCTCCCTCGCCAGAAACATTCGTCCCGAATGTTCCTTCTCAAGACGGATAACGATAAAGTTCCTCTCAACTTAAACAAGTTGCCAATGCCACACCTGGTCATAAAAATAATACACGCGCAAATATTCAAACCAAGTCCACGAGGAATCACCTCGATCATTACAAAACTCCCACCCAAGGTCTAAAAGATATTCCCCTCGCATCTTCACTTCATAAAAGAAATGATCGCTTCCGTTCTCATAGCACATGCTCGCTTCCTTCCTTTCTCGTCGTACCCTTCTTGAACACTTGAACTCTTCCTAGTATACGTACCATACCTCAGTCGTCACTTCAGTTCCCAAAATTTCTGGAGCCACTACTTCCAACTTGGTCATCTTACTAGCCTCTATCTTCTTTAAGGCCATTTCCGGCCTTCACGATTTGATTCTGGTCGAACATATCCACGAACTCATACGATGGTCACCTAAACCTGGGCCTAGCACCCTCGTGACCACCAGCGGGACCACCTCGAACCGACCCACATTTTTGGTCGCGGGTTGACCGCGATTGGTCTCAACCCGACCATTATCGCGCTAAACACTTGTTCCCCCGATCCGGAATATTCTCACAACTCAAGTCAGGAAAACCTAGTGGTCTTCTTAGCTCAACTACCCTCTTTCATTTCAAACCACTCAGGGACTTATCACTCAAATATATCCCACGTATACTATGCACCCCGACAAGGGTCAACACAAATATAAATCTTTTACTCAATATGGCCTCGCATCTAAGGTCTCTACGTGTAATATTCTAAGGTTCACAATTTCTAGGTACCCCAACCTTACCCTTTACTAACCAGGCCTTTAAATCACAATTTAACATAATGCTATCTGAACATAATACTTAGCACATCATCATATCATCAACGCATACTAGTTTTTAGAGGGGTAAGAATATACCTGTATCAACTGCTTCATTTTCCCTTCGTCGCTCTAACTATAATCCTGCTCTGCAGGGCGCATAGCTAAAGAAGGCGATGAACGCCATCGACCGGTGGTGAGTCATTCTGCGCATCCTTCCTATTAGGACGGTTTCGTCACATGGCCGGCGCAGCGGGAAAAACAAGCACCGATAAAAAGCGACATTCCGGGATGGCGTCGCCACATCGTACTGCGAGGAAACATGAATCCGGTGGCTAGAACCGTGTATACCGTGGAACCGAAGCCACGGAGCCACGACCAGCTCGAATACCGAGCGTCACGAAGGCGCGGAGGACCACTGCTGCTGGCGGAGGTACATAACTAGTCTGCTGCGGCGGCGCCTCGAAAGTTACCAAGGACCTGCTGTGCGCCTCTTCTCACGATCTCGGTCATTCCGTCGACCTCTCCGTGCCTCACATCCCGGTCATGAGCTTGCATGCGGGCAATGTCCATGCAGGTGAAGAGCTACACCCGCAAGCCTCGCGTAATCATCTAGCGGTGGCGTAGCGGTGTACTCGCCCTCCATATCGATTACTCTGGCGGGGACATACCGAGCTAATGAGTCGAACTCCACATTGTACTCTCTAACCGTCGCGATCCTGCCTCAACGTCAAATATCCGCCGGCGAGCCCTCATCATCTGGGGTAATAAATGTGCAAGAAAAGCCCGAGAACTCGTCCCATACGGCTGGAAGTGCATGCTCTCCCGGGACAGCTCCACGAATCAAACGATCATTGCAGTATCTCGCGGTGATGCGAACCCAATACCGACTACGCCTCGAGGCTCGATCACTCTCATGATCGTAGTATCGGATAAACTCGAGGTCATCCTCGGCTCGATCCATAGAACATCGGCGGGCTACAACTCGGAAGTCCGTAGTCTCAGCTATGCGCTCGGGGTGAACTACGGGTGCTACTGATCGAGGCTGCATCCGACCTATCCTCATATCAGCTCGACCGCGGCGAATCGGGCCATCTCCTTGTACCACATCTCATCGCTCCGGTGTGGGATCAAGGCTCGAGTCTCAGTATCAGAAACCAGCTGTTGCGGCTCTAAACTCTGTCGGCGCTGGCGGCGTCGCAAAACTCGCCGTCTGAAGAACTATCTCAGGTAACGACTGGGCCTCGGCCCCGGTAACCCTCCGTGCTCTACTCGCAGCTCCCTCGGCTGCCTTGCCCTTCTGGGCCCAGGTTACTGTTATACCCCGTATTTCCAGAGTATGTACGTGGGGGACGTACGTAGAAATTTTCGAACTTCATTAGGCTTGGCCGAATTCTTTTTGTGCACAACACCCGGTTAGAGTCGTTTTTCGACGAAACGTTTCCACAGCTTTCGTAGGGGAATTTCCGGCTATGTCATTTATATTTTTTGCGGATTTTTCCGAGAGACGAAACATTTTGGACCAACAAGAGGGCGACACTTGTCACCCGCTAATTGGTGGGAGTGGGCGGTAATGTGATGGACGATTTGGCCTTGTTGGTCAAGGGGAGTTGGTAGGATATTTTGTGTGTTAGTTGGTCAAGGACACTTGGTTGAATCTTGGCCCTACACTTGCCTTGCACTTGGCAAGATCTTGGCCATTGATTGGCCTTCACTTGACCTATAAATACCCCTCTCCCTTTGATGAATTCTTCATCCTTTCCACAAATCTCTAAGTGTTAAAACTCTCCCCCTTCCTTGTTGTGTTTTCGTCCCCCCCCCTCCCCCCCTTTGTGAGGCTTAGCCGAGAGCACCCTCCCCTCGGCGAGAGTACCCACAGTGGGGTAGTAGAGTATATCCCCTCTTGAGTGGTTGTCTCGTATAATACCCTCTCTCTTGGTAGAAATACTCTCCAAGTATTGTTATAATGCCCAAATTACCTTAGCCGTATACCTTGTAGTATTCTAAGGTTATACTTATCTGAAAAGCCGTAAATACTATTATACTTCCTTCATCCACAAAACCGAAACCAAGGAAAATCTCCATAGTTAGTTGGAGTAATAAGTAGAAGTTGGTTAGAACTTCTAAGGGTTGTTTGGAGGCGGCCGGAGCGCACGGAGTAGGAGCTAAACCTTGCTCAGGATCGACATTTAAACTTGGATAATTATGGGCTTATCGAGGTAAATATCTTGTCCCTCTATTGTAATTGGAAATTACATGATTGTTAGACTATATAGTTGAAGTATACTATATATAGAACTGAACGTTGTTATCGGCAATGTCTTTTGACTTAAGCCTGAATAATAAGAAACCTTTTCGAAAGAAGAGTACTGAACTGTATTTACATAGGGTGTATTCTGATGAACTTGTCGACTTTTACGTGAGTAGAATTGTACCGTTCGGGTTAGATGTATAACCCCCGGTTGGCTTGGTAGCCGACCTCGATAAAGGAGGAGATTTACTGTTGCGGGGAGGTCTTTGCCGAATTTTCGGTAGAATGTTCTACGATGAGGTCTAAATGTTAATAAGTGCCTTGTGGCCTTATAGGTTGAAGTACTTGGAGCGTTTTGCTATTAGTCGATACTCGTCGCGAGGTATGTGAACCTCTTCCTATCTCTTCTAGCATGATATGTGTGAACTATGTAGTACGGTGAGCGTCATTGTGCTAAATGTATTTGATTGGTTTAAAACATAAAGTGTTATAACGGCTTTATGGGAAGTTGGTTATAATAGCTTTATGTTGGTAAGAAAATACTTGTGGTTTTAAAAGGTAATCGATTTGAACTATGGTGGCTTGTTATGTGTTAATAAAGAACTTGAAGTATTTCAAAGATTTTGAATCATTTGAAGAAGAAGTAATACTTGGTTTTGAAAACTTAAGAGTTATACTAGCTTTATGGGAAGTTAGGTATAACGGCTTAAGAATGTTTCTTGATTTCGAAATTAGAATGTGTATCGACAAACCAACTGCAGCGTTAATAAAAGGAAATGTTTTATGATTAAGTATTATTAAAACCAGTAGAAACTTCCATCTGCATAGAAGCTAAGATGAGACAAAATGATATTTCCTAGATCATGGCTGCTGTAATAAGATTGTTATAAATGAGAATATCCTACTCACATATAAGGCTTATGTTTCTCAGATAGTTTAAAAGAGAGAATTATATTCTTAAATGAATAAGACTATGAACTACGAAACCTTTCTAAAATAAGAAACGTGAACATTTGAAATTAGGCAAACTTGGACATTTGGATAATAATGTTGTTACTTGATTTTACAAAGATAAGTGTTTTGATTCACTTCAAAAGATAATCACTCTATTTTCATATACTACGGGTATTGTGTGACTTTTGTGAAAGTAACGTATCTTTTAAAAAGTTAATGTATGAAGTACTTTGGGGATAGAAACCCGAACATGTTGACACATAGTAGAAAGTACCTTATGTGTGAATAACTTGATTGTATTGGTTTGTGATAGCCTTGTAATACCTTCGTGTTGATTTGATAAGTAATCATATTAGGATGCTACGTGTGTTAGTATTCTGTGATATTTGTGTAAAGGGGTTTTCCCTTGATTGTGCTTATGTTGTTTAAACGTTAAACTGTTATGTTGGTATTATACCACTCGCGTGTTTCCGGGTTAAGCTTCCCTCCGTCTGGGGTAGACTCGGCGATGCAGGACCATGATTCGAGAATACCTCATGCGGGTCTGAGGGCCTATGCGAGCTACGAGAGTTCGTGTTAGTGTGCGGCCTTTATGGTCATGCGGTCTATGTGGCCATGCGGACTGCGAGTCCAGGACGATGCCGGGGAGTAGCTACCCTCGATGCGGGGTTATACCTCATGCGGGCCTATGAGATTGGCCTATGCGGGCTGCGGGAGTTCGAGGCTAGACGCGCACATTTGATATTGCGAGCGGCGACGGCTTTGATCATGTGGCGGTCTGACAGATCTTATGATCTGATTCATGACCTTGTTGGTGCGTAGGTTTTTAGTAGTCGGTTATGCCTTATTACTTACCGTCTGATTTTATTATGACACAGTGGGACACAGTGTTCATGTGTTCCTTGGTGCTTTTATATCATAGCGCTGGCGGTGAGGAAGGTATTCCAGGCATGATTGATGTTGTGGGCACGAGACCCATTGTTATACTTGAGTGATGACTTGAGGCGTGAGTCCACGACTTGACATGGCGCTTTGTTGTAAATCGTAGTTTGGTTATCATACATGTCTCTGCTTTATATAGTGCTATGATTTCATTCTGATGTTATTTTGATTTCACATACTCGGTTTTGTTATCGACCTCGCCCGAAGTGCGTTCATGCGCGAGTAAAGGTACACCAGTCGTTGATCCTCGCTCTTAGGGTCACAGTTCAGCGTTTGGGAAAGCTCCGTTTCTCCGGAGGCTTATCTTGGTATAGTCCCCTGGTGTTGTAGGTGCTTACATTCAGGGGTATGACGGGGCCCTGTCCCGTCGTTGTTGTCATATCATTCGTAGAGGTCTGTAGTACTGTTGTGGGCAGAAATTGTAAGAGGGTTTGTAAAAAGGATTAATCTGTTCAAATTGTTATTTATATGTACTGACGGTAACCGTTTTTGGTTGCTTTGTCTTCTTATTTCAACCGTCTTATTACATTGGTTTCATGTATTGTCTTTATGTTCCGTGATTACTCGATGTTGTATCACTAGGGTGCCCGGTAAGGCACGATCCACGGGCCGGGCAGTCGTGACAAAAGTGGTATCGAGCGATTAATCCTCGGAAAGTGTCTGAGCCGTATCGATTAAGTCTTGATTATCGGTGTGTTGTGCACCACACCAATAATCAGGAGGCTATAGGATATTTAGGATTGGTTTCTATTCTTCTCACTCTGAGATCGTGCCTTAGAGCTGTGTTGTAAGTTGGACCCTCTCACGTATTTCTTTCCACTGCTATGCCTCGCGTAGGCAACCCGGGCCCAGAAGGGCAAGGCAGCCGAGGGAGCTGCGAGTAGAGTACAGAGGGTTACGAGGGCACAGGCCCAACCATCACCTGAGTTAGGTGCTTCGTTCGGGGAGTTCTGCGACGTCACTAGCCCCAGCAGAGTTTGGCACGGCGGCTGCAGTTCCTACTGCGGCCATGACATTTGAACCTTCAGTTCCACGACCGGGAACAGAGAATATAGATTGCAAAGAGGCGACCCTGTTACTAGCTATGGAATTGGCTACCAGAAAATATACCGATGTACCGCGAGGCTTGATGAATATCGAAGGAAGGGTTGTGCAAGAGTAGTTAAATCGATTAGGCTTGAGCATGACACGTATGCGGGCTTATGCGCACGGTAGAAAGCGTAGAGATCGACGGGTTAACGAAGGGCGAGAAGGGGCGAGGCGTGAAGGTCCTGGTAACTTTCGGCGAGTCGCCTCGCGTGATTATATTATGCACACCACGGTCAGAGAGGTCCTCGCGGAGTTTAGGGCGTTCGGGGTATCACGAGAGTTAGTCGAACTCGGGGTTTTTAGTTCATTTGTGTGAGACGCCATCGGGAATGTCGTCTTTTGGTTGGTACTTGTTGTACTACGACCGTCGAGTGCGATGTTGAAAGAGTGTCCTTGTAGGAGGACTTAGCCTTCAGGATCGGTGGGTAGTTGTCATCTTCCTTAGCTATGCGCCCTACGGGGCAGGTTTGATTAGAACGACTAAGGGGAGTGAAGCAGTAGATATAGATATATCCTTAACCCTCTAGAGTTTGTATATGTGATAAGGTGAGTATACCTTAAGTGTTATGTTCAGTTAGCATGGTGTTATTGTGATTAGAAATCATGGTTAGTTAGCAGTAAGATTTGGGGGATAGAGAAAGTGTGAGCCTTAGAGCTTTATACGTAGAGACCTTAGAGGTAAGGCCATCTCGAGTAAATGTGTAGTTTTATGTTTGACCCTTATCGGAGTGCATAGTGCACGTGAGCTATGTTTGGGATAGGTCCCTAAGTAGTGTGAAATGAAAGAGGGTAGTTGAGCTAAGGAGACCGCTAGGTTTTCGTAACGTGATTAGTGAGATTGTTCCAGATAAGGGAGCAAGTGTTTTGCGCATTGCCGGGTCGGGTTGAGGCCACGTTGCGGGTCAACCCGCGGCCTGTAGAGTGGTGGGGTCAGTTTGTGGTGGTCCCGCCTTGTGTTAGGGTCACGAGGGTGTTAGGCCCAGGTTTAGTTAGCCAGTCTGGTCGTGGATCGATTCGACCCGATGGTCGGGCCGAGGAGGTCAGCCGTCTTGTTTTCTAGCAAAGACCGTTTACTCGGCAGTGTTGTTTTATCAGAAAGGTTGTAAGGCTGCACGGGGTGCCTACCTTCACCTTATGACAGGCAGTGAAGCCCAGGTTGTGGCTATTTTCATTTTTTCTGGAAGTTATACCAGGCAGGGTTAGGAACTCAGGTGAGTCTCAGAATCACATTCGCCCTCGGGCCAGTGTTTGGATTTCAGGGGTAGTTGCAAGGTTTGTTGTCTCCTGTTGAAGGAGTGTTGTTAGCTACCATTTCAGTGTTCGGATGTCTCCTTATGAAGCCTTGTAGGGGCGGAAGTGTAAGTTGCCGGTCGATTGGTTCAATGTTGGCAAGGTTCAGATAGTTGGTTCAGGTTTGTTCCAACAGGCTGTGGATAGGGCGAAGCTTATCTAGAAGAGGTTTTGGCAGCAGAGGAATCGTGCGGATTATCGGCGACGACGCTTAGAGTTCAGGTTGACGGTCGGTCTTCTTGAAGATACCACCCCGGTTTGGGTGTGACGAGTTTTGGAAAACAGAGGGAACTTAGCCCGAGTTACTTTGGGCCTTGCAGATCTGGTGCAGAGTAGGCCAGGTTGCCTATATGTTAGCTTTTGCCGTCCGACTTAGGAGGCAGTACGTCCGGTCTTTCGTATTGTTATGATCGGGAAAGTATCGGAGATCCATCCAGAGTGTTCCCAGTTAATGATGACCACATTAGAGATAGTAACCCCGAGTTTTGGAAGCGAAGCGATTCGAATGTGGTAAGAGTTCGAGGTATGCGACCTCGTGGATCGCGTGCGGCGGTACCATTTGTTGGGTCGCGGGTGACACTAGAACCTCGCGCAAAGTGACAAAAGTGGTATCATTTCTTTTGTATGGAGAAAGTGCGAAGGAATTATATTTTTGACCCTTGGATGGGAGCGTTTGTGATGTTAGAGGTGCTTCCTCGTGGGCGTAGATGTGGGTATTTGTGCGGTTGTTTCTATGGCCATGTGTGGCAAGGATTGTTCTCGTAAGTATAGTAGTGAAGACTATACTGGCGCGCGTTTGTTTTGAGACTTAGAAGGAACATTCGGGACGAATGTTTCTAAGGAGGGGAGAATGTTATACCCCGTATTTCCAGAGTATGTACGTGGGGGACGTACGTAGAAATTTTCGAACTTCATTAGGCTTGGCCGAATTCTTTTTGTGCACAACACCCGGTTAGAGTCGTTTTTAGAAGAAACGTTTCCACAACTTTCGTAGGGGAATTTCCGGCTATGTCATTTATATTTTTTGCGGATTTTTCCGAGAGACGAAACATTTTGGACCAACAAGAGGGCGACACTTGTCACCCTCTAATTGGTGGGAGTGGGCGGTAATGTGATGGACGATTTGGCCTTGTTGGTCAAGGGGAGTTGGTAGGATATTTTGTGTGTTAGTTGGTCAAGGACACTTGGTTGAATCTTGGCCCTACACTTGCCTTGCACTTGGCAAGATCTTGGCCATTGATTGGCCTTCACTTGACCTATAAATACCCCTCTCCCTTTGATGAATTCTTCATCCTTTCCACAAATCTCTAAGTGTTAAAACTCTCCCCCTCCCTTGTTGTGTTTCGTCCCACACTTTGTGAGGCTTAGCCGGAGCACCTCCCATGGCGAGAGTACCCACAGTGGGGGTAGGGCAGGGTATCACCCTCTTGAGTGGTTGTCTCGTATAATACCTCTCTCTTGGTAGAAATACTCTCAGTATTGTTATAATGCCCAAATTACCTTAGTCGTATACCTTGTAGTATTCTAAGGTTATACTTATCTGAAAAGCCAGAAATACTATTATACTTCCCTTCACCACAAAACCAAACCCCAAGGAAAATCTCCATAGTTAGTTGGAGTAATAAGTAGAAGTTGGTTAGAACTTCTAAGGGTTGTTTGGAGGCGGGTCGGAGCGCACGGAGTAGGAGCTAAACCTTGCTCGGGATCGACATTTAAACTTGGATAATTATGGGCTTATCGAGGTAAATATCTTGTCCTCTATTGTAATTGGAAATTACATGATTGTTAGACTATATAGTTGAAGTATACTATATATAGAAAGCGTTGTTATCGGCAATGTCTTTTGACTTAAGCTGAATAATAAGAAACCTTTTGAAGAAAGTCTTGGCAGTATTTACATAGGGTGTATTCTGATAGACTTGTGCGACTTTTACGTGAGTAGAATTGTACGTTCGGGTTAGATGTATAACCCCCGTTGGCTTGGTAGGCGACTCGATAAAGGAGGAGATTTCTGTTGTTGCGGGGAGGTCTTTGCGAATTTTCGGTAGAATGTTCTACGATGAGGTCTAAATGTTAATAAGCGCCTTGTGGCCTTATAGGTTGAAGTACTTGGAGCGTTTTGCTATTAGTCGATACTCGTCGCGAGGTATGTGAACCTCTTCCTATCTCTTCTAGCATGATATGTGTGAACTATGTACGGTAGAGCGTCGTGTGCTAAATGTATTTGATTGGTTTAAAACATAAAGTGTTATAACGGCTTTATGGGAAGTTGGTTATAATAGCTTTATGTTGGTAAGAAAATACTTGTGGTTTTAAAAGGTAACTGATTTGAACTATGGTCGCTTGTTATGTGTTAATAAAGAACTTGAAGTATTTCAAAAGATTTTGAATCATTTGAAAGAAGAAGTAATACTTGGTTTTGAAAACTTAAGAGTTATACTAGCTTTATGGGAAGTTAGGTATAACGGCTTAGAATGTTTCTTGATTTGAAATTAGAATGTGTATCGACAAACCACTGCGGCGTTAATAAGGAAATGTTTTAACAGTTAAGTATTATTAAAACCAGAGAAACTTCCATCCGCATAGAAGCTAAGATGAGACAAAATGATATTTCCTAGATCATGGTCTTTGTAATAAGATTGTTATAAACGAGAATATCCTACTCACATATAAGGCTTATGTTTCTCGGATAGTTTAAAAGAGAATTATATTCTTAAATGAATAAGACTATGAACTACGAAACCTTTCTAAAATAAGAAGCGTGAACATTTGAAATTAGGCAAACTTGGGCGTTTGGATAATAATGTTGTTACTTGATTTTACAAAGATAAGTGTTTTGATTCACTTCAAAAGATAATCACTCTATTTTCATATACTACGTATTGTGTGACTTTTGTGAAAGTAACGTATCTTTTAAAAAGTTAATGTATGAAGTACTTTGGGGATAGAAACCGAACATGTTGACACATAGTAGAAAGTACCTTATGTGTGAATAACTTGATTGTATTGGTTTGTGATAGCCTTGTAATACCTTCGTGTTGATTTGATAAGTAACCATATTAGGATGCTACGTGTGTTAGTGATACGTGATATTTGTGTAAAGGGTTTTCCCTTGATTGTGCTTATGTTGTTTAAACGTTAAACCGTTATGTTGGTATTATACCACTCACCGTGTTTCGGGTTAAAGGCCCTCCGATGCGGGGTAGACTCGGTGATGCAGGACCATGATTCGAGAATACCTCATGCGGGTCTGAGGGCCTATGCGGAGCTACGAGAGTTCGGGTTAGTGTGCGGCCTTTATGGTCATGCGGTCTATGTGGCCATGCGGATCGCGAGTCGGGGCGATGCGGGAGTAGCTACCCTCGATGCGAGGTTATACCTCATGCGGGCCTATGAGATTGGCCTATGCGGGCTGCGGGGAGTTCGAGGCTAGGCGCGCGCATTTGATATTGCGAGCGGCGACCGGCTTTGATCATGTGGCGGATGCAGACAGATCTTATGATCTGATTCATGACCTTGTTGGTGCTGTAGGTTTTAGTAGTCGGTTATGCGCCGTACTTACCGTCTGATTTTATTATGACACAGTGGGACACGGTGTTCATGTGTGTTCCTTGGTGCTTTTATATCATGCATCGCCGGCGGTGAGGAAGGTATTCCACGCATGATTGATGTTGTGGGCACGAGACCCATTGTTATACTTGAGTGATGACTTGAGGCGTGAGTCCACGACTTGACATATCGCTTTGTTGTAAAGCGTAGTTTGGTTATCATACATGTCTCCGCTTTATATGACTGCTATGATTTCATTTCTGATTTATTTTGATTTCACATACTAAATTTTGTTATCGACCTCGCCCGGGCTGCGTTCATGCCGCAGTAAAGGTACACGATCGTTGATCCTCGCTCTTAGGGTCACAATTGGCGTTTGGGAAAGCTCGTTCCTCGGAGGCTTATCTTCGTATAGTCCCTATTGTTGTAGGTGCTTACATTCAGGGTATGGCGGGACCACTGTCCGTCGTTGTTGTCATATCATTCGTAAGTGCATGTAATCTTGTTGTGGGCGAAATTGTAAGAGGTTTGTAAAAAGGATTAATCTGCTCAAATTGTTATTTATATGTACTTGTGGTAACCGTTTTGGTTAGCTGTCTTCTTATTTCACTGTCTTATTACATTGGTTTCATGTATTGTCTTTATGTTCGTGATTACTCGATGTTGTATCACCAGGGTGCGGGTAAGGCACGATCCACGAACCGGGCAGTCGTGACAAAAGTGGTATCGAGCGATTAATCCTCGGAAAGTGTCTACGCACCGTATCGATAGAGTCTTGATTATCGGTGTGTTGTACCACACCAATAATCGTGAGGCTATAGGATATTTAGGATTGGTTTCTATTATTCTCACTCTGAGATCGTGCCTTAGAGGCTGTTGTAAGTTGGACCTCTCACGTATTTCTTTCCCCACCGCTATGCCTCCGCGTGGGCAACCCGCCCGAGAAGGGCAAAGCGGCGAGGAGGCTGAGTAAATCTGAGAGGG
Source organism: Przewalskia tangutica (assembly GCA_029844215.1). Lineage (NCBI taxonomy): Eukaryota > Viridiplantae > Streptophyta > Magnoliopsida > Solanales > Solanaceae > Przewalskia > Przewalskia tangutica. The sequence goes on from CM056719.1 coordinate 58,899,898, forward strand.
TTACGAGGCACAGCCCAACCATCACTGAGTTAGGTGCTTCGTTCGGGAGTTCTGCGGCGTCACTAGCCCCAAAGAGTTTGTACGGCTGCGGTTCCTCTGCGGCCATGACATTTGAACCTTCCGTTCCACGGCCAGAAGCAGAATATAGATTGCAAGAAGGCGACCTGTTACTAGCTATGGAATTGGCTACGGAAAATATACCGATGTCTGCGAGGCTTGATGAATATCGAAGGAAGGGTTGTGCAAGAGTAGTTCGCCGATTAGGCTTGAGCATGACACGTATGCGGGCTTATGCGCACGGTAGAAAGCGTAGAGATCGACGGGTTAACGAAGGGCGGCGAAGGGCGAGCGGCGAGGTCCTTGGTAACTTTCGGCGAAGTCGCCTCACCCAGATTATATTATGCCTACCACCCGGTGCAGAGGTCCTCGCGGAGTTTAGTACGTTCGGGGTATGCAGGAGTTAGTCAAAACTCCGGGGTTTTTTTTGGTTCACTGTGTGACAGACGTCATCCCGGGGAATGTCGTCTTTTGGTTGGTACTTGTTGTAACTACGACCGTCAGTGCGATGTTGAAAGAGTGTCCTTGTAGGAGGACTTAGCCTTCGTGATCGGTGGGTAGTTGTCATCTTCCTTATCGCCTACAGGCGAGTTTGATTAGAACGACTAAGGGGAGTGAAGCAGTAGATATAGATATATCCTTAACCCTCTAGAGTTTGTATATGTGATAAGGTGAGTATACCTTAAGTGTTATGTTCAGTTAGCATGGTGTTATTGTGATTAGAAATCATGGTTAGTTAGCAGTAAGATTTGGGGATAGAGAAAGTGTGAGCCTTAGAGCTTTATACGTAGAGACCTTAGAGGTAAGGCCATCTCGAGTAAATGTGTAGTTTTATGTTTGACCACTTATCGAGTGCATAGTGCGTGAGCTATGTTTGGGATAGGTCCCAAGTAGTGTGAAATGAAAGAGGGTAGTTGAGCTAAGGAGACCGCTAGGTTTTAAACGTGATTAGTGAGATTGTTCGGATAAGGAAGCAAGTGTTTTGCGCATTCTTAGGGTCGGGTTGAGGCCACGTTGCGGGTCAACCGCGGCTGTAGAGTGGTGGGGTCAGGTTGTGGTGGTCCCGCCTTGTGTTAGGGTCACGAGGGTGTTAGGCCCAGGTTTAGTTAGCCAGCGTACGAATTCGTGGATGCATTCGACCGATGAGTCGGGCGAGAGGTCGGCCGTCTTGTTTTCTAGCAAAGACCGTTTACTCGGCGGTGTTGTTTTATCGTAGGTTGTAAAGGCTGCAGGTGCCTACCTTCACCTTATGACGATGAAGCCCGAGTTGTGGCTATTTTCATTTTTGGAAGTTATACGAGCGGGGTTAGGAACTCAGGTGAGTCTCAGAATCACATTTGCCCTCGGGCCAGTGTTTGGATTTCAGGGGTAGTTGCAAGGTTTGTTGTCTCCTGTTGAAGGAGTGTTGTTAGCTACCATTTCAGTGTTCGGATGTCTCCTTATGAAGCCTTGTAGGGGCGGAAGTGTAAGTTGCCGGTCGATTGGTTCAATGTTGGCAAGGTTCAGATAGTTGGTTCAGGTTTGTTCCAATAGGCTGTGGATAGGGCGAAGCTTATCTAGAAGAGGTTTTGGCAGCAGAGGAATCGTGCGGATTATCGACGGCGCTTAGAGTTGAGTTGTGGTCGGTCTTCTTGAAGATACCACCGGTTTGGGTGTGAGTTTTGGAAAGCAGAGGAACTTAGCCCGAGTTACTTTGGGCCTTGCGGATCTGGTGCGAGTAGGCTAGGTTGCCTATATGTTAGATTTTGCCGTCCGACTTAGGAGCGATGCGTCCGGTCTTCGTATTGTTATGATCGGAAAGTATCGGAGATCCATCCAGAGTGTTCCCAGTTAATGCTGACCATATTAGAGCTAGTAACCCCGAGTTTTGGAAGCGACGATTCGAATGTGGTAAGAGTTCGGTATGTGACCTCGGGGATCGCGTGCGGCGGTACCATTTGTTGGGTCTCCGGAGTGACACTAGAACCTCGCGGCAAAGTGACAAAAGTGGTATCATTTCTTTTGTATGGAGAAAGTGCGAAGGAATTATATTTTTGACCCTTGGATGGGGCGTTTGTGATGTTAGAGGTGCTTATCGTGAGGCGTAGATGTGGGTATTTGTGCGGTTGTTTCTATGGCCATGTGTGGCAAGGATTGTTCTCGTAAGTATCGTAGTGACTACTATACTGGGGAGCGTTTGTTTTGAGACTTAGGAGGAACATTAGGTACGAATGTTTCTAAGGAGGGGAGAATGTTATACCCCGTATTTCGGAGTATGCGTGGGGGCGTGCGTAGAAATTTTCGAACTTCATTAGGCTTGGCGAATTCTTTTTGTGCACAACACGGTTAAGTCGTTTTTAAACGAAAGCGTTTCCACAACTTTCGTAGGGAATTTCGGCTATGTCATTTATATTTTTGCGGATTTTTCCGAGACGAAACATTTTGGACCAACAAGAGGCGACACTTGTCACCCTCTAATTGTGGTGAGTGGCGGTAATGTGATGGACGATTTGGCCTTGTTGGTCAAGGGAGTTGGTAGGATATTTTGTGTGTTAGTTGGTCAAGGACACTTGGTTGAATCTTGGCCTACACTTGCCTTGCACTTGGCAAGATCTTGGCCATTGATTGGCCTTCACTGACCTATAAATACCCTCTCCCTTTGATGAATTCTTCATCCTTTCCACAAATCTCTAAGTGTTAAAACTCTCTCCCCTCCTTGTTGTGTTTCGTCCCCCCCCACTTTGTGAGGCTTAGCCGAGAGCACCCTCCCCTTGGCGAGAGTACCCCCACAGTGGGGGTGGGCGAGTATACACCACTCTTGAGTGGTTGTCTCGTATAATACCTCTCTCTTGGTAGAAATACTCTCCAGTATTGTTATAATGCCCAAATTACCTTAGTCGTATACCTTGTAGTATTCTAAGGTTATACTTATCTGAAAAGCCGTAAATACTATTATACTTCCTTCACCACAAAACCGAAACCCTAAGGAAAATCTCCATAGTTAGTTGGAGTAATAAGTAGAAGTTGGTTAGAACTTCTAAGGGTTGTTTGGAGCGGGTCGGAGCGCCTTGAGTAGGAGCTAAACCTTGCTCGGGATCGACATTTAAACTTGGATAATTATGGGCTTATCGAGGTAAATATCTTGTCCTCTATTGTAATTGGAAATTACATGATTGTTAGACTATATAGTTGAAGTATACTATATATAGAACTGAACGTTGTTATCGCAATGTCTTTTGACTTAAGCTGAATAATAAGAAACCTTTTCGAAAGAAAATCTTGAATGTATTTACATAGGATGTATTACAGTGAACTTGTGCGACTTTTACGTGGAGTAGAATTGTACCGTTCGGGTTAGATGTATAACCCCCGCGGTTGGCTTGGTAGTGACCTCGATAAAGGAGGAGATTTACGCTGTTGCGGGAGGTCTTCGAATTTTCGGTAGAATGTTCTACGATGAGGTCTAAATGTTAATAAGCGCCTTGTGGCCTTATAGGTTGAAGTACTTGGAGCGTTTTGCTATTAGTCGATACTCGTCGCGAGGTATGTGAACCTCTTCCTATCTCTTCTAGCATGATATGTGTGAACTATGTAGTACGGTAGACGTACATATGCTAAATGTATTTGATTGGTTTAAAACATAAAGTGTTATAACGGCTTTATGGGAAGTTGGTTATAATAGCTTTATGTTGGTCAGAAAATACTTGTGGTTTTAAAAGGTAATCGATTTGAACTATGGTGGCTTGTTATGTGTTAATAAAGAACTTGAAGTATTTCAAAAGATTTTTGAATCATTTCGAAAGAAGAAGTAATACTTGGTTTTTGGAAACTTAAGAGTTATACTAGCTTTATGGGAAGTTAGGTATAACGACTTAAGAATGTTTCTTGATTTGAAATCGAATGTGTATCGACAAACCAACTGCGGCGTTAATAAGAAATGTTTTAACAGATTAAGTATTATTAAAACCAGTAGAAACTTCCATCTGCATAGAAGCTAAGATGAGACAAAATGATATTTCCTAGATCATGGCTGCTGTAATAAGATTGTTATAAACGAGAATATCCTACTCACATATAAGGCTTATGTTTCTCAGATAGTTTAAAAGAGAGAATTATATTCTTAAATGAATAAGACTATGAACTACGAAACCTTTCTAAAATAAGAAACGTGAACATTTGAAATTAGGCAAACTTGGACGTTTGGATAATAATGTTGTTACTTGATTTTACAAAGATAAGTGTTTTGATTCACTTCAAAAGATAATCACTCTATTTTCATATACTACGGGTATTGTGTGACTTTTGTGAAAGTAACGTATCTTTTAAAAGTTAATGTATGAAGTACTTTGGGGATAGAAACCGAACATGTTGACACGTAGTAGAAAGTACCTGATGAGTGAATAACTTGATACTATTGGTTTGTGATAGCCTTGTAATACCTTCTAGTTCAATTGAAAATTAATCATATAAGAATGCTACGTGTGTTAGTATTCGTGATGTTTGTGTAAAGGGTTTTCCTTGATTGTGCTTATGTTGTTTAAACGTTAAAGCTGTTATGTTGGTATTATACCACTCGCGTGTTTAGGGGTTAAGCTGCCCTCCGATGCGGGGTAGACTCGAGCGATGCAGGACCATGATTCGAGAATACCTCATGCGGGTCACGGGGGCCTATGCGAGCTACGAGTTCGGAGTTAGTGTGCGGCCTTTATGGTCATGCGGTCTATGTGGCCATGCGGACTGCGAGTCCAGGACGATGCCGGGGAGTAGCTACCCTCGATGCGGGGTTATACCTCATGCGGGCCTATGAGATTGGCCTATGCGGAGCTGCGGGGAGTTCGAGGCTGACGCGCACATTTGATATTGCGAGCGGCGACGGCTTTGATCATGTGACGGTCAGACAGATCTTATGATCTGATTCATGACCTTGTTGCGTAGGTTTTTAGTAGTCGGCTATGCCTTCGTACTTACCGTGCGGTTTTATTATAACACAGTGGGACACGGTGTTCATGTGTTCCTTGGTGCTTTTATATCATAGATCGCGGCGGTGAGGAAGGTATTCCACGGGCATGATTGATGTTGTGGGCACGAGACCCATTGTTATACTTGAGTGATGACTTGAGGCGTGAGTCCACGACTTGACATATTTGCTTTGTTGTAATCGTAGTTTGGTTATCATACATGTCTCTGCTTTATATGATCGCTATGATTTCATTTACTGATGTCGGCTACCAAGCCAACCAGGGGTTATACGTCTAAACCGGACGTGCAATTCTACCTCACGTAAAAGCTACACAAGTCTCATGTCTGATACACTATGTAAATCTGATTCGATTACTCTTCTTTCGAAAAGGTTTCTTATTATTCAGGCTTAAGTCAAAAGACATTGTCGATAACTACGTTCAGTGCTATATATAATATACTTCAACTATATAATCATACAACATGTAATTTCCAATTACAATAGAGGGACAAGATATTTACCTTGATAAGCCCATAATTATCCAAGTTTAAATGTCGATCCTGAGCAAGGTTTAGCTCCTACTCCGGCGCTCCGACCAGCCTCCAAACAACCCTTAGAAGTTCTAACCAACTTCTACTTATTACTCCAACTAACCATGGAGATTTTCCTTAGGGTTTCGGTTTTGTGACGGAAGGGAAGTATAATAGTATTTCTGGGCTTTTCGTATAAGTATAACCTTAGAATACTACAAGGTATACGGCTAAGGTAATTTGGGCATTATAACAATACTTTTGAGAGTATTTCTAACAAGAGGGGGGGATTATCTGAAAACAACGAGGCTAGGGGGGGTACCCCACGGCTAGCACCCAAGGAGGGGGAGGAGGGCTCTCGGCCAAGGGGGAGGGGGATTTAACACTTAGAAATATTTTAGGAATGGATGAAGAAGTCATCAAAGAGGGGTATTTATAGGTCTAGCAAAGGCAACCAATGGCAAGATCTTGCCAAGTGCAAGGCAAGTGTAGGGCAAGATCTTGCCAAGTGCACCTTATCCATCTACCACAAAAATATCCTACCAACCCTTGACCAAACAAGGCCAATTCGTCCACCCTTTTACCTTAACGTGTTCCAATGAGAGGGTGACAAGTGTCGCCCTCTCGTTGGCCAAAAAGGTTTCGACTCTGGGAAAAATCCGCAAAAATTAAAAATGACATAGCCGGAATTTTCCCTACGAAAGCTGTGGAAACGTTTCGTCGAAAAACGACTCTAATCGGGTGTTGTGCACAATGTGAAATTCGGCCAAGCTAAATCTCAAGTTCGAATTTTCTACGTACGTCCATACGTACATACTCTGAAAATACGGGGTATAACATTCTCCCCTCCTTAGAAACATTCGTCCCGAATGTTCCTTCTAAGTCTCAAAACGAACGCGTGCCAGTATAGTCTTCACTACTACACTTACGAAACAATCCTGCCACAGCTGGCCACAGAAACACCTGCGTAAATACTTACATCAAAGTCCACGAGGAAAACACCTCTAATCATCACCACAAAACACCTCTCTCCGGGGTCTAAAATATACTTCCTTCGCACCTTCTCCTTACAAAAGAAATGAACACATCTATGCTCGCCATACATGCTCGCTTCACCCTTTACTCATACCACTTTTGTCACATTGCCGCGAGGTTCTAGTGTCACTCCGGCGACCCAACAATGGTACCGGGCTGCATGCGATCCCTGAGGCTGTCGTACACTCGAACTCTTACCACATTTCTGTCACTGCTTCAGTTTCCAAAACTCGGGGTTATTATCTTCAACGTGGTCATCATTAACTGGGAACACTCTGGATGGATCTCCGATACTTTCCCGATCATATCAATACGAAAGACCGGACGTACTGCCTCCTAAGTCGGACGGCAAATGCTAACATATAGGCAACCTGGCCTATTCTTCACATGAACTCAAAAGGCCCAAAGTAACTCGGGCTAAGTTCCCTCTGTTTTCCCAAAACTCATCACACCCAACCCGGGGTGGTACCTTCAAGAAGACCGACCATCAACCTGAACTCTAAGCGTCGTCGCCGATTATCTGCACGATTTCTCTGAGCTGCCAGAACCTCTTCTAGACAAGCTTTACCCTATCCACGATCTGCCGGAACAAGCTGAACCGACTATCTGAATCTTGCCAACATCGAACCAATCGGCCAAGCAACTTACACTTCCGCCCTACAAGGCCTCATAAGGCGACATTCAAACCGAAATGGTAGCCTAAACACTCCTCCACAGAGACAACAATCCTCACAACTACCCACGAAATCAAACACTAGCCCAGGCGAACGCGTCTGAGACTCACGAGTTCCTAACCTGCTTGGTAAAACTTCCGGAAACAAAACAGCGTACCACTGGTTCCACATGCGTCATAAGGTGAAGGTAGGCACCCCGTGCAGCCTTACAACCTTTCTGATAAAATCAACACTGCTGAGTAAACGGTCTTTGCTAGAAGACAAGACGGCTGACCTCCTCGGCCCGACTACTGGTTGAATGCATCCACGAATTCGCACGTTGGTTAACTAAACTCGGGCCTAACGCCCTCGTGACCCTACCACCCGGCGGGACCACCACAAACTGACCCCACCACCAAACAGGCCGCGGGTTGACCCGCAACATGGCCTCAACCCGACCCGGCAATGCGCAAAACATTAGCTCCCCGATCCGGAACAATCTCTCAAATCACGTTACGAAAACCTAGCGGTCTTCTTAGTTCAACTACCCTCTTCCATTTCACACTACTTAGGGACCTATCCCAAACATAGCTCACGGGCACTATGCACTCCTATAAGGGTCAAACATAAACATACGTCTATACTCGAGATGGCCTTACCTCTAAGGTCTCTACGTATAAAACTCTAAGGCTCACACCTTCTCTATCCCTCAAAATCTTACTCGGTTAACCCACCATGATCTCTAATCACAACTAACACACTGCTATAAGAACATAGCACTTGAGGTATACTCACCTTATCACACATACAGATCTCTAGAGGGTTAAGGATATATCTATATCTCTTTGCTTCACTCCTTAGTCGTTCTAATCAAACACGCCCGTAGGCGCAGCTAGGGAGATGACGAACTACCCACCGATCACGAAGGCTAAGTCCTCCCGAGGACACTCTTTCGACATCGGACCACAGCGGTCATAGGTACAACAAGTACCAACTAAAAGACGACATTCCACAGGATGGCGCCGCCTTGTGAACACCGGAAAAATCGAATCGGATGGCCGAACTCGTGTATCGTGAACCGGAAGCTCTGGAGCTCTGACCAACTCCTGCATACCCCGAACGTCCTGAACCCTGTGGAGGACCTTTCTGCACTGGTGGATGCGCATAATCTGATCTGCTGGTGAGGCGACTCGCCTCGAAAGTTACCAAAGGACCTTCTTTGCTCGGCCTCTTACCTGCATCGCCCGTTAACCCGTCGATCTCTACGTTTCTTGGCCTGCTGCGCACAAGCCCGTCCACCGGCCATGCTCAAGCCTAACTGAAGAATGACTTTCGCACAACCCTCTCTTAGATAGTCATCAAGACTCGCGGTACATCGGTATACTCTCTGGTAGTCAAATCCATAGCTAGTAACAGGGTTGTCTCTTGACAATCTATATTCTCTGTTCCCGGTCGTGGGACTGAAAGTTCAAATATCATGGCGCAGTAGGAACTGCCTCCGCCGTGCTAAACTCTGCTGGGGCTAGTGACGTCGCAGAACTCTCCAAATGAAGCACTACCCTAGGTAAAGATTGGGCGGGTGCCCACGTAACCCTCTGTACTCAACTCGCAGCTCCTCACGCCTTGCCTCTGGTCGGGTTTCCTACGCGGAGGCATAGCAGTAAGGAAAGAAATACGTTAGAGGTCCAACTTATCACACGGCTCTAAGGCACGATCTCGTAATGAGAAGAATGGAAACCAATCCTAAATATCCTATAGCCTCCGATTATTGGTGTGGTGCACAACACACCGATAATCAAGACTCTAGTGGATACTGATGCGTAGACACTTTCCGAGGATTAACTGCTCTGATACCACTTTTGTCACGACCCGTTCCGGGGCCCGTGACTGGTGTCTTACCCCGGGCACCCTAGTGATACAACATCAGAGTAATCAGCGGAACATAAAGACAATACATGAAACCAATGTAATAAGACAGTGAAATAAGAAAGCAACTAACCAAAAGCGGTTACCCGGTATATATAACTAGCAATTTGAACAGTTACAACCCTCTTACAAATTTTTCCCACAACAGTACTACAGACCTCTACGAATAATATGACAACAACGACGGGACAGGGCCCCGTCATACCCCTGAATGTAAGCACCTACCACAACAGGGGACTATACGAATAAGCCTCGGAGAAACGGAGCTTTCCCAACGCTGAATCGTGACCTAGGCGAGGATCAACGGCGGTGTACCTTTACTGCGGCATGAACGCAGCCCCGAAGGAGGTCGATTACACGTGTACCAAGTATGTGAAACATGAAGATCGTAAATGAAATCATAGTAGTCTATAGAAAGCGGGAGACATGTATGATAACCAAACTACGATTCACATAAGCGATCATGTCTAGTCGGGACTCGCGCTCAAAGTCATCACTCCAATATAACAATGGGTCTCACGCCCACAACATCAATCATGCGTGGAATACCTTCCTCACCGCCGTGATCGATGATAGAAAAGCACCAAGAAATACACATGAACAGCGAGTCCCACGTGTCCAAATAAAACGATGCGGGGTAAATGCGAAGGCATAGCCGACTACTAACACCACGGTACTAACAAGGTCATAAAGCGTATCATGATATCTGTCTGGGCCGTCACATGATCAAAAGGTCGCCGCCGCAATATCAAATGTGCGCGTCTAGCCACTCGAACTCCCGCACTCCGCATAGGCCAATCTCATAGGCCCGCGAGGTATAACCCGCGTCGAGGTAGCTACTCCGGCGTCGTCACGGACTCGCGATCCGCATAGCCACATAGACCGCGTGACCATAAGGCGCGCACACTAACACGGAACTCGTAGCTCCGCATAGGCCCCGGGACCGCATGAGGTATTCTCGAATCATGGTCCTGCATCGCGAGTCTACCCGCGTCGGAGGCAGCTTAACCCCAGGAAACACGGTGAGTGGTATAATACCAACATAACAGTTTATCGTTTAAACAACATAAGCACAATCAAGGGAAAACCCCTTTATACAAACATCACAGAATACTAACACACGTAGCATCCTAATATGATTACTTATCAAATCAACACGAAGGTATTACAAGGCTATCACAAACCAATACAATCAAGTTATTCACACATAAGGTATTTTCTACTAAATGATTAATGAGATCGAGTTTTTATCCCCAAAGTACTTTATACAATAACTCTTTAAAGATATGTTACTTTCACAAAAGTCACACAATACCCGTAGTATATAACAATAGAGTGATTATCTTTTTAAAGTAAAACAATTACTTCTCTTTGTAAAATCAAGTAGCAACCTTCTTTTCCAATGTTCAAGTTTGCCTAATTTCCAATGTTCAAGTTTGCCTAATTTCCCATGTTCAAGTTTCTTATTTTAGAAAGGTTTCGTAGTTCATAGTCTTATTCATTTAAGAATATAATTCTCTTTTTAAGCTATCTGAGAAACATAAGCCTTATATGTGAGTAGGATATTCTTGTTTATAACAATCTTATTACAGCAGCCATGATCTAGGAAATATCATTTTGTCTCATCTTAGCTTCATGCGGATGGAAGTTTCTCTTTGGTTTTAATAATACTTAATCTGTCAAAACATTCCCTTTTATTAACGCTATGGTGGTTTGTCGATACACGTTCGATTTCAAATCAGTAAAACATTCTTAAGCCGTTATTACCTAACTTCCCATAAAGCTAGTATAACTCTTAAGTTTTCAAAAACCAAGTATTACTTCTTCTTTCGAAATGATTCAAAAATCTTTTAAAATACTTCAAGTTCTTTATTAACACATAACAAGCCAGTTATAGTTCAAATCAGTTACCTTTTTAAAAACCACAAGTATTTTCTTACCAACATACAACTGTTATAACCAACTTCCCATAAAGCCGTTATAACATTTTATGTTTTAAACCAATCAAATATATTTAGCACATGTACGTCTACCATACTACATAGTTCACACATATCATGCTAGAAGAGATAGGAAGAGGTTCACATACCTCGCGACGATTATCGACTAATAGCAAAACGCTCCAAGTACCTCAAACCGTCGGCTACTCCTTAAGCCAAGTAGATCGCGCCCGCGCGTAGTACTCAACCTATAAGGCCACGCGCGCTTATTAATATTTAGATCGCCGTAGAACATTCTACGAAAATTCGGCACCTCCCCGCATGACAACGTAAATCTCTCCTCTCTATCGAGGCCGGCTACCAAGCCAACCAGGGGGGGTTATACGTCTAACCGGACGTGCACAATTCTACCTCACAGAAAAGCTACACAAGTCTGCATGTCTGATCCTATGTAAATACGATTCGATTACTCTTCTTTCGAAAGGTTTCTTATTATTCAGCTTAAGTCAAAAGACATTGCCGATAACTACGTTCGATCTATATATAGTATACTTCAACTATATAATCATACAACATGTAATTTCCAATTACAATAGAGGACAAGATATTTACCTTGATAAGACCATAATTATCCAGAGTTTAAATGTCGATCCGAGCAAGGTTTAGCTCTACTCAGTGCGCTCAGGCCGCTCCAAACAACCCTTAGAAGTTCTAACCAACTTCTACTTATTACTCCAACTAACCATGGAGATTTTCCTTAGGGTTTGGTTTTGTGACGGAAGGAAGTATAATAGTATTCTGGGCTTTTCGTATAAGTATAACCTTAGAATACTACAAGGTATACTGGCTAAGGTAATTTGGGCATTATAACAATACTTTTGAGAGTATTTCTAACAAGAGGGGGTATTATCTGAAAACAACTAGGCTAGGGGTACCCGGCTAGCACCCAGGAGGGGAGGGCTCTCGGCCAAGGGGAGGAGGAGGATTTAACACTTAGAAATATTTTAGGAATGGATGAAGAAGTCATCAAGAGGGGTATTTATAGGTCTAGCAAAGGCCAACCAATGGCCAAGATCTTGCCAAGTGCAAGGCAAGTGTAGGGCCAAGATCTTGCCAAGTGCACCTTATCCATCTACCACAAAAATATCCTACCAACCCCTTGACCAAACAAGGCCAATTCGTCCACCCCTTTTTACCGCCCAACGTGTTCCAATGAGAGGGTGACAAGTGTCGCCCTATCGTTGGCCAAAAAGGTTTCGACTCTCGGAAAAATCCGCAAAAATTAAAAATGACATAGCCGGAATTTTCCCTACGAAAGCTGTGGAAACGTTTCGTCGAAAAACGACTCTAATCGGGTGTTGTGCACAAAGTGAAATTCGGCCAAGCTAAATCTCAAGTTCGAATTTTCTACGTACGTCCATACGTACATACTCTGAAAATACGGGGTATAACATTTTAAGTAGCACATGCTACTCGCAGAACAATCAACCTATAAAGGTTATACCAGTCTATCAAAGTCTAGACTACTCTGTAGAATATTCTAAGCAGTAGGTTCTCTATTCTACGGAAAATCGGGTAGCACTTCCCTACCCGCTAAGCTACACAAGTCTATTGTAAATACAGTCCTATGTAAGTACAGTTCAATCTTCTTCTTTAATATTCTTCTGACGTGATTTCAGTTCAATTCTTTTCTGTAATATCCTTCTATTACAGTTCAATTCTCTTCTATGAATCTTATATTCATTTCTATATAACTCTGAGATGTAATTTCCAATTACAATAGAAGGATAGGATTATTTACCTCGGTAAGCCCAAAATTATCCAAGTTTAATGTCGATCCTGAGCAAGGTTTAGCTCCTACTCCGGGTTCTCCAACCCGCTCCAAACAACCCTTAGAAGTTCTACACACTTCTACTAAGTACTCCAACCAATTATGGAGATTTTTCCATATGGTTTCGTTTAGTGGCTAAAGGAAAGTATAGTAGTATTTTAGGGCTTTTCAGAAAGAGGTACTTGGAAATTCTACAAAGGTTTTGGGCTAGAGTATTTTGGCATTAAAACAATACTTGGAGAAGTATTTCTCAACCAAGGGGTGGTATTTTACGAGAACAACTAGGCAAGGGGATACTTCTCGGCCAAGGCCTCTCAAAGGGGAGGACCTTGGGCGAAAACTACACTAAGGGGAAGGGGCTCTCGGCTAGAGCTCTCAAGAGGGGAAAGGGATTTCAAGACTTAGAAATCATTTGAGGATGAAGAAACCTTGAGTTAGGGGAGTATTTATAGGCCAACCAATGGCCAACCAATGGCCAAGATGAAGCCAAGTGCTAGGCAAGTGTAAGGCCAAGATTTGGGCTAGTGTACCTTATCCATCTACCACCAAAATATCCTACCAACCCTTGACCACAAACAAGGCACAAAAAACGTGCAAGGAATGCCGCTGTAGTCCACTTTTGAGGGTGACACATGTCACCCTCCCGTTGGTCCAAAATATTTTATCTCTCGGAAAAATCCGCAAAAATTATAAATGACATAGCCGGAATTTTCCCTTCGCAAAGTTTGGAAAACGTTTCGTCGGAAAACGACTCTTTTCGCTAGTTGTGCACAAATTTCGCCACTTTGCCTACTTAAGACTTAAACTTTTGTACGTACGCCCTCACGTACATACTCTGGAAATACGGGGTATAACAAAGTTATTATAACCAACTTCCGATAAAGCCGTTATACTAACTTTATGCTTCTGAAACTAATGCATTTTTATTCTTTAAAAACAAGTGAGTTAATTCTCTAACTCAACCAACTTAGACATTCTTAAAACAAGTCAACGATATCAAATAAACTGAATTCATTTAAATCTCGTACGTCTACCATACTATACATTTATAACTGTTATACCCCGTAGTTGCAGGGTATGTATGTGAGGACGTACGTACGAGAGTACGGCAGAAATTTTGAAAAGAAAGAAAGATGTGAGTTTTCGACGGAAAAGTTTCCGGTAATTTGTGAAGAAAAAGGTTCGTTAATGAGAATTGGATTCCCAGATTTGGTATATGGGCTTCTTAAATTATATTAGAATTTTGAGATTTTATTTTCGGAAATGGTCACGTGGGGCCCACGGGAGAAATTCTGATTTTGTAGAGGGCTTTGTTTTTGAGATTTCCGGTATTTTGGATATTTTCGGAAGACGAAATATTCTGGGCGAATCGGGGGGCGACACGTGTCACCCCCATGTGGCACCCTTGGCCGAATTTACCTTTGTGCACAACACCCGATTAGAGTCGTTTTTCGACGAAACGTTTTGCATAACTTGCGAGGGGAAAATTCCGACTATGTCGTTTTGTATTTTTGCGGATTTTTCCGAGCGACGGAACATCTTTGGGCCAACGAGAGGGTGACACTTGTCACCCTCAAGTGGCGGTTTGGGTAGGCAAGGGGGGGACGTCTTCCTCCCTTGTTTTGTGCCTTGTTTTGGCCTTATTTGGTGCATTGTTTTGTGGCATGTTTTGTGTGACGCCCCGAAAATCGGGCCCGTCACTGGTGCCTTACCCCGGGCACCCTAGTGATACAACATCAGAGAAAACCAGCGGAAATAAAAACTTTACACATGAAATGAGAGATATAGTAAATAAAACAGGCCAACCAAAACAGTTGCCTTCAGTATATACATAAAACCTGAACAGTTTAATCCTTTTACAACCACCGCCACAACATTACTACTGCACCTCTAAGATTTATACAACAACTATGACGGGACGGGGCCCGCCATACCCTGAACGTACAAGAACTTACGGACTCGGGTAACATACAAAGATAAGCCTCGACGGACGGAGCTTCCCAAAACTGAAATGAGATCCTAAACGGGGATCGACGGTAGATGTACCTACTGCGGCATGAACGCGCCCCGAAGGAGTCGATCAACGGTACCAAGTATGTGAAGCGTAAATCACGTAAATGAAATCATAATAGTCTATATAAAGCGGGAGACATGTATGATGACCAAACTACGATATATAACATATAACGATTCACATCAGAGCGAGGACTCACGCCCTCCAAATTATCACTCGTGCCCGTGGAATTTCTTCCTCACTGCCGACAGTTTATGATATAACAATACCAAGGATTATACATGAACACCATGTCCCACCTGTGTTATAAAAACCGTACAGGACAAGTATAACTACGGATCCGACCGTACCAATAATACAATGCAAAACACGGCCGTCTGGGGCAAGTGCGAGGCCGACTACAGGATACCAAGGCGGTCACGCGGTGGCCGGGGCAAGTCTGGCTGACCACCGGGGACCAAGGCGTATCACGAAACCGTCACTATCTTTGAGCGGGGCAAGTCACGGTGACTACGGATACAAGGCGAATCGATCCACGAGGCAGGCAAATCGAGCCGACCACCGGATACCGGGCGAGCAGGAAGAAACCTCAACTACCAACCGCCCTCTATCGAGAGGCGGTAACACAGAAACACCACACTTGCACAACAAAGGCTATCATCACAAGCATAGGCAAGTTTCACAACAACAAGCATAGGAATGTTTCACCACAACAAGCATAGGCAAGTTTCACATCACTCAAAGTACCTTCATTTTATGCCAAAGTCGGGTTTCAACCTAAAGTACTACGTCGTTAAATTCTTTAAAAGAGATCCATTACTTATCAAAGTCACCCGATACCCGTAGTATTAGAATGACCAACCCGCATTCCTTTTCAAAATCAAGTAACAACATTCTTTTCCTAAGTTCCATTTGCCTAGTTTCAATTACTCAAGCTTCTCATTTCCAAATGGTTTCATAGTTCATAAACTTAATCACTTGATTCCTTTTAGAACAATTGAGTAATATAAGTCTCACGTGAGTAGGTTATTCTTGTTTACAACATTCTTATTACAAAGACCATGATCTAGAAAATGTAATATCATTTTGTCTCATCTTAGTTTCTATGCGGATGGAGGTTTCTACTGGTTTTAATACGATACATCATTATTCAATACATTTTCCTTTATTAACGCGGTGGTGCTGTCGATACACATTCGATTTCCAAATCGGTAAAACATTATCCCTTTAAATAAAACCAAGTACTCATTACTCACGAATGAGGTTTCACAAACATCCACATTAAAACAAATAAGTTAAGTCTCTTATCTTATAAGATCAAGTCTCTTAACTTCTAACATCGATAAACCATTTTCTTTACCTCTCTTAAGACATTATACCTAACTCCCATAAAGCTAGTATAACTCTTTTTAAAACCTTTTAAAACAAAGTGTTACTCTCCTTCCAAAACGATTTATAAATCTTTTGAAATACATCAAGTTCTTTATTATAACAAGCGCTTATAATTCACATGATTACCTTTTAAAACCACAAAGTATTTTCTTACCTACATAAAGTTATAACCAACTTCCCATAAAGCCGTTATAACACTTTATGTTTTAAGAACAATCAAACACGATTAACACGTATGCGTCTACGCACTACATAGTTCACACATATCATGCTAGCGAGAGATAGGAAGAGGTTCACATACCTCGCGACGATTTAACGACAATAAGCAAAATGCTCCAAGTACTACAACGCTAGCCCTTTCCACTCCTCGAGTAGAATACGCTACTCTTAGTACTTTCACCTATAAAGGCCACAAACGTCTATTAAATCTTAAACACACGTTCCCATCTTTCTCTGTAAAATTCGGCACCTCCCCACATGCAGCGTAAATCTCCTCTCTATCGAGTGGCTACCAAGCCAACCGGGGGTTAACACGCCTAACCGGACGCGTACAATTCTACTACAATAATGCTACATAAGTCTCTTGTAATACAACCTAGGTAATTACGATTCGATTCTTCTCTTTATTATCCTACATGTGATTCTTGTTCAATTCTTCATTCTTCAGCTTAAGTCAAAAGACATTGCCATAATACTAAGTTCATTCTATATATAGTATACAACACTATATATTCAACACTTATGTAATTTCCAATTACAATAGGGGACAAGATATTTACCTCGATAAGCCCAAAATTATCCGAGTTTAAAGTCGCTCTGAGCAAGGTTTAGCTCCTCCTCCGAGTGCTCGATCCGCTCCAAACAACCCTTAGAAGTTCTACGCCTTCTACTCCATACTTCAACAACGGGTGAAGATTTTCCTTAGGGTTTCGTGTAGAGGCTAAGGAAAGTATAATCGTATTTTCGGGTTTTCGTACAAAGGGTACTTTGGAAAGTACTACAAGGTATTTGGGCTAAAGTATTTTGGACATTATAACAATACTTAGGAGAGTATTTCTATACCACAACAAAGGGTATTATCTAAAACAACTAGGCTAGGGGTACCCCAGCGAGCACCATGAGGGAAGCTCTCGGCAAAGGGAAAGGGGTGTGGTGGGCCAATTTCACAAGGGAGGGAGGAAGAGAACTTCAAGACTTAGGCAATTTGTGGATGAAGAAAGTCTTCACAAAGGAGCTATTTATAGCAAAACCAAAGGCCAACAAGGGCCAAGATCCTTCCAGTGTATAGCAAGTGTAAGGGCAAGATTAAACCAAGTGCACCTAAACCCTACTCCACAAAACACTCCACAAAACAAGCCACAAAACAAGGCACAAATCAAGAGCCAATTGGCGAAGAACGTGACCCATTTCGTCCAAGCCATGCCATGGTTGCCGTCAAGCCTTCCATTAGAGGGTGACAAGTGTCGCCTCTCGTTGATCAAAATGTTTCGTCTCTCGGAAAAATCCGCAAAAATATAAATGACATAGCGGAATTTTCCCTACGAAAGCTGTGGAAACGTTTCGTCGAAAAACGACTCCTTTCGGCACTTGTGTACAAATTTCGAAACTATGCCTACTTAAGGCTCAAATTGTACACGTACGCCCTCACGTACATACTCTGGAAATACGGGGTATAACATTCTCCCCCCCTTAGAAACATTCGTCCCGAATGTTCCTTCAAGGTCTCAAAACAACAGGCGTCAGTATAGTCTTCACTGCTATACGTACGAAAACAATCATGCCACACCTGGCCACAAAAACATACGTTCACTTTTCCCCTTTCTCGTAGTACTCGTCACGAACACTCGAACTCGTTCTAGTATCCGTACCACACTTCTGTCAACGCTTCTGTTTCCAACCCTTGGAGTCACTACCTCCAAACTTGGTCATCTCACTAACCTCGATTTCCCCTAAGGCCATTCCCGGCCTTCACGAACTGATTCGATCGAGCGCGTCCACGAACTCATCGATGGTCATCTAAACTTGGGCCTAGCACCCTCGTGACCCTACCACTGGCGGGACCACCAGAATCGACCTACCCCAAACCGGGTTCTGGGTTGACCGCAAATGGTCCAAAACCCGACCCCCAATCCCGCCAACTCTTCGTCCCCGATCCGGAACAATCTTACTATTGCACATCATGAAAGCTAGCCCTTCCATCTCACACTACCGAGGACTTACCCTTTTCACTAACTGTGTTTCTAAATCACATTTTAGCACAAAGCTATCCAAACATAACATTAAACACATCAACAACATCAACACAAACAAAACTCTAGAGGGTTAAGGATATACCTGAAACTAGGCGGTTCAAGGACCGCTAAAGCGAACTCCACCGCGACCTCTACCGGGCCTTCCGGTGTCTGAACATCCTGCTCAGCTACGGAAGGTGAAGAACCAAGCGCTCTAGTGGTCCATGCTATCCTACCGGTGCTACCCACAGTCGGACGATCTCTTGCGGATGGCCCTGTTGGCCGCAAAAATAACAATCTCCCGAGTTAGTACGACACTCTCCCTTATGAAGCTTTCCACAACGGCCACACTGAGACAAGGGCAACCTCATCCGGCGAGCACTCCTGCTCCCCTGAAAATCTGAAACACAGGAGCCCAGGCACTGCTCTGAATATCCGAAGGTCCCGAAGCCGGGAGGACCACTCTGTCTTGTGGAGGTACATAACTAGTCTCTTTGCGAGGCGGTCCGCCTCGAAAGTCACCAAAGGACCCTGCTGTTCTGGCCCTCTTCTGCTGACTTTGGTCATTCCGTCGATTTATCCGCTCCTCACATCCAAGTGTATACGCCTGCATGCGGGCAATGTCCATGCCCGGCTGAAGAGCTACACCCGAACAACTCTGCAAGGCAATCATCGAGCCCTGTAACATATCGGTGCACTCGATCCTCCATACTAGCTACTAACGCGGGGCGTCTGCACGCCAATGAGTCGAACTCCACATTGTACTCCCGAACCGCGGATTCTGCGTAACACCAAAAATCGGCCCCTAGCCCTCCTCATGCGGGAGGCAAGAAATGTGCAAGAAAGGCCTCGAGAACTTCGTTCCATACCGCTGGAAGTGCATGCTCTCCTGGACAGCTCCCAAGAATCAAACCGATCATGCGGTATCACGCGATTGATGTGAACCTAGGCCACCGACTCGATCTCCGATGCCTTGATCACTCTCATGATCAGAATCGTCGGATGAACTCTGCGGATCATCCTCGTGCCTCGACCCATAAAACTCGCGGCCTACAACTCGGAAAATCCGGTAGCCTCGAACTATCGATCTAGGGTGAACCATGGTGCATCGAACTGCTGCGTCGGCTTATCCTCAAGTCAGCCTGACCACGGCCGTGGCGGTCCCACTCCTTGTAACTCATCTCCTCTGCTCCAGACTGCGGGACTGGAGGCTCAGGTACTGTGGTCTCTGCCGCTGCTCTACTCGCAGATCCCTCTGCTGCCTTGCCCTTCTGGGCCCGGGTTGCCTTTCGCAGAGGCATAACTGGTAAAAACGAAACACGTCAGAGGGGTCCAATCTTATCACACAGCTCTAAGGCACGATCTCAGAATGAGAAGAATGGAAACCAATCCTAAATGTCCTATAGCCTCCTGATTATAGATGTGGTGCACAACACACCGATAATCAAGACTCTACTAGACACGGTCTGTAGACACTTTCCGAGGATTAACTGCTCTGATACCACTTGTGACGCCCCGAAAATCGGGCCCGTCACTGGTGCCTTACCCCGGGCACCCTAGTGATACAACATCAGAGAAAACCAGCGGAAATAAAAACTTTACACATGAAATGAGAGATATAGTAAATAAACAGGCCAACCAAACAGTTGCCTTCAGTATATACATAAAACCTGAACAGTTTAATCCTTTTACAACCCTGCCCACAACAGTACTACAGACCTCTAAGATTTATACAACAACTATGACGGGACAGGGCCCCGCCATACCCCTGAACGTACAAGAACTTACAGACTCAGGGTAACATACCAAAGATAAGCCTCCGACGGAACGGAGCTTCCCAAAACGCTGAAATGAGATCCTAAACGCGGGGATCGACGGTAGATGTACCTCACTGCGGCATGAACGGCCCAGAAGGAGGTCGATAACAGTACCAAGTATGTGGCGTAAATCACGTAAATGAAATCATAATAGTCTATATAAAGCGGGAGACATGTATGATGACCAAACTACGATATATAACATATAACGATTACATCAAGACGAGGACTCACGCCTCAAATTATCACTCGTGCGTGGAATTTCTTCCTCACTGGCGGTTTATGATATAACAATACCAAGGATTATACATGAACACCATGTCCCACGTGTTATAAAAACCGTGCAGACAAGTATAACTACGAATCCGACCGTACCAATAATACAATGCAACCAAAACACGGCCGTCACGGGGCAAGTCACGAGCCGACTCTAGGATACCAAGGCGGTCACGCGCGGTGGCCGGGGCAAATCTGGTGACCACGGGGACGAGGCCGTATCACGAAACCGTCACTATCTTGAGCGGGGCAAGTGCGGTGACTACGGATACCAAGGCGAATCGATCACGAGGCGGGGCAATCACGAGGAGCCGACCACGGATACCGGGCGAGCAAGAAGAAACCTCAACCAGTCAACGGCCCTCTATCGAGAGCGGTAACCGCGAAACACCACACTTGCACAACAAAGGCTATCATCACAAGCATAGGCAAGTTTCACAACAACAAGCATAGGAATGTTTCACCACAACAAGCATAGGCAAGTTTCACATCACTCAAAGTACCTTCATTTTATGCCAAAGTCGGGTTTCACCTAAAGTACTACGTCGTTAAATTCTTTAAAAGAGATCCATTACTTATCAAAGTCACCCGATACGTAGTATTAGAATGACCAACCAC
Source organism: Przewalskia tangutica (assembly GCA_029844215.1). Classification (NCBI taxonomy): domain Eukaryota; kingdom Viridiplantae; phylum Streptophyta; class Magnoliopsida; order Solanales; family Solanaceae; genus Przewalskia; species Przewalskia tangutica. The sequence continues at coordinate 58,921,157 of CM056719.1, forward strand.
ATTCCTTTTCAAAATCAAGTAACAACATTCTTTTCCTAAGTTCGGTTTGCCTAGTTTGATTACTCAAGCTTCTCATTTCCAAATGGTTTCATAGTTCATAAACTTAATCACTTGATTCCTTTTTAGAACAATTGAGTAATATAAGTCTCACGTGAGTAGGTTATTCTTGTTTACAACATTCTTATTACAATGACCATGATCTAGAAAATGTAATATCATTTTGTCTCATCTTAGTTTCTATGCGGATGGAGGTTTCTCTTGGTTTTTAATACGATACATCATTATTCAATACATTTTCCTTTATTAACGCTGCGGTGGTGCAGCCGATACACATTACGATTTCAAATCGATAAAACATTATCCTTTAAATAAAACCAAGTACTCATTACTCACGAATGAGGTTTCACACAAACATCCACATTAAAACAAATAAGTTAAGTCTCTTATCTTATAAGATCAAGTCTCTTAACTTCTAACATCAGTAAACCATTTTCTTTACCTCTCTTAAGACATTATAACTAACTACCAATAAAGCTAGTATAACTCTTTTTAAAACCTTTTAAAACAAAGTGTTACTCTCCCTTCCAAAACGATTTATAAATCTTTTGAAATACATCAAGTTCTTTATTATAACAAGCCAGTTATAATTCACATCAGTTACCTTTTAAAACCACAAAGTATTTTCTTACCTACATAAAGCTGTTATAACCAACTTCCCATAAAGCCGTTATAACACTTTATGTTTTAAGAACAATCAAACACGATTAACACGTATGCGTCTACCGTACTACATAGTTCACACATATCATGCTAGAGAGATAGGAAGAGGTTCACATACCTCGCGACGATTTAACGACAATAAGCAAAATGCTCCAAGTACTACAACGCACTAGCCCTTTCCACTCGCCGAGTAGAATCCGATACTCTTAGTACTTTCACCTATAAAGGACCAAATCGTCTATTAAATCTTAAACACACTTTCCCATCTTTCTACTGAAAATTCGGCGACTCCCCCATGGCAGCGTAAATCTCCTCCTCTATCGAGGTCGGCTACCAAGCCAACCGAGGGTTAACACGCCTAACGGACGTACAATTCTACTACACAAGAATGCTACATAAGTCTCTTTGTAATACAACCTAGGTAATTACGATTCGATTCTTCTCTTTATTATCCTTACATGTGATTCTTGTTCAATTCTTCATTCTTGAGCTTAAGTCAAAAGACATTGCCATAATACTAAGTTGATTCTATATATAGTATACAACACTATATATTCAACACTTATGTAATTTCCAATTACAATAGGGGACAAGATATTTACCTCGATAAGCCCAAAATTATCCGAGTTTAAAGTCGCTCTGAGCAAGGTTTAGCTCTCCTCCGAGTGCTCCAATCCGCTCCAAACAACCCTTAGAAGTTCTACAACTTCTACTCCATACTTCAACAACGGTGAAGATTTTCCTTAGGGTTTCGTGTAGAGGCTAAGGAAAGTATAATCGTATTTCCGGGTTTTTAGTACAAAGGTACTTTGGAAAGTACTACAAGGTATTTGGGCTAAAGTATTTTGGACATTATAACAATACTTAGGAGAGTATTTCTATACCACAACAAAGGGTATTATCTGAAAACAACTAGGCTAGGGGTACCCAGTGAAAGCACAAAGGGAAAGCTCTCGGCAAAGGGGGAAAGGGGTGTGGTGGACGAATTTCACAAGGGAGGGAGGAAGAGAACTTCAAGACTTAGGCAATTTGTGGATGAAGAAAGTCTTCACAAAGGGGAGCTATTTATAGCAAAACCAAAGGCCAACCAAGGGCCAAGATCCTTCCAAGTGTATAGCAAGTGTAAGGGCAAGATTAAACCAAGTGCACCCTAAACCCTACTCCACAAAACACTCCACAAAACAAGCCACAAAACAAGGCACAAATCAAGGAGCCAATTGGCCAAGAGAACGTGACCCATTTCGTCCAAGCCATGCCATGGTTGCCGTCCAAGCCTTCCAATTAGAGGGTGACAAGTGTCGCCCTCTCGTTGGTCCAAAATGTTTCGTCTCTCGGAAAAATCCGCAAAAATTTAATTGACATAGCGTGAATTTTCCCTACGAAAGCTGTGGAAACGTTTCGTCGAAAAACGACTCCTTTCGGCACTTGTGTACAAATTTCGAAACTATGCCTACTTAAGGCTCAAATTGTACACGTACGCCCTCACGTACATACTCTGGAAATACGGGGTATAACATTTTGTGGAGTAGGGGTTAGGGTTCACTTGGCTTAATCTTGCCCTTACACTTGTTATACACTTGGAAGGATCTTGGCCCTTGGTTGGCCTTTGGTTTTGCTATAAATACCCCCCTAAGTGTGAAGACTTCATCCATTCCAAAAACTTCCAAGTCTTGAAACCCTCTCCTCCCCCTTTGTGAGCTCTTGGCGAGAGCCTCCCCCTCCCCTTTCGTGTGGCCTTTGGCGGGGTTTCCTCCCCCTTTGTGGTGCTAGCAGTGGTACCCCTAGCCTAGTTGTTTTCGTATAATACCCCTCCCTTGTGGTATTGAAATACTTCTCCTAGTATTGTTATAATGCCCAAAATACCTTAGCCTTGTACCTGTGAGTATTCCAAAGAGACCTCTAGACGTAGAGTCCGGAAATACTTCCTTTGGTACTTTTAGTCTCAACACGAAACCCTAATGAAATCTTCATAGTTGTTTGAAGTATTTGAGTAGAATTTGGTTAGAACTTCTAAGGGTTGTTTGGAGCGGATTGGGCGCACTGAGTAGGAGCTAAACCTTGCTCGGGATCGACATTATAACTTGGATAATTTTGGGCTTATCGAGGTAATTATCTTGTCCTCTATTGTAATTGGAAATTACATGTTTGTTAGAATATATAGTTGAAGTATACTATATATGGAACTATACTTAGTATTCGCAATGTCTTTTGACTTAAGCTGAAGAATAAAGAATCGAATCGTATTTACATAGGGTGTATTGCGATAGACTTGTAGTATTCTTGAGTAGAATTGTACACGTCCAGGTTAGGCGTGTAGACCCCTGGTTGGCTTGGTAGCGGCCTCGATAGAGGAGGAGATTTACTGTTGTTGGGGAAGTCTTTGCGAATTTTACGTAGAAAGATAGAAACTTGTGTTTTGGGGTTAATAGACGTTTGTGACCTTTATAGGTGAAAGTACTAAGAGTAGCGTATCTACTCGAGGAGTGGAAAGGGCTAGCAAGGTTGTAGTACTTGGAGCATTTTGCTTATTGTCGATAAATCGCGCGGTATGTGAACCTCTTCCTATCTTTTCTAGCATGATTGTTGTGAACTATGTAATGCGGTAGCGTCATGTGCTAAGTGATTTGGTTGGTTTAAAACATAGGGTGTTATAATAGCTTTATGGGAAGTTAGTTATAACGACCTTATGTAGGTGAAAATGGTTTACTGATGTTAGAAGTTAAGAGACTTGATCTTATAAGATAAGAGACTTAACTTATTTGTTTTAATGTGGATGTTGTGTGAAACCTCATTCGTGAGTAATGAGTACTTGGTTTTAAAGGGATAATATTTTTCCGATTTGGAAATCGTAATGTGTATCGGACAGACCAACCGCGGCGTTAATAAAGGAAAATGTATTGAATAATGATGTGTTGTATTAAAACCGAGAAACCTCCATCTGCATATAAGCTAAGATGAGAAAAAATGATATTACATTTTCTAGATCATTGCTTCTGTAATAAGATCTTTATTAACAAGAATAAACTACTCACATATATGACATATGTTACTCAATTGTTCTAAAAAGGAATCAAGTGATTAAGTTTGGGAACTATGAAATCATCTGAAAATGAGAAGCTTGAGTAATTGAAACTAGGCAAACTGGAACTTAGGAAAAGAATGTTGTTACTTGATTTTGAAAAGGAATGTGGGTTGGTCATTCTAATACTACGGGTATAGGGTGACTTTTATAAAAGTAATGGATCTCTTTCAAAAGAACTTAACGTATGTAGTACTTTGGGGTTAAAAACCCGGACTTTGGCATAAAATGAAAGTACTTTGAGTTGTGTGAAACTTGCCTATGCTTGTTGTTGTGAAACTTGCCTATGCTTGTTGTTGTGAAACTTGTCTATGCTTGTTGTTGTGAAACTTGCCTATGCTTGTGATGATAGCCTTTGTTGTGCAAGTGTGGTATTTACGTATTCGCGTCTCTCGATAGTAGGTCGACTTGTTGAGAACTTACTTGGGCGTCTTTGGCGGTGATGGAGAATTCCACGGGTATGTTTCCATTTTGATTCTTGTCTTGTTGTTGATGTCACATGGACATGTCTACACCGTCTGATTCCGGCACGCGGCCATGCGGTCGGGTTGATTACGATATATTGTTATTGTGGTTACATGGACATGTCTACACCGAGGTAGAATTCGGGCATGTGGCCATGCGGGGTTGATCACCCGATATTATTGTTGATGTCACATGGGCGTGTCTACACCGAGGTAATTCCGGCATGTGGCCATGGGGCATTGGTATTATTGTTGCATCATGGACATGTCTGCCGTCTGCAGATTCCGGGGCATGCGGCCATGATGCGAACATGATTGATGTTGTGGGCGTGAGACCCATAGTTATATTTGAGTGATGACTTGAGGCGTGAGTCCACGATCGACATGATCGCTTTTATGTTGTGAATCGTAGTTTGGTTATCATACATGTCTCTGCTTTATATAGACTAGTATGATTTCATTCTGATATTTTCTGATTTCACATACTTGGTACTGTTATCGACCTCCTTGAGGCTGCGTTCATCCGCAGTAGAGTACATCGGTCGTGGATCCTCGCTCTTAGGATCTCGATTCGGCGTTTTGGGAAGCTCCGTTTCTCCGAGGCATATCTTTTGGTATGTGTTCCCTGAGTTGTAGGTTCTTGTACATTCGTGGTATGGCGGGCCTGTCCGTCATAGTTGTGTAAATCTTAGAAGTGCATGTAATCTTGTTGTGGCGGGGTTGTAAAAGGATTAAAGCTGCGTTTTGAAAGAGTTGTATTTATTTATGTTATTGGAAGGTAACAGTTGGGTTGCTTTGTTTATGTTCATATATCTTGTTTCTTGTTTAAAGTTTTATTTTCCGTGGTTTTCTCGATGATTGTATCACTAGGGTGCGGGATAAGGCACGATAACGCCCCGAACGGATCGTTACAAAAGTGGTATCGAGCGATTAATCCTCGGAAAGTGTCTACGAACCGTGTCTAGTAGAGTCTTGATTATCGGTGTGTTGTGCACCACATCTATAATCGGAGTGCAGGACATTTAGGATTAGTTTCCATTCTTCTCATTACGAGATCGTGCCTTAGAGTTGTGTTGTAAGTTGGACCCTCCGGCGTGTCTCGTTTTTACGATTATGCCTCCGCAGTGCAACCAGAGCCACGAAGGGCAAGACAGCCGAGAACCGCTAGTGAGATCTGAGGAGTATGAGGCGCGAGCCCGAGCGATACGAGGTTGTGCTTGACGGCTTTTGTGACGCCGCCCGGCCAAAGAGGTTAGAAGCGCGGCAATGGCTGCTGAGACCGCGATACACGAGCCTCGATCCACGATGCAGAGGCGAGAGAGATGGGCTACAAGAGATGGCGATTCTTGGCGAGTCGTGGCGGATATGAGATAATTTGAATCAGCGGATTCAGTTCGAGCACTGATGGTTCACCCCGAGCGAATAGTTTGAGGCTACGGGACTTTACGAGTTGTAGCCGCCCGAGTTTTATGGGTCGAGGCACGAGGATGATCGCGAGAGTTCATCCGGCGATTCTGACGATCATGCGGGTGATCAAGGCTTGAGACCGAGTCTGTGACCTTTGGTTCGCATCGGCCGCGTGATACCGCAATCGATTGGTTTGATTCATGGGAGCTTTCCGGGAGAGCATGCACCTCAGCGGTATGGGATGAGTTTTGGGGCTTTCCTCACACTTCTTGCCTCGCGGATGAGGAGCACGCGGCGACAGATTTTGATGATTAGGCAGGCGGGCGTGCGGTTCGGGAGTACAATGTGAGTTCGACTCATTGGCGATGCGTCCAGCGTTGGTAGCTAGTATGGAGGATCGAGTGCACCGATATGTTCTGAGGGCTCGATGATTACATGTCGAGGCATGTTCGGAGTAGCTCTTCAGGGCATGGACATTGCCGCATGCGAGCTCATGCAGGATGTGAGGCACAGAGAGGTCGACGGGATGACCAAGATCAGCAGAAGAGGGCCAGAACAACAGTGTCCTTTGGTGACTTTCGAGGCGGACCGCCTCCGCAGCATACTAGTTTTGTACCTCCTCCAGTGCCGAGTGGTCCTCCACAACCTTGAGTATTCGGGAGCGGTCGGGGCTCGAGGTTGAGTTTCGAGGAAGTAAGGGTGTTGGCGGATCACGGTCACCCTACCTCGGTGTGGTCGATGTGGTAGACGCATTTGGGAGTGTCGTGGTGCGGGGAGCTTGTTATTTTTGCGGCCAGCGGGGCCATTTTGCGAGAACTGTCCGACCAAGGGTAGCACGGATGTTACGACTCACCTCGGATCGATGGCTGGTTCATCGCCTTACGATTATGCGCCTGCAGGAGTGCCTATGATTAGAGTGGAGCGGTAGCTTAGTATATCCTTAACCTCTAGAGTTTTGGTATGCTTGTTATAATGGTCTCATTATTATGTGCTATGTACGAATAGCGTTGTGTTAATTGTGAATTAGAAAACATGCTTAGTTGGGAGGATACGTGTGGGGGCATGGTAAGTGTGAACCTTAGACTATGTCACGGGAGACCTTAGGGGTAAGGTCGTCTTGAGTTGAAGATTTATTTTTGACCCTTATCGAGTAGTAGTATACGTGGGATTTATTTGTGTGATAAGTCCGTGGGTAGTGTGAGATGGAAGTGGTAGCTTTCATGATGTGAATTAGTAAGATTGTTAGGATCGGGGAACAAGAGTTTAGCGGTTGGGGGTCGGGTTGAGGACCATTTGCGGGTCAACCCAGTAACCGGTTTAGGGTGGGGTCGATTGGGTGGTCCCGCCGGTGGTAGGTCACGAGGATGCTAGGCCCAAGTTTGTGTGACCATCGTATGAGTTCGTGGACGCGTTCGACGAAGCGGTTCGTAAAGTAGGGAATGGCCTTAAGGAAGTTTGAGGTTAGTAAGATGACCAAGTTTGGAGGTAGTGACTCAGATTTTGAACGGCGAGTAATGGTGAAGTATGGTACGTCTTGGGAGAGTTCAAGTGTTCGAGAAGGGCACGCGAGTAAGGAAAGAAGAGGGCGTGTGTTATTTCGTGGCCAGTGTGGCGTTGGCAACTTGTTAGAAGGAACTTTATCGTTATCCGACTTGAGAAGGAACATTCGGGACGAATGTTTCTAAGAGGAGAATGTTATACCCGTAGTTGCGGGGTATGTATGTGTCACGACCGTTAGGGGCCGTGATCGTGCCTACCGGCACCCAGTAGTCATACATCGAGTAATCGGAAATATAAAGCAAGACATGAAACGATTTATAAAATAAGACACGATTTATGTGAGAAAACATCACCTTTCGGCATATATATATAATCATGGTTTAGCGATTACATCCGAAACCTTTGTACAACATGACTCTGAGACCTCTGAAATATACAACTATGGCGGGACGGGGCCGCCATACCACTGTAGACAAAACTATCTACAACAGGAGATCATGCAAAAGTAGAGCCTCGGAAGAGATGGAGCTCCGACACCAACGTAGAGATCCTAAGGATGCGGATCTAGCACACCTTGCCCTTACTGCGGCATGAACGCAGCCCCGAAGGAGGTCGATAACAGTACTAAGTATGCGGCGTAAAATACTTAAATGAAAACATATCATTTTAAAACCGGTTTACAAATATGTGTGAAACAACCAGAAACCGCACGTAGTACATCACAAACAAGAGCAACAATAGGTAATCGTAATAGGTCTTGTCTAGGCTGCGAATGATCGAAAGCAGGGCCACTCGCCCATATCATCGTCTGCAAGCCTAATCTGAACTCGAGTCCGCATGGCCACTCACGTGGGCGCATGAGGTATAACCCGCATCGAGGTAGCTACTCCTCGGCATCGTCTGGACTCGCTGTCCGCATGGCCACATAGACCCGTGAGGTATAACCCGCATACTAACACGGAACTCTCGTAGCTCGCGCATAGGCCCACTGGACCCGCGTAGGTATTCTCGAATCATGGTCCCGGACCGCGAGTCTACCTCGCGTCGGAGGCGACAACCCCGGTATCATCTCAAGAGGTGAGTGATAGTATACTAACATAACAACTTATCTTTAAACAACATAAGCACAACAAGGATACTCACCTATACAAACGTTACAAGATACTAACACACATAGCATCATATCATGTCTACTTATCAAACCATCTTTATTACAATATAAGTCTGTTATAAACACATAGGCAAACTTGTTTCTTTTATAAATCTTAAGTGGTTATACTTACTTCCCATAAAGCTAGTATAACTCTTAAGCTTCTGTTTTAAAAACCAATTAGTTCTCTTACATTAATATGATTGATAGTCTTTTGAAATGTTTTGATTCTTTATTATTCAGCTTAAGCCGTGAGGCATTCAGTAAGTATTATTCGAGCTTAAGCGTGAGGCATTGCCGTAAGTATTATTCGGGCTTAAGCGTGAGGCATTCTTGTAGTTATATTGTAAAATATCATGCTTTAGGAAGAATCACATACCTTCTCATGAAAACCACCCTTAAGTTGAATATATATGTCGTGAGAGTCACTATAATAGTCACATATATCTATTAAAGACTACTCAAGGTCATTCTAAACAGATGGTTCATAATTCTACGGTAAGTCGGGCAGCACTTCCCTACCCGGTGAGCTATATAAGTCTACTGTGAAAACAGTCCTATGTAAGTATAGTTTGATTAATCTTCTTTTAAACCCTTCTACTGTGGTAGATTCAATTCTATACGTGATATTCTTCTAAGTGATTAATACTTATTCTTATACTTCTACAGATGCATTTTCTAATACAAAAGAGGTTAGGATTATTACCTCGGTAAGCCCAATAATATCCTAGAAAAGTCGCGCTGAGCAAGGTTTTGCTCTAAGTTGTATGCTCAAGAACCCAGAAGTTCTTCACAACTTCTACTAAGTACGAAGGTATTGGGGCTAGGGTATTTTGGGCATTCTAACGATACACGAAGGGAACGTTTCTACCACGGGAGGGTAGATTTTTGGCTAGGCTAGGGGGTATTCGGCCAAGGCCACTTAGGCTAGAGGGGGAAGAGGGCTTGGACGAAATGGATAACAAGGGAGAAGGGAGGATTTTCAAGACTTGGAAAGTAATTTGTGGATGAAGAACTCTTCATCTTAAGGGTATTTATAGGTCAAGAAGTGGCCAACCAAGGGCCAAGATTTAGACAAGTGCAAGGCAAGTGTAGGGTGAGGATTAACTATACACAAATATCCTACCAACTCCTTGACTTGTGCACAAGGCACAAAAAAACGTGCTCTCTAGTCAAATCGTCCAAATGGGCGATTTCAAGTCCATCAATTGGAGGGTGACAAGTGTCGCCCTCCGTTGGTCAAAATGTTTCGTCTCTCGGAAAAATCCGCAAAATTAGAAATGGCATAGCGGAATTTATCCTACGAAAGTCGTGGAAGCGTTTAGTCGGAAAGCGATTCTTTTAGTGAGTTGTGTACAAATAAAAGCGTCGAGGCTTATCTTTAAGGCTAGACTTTGTCACGTATTCCCTTACGTACATACTGCGAAATACGGGTATAACATTCTCCCCCTTAGAAACATTCGTCGAATGTTCCTTCCCAAAACGATTATCGAAGAAGCTTAGCGATTGTAAATGCCACACGGCCACGAGTAACACTTGGCGTAAGCGATAACGAAAATTTACAAGTAGGAAAGTGAATTTACGGAGGTGTGGGAATAGGTGAGGATACTTCCGTCTCATGTCCTCCTCGGCTTCCCGTCATCTCCTCCACGAGCTCGTTCCGCCACAAGACTTTGTGGAAGCCACGTCCTTGGTCGCGACGCCTAACGGACGATCGACTATCGCTATGGGAATCTCCTCATCGATAACCCCTCGGTCACTGGACATCGTCAATCGGGTGTACCTAGATGGATCCGATACATCTCCTCGGCGTAGATACGTGAAAAACCGGATGCCCGCCTCCGGATCGGACGGCAGATCAACTCATAGCAACCTTGCCTACCTGCGGACAATCGAAGCGGCCCAATGTACCTGAAGTGAGTTTCCCCTTCTTCCCGAATCTCATCACACCGCTTCATGGGTGACACCATTAGGAACACCCAAACATGAACCTCCAACTCAAGATGTCGACGACGATGATCTGCATCGACTTACATGCGACTCTGAGCTGTCAATAGCCGCTCTCGGATAAGCTTCACCTTATCCACTGCCTGCTGTACCAAATCTGGTCCCACTAGCTGCACCTCGCCCACATCGAACCAACCTATAGGCGATCTGCACTTCCTCCCATACAAGGCCTCATAAGGCGCCATCTGAATACTGGAGTGGTAGCTATTATTATACGCGAACTCAACTAGAGGCAAATGATCCTCCCAACTACCACTGAAGTCAATAACACAGGCTCGCAGCATATCCTCAAGAGTCTGGATAGTGCGCTCTGCCTGTCCGTCTGTCTGTGGATGAAATGCAGTACTCAGGCTCACCTGCGTCCCTAAACCCCTCTGGAAGGACCTCCAGAAGTTAGCCGTAAACTGGGCTCCTCTGTCTGATATGATCGAAGTAGGGACTCCATGCAGTCTGACGATCTCTCGGATGTAAAGTCTGGCATAATCCTCAGCCGAAAAAGTCGTCCTGACGGGAAGAAAGTGGGCTGATTTCGTCAGCCTGTCGACGATAACCCATATAGAATCATGTCTCCTCTGAGTGCGAGGTAATCCTGTGATGAAGTCCATGTTGATTACCTCCCACTTCCAGGTCGGGATCTCTATCGCCTGTAACAAACCACCAGGCCTCTGGTGCTCTACCTTCACCTGCTGACAACACGGGCACTGAGCTACGAACTCTGCAACGTCCCTCTTCAAGCCATCCCACCAATACACAGATCTAAGGTCGTGGTACATCTTGGTCGACCGTGGATGGATAGTAACGCGTACGTGTGCTTCCCCAAGAACCTGCTGCGAAGTCACGAAACATCCGGAACACACGATGCGCCCTCAAACCTTAGCACCCCATCGTGCTACCTCAAGGACCCTTGCCCTCACGAAGAGTCGTATCACGATATCGAATCAAAGTGGATCCTCGAGCTGTTGCCTCTTCACCTCGCCGACGATGGAAGACTCGGCAACCTCACGAACTCTAACCCCACCGCTATCGTAATCAATCAAGCGGACACAAGGCTCGCTAATCGATGCAAATCACGAACCATGTCCCTCCTCTCTTTGCACATCCGATAGGCTCCCATCGACCTACGACTAAGAGCGTACGCCTGACATTGGCCTTCCGGGTGGTACGGGATATCAACATCGTAATCCTTAAGCAACTCTAACCACCGTCTGCATCGTAAGTTCGACTCCCTCTGGTGAAGATATCTTGGAGGCTCTTGTGGTGCGTATAAATATCCACGTGAACCCCATACAAATAGTGCCTCGGATCTTGGCGTGAATCACGGTGCGACTCCAAATCATGGGTGGGGTAGTTCCTCTCGTTTTTCCTCAGCTGTCGGGATGCATATGCTATACACCTGCCATTCTGCATCAACACACATCCCAACCCGATGCCTGACGCATCACAATACACGACATAACCATCCGACCCTCGGAAGAGTAAGAACGGGCGGTCGTCGGTCTCTCTTCGGCAATCGAAACCACGCTCCAAGCATCGATCCATCGAACTTGGCGCCTTAAGAGTCAGCCTAGTCAATCGTGCAGAGATATAACCAAACTTCTCAACGAACCGCCTAGAATATCCTGCAAGGCCCAGAAAACTGCGCACCTCCGACGGAGTAGTAGGTCTAGGCCAAGTCTGTCGCCTCGATCTTGGCGTATCAACTCGAATGCCATCGGCCCGACAATATGCCCAGAAACGCCAGAAGTCAACCAAAACTCACATTTGGAAAACTTGGCGTCAAGCTGGTCTGGAGAAGCTGTCGGCCTGATCCTCAAATGCTCGCGTGCTCCTGCTCTGGCGAGAATAAACCAAGATATCATCAATGAACACTATCACAAGCGTGTCCAAAATGGTTTGAACACTCAGTTCATCAAATCCATGAATACCGCCGGAGCATTGGTCAACCCAAAAGACATGACCACTGAACTCATAATGCCCGTCACGGGTCGAATGCGATCCTAGGGACATCCACCTCTCGACACGAACGATGATAGCGAGCAGATCAATCTTGGAGAAACATCTCGCGCCACCCAGTCGAACAAATCATCAATCACGGGAAGGGGTATACATTCTTAATGGTCACCTTGTTCACCGCAGTAATCAACACATGCGCGGCGTCCGTCCTTCTTCTTCACGAACAATACTGGCGCCCGGGAAAACTGGGCCTAATGAAGCCCTTCTCCAAAGAAATCCCTCGGTGGTCCTTGACTCTCTCAACTCGGCGGTGCCGTTACGTATGGCGGAATGGAAATAGGCCGAGTATCCGCAATATGTCAATACAAAACTCAATCTCCTCTCGGGAGGATGCAGGAGGTCATGCAGGAACACGTGCGGGAACTCTCGACTACGAGGCGGCGAAAATCTGGTACGCGACCTCGATATCAAACACTCGAACTAGATGGTAGATATACCCGCCGCACCATCTTCCTAGCCTTGAGGTAGGAAATAAACCTACCTCGGCGATACCGTGCTCCTCCCACTCAACAACCGGCTCCTCAGAAAGCTGGAACCGTACTACTCTCTCTCTGCGGTCTACATTGGCATAGCATGAAGCTAGCCAATCCGTCCCATAATCACGTCGAAGTCAATCATCTCCAACTCTATCAAGTCGGCGGTCCGACGATAAATGGTCACGGGACAAGCCCTATATACCCGCCAGAGCTACCACCGAATCACCCATGGCGTAGCTACCTCGAAAGGTCTATGGACTCGTGCTCTATCCCTATCCTACTAGCAACAAGGGAGATATATAGGGCCAGTAGAACCGGATCTATCAAGGCATAAACATCCAACCAGGCCCGATAAGGTACCGTGGCGACATCAAGGTGAGGCCTCACGATCTGTCGGTGGACAAAGCATAGATGCGGTTACGAGGACCGCTAGGCGGGACCGAGCCACGACCTCTGCGCGACCTGGCGACCCGTATGAACCACGCCTCGGGCGAGTAAGCTGTAGGAGATGATGAAGCGGCGAGAACTGAAGGTGAGCCCTACCACCACGGTAGCCCCGGTCGGACAATCCCTGCAAAGTGACCTGCCGCCACAATCGTAACAAGCTCCAAAAGTAGTACCACACTTCCGTAATGGGATCCACCGCATCGGCCACTGGGGGGTGGTCGATCGGCGATACCTCTGCTACTACGGGCGTCGAAGCCACAGGGCCGTGCGCCCTCGAAAACTCTGGTGTCTTGCGAGGCGGTGCAGAGTGCTCTGGAGCCGGCGTGGTGCGAATCTAGGCTAGCTGCGAGGCCGCCCACCACGATAACCACGTAAGACCCTCCGTCACGGCCTTAACCTGCTGCTTTGTCCACTCGTCGACCTCTGCGCTCGCCGCATCAGGCGTGAGCTGCATGCGGGTAATGTCCATACCGGTGGAGAGAAACCCCGCACATGACTTCGGCCATATAGTCGTCTGGCGGTGACATAACGGTGCACCTATCCTCCATATCTGCTACCAACGCTGGGACATATCGAGCGATGAATCAAACTCGACATTGTACTCACGACGGTGCGCCCTCTGCCTCGTGGTAAAAATCTATCGGCCGCGCCCTCGCCATCCGTGGAGGCAAGAAGTGAGTGAGGAAAGCCTGCGAGAACTCATCCCAGTAGGCGGGACGCGTGCTCTCCCGGGATAACTCCCATGAATCAAACCAATCATTTGCGGTATCACGCGGCCTATGTGAACCAAAGATCACGGACTCGGTCTCCGGCATGCGATCACTCTCAAAATCCTCTGAAGGCGACGGATGAACTCCTGCGGATCATCCTCGGCCTCGACCCATAAAACTCCGTGGGCTACAACTCGAAGTCTCGTAGCCTCAAACTCTGCCTCGGGTGAACAACGGAGTGGGTGGGCTGGGCCGAGCTGCCGCGTCGGCCTCTCCTCGTGTCGGGCCTGACTTTAGCCAAAGGTGGGCCATCTCCTTGTACCTAACTCCTCCGCCCGGTGTGGGACGGGAGGTGTGGGTGCGTGGTCTCTTTGAAATTTGCGGCGTCATAGAACTCGCCGTCTGGTATAGACTGGGCCTGAGCCCTCGTGACTCTGGGTGTCCTGCTAGCAGCTCCCTCGGCTGCCTTGCCCTTCTGGGCCCGGGTTGCCTTACGTGGAGGCATAACTGTTACAGGAAAGGAATACGTTAGAGGGTTCAACCTATAACACAGCTCTAAAGCACGATCTCAGAATGAGAAGAATGGAAACCAATCCTAAATATCCTATAGCCTCCTGATTATTGGTGTGGTGCACAACACACCGATAATCAAGACTCTACTAGATACGGTCTGTAGACACTTTCCGAGGATTAACTGCTCTGATACCACTTTTGTCACGACCCGTTCCGGGGCCCGTGACTGGTGCCTTACCGGGGCACCCAAGTAGTCATACATCAGAGTAATCAGCGGAAATATAAAGCAAGACATGAAACAGTTTATAAAATAAGACACAGTTTATGTGAGAAAACATCGCCTTTCGGCATATATATATAATCATGGTTTAGCAGTTACATCCGACACTGTACAACATGACTACAGACCTCTAAGGAAATATACAACTATGGCGGGACAGGGCCCCGCCATACCCTGACTGTACAAAACTATCTACAACAGGGAGATCATACCAAAAGTAGAGCCTCCGGAAGAGATGGAGCTCCCGACACCAACGTAGAGATCCTAAGGATGCGGATCTAGCACCTGCTTGCCCTTACCTGCGGCATGAACGCAGCCCCCCGAAGGAGGTCAGTACAACAGGTACTAAGTATGCGAAACTGTAAAATACTTAAATGAAAACATATCATTTTAAAACCAGTTTACAAATATGTGTGAAACAACCAAGGAAACCGCACGTAGTGCCACATCACAAACAAGAGCAACAATAGGTAACTGTAATAGGTCTTGTCTAGGCTGCGAATGATCGAAACAGGGCCACTCGCCCGTATGATCAATCGGCAAGCCTAATCTGAACTCGAGTCGCATAGGCCACTCACGTGGGCGCGTGAGGTATAACCCGCATCGAGGTAGCTACTCCTCGGCATCGCCTGGACTCATTGTCCGCATGGCCACAGACCGCGTGAGGTATAACCCCGCATACTAACACGGAACTCTCGTAGCTCGCATAGGCCCCTGGACCCGCGTGAGGTATTCTCGAATCATGGTCCTGCATCGCTGAGTCTACCTCGCGTCGGAGGCGGCTTAACCCCGGTATCATCTCAAGAGGTGAGTGATAGTATACTAACATAACAACTTATCTTTAAACAACATAAGCACAACAAGGATACTCACTATACAAGCGTTACAAGATACTAACACACATAGCATCATATCATGTCTACTTATCAAACCATCTTTATTACAATATAAGTCATTATAAACACATAGGCAAACTTGTTTCTTTTATAAATCTTAAGTGGTTATACTTACTTCCCATAAAGCTAGTATAACTCTTAAGCTTCGCTTTAAAACCAATTAGTTCTCTTACATTAATATGATTGATAGTCTTTTGAAATGTTTTGATTCTTTATTATTCAGCTTAAGCGTGAGGCATTCATAGTAAGTATTGTCGAGCTTAAGCGTGAGGCATTAGTAAGTATTATTCGGGCTTAAGCGTGAGGCATTCCGTAGTTATATTGTAAAATATCATGCTTTAGGAAGAATCACATACCTTCCGTGAAAACCACCGCCAGTTGAATATGTCGCGTGAGAGTCACCTATAATAGTCACATATATCTATTAAAGACTACTCAAGATCATTCTAAGCAGAGGGTTCATAATTCTACGGTAAGTCGGGCAGCACTTCCTACCGGTGAGCTATATAAGTCTCTTTGTGAAAACAGTCCTATGTAAGTATAGTTTGATTAATCTTCTTTTAAACCCTTCTACTGTGGTAACAGTTCAATTCTATTCTGTGATATTCTTCTAAGTGATTAATACTTATTCTTATACTTCTACAGTATGCATTTTCTAATACAAAAGAGGGTTAGGATTATTACCTCGGTAAGCCCAATAATATCCTAGAAAAAGTCGCGCCTGAGCAAGGTTTTGCTCCTAAGTTGTATGCTCCAAGAACCCTAGAAGTTCTTCACAACTTCTACTAAGTACTAAGGTATTTGGGCTAGGGTATTTTGGGCATTATAACGATACAAGAAGGTAACTTTTCTACCAAGGGAGGGGGGGTAGATTTTTGGCTAGGCTAGGGGTGGTATTCGGCCAAGGCCACTTAGGCTAGAGGGGGAAGAGGGCTTGGACGAAATGGCTAACAAGGGAGAAGGGAGGATTTTCAAGACTTGGAAAGTAATTTGTGGATGAAGAACTCTTCATCTTAAGGGGGGTATTTATAGGTCAAGAAGTGGCCAACCAATGGCCAAGATTTAGACAAGTGCAAGGCAAGTGTAGGGTGAGGATTAACTATACACAAATATCCTACCAACTCCTTGACTTGTGCACAAGGCACAAAAAACGTGCTCCTAGTCCAAATCGTCCAAATGGGCGATTTCAAGTCCATCAATTGGAGGGTGACAAGTGTCGCCCTCGTTGGTCAAAATGTTTCGCCTCTCGGAAAAATCCGCAAAAATTAGAAATGGCATAGCCGGAATTTATCTACGAAAGTGTGGAAGCGTTTCGTCGGAAAGCGATTCTTTTAGTGAGTTGTGTACAAATAAAAGCGTCAAGGCTTATCTTTAAGGCTAGACTTTCGTCGTATTCCTTACGTACATACTCGGAAATACGGGTATAACGGTATGTGAGGACGTCACGTCTGAAGTCTGGCGAGAAATTTTGAAAGAAAGAAAGATGTGAGTTTTCACGGAAAAGTTTCCGTAATTTGTGAAGAAAAAGGTTCGTTAATGAGAATTGGATTCCCAGTTTGGTATATGGGCTTCTTAAATTATATTAGAATTTTGAGATTTTATTTTGGAAATGGTCACGTGGGGCCACGGGAGAAATTTACTGATTTTGTAGGCCCGCTTTGTTTTGAGATTTCCGGTATTTTGGATATTTTCTAAGACGAAATATTCTGGCGAATCGGGCGACACGTGTCACCCCATGTGGCACCTTTGGCGAATTTACCTTTGTGCACAACACCGATTAAGTCGTTTTCGGCGAACGTTTTGCATAACTTGCGAGGGGAAAATTCCGACTATGTCGTTTTGTATTTTTGCGGATTTTTCCGAGCGACGGAACATCTTTGGGCCAACGAGAGGGTGACACTTGTCACCCTCAAGTGGCGGTTTGGGTAGGCAAGGGGGGGACGTCTTCCTCCCTTGTTTTGTGCCTTGTTTTGGCCTTATTTGGTGCATTGTTTTGTGGCATGTTTTGTGGAGTAGGGGTTAGGGTTCACTTGGCTTAATCTTGCCCTTACACTTGTTATACACTTGGAAGGATCTTGGCCCTTGGTTGGCCTTTGGTTTTGCTATAAATACCCCCCTAAGTGTGAAGACTTCATCCATTCCAAAAACTTCCAAGTCTTGAAACCCTCTCCTCCCCTTTGTGAGCTCTTAGCCGAGAGCCTCCCTCCCCTTTTCGTGTGGCCTTTGGCGAGGGTTTCCTCCCCTTTGTGGTGCTAGCGTAGGGTACCCACTAGCCTAGTTGTTTTCGTATAATACCCTCCTCGTGGTATTGAAATACTTCTCCTAGTATTGTTATAATGCCCAAAATACCTTAGCCTTGTACCTTGTAGTATTCCAAAGATACCTCTATCGTAGAGCAGGAAATACTACCTTTTGTCCTTTTAGTCTCAAACCGAAACCCTAAGGAAATCTTCATAGTTGGTTGAAGTATTTGAGTAGAAGTTGGTTAGAACTTCTAAGGGTTGTTTGGAGCGGATTGGAGCGCACGGAGTAGGAGCTAAACCTTGCTCAGGATCGACATTATAACTTGGATAATTTTGGGCTTATCGAGGTAATTATCTTGTCCCTCTATTGTAATTGGAAATTACATGTTTGTTAGAATATATAGTTGAAGTATACTATATATGGAACTATACTTAGTATTCGCAATGTCTTTTGACTTAAGCTGAAGAATAAAGAATCGAATCGTATTTACATAGGGTGTATTGCGGTAGACTTGTGTAGTATTCGAGTAGAATTGTACACGTCAGGTTAGGCGTGTAGACCCAGGTTGGCTTGGTAGCCGGCCTCGATAGAGGAGGAGATTTACGCTGTTGTGTGCGGGGAGAGTCTTTGCGAATTTTCTGTAGAAAGATAGAAACTTGTGTTTTGGGGTTAATAGACGTTTGTGACCTTTATAGGTGAAAGTACTAAGAGTAGCGTATTCTACTCGAGGAGTGGAAAGGGCTAGCAAGGTTGTAGTACTTGGAGCATTTTGCTTATTGTCGATAAATCGTCGCGAGGTATGTGAACCTCTTCCTATCTTTTCTAGCATGATTGTTGTGAACTATGTAGTACGGTAGACGTACATGTGCTAAGTGATTTGGTTGGTTTAAAACATAGGGTGTTATAATAGCTTTATGGGAAGTTAGTTATAACGACCTTATGTAGGTGAAAATGGTTTACTGATGTTAGAAGTTAAGAGACTTGATCTTATAAGATAAGAGACTTAACTTATTTGTTTTAATGTGGATGTTGTGTGAAACCTCATTCGTGAGTAATGAGTACTTGGTTTTTAAAGGGATAATGTTTTTACTGATTTCGGGAATCAGAATGTGTATCGACAGACCACTGCAGCGTTAATAAAGGAAAATGTATTGAATAATGATGTGTTGTATTAAAACCAGTAGAAACCTCCATCTGCATAGAAGCTAAGATGAGACAAAATGATATTACATTTTCTAGATCATGGTCTTTGTGATAAGATCGTTATAAACAAGAATAAACTACTCACATATATGACATATGTTACTCAATTGTTCTAAAAGGAATCAAGTGATTAAGTTTGGGAACTATGAAATCATCTGAAAATGAGAAGCTTGAGTAATTGAAACTAGGCAAACTGGAACTTAGGAAAAGAATGTTGTTACTTGATTTTGAAAAGGAATGTGGGTTGGTCATTCTAATACTACGGGTATAGGGTGACTTTTATAAAAGTAATGGATCTCTTTCAAAAGAACTTAACGTATGTAGTACTTTGGGGTTAAAAACCCGGACTTTGGCATAAAATGAAAGTACTTTGAGTTGTGTGAAACTTGCCTATGCTTGTTGTTGTGAAACTTGCCTATGCTTGTTGTTGTGAAACTTGTCTATGCTTGTTGTTGTGAAACTTGCCTATGCTTGTGATGATAGCCTTTGTTGTGCAAGTGTGGTATTTACGTATTCTGGCGTCTCGATAGAGGGCCGGTCGACTTGTTGAGAACTTACTTGGACGTGCTGGCAGTGATGGAGAATTCCACGGGTTTGTTTCCATTTTGATTACTGTCTTGTTGTTGATGTCACATGGACATGTCTACACCGTCACGATATTAGGGGCATCGCGGCCGTGCGGTCGGGTTGATTACCCGATATATTGTTATTGTGGTTACATGGACATGTCTACCGAGGTAGAATTCGGGGCATGTGGCGTGCGGCGTGGTTGATCACCCAAGATATTATTGTTGATGTCACATGGACGTGTCTACACCGAGGTAGAATTCCGGCATGTGGCCGTGGGGCATTGGTATTATTGTTGCATCATGGACATGTCTACACCGTCAGAATTAGGGCATGCGCCGTGATGCGAACATGATTGATGTTGTGGCGTGAGACCCATAGTTATATTTGAGTGATGACTTGAGGCGTGAGTCCACATCGACATGACCGCTTTTATGTTGTGAATCGTAGTTTGGTTATCATACATGTCTCCGCTTTATATAGACTAGTATGATTTCATTCTGATATTTTCTGATTTGACATACTTGGTACTGTTATCTTGACCTCGCCGGAGTGCGTTCATGCCGCAGTAGAGGTACATCGGTCGTGGATCCTCGCTCTTAGGATCTCGATTCAGCGTTTTGGGAAGCTCCGTTTCTCCGAGGCTTATCTTTTGGTATGTGTTCCCTGAGTTGTAGGTTCTTGTACATTCGGGGTATGGCGAGCCCTGTCCGTCATAGTTGTTGTAAATCTTAAGTGCATGTAATCCGTTGTGGGCGGGGTTGTAAAAGGATTAAACTGCTCGTTTGAAAGAGTTGTATTTATTTATGTTATTGGAAGGTAACCGTTGGGTTGCTTTGTTTATGTTCATATATCTTGTTTCTTGTTTAAAGTTTTATTTTCCATTGGTTTTCTCGATGATTGTATCACTAGGGTGCCGGATAAGGCACACATGCGGGCCGAACGGATCGTTACAAAAGTGGTATCGAGCGCTTAATCCTCGGAAAGTGTCTGACCGTGTCTAGTAAGTCTTGATTATCGGTGTGTTGTGCACCACATCTATAATCGTGAGGCCGCGGACATTTAGGATTGGTTTCCATTCTTCTCATTACGAGATCGTGCCTTAGAGTGTGTTTGAAGTTGGACCCTCCGACGTGTCTCGTTTTACGATTATGCCTCGCGCCAAGGCAACCAGAGCCACGAAGGGCAAGACAGTAGAGGAACCGCTAGTGAGATACTGAGAGAAGTGCAGCGCAGCCCGACGATGCGAGGTTGTGCTTGACGGCGGCTTTTGTGACGCCGCCCGGCCCAGCGAGAGGTTAGAGCGCGGCAATGGCTGCGAGACGCGATACACGAGCCTCCACCCCATGCGGAAGCGAGGAGATGGGCTACAAGGAGATGGCCCGATTGCTGGCGAGTCGTGGCGAGATATGAGGATAATTTGGATCTGGCGATTCGATTCGAGCACCGATGGTTCACCCCGAGCGAATAGTTTGAGGCTACGGGACTTTACGAGTGTAGCCCGCGAGTTTTATGGGTCGAGGCACGAGGATGATCGCAGGAGTTCATCCGGCGATTCTGACGGATCATCACGGGTGATCAAGGCTTGAGACCGAGTCAGTGACCTTTGGTTCGCATCGGCCGCGTGATACCGCGATCGATTGGTTTGATTCATGGGAGCTTTCGGGAGAGCATGCACCTCCAGCAGATATGGGATGAGTTTTGGGGCTTTCTCACGCACTTCTTGCCTCCGCGGATGAGGAGGCGCGGGTAAACAGTTTTGATGCTTAGACGAGCGGGCGTCGGTTCGGGAGTACAATGTGGAGTTCGACTCATTGGCGTGCGTCCAGCGTTGGTAGCTAGTATGGAGGATCGAGTGCACCGATATGTTCTGAGGCTCGATGATTACATGTCGAGGCATGTTCGGAGTAGCTCTTCACCGGGCATGGACATTGCCGCACGCAGCTCATGCGACGGGATGTGAGGCACGGAGAGGTCGACGGAATGACCAAGATCGGCGAAGAGGCGAGAACAACAGGTCCTTTGGTGACTTTCGAGGCGGACCGCCTCGAAAGATACTAGTTTTGTACCTCCTCCGGTCGCGAGTGGTCCTCCACAACCTTGAGTATTCGGAGCAGGTCGTGGCTCGCGGTTCAGTTTCGAGGAAGTAAGTGTTGGCGGATCGGTCACCCTACCTCGGTGTGGTCGATGTGGTAGACCGCATTTCGGAGTGTCGTGGTGCGGGAGCTTGTTATTTTTGCGGCCAGCGGGGCCATTTTGCGCGAACTGTCCGACCAAGGGTAGCACGGATGTTACGACTCAGCCTACCGGATCGATGGTGGTTCGCGCATACGATTATACGCCTGCAGTGTGCCTATGATTAGAGTGGAGCGGTAGCTTCAGGTATATCCTTAACCCTCTAGAGTTTTGGTATGCTTGTTATAATGGTCTCATTATTATGTGCTATGTACGAATAGCGTTGTGTTAATTGTGAATTAGAAAACATGCTTAGTTGGGAGGATACGTATGGGGGCATGGTAAGTGTGAACCTTAGACTATGTCACGACTGAGACCTTAGGGGTAAGGTCGTCTTGAGTTGAAGATTTATTTTTGACCCTTATCAGAGTAGTAGTATACGTGGGATTTATTTGTGTGATAAGTCCGTGGGTAGTGTGAGATGGAAGTGGTAGCTTTCATGATGTGAATTAGTAAGATTGTTCCGAATCGGGGAACAAGAGTTTGGCGCGGTTGGGGGTCGGGTTGAGGACCATTTGCGGGTCAACCCGTAACCCGGTTTGGGGTGGGGTCAGTTCTGGGTGGTCCCGCCAGGTGGTAGGGTCACGAGGATGCTAGGCCCAAGTTTGTGTGACCATCGTATGAGTTCGTGGACGCGTTCGACCAGAAGCGGTTCGTAAAGGCCGGGAATGGCCTTAAGGAAGTTGAGGTTAGTAAGATGACCAAGTTTGGAGGTAGTGACTCCAGAGATTTTCAGGAACGGAAGTAATGGTGAAGTATGGTACGTCTTGGGAGAGTTCAAGTGTTCGAGAAGGGCACGACGAGTAAGGAAAGAAGAGGACGTGTGTTATTTCGTGGCGGTATGGCGTTGGAAAGTTGTTAGAGGAACTTTATGGTTTTCCGAGTTGAGAAGGAAGAGTCGGGACGAATGTTTGTAAGGAGGGGAGAATGTTATTCCCGGTAGTTGCGTGGTATGTATGTGAGGACGTGCGTCACGAGTGCAGCGAGAAATTTTGAAAAGATGTGAGTTTTCACGGAAAAGTTTCCGGTAATTTGTGAAGAAAAAGGTTCGTTAATGAGAATTGGATTCCCAGTTTGGTATATGGGCTTCTTAAATTATATTAGAATTTTGAGATTTTATTTTGGAAATGGTCACGTGGGCCCACGGAGAAATTCTGATTTTGTGGGCCCGCTTTGTTTTGAGATTTGTATTTTGGATATTTTCTAAGACGAAATATTCTGGCGAATCGGGCGACACGTGTCACCCCATGTGGCACCTTGGCGAATGACCTTTGTGCACAACACCCGATTAGAGTCGTTTTTCGACGAAACGTTTTGCATAACTTGCGAGGGGAAAATTCCGACTATGTCGTTTTGTATTTTTGCGGATTTTTCCGAGCGACGGAACATCTTTGGGCCAACGAGAGGGTGACACTTGTCACCCTCAAGTGGCGGTTTGGGTAGGCAAGGGGGGGACGTCTTCCTCCCTTGTTTTGTGCCTTGTTTTGGCCTTGTTTGGTGCATTGTTTTGTGGCATGTTTTGTGGAGTAGGGGTTAGGGTGCACTTGGCTTAATCTTGCCCTTACACTTGCTATACACTTGGAAGGATCTTGGCCCTTGGTTGGCCTTTGGTTTTGCTATAAATACCCCCCTAAGTGTGAAGACTTCATCCATTCCAAAAACTTCCAAGTCTTGAAACCCTCTCCTCCCCCTTTGTGAGCTCTTAGCCGAGAGCCTCCCCCCTCCCCCTTTTCGTGTGGCCTTTGGCCGAGGGGTTTCCTCCCTCTTTGTGGTTCTAGCAGTGGGTACCCACTGCTAGTTGTTTTCGTATAATACCCCTCCCTTGTGGTATTGAAATACTTCTCCTAGTATTGTTATAATGCCCAAAATACCTTAGCCTTGTACCTTGTAGTATTCCAAAGATACCTCTATACGTAGAGCCCGGAAATACTACCTTTTGTCCTTTGAGTCCCACACCGCAACCCTACGGAAATCTTCATAGAGGGTTGAAGTATTTGAGTAGAAGTTGGTTAGAACTTCTAAGGGTTGTTTGGGCGCACTGAGTAGGAGCTAAACCTTGCTCGGGATCGACATTATAACTTGGATAATTTTGGGCTTATCGAGGTAATTATCTTGTCCCTCTATTGTAATTGGAAATTACATGTTTGTTAGAATATATAGTTGAAGTATACTATATATGGAACTATACTTAGTATTCGGCAATGTCTTTTGACTTAAGCTGAAGAATAAGAATCGAATCGTATTTACATAGGGTGTATTGCGATAGACTTGTGTAGTATTCGAGTAGAATTGTACACGTCAGGTTAGGCGTGTAGACCCCACTGGTTGGCTTGGTAGCCAGGCCTCGATAGAGAGGAGATTTCTGCTGTTGCGGGGGGAAGTCTTTGCGAATTTTACGTAGAAAGATAGAAACTTGTGTTTTGGGGTTAATAGACGTTTGTGACCTTTATAGGTGAAAGTACTAAGTAGCGTATTCTACTCGAGGAGTGGAAAGGGCTAGCAAGGTTGTAGTACTTGGAGCATTTTGCTTATTGTCGATAAATCGTCGCGAGGTATGTGAACCTCTTCCTATCTTTTCTAGCATGATTGTTGTGAACTATGTAGTACGGTGACGTACATGTGCTAAGTGATTTGGTTGGTTTAAAACATAGGGTGTTATAATAGCTTTATGGGAAGTTAGTTATAACGACCTTATGTAGTGAAAATGGTTTCGATGTTAGAAGTTAAGAGACTTGATCTTATAAGATAAGAGACTTAACTTATTTGTTTTAATGTGGATGTTGTGTGAAACCTCATTCGTGAGTAATGAGTACTTGGTTTTAAAGGGATAATGTTTTTGATTTGGAAATCGTAATGTGTATCGACAGCACCACTGCAGCGTTAATAAAGGAAAATGTATTGAATAATGATGTGTTGTATTAAAACCGGTAGAAACCTCCATCCGCATAGAAGCTAAGATGAGACAAAATGATATTACATTTTCTAGATCATGGCTCTTTGTGATAAGATCGTTATAAACAAGAATAAACTACTCACATATATGACATATGTTACTCAATTGTTCTAAAAGGAATCAAGTGATTAAGTTTGGGAACTATGAAATCATCCAAAATGAGAAGCTTGAGTAATTGAAACTAGGCAAACTGGAACTTAGGAAAAGAATGTTGTTACTTGATTTTGAAAAGGAATGTGGGTTGGTCATTCTAATACTACGGGTATAGGGTGACTTTTATAAAAGTAATGGATCTCTTTCAAAAGAACTTAACGTATGTAGTACTTTGGGGTTAAAAACCCGGACTTTGGCATAAAATGAAAGTACTTTGAGTTGTGTGAAACTTGCCTATGCTTGTTGTTGTGAAACTTGCCTATGCTTGTTGTTGTGAAACTTGCCTATGCTTGTGATGATAGCCTTTGTTGTGCAAGTGTGGTATTTACGTATTCTGGCGTCTCGATAGAGGCGGTCGACTTGTTGAGAACTTACTTGGAGCGTCTTTGGCGGTGATGGAGAATTCCACGTATGTTTCCATTTTGATTCTTGTCTTGTTGTTGATGTCACATGGACATGTCTACCGTCTGATGCAAGGGGCATGCGGCCAGGCGGTCGGGTTGATTACCCGATATATGGTTATTGTGGTTACATGGACATGTCTACCGAGGTAGAATTCCGGGCATGTGGCGTGCGGCGGTTGATCACCCAAAGATATTATTGTTGATGTCACATGGACGTGTCTACACCGAGGTAGAATTCCGGGGGCATGTGGCCATGGGGCATTGGTATTATTGTTGCATCATGGACATGTCTACACCGATGCAGAATTCCGGGGGCATGCGGCCATGATGCGAACATGATTGATGTTGTGGGCGTGAGACCCATAGTTATATTTGAGTGATGACTTGAGGGCGTGAGTCCCTGACTGGACATGACTGCTTTTATGTTGTGAACTGTAGTTTGGTTATCATACATGTCTCCTGCTTTATATAGACTAGTATGATTTCATTTACAGTATTTTACAGTTTCACATACTTGGTACCTGTTGTACTGACCTCCTTCGGGGGGCTGCGTTCATGCCGCAGGTAGAGGTACATCGGTCGTGGATCCTCGCTCTTAGGATCTCAGTTCAGCGTTTTGGGAAGCTCCGTTTCTCCGGAGGCTTATCTTTGGTATGTGTTCCCTGAGTTGTAGGTTCTTGTACATTCAGGGGTATGGCGGGGCCCTGTCCCGTCATAGTTGTTGTAAATCTTAGAGGTCTGTAGTACTGTTGTGGGCAGGGTTGTAAAAAGGATTAAACTGTTCGTTTTGAAAGAGTTGTATTTATTTATGTTATTGGAAGGTAACCGTTGGGTTGGCCTGTTTTATGTTCATATATCTTGTTTCTTGTTTAAAGTTTTATTTTCCGCTGGTTTTCTCTGATGATTGTATCACTAGGGTGCCCGGGATAAGGCACCAGTAACGGGCCCCGGAACGGGTCGTTACAATAACCACTCATGCTCAAGAGATAAGAAAAGTTCTACATACCTCTCCGGCTCAATCCACTTGCCAAGTTGAATATGTCACGCGTAGAATGTCAACCTATAATGACCACAATACGCCTATCAACTTCTATCATTCAACGTAGAATATTTCTAAGTATAAGGACTCTTATTCTACGGAAAATCGGGCAGCACTTCCTTTGTTTCTACGTACTTTTCCACCTTTTTCAAGGCCCGAAAATCAATAAACAAATGCTACATTTAAGGATCAACAATTCAGCTAACCAAAGGGGATTACACGCCTAACATGACGTGTAAAATTCTGCCCCACAATTTATAAAACTGTCCATATCCTTAAGGCACATTCTAGGCAACTATCAATATCAACAACAATGTCAATTTCCGTTCAAATCCTTTTTAATCCAAGTTGTTATTTCAACATGTTATATACATAATAACAATTACAACAACTATAAATCCTTTCTTCCTTAACATGCGACGATTATAACTATCTGTTATACCCCGTATTTCCGGAGTATGTATGTAAGGACGTACGTACGAATATATACGCCCTAATTAGGGTAAGAATGATAGAATTGTTTTCCAACGGAAATTATTCCGAACTTTGTGAAGGAATTTTTACGTTTTCAATATTTTTACGATTATGGAATTTTTTCGAGAGATTAAATATTTTGGACCAATAGGAGGGCGACAAGTGTCACCCCTATATTGGGCCATGTGAACGAAAATGAGTGGACAAGTGGGCAAGTCTTGCATGGTCAAGTCTTGCATGGTCTTGCATGGCTTTTGTAAGACAAGTGTGGGAAGGAACCTTCACATATGATCTCTACCTTACACATGTGTTAATCTCAACCCTTGGTTGTGCTATATAAACCCCCTTAGTGGATGAAAATCAACCACACTTAACATATTACAAGACTTGAAAAACATTTCCTCTCCCTCCTTCTCTATATTGATTTCGTCCAACCCCCTCCCCTAACCAAATTTTGTCCAAAAATTCTTAAACTTATAAGTATTCTTCCTTAATGTGTTAGGAAGATTATTAACCAAGAGTTAGACAAGATTTCACACCCCTAGCCTCAAAAGAAACCCCCCTTGGCCGAGAGTGGGCAGATTTTCGGGACTGTTTTGGGCAGATTTTTAGTCAAGTTTGGAAGGGAATATATCCTAGCATATAAGGAGTTTTTGGGTGTTTCAAAAGCCTAAAATGAAGTTCGTCGCGTCTAGTTTCCAATGCAACAAACCACTCGTCGATAGGACACTGGAGTAGAGAGTTATCGACGTTACAAGTTCAGTTGACGAAGCAGTGGCTAAAAATCTGGACAATCACGTTTTTGGGCTATCTTGAGGTAATGAACCTTAACCTCCTTGTGAAGTTGATTTATTATGTATATATGGATATTATACATATATTGGAGGTATATTATGCACTATAAGATATAAAGAAAGATTTGGATCTTGCTAAGAAGTTAAGAACAAAGAAACTATAACTTATATAAAGATTGGAATATAAGTTGAAGGACTAATGAAGTAATTGGATAAGTATTATTGTAAAAGTTGGCCAAGGACCCCAACTTAAGGACCGTATCTACTTTGGACTTTTTACTTTGGACTTCTTTACTTATTGTTATTATGAAGGGAGATAGTAAACCGTGTTACCGTTTGGGCGTGTTATCCCCTTCTTTTACTTATTGTTTTTATGAAGGGAGATAGTAAACCGCGTTACCGTTTGGGCGTGTTATCACCTTCTTTACTTATTGTTATTATGAAAGGAGATAGTAAACCGCGTTACCGTTTGGGCGTGTTATCCCCTTCTTTACTTATTATTATTATGAAGGAGAGATTGTTAATCGCGTTCCGTTTGGGCGTGTTATCCCCTTCTTTAGTTATTATTATTATGAAGGAGAGATTGTTAATCGCGTTCCGTTTGGGCGTGTTATCCACTTCTTTAGATTTCAGTATTATTGCACCTTAATTATAGTAGGTTAATCACGGTTATCGGGCCTTGGAAAAGGTGGGAAATTGAGTAGAAATGGGGGAGGTGCTGCCGAATTTTCCGTAGGATATGGAACTTGTGCTTAGAAATATCCTACGAAGAGATCTAGAAGTTAATAGACGTTTCATGGCCATTATAGGTTGAAGTACTACGAGTAGCGTATTTTACTTGAAGGGTGGAAAAGGCTAGCAAGGTTATAGTACTTTGGAGCGTTTTGCTAAATTGTCGATAATCGTCGTGAGGTATGTGAACCTCTTCCTATATTTTCTAGCATGATATTTGTGAAAAATATATAGTACGGTAGACGTACGTGTGTAAAATGAATTTGATTTATTTTAAAACATAAAGTGTTATAATGGCTTTATGGGAAGTTAATTATAACAACTTTATGTAGGTAAAAGAATGGTTTATTGATTTTTAAAAAGAAAAGAGACTTGACTTATATTTGACTTGATTTGATATGTGAAAAACTTGAATTGTGTGGAAAATTTGTGAACCCTCATTCGTGAGTAATGAGTACTTGGTTTCGAATAATAATGTTATATTCATTTCGGAAATGAGAATAAGCATCGAACAAACCACTGCAGCGTTAATAAAGGAAAAAGTAACGACAATTAATTATATTGAGTAATGAGTACTTGGTTTCGAATAATAATGTTATATTGATTTCGGAAATGAGAATAAGTATCGAGCAAACCACTGCAACGTTAATAAAGGAAAATATATTGACAAATAATTAATATTATTAAAACAAGTAGAAACCTCCATCTGCATAGAAGCTAAGATAAGACAAAATTGTATTACATTTCCTAGATCACAGTTGCTTTAATAAGGTCATTAATAACAAGTATTGATTTTTCTTAAATTCCAAAGTAAGGAACTTGATTTATAAAAAGAGGCTTGAGGAATTGAAGTGTTTTTGGTTTAAAAGAAAGACATGGTTTTGTCTTAAACTGGTTCAAAAAGAAGGTATGGAAATTATTTTGGTTTACTTAAAATAATAGTCACTCTATTTTGATACTACGGGTATCGTGTGACCTTCGAAAAAGGGAATGGATCTGTTGAAAGAATCTAATGTACGTAGTACTTTAGGGTTAAAAACCCAGATTGTGGGCATAAAATGGGAGTACTTGAGTTTATATAAATGGTGAATCTATTTACATGTTAATGAAAGTCTAAGAGTATGTTGAACTTGCCTATGCTAGTTATGATAGCCTTTGTTGTGCAAGTATTGTATTTCTATACCACCGCGTCTCTCGATGGAGGGTCGGCTGACTTGTTGTGAACTTATTTGGATGTACCGGCTGTGACGGAGGATTCCACGGGTATGCTTCCATTGTGATTGATCTTGGCCATGCTTATACGATGAGGGATTCCGGGGCATGCGGCCAGGATGCGGGTTAGATGCCCGCGCGTTTCATTACTCTATGGCCATGCTTATACGATGAGGGATTCCGGAGCATGCGACCATGTTATACTTTACTCCATGGGCTAGCTCCCCGTGAATACATGTACCCACGATGAGGGATTCCGGGGGCATGTTATATTATTATTCCATGGGCTAGCTCCCCATGAAGACATGCGCCTACGATGAGGGATTCCGAGTATTATACCCCGTATTTCCAGAGTATGTACGTAAGGGCGTACGTACGGAAGTGTAGCCTTAAAAGTTTAGGCCTAGGACGTTTTTTGGGCACAACTCACACAAAGAATCGTTTTCCGACGAAACGTTTTACACGACTCGCGTAGGGTAAATTCCGGCTATGTCATTTCTAATTTTTGCGAATTTTTCCGAGCGACGGAACCTTTTTGGACCAACGAGAGGGTGACACTTGTCACCCTCAAGTGGACGGCCAAGTGGCCTTTTGCCTTGGACGATTGGGAGGCTTTTGGGGCTTAGAACATGGACCTTTGTTTGTGGAGTGATTTGAGGAGTAGGTTAGGGGGCACTTGGGCAAATCTTGGCCCTCCACTTGGCTTGATCTTGGCCCTTGGTTTCCCTATAAATACCCCTCTCTTTGAAGACTTATTCATCACAAATTTCCAAGTCTAAAATCCTCCTTCCCGCGAGCCATCGTCCCAAGCCTCACTTCTCCCCTTGTGAAGTCTTGGCGAATACCCCCTCCCCTCTAGAAGCCTGGCGAAACACTACCCCCATCCCTTGTGTTATACCGTATTTCCAGTACGTACGTGGGAATACGTCAAAAAGTCTAGCCTTAAAGTTTAGGCAAAACGTTTTTGGGCACAACTCACAAAAGCGAATAGTTTTCCGACGAAACGTTTCCCACGACTTCGTAGGGTAAATTCCGGCTATGCCATTTCTAATTTTTGCGGATTTTTCCGAGAGGCGAAACATTTTGGACCAACGGGAGGCGACACTTGTCACCTCCAATTGATGGACTTGAAATCGTCCATTTGGACGATTTGGACTATAGTGAACACGTTTTTGTGCCTTGTGCACAAGTCAAAGTTGGTAGGATATTTGTGTATAGTTAATCCTCACCCTACACTTGCCTTGCACTTGTCTTAATCTTGGCCATTGGTTGGCCACTTGACCTATAAATACTCCCTTAAGATGAAGAGTTCTTCATCCACAAAGCTTTCAAGTCTTGAAAATCCTCTCCTCTCCTTTGTAGCCTTTTCGTCAACACCTCCCCCTCGTGAAGGCCCTTGGCCGAATACACCCCCTCTAGCCTTGTAGTTTGGCCGAGGCCCCCAGCCTAGCCAAAATCTACCCCTCCTGGTAGAAAAGTTGCCTTCTTGTATTGTTATAATGCCCAAAATACCCTAGCCCAAATACCTTAGTACTTAGTAGAAGGTGTGAAGAACTTCTAAGGTTTCCTTGTAGCATACAACTTAGGAGCAAAACCTTGCTCAGGCGCGACTTTTTCTAGGATATTATTGGGCTTACCGAGGTAACTAATCCTAACCCTCTTTTGAATTAGAGAATATATCCTGTTGTAGTATAAGAATAAGTATAAATACATAGAAGAATATCACGTAGAATCGAATCATTACCACTGTAGAAGGGTTTAAAGAAGAATAATCAACTATACTTACATAGGATTTATTTTCACGAGACTTATATAGCTCACCGGGTAGGAAGTCTTGTGACTTTCCATAGAATTGTGAACCCTCTGTTTAGAATGACCTTCAGAGTAGTCTTTGATAGATATCTCTGACTATTATAGGCTGACTCTCTGCGACATATTGACTTGGCGGTGGTTTTTATTTGAGAAGGTATGTGATTCTTCCTAAAGCATGATATTTTACAATATATATAGTACGGTAGACGTACATGTGTTAACTAAAATATAACTACGGCAATGTCTTTGACTTAAGCCTGAATAATACTTACGGCAATGCCTCACGGCTTAAGCCTGAATAACACTTACGGCAATGCCTCACGGCTTAAGCCTGAATAATAAAGATCTGAAAGCATTTCAAAAGAATACTGAATCATTTTTAACAGAAGAGAACTAATTGGTTTTTAAACAGAAGCTTAAGAGTTATACTAGCCTTATGGGAAGTTAAGTATAACCACTTAAGATTGATAAAAGAAACAGTTTGCCTATGTGTTTATAACAGACTTATATTGAATTGTGAAAAGAATAATAAGATGGTTTGATAAGTAGACATGATATGATGCTATGTGTGTTAGTGTCTTGTAACGTTTGTGAAAAAGAGTATTCTTGTTGTGCTTATGTTGTTTAAACGATAAGCTGTTAGGTTAGTGTAGCATCACTCACCTCTTGACATATTACCGGGGGTTAAGGCCTCCCGTCTGGGGTAGACTCGGGTGATGCAGGACCATGATTCGAGAATACCTCATGCGGGTACAAGGGACCTATGCGGAGCTACGGGAGTTCCAGGTTAGTGTGCGGGGTTATACCTCATGCGGTCTATGTGGCCATGCGGACGACGAGTCCAGGACGATGCCGAGGAGTATCTACCCTCGATGCGGGGTTATATACCCTATGCGGGCCTATGTGATTGGCCTATGCGGACTACGGGAGTCCAGGATTAGGCTTGCATGGTGATACTACGGGCAATTGGCCCTGCTTCGATCATTCGCAGCCTAGAAAAGACCTGTTACAGTTTACCTATTGCTGCTCTTGTTTGTGATGTGGCACTATGTGCGGTTTCCTTGGTTGTTTCATACATACTTGCAAAACTGTTTTTAAAATGATATGTTTCATTTAAGTATTTTTACAGTTTCATATACTTAGTACCTGTTATCGACCTCCTTCGGGCCGCGTTCATGCCGCAGGTAAGCAAGCAGTGCTAGATCCACATTCTTAGGATCTACGTTGGTGTCGAGCTCCATCTTTTCGAGGCTCTACTTTTGGTATGATCTCCTGTTGTAGATAGTTTTGTGCGATCGAGGTATGGCGGGCCTGTCCCGCCATAGTTGTATATTTCCTTAGAGGTGCAGTAGTCATGTTATGCGATGTCGGATGTAATCGCTAAACCATGCTTATATATATATGCCGAAGGCGATGTTTTCTCACATAAACTGTGTCTTATTTTATAAACTGTTTCATGTCTTGCTTTATATTTCCGCTGATTACTCTGATGTATGACTACTTGGGTGCCCGGTGAGGCACTGATCCCGAGCAGTCGTGACACCTTGGTAGAAAAGTTGCCTTAGTATTGTTATAATGCCCAAAATACCTAGCCCAAATCCCTTAGTACTTAGTAGAAGTTGTAAGAACTTCTAAGGTTTCATGGAGCTATCGGGCGTCAACTTAGGAGCTAAGCCTTGCTCGGATCGACTTATATCTAGGATATTATTGGGCTTATCGAGGTAAATAAACTTGTCCTTCTTACGTAATTAGAGAATACATCTTGTAGAAGTATAGAAATAAGTATTAAATACTTAGAAGGTTATCACAGAATAGAATTGGTATTATCACGATGAAGGGTTTAAAAGAGGAATTATCAAACTGTACTTACTTAGGACTGTTTTCATAGTAGACTTGAGTAGCTCACCGGGTAGGGAAGTGCTGCCTAATTTTCCGTAGGATAGAGAACCCTCTGCTTAGAACTGTTTACAGAGTAGTCTAGACGTTGATAGACGTGTCTGACTATTATAGGTTGATTATCTGCGCGCGACATATTCAACTTGACAAGTGGTTTTCGCCGAGAAGGTATGTGATTCTTCCTAAAGCATGATATTTTAAAATATATATATAGTACGGTAGACGTACACGTGTTAATTGAATAATACTTACGGCAATGTCTTTTGACTTAAGCCTGAATAATACTTACGACAATGTCTTGCGACTTAAGCCTGAACAATAAAGATCTTAAAGTTTTTCAAAAGAATATTGAATCATTTTTCTTACAGAAGAGAACTAATTGGTTTTTAAAACAGAAAGCTTAAGAGTTATACTAGCTTTATGGGAAGTTAGGTATAACCACTTAAGATGATAAAAGGAACAGTTTAACTATGTGTTTATAACAGACTTATATTGATAGAATAATAAAATGGTATGATAAGTAGACATGATATGATGCTAAGTGTGTTAGTGTCTTGTAAACGTTTGTATAAGAGGGTATTCTTGTTGTGCTTATGTTGTTTAACGATAAGCTGTTGTGTTTGTATTATATCACTCACCTCTTGACATGTTACCGGGGGTTAAGCTGCCCTCCGATGCGGGGTAGACTCAGGCGGTCTGGGACCATGATTCGAGAATACCTCATGCGGGTCCCGGGGACCTATGCGGAGCTACGAGAGTTCCAGGTTAGTGTGCGGGGTTATACCTCATGCGGTCTATGTGGCCATGCGGACTACGAGTCGGGGCGATGCCGGAGTAGCTACCCTCGATGCGGGGTTATACCTACATGCGGGCCTATGTGAGTGGCCTATGCGGACTACGAGTCCGAGATTAGGCTTGCATGGTGATACTACGGGCAATTGGCCTGCTCGATCATTCACACCTAGAAAAGACACATTACGATTTACCTATTGTTGCTCTTGTTTATGATGTACTATGTGCGATTCATTGGTTGTTTCGTGCGTATTTATAACATTGGTTTTAAAATGATATGATTTCATTTAAGTACTTTCTGATTTCACATACTTAGTACATTGTATCGACCTCCTTGAAGGCTGCGTTCATGCCGCGGTAAGGGCAAGCAGTGCTAGATCCACATCCTTAGGATCTTTGCGTTGGTGTCGGGAGCTCCATCTTCTAGAGGCTCTACTTTTGGTATGATCTCCTGTATTGTAGATAGTTTTGTACATTCAGGTATGGCGGGAACCTGTCGCCATAGTTGTTACTTCCTTAGAGGTGCATAGTCTGTTATGCAGTTGGGATGTAGCGCAAAACTATGTTATATATATGCGAAAGGCAAGCTTTTCTTGAATAAACTATTTCTCCTTTTTAATAATGTTTCTTGTCTTGTTTTATATTTCCGATTTTCTCGATGTATGGCTTGCAGGTGCGGGTAAGGCACGATCCACGAACCGGAGCAGTCGTGACACCGAACGCACGAGCGATTAATCCTCGGAAAGTGTCTCTGAGCCGTATCTAGTAGAGTCTTGATTATCGGTGTGTTGTGCACCACACCAATAATCGGAGGCTATAGGATATTTAGGATTGGTTTCCATTCTTCTCATTACGAGATCGTGCCTTAGAGCGTGTTATAAGTCGGACCCTTCTAACGTATCCCTTTTTACCAGATTATGCCTCCACGTAAGGCAACCGGGCCCCGAAGGGCAAGCGGCCGAGGAGGCGCTAGTGGGACACCTAGAGTCACGAGGGCTCGAGCCCGATCGATACAGACGGCGAGTTCTGACGCCGCCGACCTGTGAGGTTTAGGGCGCGGCGGCGGTGATGAGACCACGATACCTCACCTCGGTCCCACGGCTGGAAGCGGATGAGATGGGTTCTGAGAGAGATGTCGATTCTTGGCGGGATCGTGGCGAGAAATGAGAACAGCTGAATCTGGCGATTCGATTCGGCCCGATGCACCGTGGTTCACCGAGGCGAATAGTTTGAGGCTACGAGATTTCTGAGTTGTAGCCCGCGAGTTTTACTGGTCGAGGCCGAGGATGATCGCGAGAGTTCATCCGTCATTCTGAAGGATTAGGAGAGTGATCGGGCGTCGGACCGAGTCGTGATCTTCGGTTCACATAGGCTGCGTGATACCGCAGTCGATTGGTTCGATTCATGGGAGTTATCTCGGGGAGAGCGCGCGTCCCCAGCTACTTGGGATGAGTTCTCAGAGACTTTCCTCACTCACTTCTTGCCTCCACAGATGAGGAGGGCGCGGTGTGATTTTTATTCTTGAGGCGAGAGGAGCGCCTTGTTAGGAGTCTGATGTCGAGTTTGATTCATTGGCTCGATATGTCCCAGCGTTGGTAGCAGATATGAAGGATAGGGTGCACCGCTACGTCACCGGGCTAGATGATTATATGGCCGAGTCTTGTGCGGGTGTTTTTCTTCAGCCGGGTATGGACATTACCCGAATGAAGGCTCATGCTCTTGGATGCGAGGCGTAGAGGCAAGCGGGTTGTGACAGCGAGAAGAAGGCCGGGGCGGCAGGTCTTTTGGTGGCTATCGTGGTGGCGGCCTCGGCGATCTGGGATTTGCACCAGCCCGGCTGAGCACTCTGCACCGTCCTCGGACGGCCGAGATATTCGAGGCGGGCCCGGGGCCCGGGGCTTGAGCGTCGAGCGGCGATGCGGCGATCGGGACCACCCCCGCCGGTGGCCGATGCGGTGATCCCCGCCGGGAGTTGTAGTCGCTCACGGGAGCTTGTTTGATTGTGGCAGCGGGGTCACTATCACGGAACTGTCAGGCCAAGGCGATCTTGATGGTAAGTCGGCCTACGAGTTCTTTCGCCGGTCTTCATCCCCGACACTACTCGCCGGAGGGCGGTACTCATGGACCAGCGTCGCGGCGAAGGTCATGGCGGGTCCCAGTTCTAGCGGTCCTCAGAACCGCATTTATGCCTTGTCCAGCCGGCAGGATCAGGAGGCCTCACCTGATGTCGTCACAGGTACCTTATCAGTTTCTGGGTTTGATGTGTATGCCTTGATAGATCCGGGTTCTACTCTGTCTTATATCTCCCCTTATTGCTAGTAGGATAGGGATAGAGCACGAGTCCATAGACCGCTTTCGAGGTAGCTACGCCGCGATGGGTGATTCGGTGGTAGCTCGGCGGGTATATATGGCTTGTCCGATGACCGTTCTGATCGTCGGACCTGGCGACTTGATAGAGTTGGATATGATTGATTTCGGCGTGATCATGGGTATGGATTGGCTAGCTTCTTGCTACGCCAATGTAGGCTGAGGAGAGAATAGTGCGGTTCGGTTTCACGAGGCCGGTTGTTGAGTGGGAGAACCGATATCGCCAGGGTAGGTTTATTTCCTACCTCGAGGCTAGGAAGATGGTGCGAAGGAATACATCTACCGTCGTTCGGGTGTTTGATCGAGGCGCGAACCAGATTTTGATCGATTCGGTAGAGAGAGTTCCCGACGTGTTTCAGACGACCTCCGGGTATCCCTCACGAGAGGAGATCGAGTTTTGTATAGATGTGTTGCGGACACTCGGCTTTATTCCATTCGCCGTCTGTAATGGCATTGCCGAGTTAAGAGTTGAAGGATCAGCTTAGAGACTTGCTGGAGAAGGGCTTCATCGAGCCTAGTGTTTCTCCACGGGAAGCGCCAGTATTGTTCGTGAAAAAGAAGGGCGGGGCCTTTGCGCATGTGTGTTGATTACGAGCGGTGAACAAGGTGACCATTAAACGAATACCCCCTTCCCAGGATTGATGATTTGTTCGACCAGTTGCAGGGTGCGAGATGTTTCTCCAAGATTGATCTGCGATCGGGCTATCATCAGGTGCGAGTCAGAGATGTGGATGTCCCTAGGACTGCATTCCGGACCCGGTACGGGCATTATGAGTTCAGGGTCATGTATTTTGGGTTGACCAATGCTCCGGCGGTATTCATGGATTTGATGAACCGAGTGTTCAAACCATTTTTGGACACGTTTGTGATAGTGTTCATTGATGATATCTTGGTTTATTCGCTCGAGCGGGAGCATGCGGAGCATTTGAGGCTGTCGTGATTCTCGAGACCAGCGATTATCGCCAAGTTTTCCAAATGTGAGTTTTGGTTAACCGGTGGCTTTTCTTGGGCACATTGCCGGTGATGGCATTCGAGTGGAATCTGGCCAAGATCGGCGATCGGGACTTGGCCTGACCTACTACTCGGCGAGAGGTTCGCGATTTTAGGGCCTTGCGAGTTATTATCGGTTCGTAGAAGTTTGCTTCTATCTACGCACCGTTGACAAGGATGACTCGTAAGCGGCTAAGTTTGATGGGTGATGCTTGTGGCGGGGTTTCAAGTTCTTGAAGGAGGATCGGCGGCCGCCCCGTTCTTACTCTTCCGGAGGTCCGAGCGGTTATGTCGTATATTGTGATCGTCGGGCATCGGGTTGGGATGTGTATTGATGCAGTGGGACAAGGTTATAGCGTATGCATCCCGGCGATTGAAGAAACACGAGAGGAACTACCCACCCATTATTTGGAGTTAGCGCGGTGATTCACGCCTTGAAGATCTGGAGGCACTATTTGTATGGGGTTCATGTGGATATTTATACGACCACAAGAGCCTCGGTATATCTTGACGGAGGAGTGAACTTACGGCGAGAGGCGGTGGTTAGAGTTGCTTAAGGATTACGACGTTGATATCTGTACCACCGGGAAGGCAATGTTGTGGCGGATGCTCTTAGTCGTAGGTCGATGGGAGTCTATCGGATGTCTGACTAGAGAGGAGGACATGGTTCGTGATTTGCATCGATTAGCGAGCCTTGGTGTCCGTTTGATTGATTACGATAGCGATGGGGTTGAGTTCGTGAGGTTGCGAGTCTTCCATCGTCGGAGGTGAAGAGCAACGATTCGAGATCCGGTTTTGACACGTTATCGTGATACGGCTCTTCGTGAGGAAGGTCCTTTTGAGGTAGCACGATGGGGTGTTAAGGTTTGAGGCGGAGTTGTGTGTTCCGGATGTTTGGGACTTGGCGAGTTCTTGGGGAAGCACACAGCGTAGCGTTACTCTATCCGTCGAAGTCGACCAAGATGTACCACGACCTTAGATCGTGTATTGGTGGGATGGCTTGAAGAGGGGCGTTGCGAGTTCGTAGCTCGATGCGTGTTGTCGGCGGTGAAGGTAGAGCACGGAGGCACGGTGGTTTTATTCTGAGCGATAGAGATCCCGACACGGAAGTGGGAGGTGATCAACATGGACTTCATCACGGGATTACCTCGCACTCGGAGACATGATTCTATATGGGTTATCGTCGGCGGTGGCGAAATCAGCCCACTTTCTTCCGTCGGGGCGACTTTTGGTGAGGATTATGCGGACTTTACATCAGAGATCGTCGATGCATGGAGTCCCTATTTCGATCATATCGCACGAGGAGCCCGGTTCTGGCTAACTTACGGAGTCTTTCGAGAAAGGGTTTAGGGGACGCAGTGAGCACAGTCGCATTCCATCCACGAGCAGGCGGACAGCGAGCGCTATCCGGACTCTTGAGGATATGTTGCGAGCTGTGTTATTGACCGGGGTGGTGGGAGGATCATTTGCCTCTAGTTGAGTTTGCATACAATAATAGCTACCACTCCGGTATTCGGATGGCGCCTTATGAGGCCTTGTATGAGAAGAAGTGCGGTCGCCTATAGGTTGGTTCGATGTGGGTGGTGCGATTAGTGGGACCAGTTGGTGCGGCGGCGATGGATAAGGTGAAGCTTATCCGGGAGAGGTTCTTGGCGGCTGAGTCGGCAAGTCATCGCAGATCATCGTCGTCGGCATCTAGAGTTCGAGGTTCATGATTGGGTTTTCCTAAAGGTGTCGCCCCATGAAGGGTGTGATGAGATTCGGGAAGAAGAAACTTCGGCCCAGTACATTGGGCGTTTTGGTGTCGCGAGGTAGGCAAGGTTGTGTAACGACGTTCGGCGATTCATGGTGCCTTATCCGGGCACCCTAGTGATACAACATCGAGAAAACAGCGGAAAATAAAACATGAGTCATGAAACCAGAGATATAATAATAAGCAGGCCAACCAAAGCGGTTGCCTTCAGATATATCATAAAACACGAGCAGTTTAATCCTTTACAACCACGCTTGCAGTATCTACAGACCTCTAAGATTTACAACGACTATGGCGGACGGGGCCCGCCATACCACGAATGTACAAGAACCTACAACTCGGGAACACATACCAAAAGATAAGCCTCCAAGAAAGCGGAGCTTCCCAATATCTTTGACTGTGATCCTAGGCGGGGATCCACGGCCGATGTACCTCTACTGCGGCATGACGCGGCCGAGAGGTCGATGCAATGTACCAAGTATGTGGCGTAAAAATCGTAATGAAATCATACTAGTCTATATAAAGCGGAGACATGTATGATAACCAAACTACGATTCACAACATAAGCGATCATATCGATCGAGGACTCACGCCTCAAGTCATCACTCAAATATAACTATGGGTCTCACGCCACACATCAATCATGTTCGCATCGTTGCGTATGCCCCGGACTGCGCCGGTGTAGACATGTCCATGATGCAACAATAATACCAATGCCCGGCCACATGCCGGAATTCTACCTCGGTGTAGACACGTCCATGTGGCATCAACAATAATATCTTGGGTGATCAACCTGCGCGTAGCCACGTGCCCCGAATTCTACCTCGGTGTAGACATGTCCATGTAACCACAATAACAATATATCGGTGTCGACCGACCGCGTGGCCGTGCCCGGAATTCTGCGCCGGTGTAGACATGTCCGTGTGACATCAACAACAAGACAAGAATCAAAATGGAAACATACGTGGAATTCTCCATCACGCGGACGCGTCCAAGTAAGTTCTCAACAAGTCGACCAGGCCCTCTATCGAGAGCAGCGGTAACGTAAATACCACACTTGCACAACAAAGGCTATCATCACAAGCATAGGCAAGTTTCACAGCAACAAGCATAGGCAAGTTTCACAACAACAAGCATAGGCAAGTTTCACACAACTCAAAGTACTTTCATTTTATGCCAAGGTCGGGTTTTTAACCCCAGTACTACATACGTTAAGTTCTTTTAAAGAGATCCATTTCTTTTATAAAAGTCACCCGATACGTAGTATTAGAATGACCAACCCGCTTCCTTTTCAAAACCAAGTAACAACATTCTTTTCCTAAGTTCGGTTTGCCTAGTTTGATTACTCAAGCTTCTCATTTTCAAATGGTTTCATAGTTCCCAAACTTAATCACTTGATTCCTTTTTAGAACAATCGAGTAACATATGTCATATATGTGAGTAGTTTATTCTTGTTTATAACGATCTTATTACAAAGACCATGATCTAGAAAATGTAATATCATTTTGTCTTATCTTAGCTTCTATGCGGATGGAGGTTTCTACTGGTTTTAATACAACACATCATTATTCAATACATTTTCCTTTTATTAGCATTTGCGGTGATGCAGCCGATACGTTACGGTTCCGAAATCGGTAAAACATTATCCCTTAAAACCAAGTACTCATTACTCACGAATGAGGTTTCACACAAACATCCACATTAAAACAAATAAGTTAAGTCTCTTATCTTATAAGATCAAGTCTCTTAACTTCTAACATCGATAAACCATTTTCACTTACATAAGGTCGTTATAACTAACTTCCCATAAAGCTATTATAACACCCTATGTTTTAAACCAACCAAATCACTTAGCACGTATGCGTCTCCGTACTACATAGTTCACAACAATCATGCTAGAAAAGATAGGAAGAGGTTCACATACCTCGCGACGATTTATCGACAATAAGCAAAATGCTCCAAGTACTACAACCACGCTAGCCACTTTCATCCTCGAGTAGAATACGCTACTCTTAGTACTTTCACTATAAAGGTCAAAGCGTCTATTAACCCCAAAACACAAGTTTCTATCTTTCTATAGAAAATTCGGCGACTCACACACATGGCGTAAATCTCCTCCTCTATCGAGGCTGCAAGCCAACCGAGGGGTTTACACATCTACCGGGCGTGTACAATTCTACTCGATAAAACTACACAAGTCTCTGCGCAATCTGATCCCATGTAAATACGATTCGATTCGATTCTTTATTCTTGAGCTTAAGTCAAAAGACATTTGCGAATACTAAGTATAGTTCCATATATAGTATACCTCAACTATATATTCTAACAAACATGTAATTTCCAATTACAATAGAGGACAAGATAATTACCTCGATAAGCCCAAAATTATCAAGTTATAATGTCGGTCTGAGCAAGGTTTAGCTCACTCCGTGCGCTCAAACCACTCCAAACAACCCTTAGAAGTTCTAACCAACTTCTACTCAAATACTTGACCAACTATGAAGATTTCCTTAGGGTTTCGGTTTGAGACTAAAAGGACAAAGGTAGTATTTCCGGACTCTACGTAAAGAGGTATCTTTGGAATACTACAAGGTACAAGGCTAAGGTATTTTGGGCATTATAACAATACTAGGGAGTATTTCTATACCACAACAAGGGGTATTATCTGAAAACAACTAGGCTGGGGTACCCCGGCTAGCACCACAAAGGGGAACCGCTTCTCGGCCAAAGGCCACAAGGAGGAGGGAGGAGAGGCTTAGGGCGAGAGCTACTAGAGGGAGGAGGGATTTCAAGACTTAGACAAAGTGAGGAGTGAATGAATAAGTCTTCACAGGAGGGTATTTATAGCAAAACCAAAGGCCAACCAATGGCCAAGATTAAGCCATGTGCAAGGCAAGTGTAAGGCCAAGATCAAGCCAAGTGCACCCTAGCCCTACTCCAAAACCCTCATAAAAATCTACACAATATCTAGCACCCATGCCCGCCGATTCGGCCAAGCGCCACTGTCTCCGTTGTGAGGGTGACACGTGTCACCTCCCGTTGGTCCAAAATGTTTCGTCTCTCGGAAAAATCCGCAAAAACAAAGCGACATAGCGAATTTTCCGCCATGAAGTTCTGTAAGCGTTTCGTCGAAAACGACTCAATGGGTGTTGTGCACAAATGTAAAATCGGCCAAGGGTGCCACATGGGGTGACACGTGTAAGCCCTGGTCGCCGAATATTTCGTCTTGAAAATATCCAAATTACAAATCTCAAAAACAAAGCGGGCCACAAAGCAGTAAATTTCTCCGTGGGCCCACGTGACCATTCAGAAAATAAAATCTCAAAATTC
Source organism: Przewalskia tangutica (assembly GCA_029844215.1). Lineage (NCBI taxonomy): Eukaryota > Viridiplantae > Streptophyta > Magnoliopsida > Solanales > Solanaceae > Przewalskia > Przewalskia tangutica. The sequence continues at coordinate 58,963,769 of CM056719.1, forward strand.
TAATATAATCTATGAAGTCCAAATACCAAATCAGGAATCCAATTCCCATTAACGAACCTTTTTCTTCACAAATAGCAGGAAACTTTTAAAGTGAAAACTCACATCTTTCTTTCTTTTCAAAATTTTCTCAGTACTCTGCGTATGTCCTCACATACATACCACTGCAACTACGAGGTATAACATTCTCCCTCGCCCGAAACATTCGTCCGAATGTTCCTTCTCAAGACGGATATCGATGAAGTTCCTCTAACAAGTTGCAACGCCACGGCAGCGCGAGATAACACACGTTATCTTCTCCCTTACTCGTTGTACCCTTCGAACACTCGAACTCTCTCGGTCATTACCATACTTGATCATTACTTAGTTCGAAAGTCTCGGAGTCACTACCTCCAAACTTGGTCATCTTACTAACCTCGAACTTCATTAAGGCCATTCGGCCTTCTGAACCGCTTACGGTCGAGCGCGTCCACGAACTCATACGATGATCATACAAACTTGGGCCTAGCATCCTCGTGACCCTACCACTGGCGGGACCACCCGAAGCCCGCTGAACCGGGTTACGGGTTGACCGCAAATGGTCCTCGACCCGACCCCAACGCGCGAACTCTTGTTCCCGATCCGAACAATCTTACTAATTCACATCATGAAAGCTACCACTTCCATCTCACACTACCCACGGACTTATCACACAAATAAATCCCACGTATACTACTACTCCGATAAGGGTCAAAAATAAATCTTTAACTCAAGACGACCTTACCCTAAGGTCTCGATCGTGACATAGTCTAAGGTTCACACTTACCATGCCCCATCGTATCCTCCCAACTAAGCATGTTTTCAAACTCACAATTAACACAACGCTATTCGTACATAGTACAATATAACGAGACCATCATAACAAGCATACCAAAACTCTAGAGGTTAAGGATATACACGAAGCTCCGCTCCACTCTAATCATAGGCACAGCCTGCCGGTATGCTATGAAGGCGATGAACCACCACCGATCCGGTGGTGAGTCGTAACATCCGTGCTACCCTTGGCCGGACAGTTCCTCGCAAAATGGCCTGCTGTCGCCAAAAATAACAAGCTCCTGGCACCACGACACTCCCGAAATGCGGTCTACCACATCGACCACCGAGGTAGGGGTGACCGTCAGCCAACACCCACTTCCGCGAAACACAGACCGCCGGAGCCACGACTGCTCCGAATACTCTGAAGGTTGTGGAGGACCACTCTGCACGGCGGAGGTGCAAAACTAATATCTTCTTGGCGGTCCGCCTCGAAAGTCGTAAAAGACCACGATGTCTGGCCTCTTACTGGCGATCCGAGTCATTCCGTCGACCTCTCGTACCTCGCATCCTGGTGCATGAGCTGCGTGCGGGCAATGTCCATGCCGGTGAAGGGCTACTCTGAACATGCCTCGGCATGTAATCGCCGAGCCTGTAACATATCGGTGCACTCGATCCTCCATACTAGCTACTGTGCTGGGGCGTCACGCCAATGAGTCGAACTCCATTGTACTCCCGAACCGTCGCGCTCTGTCTAAGCATCAAACATCTGTCGGCCCGTGCCCTCCTCATCTGCGGAGGCAAGAAGTGCGTGAGGAAAGCCCCCGAAAACTCATCCCATCCTGCTGGAGGTGCATGCTCTCCCCGGGAAAGCTCCCATGAATCAAACCAATCATTTGCGGTATCACGCGGCCGTCACGAACAAGGTCCGCGACTCGGTCTCTGAAGCCTTGATCACCGCGTGATCAGAATCGCTGGGATGAACTCCTGCGGATCATCCTCGAGCCTCGACCCATAAAACTCTGGCGGGCTACAACTCGAGAAAGTCCGTAGCCTCAAACTATCTGCTCGGGGTGAACCACGGTGCTCTTTGGGCCAGGCTGCTGCGTCGGCCTATCCATGTATCGGCCACGACCACGGCGGCAAGCTCGCCATCTCGCGTAACCCGTCTCCTGCCCGGTGTGGGGTGGAGGCTCGAGTCTTGTAGTCTCATCGCCACGGCTGCGGCTCTAAACTTCTTTGGGTGGCGGCGTCCTGAAACCCGCCGTCGAAGCCTGACCTCGAGTAATGTCAGGGCTGCGCCTCGTACTCCTCTGTATCTCACTAGCGGCACCCTCGGCGCCTTGCCTTCAGGCTCTGGTTGCCTTGCGCGGAGGCATAAGCGGTAAAAGCGAGATCGTCGGAGGGTCCGACTTACAACACGGCTACAGGCACGATCTCGGAATGAGAAAAATGAAACCAATCCTAAATGTCCTGCGGCCTCACGATTATAGATGTGGTGCGACACATCGATAATCAAGACTCTACTGACACGGTGCGTAGACACTTTCAGAGGATTAAGCGCTGCGATACCACTTTTGCGACCGTTCGGGGCGTTCTTCGTGCCTTATCCGGGCACCCTGGTGATCTGACATCGAGAGAAAACCGGAAAATAAAACATGAGTCATGAAACCGAGATATAATAATAAGCAGGCCAACCAAAGCGGTTGCCTTGGTATATACATAAAACGAGCAGTTTAATCCTTTACAACCACACTTGCGATACTACGGACCTCTAAGATTTACTGGCGACTATGGCGGAGCGGGGCCCGCCATACCACAGATGTACAAGAACCTACAACTCGGGAACACATGCAAAAGATAAGCCTCAGAAAGCGGAGCTTCCCGATATCTTTGAATGTGATCCTAGGCGGGGATCACGGCCGATGTACCTCTACTGCGGCGTGACGCGGCCCGAAGGAGGTCGATCTGGCAAGTACAGTATGTGAAAGCGTAAAAATCGTAATGAAATCATACTAGTCTATATAAAGCGGGAGACATGTATGATAGCAAACTGATTCACAACATAAAAGCGATCATATCGATCGAGGACTCGCCTCAGTCGTCACTCAAATATAACTATGGGTCTCACGCCCACAACATCAATCATGTTCGCATCGTGGCTGCGTGCCGGAATTCTGCATCGGTGTAGACATGTCCATGATGCAACAATAATACCAATGCCCGGCCACGTACCGGAATTCTACCTCGGTGTGAACCGTCCGTGTGGCATCAACAATAATATCTTTGGGTGATCAACCTGCGCGTAGCCACATGCCCCCGGAATTCCCCCTCGGTGTAGACATGTCCATGTACCCACAAGATCAATATATCGCGTAATCAACCCGACCGCATGGCCGCATGCCCCCGGAATTCTGCATCGGTGTAGACATGTCCATGTGACATCAACAACAAGACAGTAATCAAAATGGAAACATACCCGTGGAATTCTCCATCAGCCCGGCCGCGTCGAGTAAGTTCTCGACAAGTCGTGACCTCTGTCGAGGCGCGGTAATACGAAATACCACACTTGCACAAAGGCTATCATCACAAGCATAGGCAAGTTTCACGAGAACAAGCATAGGCAAGTTTCACAACAACAAGCATAGGCAAGTTTCACGACAACAAGCATAGGCAAGTTTCACCTGACTCAAAGTACTTTCATTTTATGCCAAGGTCGGGTTTTTAACCCCAGTACTACATACGTTAAGTTCTTTTAAAGAGATCCATTTCTTTTATAAAAGTCACCGATACGTAGTATTAGAATGACCAACCCACCTTTTTCAAAACCAAGTATGACATTCTTTTCCTAAGTTCGGTTTGCCTAGTTTGATTACTCAAGCTTCATTTTCAAATGGTTTCATAGTTCCCAAACTTAATCACTTGATTCCTTTTTAGAACAATCGAGTAACATATGTCATATATGTGAGTAGTTTATTCTTGTTTATAACGATCTTATTACGTGACCGTGATCTAGAAAATGTAATATCATTTTGTCTTATCTTATCTTATGCGGATGGAGGTTTATCTTTGGTTTTAATACAACATCATTATTCAATACATTTTCCTTTTATTAATTAGCTGCGGTGGTGCATCGATACATATTCGGTTCGAAATCGGTAAAACATTATCCCTTTAAAAACCAAGTACTCATTACTCACGAATGAGGTTTCACACAAACATCACATTAAAACAAATAAGTTAAGTCTCTTATCTTATAAGATCAAGTCTCTTAACTTCTAACATCGATAAACCATTTTCACTTACATAAGGTCGTTATAACTAACTTCCCATAAAGCTATTATAACACTATGTTTTAAACCAACAAATCGCTTAGCACGTATGCGTCTACGTACTACATAGTTCCACAACAATCATGCTAGAAAAGATAGGAAGAGGTTCACATACCTCGCGACGATTTATCGACAATAAGCAAAATGCTCCAAGTACTCTGACGCACTGGCCCTTTCCACTCCTCGAGTAGAATACGCTACTCTTAGTACTTTCACCTATAAAGGTCAAAGCGTCTATTAACCCCAAAACACAAGTTTCTATCTTTCTATAGAAAATTCGTGACCTCCTCACACATGGCAGCGTAAATCTCTCTCTATCGAGGCGGCTGAGCCAACGGGGGTTTACGTCTACCGGGCGTGTACAATTCTACTCGAAACTACACAAGTCTCTGTCTGATACGGTCTATGTAAATACTGATTCGATTCGATTCTTTATTCTTGGGCTTAAGTCAAAAGACATTGCGAATACTAAGTATAGTTCCATATATAGTATACCTCAACTATATATTCTAACAAACATGTAATTTCCAATTACAATAGAGGACAAGATAATTACCTCGATAAGCCCAAAATTATCAAGTTATAATGTCGGTCTGAGCAAGGTTTAGCTCGCTCAGTGCGCTCAAACCACTCCAACAACCCTTAGAAGTTCTAACCAACTTCTACTCAAATACTTGACCAACTATGAAGATTTCCTTAGGGTTTCGGTTTGAGACTAAAAGGACAAAGGTAGTATTTCGGACTCTACGTAAAGAGGTATCTTTGGAATACTACAAGGTACAAGGCTAAGGTATTTTGGGCATTATAACAATACTAGGGAGTATTTCTATACCTGACAAAGGGTATTATCACGAAAACAACTAGGCTAGGGGGTACCCATTAGCACCACAAGGGGAACCCTTCGGCCAAAGGCCACAGGAGGAGGAGGGGAGGAGGCTTAGGGCGAGAGCTACTAGAGGAGGAGGGATTTCAAGACTTAGACAAAGTGAGGAGTGAATGAATAAGTCTTCACGAGGAGAGGGTATTTATAGCAAAACCAAAGGCCAACCAATGGCGAAGATTAAGCCATGTGCAAGGCAAGTGTAAGGCCAAGATCAAGCCAAGTGCACCTAGCCCTACTCGTAAAACCCTCGTAAAAATCTACAAATATCTAGCACCCATGCCCTCAGTCGGCGAAGCGCCACTTGTCTCCGTTGTGAGGGTGACACGTATCACCCTCCCGTTGGTCCAAAATGTTTCGTCTCTCGGAAAAATCCGCCAAAAAACAAAGCGACATAGCGGAATTTTCCGCCCGAAGTTCTGTAAGCGTTTAGTCGAAACGACTCAATGGTGTTGTGCACAAATGTAAAATCGGCGGGTGCCACGTGGGGTGACACGTGTCGCCACGGTCGCCAGAATATTTCGTCTTAGAAAATATCCAAATTACGGAAATCTCAAAAACAAAGCGGGCCCCAAAGCAGTAAATTTCTCCGTGGGCCCACGTGACCATTCAGAAAATAAAATCTCAAAATTCTAATATAATCTATGAAGTCCAAATACCAAATCAGAATCCAATTCCCTTTAACGAACCTTTTTCTTCACAAATAACCGGAAACTTTTCCGTCGAAAACTCACATCTTTCTTTCTTTTCAAAATTTCTGCCGTACTCTCGTACGTACGTCCTCACATACATACCCTGAAACTACGGGGTATAACACTATGAGTTGGATCTGCCGTCCGATCTGGAGGCAGTGCATCCGGTTTTTCACGTATCTATGCTGAGGAGATGTATCGGGGATCCATCTAGGGTACACCCGATTGACGATGTCGGTGGCCAGGGGTTATCGTATGAGGATATTCCCATAGCGATAATCGATCTTGAGTTAGGCGTCTGCGGACGAGGCGTGGCTTCCGTCAAAGTTACGTGGCGGAGCGAGCTCGGGAGAAGATGGCGTGGGAAGGCGAGGAGGGCGTGAGGCGAAGTATCCTCACTTTATTCCCACACCTCCGGGTAATTCACTTTCCTACTTATAAATTTTCATTATCGTTTATGCCTAAGTGTTGTTACGTGGCGTGTGTGGCATTTGCAATTGTTTAAGTTATGAGGAACCTTATCGTTAGCTATCTTGGGAAGGAGCATTCGGGACGAATGTTTCTAAGGAGGAGAATGTTATACCGTATTTCCGGTATATGCGTAGGGCGTGCGTGAAGTGTAGCCTTAAAAGTTTAGGCCTAGAACGTTTTTGGGCCAACTCACACAAAGAATCGTTTTAAACGAAACTTTTACGACTCGCGTAGGGTAAATTTTGGCTATGTCATTTCTAATTTTTGCGAATTTTTCCGAGCGGAACCTTTTGGACCAACGAGAGGGTGACACTTGTCACCCTCAAATGGGCAACAGTGGCCTTTTGCCTTGAGCGATTGGGAGGCTTTTGGGGCTTAGAACATGGACCTTTGTTTGTGGAGTGATTTGAGGAGTAGGTTAGGGGCACTTGGGCAAATCTTGGCCCTCCACTTGCCCCACTGGGCTTGATCTTGGCCTTGGTTTCCACTATAAATACCCTCTCTTTGAAGACTTATTCATCACAAATTTCCAAGTCTAAAATCCTCCTTCCCTTGTGAGCCATCGTCACCAAGACTCACTTCTCCCCCTTGTGAAGTCTTGGCGAATACCCCACTCCATAAGAAGCCTAGCCAAACACTACCCTCCTTGGTAGAAAAGTTGCCTTCTAGTATTGTTATAATGCCCAAAATACCTAGCCCAAATCCTTAGTACTTAGTAGAAGTTGTAAAGAACTTCAGGTTTCTGGAGCTATCGGACGTCTGACTTAGGAGCTAAGCCTTGCTCGGATCGACTTATATCTAGGATATTATTGGGCTTATCGAGGTAAATAAACTTGTCCTTACGTAATTAGAGAATACATCTTGTAGAAGTATAGAAATAAGTATTAAATACTTAGAAGGTTATCACGAATAGAATTGAGCTGTTATCACGATGAAGGGTTTAAAGAGGAATAATCAAGCGTACTTACTTAGAATTTGTTTTCACGATGAACTTGAGTAGCTCACGGGTAGGGAAGTCTTTGCCCAATTTTCCGTAGGATAGAGAACCCTACGCTTAGAAGCATTTCTGAGTAGTCTGAGCGTTGATAGACGTGTCTGACTATTATAGGTTGATTCTCTGCGCGCGACATATTCAACTTGGCAGGTGGTTTTCGCCGAGAAGGTATGTGATTCTTCCTAAAGCATGATATTTTAAAATATATATATAGTACGGTAGACGTACACGTGTTAATTGAATAATACTTACGGCAATGTCTTTTGACTTAAGCCTGAATAATACTTACGGCAATGTCTTGCGACTTAAGCCTGAACAATAAAGATCTTAAAGCTTTTCAAAAGAATATTGAATCATTTTTCTTATAGAAGAGAACTAATTGGTTTTTAAAACAGAAAGCTTAAGAGTTATACTAGCTTTATGGGAAGTTAGGTATAACCACTTAAGATGATAAAAGGAACAGTTTAACTATGTGTTTATAACAGACTTATATTGATAGAATAATAAAATGGTTTGATAAGTAGACATGATATGATGCTAAGTGTGTTAGTGTCTTGTAAACTTTTGTATAAGAGGGTATTCTTGTTGTGCTTATGTTGTTTAACGATAAGCTGTTGTGTTTGTATTATATCACTCACCTCTTGACATGTATTCTGGGGTTAAAGCGCCTCCGTCTGGGGTAGACTCGGTGATGCAGGACCATGATTCGAGAATACCTCATGCGGGTCCGGGGACCTATCGCGAACTACGAGTTCCAGGTTAGTGTGCGGGGTTATACCTCATGCGGTCTATGTGGCCATGCGGACTACGAGTCCAGGATGATGCCGAGGAGTAGCTACCCTCGATGCGGGGTTATACCCTATGCAGGCCTATATGAGTGGCCTATGCGGACTATGGGAGTCCAGGATTAGGCTTGCATGGTGATACTACGAGCAATTGGCCCTGCTTCGATCATTCACGGACCTAGAAAAGACACATTCTGATTTACCTATTGTTGCTCTTGTTTATGATGTAGCACTATGTGCGGTTACATTAGTTGTTTAAATGCGTATTTATAACATTGGTTTTAAAATGATATGATTTCATTTAAGTACTTTCTGATTTCACATACTTAGTACTGTTATCGACCTCGCCGAGGCTGCGTTTATCTGCGCGGTAAGGGCAGCAGTGCTAGATCCACATCCTTAGGATTTTTGCGTTGGTGTCGGAGCTCCATCTTCTAGGAGGCTCTACTTTTGGGTATGATCTCCTGTATTGTAGATAGTTTTGTACATTCGGGGTATGGCGGGAACCTGTCCCGCCATAGTTGTTACTTCCTTAGAAGTGCAGTAGTCTATTATGCAGTTGGGATGTAGCGCAAAACTATGTTATATATATGCGAAAAGGCAAGCTTTTCTTGAGATAAAGCTGTTTCTCCTTTTTAATAATGTTTCTTGTCTTGTTTTATATTTCCTGATTTTCTCGATGTATGGTAGCAGGTGCGGGTAAGGCACGATCCACGAGCCAGGCAGTCGTGACACCGAGCACGTTATGGCCATGCTTATCTGACGAGGATTAAGGGCATGCGAGCGTATATATATATATATATATATATATATATATATATATATATATATATATATATATATATGTATGTATGTATATGTGGCGATGGTAGGATTCACGGCGCGTCACATGAGTATGATTTATGTCATAGGCTAGCGTGATGAGGAAGGAATTCCGGGCGTGATTGATGTTTTGGGCGTGAGACCCGTTGTTATATTTTGAGTGATGACTTTGAGGCGTGAGTCACGACTTGACACGATTGTTTTAGATTGTGAAATGGTATCTTTTTAGAGACAATGTTGATGTTCATTACTCTTGTTGTTAGCCGGGCTTTGTGAAACGCATTTTTTATTATCATACTTGTCTCCTGTTTTATATATAGAATATTATGATTTCATTCTGATATTTTGATTTCACATACTTGGTACTGTTATCGACCTCGCCGAAAGCTGCGTTCATCTGCGCGAGTTGAGGTCGTAACTGGCGATCCACTCTCTTAGGATCACTGTCGATTAGAAAGCTCCATTTCTCGGATGCTTGTCTTTTTAGTGCAGTTCCACGAGGTCATATACTTGTGTACATTCAGGGGGTATGGCGGGGCCCTGTCCCGTCGTAGTTGATTTCATTCTTAGAGGTCTGTTGTTATACCCCGTAGTTCCAGGGTATATAGGTGAGGATGTACGTGCGAGAATACGACAGAAATTTTGGAAAGAAAGAAAGATGTGATTTTTCGACGGAAAAGTTTAGGGTTTTGTGAAGGAAAAAGGTTCGTTGATGGGGTGGATTCCCAGTTTGGTATTTGGGCTTCTTGAATTATATTAGAATTATGGAATTTTATTTCGGAATTGGTCACGTGGGGCCACGGGAGAAATTCTGGTTTTGTGGGCCCAGCTTTGTTTTGAGATTTTTGCCTTTATGGATATTTTGGAAGATGAAATATTTTGGATGAGTAGGAGGCGACACGTGTCACCCCCTAGGTGGCCTCATGGCCGAAATTTGCTAACAAGTGGCGACAAGTGGCCTTGTCTTGCTAGATATTTATGTGGACAAGTGGCCAAGTCTTGCTAGATATTTTGTGTGGACAAGTGGCTTGTGGGACCCACACACACTTGTCCCCAATCTCAACCACACACTTGCCTTCATCCTAGCCCTTGGTTGTCCTATATGCACCTTAGTTGATGAAAACTTCCACACTTAACCATTTGAGACAAGAAATTCCCTCCCTTCTCCTTGACCTTGCTCTCGTTTTTAGCCCATTTCTTGACCTAAATTTGTCCAACAATTCTTAAACTCTCAAGTGTTCTTCCCTAAGGTGTTAGGAAGATTGTGTACCAAGAGTTGGAAAAGATTTCACACCACAACCTATTGTTCATGCCTTGGCGAAACTTACTAGTTGGAAACCTAAGTGTTCTTCACTTTTTGGAGTTAGTTCTTGAAGAGAAGTTGGTTAGGAGCTTCTATGGGTTGCTTGTAGCGGTTGGAACGGAAAGATTTGGAGCTAAGACTTGCTTGGAGCGACAATAAGTTCTTGGATAATTTTGGGCTATTTGAGGTAGTAAACCTTAACCTCTTTGTGAATTGGTCATTATACATATATTATAAGTATATTATGGAGTATATAAAATATGGAGTAAAGTTTGGAAAAGTTGGATCTTGTTAACTTGTTAAAAGAAAGGATTGGCCGTTTGCCATTAAAATGGTAAAAACGTATCTTACTTGTGAAGAAGTAATTAACAAAGTAACTATAACTTATATTAAGATGGAATATAAGTTGGATGACTAATGAAGTAATTGGATAAGTAAAATGGACAAAGTTGGCCAAGGACCCCAACTTAAGGACTGTATTTACTTTGGGTATTTACTTTGGGCAAGTATTTACTTTGTGTATTTACTTTGGGATGATATTTACTTTGGACTGTATTTACTTTGGACTGTATTTACATTTCTGTTAAGGGGAAGATTGTTCAATCGCGTTCCTTTTGGGCGTGTGATCCCCTTTTGTTATACCCCGTATTTCCAGAGTATGTACGTAAGGGAATACGTACGAAAGTCTAGCCTTAAAGATAAGCCTTGGACGTTTTATTTTGTACACAACTCACTAAAAGAATCGTTTTCGACGAAAGCGTTTCCACACTTTCGTAGAGTAAATTCGGCTATGCCATTTCTTATTTTTGCGGATTTTTAGAGAGGCGAAACATTTTGGACCAACGGGAGGGTGACATGTGTCACCTCACATTGGAAGCAAGTGGGATGGCTTTGGGCGATTGGGCGTCAGAGGGATGTTGGCCTTGGCGATTGGTTCCTTGCGTAGGCCTTGTTTTGTGGAGTGTTTTGTGGAGTGTTTTGTGGAGTAGGGGTTAGGGTGCACTTGGCTTGATCTTGGCCTTACACTTGCCTTGCACTTGTCTTCATCTTGGCCATTGGTTGGCCAAGGCTTGAGCTATAAATACCCCCTTAGAGATGAAGAGTTTTCATCCACAAAGTTATCTTCCAAGTCTAAAAATCCTCTCCTCTCCTTAGCTTTTCGTCAACACCCTTCCTCCGCTTGTGTAGTGTGGCGAGAGCTACCACTGCCTGGCCGAAATCTACCCCTCCTTGGTAGAAAAGTTACCTTCTTGTATCGTTATAATGCCCAAAATACCTAGCCCAAATACCTTAGTACTTAGTAGAAGTTGTGAAGAACTTCTAGGGTTAACTGGAGCATCTGACTTAGGAGCAAAACCTTGCTCAGGCGACTTTTCTAGGATATTATTGGGCTTACAGGGTAACTAATCCTAACCCTCTTTTGAATTAGTAAATATATCTTTGTTGTAGTATAAGGATAAGTATAAATACTTAGAAGTATATCACGAATAGAATTGAACTATTATCACAGTGAAGGGTTTAAAGAAGAATAATTGAACTGTACTTACATAGATTGTTTCACGATGAACTTATATAGCTCAGGGTAGGAAGTGCTGCCCGACTTTCCGTAGAATTGTGAACCCTCTGTTTAGAATGACCTTGAGTAGTCTTTGATAGATATATGTGACTATTATAGGTGACTCTCTGCGCGACATATTGACTTGGCGGTGGTTTTATTTGAGAAGGTATGTGATTCTTCCTAAAGCATGATATTTTACAATATATATATATAGTGCGGTAGGCGTACATGTGTTAAGCGAATAATAACTACGGCAATGTCTTTGACTTAAGCTGAATAATACTTACGCGATGCCTCGGCTTAAGCACGAATAATAAGAAGCGAAAACATTTCAAAGACTCTTTGAATCATATTAACAGAAGAGAACTAATTGGTTTTTAAACAGAAGCTTAGGAGTTATACTAGCTTTATGGGAAGTTAAGTATAACCACTTAAGATTGATAAAAGAAACAAGTTTGCCTATGTGTTTATAACAGACTCATATTGTGAAAAGAATACTAAGATGGTTTGATAAGTAGACATGATATGATGCTATGTGTGTTAGTATCTTGTAACGTTTGTATAGGTGAGTATCCTTGTTGTGCTTATGTTATTTAAAGATAAGTTGTTATGTTAGTATACTATCACTCACCTCTTGAGATGATCTGGGGTTAAAGCGCCTCCGATGCGGGGTAGACTCGGTGATGCAGGACCGTGATTCGAGAATACCTCATGCGGGTCGAGGGCCTATGCGGGCTACGAGAGTTCGAGGTTAGTATGCGGGGTTATGCCTCATGCGGTCTGTGTGGCCATGCGGACGGCGAGTCGGGGCGATGCCGGAGTAGCTACCCTCGATGCGGGGTTATACCTCATGCGGGCCCGTGAGTGGCCTATGCGGACTCGGGAGTCGAGTTAGGCTTGCGAGAATGATGATGAGGCGAGTGGCCTGTTTGATCATTCGCGGCCTAGACAAGACTCATTCTGATTACCTATTGTTGCTCTCGTCTGTGATGTGGCACTATGTGCGGTTTCCTTGATTGTTTCATACATATTTGTAACTGGTTTTAAAAAAATGATATGTTTTTATTTAAGTACTTTCTGATTTCACATACTTAGTACTGTTATCGACCTCCTTGAGGCTGCGTTACATGCGCGGTAAGAGGCAGTGCTAGATCCGCATCCTTAGGATCTACGTTGGTGTCGGGAGCTCCGTCTCTTAGGAGGCTCTACTTTAGGTATGATCTCCTGTTGTAGATAGTTTTATGCGATCGGTATGGCGGGCCACTGTCGCCATAGTTGTATATTTCCTTAGAAGTGCAGTAGTCATGTTATGCGATGTCGGATGTAGCGCAAAAACCATGATTATATATATACGAAAGCGTGTTTTCTCACATAAAGCGTGTCTTATTTTATAAAGCTGTTTCATGTCTTGCTTTATATTTCGATTACTACGATGTATGACTACTTGGGTGCCGTGAGGCACGATCACGAACCGGGCGAGTCGTGACAAAAGTGGTATCGAGCGATTAATCCTCGGAAAGTGTCTCTGACCGTATCTAGTAAGTCTTGATTATCGGTGTGTTGTGCACCACGCCAATAATCGAGGAGGCTATAGGATATTTAGGATTGGTTTCCATTCTTCTCATTACGAGATCGTGCTTTAGAAAGGTGTGTTATAGGTTGGACCCTCTAACGTATTCCTTTCTATGTGATTATGCCTCGCGTAAAGCAACCGGGCGAAGGGCAAGGCGGCGAGGAGGCTGCTAGCAGACACCCAGTCACGAGGCTCGAGGCCGATCTATACGAGCGGCGAGTTCTATGGCGCCGCCCGGCCAACCAGACCACAGTACCCGCACCTCATCCCACGGCTGGGGCGGAGGTTAGGGCTCTGAGAGATAGACTTTTGGCTAAAGTTGTGGCCCGTCTGAGAGAGATTGGATCGGCGGTTCGATTCGGCTCAGCTCGTCGCGCCCGTGGTACACGAGGCGAGATAGTTTGAGGCTACGAGATTTCTTGAGTTGTAGCCGCGGAGTTTTATGGGTCGGCGGAGGATGATCGCGAGGAGTTCATCCGTCGGCTTGAAGGATTTTGAGAGTGATCGGGCGTCGGAGACCGAGTCCGTGATCTTTGGTTCACATAAGTGCGTGATACGCGATCGATTGGTTTGATTCATGGGAGTTATCCGGGAAAGCAGCGTCCCCAACTACTTGGGATGAGTTCTCGAGGCTTTCCTCACTCACTTCTTGCCTCGCGGATGAGGAGGCGCGGGCTGATAGATTTTTCTTGCTAAGCGAGAGGGCCTTGTCGGGAGTACAATGTCGAGTTTGATTCATTGGCTCGATATGTCCCGGCATTGGTAGCGAGATATGGAGGATAGGGTACACCGCTATGTCAGGGCTGAAGCGACTATATGGCGAGTCATGTGCGGGGTTTCTCTCCAGGGTATGGACATTACCGCGTGCGAGCTCACGCCCTTGGATGCGAGGCGCGAAGGTCGGCGAGTGGGCCGACGGCGAGAAGAAGGCCGGGGCGGGAGGGTCTTACGGTGGTTATCGTGGTGGCGGCCTCGGCGATCTGGGTCGCACCACGGCCGGCTCGAGCACTCTGCACCGTCGCCGGCCACGGCGAGTTTTGGCGGACCGGGGCCAGGGCTTGAGCGTCGAGTAGCGAGTGCGGCGATCGGGACCACCCGGTGTGGCCGTCGGTAGATCCATTACGGGAAGTGTGGTACTACTTATGGATCTTATTCTGATTGTAGCGGCGGTCACTTTGCGGCTTGTCAGGCCGGCGTGGCGGTGGTAGGGCCCGGCCTTGAGTTACGTGGCGGCTTCATCATCTCCTCTGATTACTCGCCGGGCGAGGGTGCTCATGGGTCGGCCAGTCGCGGCGGTCGTGGCTCGAGTCGATTCTAGCGGTCCTCGAGAACCGCATTTATGCTTTGTCGGTAAGCGGGATCGGGAGGCCTCGCGATGTAAATCACGGTACCTTATCGGTTCTGGTTTGATGTTTATGCCTGGATAGATCCGCGTTCTACTCTGTCCTATATATCCAACCTTGTTGCTAGTAGGATAGGGATAGAGCACGAGTCCATAGACCACTTCGAGGTAGCTACGCGATGGGTGATTCGGTGGTAGCCCGGGTATATAGGGCTTGTCTGTGACCATTCTGATCGTCGGACCCTAGCCGACTTGATAGAGTTGGAGATGATTGACCGGCGTGATTATGGGGATGGATTGGCTAGCTTCTTGCTATGCCAATGTAGGCTGCGAGAGAGAGTAAATGCAGTTCGATTTCTGAGGCCGGTTGTTGAGTGGGAGAGCACGGTATCGCCGAGGGTAGGTTTATTTCCTACCTCAAGGCTAGGAAGATGGTGCGAGAAGGGTATATCTACCATCTAGTTCGAGTGTTTGATCGAGGCTGCGGTACCAGATTTTGATCGATTCCGTAGTCGAAGTTCCCAGACGTGTTCCCGGATGACCTCCGGGTATCCTCTGAGAGGAGATTGAGTTTTGTATTGACATATTGCGGATACTCGGCCTATTTCCATTCGCCATACGAATGGCACTGCCGAGTTGAGAGAAGTGAAGGATCGGCTTAGGGATTTGCTAGAGAAGGGCTTCATTAGGCCCAGTGTTTCTCCGCAGAAGCGCGGTATTGTTCGTGAAGAAGAAGGGCGGGGCCAGCTGCGCATGTGTGTTGATTCTGACGGTGAACAAGGTGACCATTAAACGAATACCCTCCCGGGATTGATGATTTGTTCGACCCGATTGCGAGTGCGAGATGTTTCTCAAGATTGATCTGCGATCGGGCTATCATCAGTGCGAGTCGAGAGAGGTGGATGTCCCTAGATCGCATTCGGACCGTGCGGGCATTATGAGTTCGGTCATGTCTTTTGGGTTGACAATGCTCGTGGTATTCATGGATTTGATGAGCAAGTGTTCAAACCATTTTGGACACGTTTGTGATAGTGTTCATTGATGATATCTTGGTTTATTCGCTCGGGCGAGAGCATGCGGAGCATTTGAGGCTATCTTGTGATTCTCGAGACCAGCGGTTATCGCCAAGTTTTCCAAATGTGAGTTTTGGTTGACTTGATGGCGTTTCTTGGGCATATTGTCGGGGTGATGGCATTCGAGTTAATCTGGCGAAGATCGAAGCGATCGAGACTTGGCGAGACTCTACTCAGACGGAGGTTCGCGATTTACGGGCCTTGCGAGTTATTATCGGCGGTTCGTGGAGAAGTTTGCTTCTATCTCTGCACCATTGACTAGGGTGACTCGGAAAGCGGCCAAGTTTGATGGTGATGCTTGTGGCGGGGTTTCGATTCTTTGAAAGAGGCCAGCGACCGCCCGTTCTTACTCTTCCGAGGTCGGATGGTTATATGCGTGTATTGTGATCGTCGGGCATCGGGTTGGGATGTGTATTGATGCGGCATGGCGGGGTTATAGCATATGCATCGACGGTGAAGAAACATGAGAGGAACTACCCCACCCATGATTTGGAGTTAGCGTAGTGATTCACGCTTTGAAGATCTGGAGGCACTATTTGTATGGGGTTCACGTGGATATTTATACGCACCACAAGAGCCTCCAAGTATATCTTCACGGAGGAGTGAACTTACGGCGAGACGGTGGTTAGAGTTGCTTAAGGATTACGATGTTGATATCCTATACCACGGGGAAGGCGATGTTGTGGCGGATGCTCTTAGTCGTAGTCGATGGGAGCCTATCGGATGTGCGACTAGAGAGGAGGGACATGGTTCGTGATTTGCATCGATTAGCGAGCCTTGGTGTCCGTTTGATTGATTACGATAGCGGTGGGGTTAGAGTTCGTGAGGTTGCAGTCTTCCATCGTCGAGAGGTGAAGAGGCGCGATTCGAGATCGGCTTTGATTCGATATCGTGTCTGACTCTTCGTGAGGGCAAGGGTCCTTTCGGTAGCACTGATGGGGTGCTAAGGTTTGAAGCGGTATGTGTTCGGATGTTTGAGACTTGGCAGAGTTCTTGGGAAGCACGGCGCGCGTTACTCTATCCATCGGGTCGACAAGATGTACCACGACCTTAGATCGTGTATTGGTGGGATGGCTTGAAGAGGGCGTTGCGAGTTCGTAGCTCGATGCGTGTTGTCGGCGGTGAAGGTAGAGCACGAGAGGCACGGTGGTTTTATTCTGCGATAGAGATCCCGACCGGAAGTGGGAGGTAATCAACATGGACTTCATCACGGGATTACCTCGCACTCGGAGGAGACATGATTCTATATGGGTTATATCGCCGACGTGACGAAATCAGCCCACTTTCTTCCGTCGGGGCGACTTTTTCTGAGGATTATGCGGACTTTACATCAGAGATCGTCGGTGCATGGAGTCCCTACTTCGATCATATCGCATGAGGAGCCCGGTTCTGCCTAACTTCCGGAGGTCCTTCCAGAGGGTTTAGGGACGCAGTGAGCACAGTCTTGCATTTCATCCACAGAGACGGACAGCGAGCGCACTATCCGCACTCTTGAGGATATCTGCGAGCTGTGTTATTGACTTTAGTGGTAGTTGGGAGGATCATTTGCCTCTAGTTGAGTTCGCATATAATAATAGCTACCACTCCGGTATTCGGATGGCGCCTTATGAGGCCTTGTATGGGAGGAAGTGCGGATCGCCTATAGGTTGGTTCGATGTGGGCGAGGGCGGCTAGTGGGACCAGGTTGATACAGTGACGATGGATAAGGTGAAGCTTATCCGAGGCGGCTATTGTGACTCGAGTCGGCAAGTCGTATGCAGATCATCGTCGTCGGCATCTTGAGTTCGAGGTTCATGATTGGGTTTTCCTAAAGGTGTCACCCATGAAGGTGTGATGAGATTCGGGAAGAAGGGAAGCTCGGCCCAAGGTACATCGGGCGTTTGATTGTCCGCGAGGTAGGCAAGGTTGCCTACGAGTTGAATCTGCCGTCCGTCTGGAGGCGGTCATCCGTGTTTCACGTATCTATCTTTGAGAGATGTATCGGGGATCCATCTAGGGTGCACCGATTGGCGATGTCCGGTGGAGGGGTTATCGTATGAGAGATTCCATAGCGATAGTCGATCGTCAGGTTAGGCGTCTGCGGACGAAGGACGTGGCTTCCGTCAAAGTCTTGTGGCGGAACGAGCTCAGGGAGGAGATGACATGGGAAGCCGAGGAAGACATGAGGCGGAAGTATCCTCACCTATTCCCCACACCTCCAGGTAATTCACTTTCCTACTTGTAAATTTCCATTATCATTTATGCCTAAGTGTTGTTTTGTGGCCGCGTGTGGCATTTGCTAACTGTTTAAACTTCTTCGATAACTGTCTTGGGAAGGAACATTCGGGACGAATGTTTCTAAGGAGGGGACAATGTTATACCCCGTATTTCCAGAGTATGTACATAAGGGAATACGTACGAAAGTCTAGCCTTAAAGATAAGCCTTGGACGTTTTATTTTGTACACAACTCACTAAAAGAATCGTTTCAGAAAACGTTTCCCTGACTTTCGTAGAGTAAATTCGGCTATGCCATTTCTTATTTTTGCGGATTTTTCCGAGAGGCGAAACATTTTGGACCAACGGAGGGTGACATGTCACCCTCACATTGAAGCAAGTGGGATGGCTTTGGGCGATTGGGCGTCAGAGGATGTTGGCCTTGGCGATTGGTTCCTTGCTTAGGCCTTGTTGTGTGGAGTGGTTTGTGGAGTGTTTTGTGGAGTGTTTTGTGGAGTAGGGGTTAGGGTGCACTTGGCTTGATCTTGGCCTTACACTTGCCTTGCACTTGTCTTCATCTTGGCCATTGGTTGGCCAAGGCTTGAGCTATAAATACCCCTTAGAGATGAAGAGTTTTCATCCACAAAGTTATCTTCCAAGTCTAAAAATCCTCTCCTCTCCCTTAAGCTTTTCGTCCAACACCCTTCCCTCCCTTGTGTAGTGTGGCGAGAGCCTACCCCCTAGCCTAGCCGAAATCTACCCCTCCCTTGGTAGAAAAGTTACCTTCTTGTATCGTTATAATGCCCAAAATACCTAGCCCAAATACCTTAGTACTTAGTAGAAGTTGTGAAGAACTTCTAGGGTTCTGGAGCATACAACTTAGAGCAAAACCTTGCTCGGTAGCGACTTTTCTAGGATATTATTGGGCTTACCGAGGTAACTAATCCTAACCCTCTTTTGAATTAGTAAATATATACTGTTGTAGTATAAGGATAAGTATAAATACTTAGAAGTATATCACAGAATAGAATTGAACTTATCACGATAGAAGGGTTTAAAGAAGAATAATTGAATCAGACTTACATGGGATCGTTTCACGATGAACTTATATAGCTCACCGGGTAGGGAAGTGCTGCCCGACTTTCCGTAGAATTGTGAACCCTCTGTTTAGAATGACCTTGAGTAGTCTTTGATAGATATCTGTGACTATTATAGTGACTCTCTGCGCGACATATTGACTTGGCGGTGGTTTTATTTGAGAAGGTATGTGATTCTTCCTAAAGCATGATATTTTACAATATATATATAGTACGGTGAGCGTCGTGTGTTAATCGAATAATAACTACGGCAATGTCTTTGACTTAAGCTGAATAATACTTACGGCAATGCCTCACGCTTAAGCTGAATAATAAGAATCAAAACATTTCAAAAGACTCATGAATCATATTAATGAAGAGAACTAATTGGTTTTAAAGCGAAGCTTAGGAGTTATACTAGATTTATGGGAAGTTAAGTATAACCACTTAAGATTGATAAAAGAAACAAGTTTGCCTATGTGTTTATAATGCACTCATATTGTGAAAGAATACTAAGATGGTTTGATAAGTAGACAGGATATGATGCTATGTGTGTTAGTATCTTGTAACGTTTGTATAGGTGAGTATCCTTGTTGTGCTTATGTTATTTAAAGATAAGTTGTTATGTTAGTATACTATCACTCACCTCTTGAGATGATCGGGTTGTCGCCTCCGTCTGCGGGTAGACTCGGTGATGCAGGACCATGATTCGAGAATACCTCATGCGGGTCCGGGGGCCTATGCGGAGCTACGAGTTCCGTGTTAGTATGCGGGGTTATGCCTCATGCGATGCAGTGGCCATGCGGACAGCGAGTCGGGGCGATGCCGAGTAGCTACCCTCGATGCGGGGTTATACCTCATGCGGGCCCGTGAGTGGCCTATGCGGACTCGAGTCGAGTTAGGCTTGCGAGAATGATGATGGGGCGAGTGGCCTGTTTCGATCATTCGCAGCCTAGACAAGACTCATTCTGATTACTATTGTTGCTCTTGTTTGTGATGTGGCACTATGTGCGGTTTCCTTGGTTGTTTCATACATATTTGTAAACCGGTTTTAAAAATGATATGTTTTCATTTAAGTACTTTCTGATTTCACATACTTAGTACTGTTGCATCGACCTCCTTGGCTGCGTTCATGCCGCGGTAAGGGCGGCAGTGCTAGATCCACATCCTTAGGATCTACGTTGGTGTCGGAGCTCCATCTCTTCCGAGGCTCTACTTTTGGTATGATCTCCTGTTGTAGATAGTTTTGTGCGATCGAGGTATGGCGGGAACCTGTCCGCCATAGTTGTATATTTCCTTAGAGTGCAGTAGTCATGTTTATGCGATGTCGGATGTAGCTGCAAAACCATGATTATATATATACGCGAAAGCGATGTTTCTCACATAAAGCGTATGTCTTATTTTATAAAGCTGTTTCATGTCTTGCTTTATATTTCGATTACTCGATGTATGACTACTTGGGTGCCGGTAAGGCACGATCCACGAACCGGAACAGGTCGTGACACCTTTTAATTATTGTATTGTTATGAAGGCGTGATAGTAAACGCGTTACCGTTTGGTAGCGTAATCCTTCTTTTACTTGTTGTTATTATGGGCGTGATAGTAAACGCGTTACCGTTTGGCGTGTAATCCCTTCTTTATGTTGTTTAATTATTACGCCTTATATATATATATGGTATATATATTACGGTTATTCGGCCTTGGAGAAAGATGGAAAAGTGAGTAAAAGCGGGAAGTCTTTGCCGAATTTTCCGTAGAATTAGAGGGCTTTTTATTGGTATAAGTCTTCAATGGTAAGAAAGGTTTGATAGAAGTACTATGACCATTTTAGGAGTGGAGTACTACGTGTGGCGTGATCTACTTGGCTTAAGGAGTAGCCGACGGGTTGCAGTCCTTGGAGCGTTTTGCTATTTGTCGATAATCGTCGCGAGGTATGTGAACCTCTTCCTATCTTTTCTAGCATGATTGTTGTGAACTATGTAGTACGATAGACGTACATGTGCTAAGTGATTTGGTTGGTTTAAAACATAGGGTGTTATAATAGCTTTATGGGAAGTTAGTTATAACGACTTTATGTAGGTAAAAGAATGGTTTATTGATTGTAGAAAGATAAGAGACTTGACTTATACGACTTGATTTTGAAAGTTAAGAGACTTGATCTTGAAAGATAAGAGACTTGACTTATACGACTTGATTTTGAAAGTTAAGAGACTTGATCTTGAAAGATAAGAGACTTGACTTAGTTTGACTTGTTATGAATTTTGTTAAAATGTTGTAAAAACCTCATTCGCGAGTAATGAGTAGTTGGTTTTAAAAGAATAATGTTTTACTGATTTTGGAAATGAGATTAAGTATCGAACAAACCATTGCAGCGTTAATAAAGGAAATGTATTGACTAATTGTTATTAAAACCAGTAGAAACCTCCATCTGCATAGAAGCTAAGATGAGACAAAATGATATTACATTTCTAGATCATGGTGCTTTTATAAGATTGTAATAGACAAGAACAACCTACTCACACATAAGGCATATGTTTCTCAAAATTGTTTTAAAGGAGAATTATATTCTTAAGTGATTAAAACTATGAACTACGAAACCTTTCAAAATGAGAAACTTGAGCATTTGAAATTAGGCAAACTTGAGCGTTTGGAAAATAATGTGTTACTTGATTTTACAAGGGAAGTGTTTTGGTTTACTTAAAAGATAGTCCTCTATTTTATACTACGGGTATTGTGTGACCTTTGTGAAAGAAACGGATCTTTTTAAAGAGTTAATGTATGTAATACTTTAGGGTCAGAACCGGGATTTTGGCATAAAATGATAGTACCTTAAGTTGTGTGTAACTTGCCTATGTTTGCGTGTGATAGCCTTGTTGTGCAAGTACTGTATTTTACTCGACTACCGGTTCATGGGATGAACAGGGAATGTATTTCACTCGACTAACGGTTCATGGGATGAACCGGGAATGTATTTCACTCGACTACGCGTTCGTAGGATGAGCCGAATGTATTTCACTCGACTACGCGTTCGTAGGATGAACCGAATGTATTTCACTCGACTACGCGTCCGTGAGATGGGCCGAATGTATTCCATCCGACTATCGAGTTCGTGAGATGAGCAGAATGTATTTCACACGTTTCTATACTGGGTCCATGAGATGGGCCGAGACATGTTATACGTATCACATGGTTTGTACCTAGACTGCCGGCAGTGAGGAAGGAGTTCCACGGGCATGAGGGATGACTTTGAGGGCGTGAGTCCCTGACTTGACATGACTGCTTTTATGTTATGAGCTGTAGTTTGGTTATCATACATGTCTCCTGTTTTATATAGACTATTATGATTTCATTTCTGATATTTTGATTTCACATACTTGGTACTGTTGTCTTGACCTCCTTGAGGCTGCGTTCATCCGCGTGTAAGTACATCGGTTGTGGATCCTCGCTCATGGATCACGATTCAGCGTATTAGGAAGCCGTTTCTCCGGAGGATTATCTTTTGGTATGTTACCCTGAGTCTGTAGGTTCTTGTACATTCAGTGGTATGGCGGGGCACTGTCCAGTCATAGTTATTGTCACTTCTTAGAGGTATGTAATCTTGTTGTGGCGAGTTTGTAAAAAGGATAAGCTGTTGGGTTTTATGAATATATCTGAGAAGCAACTGTTTTGGTTGACTGTTTATTTATCATGTCTCTTGTTTCATGTTTATGTTTTTATTTCCTGATTCTCTCGATGTTGTATCACGAGGTGCGGGGTAAGGCACGATGCGGGCCCCGTTCGTGACATCGTGACATCTTAGTAATCGCAGGTAAGGTTTGTAAAATGATTTAACTGCTCAATTTTTAGTTTATATACAGAGGTAACCGCTTTGGTTGCTTTGTTCTTATGTTACTCTTTATTGTTTCATGTCTTGTTTTTATATTCCGCTGATTTTCTCGATGTTGTATCACTAGGGTGCCGGTAAGGCACGATCGCGGACCGAGGCAGGTGACAAAAGTGGTATCGAGCGATTAATCCTCGGAAAGTGTCTGACTGCCGTGTCTAGTAGAGTCTTGATTATCGGTGTGTTGTGCACCACATCTATAATCAGGAGGCTGCAGGACATTTAGGATTGGTTTCCGTTCTTCTCACTCTGAGATCGTGCCTTAGAGCTATGTTATAAGTTGAACCCCTCTGACGAGTCTCTTTCGTTACCAGTTATGCCTCCACGTAAGGCAACCCGAGCCCAGAAGGGCAAGGCGGCGAGAGGCTGCGAGTAGAACACAGAGGAGTACGAGGGCACAGGCCCAACCTTTACCCGAGGTGATACCCCAGACGGCGAGTTCCACGACGTCGCCGGCCCCAGCAGAGTTTAGTACAGCGGCAGCAGTTCCTACTGCGGCCATGATATATGAGCCTTCAGTTCCACGATCGGGAACAGAGAATATGGATTACAAAGGGAGGGACCTGTTACTAGCTAGGATTTTAGCAAACAGAGAGTATATAGTGTGCCGATTTATCACGGGTCCAGACGATTATCTAGTAAAAGGGTGTACCAGAGTAGCTCTTCAGTCAGGCATGGACATTGCCCGCGTACAGGCCTATGTGCAGCGGCGAGAACGAATGATCGGCAATTAAGCAAGACCAACGAAGAGGCCGGGACAAGCGGTCCTTTGGTGACTTTCAAGCGGCGGCCTCGGCCAGACTAGTTATGCCCTCCGCCGATTGAGCGATCCTCGCGAGCCGGGGCGTTCGGAGTATGCGAGGAGTTAGTCGTGGCTCGTGGTTTCCGGTTCACAGATTTACATAGGTTCTAGCCAGCCAGATTCAGTTTTCCTTCAGTGTTTACGATATGGTAGGCGTCACCCCGGGAGATGTCGTCTTTTTACCAATGCTTGTTTTACCTGCGGCCGGCAGGGCCATGTGAGGAGGGAATGTCCTAGTAGGGGGGATACAGGTGGGATGACTCGACCCACGGTGCCGCATCCAATGGTTCGGAGAGAAAGGGGTGTTAGCCAGAGGAGGCCACCCCCACCTCGGTGTGGCTGTTGTGGTAGGTGTCATCATGGGGAATGTCGTACTACTTCGACAGCTTGTTATGCTTGCGGCCAGCAGGGCCATTTTGCGAGAAATTGTCCAACCAGAGGTGGCGCGGATGTTATGACTCGACGCCGGGATCGATGGTGGTTCATCACCTTCTATAACTATGCGCCCAGCAGAGCAGGATTTTGATTAAGAGCGACAAAGGGAAGTGAAACAGTAGTTGCAGGTATATCCTTAACCCTCTAGAGACTAGTATGCATGATATGATGACATAATGTTAAGTGTTATGTTGGGATAAGCACTGTGTAAAATTGTGATTTAGAGAACATGGTTAGTTGAAAAGGTAAGTTTAGGGGCAGGGAAATTATGAGCCTTAGAATTTATAACAGTTGAGACCGAGACCTTAGATGTAAGGCCGTCTTGAGTAAAAGATTTTACGGTTAGTCTTTGCGGAGTGCATAATATACGTGGAGTATTTGTGTGATAATTCCATGGGTAGTTTGAGATAGAAGTGGTAACTTTCATGACGAGAATTAGTGAGATTGTTCTGGATCGGGGAACGAGAGAGTTTGGCGCGATAATGGGTCAGGTTGAGGCCATTTCGCGAGTCAACCCGCAGCCCAGATTGATGTGGGGTCAGTTTGAGGTGGTCCCGCTAGGTGATAGGATCACGAGGGTGTTAGGCCCAAGTTTAGGTAACCATCGTACGAGTTCGTAGATGCGTTCGACCAGTAGCCGGGACGATGAGGTCAGTCCATCTTGTCTTTCAGTCAGGACTGTTTACTCGGCGGAGGGTTATGCGAGATGTTATATATCAGGAAGGTTGTAAGGCTGCACGGGGTTCCTACTTTTATTTTATGATGACGGTGGAGCCAGGTTTACGCTATTTTCTTTTACGGAGGTTTTACCAGCGAGGTTAGGAACTTCGGGTAGTCTCGATGTGCATTCACCCTCGGGCCGACGGACAAACAACACGTGTTATCCAGACATTTGAGGATAGGTTACGGGCCGGTGTTTTGATTTCGGGGGAGCGGTGAGGATTATTTGCCTCGTGTTGAGTAGGTATTATAATAGCTACCATTTCAGTGTTCGAATGACGCCTTATGAAGCCTTGTATGGGCGGATGTATAGGTTGTCGGTCGATTGGTTCGATGTTGGCAAGGTTCAGATGGTTGGTCCATACTTGATTCAGCAGAATGAGGATAAGGCGAAGCTTATCCAGAGGAGGTTATTAGCAGCTCAGAGTCAACAGAAGTCTTGCAGATAGTCGGCATCAACACTTGGAGTTCAGGTTGACGGTGGGCCTTCTTGAAGGTACCACCCCGGAAGGGTGTGACGAGATTTGGAAAGCAAGGGAAACTTAGCCGAGGTACTTTGGGTCCTTTCAGATCGTTTGTAGAATAGGCCAGGTTGCCTATAAGTTAGCACTGACGTCCGACTTAGGAGGCAGTACGTCCGGTCTTTCATGTTGCTATGATTCAGAAGAGTATTAGAGATTCATCCAGAGTATTCCCAGTTAATGACAACCAAGTTGAAGATAGTAACCCCGAGATTTTGCAAACTGAAGCGATGACAGAAATGTGATACGTATACTAGAAAGAGTTCGAGTATACGAGGAGGGTATGACGAGTAAGAAAAGAGGCGAAGATGTGTTAAGAAGATATAAGTGTTCCTTTTAGGAAGTAAAGATGTAAATGGAGTATCCTTTGGACTATGGGTGGAGCTAATAGTATTGTTATACGCTTTAGAGATGATTCTTCCTTGGCTCGGATATGAGTTTTTGCGCGTACATTGTATTGTGGCCATATGTGGCATTTTGCAAATTGTTCAAGTTATGAGGGACTATGCCATTATCTGAGCTATTTGAATCTTGAAGGAACATTCGGGACGAATGTTTCTAAGGGGGGAGAATGTTATACCCCGTAGTTCCGGAGTATGTATGTAAGGACGTACGTACGAATGTATACGCCCTAATTATGGTAAGAATGATAGAATTGTTTTCCAACGGAAATTATTCCGAACTTTGTGTAGGAATTTTTACGTTTTCAATATTTTTCCGAGAGATTAAATATTTTGGACAAATAGGAGGGCGACAAGTGTCACCCCTAGATTGGGACATGTGGACGAAAATGAGTGGACAAGTGGGCAAGTCTTGCATGGTCAAGTCTTGCATGGCTTTTGTAAGACAAGTGTGGGAAGGAACCTTCACATATGATCTCTACCTTACACATGTGTTAATCTCAACCCTTGATTGTGCTATATAAACCCCCTTAGTGGATGAAAATCAGCCACACTTAACATATTACAAGACTTGAAAAACATTTCCTCTCCCTCCTTCTCTATATTGATTTCGTCCAACCCCCCCCCCCCCCCCCTCCCCTAACCAAATGTTGTCCAAAAATTCTTAAACTTATAAGTATTCTTCCTTAATGTGTTAGGAAGATTATTAACCAAGAGTTAGACAAGATTTCACACCCCTAGCCTCAAAAGAAACCCCCCCTTGGCCGAGAGTGGGCAGATTTTTAGTCAAGTTTGGAAGGGAATATCTCCTAGCATATAAGGAGTTTTTTGGTGTTTCAAAAGCCTAAAATGAAGTTCGTCGAGTCTAGTTTCCAATTCAACAAACCACTCGTCTATAGGATACTGGAGTAGAGAGTTATCGACGTTACAAGTTCAGCTGACGAAGCAGTGACTAAAAATCTGGACAATCACGTTTTTGGGCTATCTTGAGGTAATGAACCTTAACCTCCTTGTGAAGTTGATTTATTATGTATATATGGATATTATACATATTGGAGGTATATTATGGACTATAAGATATAAAGAAATATTTGGATCTTGCTAAGAAGTTAACAACAAAGAAACTATAACTTATATAAAGATTGGAATATAAGTTGAAGGACTAATGAAGTAATTGGATAAGTATTATTGTAAAAGTTGGCCAAGGACCCCAAATTAAGGACCGTATCTACTTTGTACTTTTTACTTTGGACTTCTTTACTTATTGTTATTATGAAGGGAGATAGTAAACCGCGTTACCGTTTGGGCGTGTTATCCCCTTCTTTTACTTATTGTTTTTATGAAGGGAGATAGTAAACCGCGTTACCGTTTGGGCGTGTTATCCCCTTCTTTACTTATTGTTATTATCAAAGGAGATAGTAAACCGCGTTACCGTTTGGGCGTGTTATCCCCTTCTTTACTTATTATTATTATGAAGGAGAGATTGTTAATCGCGTTCCGTTTGAGCGTGTTATCCCCTTCTTTAGTTATTATTATTATGAAGGAGAGATTGTTAATCGCGTTCCGTTTGGCGTGTTATCCACTTCTTTAGATTTCAGTATTATTGCACCTTAATTATAGTAGGTTAATCACGGTTATCGGGCCTTGGAAAAGGTGGGAAATTGAGTAGAAACGGGGGAGGTGCTGCCGAATTTTCCGTAGGATATGGAACTTGTGCTTAGAAATATCCTACCAAGAGATCTAGAAGTTAATAGACGTTTCATGGCCATTATAGGTTGAAGTACTACGAGTAGCGTATTCTACTTGAAGGGTGGAAAAGGCTAGCAAGATTATAGTACTTTGGAGCGTTTTGCTAAATTGTCGATAATCGTCGCGAGGTATGTGAACCTCTTCCTATCTTTTCTAGCATGATATTTGTGAAAAATATATAGTACGGTAGACGTACGTGTGTAAAATGAATTTGGTTTATTTTAAAACATAAAGTGTTATAATGGCTTTATGGGAAGTTAATTATAACAACTTTATGTAGGTAAAAGAATGGTTTATTGGTTTTTAAAAAGAAAAGAGACTTGACTTATATTTGACTTGATTTGATATGTGAAAAACTTGAATTGTGTGGAAAATTTGTGAACCCTCATTCGTGAGTAATGAGTACTTGGTTTCGAATAATAATGTTATATTGATTTCGGAAATGAGAATAAGTATCGAACAAACCACTGCAGCGTTAATAAAGGAAAAAGTAACGACAATTAATTATATTGAGTAATGAATACTTGGTTTCGAATAATAATGTTATATTGATTTCGGAAATGAGAATAAGTATCGAGCAAACCACTGCAACGTTAATAAAGGAAAATATATTGACAAATAATTAATATTATTAAAACAAGTAGAAACCTCCATCTGCATAGAAGCTAAGATAAGACAAAATTGTATTACATTTCCTAGATCACGGTTGCTTTAATAAGGTCATTAATAACAAGTATTGATTTTTCTTAAATTCCAAAGTAAGGAACTTGATTTCTAAAAAGAGGCTTGAGGAATTGAAGTGTTTTTGGTTTAAAAGAAAGGCATGGTTTTGTCTTAAACTGGTTCAAAAAGAAGGTATGGAAATTATTTTGGTTTACTTAAAATAATAGTCACTCTATTTTGATACTACGGGTATCGTATGACCTTCGAAAAAGGAAATGGATTTGTTGAAAGAATCTAACGTACGTAGTACTTTAGGGTTAAAAACCCGGATTGTGGGCATAAAATGGGAGTACTTGAGTTTATATAAATGGTGAATCTATTTACATGTTAATGAAAGTCTAAGAGTATGTTGAACTTGCCTATGCTAGTTATGATAGCCTTTGTTGTGCAAGTATTGTATTTCTATACCACCGCGTCTCTCGATTGAGGGCCGGCTGACTTGTTGTGAACTTATTTGGACGTACCGGCTGTGACGGAGGATTCCACGGGTATGCTTCCATTGTGATTGATCTTGGCCATGCTTATACGATGAGGGATTCCGGGGCATGCCGCCAGGATGCGGGTTAGATGCCCGCGCGTTTCATTACTCTATGGCCATGCTTATACGATGAGGGATTCCGGGGCATGCGACCATGTTATACTTTACTCCATGGGATAGCTCCCCGTGAAGACATGTACCCACGATGAGGGATTCCGGGGGCATGTTATATTATTATTCCATGGGCTAGCTCCCCATGAAGACCTGCGCCTACGATGAGGGATTCCGAGGGCACGTTATGGCCATGCTTATACGATGAGGGATTCCGGGGCATGCTGTTGACACTCAATTTTGACCCTC
Source organism: Przewalskia tangutica (assembly GCA_029844215.1). Lineage (NCBI taxonomy): Eukaryota > Viridiplantae > Streptophyta > Magnoliopsida > Solanales > Solanaceae > Przewalskia > Przewalskia tangutica. The sequence continues at coordinate 58,992,725 of CM056719.1, forward strand.
CCGTCCAGTCATTAACTATAAAATTAGACTAATTTTGTAAAATAATTTTTATGATTTTTATAATAAAATGCAGCGATAAAACATAAATACAGGCATAAATAAGTAATTTAATAATGGCACCGCGTCTTACGTAGAGTATTAAGCACTTAGAGTCTCGCGCCCACATTCATTAATTGCTGTCGTAATTCTTAAATTAGTAATAAATACGTAAAATAATTAATTTGGCAATGACGTCGTGTCAAGTAGCATAGTCGCATTTATTAATACATAAAGCATTTTAATAATTTATTTTTTAATAATAATAATAATGCACAATAATAAGATTCTAAAATAATAGCGCCGCATTCTAAAATATTAAGCATTAACTAAATAGCACACGCGCATTTATTATTATAATAATTTAAATTTAAACTTAGGCTAATAGAACACCTAAATAATTTAATCACAATTGATTAATTAATTTATCACTAATTAAAGGCCTAAAACTAATACCTAAAACTAATACCCTAATTTAACTACCCAGCCCATTACCCGTCCGCGACCCGTAAGCCCACTCCCATTTTCCCAAATGCCCCGCCCCAACCTTTTATCTTCCCTCAAGCCCACAACCCTCCCCATCGTCCACAACAAGAAACAAAACGCAGACCAACATCCCTCAAACAAACCTAAACCTAGAACTAGGAACCAACCGCCGCACCTCGCACCTTCCCCTCCCCATCGCAACGCCAGCACACCCCGGGATTCTCGCCGGAGAATCCGGGAGCCTTCCTTACTCATGCAAACGAAGCCAACGATTTCTTACCATAACCAAATATCCTTCAAATCCCTCAATCTTTTCCTTACCTTACCTGTTCAAGCAGCACGAATCAGCACCAATATTAGCCCAATCTCAGCCTTAATTATTTACCATGTTTAGAACTCAAAGTTGGGACTATAAATGGAGAGCAGGAGCAAGACAGGAAGGGGGATCGAGGTGGACACTCCTCGCCAGATCGAACACGAGCTTGGAGGCGACCTGAATACGATCGTCGAACACGATTAAGAACCCTTAGCCGTGATCGAACTCGAAGGCATAAGGCGATCGAGAGCAACAGAGAACGAGACGGTACGTGCATCGTGAATTGGGGACTCGATCTGGGCCACTAGCATCTCAAGAATAGGTAATCGAATCCCTTCTCTCAATCTTAGCCAAAAATCCATGACGACTTTACCCCTTTCATTCGCATCGCAAACCTAAAACCCGTCGAGTGGACCGATGACTTGATACGCTGCCCCGGGTCGCTGCCCGGAGAAGGTAATTTATCATCCCTTCCGTATTTGATTTCCTTTGGCGTGAAATGTGTGTTATTGTGACAAATCTTGTCTAAGTTTATTTGATGTCGACGACTGTCCACATATGCAGGTAGTGTTGTTTAGGCAATGATTTATGTCTGTTAGGCTGTTTTCTGAACCTTTTTTTTAACTGATATTATCTGCTATAAATGTTCGCGACTGTACTTGTCTGTGTTAACAATTAATCGAATGTCGTCTATGGTATTCCTGCATGTCTTCCAGTAACTGGTTATATTCGTATCGGATATAGGTCTGGAATAATATGAAAAGAATCCCCTTAGTTCATTTTTGCTGTGTTTTTTGGTGTGTTTTTCTACTGATTTAGTGGTATGTAGTGTTTAATGTTTAAGCATGTTAATTATGTTAGTTTATTTATGTTTAGAACTATTTTGGTGGATGATTACTGTTGTCAAGAAGAATTAGGATGTTTGATCAAGTTAAATGACTGTTACTAGCTGTTTTATTAAACCTATCTGATATGATTATCAATGCTTGCTGTGATATCTTAATACTTGTTTAATAAAGATTATAATTAGCGAAGTCTCAGCACGTCTAAAAGTATTCTATGATGTTGATTAGTTAAGTATTCTATGATGTTTGATTGTTAATTAATCACTTATACATAAGTGTGTTGTGTGGAGTTCATATACAGAGTTATGTGATGCAGATACTGGCATATATGGTATAGAGACTGGTATACACCAGATCAAGATTATATATACTAGTATACCTCCATGTATATCATATATGCTTTGAATATTTCATGTATATTAGTCTCTCTCTATGTCTCTATGGGTAAATGTGAGCTCTCACATGTATGAATGCGAATATTTGCTAACTGGGTCTATCGCATATATGGACTGATTGGTTCTCCTTTTAAATCTGAAATTTCACATTTAGGCTAGTTTCTCTGCATTCTGTTTAATGCCTGGTTTGTTCTGCCTCATCCTAATAATTACTACACTTGGGCCGGCATGGCTATTTCCCCTGTTTGCCTCACTGTTTGCTATTCCCCTGAGCCACTGCCTTCTTTTCTTTTCCCTTTCCTCGTAGGTTGCCTTAGGTCTTATTTTGCATTCTTGCCTCTGTTCGCTTTACTGTTTTCTTTCTGTTTCTGCCTATATTTAGCATGAAGTAATTTGTCACTTCATCTTTTTATACACTCTTGACTGCCAGGTTTTCTTGTGCTTTTCTATCTTGTTCTCCATGCGTGTTATGCTTGCTGTCTAAATTTGTTTTCCTGCTGGCTGCCTTCTCTTAGCATCACAATAGTGTTCCCCTTTTTGCATTTCTGCAATCGCGCACTCAGGGCCAATGACGCCGCAGGCGCTTTTCCCTTATGCTCCTTGAGTCATTGTGACATGTTATATGCTCGTTCTAATTATTTGTATCAATCATTGTTTGGGCTCGTACTAATCCTTATCTTTCTTTATCTTTTATATGGCACGCACCGGAGCAAAACGAAGAGTCTCATGGCGAGACTCATCACGAGCTACTTCAAATGGCAACCCGCGTCTATGTGCATCCGCATTCGCGTCCCCGCTTCAAGAATTCCTAGAAAAACAAATAGGACGTCGTCATCCGTCGTAAAAAGCATTTTTAAATCCCATCATCTCTCTTTACTTGCTATTTAGTTATTTGTTTATTGTAATTTAATTACTCTATTTCTGTAATATTTAGGATATCTAGAACAATTAAGTTGCAAATATATAAGTGGGGAAGGTAATCTAAAGTACATCGCTTAACTTACTTGCTTTTTAAGATTGTCATGCATGTCTAAATAATTTAACTTGCATCATATTTTGTTTCTTATTAAAATCCATAAACAGATTTCTTCCTAAAGAATCATCTTAAAGCACCTCTTAAATAATATTGTACGCAGGTTAGGCAAGATTAATTTAGCTAGCAGTATACCTAACTAGTTCATAAATAACCTTTGCATGAACACATAATTAGTCCATAAAGCACACTCTTAGCATTCTGTAGCATTTCTATCCCTTCTTAGCATTTTTAATCACCCCTTGGAATTTAGCACCTTTAGCACATTTTTGTCCTTAGCATACTAGCACCCCTTTCGCACCTTTAGTACCCCTAGCATGTTTTGCACCTCCTAACACTCTTTTGCACTTTAGCATATTAGCACTACTTCCAGCACTTTAGCGTTTTGCACTTTTAAAGTGCTTCTTAGCACTTTTAGCACCCTGCTAGAATTTAATACCTTTTAGCAACCTTTAATATTTTAAGCACTTTTTAAACATTCAGCATTCGACTCTTTTATTTACTCATAACACCTTTTGCCCTTTTTATACTTTAAGCACCTTTTAAACATTTTAACATTTTAGCATTTTTATTAAGCAGAATGAGCTTTTATTTTGCATTTTTTAACATAATAATTACCCTAGGTTTGGCAGGACAACCGCAAGTTAGCGGATCTTAGAGGGTGCCTAACCCCTTCCCTCTAGATTAATAAAGAACCCTTACCCAGAATCTCATTAAGTTTAGCAGACCATAAAGAATGGAGTTAGTGTTGACTTTAACCTAAGTTGACATTTAGGTGTCCTAATTCACCCAACTAATTAGGTGGCGACTCCGCGAACCCTTAGCATTTTTGCACTTTTAGCACCTTAGCATTTCTAGCACTTTAGCATTTTTACACCTTTTAAATATCTAGCATTCTTTTTGCGCATTAGCATTTATTATTCATTTTCTAACTTGCATTTTAAGCAGGAGATTCGCTTTTAGAAAGTCGCGGTCGAAAAAGGGCGTGACAGAAATGGCGACTCTGCTGGGGATTTTAGGTTCTTAACCACGACAGATCTAGGGTTATTATTTGGCATTACTTTTGCATTTAAATTATTTGCGTGCTGTATTTTGCTTGATTCATTTTGATTGCTATTTGCTTTACTGCTTTCCTTAAACTGACATTCCGCTCATATTTCTTCCGCTCTGGAAAATTCACACAATCACACACTCACACGCAGGTGTGCTCCGCGCACCCGCAAATTTCTTTCAAAATTCCAAATTTTAGGAGAGTTGGCGCCTGCGCGGAGTTAGATCGGTTCGTCTGATCAGCCGCGTAGCCTTCTCACTCGAGTTGTCCGCTCGGGAACCTTGCGTCTAGAAAACCCAAATCTTAGAAACTTAAGATAGAGCTATACCACCCTTATTTTAGGGCATGCATGCATTTACCTTAGGTGGGTCGGTCCTTGGCATCGACACCACAACATATCGACGGGTTTCTCAACCCAACGACCAACCAGCATATTATGTGTAGTGTGGCAATGACAGACAAATCCAAGCCTAATCATGACATGCCGAAATTGGGAAAAGTGCACCGTCATTTGGTCGCCATTTCCAACAAAAGCATTACAGTTGGACGGCTTGGACAAAATCCATCATGACTTCGCATATGTGACGTTTAGGCCTACCTCTGGCATAAAGAGGTCCCCATGCATATTAGGACTCACTTGCAATGTGACAATTTGTGTGCAACATGTACTTGCTAAATGTTTTTACACTTCTGCAAAATCACGTGCTTTACACTAACGCAGTTTGCGGCATTTTGTCTAGAAAGATTTATCATCTCCCCCAAAGGGTCGATTTGCATTTGACTAAGCAATGACAGAGCATCAATATCTCACGAGATCAAAGGCACGGTTCGGCAACACGACGGATTCAAGGGCATTTTTTGCAGAACGAGTCGGAACCTGTCTTGGTTCCTATAGGCAAAGCAGGGGTCTCAGAAAAGAAAAACAACATAGATCCGATCGAGCGCCTCGCCCAGTTACCGCAGCAAATGGCAACCCTACAGGCCGAAATCAGAAGGCCCAGAAACATAACATACAAGCAACTACATTGAGACCTACTTTAGGCCAGACACCCTTTTCAAAACTGGGACAATGTAGGAAACCAGACAGGGATTGCAAGTCCAAACAGGCCAGGCACGCGGATATCAAGGGACAAGGCGGCGAAGTCAGATACGAATCGACCCCCCCCCAAAACTCACAAATTTTCTTTGAGCGCAGGTCTTTTCATATTAACAGAAGCAGAAAGTGCAACGGAAGCGTAAAAATACGGCGAAAAGTTTCTTCAGATAGCGTAAGCGAAAAGCGGCAAAGCGGCGAGGATGACAACAATCCAAAGTCGCGACAAAAGCGGCGGAAAAGGCATCAACAATCAGCGGTCAAAGTTCGAGTTCGCAACAAAACCTAGCGCATCAACTCGGGCATAAAGTCAAATTGGCAACCAACGCATCGCACCCAACAAAGGCATCATGGCAATTCGTCAGTTGCGGCATTTAGCATGTCCGTGCAAGGACAACATCTCAGTATTCATCCATCGTATCAGGGACGACATCTCTGCCCATAAAATTGCACTTCTCATATATATTTATCATTTTGTTTAAACAGGTATACACTAACATTTTCTCAAGCTTAGCTTGCAGGAGTACTTATTCTACATGAGCAGCAGCAATACGTCCAGGCAACGACGTTATCAGCATTATGTCAAGGCAACGACATCATCAGCATCGTGTCTACGCAACGACGCCCGGCGGCACGTCCGTGCAATGACGTTATCGGCGTATGTCGTGCAACGACATCATTAGCATTGTGTCTACGCAACGACGCCAGCAACAATACGTCCAGGCAACGACGTTATCAGCATTATGTCCAGGCAACGACATCATCAGCATTGCGTCCACGCAACGACGCCAGCAGCAACGCGTCCAGGCAACGACGTTATCAGCATCGCGTCTACGCAACGACGCCAGCAGCATTGCGTCTACGCAACGACGCCGGAAGAATACGCCCGTGCAACGACGGCGTTATCGGCATTGTGTCGTGCAACGACATTATCGGCGTGCGTTTACGCAACGACGCCAAAGAACGGCTCACGTTGAACGCGGCGTTATCGGCATTATGTCCAGCAACGACATCGCGGCGTGCGCCACGCAACGACGCCCAACAGCAATACGTCCGTGCAACGGCGTTATCGGCGTATGTCCAGTAACGACATCATCGACGTGCGTCCACGCAACGACGCCCGGCGAACGCGCGTCGAGCAACGACGTTATCGGCGTCGCGTGCAACGACGCCGGCAAAGATTGCGTCACGCAACGACGCCCGGCGGAATACGCCCGAACGCGGCGTTATCGGCGTGTGTCGAGCAACGACACCATCGACGTGCGTCACGCAACGACGCGGCGGCAATACGTCCAAGCAACGACGTTATCGGCGTGTGTCGAGCAACGACACCATCGGACGTGCGTCTACGCAACGACGCCAACAAAGAATACGCCCGAACGCGGCGTTATCGGCGTGTGTCGAGCAACGACACCATCGCGATTGCGTCTGCGCAACGACGCCGGAAGAACACGTCGAACGACGGCGTTATCGGCGTGTGTCGCAAGGCAACGACATCATCGATCGTGTTCACGCAACGACGCCAGCGAAGACGTCCGTGCAACGACGTTATCAGCACAACAAGTCCGAAAATGACGCTATCATCGGTATATCACATACGCGCAAGGACGATTTCTATATTCTCAAAATTGCACTTTTCTCATTCATGCTTTATTATTCTGTCTTAGCAGTTATGCACTAACTCTTTCTTGAGCTTTAGTCTACAGGGACAGTTGCAGCAAGGACAACGTATCCGCATTCACAATCGCAACACGTCCGTGCAAGGGCGAAATCACAACATTTGCAGCATCGCATCAACACAGCAGGCATCGCATTTTACAGGATAACCTTTTCTACTCACAGTTGCATTACTTTTAAAATTATACATCATCATTTTTTGCCTTAACAGTTATGCACTAACCGTTTGTTCAAGTCTTAGCATGCAGGAGCAGGAGCACAACGTGGATTTTCTCTTACAGCGAACCGGGGCAATTTGTTGGGGGGCCAACCTTCCCAATGAATGGCAGAAGCGGCCTCAAGCGTCGGTCCACTCGCTCCACATCACCATAGAACCCAGCACCATAAACCATAGCGGTACACCCCAGGTTCAAGCCCGTTTACTTTATTTTATTCTTTACACCACAGTCCAGTGTCGTCATAACTCGACATTGGGACAACTTTAAGTCCGCGTTAGCCCGCCTTGGTTGTTATACCCCGTAGTTCCAGGGTATGTATGCGAGGACATACGTACGAGAATACGACAGAAATATTGGAAAGAAAGGAAGATGTGATTTTTTTCGACGGAAAAGTTTCCGGTTTTTGTGAAGAAAAAGGTTCGTTAATGGGAATTGGATTCCCAGATTTGGTATTTGAACTTCTCGGATTATATTAGAATTTTGAGATTTTATTTTCGGAAATGGCCACGTGGGGCCCACGGGAGAAATTTACGGTTTTGTGGGGCCCGCTTTGTTTTTGAGGTTTCCGGCTTTTTGGATATTTTCGGAAGACGTAATATTTTGGACGAATCAGGGGGCGACACGTGTCACCCCCTTGTGTGGCCATGTGGGCCGAAATGGTGTGACAAGTGGCTAGCCACTTGTCACCTACTCACCTTGGCCGAAATGGCCTGACACGTGGCACCCAATTGCGTTGGCCATGTGGGGTGGTGGGACCCACACACACATGGCCCAATCTTGGCCAGACCCTTAGATGGATCTGGACCCTCCATTGTTCTATAAATAGACCCCTGGTTGATGAATAAGTTCATCTCACTGAATCTTCCAAGAGCAAAATACTTCCCTCCTTTGTATTGGTTTCGTCCACCTCCCCCTTGTGTAGAATACTTGGTGTATTGTGGTATAATTCCAAATACACTAGCCTAGTATCCTAGTAGTATTCCAAAGTTGTTTAAATACTAGGAGCCAGAAATCCTACTTTATTAGAAAGTCGCAAAATGAAACCACAGAAAAACCTTCATACTTTGGTTGAAGTGTTTAGAAGTTGTTTAGAAACTTCTAAGGGTTGCTTGGAGCGGGTTGGGGCGTAAGGACTTGGAGCTAAACGTTGCTCAGGATCGACATTTAATCTTGGATAATTTTGGGCTTATCGAGGTAATGATTTATGCCCCCCCCCCTATTGTAATTGGATATTACATGTTGTAGTAATGTATAGTTGAGTATACTATATTTAGAATGAGTATTGAACTGTATTTACATAGGGGTGTATTTACTGATGATCGTTGTATTATTGTGAAGCGATTTGAACACGTCCGGTTAGGCGTGTAATCCCAGGAGTTATTGGCACAGTAGCGGGCCTTGTTAGGAGAGATTTATGTGATTTCGGGGAGGTCTTTGCGAATTTTACGTAGAAAATGGAACCGTGTGTTTAGAAGTTAATAGACGTTTGTGGCCTATATAGGTGGAAGTACTACGAGTAGCGTATTCTACTTGATGAGTGGAAAAGGCTAGCAGGGTTACAGTACTGTGGAGCGTTTTGCTTATTGTCGATAATCGTCGCGGTATGTGAACCTCTTCCTATCCTTTCTAGCATGATGTTTTGTAAACTATGTAAATGCGGTAGACGTACATGTGCTAAGTGTTTTGGTTGGTTTAAACATAGGGTGTTATAATAGCTTTATGGGAAGTTAGTTATAACGACTTTATGTAGGTAAAAGAATGGTTTATTGATTACGAAAGTTAAGAGACTTGATCTTCAAAGATAAGAGACTTGACTTATAGACAACTTGATTTTGAAAGTTAAGAGACTTGATCTTCAAAGATAAGAGACTTGACTTATAACGACTTGTTTTGGAAAAGAAGTAACTTGATTTTAAGTATAGGTTACTTATTTTGAAAATAGTACATTATTTGGGTTTTAAAGAATACTTATGGTTGTTTTAAAAGGAAAGAGACTTGTAGAATTGAAGAGTTTTGGTTTAGAACATAAAGTGTTATAACGACTTTATGGGAAGTTAGTTATAACGACTTTATGAAAACAAAGGAATGGTTTTATCATTGGTTTTAAAATGGTAATTTGACTTTAAAGGGAGAAGTGTTTTGGTCTAAAATGGAAGGCATGTTATTGTCTTAATTTGGTTTAAAAAGGAAAGTCTGGACGTTGTTTTGGTTTAATTAAAATATTAGTCACTTTATTTTCTTATACTACTGGTATTGTGTGACTTTTGTGAAAGTAACGTATCTTTTAAAGAGTTAATGTATAAAGTACTTTGGGGATAAAAACCCGATCTTGTTAATCATATAGTAGAAAGTACCTTGTGTGTATAACTTGATTGTGTTGGTTTGTGATAGCCTTGTAATACTTTCTTGTTGATTTGTTAAGTAAACATGCTAGGATGCTACGTGTGTTAGTATCTTGTGATGTTTGTGTAAAGGGGTTTCCGATTCGCGCTTAAGTTGTTTAACTATCACCGTTATGTTGGTATTGTACCGCTCACCTTGACATGTTTCCGAGGTTAAGCGCCCTCCGTCGGGGTAGACTCGGTGATGCAGGACCATGATTCGAGAATACCTCATGCGGGTCCAGGGGACCTATGCGGAGCTACGAGAGTTCCAGGTTAGTGTGCGGCCTTTATGGTCATGCGGTCTATGTGGCCATGCGGACTGCGAGTCCAGGCGGATGCCGGGGAGTAGCTACCCTCGATGCGGGGTTATACCTCATGCGGGCCTATGAGGTTGGCCTATGCGAGCTGCGAGGAGTTCGAGGCTGACGCGCGCACATTGAATCTGCGGGCGTGTGACCGGCTTTGATCATGTGACGGCCTAGACATATCTCATGATACGATTTATGACCTTGTTAGTACTATGGGTGTTAGTAGTCGGCTATGCCTTCGTACTTACTGCATGCGGTTTTATTATGACACAGTGGGACCCGTGTTCATGTGTACTCCTTGAATGTTTTATATCATGGATCGCGATGAGGAAGGTATTCCTCGGTCATTAGTGATGTTGTGGGCGTGAGACCCATTGTTATATTTGAGTAATGAATTTGAGGCATGAGTCCACGACTTAACATGACTATTTATGTATTGTGGATCGTAGTTTGGTTATCATACATGTCTCCGCTTTATATAGACTATTATGATTTCATTTACGATATTTTTACAAGTTTCACATACTTGGTACTGTTGTCTTGACCTCGGCCGGAGTGAGCGTATAAGAGGCGAGCCTCTACCACGAAACAGACCGAACCGTGGCTCTCCGTATGGCACATCCCGAGAAGGGCGAAGGGCATGCCTCGAGGATCGCAGCGCCCGGTACCATTTGTTGGGTCGTCGAGCAAGGCTCGCGACAAAGTGACAAAAGTGGTATCGAGGCGGTTAGTCCTCGGAAAGTGTCTACGCACGTGTCTAGTAGAGTCTTGATTATCGGTGTGTTGTGCACCACATCTATAATCGGAGGTCGGGACATTTAGGATTGGTTTCCATTCTTCTCATTACGAGATCGTGCCTTAGAGCCGTGTTGTAAGTTGGACTCCTGGCGTATTCTTATGTACCCGTTATGCCTCCGCGCAAGGCAGCGGGGCGGATGAGCAAGGCAGCAGAGGAGCTACGAGTTGAACACGAGAGGTTACGAGGCACAAGCCTGTTCTTACGAGATAGTACTTGACGACGAGTTTTTATGATGCCGCTAGCCCAAAGAGTTAGGCGGCGGCGATTTCTATGAGCCACGATACGAGCCTCAGTTCCACGGCCAGGAGCCGAGGATATGAGTTCAAGGTGATAGCCCAGTTACTAGCTAGGCTGGTGGCTGGGAATGAGGACGGACGGGAGCCGGTGGTTCCGACAGTATCAGTGATTCCCCCTAGATCCGATAGTCTGAGACTTAGGGATTTCTTGAGTTGCAGTTCGCCAGAATTCTATGGATAGAGAGCTGAGGATGATCCTCAGAGTGTCGTACTTGTTGGGAGATTGTTATACCTGTGGCCGTCAGGGCCATGTGATGGGAGGATGTCGGTAGGAGGGTTACGGAGGATGACTCGGCTGTCGGGTCGATCGCGGGTTGATTGTTCGGGAGAAGGGGTGTTAGTCGGATGAGGTCACCCTACCTCGTTTCGCCATAGTAGTAGACTCCATTATGAGAGTGTCGTCGCTTGACGACTTTTGTGTTTCGCGGCCAATAGGGCAATTTGGTGAGAGTTTGTCGACTGTAGGTAGCACAGATGTAGAGCCTCACGCCGGGATCGATGGGTGGTTCAACACCTTATATAGCTAGGCGCCTGCGAGGATTATGATTAGAGCGGCAAAGGGAAAGTGAGGCGGTAGTTGCGAGATATCTTTAGCCCTTAGGAGATTTTGTTTATGATATTATGGTGGGTACATGTTAGGTGCTATGCGGATAGCATTGTGTTAAGTGTGAATTAGAAAACATGGTTAGTTGAAAGGATAAGTATGGGGTCATGGAAGGTGTGAACCTTAGAATAGTACACGTTGAGACCTTAGATGTAAAGCCGTCTTGAGAAAAGGATTTTACGGTTAATCTTTGTCAAACACTTGGTATGCATGAAATGTTTTGAGGATATTTTCCTTGGGATGTGTAAGGTGAAAGTGGTAGCTTTCATGACTTGATAGGTAAGATTGTTCGGATCGGGAACAAGAGTTTCGTGCGATTATGGGTCGGGTTGAGGACCGTTCGCGGGTCAACCCGCGGCGAAAGGAGATGTGGTCAATTTGTGGTGGTCGCTTTGTGATAGGATTACGAGGGTGTTAGGTCAAGGTTAGTTAACCATCGTGCGAGTTCGAGGATGCGTTCGACCGATGGTCGGTGATGAGGTCACCCATCTAAATCTTCGTGCGAGACTATTTACTCGGCGGAGGTGGCGATATGTTATATATCGGGAAGGTTGTAAGGCTGCACGATTCCTACTTTTATAATGACGGTGGAGCCCAATTTTTCGGCTATGTCTTTTTGTGCGAAGGTGTTACGAGCGGGGTTGGAACTCGGTGAGTCTCAGATGTGCATTCACCCTCGGTAAGCGGAAGAAACAGCGTTTTACCGGATAGTTAAGAATAGGTTGCGGGCGATGTTTTGATTTCGTGGGTAGCCGTGAGGATTGTGTGCCTCTTGGGTAAGTGAGTTTTATGATAGCTACCTTTACGATTCGGATGTCGCCTTATGAAGCCTTGTATAGGCGGAAGTGTAGGTTCCGATCGATTGGTTCAAGGTTGGCAAGGTTCGATAGTTGGTCCTACTTGTTTCACGGGATGTGGATAGGGTGAAGCTTATCCGGAGGAAATTGTTAGCGACTCGAGTCAGCGTAAACGTGTGCGTTTATTAGGAGAGTTCGAGTTACGAGGAGAATGCTGACGAGTAAGGGAAAAAGTGAACATATGTTATGAGAGCGGAAGTGGTCATTCTGTTGTGAAGATGCGAAAGCGAGTATCGTTTGATCATGGGTGAGAGCTTTTGAGATGATTGAGGTGATTCCTCGTTAGCATGAAATGGAGTTTTGCGCGCATGTTATATTCTCGCCATTGGTGGCATGATCGGTTTGTAAGTGTAGTAGTGGAGACTACAGACATATGTATGTTTAGAGACTTAGAAGGAACATTCGACGAATGTTTCTAAGGAAGAATGTTATACCCGTAGTTCCGTGGTATGTATGCGAGGACATACGTGCGAGAATCGGCGTAAATATTGGAAAGAAAGGAAGATGTGATTTTTGACGGAAAAGTTTCGGTTTTGTGAAGAAAAAGGTTCGTTAATGGGAATTGGATTCCCAGTTTGGCATTTGAACTTCTCGGATTATATTAGAATTTTGAGATTTTATTTTTGGAAATGGCCACGTGGGCCCACGGGAGAAATTTACGGTTTTGTGGGCCCGCTTTGTTTTGAGGTTTTCCGCTTTTGGATATTTTGGAAGACGTAATATTTTGGGCCGAATCGGGCGACACGTGTCACCCCTGTGTGGCCATGTGGGCCGAAATGGTGTGACAAGTGGCTAGCCACTTGTCACCTACTCACCTGGCCGAAATGGCCTTACACTTGGCAATTTCGTTGGCCATGTGGTGTGGTGGGACCCACACACATGGCCCAATCTTGGCCATACACTTAGATGGATCTTGACCCTCCATTGTTCTATAAATAGACCCCTTGGTTGATGAATAAGTTCATCTCACTTGAATGCTTCCAAGAGCAAAATACTTCCCTCCCTTTGTATTGGTTTCGTCCCACCCCTCCCCCCGTGTGTAGAAGACGTGGTGTATTGTGGGATAATTCCAAATACACTAGCCTAGTATCCCTAGTAGTATTCCAAAGTTGTTTAAATACTAGGAGCCCGTAAATCCTACTTTATTAGAAAGTCGAAATGAAACCCTAGAAAAACCTTCATAGCTTTGGTTGAAGTGTTTAGAAGTTGTTTAGAAACTTCTAAGGGTTGCTTGGAGCGGGTTGGGCGTAAGGACTTGGAGCTAAACGTTGCTCGGGATCGACATTTAATCTTGGATAATTTTGGGCTTATCGAGGTAATTATTTATGCCCCCGCCTATTGTAATTGGATATTACATGTTGTAGTATTGTTTAGTTGAGTATACTATATTTAGAATGAGTATTGAACCGTATTTACATAGAAATTTGTATTCTGATGATCGTTGTATTATTGTGAAGCGATTTGAACACGTCCGGTTAGACGGGTAATCCTGTGGGCGTTATTGGCCTGGTAGCGGGCCGTGGTAGGGGAGGAGATTTATGTGATTTCGGGGAGGTCTTTGCCAATTTTACGTAGAAAATGGAACCGTGTGTTTAGAAGTTAATAGACGTTTGTGGCCTATATAGGTGGAAGTACTACGAGTAGCGTATTCTACTTGATGAGTGGAAAAGGCTAGCAGGGTTCTGATCTTGTGGGCGTTTTGCTTATTATCGATAATCGTCGCGAGGTATGTGAACCTCTTCCTATCCTTTCTAGCATGATGTTTTGTAAACTATGTAGTACGGTAGACGTACATGTGCTAAGTGTTTTGGTTGGTTTAAACATAGGGTGTTATAATAGCTTTATGGGAAGTTAGTTATAACGACTTTATGTAGGTAAAAGAATGGTTTATTGTTTATGAAAGTTAAGAGACTTGATCTTCAAAGATAAGATTCTTGACTTATAGACATCTTGATTTTGAAAGTTAAGTGACTTGTTCTTCAAAGATAAGAGACTTGACTTATAACGACTTGTTTTGGAAAAGAGAAGTAACTTGATTTTAAGTATAGGTTACTTATTTTGAAAATAGTACATTATTTGGGTTTTAAAAGAATACTTATGGTTGTTTTAAAAGGAAAGAGACTTGTAGAATTGAAGAGTTTTTGGTTTAGAACATAAAGTGTTATAATAGCTTTATGGGAAGTTAGTTATAACGACTTTATGAAAACAAAGGAATGGTTTTATCATTGGTTTTAAAATGGTAATTTGACTTTAAAGGGAGAAGTGTTTTGGTCTAAAAAGGAAGGCATGTTATTGTCTTAATTTGGTTTAAAAAGGAAAGTCTGGACGTTGTTTTGGTTTAATTAAAATATTAGTCACTTTATTTTCTTATACTACGGGTATTGTGTGACTTTTGTGAAAGTAACGTATCTTTTAAAGAGTTAATGTATAAAGTACTTTGGGGATAAAAACCCGATCTTGTTAATCATATAGTAGAAAGTACCTTGTGTGTATAACTTGATTGTGTTGGTTTGTGATAGCCTTGTAATACTTTCTTGTTGATTTGTTAAGTAAACATGCTAGGATGCTACGTGTGTTAGTATCTTGTGATGTTTGTGTAAAGGGGTTTCCCCTCGACTGCGCTTAAGTTGTTTAACTATCAGCCGTTATGTTGGTATTGTACCGCTCACCTTGACATGTTTCCGGAGGTTAAGCTGCCCTCCGATGCGGGGTAGACTCAGGCGGTCTGGGACCATGATTCGAGAATACCTCATGCGGGTCCAGGGGACCTATGCGGAGCTACGAGTTCGAGTTAGTGTGCGGCCTTTATGGTCACGCGGTGCATGTGGCCATGCGGACGCGAGTCCAGCGGACGCCGGAGTAGCTACCCTCGATGCGGGTTATACCTCATGCGGGCCTATGAGGTTGGCCTATGCGAGTCGCGAGGAGTTCGAGGCTAGACGCGCACATTGGATACTGCGGGCGTGTGACCAGCTTTGATCATGTGACGGTCTAGACATATCTCATGATACAGTTTATGACCTTGTTAGTACTATGGGTGTTAGTAGTCGGCTATGCCTTCGTACTTACCCTGTACGGTTTTATTATGACACAGGTGGGACCTGGTGTTCATGTGTACTCCTTGAATGTTTTATATCATGGATCACGGTGATGAGGAAGGTATTCCACGGGCATGAGTGATGTTGTGGGCGTGAGACCCATTGTTATATTTGAGTAATGAATTTGAGGCATGAGTCCACGACTTAACATGACTATTTATGTATTGTGGACTGTAGTTTGGTTATCATACATGTCTCCTGCTTTATATAGACTATTATGATTTCATTTACAGTATTTTTACAAGTTTCACATACTTGGTACCTGTTGTACTGACCTCCTTCGGGGGGCTGCGTTCATGCCGCAGGTAGAGGTACATCGGTTGTGGATCCGCGCTCTTAGGATCACAGTTCAGCTTTTTGGGAAGCTCCGTTTCTCCGGAGGCTTGTCTTTGGTATAGTCCACATCGGTGTAGTTACTTGTACATTCGGGGTATGGCGAGCCTGTCGTCATAGTTATGGTTACATTCTTAAGTGCAGAAATCTTGTTGTGGCGGGGTTGTAAAAGGATTTAAGCTCGTTGGGTTGATATATATATGTATATATTTCAGGAAGGTGACCGTTTTGGTTAGCCTAGTTCATGCTTTATGACTTGTCTCATGTTTTAGTTTTTTTATTTCCGCTGATTTTCTCTGATGTTGTATCACTAGGGTGCCCGGGGTAAGGCACCAGTCACGGGCCCGGGATCGGGTCGTGACATTGGTGCCTTGACCATGGTAGCCCAGTGTCGTCATAACTCGACACTGGGACAGCTTTGAGGCCGCGTTATCCCGCCCTGGTGTTTCGACCATGGTAACCCAGTGTCGTCATAACTCGACACTGGGACAGATTTTGATTTTTTTTGCGTCAGCCTTGTCTACCTGCCCAGCATTTTTTGCAATTCTGAAGATCGAGACAAAATTGGCTATGAGTCAACGTCTTTGTCCGAAGATTCTTCCATCATCTCCATACAAAGATGGACAACTGTTGACACTAAATTTTGACCCTCCCGTCCAGTCATTAACTATAAAATTAGACTAATTTTGTAAAATAATTTTTATGATTTTTATAATAAAATGCAGCGATAAAACATAAATACAGGCATAAATAAGTAATTTAATAATGGCACCGCGTCTTACGTAGAGTATTAAGCACTTAGAGTCTCGCGCCCACATTCATTAATTGTTGTCGTAATTCTTAAATTAGTAATAAATACGTAAAATAATTAATTTGGCAATGACGTCGTGTCAAGTAGCATAGTCGCATTTATTAATACATAAAGCATTTTAATAATTTATTTTTTAATAATAATAATAATGCACAATAATAAGATTCTAAAATAATAGCGCCGCATTCTAAAATATTAAGCATTAACTAAATAGCACACCCGCATTTATTATTATAATAATTTAAATTTAAACTTAGGCTAATAGAACACCTAAATAATTTAATCACAATTAATTAATTAATTTATCACTAATTAAAGGCCTAAAACTAATACCTAAAACTAATACCCTAATTTAACTACCCAGCCCATTACCCGTCCGCGACCCGTAAGCCCACTCCCATTTTCCCAAATGCCCCGCCCCAACCTTTTATCTTCCCTCAAGCCCACAACCCTCCCCATCGTCCACAACAAGAAACAAAACGCAGACCAGCAGCCCTCAAACAAACCTAAACGTAGAACTAGGAACCAACCGCCGCACCTCGCACCTTCCCCTCCCCATCGCAACGCCAGCACACCCCGGGATTCTCGCCGGAGAATCCGGGAGCCTTCCTTACTCGTGCAAACGAAGCCAACGATTTCTTACCATAACCAAATATCCTTCAAATCCCTCAATCTTTTCCTTACCTTACCTGTTCAAGCAGCACGAATCAGCACCAATATTAGCCCAATCTCAGCCTTAATTATTTACCAAGTTTAGAACTCAAAGTTGGGACTATAAATGGAGAGCAGGAGCAAGACAGGAAGGGGGATCGAGGTGGACACTCCTCAGCAGCAGTCGAACACAGAGCTTGGAGGGCAGAATCGGTACATGCATCAGTCGAACACAGTTAAGAACCCTTAGCCGTAGTCAGCAACTCAGAAGGCATCAGACAATGGCGAGCAACAGAGAAGCAGACGGTATACAGCATCGGGAATTAGGGGACTCAGTACCTAGGCCACTAGCATCTCAAGAATAGGTAATCTGAATCCCTTCTCTCAATCTTAGCCAAAAAATCCGCAGACAGCTTTACCCCTTTCATTCGCATCGCAAACCTAAAACCCGTCGAGTGGACCGACGACTTGATACGCTGCCCCGGGTCGCTGCCCGGAGAAGGTAATTTATCATCCCTTCCGTATTTGATTTCCTTTGGCGTGAAATGTGTGTTATTGTGACAAATCTTGTCTAAGTTTAGTTGATGTCGACGACTGTCCACATATGCGGGTAGTGTTGTTTCGGCAATGGTTTATGTCTGTTAGGCTGTTTTCTGAACCTGTTTTTTAACTGATATTATCTGCTATAAATGTTCGCGACTGTACTTGTCTGTGTTAACAATTAATCGAATGTCGTCTATGGTATTCCTGCATGTCTTCCAGTAACTGGTTATATTCGTATCGGATATAGGTCTGGAATAATATAAAAAGAATCCCCTTAGTTCATTTTTGTTGTGTTTTTTGGTGTGTTTTGCTACTGATTTAGTGGTATGTAGTGTTTAATGTTTAAGCATGTTAATTATGTTAGTTTATTTATGTTTAGAACTATTTTGGTGGATGATTACTGTTGTCAAGAAGAATTAGGATGTTTGATCAAGTTAAATGACTGTTACTAGCTGTTTTATTAAACCTATCTGATTTGATTATCAATGCTTAGCTGTGATATCTTAATACTTGTTTAATAAAGATTATAATTAGCGAAGTCTCAGCACGTCTAAAAGTATTCTATGATGTTGATTAGTTAAGTATTCTATGATGTTTGATTGTTAATTAATCACTTATACATAAGTGTGTTGTGTGGAGTTCATATACAGAGTTATGTGATGCAGATACTGGCATATATGGTATAGAGACTGGTATACACCAGATCAAGATTATATATACTAGTATACCTCCATGTATATCATATATGCTTTGAATATTTCATGTATATTAGTCTCTCTCTATGTCTCTATGGGTAAATGTGAGCTCTCACATGTATGAATGCGAATATTTGCTAACTGGGTCTATCGCATATATGGACTGATTGGTTCTCCTTTTAAATCTGAAATTTCACATTTAGGCTAGTTTCTCTGCATTCTGTTTAATGCCTGGTTTGTTCTGCCTCATCCTAATAATTACTACACTTGGGCCGGCATGGCTATTTCCCCTGTTTGCTTCACTGTTTGCTATTCCCCTGAGCCACTGCCTTCTTTTCTTTTCCCTTTCCTCGTAGGTTGCCTTAGGTCTTATTTTGCATTCTTGCCTCTGTTCGCTTTACTGTTTCCTTTCTGTTTCTGCCTATATTTAGCATGAAGTAATTTGTCACTTCATCTTTTTATACACTCTTGACTGCCAGGTTTTCTTGTGCTTTTCTATCTTGTTCTCCATGCGTGTTATGCTTGCTGTCTAAATTTGTTTTCCTGCTGGCTGCCTTCTCTTAGCATCACAATAGTGTTCCCCTTTTTGCATTTCTGCAACTGCCTGCACCCAGGGCCCAGCGACTGCCCTGGGCCAGTTTTCCCTTATGCTCCTTGAGTCATTGTGACATGTTATATGCTCGTTCTAATTATTTGTATCAATCATTGTTTGGGCTCGTACTAATCCTTATCTTTCTTTATCTTTTATATGGCACGCACCGGAGCAAAACGAAGAGTCTCATGGCGAGACTCATCACGAGCTACTTCAAATGGCAACCCGCGTCTATGTGCATCCGCATTCGCGTCCCCGCTTCAAGAATTCCTAGAAAAACAAATAGGACGTCGTCATCCGTCGTAAAGAGCATTTTTAAATCCCATCCTATCTCTTTACTTGCTATTTAGTTATTTGTTTATTGTAATTTAATTACTCTATTTCTGTAATATTTAGGATATCTAGAACAATTAAGTTGCAAATATATAAGTGGGGAAGGTAATCTAAAGTTCATCGCTTAACTTACTTGCTTTTTAAGATTGTCATGCATGTCTAAATAATTTAACTTGCATCATATTTTGTTTCTTATTAAAATCCATAAACAGATTTCTTCCTAAAGAATCATCTTAAAGCACCTCTTAAATAATATTGTACGCAGGTTAGGCAAGATTAATTTAGCTAGCAGTATACCTAACTAGTTGACGATGTCCAGGTGACTGAGGGGTTATCGTATGAGGAGATTCTCATAGCGATAATCGATCGTCAGGTTAGGCGTCTGCGGACCAAGGACGTGGCTTCCGTCAAAGTCTTGTGGCGGAACGAGCTCAGGGAGGAGATGACGTGGGAAGCTGAGGAGGACATGAGGCAGAAGTATCCTCACTTATTCCCCACACCTCCAGGTAATTCACTTTCCTACTTGTAAATTTTCATTGTCATATATGCTTAAGTGTTGTTTTGTGGCCGTATGTAGCATTTGCAAACTGTTTAAGCTTTATCGTTAACTGTCTTGGGAAGGAACATTCGGGACGAATGTTTCTAAAGAGGGGAGAATGTTATACCCTGTATTTTTCCAGAGTATGTACGTGAGGGCGTACGTACAAAAGTTTAGCCTTAAGTAGGCATTAAGGGCGAAAATTGGGCACAACACACAAAACGAATGGTTTTCCGACGAAACGTTTTACAAAACTCGCGTAGGGTAAATTACGGCTATGTCATTTCTAATTTTTGCGGATTTTTCCGAGAGACGAAACATTTTGGACCAACGAGAGGGCGACACTTGTCACCCTCTAGTTGGTGGACGTGAGGCGTCCATTTGGACGATTGGAATGGCTTGTTTTGTCAAGGAGTTGGTAGGATATTTTTGTGTAGTAGATGGATAAGGACACTTGCCTAAATCCTCACCCTACACTTGCATAGCACTTGGCTTCATCTTGGCCATTGGTTGGCCTATAAATACTCCCCTAACTCAAGGTTTTCATCCACAAATCCATTCTCCAAGTCTTGAAAATCCTTCCCCTCTCTTGTTGTGTTTTCGCCCAACACTCCTCCCCTCTTGGATGGCCTTGGCCGAAACACCTCTCCCCTCTAGCCTAGTAGCTCTGGCCGAAACCCCCTTGGTAGAAAGTTATCTTCCAAGTATAGTCACTATTCCAAAATACCCTAGCCCAAATCCCTTATAGTATTTTAGTAGAAGTTGTGTAGAACTTCTAAGGGTTTCTTGGAGCTATCGGAGCGTACAAATTAGGAGCTAAACCTCGCTCAGGATCGACGTTTATACTTGGATAATTTTGGGCTTATCGAGGTAAATACTCTTGTCCTTCTATTGTAATTGGATATTACATATAAAAATAGTATAGACTTGAGTATAAGATACACTGAAGGATATTAAAGAATAGAATTGAACTGTTATCACAGTAGAAGGGTATAAATGAAGAATAATTGAACTGTACTTGCATAGAATTTGTTTCTGATGAACTTGAGCGGCTTGACGGGTAGGAAGTGCTGCCCAATTTTCCGTAGGATAGAGAACCCTACGCTTGAATCGTTTTGAGTAGTCTAGACGTTGATAGACATGTCTGACTATTATAGGTTGATTCTCTGCGCGCGACATATTCGACTTGGCAGGTGGTTTTCGCCGAGAAGGTATGTGATTCTTCCTATACTCTTGAGCATGATATTTTAAATATATATATAGTACGGTGAGCGTCGTGTGTTAATGAATAATAATTTCGGCAATGTCTTTGACTTAAGCACGAATAATAATTACGCAATGTCTTTTGACTTAAGCCGAATAATAAGAATCTTGAAGCATTTCAAAAGAATCTTGAATCATTTTTATGAAGAAATATTTGGTTTTAAACAAAAGCTTAAGAGTTATACTAGCTTTATGGGAAGTTAGGTATAACAACTTAAGAAAGATAAAAAGAATCTGTTTACTTATTTGTTTATAAAAGCCTTCTATTGATTTACGTAAAGTGTAAGTAAGATTGTTTGATAAATAGACATATTATGATACTACGTGTGTTAGTGTCTTGTGATGTTGTGAAAGGGTCATTCTTGTTGTGCTTACGTTGCTAAGCGGTAAGTCCGTTATCTTGTTATTACATCACCTACCCTCGACTTGTTATACAGGGCTTGCCACCTTGATGCGGTCTATACGGCCTATGCGATCTATGTGATTATCGCGGAGTCGGAGTTCCGAGATTGATCATTCGGTGTTTTATCCGTCACGGGGATGCCCTATGCGGTCTGTGTGACTATGCGGTCTATGAGACTATGCGGATCGCGAGTCGAGGAGTGCAGGGGTTAGCTACCCCCGATGCGAGGAATACCTCATGCGGGTCTGTGTGTGACCTATGCGGACTGCGGGAAGTCCAGGACTAGGCACGCATATGATACTATGGGCGATTGGCCTTGCTTCGATCATTCGCGGCCTAGGAAAGACCAGTTACATTATATCTATTTTGCTCTTGTTTATGTTGTGGCACTATGTGCAGTTAAACTGGTTGTATTTGCAAATGGTTTTAAATACTTTGATTTTACTTGATGATTTCTGATTTCACATACTTAGTACCTGTTGTACTGACCTCCTTCGGGGGGCTGCGTTCATGCCGCAGGTAAGGGCAAACAGGTGCTAGATCCACATCCTTAGGATCTTTTGCTTTGGTGTCAGGAGCTCCATCTTCTCCGGAGGCTCGACGTTTGGGTATGATCTCCCTGTTGTTGTATATAGTTTTGTACATTCAGGGTATGGCGGGGCCCTGTCCCGCCATAGTTGTTTATCTTCTTAGAGGTTTGTAGTCCTATTGTATAGTTGGGATGTAACTGCAAAACTATGTTTATATATATATGCCGAAAGGCGACATTTTCTAACATAAAACTGGGTCTCATTTTACAACTGTTTCATGTCTTGTTTTTATATTCCGCTGATTACTCTGATGTATGACTACTTGGGTGCCCGGATAAGGCACCAGTCACGGGCCCCGGAACGGGTCGTGACATCGCGTCCCAGATTGGGCCGGGTAGTATATGCGTCCCTCCATAAAGGGCCGGATTATGTTATGAAAGATAAGTAAGTTATATGGTAATGAACTTGACGATTTTTCCCAAGTATGTACGTAAGAAAGTGACTATAACTTTTATTGAAAATGGGAAAAGATAATAAGGTACGATTAAGTTCATAAGTGGTAATGACACGGCAGAATCTGGTATGTACTTTTTATACTTGCCCCTGTCATTCTTTTGTACAGTTATGATCATTTCTTGTACTTTATTTACATTCCATATTAAATTTTTGTTATCGACCCCGCCGAGGCGTTCATGCCCGCAGGTATTAGGTGCACGGGTTGGTGATCTGTCACGACCCGTTCCGGGGCCCGTGACTGGTGCCTTATCTGGGCACCCAAGTAGTCATACATCAGAGTAATCAGCGGAATATAAAAACAAGACATGAAACAATTGTAAAATGAGACACAGTTTTATGTGAGAAAATGTCGCCTTTCGGCATATATATATAAACATAGTTTTGCAGTTACATCCCAACTATACAATAGGACTACAGACCTCTAAGAAGATAAACAACTATGGCGGGACAGGGCCCCGCCATACCCTGAATGTACAAAACTATATACAACAACAGGGAGAACCGTACCAAAAGTCGAGCCTCCGGAGAAGATGGAGCTCCTGACACCAACGTAGAGATCCTAAGGATGTGGATCTAGCACCTGCTTGCCCATACCTACGGCATGAACGCAGCCCCCCGAAAGAGGTCAGTACAACAGGTACCAAGTATGTGAAACCATAAAGTACTTAAATGAAATCAAAGTATTTAAAACCATTTGCAAATACAATCAGTTCAATTGCACATAGTGTCATATCACAAACAAGAAAAATAATAGATATAATGTAACTGGTCTTTCCTAGGCCGCGAATTAACGAAGCAAGGCTAATCGCACATAGTATCATTATGCGTGCCTAGTCCTGGACTTCCGCACCGCATAGTCACACGTACGCATGAGGTATTCTCGCGCGGTAGCTAACCCCGCACTCTCCCGACTCCCGCAATACGCGCATAGTCTCAGACCGCATAGTTACACCGCATAGGCATCCCCGCGTCGGATAAAACACCCGAATGATCTATCCTCGAACTCCCGACTCCGCATAGTCACATAGGCATCTGCGTGATAGACCGCATCAGTGGCAAGCCCTGTATAACAAGTCAGGTAGGTGATATAATAACATTACAACCGACTTACCGCTTAGCAACGTAAGCAACAAGAATGACCCCTTTCACAACATCACAAGACACTAACACACCTAGCATCATCATATGTCTATTTATCAAACAATCTTACTACACCTTACAGAATTCAATACAAGGTTTTTTATAAACAAATAAGTAAACAGGTCCTTTTATCTTTCTTAAGTTGTTATACCTAACTTCCCATAAAGCTAGTATAACTCTTAAGTTTTGTTTAAAACCAAATATTTCTCTTACATAAAAATGATTCAAGATTCTTTGAAATGCTTCAAGATCTTTATTATTCGTGCTTAAGTCAAAAGACATTGTCGTAATTATTATTCAGCTTAAGTCAAAAGACATTGTCGTAATTATTATTCATTAACACACGACGTCTACCGCATATATATATATTTTAAAATATCATGCTCAAGAGTATAGGAAGAATCACATACCTTCTCGCGAAATCCACCGCCAAGTCGAATATGTCGCGCGCAGAATCAACCTATAATAGTCGACACGCCTATCAACGTCTGACTACTCAGAAACTTTTAAGCGAGGGTTCTCTATTCTACGGAAAATTGGCAGCTCTTCCCTACCCTAAGCTACTCAAGTCTCAGAAAAGCGATCTATGTAAATGCTCAATTATTCTTCATTTACCCTTCTACTGTGATAACAGTTCAATTCTATTCTTTAATATCCTTCAGTGTATCTTATACTCAAGTCTAAACTATTCTTATATGTAATATCCAATTACAATAGAAGGACAAGAGTATTTACCTCGATAAGCCCAAAATTATCCAAGTATAAATGTCGATCCTGAGCAAGGTTTAGCTCCTAATTGCACGCTCCGATAGCTCCAAGAAACCCTTCGAAGTTTCTATCAACTTCTACTTAACTCCTATAAGGGATTTGGGCTGTGGTATTTTGGAATAGTAACTTAAACTTGGAAGACAACTTTTCTACCAAGGGAGGGTAGGTTTCGCTGAGGGCTCAAGGAAGGGGGGGAGAGCCTTGGACGAAAAGCTTATAAGAGAGGGGAGGGATTTTTTTTCAAGACTTGGAGAATTGATTTGTGGATGAAGAAAACCTTCAAGTTAGGGGGGGTATTTATAGGTCAAGCAATGGCCAACCAATGGCCAAGATGAAGCCAAGTGCTAGGCAAGTGTAAGGTGGAGATTTAGGCAAGTGTCCTTATCCATCTACTACACAAATATCCTACCCACTCCTTGACTAAGGGGAGAGGCACAAAAAACGTGCCAACAATGCCCCACTTTGCCGTCCAATGAGGGTGACAAGTGTCACCCTCCCGTTGGTCCAAAATGTTTCGTCTCTCGAAAAAATACGCAAAAATTAGAAATGACATAGCCGGAATTTTTCCTTCGCAAGTTTTGTAAAATGTTTCGTCGGAAAACGATTCTTTTAGTGAGTTGTGCACAAGTTTTCGTCCATAGTGCCTAACTTTAAGGCTAAACTTTTGTACGTACGCCCTCACGTACATACTCTGGAAATACGGAGTATAACATGATCCTTGCTCTTAGGATCTCGGTTCAGTTTTTGGGAAAAAACTCCATTTGCTCCGGAGGCTTATCTCTTGGACGGTTTTCCCTGAGGTTGTAGATTCATGTATATTCAGGGGTATGGCGGGGCCCTGTCCCGCCACTGTTGTTATGTTAAAACTATTAGAGGTCTGTAGTCACATATTGTGGGTCAGTTTGTAAAGGAAAGGAAGCTGCCGTTTATGTATTTACTATCCAGGGAGGTAGCCTTATCGGCTAACCTGTTGATTTTATCTTTGTTGATTTATTTATAAGTTTCATGTATGTTCAGCTGATTATCTCTGATGTATACCTGTAAGGATGCCCAGGTAGGGCACCAGTCGCGGGCCCGGGGTCGGGTCGTGACACATTCGTCCCCGAATGTTCTTAGTCGGTTGTTAAGCTATACAAATTCCTGCGTAGTCTCTTTACTATGCCTATCAATCAATACTCCACAAGACCAACGATGCCACATGTCACGCCCCAAATCCCGGGCCCGTGACTGGTGCCCCTACCTGGGAACCCTTCTACCCATACAACATAAATAAACCGCGGAAGATAAATAACAATCATTTTTTTTAAAACAAAGACAAAGCCGGAAAGGCTTCCGTATAAATATAAATCACCCGAAAGGGTCTACATTGTACAACAATGTAAATACAACTTACACCACTCCAGCCCACATATGAATACAGACCTCTAAGAAGGTGATAACAACTATGACGGGACAAGGCCCCGCCGTACCCCTGAATATACCTAGACATAATGACAAACTCTGGAAATTGGAGCCATCTCAAAATACTGAACAAGGATCCTAAGCTCGCGGATCCACAACTGTGTACCTAGACCTGCGGACATGAACGGCCCACTGAAATTCGATTACAACAAGTACTAAGTATGGAACGGAAATAAAGTACATTAAACAAGATCATAACTGTACAAAAGAATGACAGGGGCAAGTATAAAAATTAAAATACCAGATCCTACCGTGCTATTTTAACTCATGAAATTAATCGTACATTAATCATTCTTTTCCTTCTTTCAATAAGAATTAACATCATATTTTTACATACATACTTAAGAATTCGATCAAGTTTTTCCACATAACTTACATATCTTACATAACATAATTCGGCCCTTTATGGAGGGACTTCTTATTTGGGAGCTTACTTTGATTACCCAAACGTGATAATGTAACCCGACCCATTTGCGGGACACGGCGAAGTCATACAAAAGTCTTCCCACGAAAGTATACTGCCCGGCCCATTCTGGGATACGATAAGGTCATATAGTCTGCCCATAAAGGTATATTGCCCGACCCATTCCTGGGACGCGATAATGTAATATAGTCTGCCCATAAAGGTATACTGCCCGGCCCATTCCTGGGACGCGATAATGTCATATAGTCTGCCCATAAAGGTATCTTGCGGCCCATTCTCGACGCGGTAATGTCATATAGTTCGCCCATAAAGGTATACTGCCCGGCCCATTCCTGGGACGCGATAATGTCATATAGTCTGCCCATAAAGGTATACTGCCCGGCCCATTCCTGGGACGCGGTAATGTCATATAGTCTGCCCATAAATGTATACTGCCCGGCCCATTCCTGGGACGCGATAATATCATATAGTCTGCCCATAAAGGTATACTGCCCGACCCATTCCTGGGACGCGATAATGTCATATAGTCTGCCCATAAATGTATACTGCCCGACCCATTCCTGGGACGCGATAATGTCTCTTTACATAATATTTTAAATCATCTTTTCACTTCTTCTTTAGTCGTTATAACAACTCCCCATAAAGCTATTATAACAACCTTTCACTCTAGAGAACTTAAGACACTTTTATTTCTTTTTACATTAGGGAAAATTAAACCCAAAAGTACTAAGTACATACATACTTAAAAAGAATCATAAAACTCCTTCTCTTCTTAAATCCATAAACTTCTTCTTTTAAAAACTCAAGTTACATAGCTTTCAAAAAAATACTTCAAGTCTCTTAACTTTTAAGAAATCAAGTTTCTTAACTTTAGAAATCAAGTCTCTTATCTTTAGAATATCAAGAAATCAATACTTTCCAAATCAAGTATTCTATACTTTTAAATCAAGTCATTCCTTCCTTTAAGAATCAAGTCCCATAACTTGAAAAATAAAGTCTCTTAACCTTTTAAGAATTTAAGGTTCATAGTCTTAAAAATTCATAACGTAAACTCTTTAAATTAAGTAACATATACTTTTGTGCGTTGTGACTAGGTTATACTTGTTTATAACGATCTTATTAAAGCAGCCATGATCTAGAAAATGTAATACAATTTTGTCTTATCTTAGCTTCTATGCAGATGGAGAATTCTACTCATTTTAATTTAATTGATTGTCGATACATTTTCTTTTATTAACGCTGCAATGGCTTGTTCGATACTTATTCTTATTCGTGCAGTAACTTAGCAAAGTCAACTCGACTCCAAATACTTCCTAACGACTCTTACCAACATCCCCCATAAGACTTGGTAAGAACTTAGGATAACTTAGACGTAGCTTTTACATAAAGTAAATCAACATACATACCTCTTAACTTCTAAGAGTAGAAGGGATCATAAAATAACACCACATGTATATTTCATACATAGAATCATGCCAAAAGAAGGAAGGGGTTCACATACCTCGCGACGATTATCGACAAGTAGCAAAATGCTCCAAAGTACCTTAACTTTGATAGCTATTCCATCCTTTAAGTAGAATACGCTATACGTAGTACTTCAACCTAAAATGAAAATAGCACTTCTATCAACTACAAGCTATCAAGCGTAGGACTTATACCAAATAATGGCCCTCTAATCCTACGGAAAATTGGGCAGCACTTCCTTTGTTTCTACGTACTTTTCCACCTTTTCCAAGGCCCGTATTCATCAACCAACAAGCCACATTTAAGGCACAACCAATAGTTAGTTCCAAAACTTCTACATAAGTTATAACAACTTATTAACAACAATATTAATCCATTATAACATGCAATAGGTGAAGATAACAACGACAATAACCAACGAATTCCATTTGCACCAAATCTGTCCCAAATCGGTTTTAGCCCAAAAAATGGCTCAAACGCTTTTTATTCTTCATTATTTTCTAACACAAGTTCATCCATACATAATAACAATAAGTAATATCCAATTACTTTAAAAGAAGAAGGACTTTTACCTCATTTTTTGCCCAAAAACGCCCCAAAACAGTCCGGTCTTTATTGGTGTGCAGTTTTCGTTTCGCTCCACTTCTTCAAGTTCCAATCACATATATGTACCCCCTACAACCTTAGGAGCAACTTTTCTTTGAATCTCACTTCTAAAGAGTCGACGGAACCCCTAGGGTTTTGGCATCAACTTTCGGCCAAGACAAGTAAAAATGTGTAGAATATTAATCTAGGCTTAGCACTTGGTTTAAGGGCATAATCTTGGAGAAATAAATTGATCAACAATGGTTGTTCTTAGCCAAGGGGCTCTCGAAATTATGGAGCTAAAGGGGAGAAGATGAGAGCTTATTTTTTGGTCTAAGTGTAAAGTGATCCAAGTCTTGCAAGACTTGGATATGTATAGCCAAGTGGAGTGGGACCCATGTCCACTTGTCCCCTCTCAAAATATCTAATTTGTTGTCATTTTAGCAAGACAAGTGGAGGGGTGCCACGTGTCGCCCTCCGATTGGTCCAAAATATTATAATTTTTCGAAGGTCCCCGCGAAATTGTGAAATTCTCGGCGGACCCCATATTATCAATTCCAACACCTTATAATCCAATACTAAGTCCATAAATCCAATTAGAAGTATTATACTCCAAGTTAATAATTTTTCCGTCGTCACATTTTTTCCGAAATTTTCCTTAAGAAAATGTAATTATTCTTTCCTTCCAAAATTCAAATCTTAAATCCTTAATCACGTTCTCAATTAGTAGCCCTGGTATTACGGGGTGTAACACCACACATAGCCACCACATAACATACGTAAACATAACAATGGACCTAAGACGCGTGTATCATCACAATTAACCTCCACTCATGGCCTAAAAGGAATTTTCTCTACGCACATTCATTACTTATAACTATAATCACTATAGTTCTCCTAACCTTTGTTCCTTCCTTTTCTTACTTGTCATACTTTCTCGTACTTCCAAACTTATTTAGTATACGTGCAAAATTTCAAATATTGTTTCTGTTCTCCAATCCTTGGAGTTACTGCCCAAACTTGGCCATTTTGCTACTTGAATTTCCGCTAAGGCTCTTCTCGGCCCTTACGACCTAATTCCGGTGGAACGTGTCCACAAACTCGTACAACGATTAACTAGACATGGACATTGCATCCTCGTGACCCTATCACATAGCGGGACCATTACCAACTGATATCACCCTATTCCATACTACCGGCTGACCCGAAGTGAGTCCATAACCCGACCCATCGTCACACTTAACTTCTCATTCTTAGTCTGAAATAAAATCTTATTGCTCGAGAATGCCTTATATACCTAAGGTCTCGGCGGTTATCAATATTCTTTAGGCTCGAAATTTTCCATGCTCCCAGCCTACCTTATCAGTCCCCCCGTAAACGGGTACAATAACTTCTCATAATCCCATAACTATGTTGTCTTGATCCCAACAACCATTACTTACTCCATACGGATCTCATCCGTACAATTCTCTTAAGCCTACCACATAGCTTAATCTAGTAACATGGCGTTCCATTAAGTTCCTTAACATGACTTTTTAAGGGTTCACTACCCTATCAAATAGCTCATCATTTCTCAATTATCTCAAAATAATACGTAAAACCTCGATGAGAATTCTTTAACTGTTTCATACCTTCCCGATATCTATTTAGTCCTTACCAACACTTGGTAATCTAAAATCATTCTAGGCAACCCATAAATGACCCTCATACATAACTCTGTATAGTTGTATGTCATAATACCAACTATACTACAATCAATACCAACCTGGATACGCAATCCACATAACCCTTCCTGGGTCACTGCTGCCTTTCTCGTAGCTGCAATCAACATAACTCGTTAGGGAGAGACGACCCTAACAACACAACTCTATCGCACGATCTCAGAGTGAGAAGAATAGAAATCAATCCTAAATGTCCTGCAGCCTCCTGATTATAGATGTGGTGCACAACATACCGATAATCAAGACTCTACTAGACACGGTCTGTAGACACTTTACGTGGACTAACTGCTCTGATACCACTTTTGTCACGACCGACCCGGGCCATCGGTACCTACCAGGCACCACTTACGGTATACATCGAGATAATCAATGAACATACATCAAACTTATAAAATAATTTTGACAAGACATAAACAACATGTTAGCCGATAAGGCTACCTCCCTGGACATATATACACATATATAGCCAAAAGCAGTTACATCTCTTTTCCTTTTTCTTTACACAACCTAATCCACAAGATATGACTACAGACCTCTATGATTTTGGACCAATACTTTGACGGGACAAGGCCCCGCCGTACCCCGGAATATACCTAGCCATAATGTCAAGCTCCGGAACATTGGAGCCATCAAAAAAAATGCTGAACCAGGATCCTAAGCTCGCGGATCCACAACTGTGTACCTAAACCTGCGGACATGAACGCAGCCCCCCGAAAGGGTCGATAACAATCTAGAATATGGAACGGAAATAAGGTACAGTAAACAAATCATAATTGTACAAAAGAATGACAGGGGCAAGTATATAAACAAAAATAAATACCAGATCCTACCGTGTCATTACAATCTCGTGAACTTAATCGCACCTTATTATCCTTTCCATTTTTCAATAAGAGTTATAGTTAAATTCATACGTACATACTTAGGAAAAATCGTCAAGTTCATTACCATATAACTTACTTACCTTGCATAACATAATCCGACACTTTATGGAGGGACGCCTTTGATCGGTGTATTTTATATACACCTTTTGAGTCAGTTTTAGTTAGTCTTTTGTCCCGTTTTGCACATATAAGTGTCGTATTAGGATAGTTTTCCTTTCTTTTGAGTCAAAGTGGTTAAAATGGCCAAATGGCGGAAAAGGAGCTAAAAGAGGGCAAAAGAGGAGATGCGGAGCCGAAAGAGAAAATGGCGAACGAGGGTGAAATCCAGACCAGCGCCGCGGCGCCTCCTGCAGTCAAAAGCAGGGGCCGCGGCGCCCACTATTCAGAGAGGCTGCAGAACTCCCAGCGCCGCGGCGCCCCCAGACAGCAGATGCAGGGCCGCGGCGCCTAAACATCCGAGAAGCTACAGAACTTGCGGCCATGCGCTCCGACAGCGAATATCGGGCGCGGCGCCAAAACACCGACGGATTGCAGAACTTCGGCGCGCGCATCTGCAGGCGCGGCCACGCTGAAAAATTAGGTTTTTGGACGAAATTCTGGGCCAGGCCTGAAGGAAAAGAGGGAGGCGGTTTTCAGCCTATAAAAGGAGAACCCTAGGCAGTTTTTAAGGGTTCCCTTTCTTGCACAACACAAGGCTTCTTGCTTAGAGATTGGAGACCATAGTCTA
The DNA here is from genome assembly GCA_029844215.1 of Przewalskia tangutica. Classification (NCBI taxonomy): domain Eukaryota; kingdom Viridiplantae; phylum Streptophyta; class Magnoliopsida; order Solanales; family Solanaceae; genus Przewalskia; species Przewalskia tangutica. Next base: position 59,024,600 of record CM056719.1, read on the forward strand.
GTAATTTCTTTTCCTTTTCTTTTCTTTATTTCAGTTTTTGTATGATGAACCTTGAATTAGTCCTTGTCATATTTATGGCTAGGAACTAATTCTCTTATAGGGCTTTCCATGTTAAATCTCTAGAAACTTTTGTTATGAGTTAATGCATGCTTATGGTTATTTTTCTTATTGTGAGATCTATCCAATATTTGAGTTGAATTCTTGGTAATTAATTGACAACTAATTATCACTATATGATTTCTAATCAGATTCCGAAAGGGGGGGGATTGTGAATATGCTGTAAGTTGGATAGACATTCTTGGATTGGGGATGAAAATACCTCAATTATTTATGTAGCGTTAATGAGAGGCTTAACAACCCTAATTTTGTGCATTGTGCGTGACGGTTAACTAGGTTCTTGTTCTTAATCCTCCTATAGAGTTATCCTTATCACCGAAAGGTAGGTAAGGTGCAATACTGGGGTTGAGTGTTTATATAACCCTAACGGGAGTATAAAACGATTTAGTGAACCTGCTTTCTCCAAAAGAAAAAGACCATAAGTTATTGCATTAATAAGTAGCATAAGCGGATAGAGAGGAGACGTGGAAGCCCTATTCTCATCATCACTGAAGTAAACCCTTTATAGTTAACATAGCTTTTATAATTCTTAGTTATAAACAACAAATCAAAATATCAATTTACCAAATAGATACCAAAAAATAGATAGTTGGTAATTGAACCCTAATCCTTGAGGACGATATTCGGTCTTATCAAGACTATACTACTTGTCACGATAACGTGCACTTGCGTTTAAAGTGTGTGCATCTTAACGCGCATCAAGTTTTTGGCGCCGTTGCCGGGGATTAGGCATAGTTCAATATCAAATTTATCTATTTTTAATTTCTAATTTGGGTTTTATGTATAGTTTTTCTAATCTTTTTTGTTTTATGTATTTATTGTGTGAAAACAAGGGTGCCGTGATCCTTTGTTGGTTTTGATGTATCTCAGGGATCCTGAAGATATGGATTACTACTGTCAATATGATCGAGCTCCAACCATAGAAGAAGAGAGGGAGGAATTGCGAGAAGCCATACTCAGCCTCACTAAATCTCAAGCTCGGTTCATGGACGAAACGAGGTTGGCCATAAAGAAGTTGGAAACGCAAATAGGAGAACTCGCGATCATATTTGGCAGCGAAATGCAAGAAAATCAATCAGCACCTATGGGGGGTGGCAAGCAACTTGAAGGGCCTGAACCACACCCAACTATTGAGGAATCTGGCAAGGTAGTTAGTGTAGCGAAGGAAAAGATTTCAGGGATCCAATTATTGGCCTTCTTGGATTCTGTAGAAATTCTTTTTCCTGCGCCTTTCACAGAAGAAACACCACTAGCTATCACTAATGGCTCCCAAATAGGAATTACATATCATCAAGGGCACCCCCCAGAGTTAAGAGATGTAGAGAATTTCACGGATTCCTACACTATAAAAAGCCTAAAAGACAAACCTATCTTGTATACTTGGGGGATACTTATATGTTTAAGGCTCTTGTTTGAACAAATAGTTATAGGAAAATTGAGACCTATAGCAATAAATCCGCGAATTGCAAGCAGTTCGCAGAAGGGTCCAATAAGCACTCGTACCGGTTAATTGCGTCCGGCTAAAAGACGTTAAAGACAGCGCTTGTTGGGAGGCAACTCAACGTTTTCAATTATGTTAATTTAATTTCTGTCTTTATTTATTTTTATTTTTTTTTAGAACGGTCTCACGGTCTTGGATTCTTGTATCTTTGTTGTGATTGACAGGTATAGGAAAATAAAGCGAAGGACTAAAGTGAGCAAGCCGGGATTTCGAGCGGGTAGCGCGCGAGGCTAGCGGCGCCAAAAGAACTGAGCAGCGCGAGTTGAAGCCGCGCGCCAGAAGCGGCGCGAAAAATTCGTAAAATTTGCCAAGTTTAGCGCCCATGGCAGAAACGAACGCGGCGCGCATAAAGTCCCGAAAGAGTGCAGAAGATCAGCCGCGCTAAAAATGTGGCGCCCGGCGAATCAAAACTTAAAACGCCCAAAAATCAGATTTTCCCCAAATCCAATTTCAAAAACCTAACCCTTCCTTTCCAAAACCCACGAAATTCCAAAAATTTGCCCACAAATCCTCCACAAATTAAACCCAACCACAACCAAAACTCTTAAATTCCTAAAAACCCTTAGTTATCTCAAATAACAAAGCTCCATTCCATAGCTCAAACCACCAATTGAAATAAGAGCAGCTTGAATCTTCTCAGAAAAATGTAATTTTTTTTTCTGTTCTTAAATCCTTTACTGAAGTCACAGGAGGTAGTAGTTTGAAGGAGTATTGTAGTTGAAGTAGTTGGGTACTGAAAAGTTGATTGTGAAGTTTGGAGAGAAGTGTAGAAAATGAGTGTGGGTATTGGGTAGAGAAGTTGAAGTTTGGGGGTGTTGTGTTCGCTGCTAGTTGTTGATTGTATAAGAAACATTGTGCCACTAAATTGAAAGCTCCAGAAATTATTTTAAACCATGGCCACCAGGAAGAGAAGAGGCTCCACATCCACCCCAACCCCACATTACGATAATACTAGGTTTGTGAGCTACGAAGCCTTCCAAAGATACAAAAAGCTTGATACCAGACCCATAATACCAGAAAGGGGAATGGACTACCGGAGGAGTCATATGGGAGGAAGATGTTTATGAGCCCATCCGGCTATGATTGAAGTTAAGGGTGGAGGAGATTCAGAATCAGGAGAAGATAGCACCGATGAACACAACAATAGTGCGTGAATTTTATGCCAACCTTCCTGAGAAGGTGGAAAGGGATGCTTTGTTAGGGAGCTTATGTGGTCGTGATGCAGAGAATGTAAATTCACAATTGAAGGCGGTTGATGTTGAAGAAAGAAGTGATTGGAATCACTTTAGAACATGGTCTAAGATCGACCACATCGATGGAATGCCGCTGCAGACACCGTAGCTACCATGGGGCTGTTTTTGATATTGGAAGAAATGGATCAAGAGCATCAGCAGTGCCAATTCAACAAAGTGGCCAAAGGTTGGCTATATTTCGTCGGCGCGCGTGATTCCATCCACGCACTTCACCAGAGTGCGGAGGATAGGATTAAAGCGGTATATGGAATTATGAGGAATGACGATTGATGTGGGGAGAGAAATAGTGCGAGCATTGAAGAAATCAGCGGGTTGGTGACAACAGTGGATTGGGACACGGTTCACTTATTACCGGTCTACGCCACGAGTGCGGTCCCAAGACTACCAGACACTCATGAGAGAAACCAATCCCGGTGTCTGTGGGATAGTGCACTCTTTCCTGCACTCCAAGCCCCCAAAGAGCGACGGAGTACAACCGAGCGAAGCAACAGCAGAGGCCGCCATGGACGAAGATGAGCCTGAAATAGGGGCTCAATATGAGGCAGGACCTAGCCACCGGCCAACCACAGGAGCAGAACCTCTAACGCCTACGATGGAGCAATTGTTTCAAAATCAGATGGGGATGATGCAGACCTTGGACACAGTAGTACAAGGACAACAATAAACAAGGCAACAAATCAACGAGTTGAGTTTCTTGTTCAACCAATGGTCGATGCATTATCCACCGCCACCACCACCATTTTAGCCAAAGTTTGTAAGTGTCTTATTTATTTTACTGTCTTTGAGTCTACACACATTGGGGACAATGTGTGATTTAAGTTTGGGGGTGTTTTATTTGTGTCATGTTATGTTTTATTTAAGTCTTTTTATTGTTTTTATTGTTCGGTGCACTCTATATTCTCTGGCTGCTAAAATCCTAGCTAGTAACAGGTCCATTCCTTTGTAATCCATATTCTCTGTTCCCGGTCGTGGAACTGAAGGCTCATATATCATGGCGCGATGGAAGCTGCTGCCGTGCTAAACTCTGCTGGGTGGTGGCGTCGCAGAACTCCCGAATGAAACCACCCCAGTGATGATTGGGCACGTGCCCTAGTAACCTCTGCTCTACTCGCGACTCCTCGCCGCCTCTGGGCGGGTTGCCTTCGCGAGGCATAAGCGGTAAGGGAAAGAAATACGTTAGAGGGTCCAACTTATAACACGACTCTAAGCACGATCTCGAGTGAGAAGAATGGAAACCAATCCTAAATATCCTATAGCCTCACGATTATTGGTGTGGTGCAACACACCGATAATCAAGACTACTAGATACGGTCGTAGACACTTTCCGAGGATTAATCGCTCGATACCACTTTTGTCACGACCGAACCGGGCGTGGTCGTGCCTACCGGGCACCCTAGTGATACAACATCAGAGTAATCAGCGGAATATAAAACAAGACATGAAATAACATGAAGTGTGAAACGATTATTCGAGAAAAGTTGCCTTTCGGCATATATATATAAAAACTTTAATCCGAACAGTTACATCCCTTTTACAAACTCTGCCCACAACAGTACTACATACCTCTAAGAATGATATAACAACAATGGCGGGACAGGGCCCATACCACGAATGTAAGTACCTATAACGACGGACTATACCCAAGATAAGCCTCGGAGAAACGGAGCTTCCCAAACGCGTGACCACATGAGCTAGGATCAACACGGTGTACTCTACCTGCGGCATGAATGCGGCCCGAAGGAGGTCGATAACAGTACCAAGTATGTGGCCCGAAAATCAGTAAATGAAATCATAGTAGTCTATATGAAGCAGGATACATATATGATAACCAAACTACAGTTAACAATAAATAAGCAGTCATGTCAAGTCAGGGACTCACGCCCTCAAAGTCATCACTCAAATATAACTATGGGTCTCATGCCCACAACATCAATCATGCCCGTGGAATACCTTCCTCACGCGATCTATGATATAAAAGCACCAAGGAATACACATGAACACCAGGTCCCACCTGTGTCATAATAAAACCGTACGGGGTAAGTAAGAAGGCATAACCGACTACTAAAACCCACAGTATCAACAAAGTCATAAAATGTGACGCCCCGAAACCCGGGCCCGTCACTGGTGCCTTACCCCGGGCACCCTAGTGATACAACATCAGAGAAAACCAGCGGAAATAAAAACTTTACACATGAAATGAGAGACATAAATAAATAAACAGGCCAACCCAACCGCCTTGGTATATATACATAAAACCCGACAGTTATCCTTTTTACAAACCCCGCCACAACTCAAAGGCTGCACTTAAGATATACAACAACTATGACGGGACAGGGCCCCGCCATACCCCTGAATGTACAAGTACCTACAATGACAGGGGACTATACCAAAAGATAAGCCTCCGGAGGAACGGAGCTTCCCAACGCTGAACTGCGATCCTATGAGCGAGGATCAACCAACTGGTGTACCTCTACTGCGGCGTGACGCGGCCCGAAGGTCGATAACGGGTACCAAGTATGTGAAACTGAAAATACTGTAATGAAATCACATTTCATCATTTTATAAAACCATTTCGCAATAAGTAAACAGTTATGTCAAGTAAGGGGACGCATATCCCCAGAATAATCACTCACACATAATTATGGGTCTCACGCCCATAATACCACTCCTGCCCGTGGAACTCATTCCTCACTGCCGGCAGTACATGATGTAAAACAACACCCATATGTGAACCTGAACACTAGATCACGCTGCGTCGTCAAAACCGTCGGGCAAGTAGAATAGCCAACTACCGGTCAAAAGCTAGTCATATCCCATCACGGGCAAGAATGCGGAAGCAACTACGATCCAAAAGCTAGCCACGCAAGTATCTTAAGCTAACGTCTGATAGCCTACCGTCTCACAAGATATGGCCGAGGCAAGTATCTTAAGCTATCTACCGAGGCTACGGTACGAGAAAATGACCGAACAAGTATCTAAAGTGTGCACGAACCACACGTACAAACCAAGCGTGATCGCTCGTCGCGCGGCAAGCTTCATGGATTAGCGGTCCGTGGACTAACGATCGAACCTCACAATGACCGCGTGCCCCGATCTTACCTCGGAAGTCATGACCATGAAACCATCCTCATCGGGCGCGTGCGTGGAACATCCATCACGGCATGTCCAAAGGAAATAAATCGGATAGCCGCCCTCCCAGAGTCACGACGATGCGAAACAACCGATCGATACTCAAAGTGGGACGATACTCGTGGACCACCCAACGCGTCGATATGTCGGTCAATCAATCGGATAATGCCCTCCCGCAGAGTCACGGCGACATCAACAAAACACTTGCACATCAAAGACTATCACAACAAGCGTAGGCAAGTTTAACATACATTCATTTTAATCAACAATCCGGTTTCAAACCCAAAATACTACATACTTTCTTCTTTCAAAAAGACCTCTTTCTACGTAAGAGCCACGTGATACTAATACTGTAGTATATAAAGAAAACACGTTTTACTTTTAAAACCAAATTACTTCACCTTCGTAAAAATCTTTACAAGGCTTTTAAAATCAAGTACTTTATACTTTATAAACCAAGTGCTTTTCTTTTAGAACAACATCAAGTATACTCTTTTTAAAACCCAATTAACTTACTCTTTTCAAAACAAGTAACCTATACTTAAATCAAGTTACTTCTCCTTTTAGAAAACAAGTCGTTATAAGTCAAGTCTCTTATCTTTCAAGATCAAGTCTCTTAACTTTCAAAATCAAGTCGTTTCTTATCAAAACCAAATCTTTCTTTTATCTTCATAAAGTCGTTATAACTAACTTCCCATAAAGCCATTATAACACTTTATGTTTTAAAACAAACAAAAATCGTTTCACACACGTCGCTCTACCGTACTATATAGTTCCACAACAATCATGCTCAAGAGTATAGGAAGAATCACATACCTTTAGCTTAAACCACAAGCCAAGTCAAGTATGCGCGCGTAGAAAGATCCACCTATAACAACCACAATATATAAATCAACTTCTAGCACTCTCGTAGAATATTCTAAACACAAGATTCCTTATTCTACGTAAATTTCTGACACCTCCCGCTATCACATAAATCTCCTCCTAACCGGGCCCGCTACTGTGCCAACAACTCCCAGGGATTACACGCCTAACCGGACGTGTTCAAACATCTTCACAATAATACTTACACAAGTCTACGTAATGCAGTCAATGTAAATACGATTCAATCCTTTATAATCATCCTTCCAATATAATATACTCAAGTATAACTACTACAACATGTAATATCCAATTTGATAGGGGGCGTAGATCGTTACCTCGATAAGCCCAAAAATTATCCAAGTTATAAGTCGATCCTGAGCAACGTTTAGCTCCAATCCTTACGCTCCAACCCGCTCCAAGCGACCCTTAGAAGTTTCTAAACAACTTCTCTAAAAACTTCCACCAAGGAAGATTTTTCTAGGGTTTCGTTTCTGCTATTGGAATAAAGTAGTATTTCAGCTCTAGTATTGAAATAACTTTGGAATACTACTAGGGATACTAGGCCAAGGTATTTGGGATAATACAACAATACACCAAGTATTTTCTACACAAGAGGGGAGGGACGAAATCTACACAAAGGGAGGGAAAACATTTGCTTTGGAAAGCTTTCAAGTGAGGATGATTTTACTCTTCGCCAAGAGGTATTTATAGAAGAACCGGGCCAAGATCAATATAAGTGTAGGGTCAAGATTGGGCCACGTGTGTGTGGGTCCCACCATACCACATGGCCAAACGAAATGGTGCCAAGTGTGAGGGCCAAATCGGCGAGGACAGTGGCCTAGCCATCATCACCTATTCGACCAAGTGCCACAAGGGGTGACACGTGTCGCCCCAATTAAATCGTCAAAATATTTCGTCTTCGAAAATATCCAAAATCCGGAAATCTCAAAAACAAAGCGGGCCCCCACAAAACAGTAAATTTCTCAGTGGGTCCACGTGACCATTTCGAAAATAAAACCTCAAAATTCTAATATAATCCAAGAAGTCCAAATACCAAATCGGGAATCCAATTCCATTAACGAACCTTTTTCTTCACAAAACCGGAACTTTTAGTCGAAAAAATCACATCTTCCTTTCTTTCCAAAATTTACATCGTATTCTCGTGCGTCGCCCTCACATACATACCACGGAACTACGGTATAACATTCTTCCCCCTTAGAAACATTCGTCCGAATGTTCCTTCTAAGTCTCCAAACGAGCGTGTCAGTATAGTCTTCACTACTATACTTACGAAACCAATCACGCCATCAATGGCCATAGTATAACATACAAATCCAAGCTAACGAGGAAATCATTTCTAATCTCACAACACTCCTACTAGCTTCAATTTACTCTAAGGCCTATCTCGGCCTTCACGATCCGATTCGATCGAACACATCCCGAACTCATACGATGGTTACCTAAACTTGGGCTAGCACCTCGTGACCCTACCACCGGCGGGACCACCCGAACCGACCCCACTCAATCCGGTGCGGGTTGACCGCGACTTCAGCCTCGGCCGACCCATCGCGCCCAATCTCTCGTTCCCGATCCGAACAATCTTACTAATTCACGTCATGAAAGCTACCACTTCCATCTTACACTACCCATGGAATTATCACACCAACATAATGCTATCGAACATAATAATTAAAAAATATACTTATCTTAATACAAATGCATACTAGTCTCTTAGAGGTCAAGGATATACGATATCACAAAAACAAATAAGCGATTTCAAGGACCGCTATAATCGGGAACTTCCACCACGACCCACCGCCTGCCGTATATGAACACCGCTTAGCTATCGAAGGCGAAGAACCCGCAACAAATCCCGAAGGCTGAGTCTCAACATCCGCGCTACCTCTGGTAGGACAATTTCTCGCAAAATGGCCCCGCTGGCCACATGTAAAACAAGTCCTCTGACACTCCCCCGAATGGGGTTTACCACACTGGTTACACTTAGGTCGGGGTGGCTTCCTCCGCCCGACTCCAACTCGCAAAACTGAACCTCGAGCCACGACCGCTCCGAATACTCTGGAGGCCACGAAGGCGTGAGGACCACTGCATCTGGCGGCGGCGTATAACTAGTCTGCTGCTGAGGCGGTCCGCCTTGAAAGTTACCAAAGGACCCTGCTGTCCTGGCCCTCTTCTGCTGATATTGGTCAATCCGTCGGTCTCTCCGTGCCTCACACCCTAGTGCATGAGCCTGCATGCGGGCGATGTCCATGCCCGGCTGAAGCGATACACCCGAACAAGACTCTGCCAAGTAGTCATCAAGCCCTGTGACGTAGCGGTGCACTCTGTCCTCCATATTAGCTACTAACGCAGGGACATATCGAGCCAACGAGTCGAACTCTACGTTGTACTCCCGAACTGTGCGTCCTCCCTGTCTCAGCATCAGAAACCTGTCGGCCCGTGCCCTCCTCATCTGCGGCGGCAAGAAATGGCTGAGAAATGCCTCCGAGAACTCGTCCCAAACAGCTGGGGGCGCATGCTCCCCCCGGGACAGCTCCCATGAATCAAACCAGTCGACTGCGGTATCACGCAGCCGATGCGAACCGAAAATCACGGACTCGGTCTCCGAAGCCTTGATCACTCGCATGATCCTCTGTAACTGACGGATGAACTCCTGCGGATCATCCTCAGGCCTCGACCCGTAGAACTCTGGCGGGATCTGACTCGTAAAATCCGTAGCCTCAAACTATCCGATCTGGGATGAACTACGGGGCTCCGGGCTGGGCTGCTGCGTCGGCCTCTCGCCGTGTCGCCACGATCACGGCGATGGCGGGCCATCTACTTGTAACCCATCTCCTCTGCTCCAGGCTGTAGGACTGGAGGCTCAGGTACCGTGGTCTCTGCAGCCACTGCTGCGGCTCTAACCTCTCTTTGAAATTTGTGGCGTCGCAAAACTTCGCCGTCAAGAACTATCTCGGGTAATGGCCGGCTGCGCCTCGTACTCCTCTGTGTCCCACTAGCAGCTCCCACGGCTGCCTTTCCCTTCTGGGCCCGGGTTGCATTGCGCGGAGTCATAACTGGCAGAAAAGAACTCGTCAGAAGTAGTACAACTTACAACATCGCTATAAGGAACGATATCATAGTGAGTAGAATAGAAACCAATCCTAAATGTCCTGCGCACCTCACGATTATAGATGTGATGCAACACACCGATAATCAAGACTCTACTAGACACGATGCAGACACCTTCCGAGGATTAATCGCTCGATACCACTTGTGGCGCCCGAAACCGGGCGTCACGGTGCCTTACCGGGCACCCTGGTGATACAACATCGAGAAAACCAGGAAATAAAAACTTTACACATGAAATGAGAGACATAAATAAATAAGCAGGCCAACCCAACCGTTGCCTTCGGTATATATACATAAAACCCGAGCAGTTATCTTTTTACAAACCACACTTGCCGATTACTCTGCACTTAAGATATACAACAACTATGACGGGACGGGGCCGCCATACCACGAATGTACAAGTACCTCTGATGACAGGACTATACTAAAAGATAAGCCTCGGAGAACGGACTTCACGCCGAATGCGATTCTATGGCGAGATCAACCAATCGGTGTACCTCTACTGCGGCATGAACGCGGCCCAGGAGGTCGATCAACGTGCAGTATGTGGCGAAAATCGTAATGAAATCACATTTCATCATTTTATAAAACCATTTCGCAATAAATGCAGATTATGTCAAGTAAGGGACGATATCCCGAATAATCACTCACACATAATTATGGGTCTCACGCCCATAATACCACTCTGCCGTGGAACTCATTCCTCACTACCGGCGGTACATGATGTAAAACAACACCCGTATGTGAACTCGAACACTAGATCACACTGCGTCATCAAAACCGATCGGGCAAGTAGAATAGCCAACTACCGGTCAAAAGCTAGTCATATCCCATCACGGGCAAGGTACGGAAGCCAACTACGATCAAAGCTAGCCACGCAATGGCGCCGAGGCAAGTATCTTAAGCTAACGTCTGATAGCCTACCGTCTCACAAGATATGACCGAGGCAAGTATCTTAAGCTATCTACGGAGGCTCTGGGTACGAGAAAATGACGAACAAGTATCTAAAGTGTGCTGAACCACACGTACAAACCAAGCGTGATCGCTCGTCACCGCGGCAAGCTTCATGGATTAGTGGTCCATGGACTAACAGTCTGAACCTCACAATGACCGCATGCCCCGGCATCTTACCTCGGAAGTCATGGCCATGAAACCATCCTCGGGCGCGTGCCCGTGGAACATCCATCACGTCGGCGTGTCCAAAGGAAATAAATCGGATAAGCCACTCCTGCAGAGTCACGGCGATCTGAAACAACCGATCGATACTCAAAGTGGACGCATACTCGTGGACCACCCAACGTCAGTATGTCCAGTCAATCAATCAGATAGCCGGCCCTCCCAGAGAGTCACGGCAGTACATCAACAAAACACTTGCACATCAAAGACTATCACAACAAGCATAGGCAAGTTTAACATACATTCATTTTAATCAACAATCCGGGTTTCAAACCCAAAATACTACATACTTTCCTTCTTTCAAAAAGACCTCTTTCTACGTAAGAGCCACATGATACTAATACTCGTAGTATATAAAGAAAACACGTTTTACTTTTAAAACCAAATTACTTCACCTTCGTAAAAATCTTTACAAGGCTTTTAAAATCAAGTACTTTATACTTTATAAACCAAGTGCTTTTCTTTTAGAACAACATCAAGTATACTCTTTTTAAAACCCAATTAACTTACTCTTTTCAAAACAAGTAACCTATACTTAAATCAAGTTACTTCTCCTTTTCCGAAAACAAGTCGTTATAAGTCAAGTCTCTTATCTTTCAAGATCAAGTCTCTTAACTTTCAAAATCAAGTCGTTTTACTGTCAAAACCAAATCTTTCTTTTATCTTCATAAAGTCGTTATAACTAACTTCCCATAAAGCCATTATAACACTTTATGTTTTAAAACAAACAAAAATCGTTTCACACACGTACGTCTACCGTACTATATAGTTCACAACAATCATGCTCAAGAGTATAGGAAGAATCACATACCTTTAGCTTAAACCACAAGCCAAGTCAAGTATGCCGCGCGTAGAAAGATCCACCTATAACAACCACAATATATAAATCAATTTCTAGCACTCTCCGTAGAATATTCTAAACACAAGATTCCTTATTCTCTGAAATTTGCAAAGACCTCCCCGCTATCACATAAATCTCCTCCCCTAACCAGGCCCGCTACCAGGCCAACAACTCCCAGGGGATTACACGTCTAACCGGACGTGTTCAAACATGCTTCACAATAATACTTACACAAGTCTACTGTAAGTACAGTCCAATGTAAATACAGTTCAATCCTTTATAATCATCCTTCCAATATAATATACTCAAGTATAACTACTACAACATGTAATATCCAATTTCAATAGGGGGACATAGATCGTTACCTCGATAAGCCCAAAAATTATCCAAGTTATAAGTCGATCCTGAGCAACGTTTAGCTCCAATCCTTACGCTCCAACCCGCTCCAAGCGACCCTTAGAAGTTTCTAAACAACTTCTCTAAAAACTTCCACCAAGCTAGGAAGATTTTTCTAGGGTTTCGTTTTACGGCTATTGGAATAAAGTAGTATTTCCGGGCTCCTAGTATTGAAATAACTTTGGAATACTACTAGGGATACTAGGCCAAGGTATTTGGGATAATACAACAATACACCAAGTATTTTCTACACAAGAGGGGAGGGGGACGAAATCTACACAAAGGGAGGGAAAACATTTGCTTTGGAAAGCTTTCAAGTGAGGGATGATTTTACTCTTCAAGCCAAGGGGTATTTATAGAAGAACCAAGGGCCAAGATCAATATAAGTGTAGGGTCAAGATTGGGCCATGTGTGTGTGGGTCCCACCACACCACATGGCCAAACGAAAATGGTGCCAAGTGTGAGGGCCAAATCGGCGAGGATTGTGGCTAGCCAACATCACCTATTTCGACCAAGTGCCACATGGGGTGACACGTGTCGCCCCAATTAAATCCAAAATATTTCGTCTTAGAAAATATCCAAAATCTGAAATCTCAAAAACAAAGCGGGCCCCACAAAACCGTAAATTTCTCCCGTGGGTCCCACGTGACCATTTCTGAAAATAAAACCTCAAAATTCTAATATAATCCAAGAAGTCCAAATACCAAATCTGGGAATCCAATTCCCATTAACGAACCTTTTTCTTCACAAAAACCGGAACTTTTCCGTCGAAAAAAATCACATCTTCCTTTCTTTCCAAAATTTCTGTCGTATTCTCGTACGTACGTCCTCACATACATACCCTGGAACTACGGGGTATAACATAAAATGTATCACGAGGTTTGTCTAGACCGCCACATGATCGAAGCTGGCCACTCGACCGCAGTATCAAATGTGCGCGTCTAATCCTGGAACTTCCGACTCATTGTCACGACCGACCGGGCGCGGCGGTGCCCTACCAGGCACCCGTTCTGTATACATCATAGAATAGCAGCGGAACATACACAACATAAACACATGTGTAAATAATAAAAATCACAGGCTAGCCGATAAGGCCGCCTTCCATCATATAAACATAATCAAAAGTACAACTTAGTTCTTACAGCCCAACCACATATGTGAATACAGACCTCTAGGAATAATAACTGTGGCGGGACATGGCCCCGCCATACCCCTGAATGTACATAAATCTACTACATCAGGGAAAGACTGTACCAAAAGAAAGACAAGCCTCCGGAGAATGGAGCTTAGGCGTCGATAAGTGATCCTAAGAGTGAGGATCCACCACCGCTTACCGCTTCCTGCGCGTGACGCGGCCCCGAGGAAGGGTCGATTACACAATATGTACTAAGTATGTAAAGCGGAAAATCGTAATCACAACATAAGTTTAAAACAAAGCCGAAGACATGTATGATAACAGAATTACAGTACACAGTGCCTTACTAACAATGAGAGTAAATCAAAGGAATACATACAACATCACAATAGGAGACTCCCGATCAAATCACGGGTAGCGAACCCATAGAAACAGGTGGTATAACGTCTTAGGGTTCTTACCCCTCATTTATACTCTTACCACAGGCGGGTGGTATAACGTCTTGGGGTTTTGCCCCTCATTTATACTCTTACCCTGGAAAAGGTAATAAAACAGGTGGTATAACGTCTTGGGGGTTTACCCCTCATTTATACTCTTATCCTGGAGAAGGTGGTATAGCGTCTTGGGGGTTTACCCCTCACTTATACTCTTACCCTATCTCAACCGGCCATCATACAGTAAATAAGCAAGTTAGAAATCCCCCTAACTTCTTATTAGTCTTATTCGTCTACACTCTCATTTTAGTTTACTTAAGGCACTAATGTGTCTTTTATAAAAATCCGGGAATCTAACACAAAGTACTACGTACTTCAACCTTTTAAAAATGACTCATTTTCATATAGAACTTCCAAGATACTATAAACCGTAGTATCAAGTCAAAATCTCTTTTCAAGACAAGTCACAATACCTTTAGACATAAAGTTAGGTTTCTAAAATCAAGTGACACCTTTTATTATAAAACCTTAGGCGATTGATGCCTTAAAATCAAATTGCCTTTTCATTAGAACAAGTCATTTATCTTTCCATAAAGCAAATATAACCAACTCCCCATAAAGTCGTTATATTCACTTTATACCTTAGCCAAATACAATTTCCTATCCAAGGGACTTATACGTTTAAAACGGAACAAGTATCACATACTTTAAAACTCTTCAAGTCCCTTAACTTTAATAAAACATTAGACATCCTTAATACTTTCAAAGAAGTGAGTTAATCTCCTAACTCACCCGACTTGGCCATTTAATAAACTAGTAAAGGATATCAAGCTCTTGTACGTCTACCGTACTATATACGTGTAACTAGTCATGCTCAAAGGATAGGAAAAGTTCTACATACCTCGCCGGGTCGAACCACTTGCCAAGTACAAAGTCCCGCCCGTAGTATGTCAACCTATAATATTCACAATACGTCTATTAAGGCCTTACTTCAAACGTAGAATATTATAAGTGTCAAGTCGCTAAATTCTACGGAAAATCGGACGGACCTCCTTTGTTTTTACTAACTTGCCACCTTTTTCAAGGCCGAATACAATAACCAAACACGCCACATTTAAGGCACAATCAAAGCAATTAATCAATAGGGGATTACACGCCTACTAGACGTGTAAAATTCCGCCCCAAAACGATAACAAACTAACACAAACTATAAGTCCAAATTCGGCCACCTTGAGTTCAACAATACCAATTCTTAACCAATTTCCATTTCAATCCAAATTGGTAGCATAACATGATATCAAGTCGCATTTGATTATAATAACCATAATCTTCAAGTAAGTAACATGCGACGATTTCGAATAAACGACCAATTAGTAATCCAATTTTCAAGTGGCTTGTATAACATTTCGGATTTAGCTACAAGCAATCCATAATACTTATAACTTCAACCTATCAACTTCATGCTAGCAACAAGTAAAGCTAACAACAACAATATAAATATGTAATCTTGTAACACCTTTAAAAGACAAGATTATACCTTAACGATTCTTAATCCAACTCCAATCCGAAGTCGCTCCTTAGTAGTTTAGAGCCTCTCCAAGACACTTCATTCCGCTTGTTGAGACCCTTAGAACAACACCAACAATTATCCTTCAAATCTCCAAACAAAACCTAGAAAGACCATTAGGTTTTCGTTTTGCGACTAACCCGTAAACTATCTTTTTCCAAGATTTTTCTATTTAGATGTGTTTACAATACACCTAAGAACCTTGGTTTAAAGTGTGGAGCTAAATGGATCACAAACAAAGATTTTTTTTTGTGTGGAACCCGAGAGCTCAAGCTCTATGTTCATCCAATTTTTCAAGAAATTTGCTAAGTGTTGGCACTAGTAGTGCTACTAGTAGTAATATAAAGGGTCATGGAGGGACAAGATGCAACCATTTGGGTGGCTAGGATGAAGTCTTAGAAAATATCAAGACTAATTAACCTTTGACTTAGTCAACATTCTCATGCTACTCAAGTTGCAAGACTTGTCTTGCAACAAAGGTCCAATGACCCTCTTGCCCTTGCACAATTCGACCAAGGCATCACATAAGGGGGGGGTGACACGTGTCGCCCTCCCATTGGTCATAGTAATACGTTTTCCGACAATTCCATAATTCCGATAAATTTTTATAAGTCTCAGATCTTAACACTTGTGAGTTCTTACGTACGATCTTAAGATATGTCCTGTAAATACGGGGTGTAACATTCTTCCCTCCTTAGAAACATTCGTCCCCGAATGTTCTTTCGGAGTCAAACTTATAATTAGCGACATAGTTTCCTTTCACAACCCCGACATACCAAAAATGCCACACATGGCCACATAATAGCATTTAAGCAAAAGAGATACATCAATTAAAACTTGACAAGTAAGGGAAGATGAATTACCTGAAGGTATAGGAAATAAGTGAGGATACTTCCTCTACATGTCCTCCTCCGCTTCCCAAGTCATCTCCTCCCGGTTATCATTTCTCCATAGGACTTTGACGGAAGCTACATCTTTGGTCATGATCGCTGACACAGCGATCGAGTATCGCTATGGGACTCTCCTCATACGATAACCCCTCTGTTACCCGGACCTCACTGGTAGGGAAAACTCTCGCTGGATCTCTGATACACTTCCTCAACATAGAAACATGGAAGACCGGATGTACCGCCTCTAACTCTGATGGTAGATCCAACTCATAGGCAACCTTGCCCACTCTACGGACGATCTGGTAGGGCCCAATGTACCTTGGGCTGAGTTTCCTTCTTCTACGAATCTCATCACACCGCCGTGGGTGACACCTTCAAGACCCAATCGTCTGCACCAAACTCCAAATGCCGCGCCGATTATCCGCGTATGACTTCGCCGACTCTAAGTCGCTATGATCTCTCTGGATAAGCTTCACCTTATCCACAACTCTTTGTACCAAGTGCGCCAACTAACTGTACCTCGCCCACGTCGAACCAACCAATCGGCGACCTGCATTTCCGCCCATATAAAGCCTCGTATGGCGTCATCTGTATACTGGAATGGTAGCTGTTGTTATAAGCAAACTCCACAAGAGGCAAATGATCCTCCCAGCTACCACTGAAATCAATCACGCAGGCTCGCGGATATCCTCGTGTATGCGGATAGTGCGCTCTGCTGCCGTCGATCGAGGATGAAATGCGATCGAGACTCACCTGTGTCCCTAAACCCTTCTGGAAAGACCTCCAGAAGTTAGCCGTAAACTGGGCTCCCCTATCAGATATAATCGACACCGGGACACCGTGCAGCCTCACAATCTCTCTGATGTACAATCTGGCATAGTCCTCGGTAAACGTCGTCATTTGGAAGGAAATGGGCTGATTTCGTCAGCCTGTCAACAATAACCCAAATGGAGTCGTACTTCCTCTGAGTACGAGGTAACCCTGTAACAAAGTCCATGTTGATCATCTCCCACTTCCAAGTCGGAATCTCAATAGACTGCAATAATCCACTGGGCCTCTGGTGCTCGACCTTAACCTGCTGGCAATTAGGACACTGTGCAACAAAACATGCCACGTCCCTTTTCAGGCCATCCCACCAATACAAACATCTGAGGTCATGGTACATCTTGGTTGACCCCGGATGAATAGAATATTGAGCGCTGTGTGCCTCCCCCAGAATCTGCTGACGAAGTCCTGACACATCGGGAACACACAACCGGCCCTCAAATCTCAGCACCCCATCAGGCGCTACCTCGAATAGACTTTTCTCCTCCCGAAGAGCTGCATATCGATATCGTACCAACACTGGGTCCTCAAATTGTCGCCTCTTCACCTCATCAACGATGGAAGACTCGGCAACCTCACGAACTCGTACCCCGCTATCGTCGGTATCGATCAATCGAACCCCAAGGCTCGCTAACTCGTGGATCTGACGGACCATGTCCTGTCTCTCTGGTTGTACCTCTGACAGGCTCCCCATCGATCTACGACTCAAGGCATCAGCAACTACGTTGGCCTTCCCCAGATGGTATAGAATATCAACATCATAATCTTTCAACAACTCTAACCACCGTCTCTGTCTCAAGTTCAGCTCCATTTGCCTGAAGATATACTGGAGGCTCTTGTGGTCTGTATAAATATCCACATGAACCCCGTACAAATAATGCCTCCAAATCTTCAAGGCGTGAATAACCGCGGCCAACTCTAAGTCATGGGTAGGGTAATTCCTCTCATGCTTAGAATCGCCGAAGCATAGGCTATAACCTTGTCGTGCTGCATCAAAACACACCCTAACCCGATACCCGAGGCATCACAATAGATCACGTACCCGTCTAACCCCTCAAGAAGAGTAAGAACTGGAGCTGTAGTCAACCTTTTCTTCAGCAACTCGAAACCCTTCTCGCAAGCCTCTGTCCACAGGAACTTGGCTGCCTCGAGTCACCCTAGTCAATCTTTGAAATCGAAGCAAGCGCTCCACAAACCTACGATAATAACTCGCGCCCTAAGAAATCACGCACTCGGCCTGAGTAGTAGGTCTCGCCAAGACTTGATCGCCAATCTTCGCCAGTATCTACCCGAACACCATCACCGATAATATGCCCGGGAATGCCACTGAGGCCAACCAAAACTCACACTTGGAGAACTTGGCGACAATCGCTGCCCGAGAATCCCAAGTACAATCCTCCGATCTGCGTGCTCTGCTCGCCCATGAATACACCAGATGTCATCAATGAATACAATCACAAATGTATCCAAAATGGCTTGAACACGGTTCATCAAATCCATAAATCTTCGCTGAGCGTTGGTCAAACCGAAAGACATAACCACAACTCATAGTGCCCATACCGGTCCTGAATGCGATCTTTGGGATGTCCGCTCTCGAAATCGAACTCGATGATAACCGCATCGCAGTCTATCTTTGAGAAACACCTCGCACTCGCAATCGTCAAACAAATCATCAATCCTGGGGAGGGGGTACCTATTCTTAATGGTTACCTTATTCAGCTGCCTGTAATCAACACACATACGCAGCGTCCCATCCTTCTTCTTCACGAACAAAACCGGCGCTCCCCAGGGAGATACACTAGGCTTGATAAAGCCCTTCTCCAGCAAGTCTTTCAGCTGGTCCTTCAGCTCCCTCAACTCAGCAGGTGCCATCCTGTATGGCGGAATGGAAATAGGTCGAGTGTCTGGCAACGTGTCAATACAAAACTCAATCTCCCTCTCAGGAGGGATGCCCGGAAGATCATCTGGGAACACATCTGGAAACTCCCTAACCATCGGTATCGATCAAGAACTGCACCTCGGCCTGATCAAATACCCGAACGGATGATAGATGTACCTCTCGCACCATCTTCCTAGCCTTGAGGTAAGAAATAAACCTACCTCGACGATCTTTGTGTTGCCCTCCACTCGATAATCGCTCGCCAGAAATCGAACCGAACCAACTCGCTTCTACCAACGTTGGCATAACAAGAAGCCAACCAGTCCATACCCATAATGACATCAAAATCTGTCATCTCCAGCTCTATCAAGTCTGCAAGGGTCTGACGACTGTAAATATAAACCGGACAACCTCTGTACACCCGCTCAGCTAACACCGAATCTCCCATAGGCGTAGCTACCTCAAAAGGCTCTATCGACTCCGGCTCTATCCCGATTCTACCCGCAATAAGAGGGGACACATAGGACAAGGTAGAACCTGGATCTATCAAAGCATAAACATCACAGCCTGAAATCAGTAATGTACCTGTGACGACGTCAGGGGAAGCCTCCTGATCCTGGCGGCTGGCTAGAGAATATATGCGGTTCTGGGGACCGCTAGAACTGGAACCACCACCACGACCTCTACCGCGGCCTGCCGGTCCGTGAGTACCCTGCCCTCCGGGGCGCATAACCACAGAAGGAGAAGAAGACCCAGAATGATCCCGCTGGCTGCATCAGACGCCCGTACGCCCCTAGACGGACAATCTCTCCTCAAATGGCCCTGCTGGCCGCACGAGTAACAAGCTCCCGAAGCTCTGCGACACTCGCCCTGGTGGAACCTACCGCATCGAGCACACTGAGGTGTGGATGGTCCCGATCGGTGACGGCCTCGCCTCCCGAAATCCGAAGTCCCGAGCCCACGACCGCTCTCGACCGACTGGCTGCTCAGACCTCTTTCCAGAAAACCGCGAAGGAGCACTCTGTCCGACCGGAAAGTGGACTGGTTCACGAGGCCGCCCGCCTCGAAATCGCCTCGAGACTCGATGTCACCGCCTCTTGGGCTGGCCTGAGTCAATCTGGTCCTCCCTCTCTCTATCCTCTATCCCCTGCGCATAGGCCTGCATCCGGGCGATGTCCATACCGGGCTGGAAAGCCACACCCAAGCATGCGGTAATCATATGACGGTCAAGCCCTATCACATAACGATGAACCCTATCCACCATGTCAGCTACAATAGTATGCGCATGTCTGGCCAAGGAGTCAAACTCCAAGCTATACTCCCTGACAGTCCTCCCGTTCTGCCTCAAGGTCAAGAATCTGCACCCGGCTCTCCTCATCTCGGGAGGCAAAAGTGATCCATGAAGGCCTCTCAGAACTCCTCCCAAACACCGGAAGAGCATCATCACCTCGAAAGCAACCACGACTCAAACCAGTTCAACGCAATATCGCGCAACCGGAAGAGGCTAGCGTAATGCACTCGGTCTCTGAAGCCCTAAGAACTCGCATGGTCCAGTAGAGCCGAATGAACTCCCCGGATCCTCATCGCACTTGAACCATAAAACTCGTGGATGACATCCCGGAAAATCCCTAATCCGCAAACCGCTCGGCTCACAGGGTGCCGCCTCGCTCATTGCCGCTCGACTACTATATTGGTCAATAACCGACCGCCCCGTAGTCTCTATACTCGCACCGGCCGGGAACGGAGGGTCTGCATCGAACCTCTGGAGCTACCGCCTCGGCCTCTAAAACCGCAGCGTGGCTGAACTCGCCACCCGCCACTACCTCGTGCATAGTCGTGCACGAGCCCGTAACCTCTCGAGCACCGCCAGCGCCTCGCCGCCGCTTGCCCTTCGGCCCCTGGTAGCCTTCCGTGGAGGCATAGCTGTTTCATAAGAAGAGGTCAGAGAGGATTCAACCTAATAAGACAGCTCTAATGCATGATCTCAGAGAGAGAAGAATGGAAACCAATCCTAAATGTCCTGCAGCCTCCTGATTATAGATGTGGTGCACAACACACCGATAATCAAGACTCTACTAGACACGGTCTGTAGACACTTTCCGAGGACTAACTGCTCTGATACCACTTTTGTCACGACCCGACCCCGGGCCGCGACTGGTGCCCTACCTGGGCACCCCGTTCAGGTATACATCAGAGAATAGCAGCGGAACATACACAACATAAACACATGTGTAAATAATAAACATCACAGGCTAGCCGATAAGGCCGTCTTCCATCATATAAACATAATCAAAAGTACAACTTAGTTCTTACAGCCCAACCACATATGTGAATACAGACCTCTAGGAATAATAACTGTGGCGGGACAGTTCGCCATACCACGAATGTACATAAATCTACTACATCGTGGAAAGATCACTAAAAGAAAGACAAGCCTCCGAGAATGGAGCTTAGGCGTCGATAAGTGATCCTAAGAGTGAGGATCCACCACCGCTTACCCTTCCTGCGGCGTGAACGCAGCCCCGAGAAGAAGGGTCGACACAATATGTACTAAGTATGTAAATCGAAAGTATCAGAATCACAAGATTAGTTTAAAACAAAGCCGTAGACTTGTATGATAACAATTACGAAGACACGTGCCTTACTAACAATGAGAGTAAATCAAAGGAATACGTACAACATCACAATATGAGACTCCCGATCAAATCATGGGTAGCGAACCCATAGAAACAGGTGGTATAACGTCTTAGGGTTCTTACCCCTCATTTATACTCTTACCCTGAAGCAGGTGGTATAACGTCTTGGGGTTTTGCCCCTCATTTATACTCTTACCCTGGAAAAGGTAATAAAACAGGTGGTATAACGTCTTGGGGGTTTACCCCTCATTTATACTCTTATCCTGGAGAAGGTGGTATAGCGTCTTGGGGGTTTACCCCTCACTTATACTCTTACCCTATCTCAACCGGCCATCATACAGTAAATAATCAATTTAGAAATCCCCCTAACTTCTTATTAGTCTTATTCGTCTACACTCTCATTTTAGTTTACTTAAGGCACTAACAGGTCTTTTATAAAAATTCGGGAATTTAACCCAAAGTACTACGTACTTCAACCTTTTAAAAATGACTCATTGTCATATAGAACTTCCAAGATACTATAAACCGTAGTATCAAGTCAAAATCTCTTTTCAAGACAAGTCACAATACCTTTAGACATAAAGTTAGGTTTCTAAAATCAAGTGACACCTTTTATTATAAAACCTTAGGCAATTGATGCCTTAAAATCAAATTGCCTTTTCATTAGAACAAGTCATTTATCTTTCCATAAAGCAAATATAACCAACTCCCCATAAAGTCGTTATATTCACTTTATACCTTAGCCAAATACAATTTCCTATCCAAGGGACTTATACGTTTAAAACGGAACAAATATCACATACTTTAAAACTCTTCAAGTCCCTTAACTTTAATAAAACATTAGACATCCTTAATACTTTCAAAGAAGTGAGTTAATCTCCTAACTCACCCGACTTGGCCATTTAATAAACTAGTAAATGATATCAAGCTCTTATACGTCTACCGTACTATATACGGGTAACTAGTCATGCTCAAAGGATAGGAAAAGTTCTACATACCTCGCCGGGTCGAACCACTTGCCAAGTACAAAGTCCCGCCCGTAGTATGTCAACCTATAATATTCACAATACGTTTATTAAGGCCTTACTTCAAACGTAGAATATTATAAGTGTCAAGTCGCTAAATTCTACAGAAAATCGGACAACACCTCCTTTGTTTTTACTAACTTGCCACCTTTTTCAAGGCCGAATACAATAACCAAACACGCCACATTTAAGGCACAATCAAAACAATTAATCAATAGGGGATTACACGCCTACTAGACGTGTAAAATTCCGCCCCACAACGATAACAAACTAACACAAACTATAAGTCCAAATTCGGCCACCTTGAGTTCAACAATACCAATTATTAACCAATTTCCATTTCAATCCAAATTGGTAGCATAACATGATATCAAGTCGTATTTGATTATAATAACCATAATCTTCAAGTAATTAACATGCGACGATTTCTAATAAACGACCAATTAGTAATCCAATTTTCAAGTGGCTTGTATAACATTTCGGATTTAGCTACAAGCAATCCATAATACTTATAACTTCAACCTATCAACTTCATGCTAGCAACAAGTAAAGCTAACAACAACAATATAAATATGTAATCTTGTAACACCTTTAAAAGACAAGATTATACCTTAACGATTCTTAATCCAACTCCAAACCGAAGTCGCTCCTTAGTAGTTTAGAGCCTCTCCAAGACACTTCAATCCGCTTGTTGAGACCCTTAGAACAACACCAACAATTATCCTTCAAATCTCCAAACAAAACCTAGAAAGACCATTAGGTTTTCGTTTTGCGACTAACCCGTAAACTATCTTTTTCCAAGATTTTTCTATTGAGATGTGTTTACAATACACCTAAGAACCTTGGTTTAAAGTGTGGAGCTAAATGGATCACAAAGAAAGATTATTATTTTTTTGTGTGGAACCCGAGAGCTCAAGCTCTATGTTCATCCAATTTTTCAAGAAATTTGCTATGTGTTGGCACTAGTAGTGCTACTAGTAGTAATATAAAGGGTCATGGAGGGACAAGATGCAACCATTTAGGTGGCTAGGATGAAGTCTTACAAAATATCAAGACTAATTAACCTTTGACTTAGTCAACATTCTCATGCTACTCAAGTTGCAAGACTTGTCTTGCAACAAAGGTCCAATGACCCTCTTGCCCTTGCACAATTCGACCAAGGCATCACATAAGGGGGGTGACACGTGTCGCCCTCCCATTGGTCATAGTAATACGTTTTCCGACAATTCCATAATTCCGATAATTTTTTATAAGTCTCAGATCTTAACACTTGTGAGTTCTTACGTACGATCTTAAGACATGTCCTGTAAATACGAGGTGTAACATCCGCATAGGCCACACACATAGGCCCGCATGAGGTATTCCCCGCATCGGGGGTAGCTACTCCCCGGCATCGTCCTGGACTCGCAGTCCGCATGGCCACATAGACCGCATGGCCATATAGACCGCACACTAACCTGGAACTCTCGTAGCTCCGCATAGGTCCCCTGGACCCGCATGAGGTATTCTCGAATCATAGTCCCAGACTGCCTGAGTATACCCCGCATCGGAGGGCAGCTTAACCCCCGGTATCATGTCAAGAGGTGAGTGGTACAATACTATCATAACGGCTTATCGTTAAACAACGTAAGCACAATCAAGGGGAAACCCCTTTACACAAACATCACAAGATACTAACACACGTAGCATCCTAAACATGTTTACTTATCAAATCAACAAGAAAGTATTACAAGGCTATCACAAACCAACACAATCAAGTTATTCACACAAGGTACTTTCTACTTTATGTTAACAAGTTCGGGTTTTTATCCCCAAAGTACTTCATACATTAACTCTTTAAAAGATCCGTTTCTTTCACAAAAGTCACACAATACCCGTAGTATAAAAATAGAGTGACTATCTTTTTAAGTAAACCAAAACATTTCTCTTTGTAAAAATCAAGTAGCAACATTCTTTTCCAAACGTTCAAGTTTGCCTAATTTCAAATGCTTAAGTTTCTTATTTTCGAAAGGTTTCGTAGTTCATAGTCTTAATCACTTAATAATATAATTCTCTTTTAAAACAATCTGAGAAACATATGCCTTAGGTGTGAGCAGGTTATTCCTGTTCATAACAATCTTAATAAAGCAGCCATGATCTAGGAAATGTAATATCATTTTGTCTCATCTTAGCTTCTATGCAGATGGAGGTTTCTACTGGTTTTAATAATACTTTATTAGTCAATACATTTCCCTTTATTAGCGCTGCTGTGGTTTGTTCGATACTTATTCTCATTTCCGAAATCAATATAAGGCGTTCATAAACAATTAAGTAAACCGTTCCTTTTATCTCTCTTAAGTCGTTATACCTAACTTCCCATAAAGCTAGTATAACTCTTAAGCTTTTAAAACCAAGCATTACTCTTCTTTCAAAAATGATTCTTAATTCTTTTGAAATACTTCAAGATTCTTATTATTCAGACTCAAGTCAAAAGACATCGCAGTAAAACCACGTTCAGTTAACACACGTACGTCTACCGTACTATATATATTCTTTTAAAATATCATGCTCAAGAGGATAGGAAGAATCACATACCTCGCGACGATTATCGACAATTAGCAAAACGCTCCACGGCTATAACCCGGCTAGCCTTGTCCACCTTTCAAGTAGAACATGCTACTCGCAGAACTTTCAACCTATAAAGGTCATATACGTCTATCAACGTCTAGACTACTCTGTAGAATATTCTAAGCAGGGGGTTCTCTATTCTACGGAAAATCGGGCAGCACTTCCCTACCCGTTAAACTACACAAGTCTACTGCAAATACAGTCCTATGTAAGTACAGTTTAATCTGTTTCTTTAATATTCTTCTGATGTGATTTCAGTTCAATTCTCTTCTGTAATATCCTTCTATTACAGTTCAATTCTCTTCTGTAATATCCTTCTATGTATCTTATATTCATTTTTATACTACTACAGTATGTAATTTCCAACTACAATAGAAGGACAAGAGTATTTACCTCGGTAAGCCCAAAATTATCCAAGTTTAAATGTCGATCCTGAGCAACGTTTAGCTCCTACTCTGGGTGCTCCAACCCGCTCCAAACAACCCTTAGAAGTTCTACGCAACTTCTTCTTAATACTTCAACCAACTGTGAAGATTTTCCTTAGGGTTTCGTTTTGTGACTGAAGGGAAGTATAGTAGTATTTCTGGGCTTTTAGTATAGGGGTAACCTTGGAATACTACAAGGTATTTGGGCCAAGGTATTTTGGAATAGTAACAATACTTTGGAGAGTATTTTCTACCAAGGGGTGTTTCACGAGAACAACACTCAAGAGGGGGTACTCTGCTAGCACCACTAGAAAAAGGGGGGGTACTCTCGGCCAAGGGCCTCACAAAGGGGGAGGGGAAGCTCTTGGACGAGAGCTTCTACTAAGAGGGGGAAAGGTTTTCAAGACTTGGAAATTATTTGTGGATGAAGAAGTCTTCAACTAAGGGGGGTATTTATAGGCCAATCAATGGCCAAGATTAAGACAAGTGGTGGGAAAGTGTAGGGTGAGGATTTGGGCAAGTGTACCTTATCCATCTACCACACAAAATATCACAAATATCCTACCTACTCCATGACTTGAAATCGTCCAAGAAAACGCCCACAAATCCGCCAACTTGAGGGTGAAAAGTGTCGCCATCTCGTTGGTCCAAAATATCTCATCTCTCGGAAAAATCCGCAAAAATTATTAATGTTGCAACCGAAATTTTCTCTTCGCAAAGTTTGGAAAACGTTTCGTCGGAAAACAATTCTTTTCGTGGGTTGTGAACAAAATTTTCGTCCCTAGCCTAACTTAAGGCTTAAACTTTTGTACGTACGTCCTCACGTACATACTCTGGAAATACGGGGTATAACAATTAAGTCCCTTAACATGACTTCTTAAGGGTTCATTACCTTTTTAGACAGCTTATCATCTCCTAATTATATCAAATTAGCACATAAACCTTGATGAGAATTTATTAAGCGGTTTCATACCTTCCTGGCATCTAATTAGTCCTTATCTATTCTTGGTAATCTAAAATCATTCTAGGCAACACGCGTCTGACCATCATACATAAATCAGTATAGCTGTATGTCATAATACCAACTATACTATAATTATTACGAACCTGGATACGCAATCCACATAATCCTTCCTGGGTCACTGCTGCCTTTCTCGTAGCTGCAATCAACATAACTCGTTAGGGAGAGACGACCCTACCAACACAGCTCTATCGCACGATCTCAGAGTGAGAAGAATGGAAATCAATCCTAAATGTCCTGCAGCCTCCTGGTTATAGATGTAGTGCACAACACACCGATAACCAATACTCTACTAGACATGGTCTGTAGACACTTTCCAGAGACTAACTGCTCTGATACAATTTTTGTCACGACCCGACCCCAGGCCCGCGACTGGTGCCCTACCTGGGCACCCTTAAAGGTATACATCAGAGATAATCAGTGGAACATACAAAAACTCAGCAAGAAATAAATAAAAGGTTAGCCGATAAGGCTACCTTCCTGGATATATTATAAACATAAATCCAAAAGCAGTTACCTCCCTTCTTTTTTTCTTTTACAAACCGACCCACATACATGACTACAGACCTCTAAGAATTTTGACATAACAAATGCGACGGGATAGGGCCCCGCCATACCCTTGAATGTACAACAACCGATAATACCAGGGATCTGAACCAAAGATAAGCCTCCAGAGTAATGGAGCTTCTCAACAGCTGAACAGTGATCCTAAGAGTGAGGATCAGCAAGCTATGTACCTCAACCTGCGGCATGAACGCAGCCCCCCGAAGGAGGTCAGTACAACATGTACCAAGTATGTGAAACTGAAAGTACTGAAATGAAATCATATAGTCTACAATAAAGCTGGAGACAAGTATGATAATCAAATTAACAGTACAATTGTGCCTTGCTAATAATGAGAGTATAATAAAGGGCTATCCGCCCGTACTACTATGATGCAATTATATTCAAGGGAATTTAACCCTCATGGGAATCGAACCCGCATAGGTCATGTGGACCTGCAATGAGTATATATGGATACTCGCATCGTGGAGAGCTAACCCACGGAATAGTCATGGGAGTTTAACTTGCATAGGTCATTGTCACGACCCGACCCCGGGCCCGCGACTGGTGCCCTACCTGGGCACCCTTACAGGTATACATCAGAGAAAATCAGCGGAACATACATGAAACTTACAAAATAAAACAAGTAAAACAACAAAGTTAGCCGATAGGGCTACCTTCCTGGACATACATATATACAACCGAAGCAGTTGCCTCCTTTCTTTTACAAACTGACCCACAATATGTGACTACAGACCTCTAAGAGTTTTAACGTAACAACAGTGGCGGGACAGTGCCCCTTATGCCTACTTAAGGCTAAAACTTTTGTACGTACGCCCTTACGTACATACTCTGGAAATACGGGGTATAACATTCTCCCCTCCTTAGAAACATTCGTCCCGAATGTTCCTTCTCAAGACGGATAACGATAAAGTTCCTCATAACTTAAACAAGTTGCCAATGCCACACCTGGCCACAAAAATAACACACGCGCAAATACTTAACCCAAGTCAACGAGGAATCACTCCCTACCGTGTCAGCTTCTGGCTTGGTTGTATTGTATTGTTAGTACGGCTTTGGCATCAGGTAGGACTTGGTGTTCAGGTGTACTTCTTGGTGTTATCATAACATAGACTGCCGGCAGTGAGGAAGGTATTCCACGGGCATGATTGATGTTATGGGCGTGAGACCCATCGTTATATTTGAGTAATGACTTGGAGGGCGTGAGTCCCTGACTTGATATAACTGTTATATATGTGTACTGTAGTTTGGTTATCATACATGTCTCCTGCTTTATATAGACTATTATTGTCACGACCCGAACCCGGGCCCGTGACTGGTGCCTTACCCCGGGCACCCTAGTGATACAACATCAGAGTAATCAGCGGAACATAAGACGATAACATGAAATAACAAGAAGTATGAAACAATAGTCTGAGAAAACTTGCCTTACGGCATATATATATAAATCAATTTAAAACCGAACAGTTACATCCCATTACAACTCGCCCACAAATGCTACGGACCTCTACGAATGATATGACAACAACGACGGACGGGGCCGTCATACCCCGAATGTAGCACCTACAACAACGGGGACTATACCAAGATAAGCCTCCGAGAAAGCGGAGCTTTCCCAACGCCGAATGTGACCTAAGAGCGAGGATCAACGATCGGTGTACCTCAACTGCGGCATGACGCAGCCCCAAGGAGGTCGATAACAGTACCAAGTATGTGAAATCGAAAAATCGTAAATGAAATCATAATAGTCTATAAAGCAGAGACATGTATGATAACCAAACTACGATTCCTGATAAATAGGCGAATATGTTAAGTCGTGACTCACGCCCTCAAAGTCATCACTCAAATGTAACTATGGGTCTCACGCCCATAACATCAATCATGCGTGGAATACCTTCCAGCTAGCGATTTATGATATAAAAGCACCAAGAAATACACATGAACACGGGTCCCACTGTGTCCTAATAAAAACGATGCAGGTAAGTGAAGGCATAACCGACTACTAACACCTACGGTACTAACATGGTCATAAATCGTATCATGATATCTATCTGATCGTCACATGATCAAAGGCGGTCACTCGCGCGAGATCAAATGTGCGGCGTCAGCCACTGAACTCTCCGTAGCTCGCGTAGGCCAACCTCATAGGCCGCATGAGGTATTCCTCGCATCGGTAGCTACTCCCCGACATCGATCTGGACTCGCGATCAGGTATGGCCACAGGCGCATGACCACAAGGGGCATGAACTAACACGGAACTCCGTAGTTCCGCATGGATCCCTGGACCGCATGAGGTATTCTCGAATCATGGTCCTGCATCACTGAGTCTACCCGTATCGGAGGCGACAACCTCGGAGACAAGTCAAGGCGAGTGGTACAATACCAACATAACGGTGAGAGTCAAACAACTTTAAAGCGCGATCGAGGAAAACCCCTTTACACAAAACATCACAAGATACTAACACACGTAGCATCCTAGCATGTTTACTTATCAAATCAACAAGAAAGTATTACAAGGCTATCACAAACCAACACAATCATGTTATACACACAAGGTACATTCTAATATATGATTAACAAGATCGGGTATCTATTCCCAAAGTACTTCATACATTATCTTTTAAAAGATACGTTACGTTTACAAAAGTCACACAATACGTAGTATATGAAAATAGAGTGATTATCCTTTGAAGTAAATCAAAACACTTACCTTTGTAAAATCAAGTAACAACATTATTTTCCAAACGTCAAGTTTGCCTAATTTCAAATGTTCACGGTTCTTATTTTAGAAAGGTTTAGTAGTTCATAGTCTTATTCATTTAAGAATATAATTCTCTTTTAAACCATCCGAGAAAACATAAGCCTTATATGTAGTAGGATATTCTTGTTTATAACAATCTTATTACGACCGTGATCTAGGAAATATCATTTTGTCTCATCTTAGCTTATGCGGATGGAAGTTTCTCTTGGTTTTAATAATACTTAATCTGTCAAAATATTTCCTTTTATTAACGCAGATGGTTTGTCGATACACATTCTGATTTCCGAAATCAGTAAAACATTCTTAAGCCGTTATACCTAACTTCCCATAAAGCTAGTATAACTCTTAAGTTTTCAAAAACCCAGTATTACTTCTTCTTTCAAAATGATTCAAAAATCTTTTGAAATACTTCAAGTTCTTTATAATTACATAACCAGCCAGGTATAGTTCAAATCGATTACCACTTTTAAAAACCACAAGTATTTTCTTACCTACATAAAGCTGTTATAACCACCTTCCCATAAAGCCGTTATAACACTTTATGTTTTAGACCAATCAAATACATTTAACACATGTACGTCTATCGTACTACATAGTTACACACATATCATGCTAGAAGAGATAGGAAGAGGTTCACATACCTCGCGGCAGTATCGACTAATAGCCAAACGCTCAAGTACTTCCAACCGTCGGCTCCTTAAGCCAAGTAGATCGCACCACGCAGATCTTGACCTATAAGGCCACAGTGCGCTTATTAATATTTAGATCTCTTCGTAGAACATTCTCTGAGAAAATTCGGCACCTCCCCACATGACAGCGTAAATCTCCTCCTCTATCGGGCCGCTACCAAGCCAACCGAGGGGTTATACGCCTAATCGGACGTGCACAATTCTACCTCACGAAAAACTACATAAGTCTCATGTCTGATCCCATGTAATTCTGATTCGGACTCTTCTTTCGAAAAGGTTTCTTATTATTCAGGCTTAAGTCCAAAGACATTGTCGATAACAACGTTCAGTTCTATATATAGTATACTTCAACTATACAGTCTAACAATCATGTAATTTCCAATTACAATAGAGGACAAGATATTTACCTCGATAAGCCCATAATTATCCAAGTAAAAGTCGATCACAGGCAACGTTTAGCTCAACTCCGTGCGCTCAACCGCTCCAAACTACCCTTGAAGTTCTAACCAACTTCTACATACTACTCCAACTAACCATGGAGATTTCTCTTAGGGTTTCGGTTTGGTGACTGACGGAAAGTATAATAGTATAACGGGGCTTTTCGTATAGGTATAACCTTAGAATACTACAAGGTATACGGCTAAGGTAATTTGGGCATTATAACAATACTTTTGAAAGTATCTCTATACCACAAAAAAGGGGTATTATCTGAAAACAACTAGGCTAGGGGTACCCGGCTAGCACCACAAGGAGGGGAGAACTCGGCCAAGGGGAGGGGATGGTGTTGGGCGAGAACACATATAAGAGAGGGGAGGATGTTAACACTTAGAGATTTGTAGAATGGATGAAGAAGTCTTCAAAGGGGGTATTTATAGGTCAATCAAAGGCCAACCAATGGCCAACACCATGCCAAGTGCATGGCAAGTGTCGGGTCAAGATCAAGCCACGTGCACCTTATCCATCAAACACCCAAATAACCTACCAACACCTTGACCAAACAATGGCCAATTCGTCCAACCCTTTACCGCCCAAGTCCTTCAATGAGAGGGTGACAAGTGTCGCCTCTTGTTGGTCCAAAATGTTTCGTCTCTCGGAAAAATCCGCAAAATTAAAAATGACATAGCCGGAATTTTCCCTACGAAAGTCGTGGAAAGCGTTTCGTCGAAAAACGACTCTAACCGGGTGTTGTGCACAAAGAATAATTCGGCCAAGCCTATTCTCAAGTTCAAATTTTTCTACGTACGTCCTTACGTACATACTCTGAAAAATACGGGGTATAACAATTATGATTTCATTTACTGAATTCTGATTTCACATACTTGGTACTGTTATCGACCTCCTTGGGGCTGCGTTCATGCCGCGGTAGAGGTACATCTATCGATCCGCGTTTAGGATCACTTTTCAGCGTATTGGGAAGCTCCGTTCCTTCGGAGGCTTATCTTTTGGTATGTTACCCTAAGTCTGTAGGTTCTTGTACATTCAGGGGTATGGCGGGGCCCTGTCCCGTCATAGTTGTTGTATAAATCTTAAGTGCAGGCCTTTGTTGTGGGCAGGGTTGTAAGGATTGTAACTGTTCAAATGTCTATATTTATATATGTTGAAAGGAAACCGTTTTGGTTGGCCTATTTTCCTTTATCTTGATCCATGTCTATTTGAATGTTTAAGTTTTTATTTCCGCTGGTTTTTCTCTAATGTTGTATCACTAGGGTGCCCGGGGTAAGGCACGATCCACGGGCCGGGCAGTCGTGTGATCTGTGCCAAAACCGGATCCTCAAACTGTTGCCTCTTCACCTCCTCGACGATGGAAGACTCGGCAACCTCTCGAACTCGAACCCCACTGCTATCAGAATCAATCAATCGGACTCCAAGGCTCGCTAACTGATGTAAATCGCGAACCATGCCCCTCCTCTCTGGCTGCACATCTGATAGACTCCCCATCGACCTACGACTAAGAGCATCTG
Organism: Przewalskia tangutica; assembly: GCA_029844215.1. Lineage (NCBI taxonomy): Eukaryota > Viridiplantae > Streptophyta > Magnoliopsida > Solanales > Solanaceae > Przewalskia > Przewalskia tangutica. The sequence goes on from CM056719.1 coordinate 59,057,425, forward strand.
CCACAACATTGGCCTTCCCCGGGTGGTACAGGATATCGACATCGTAATCCTTGAGTAACTCTAACCACCATCTCTGTCGTAAGTTCAACTCCCTCTGGCTGAAGATATACTGGAGGCTTTTGTGGTCTGTATAAACATCCACATGAACCCCATACAAATAGTGCCTCCAAATCTTCAAGGCGTGAATCACGCCGCTAACTCAAATCATGGGTGGGGTAGTTCTCTCATGCTTCTTAAGCCGTCGGGATCGTGCGCTATAACCTTGCCTGCTGCATCAACACATCCCAGCCCGATGCGGCGCGATCACAATACGACATAGCCGTCTGGACCCTCGGAAGAGTAAGAAGCGAGGCGGTCGTCGATCTCTCGCCGATCGGAAACATCGCTCCAAGCATCACCATCAAACTTAGCCGCTTACGAGTCGGCTAGTCAATGGTGCGTAGATAGAAGCAAACTTCTCCACGAACCGATAATAACCGCAAGGCCCGTAAGCTGCGCACCTGCCGGAGTAGTAGGTCTAGGCCAACTCATCGCCTCGATCTTGGGCGTATCCACCGAATACCATCGGCCCGACTATATGCCCGAAAAGCCACCAAGTCAACGAACTCACTTCAAAACTTGGCGTAAATCCGGTCTGGAGAACTCTCAACACAGTCCTCAAATGCTCCTGCTCTGAGCGAGAATAAACCAAGATGTCATCGATGAATACTATCACAAAAGTATCCAAAAATGGTTTGAACACTCGGTTCATCAAATCCATAAAAACTGCCGGAGCATTGGTCAAACCAAACGACATAACCACGAACTCATAGTGCGTCACGTCCGAATGCGATCTAGGGACATCCGCCTCTCGACTCGTGCACTGATGATAGCCCGATCGCAGATCAATCTTGGAGAAACATCTCGCACTCGCAATCGGGTCGAACAAATCATCAATCACGGGAAGGGGTATCGTTCTTAATGGTCACCTTGTTCACCGCTGTAATCAACACACGCATGCGCGTCCATCCTTCTTCTTCACGAACAATCTGGCGCTCCCGAGGAGAAACACTAGGCTGATGAAGCCTTTCTCAGAAATCTCTCGGTGGTCCTTCACTCTCTCAACTCGGCAGGTGCCATTCTGTATGGCGGAATGGAAATAGGCCGAGTGTCTGGCAGCACATCGATACAAAACTCTATCTCCCTCTCAGGAGGGATACCCGGGAGGTCGTTTGGAAAAACATCTGAGAACTCTCTGACTCATGGGCCGATCAAAATCTGGTACCGCACCTCGATGTCGAATACCGAATGAGATGGTAGATGTACCATACGCACCATCTTCCTAGCCTTGAGGTAGGAAATAAACCTACCGCCAGCGTCTGATGTTCCTCCCACTCAATAACCGGCTCCCGAACGGAATCGTACCACTCTCTCCTGCTGGCGTACACCGGGCGTAAGCTAACCAATCCATGCCCACGTGATCACATCGGTCATGTCCAACTCTATCAAGTCGGCTAGGGTCTGACGACTGCATAAAGTCACTGGGCAAGCCCTATATATCCGCCGAGCTACTACCGAATCACCCACTGGCGTAGCTACCTCAAAAGGGTCTATGGACTCAGGCTCTATCCCTATCCTACTAGTAATAAGGGGAGATATATAGGACATAGTAGAACCCGGATCTATCAAGGCATTCACATCACAACGGCCCGATAAAGTACTGTGGACGTCGGCGACGCCTCACGGTCTGCCCAGGTGGACAAGGCATAAATGCGATTACGAGGACGCTAGAATCTGAGACCGCGCCACTACCTCTGCCGCGAACTGCTGGTCCATGAGTACCACGCCCTCGGGCGAGTAATCAGGAGATGAGACCGGCAAGCCGGACCTATGGTGACCCCTACCATCGCGCCGCAGTCGGACGGGCTCGCGTAATGACCTGCTGGCCACAAGTGTAGCAAACTCCCGAAGTAGTACCACAACCTTCTGAATGGAATCTACCACATCGGACACACTGAGCGGACCTCGATCGGTTAACACCCTTTACTACCGAAATCCAAGTCCGGAGCCACGACGCCCCGAATACTGCTGCACTGCAACGATGTAGGAGTGCTCTTAGCCGTCGGGTGCAAATCTAGGCTGTTGAGGCCGCCCACCCCGAGCTACCAAAAGATTCGCCGTCTTGGCCTTTCGCTGGCGATATCTATCGACCGTCGGTCTCTACGCTCGCATCCAAGTGCATGAGCTGCGTGCGGGCAATATCCATGCCGGTGAAGAGCTACACCGGTATGCGACTACGCCATATAATCATCTAGCCCGGTGAAGTAGCGGTGCACTCGGTCCTCCATATCTGCTACTAGCGCAGGGACATATCGAGCCAAAGAATCGAACTCGACGTTGTACTCCTGCGTGCGCCTCTCTATCTCAAAGAATAAAAACTTGTCGGCGTGCCTCCTCATCTTGGAGGCAAGAAGTGAGTGAGAAAAGCCTTCAAAACTTCGTCCCATCTTTGAGCGCATGCTCTCCCCGGGAAAGCTCCCACGAGTCAAACCAGTCAACTGCGGTATCACGCAGCCGATGCGAACCGAAGATCACGGACTCGGTCTCGGAAGCCTTGATCACCCGCATGATCCTCTGTAACTGACGGATGAACTCCTGCGGGTCATCCTCAGGCCTCGACCCGTAGAACTCTGGCGGGCTAAAACTCAGAAAATCCCGTAGCCTCAAACTATCTGATCTCGGGTGAACCACAGTGCTTCGGGCTGAACTGCTGCATCCGACTATCCTCGTATGCGCCACGATCACGGCGATGGCGGTCATCTCCTTGTACCTAACTCGCCTCGCGGTGTGGGGTGGAGGCGCGGTGCGTGGTCTCTTTGGGGCGGCGGCGTCATGGAACTCGCCGTCGAGGTATCGCCTCGGGTAAGAATCGGGCACGTGCCTCGTGACTCTCGGTGTCTACTAGCGGCTCCGCCTTGCGCCTTGCCGCCGGGCGGGTTGCCTTACGTGGAGGCATAACTGTTAAAGGAAGGAAATACGTTAGAGGGGTTCAACTTATAACACAGCTCTAAGGCACGATCTCAGAGTGAGAAGAATGGAAACCCATCCTAAATATCCTATAGCCTTCTGATTATTGGTGTGGTGCACGACACCGATAATCAAGACTACTAGATACGATCATAGACACTTTCCGAGGATTAAGCGCTCGATACCACTTTTGTCACGACCGTTCGGGGCGTGGTCGTGCCTTACCCGGGCATCCAAGTAGTCATACATCAGAGTAACCAGCGGAATATAAAAACAAGATATGAAACAATGTAACATGAGACACAGTTTATCTGAGAAAAAGGCGTCTTTCGGCATATATATATAAACATCAAGTTTGGCAGTTACATCCCAACTTTACAATAGGACTACGGACCTGCAGGAAGTAAACAACTATGGCGGGACAGGGCCCGCCACCCTGAATGTACATATATCTACAACATCGTGAGAACCATACCAAAAGTCGAGCCTCCGAGAAGATGGAGCTCACGACACCAAAGTAGAGATCCTAAGGATGTGGATCTAGCACCGCTTTCCTTACCTGCGACATGAGCAGCCCACGAGGAGGTCGATAACATGTACCAAGTATGTGAAATCAGTAAATCAAGTAAAATCAAAGTATTTAAAACCATTTGCAAATACAACAGTTCAATCGCACATAGTGCCACAACATAAACAAGAGCAAAATAGATATAGTGTAATCGGTCTTTTCTAGGCGCGAATGATCGAAGCAAGGCATCGCCCATAGTATCATTATGCGTGCCTAATCTCGACTTCCGCATCGCATAGGTCACACAGACCGCATGAGGTATTCCTCGCATCGGGGTAGCTAACCGGTACCCTCCCGGACTCCGCACCGCATAGTCTCATAGACCGTAGTCACAGCATCGCATAGGGCATCCCGCGACGGATAAAACACCGGAATGATCAATCTTGGAACTCCGCACTCCGCATAGTCACACAGATCGCATAGGCCGTATAGACCCGCATCGGGCGTGAGCCTCGGTATAACAAGTCAAGGGGGTATCTGATATAATAACAATACAACGGTCTTAACGTTTAACAACGTAAGCACAATCAAGAATGACCCCCTTACACAACATCACAAGGCACTAACACACGTAGCATCATAACATGTTCTCATATCAAACCATCTTACTACACTTTGCAGAAATTAATACAAGATTTTCATAAACAATAAGTAAAACCGTTCCTTTTATCTTTCTTAAGTCGTTATACCTAACTTCCCATAAAGCTAGTATAACTCTTAAGCTTTCTGTTTAAAAATCAAGTATTACTCTTCTTTCAAAAATGATTCATAATTCTTTTGAAATACTTCAAGGTTCTTATTATTTAGACTCAAGTCGAAAGACGTCAAGTAAAACCATGTTCAGTTAACACACGACGCCTCACCGTACTATATATATATTTAAAATATCATGCTCAAGAGGATAGGAAGAATCACATACCTCCTCGGCGAAAACCACCTGCCAAGTCGAATATGTCGCGCGCAGAGTATCGACCTATAACAGTCAAATACGTCTATCAACGTCTAGACTATACTGTAGAATATTCTAAGCAGAGGGTTCTCTATTCTACGGAAAATTGGGCAACATTTCCCTACCCGTCAAACTACTCAAGTCTCATCAGAATATAGTCCTATGTAAGTACAGTTCAATTCTCTTCTTTTATACCCTTCTATTGTGATTACAGTTCAATTCTATTCTTTAATATCCTTCTATATCTTATACTCAACTCTTAACTATTCTTATATGTAATCTCCAATTACAATAGAAGGACAAAAATATTTACCTCGATAAGCCCAAAATTATCCAAGTTAAATGTCGATCCTGAGCAAGGTTTAGCTCCTAATTTGCACGCTCCGATAGCTCCAAGAAAACCTTAGAAGTTCTACACAACTTCTACCTAAATACTATAAGGGATTTGGGCTAGGGTATTTTGGAGATAGTAACAACACTTAGAGAATATTTTCTACCAAAGGGGGCTCTCACGAGCAACTAGGAAGGGGGGGGGGGGAAGAGGACTTTGGACGAGAACACTACTAGGGAGAGGGAGTTTTTGAGACTTCGAGAAAGTGTGGAGTGGATGAAGAAGTCTTCACTCAAGGGGGGTATTTATAGAACATTCAAGGGACAAGATTAAAACAAGTGGAGGGTTGGGATTATGATCCAAGTGAAAGATGAGGTCTTCCAACCAAGTGTCTCCCACAACATTTGGACATATGTCCACCACAATAATGGAACACATGTGTCACGACCGAACCGGGCGTGGTGTGCCTTACCCGGGCACCCAGTAGACATACATCGAGTAATCACGAACATAAAGACAATACATGAAACGATTGTAATAAGACGGTGAAATAAGAAAAAGCTAACCAAAAACGGTTACCTTCAGTATATATATAAATAACAACTCTTTCAACATGAACAGTTTAATCCTTTTTACAAACCCTACCCACAACAGTACTACAGACCTCTAAGAATGATACGACAACAATGGCGGGACAGGGCCCCGCCAAACCCCTGAATGTAAACACTTACGATGACAGGGGACTATACCACTGATAAGCCTCCGGAGAAACGGAGCTTCCCAAACTGAATCGTGACCACGAGCTAGGATCAACGGCGGTGTACCTCAACTCGCGGCGTGAACGCACCCGCCGAAGGAGGTCGATAACAGTGCAAGTATGTGAAACTAAAAATCGTAAATGAAATCATAATAGTCTATAAAGCGGGAGACATGTATGATAACCAAACTACGATTCACAATAAATAGCGATATGTCAAGTCGGGACTCACGCCTCAAGTCATCACTGAATAACTATGGGTCTCAAGCCCATAAAATCAATCATGCGTGGAATACCTTCCTCACCGCGATCATGATAGAAAAGCACCAAGGAATACACATGAACACGTGTCCCACTGTGTCCAAATAAAAGCGATGCAGGTAAATGCGAAGGCATAGCCGACTACTAACACCTACAAGACTAACAAGGTCATAAATCGTATCATGATATCTGTCTGGGCCGTCACATGATCAAAGCCGGTCACTCGCGCGAGATCAAATGTGCGCGTCTAGCCTCGAACTTTCCGCACTCGCGCATAGGCCAACCTCATAGGCCCGCATGAGGTATAACCCCGCGTCGAGGGTAGCTACTCCGGCGTCGCCCCGACTCGCGATCCGCATGGCCACATAGACCGCATGACCATAAAGGCGCGACACTCACCGAACTCCGTAGTTCCGCATGGATCCACGGACCGCATGAGGTATTCTCGAATCATGGTCCTGCATCACCGAGTCTACCCGCGTCGGAGGCGGCTTAACCTCCGAAATAAGTCAAGGTGAGTGGTACAATACCAACATAACGGTGATAGTCAAACAACTTTAAGCGCACAATCGAGGAAAACCCCTTTACACTAACATCACAAGATACTAACACACATAGCATCCTAGCATGTTTACTTATCAATCAACAAGAAAGTATTTACAAGGCTATCACAAACCAACACAATCAAGTTATACACACAAGGTACTTTCTACTATATGTCAACAAGTTCGGGTTTTTATCCCCAAAGTACTTCATACATTAAATCTTTAAAAGATACGTTACTTTCACAAAAGTCACACAATACCCGTAGTTATGTGAAAATAGAGTGATTATCCTTTTAAGTAAAACAAAACACTTACCTTTGTAAAATCAAGTAACGACATTATTTTCCAAACGTCCAATTTTGCCTAATTTCAAATGTTCACGTTTCTTATTTTAGAAAGGTTTCGTAGTTCATAGTCTTATTCATTTAAGAATATAATTCTCTTTTAAACTATCTGAGAAACATAAGTCTTATATGTGTGTAGGATATTCTTGTTTATAACAATCTTATTACAGCAACCATGATCTAGGAAATATCATTTTGTCTCATCTTAGCTTCTATGCAGATGGAAGTTTCTACTGGTTTTAATAATACTTAATCACAAAACATTTCCTTTTATTAACGCTAGTTGGTTTGTCGATACACATTCTGATTTCCGAAATCAGTAAACCATTCTTAAGCCGTTATACCTAACTTCCCATAAAGCTAGTATAACTCTTAAGTTTTCAAAAACCAAGTATTACTTCTTCTTTCAAAATGATTCAAAATCTTTTGAAATACTTCAAGTTCTTTATTAACACATAACAAGCCAGTTATAGTTCAAACCAGTTACCTTTTAAAAACCACAAGTATCTTCTTACCAACATAAAGTTGTCATAACCAATTTCCCATAAAGCCGTTATAACACTTTATGTTTTAAACCAATCAAATACATTTAGCACGTATGCGTCTCACCGCATTACATAGTTCACACATATCATGCTAGAAGAGATAGGAAGAGGTTCACATACCTCGCGACGAGTATCGACTAATAGCAAAACGCTCCAAGTACTTCAAACCGTCGGCTACTCCTTAGCCAGTAGATCGCGCCATACGTAGTACTTCAACCTATAAGGCCACAAGGCGCTTATTAACATTTAGACCTAATCGCAGAACATTCTACCGAAAATTCGGCAGCACCTCCCCCCCCCCGCAACAGCGTAAATCTCCTCCTTTATCGAGGCCGGCTACCAAGCCAACCAGTGGGTTATACATCTAACCCGACGGGTACAATTCTACTCCACGTAAAAGCTACACAAGCCTCAGTATTACGGTCTATGTAAATACGATTCGATTCTTCTTTCAAAAGGTTTCTTATTATTCGTGCTTAAGTCAAAAGACATTGCCGATAACTACGTTCAAGACTATATATAGTATACTTCAACTATATAGTCTAACAATCATGTAATTTCCAATTACAATAGAGGACAAGATATTTACCTCGATAAGCCCATAATTATCCGAGTTTAAATGTCGATCCTGAGCAAGGTTTAGCTCACTCCTTTGCGCTCAGGCCCGACTCCAAACAACCCTTAGAAGTTCTAACCAACTTCTACTTAATACTCCAACTAACTATGGAGATTTTCCTTAGGGTTTCGGTTTTGTGACGGAAGGAAGTATAATAGTATTTCTGGCTTTTCAGATAAGTATAACCTTAGGATACTACAAGGTATACGGCTAAGGTAATTTGGGCATTATAACAATACTTTTGAGAGTATTTCTACCAAGAGGGGGTATTATATGAAAACAACTAGGCTAGTGGGTACCCACTAGCACCACAAGAGGGTGTATACCGCCGGCCACCACTGGGGGCTCTCGACGAGGGGAAGGGTGCTCTCGGCTAAGCCTCACAAAAAGGGGGGGGGGACGCAAAAACAAAAAGAGAGGGGGAGAGATTTTACACTTAGTGATTTGTGGAAAGGATGAAGAATTCATCAAAGGGAGAGGGGTATTTATAGGTCAAGTGAAGGCCAATCAATGGCCAAGATCTTGCCAAGTGCAAGGCAAGTGTAGGGCCAAGATTCAACCAAGTGTCCTTGACCAACTAACACACAAATATCCTACCTACTCCATGACAAAAATGACCAACTTTCGGCCAAGCTTGACCGCCCAAGGTGTTCCAATGAGAGGGTGACAAGTGTCGCCCTCTTGTTGGTCCAAAATGTTTCGTCTCTCGGAAAAATCCGCAAAAATTAAAAATGACATAGCCGGAAATTCCCCTACGAAAGCTGTGAAAACGTTTCGTCGAAAACCGACTCTAACCGGGTGTTGTGAACAAAATTAAATCGGCCAAGCTACTTTCTCAAGTTCAAATTTTCTACGTACGTCCTTACGTACATACTCTGGAAATACGGGGTATAACATTCTCCCCTCCTTAGAAACATTCGTCCCGAATGTTCCTTCTAAGTCTCAAAACAAACGTGCGCCAGTATAGTCTTCACTACCATACTTACGAGAACAAACCTGCCACATCTGGCCACAGAAACACCCACGCGAAATACTTACATCCAAGCCCACGAGGAAACACCTCTAACATCACCACAAACACCTCTCCTGGTCTAAAATATACTTCCTCCACACTTTTTCCAAACAAAAGAAATGGTCACATCTATGCTCGCCATACATGCTCGCTTCTTCCCGATACCACTTTTGTCACTTTGCCGCGAGGTTCTAGTGTCACTCCGGCGACCCAACAAATGGTATCGGACTACATGCGATCCCTGAGGCTGTCGTACACTCGAACTCTTACCACATTTCGACATCGCCATCTCAAAACTCGGTTATCATCTTCAACTTGGTCATCATTGGGAATACTCGATGGATCTCCGATTTCCTTCTCGAACATAGCACGACGAGCATTTGGGCCCGCCTCTAAGTCGGACGGCAAATGCTAACATATAGGCAACGGCCTATTCTTCACATGAACTCAAAGGCCCAAAGTAACTCGGGCTAAGTTCCTCTCAGATTCCAAAACTCGTCACACCCAACCCGGTGGTACTTTCAAGACCGACCGTCAACTCAACTCTGGCGTCGTGCCGATTATCCGCACGATTTCCTCCGAAATGGCGTAACTTCTTCTAGACAAGCTTCTCACTATCCACGATCTGTGGAACAAGCTCAACCAATGCGAACCTTGCCAACATCGAACCACTCGGCCGACAACTTACACATCCGCCCTCAAGGCTTTATAAGGCGACATCCGAATCGAAATGGTAGCTTAAACACTCTCCACGGGAGACAACAATCTCACAACTACCCCGAAATCCAACCATCGCCCGGCAGGCGAATGCGGTCGAGACTCACCGAGTTCCTAACCACAGTAAACTTTTAGAAAACGAAAATAGCCACAACCGGGCTTCATCGCACGACATAAGGTGAAGGTAGGCACCTCGTGCAGCCTTACCACCTTTCGATATAACGCCACCGCCAAGCGGTCTGGTAGAAAAACACGATGGTGACCCATCGCCCGACTCGGGTCGAACGCATCCACTAACTCGTCTGTTGGTTAACTAAACTTGGGCCTAACACCTCGTGACCTACCACCGGCGACCACCACAAATGACCCACCACACGTGCCGTGGGTTGACGCAACATGGCCTCAACCCGACCGGAAATGCGAAAACATTAGCTCCCGATCCGAACAATCTCTCAAATCACGTTACGAAATCCTAGCGGTCTTCTTAGTTCGACTACCCTCTTTCATTTCACACTACTTGGGACCTATCCCATACATAGCTCACGTGCACTATGCACTACTATAAGGTTCAAACATAAACATAAGTCTTTTACTCGAGATGGCCTTACTTCTAGGTCTCTACGTATAAAACTCTAAGGCTCACACCTTCTCTATCCCCAAATCTTACTTGGTTAACTAACCAAGATTTCTAATTACAATAAACACTCATGCAATCTGAACATAACACTTAAGGTATACTCACCTTATCACTTATACAAAGCTCTGAGGGTTAAATATATACTGAATCTCTTCACTTCCTTAGTCGTTCTAATCAAACCTTCGTAGGCGTAGCTAAGGAAGATGACAAACTACCCACGCGTTACGAAGGTGAGTCCTCCTACCAGACACTCTCGACATCGGACCACGGCGGTCATAGGTACAACAAGTACCAACTAAAAGACGACATTCCCGAGATGGCGCTGCCACACCGCAACACCGAAAAAATCAATCGGATGGGAACCTTCGTGTGATCGGAACGGAAGCTCGAGCTCGACCAACTCTGCATACCCGAACGTCCCGAACCTGCGGAGGACCTCTGCCTTGGTGGATGCGCATAATCTAATCCGGTGAGGTGACTCGCCTCGAAAGTTACCAAAGGACGCTTGCTCGCCTCTTCGCTATCCTTCGTTAACGCCGATCTCTCGTTTCTCGGCTGCTGCGCGCATAAGCCCGCATACGTGCCATGCTCAACCCTAACTTAACAACTTACTTTTGCACAACCTTCTCGTTGATATTCATCAAGACTCGCGGTACATCGGTATACTCCCTGATAGTCAAATACAGGGTCGCCTCCTTGAAATCTATATTCTCTGTTCGATCTGGGCGAAGGTTCAAATATCATGGCGCAGTAGGAACTGCTGCCGCCGTGATAATCTCTGCTGGGGCTAGTGACGTCGCAAAACTCCCCAAATGAAGCACCACCCCAGGTGATGATTGGGCCTGTGCCCACGCAACCCTCTGCACTCTACTCGCAGCTCCCTCGGCTGTCTTGCCCTCCTGGGCCCGGGTTTCCCTACGCGGAGGCATAACGATAAGGGAAATAATCTCGTCAGAGGGTCCAACTTACAACACAGCTCTAAGGCACGATCTCAGAGTGAGAAGAATAGAAACCAATCATAAATACCCTATAGCCTCCTGATTATTGGTGTGGTGCACCGATAATCGAACTCTCGGATCTGATGCGTAGACACTTTTCCGAGGATTAATCGCTCGATACCACTTTTGTCACGACCCGAACCGGGCGTGGTCGTGCCTTACCGGGCACCCAGTAGACATACATCGAGTAATCAGTGGAACATAAAGACAATACATGAAACGATTGTAATAAGACGGTGAAATAAGAAGACAAGCAACTAAAAACGGTTACCTTCGGTATATATATAAATAACAACTCTTTCAACATGAGCAGTTTAATCCTTTTACAAACCACCTTGCAAGATTACTACGCACTCTAAGAATGATACGACAACAATGGCGGGCGGGGCCCCGCCAAACCCACGAATGTAAACACTACGACGACGGGGACCATACCGATAAGCCTCCGAGAAACGGAGCTTCCCAACGCTGAATCGTGACCACGAGAGCTAGGATCAACGGCGGTGTACCTCAACTCGCGGCGTGAGCGGCCCCGAAGGAGGTCGCATAACAGTGCAGAGTATGTGAAACTAAAAATACTGTAAATGAAATCATAATAGTCTATAAAGCAGGAGACATGTATGATAACCAAACTACAGTTCACAATAAATAAGCAGTCATGTCAAGTCAGGGACTCACGCCCTCAAGTCATCACTCGAATAACTATGGGTCTCAAGCCCATAACATCAATCATGCCCGTGGAATACCTTCCTCACTGCCGGCAGTCTATGATAGAAAAACACCAAGGAATACACATGAACACCAGGTCCCACCTGTGTCCAAATAAAACAGTACTAACAAGGTCATAAACTGTATCATGATATCTGTCTAGACCGTCACATGATCAAAGCTGGTCACTCGCCCGCAGTATCAAATGTGCGCGTCTAGCCCTGGAACTTTCCGCAGCTCCGCATAGGCCAACCTCATAGGCCCGCATGAGGTATAACCCCGCATCGAGGGTAGCTACTCCCGGCATCGCCCCGACTCGCGATCCGCATGGCACATAGACCGCGTGACCATAAAGGCCGCACACTGCTGGAACTCCGTAGTTCGCATGGATCCTCGGACCCGCATAGGTATTCTCGAATCATGGTCCTGCATCACTGAGTCTACCCGCGTCGGAGGCGACAACCTCGAAAATAAGTCAAGGTGAGTGGTACAATACCAACATAACGGCTGATAGTCAAACAACTTTAAGCACAGTCGAGGGGAAAACCCCTTTACACTAACATCACAAGATACTAACACACATAGCATCCTAGCATGTTTACTTATCAATCAACAAGAAAGTATTTACAAGGCTATCACAAACCAACACAATCAAGTTATACACACAAGGTACTTTCTACTATATGTCAACAAGTTCGGGTTTTTATCCCCAAAGTACTTCATACATTAAATCTTTAAAAGATACGTTACTTTCACAAAAGTCACACAATACCCGTAGTTATGTGAAAATAGAGTGATTATCCTTTTAAGTAAAACAAAACACTTACCTTTGTAAAATCAAGTAACGACATTATTTTCCAAACGCGTCAAGTTTGCCTAATTTCAAATGTTCACGTTTCTTATTTTAGAAAGGTTTCAGAGTTCATAGTCTTATTCGCTTAAGAATATAATTCTCTTTTAAACTATCCGAGAAACATAAGTCTTATATGTGAGTAGGATATTCTTGTTTATAACAATCTTATTACAAAGAACCATGATCTAGGAAATATCATTTTGTCTCATCTTAGCTTACATGCAGATGGAAGTTTCTCGGTTTTAATAATACTTAATCACAAAACATTTCCTTTTATTAACGCCGCGATGGTTTGTCGATACACATTCGATTTCGAAATCAAGAAACCATTCTTAAGCCGTTATACCTAACTTCCCATAAAGCTAGTATAACTCTTAAGTTTTCAAAACCAAGTATTACTTCTTCTTTCAAAATGATTCAAAATCTTTTGAAATACTTCAAGTTCTTTATTAACACATAACAAGCCGCTTATAGTTCAAACCGATTACCTTTTAAAAACCACAAGTATCTTCTTACCAACATAAAGTCATTATAACCAACTTCCCATAAAGCCGTTATAACACTTTATGTTTTAAACCAATCAAATACATTTAGCACGTATGCGTCACCGCACTACATAGTTCACACATATCATGCTAGAAGAGATAGGAAGAGGTTCACATACCTCGCGACGAGTATCGACTAATAGCAAAACGCTCCAAGTACTTCAAACCGTCGGCTACTCCTTAGCCAGTAGATCGCGCCATACGTAGTACTTCAACCTATAAGGCCACAAGGCGCTTATTAACATTTAGACCTAATCGCAGAACATTCTACCGAAAATTCGGCAGCACCTCCCCCCCCGCAACAGCGTAAATCTCCTCCTTTATCGAGGCCGGCTACCAAGCCAACCAGGGGGGGGGGGGGTTACACATCTAACCCGAACGGGTACAATTCTACTCCACAGAAAAGCTACACAAGCCTACTGTAATACAGTCCTATGTAAATACAGTTCAGTACTCTTCTTTCGAAAAGGTTTCTTATTATTCAGGCTTAAGTCAAAAGACATTGCCGATAACTACGTTCAGTACTATATATAGTATACTTCAACTATATAGTCTAACAATCATGTAATTTCCAATTACAATAGAGGGACAAGATATTTACCTCGATAAGCCCATAATTATCCGAGTTTAAATGTCGATCCTGAGCAAGGTTTAGCTCCTACTCCTTGCGCTCCGACCCGCTCCAAACAACCCTTAGAAGTTCTAACCAACTTCTACTTAATACTCCAACTAACTATGGAGATTTTCCTTAGGGTTTCGGTTTTTGTGACGGAAGGGAAGTATAATAGTATTTCTGGGCTTTTCGTATAAGTATAACCTTAGGATACTACAAGGTATACGGCTAAGGTAATTTGGGCATTATAACAATACTTTTGAGAGTATTTCTACCAAGAGGGGGGGTATTATACGAAAACAACTAGGCTAGGGGGGGTACCCCACGGCTAGCACCACAAGGAGGGGGGGTGTATACCCCTCGGCCTACCCCACTAGGGGGGGGCTCTCGGCCAAGGGGGGGAAGGGTGCTCTCGGCTAAGCCTCACAAAGGGGGGGGGGGACGAAAACACAACAAGGGAGGGGGAGAGTTTTAACACTTAGTGATTTGTGGAAAGGATGAAGAATTCATCAAAGGGAGAGGGGTATTTATAGGTCAAGTGAAGGCCAATCAATGGCCAAGATCTTGCCAAGTGCAAGGCAAGTGTAGGGCCAAGATTCAACCAAGTGTCCTTGACCAACTAACACACAAATATCCTACCTACTCCATGACAAAAATGACCAACTTTCGGCCAAGCTTGACCGCCCAAGGTGTTCCAATGAGAGGGTGACAAGTGTCGCCCTCTTGTTGGTCCAAAATGTTTCGTCTCTCGGAAAAATCCGCAAAAATTAAAAATGACATAGCCGGAAATTCCCCTACGAAAGCTGTGAAAACGTTTCGTCGAAAACCGACTCTAACCGGGTGTTGTGAACAAAATTAAATCGGCCAAGCTACTTTCTCAAGTTCAAATTTTCTACGTACGTCCTTACGTACATACTCTGGAAATACGGGGTATAACAACATGCCCACCACAACAATGAGCCATGTGGACTCCACTAACTCACAAAAAGCGTCCACCCTCTACCTACTCCCACTCACACAAAATCAACTTGCAAGACTTGACCAATTGACTTGCCCACTTGGCCACATTTTTGTCCAACACATGCCAACTAAGGGTGACACATGTCGCCCTCCCATTGGTCCAAAATATTCGTCTTTCGTAAAAATCTGTAATCGGTTAAAATATTAAAAACGTGGAATTTCCTTCACAAGGTTCGAAATCTTTTCCGTCGAAAGCTTACAATTCCATTCTTAACCTAATTAGGGTTTGTACAAATGTACGTACGTCCTCACGTACATACTCCGGAAATACGGGGTATAACAAATAAGTTCCATACTCTACAAATAATGCATTTTGAGAATCCAATTCTCAACAACGAACATTTTTCCTTTCCGACGTTCGGAAGATTTTTCCGTCGTAAAAACAATTCTTTCTTTCGTACTAATTTTCAAGTCTTGATTCCTTACATACATTCTCGTATACATGTCCTGGACTTACGGGGTGTAACAGTATTGCTACTTGTCGTTTTGGTTAGTCGCCAACGAGGTATGTGAACTTCTTCCTTCCTTTGACATGATTATTTGGTAAGTCTATGTGACTAAATTTTAGTGAGTCTATGTGACTTGATTTGGTAAGTCTATGCGACTTAATTCATTTGAAGTAAGTAAGTCCATTTTGGAAACATATGAGTCTTGATTATGAAAGTATGAGTGGCTTAGTCAAAATTGTATAAGTTACGTGAAGTACTTTAAAGTTAAGAGATTTGATTTAAAGTTATGAGACTTGATTTCTTTACAAGTTATGAGACTTTATTTTTCAAGATATGGGACTTGATTTCTAAAGTTAAGAGATTTGATTTAAAGTTATGAGACTTGATTTCTTTACAAGTTATGAGACTTTATTTTTCAAGAAATGGGACTTGATTTCTAAAGTTAAGAGATTTGATTTAAAGTTATGAGACTTGATTTCTTTACAAATTATGAGACTTTATTTTTCAAGATATGGGACTTGATTTCTAAAGTTAAGAGATTTGATTTAAAGTTATGAGACTTGATTCTTTACAAGTTATGAGACTTTATTTTTCAAGAAATGGGACTTGATTTCTAAAGTTAAGAGATTTGATTTAAAGTTATGAGACTTGATTTCTTTACAAATTATGAGACTTTATTTTTCAAGATATGGGACTTGATTTCTAAAGTTAAGAGATTTGATTTAAAGTTATGAGACTTGATTTCTTTACAAGTTATGAGACTTTATTTTTCAAGATATGGGACTTGATTTCTAAAGTTAAGAGATTTGATTTAAAGTTATGAGACTTGATTTCTTTACAAGTTATGAGACTTTATTTTTCAAGATATGGGTTACTTGATTTACTTCTAAAGTTAAGAGGCTTGATTTCGAAAGAGTATGTGACTTGAGTTTTAAAAGTATACGTTTATTGATTTAAAGAGAAGGAATTTTATGATTCTTTTTAAGTATGTATGTACGTAGTACTTTTGGGTTTAGTTTTCCCAATGTGATAAGAAATAAAAGTGCCTTAAGTTCTCTAAAATGAAAGGTTGTTATAATAGCTTTATGGGAAGTTGTTATAACGACTTAAGAAGAAGTGAAAGGGTGGTTAAAATGTTATGTAAGGAAAATCACACCGAGCCTACAAATAGGCCGGATTACACCAAATCACACCGAGCCTACAAATAGGCCGGATTATGTTATGAGATACACCGAGCCTACAAATAGGCCGGATTACGCCATATTACCCCGAGCCTACACATAGGCCGGGTTACGTCATCTTACACCGAGCTCCACAAGCGGGCCGGATTATGCTACATGATTCCACAGTACACCGAGCTCCACAGGCGGTCCGGATTATGCTACATGATTCCACAGTACACCGAGCTCCACAGGCGGGCCGGATTATGCTACATGATTCCACAGTACACCGAGCCCCACAGGCGGGCCGGATTATGCCACATGATTCATCAGTACACCGTGTCTCGCAAATGAGCCGGATTACGTTATCACGTATGGATAATCAAAGTAAGCTCCCAAATAAGAAGTCCCTCCATAAAGGGCCGGATTATGTTATGTAAGATATGTAAGTTATGTGGAAAAACTTGATTGAATTCTTAAGTATGTATGTAAGAATATGATGTTAATTTTTATTAAAAGAAGGAAAATAATGATTAATGTACGATTGATTTCATGAGTTAAAATGACACGGTAGGATCTGGTATTTTAATTTTTATACTTGCCCCTGTCATTCTTTTGTACAGTTATGATCTTGTTTAATGTACTTTATTTCCGTTCCATACTTAGTACTTGTTGTCGACCCAGTGGAAATTTGCGTTCATGTCCGCAGGTCTAGGTGCACAGTTGTGGATCCGCGAGCTTAGGATCCTTATTCAGCATTTTGAGATGGCTCCAAGTTCCGGAGTTTGTCATTATGGCTAGGTACATTCAGGGGTACGGCGGAGCCTTGTCCCGTCATAGTTGTTGTCACTTTCTTAGAGGTCTGTATTCATATGTGGGCTGGACTGGTGTAAGTTGTATTTACATTGTTGTATAGCGTAGACCCTTTCGGGTGATTTATATTTATACGGAAGCCTTTCCGGATTTGCCTTTGTTTTAAAAAAAATGAGTGTTATTTATCTTCCGCGGTTTATTTATGTTGTATGGGTAGAAGGGTGCCCAGGTAGGGCCACCAGTCACGGGCCCGGGATTTGGGGCGTGACAGAGTGGTATCAGAGCAGTTAGTCCTCGGCATGTCTACAGACCGTGTATAGTAGAGTCTTGTTTATCGATGTGTTGTGCACCACATCTATAAACATGAGGCTATAGTACATTTAGGATAGGTTTCCCTTCTTCTCACTCTGAGATCGTGCGATAGAGATGTGTTGTTAGGGTAGTCTCTCCCTAACGTGTTATTTTGATTGCAGAGATGAGAAAGGTAACAGTGACCCAGAAAGGATTATATGGACTTCGTATCCAGGTTGGTAAAAATATTGTACAGTTGGTATAATGATGATGTGTATCTATACGAGCGTATTTATCTGGGGTCATATGTGCGTTTCCTAGAATGATTATGAGTTACCATGAGTTGGTTAAGCCTTAATAATTACTTGGAAGGTGTGAAACAGTTTATTGAATCCACACCTAGGCTTTATATATGTACTTATTTGGAATAGTCAAGAGGTAATGAACTGACTAATATTGTGATAGACTCTTGAAAAATCAGGTTTAATTGACTTATGGACATACTATGTTATTAGATTAAGCTGTGTTGTATGCTTAAGTGAGATGCACGAATAATATTTTTATGGAGTAAATATGGTTGTTGTGATTAGGACAACATGATATTGAGATTATGAGAAACTATCTTACCCGTATGAGGGGAGAGATAATGTAAGATTGGGACATGGAATAATCGAGAATCGTGGAATACTAGCTAACTATTAAGACTTTAGATGAACATACGAGGACGAATGTTTCTAAGGGGGGAAGGCTGTTACACCCCGTAATACTAGGGCTACTAATTGAGAACGTGATTAAGGATTTAAGATTTGAATTTTGGAAGGAAAGAATAATTACATTTTCCTAAGGAAAATTTCGAAAAAAAATGTGACGACAAAAAAATTATTAACTTGGAGTATAATACTTCTAATTGGATTTATGGACTTAGTATTGGATTATAAGGTGTTGGAATTGATAATATGGGGTCCGCCGAGAATTTCACAATTTCGCAGGGACCTTCGAAAAATTATAATATTTTGGACCAATCGGAGGGTGACACGTGGAACCCCTCCACTTGTCTTGCTAAGATGAAAACAAAATAGATATTTTGAGAGGGGACAAGTGGACATGGGTCCCACTCCACTTGGCTATACATATCCAAGTCTTGCAAGACTTGGATCACTTTACACTTAGACAAAAAAATAAGCTCTCATCTTCTCCCCTTTAGCTCCATAATTTCGAGAGCCCCTTGGCTAAGAACAACCATTGTTGATCAATTTATTTCTCCAAGATTAAGCCCTTAAACCAAGTGCTAAGCCTAGATTATTATTCTACACGTTTTTACTTGTCTTGGCCGAAAGTTGATGCCAAAACCCTAGGGGTTCCGTCGACTTTTTGGAAGTGAGATTCAAAGAGAAGTTTCTCCTAAGGTTGTAGGGGGTACATATATGTGATTGGAACTTGAAGAAGTGGAGCAAAATGAAAATTGCGCACCAATAAAGACCGGACTGTTTTGGGGCGTTTTTGGGCAATAAATGAGGTAAAAGTCCTTCTTCTTTTAAAGTAATTGGATATTACTTATTGTTATTATGTATGTATGAACTTGTGTTAGAAAAGAATGAAGAATAATAAGCGTTTGAGCCATTTTTGGGGCTAAAACCGATTTGGGACAGATTTGGTGCAAATGGAATTCGTTGGTTATTGTCGTTGTTATCTTCACCTATTGCATGTTATAATGGATTAATATTGTTGTTAATAAGTTGTTATAACTTATGTAGAAGTTTTGGAACTCGAATTGGAATAAAATGGATTAAGGAACGAGTTATCGGGTTGTAGTTGTTGTGGCCGAGAAACTGACCAAAACTGTTAGACTTTGTTGTGTCGTTTAGTGGACTGTTTTGAGGTATTAAATACTGGAAATTTAGTTGTTGTTATGCATGTTTAAGTGTAGTAGTTGCTAATTAAAGTCCTAAGGGAATAAGGGTGTGGAAAGGCGTTAAAAGGCCTCATATTTTACCCTCGTTATGGTTGGATTGCGGACTGTTTTTATGGGCTGATTTGTGGACTGTTTTGTATAACTGTGGGGCAGAATTTTACACGTCCAGTTAGGCGTGTAATTCCCTTTGGCTAACTGTTGGTTGTGCCTTAAATGTGGCTTGTTGGTTGATGAATACAGGCCTTGGAAAAGGTGGAAAAGTACGTAGAAACAAAGGAAGTTGTCACACCCCGAACCCCGGGACCGTGACTGGTGCCCTACCTGGGCACCCTTCTACCTTAACAACTAAGTAACTGCGGAATTTAAATAACACCTCTTTTTTTTTTTAAAACCAACATACGTACAAGGGCAAAGCCGACAAGGCTGCCATATAATATACATGAAAAGACACTACACCGTACATGAGTCCAATCCCACATATGAATACAGACCTCTAAGAGTTATACTGAACTATGACGACACAAGGCCGCCTGTACCCATAACCGTACAAAACACCTGCATCAAGGAACTATACCAAAAGATAAACTCACGAGCAGGGGAGCTATCCAAAACTACGGCGGTCCTACACTGCCGATCACCAAACAGCGTACCTAAACTGCGGCGTGAACGCGGCCGAGGAGGTCGATGCGAAGAATGTACCAAGTATGTGAAGCGATGAAATGCGTAATGAAATCATAACGATCTAAGCAAAACAGGAGACATGTATGATAGCCAACCTACGATACACAACACATAGCGATCATAACAAGTCGTGATCGTGCCTCAAGTCATTTCTAAAGTATAACCATGGGTCTCACGCCCACAATATCAATCATGCCCGTGGAATCCTTCCTCACTGCCGGCAGTCCATGATATAGTATAACGCCAATAGGCATACCTGAACACCAAGTCCTACCTGTGTCCTAAAAATTGTACGGGCCAAGTAGGAAGACGAGCAGGTGGTAAAGCAGAGGGTATAATGTCTTGGGGGTTTACCCCTCATTTATACTCTTACCATATCTCTGGCAACCATCAAACAAAACAAGCAGGGGGTATAATGTCTTGGGGGTTTACCCCTCATTTATACTCTTACCCTGGAGAAGGTGGTATAGCGTCTTGGGGGTTTACCCCTCACTTATACTCTTACCGTATCTCGACCGACCATCAAACAAAACAAGCAGGGGGTATAATGTCTTGGGGGTTTACCCCTCATTTATACTCTTACCCTGGAGAAGGTGGTATAGCGTCTTGGGGGTTTACCCCTCACTTATACTCTTACCCTATCTCGACCGGCCGTCAAACAACACATAAGCACCACCAGGTCTTTTATAAAAATCCGGGAATTTAACCCAAGTACTACAAATAACGGAAGCATACCCGTGGAATCCCACATCACTGTCGGTACGTCCAAGTAACTTCCAATCGAGAGTCGCAGCAACGCAATAAAACATAATACTTGCACTCAAAGGCTATCACCAGCACACATAGGAAATTCTCAATTAATCAAGCCAAAGTACTTATCAAGGCATACATGGAATAATTCTCAATTAACAAGCCAAAGTACTTATCAAGGCACAAATAGAATAATTCTCATTTAACAAGCCAAAGTACTTATCAAGGCACCAATAGAATAATTCTCATTTAACAAGCCAAAGTACTTATCAAGGCACAAATAGAATAATTCTCATTTAACAAGCCAAAGTACTTATCAAGGCACCAATAGAATAATTCTCATTTAACAAGCCAAAGTACTTATCAAGGCACAAATAGAATAATTCTCATTTAACAAGCCAAAGTACTTATCAAGGCACAAATAGAATAATTCTCATTTAACAAGCCAAAGTACTTATCAAGGCACCAATAGAATAATTCTCATTTAACAAGCCAAAGTACTTATCAAGGCACAAATAGAATAATTCTCATTTAACAAGCCAAAGTACTTATCAAGGCACAAATAGAATAATTCTCATTTAACAAGCCAAAGTACTTATCAAGGCACAAATAGAATAATTCTCATTTAACAAGCCAAAGTACTTATCAAGGCACAAATAGAATAATTCTCATTTAACAAGCCAAAGTACTACGTACGTACATTCTTTTCAAAAGACTCCTTTTATGTAAAATCCCAAGATACTAACACCGTAGTATCAAGGTGTGTCTATTTTTCAAAGTAAGTTACTACACTTTTAGAAAACTCATTTCAAAGCTTGAAATCAAGTAACTTCAAATTTTCATAATCTAGGCAACTTATGCCCAATAATCAAAATAGACAACTTTCTTAACCTTCCATAAAGCCGTTATAACCAACTTCCCATAAAGCCGTTATAACCCTTTATGGTTTTAGACATATTCATTTCTTTTTATAACCAAGAGACTTATACTAATTAAAACAAAGTATCACAAACTTTCAAATCAAGTTTCTTAACTTTCAAAATACTTCAAGTCTCTAAATCTTTAGAAAACAAGTTTCTTCTACTTTTAAACCTCAAGTAACTCACACCTTTAAAACAAGTTACTTCTCTTAAATCATGTCATTTCTCCTCTCTTAAAACAATTAAGTAAATCACTCTTTTAACTCCCCTAAAGTCATTACAACAACCCTTAGGTTTTGGAACTAAGGCACTAGCCAAAAGGTTTGGAACCCACTTCTTTTTCAAGACTCTATGTACTTTTAAGTAAAATACTTTCACTTTTAAGAATCCAACTTCACTAAGGCAATGGATTATACAACTTCCAAATTAAACATCAAAGTACAATCAAGGAAGTACATAGAACAAATTCTATTTTAAGCAATCCAAATACAACCAAGGAATGGATCATTTAAGGAGTAGGAAATACTTTCTTTATCTTAAGGAATCATGCTAGAAGAGGAGATAGCTCACATACCTTTTCGGCTAATATCCACAAGCTAAGCCGAATACGCGTGCGTGAAGTGTCAACCTATAATGGTCACAACAAGACTATCAACTTCTAGTCTCTAACGTAGAATAATACTAAGTATTTGGTCTCTAATTCTACGGAAAATCGGGCAGCACTTCCTTTGTTTCTACTCACTTTGCCACCTTTTTCAAGGCCGAATACAATAACCAACACGCCACATTTAAGGCTCAAAACAACAACCAAACAAAGGGGATTACACGCCTTACAATACGTGTAAAATTCCGCCCCACAATTCGTACCAAGTAGTTAATACTTCACTAGCCATTCTCGGCCAACAATAACACAACACAAGTCTTTTCCAACCCTTTTTCAAATTCCAAGTTCTAAGGTCTAACATGTTATATAGTTATAAACAACTTCAACAACTACAATTTCCTTCTTTATACAACATGCGACGACTTAAACGAATAATCAACTTGAATTGTAATCTTAAGGCTAAACATGCTAGTTTTCGGATTAGGGTTCCAATAGCCAATATAATTATCAAACTTCATACTAAACATCTCATGCTTGCTAATATCCATAGCTACAACAATAAGTAAGTCTTAACTACTAAAACGACAAAATTTATACCTTTCCAAGCCCTTAAAATTTCCAAGATTCAAAGTCGCGCCTTAGCAATTCTTAGCTCCTTTCCTTAGGTTCCAATCCGCTCCAAGCACTCCTTAGAGGCCTATGAAGAACCCATCTTCAAGTTCCAACTTCAAAGTTGAAGAACTCCTTTAGTTTCCGCCTTGCGACTAATACGAAAAAGCCATTTTTCCGAAATCTTTCTATTGAGATATCCTTATAATACCCTTAGGGACATTGGGTTTAAGTCTTGTGGCTAATGGATCAAAATAAAAAAAAATTCTTGTGTGAGCAAGACCAAACCCGAGAGCCTCTTCTCTTGGCACAAAGTGTTCTAATTTTTCTAAGTGTAAATGAGCTAGTCTTGCACTAGTAGTAAGCTTATAAAACACAATGGAGGGCTTGGATTATCACAAATGTGAGGCTAGGATGAATTTCACTTGGATTAAGCCTATGTGGACAAGTTGACAAGTCAACAATGTCATGCTTGCAAGACTTATCTTCCAAGATGGTCAATGACCATTTTACCCTCCCTCTAATTCGACCAAGACCATAAGTGGGGGGTGCCACGTGTCTGTCACGACCCGTTCCGGGGCCCGTGACTGGTGCCTTACCGGGGCACCCAAGTAGTCATACATCAGAGTAATCAGCGGAAATATAAAGCAAGACATGAAACAGTTTATAAACTAAGACACAGTTTATGTGAGAAAACATCGCCTTTCGGCATATATATATAAACATGGTTTAGCAGTTACATCCGACCGCATAACATGACTACAGACCTCTAAGGAAATATACAACTATGGCGGGACAGGGCCCGCCATACCTCCTCAGACAAAACTATCTACAACAGGAGATCATACCCAAAGTAGAGCCTCCGGAAAAGATGGAGCTCGACACCAACGTAGAGATCTTAAGAATGTGGATCTAGCACTGCTTGCCGCCTGCGGCATGAACGCAGCCCCGAAGGAGGTCGATAACAGTACTAAGTATATGAAATCAGAAATACTTAAATGAAACATATCATTTTAAAAACAGTTTTGCAAGTATGTATGAAACAACGAGAAACCGCATAGTGCACATCACAAACAAGAGCGTGATAGGTAAAGCGTAGCGTGTCTTTTCTAGGTTGCGAATGATCGAGCGAGGCCAATTGCGTAGTATCACCATGCAAGCCTAATCTCGACTCCGTAGTCGCGTAGGCCAATCACATAGGCCCGCATAGGGTATATAACCCCGCATCGGTAGCTACTCCTCGGCATCGCCCCGACTCGTCGTCCGCGCGTAGCCACATGCACGCGTGAGGTATAACCCCGCACACTAACACGGAACTCCGTAGCTCGCATAGGTCCCTTGGACCCGCATGAGGTATTCTCGAATCATGGTCCTGCATCACTTTGAGTCTACCCGCGTCGGAGGCGACTTAACCCCGTAATATGTCAAGAGGTGAGTGATGTTACACTAACCTAACAACTTATCGTTAAACAACATAAGCACAACAAGAATACTCTTTTTCACAAAGCGTTACAAGACACTAACACATATAGCATCATATCATGTCTACTTATCAAACCATCCTATTATTCTTTTCACAATTCAATATAAGTCTGTTATAAACACATAGGCAAAGCTGTTTCTTTTATCAATCTTAAGTGGTTATACTTAACTTCCCATAAGGCTAGTATAACTCTTAAGCTCTTAAAAACCAATTAGTTCTCTTACATTAAAAATGATTCGATATTCTTTTGAAATGCTTTGGATCTTTATTATTGAGCTTAAGCTGTGAGGCATTCTTAGTAAGTGTTATTCGGGCTTAAGCGTGAGGCATTCCGTAAGTATTATTCGGGCTTAAGTCAAAGACATTGCGTAGTTATTATCCGATTAACACGTATGCGTCTACCGTACTATATATATTGTAAAAATATCATGCTTTAGGAAGAATCACATACCTTACCGTGAAAACCACCGCCAAGTTGAATATGTCGCAAGCAGAGTCACCTATAATAGTCACAGACATCTATCAAAGACTACTCTAAAGGTCATTTTAAACAGAGGGTTCACAATTCTACGGAACGTTGGGCAGCACTTCCCTACGGTGAGCTATATAAGTCTCATGTGAAAACAGTCCTATGTAAATCTGGTTTGACTATTCTTCTTTAAACCCTTCTACTGTGGTAATGATTCAATTCTATTCTGTGATATTCTTCTAAGTATTTAATACTTATTCTAATACTACTACAGTAAGTATTCTCTAATTCAAAAGAGGGTTAGGATTAGTTACCTTGGTAAGCCCAATAATATCCTAGAAAAAGTCGTGCCTGAGCAAGGTTTTGCTCCTAAGTTGTATGCTCCAAGGAGACCTTAGAAGTTCTTCACAACTTCTACTAAGTACTAAGGTATTTGGGCTAGGGTATTTTGGGCATTATAACAATACTAGAAGACAACTTTTCTACCAAGGGAGGGGGGTAGATTTTTGGCTAGGCTAGGGGGGGCCTCGGCCAAACTACTAGGCTAGAGGGGGGGTATTCGGCCAAGGGCCTTCATGAGGAGGGAGTGTTGGACGAAAGAGCTACAAAGGGAGAGGAGAGGATTTTCAAGACTTGGAAAGATTTGTGGATGAAGAACTCTTCATCTCTAAGGGGGTATTTATAGGTCAAGAAGTGGCCAACCAATGGCCAAGATTAAGACAAGTGCAAGGCAAGTGTAGGGTGAGGATTAACTATACACAAATATCCTACCAACTCCTTGACTTGTGCACAAGGCACAAAAAACGTGCTCACCATGTCCAATTCGTCCAAATGGACGATTTCAAGTCCATCAATTGGAGGGTGACCAGTGTCGCCCTCCCGTTGGTCCAAAATGTTTCGTCTCTCGGAAACTTCCGCACATATTAGAAATGGCATAGCGGAATTTACCCTACGAAGTCGTGGAAGCGTTTCGTCGGAAAACTATTCGTTTTGTGAGTTGTGCCCAAAAAATCGTCCAAGCCTAAACTTTAAGGCTAAACTTCTTGTACGTATTCCCTTACGTACATACTCTGGAAATACGGGGTATAACATTCTCCCCTCCTTAGAAACATTCGTCCCGAATGTTCCTTCCCAAGACAGTTAATGATAAGATTCTTCATAACTTAAAGCGGTTTGCAATTGTCACACGCTGCCACAAAACAACACTTAGGCATAAACGATAATGGAAATTTACAAGTAGGAAAGTGAATTACCTGGAGGTGTGGGAATAGGTGAGGATACTTCTGCCTCATGTCCTCCTCGGCTTCCCACGTCATCTCCTACCTGAGCTCGTTCCGCCACAAGACTTTGTGGAAGCCACGTCCTTGGTCATGACGCCTAACGACGATCGACTATCGCTATGGAATCTCCTCATACGATAACCCCTCGGTCACCTGGACATCGTCGATCGGGTGTACCCTAGATGGATCCCGATACATCTCCTCAGCATAGATACGTGAAAAACCGGATGCACTGCCTCCAGATCGGACGGCAGATCCAACTCATAGGCAACCTTGCCTACCTCTGCGGACAATCTAAAGCGGCCCAATGTACCTGAAGTTTCCCCTTCTTCCGAATCTCATCACACCGCCATGGGTGGACACCTTTAGGAAAACCCAATCATGAACCTCGAACTCAAGATCTGACGACGATGATTTGCATACGACTTACATCGACTCTGAGTGTCGATAGCCGCTCTCGGATAAGCTTCACTTATCCATCACTGCTGTACCAAATCTGGTCCCACTAGCCGCACCTCGCCCATCGAACCAACCTATAGGCGATCTGCACTTCCTCCCATACAAGGCCTCATAAGGCGCCATCGAATCTGCGGTGGTAGCTATTATTATCTGTGAACTCAACTAGAGGCAAATGATCCTCCCAACTACCATCGAAGTCAATAACACGGGCTCGCGGATATCCTCGAAGTCGGATAGTGCGCTCTGCTGTCCGTCATGCGTGGATGAAATGCGATTACTCGTGCTCACTGCGTCCTAAACCCTGCGGAAGGACCTCCGAAGTTAGCGTAACCGGCTCCACATGCGATATGATCGGTAGGGACTCCATGCGATCGACGATCTCTCGGATGTAAAGTCGGCATAATCCTCGGTAGAAAAAGTCGTCTGACGGGAAGAAAGTGGGCTGATTTCGTCATCCGTCGGCGATAACCCATATAGAATCATGTCTCCTCCGAGTGCGAGGTAATCCTGTGATGAAGTCCATGTTGATTACCTCCCACTTCCGGTCGGGATCTCGATAAATGCGTAACAAACCACCGGGCCTCGGTGCTCTACCTTCACTGCGGACAACACGGGCGAGCTACGAACTCGCAACGTCCTCTTCAAGCCATCCCACCAATACACGGATCTAAGGTCGTGGTACATCTTGGTCGACCGGATGGATAGAGTAACGCTTGTGTGCTTCCCAAGAACTGCTGCCAAGTCACGAAACATCCGGAACACACAATCGCCTCAAACCTTAGCACCCCATCGGTGCTACCTCAGGACCCTTGCCCTCACGAAGAGTCAGATCACGATATCGAATCAAAGCCGGATCCTCGAGCTGTTGCCTCTTCACCTCGCCAACGATGGAAGACTCGGCAACCTCACGAACTCTAACCCATCGCTATCGGGAATCAATCAAGCGGACACAAGGCTCGCTAATCGGTGCAAATCACGAACCATGTCCTCTCCTCTAGCGCACATCGATAGGCTCCCATCGACCTACGACTAAGAGCATCACCACAACATTGGCCTTCCGGGTGGTACAGATATCAACATCGTAATCCTTAAGCAACTCTAACCACCGTCTGCCGTAAGTTCGGCTCCTCCGCTGAAGATATACTGGAGGCTCTTGTGGTCTGTAAAAATATCCACGTGAACCCCATACAAATAGTGCCTCCAGATCTTCAAAGCGTGAATCACAGCTGCCAACTCCAAATCATGGGTGGGGTAGTTCCTCTCGTGTTTCTTCAGCTGTCGGGATGCATATGCTATAACCCTGCCATGCTACATCAACACACATCCCAACCCGATGCCTGACGCATCACAATACACGACATAACCATCTGGACCCTCTGGAAGAGTAAGAACGGGGGCGGTCGTCAGTCTCTCTTTCAAAGAATCGAAACCCTCACAAGCATCACCATCAAACTTGGCGCCTTACGAGTCACCTAGTCAATGGTGCGAAGATAAGCAAACTTCTCCACGAACCGATAATATCCTGCAAGGCCCGAGCTGCGAACCTCTGCCGGAGTAGTAGGTCTAGGCCAAGTCTGGATCGCTTCGATCTTGGCCGTATCCACTGAATGCCATCACCCGGACAATATGCCCAAGAAACGCCATCAAGTCAACCAAAACTCACATTTGGAAAACTTGGCGTACAAGCTGGTCTGGAGAATCGGCCAGATCGCCAAATGCTCGCATGCTCCGCTCTGGCGAGAATAAACTAAGATATCATCAATGAACACTATCACAAACGTGTCCAAAATGGTTTGAACACTCGGTTCATCAAATCCATGAATACCGCGAGCATTGGTCAACCCAAAAGACATGACCACGAACTCATAATGCCCGCACGGGTCTGAATGCGATCTAGGGACATCCACCTCTCGACTCGCACTGATGATAGCCCGATCGCAGATCAATCATGGAGAAACATCTCGCACCTGCAATCGGGTCGAACAAATCATCAATCCCGGGAAGGGTATTCGTTCTTAATGGTCACCTTGTTGTTCACCGTAATCAACACACATGCGCAGCGTCCGTCCCTTCTTCACGAACAATACCGGCGCTCCCGGGAGAAACACTAGGCTGATGAAGCCGCTTCTCCAAAGAAATCTCTAAGCTGATCCTTCAACTCTCTCAACTCGGCAGTGCCATTCGTATGGCGGAATGGAAATAGGTCGAGTGTCCGCAATATGTCAATACAAAACTCAATCTCCTCTCGGGAGGATACGGAGGTCATCCGAAACACGTCGGGAACTCACGACTATCGAATCGATCAAAATCTGGTACCGCAGCCTTCAAGATCAAAC
The DNA here is from genome assembly GCA_029844215.1 of Przewalskia tangutica. Lineage (NCBI taxonomy): Eukaryota > Viridiplantae > Streptophyta > Magnoliopsida > Solanales > Solanaceae > Przewalskia > Przewalskia tangutica. The sequence goes on from CM056719.1 coordinate 59,086,666, forward strand.
ACCCGACGAGATGGTAGATATACCCCTTCGCACCATCTTCCTAGCCTGAGGTAGGAAATAAACCTACCCTCGGCGATACCGTGCTCCTCCCACTCAACAACCGCCTCAGAAACTGGAACCGCACTACTCTCTCTGCGGTCAACATTGGCGTAGCGAAGCTAGCCAATCCATCCCCATGATCACGTCGAAGTCAATCATCTCTAACTCTATCAAGTCGGCTAGGGTCCGACGATCAGTAAATGGTCACAGACAAGCTCTATATACCCGCCGAGCTACCACCGAATCACCCATCGCGTAGCTACCTCGAAAGGGTCTATGGACTCGTGCTCTATCCCTATCCTACTAGCAACAAGGGGAGATATATAGGGCAGAGTAGAACCGGATCTATCAAGGCATAAACATCAAACCCGAACCGATAAGGTACTGTGGCGACATCGGTGAGGCCTCACGATCTGTCGGTGGACAAAGCATAAATGCGTTCGAGGACCGCTGAATCGACCAGCGCCACGACCTCGCGACTGCCGGTCCATGCGTACCTTGCCCTCCGTGGCGAGTAATCGCTGTCGGGGATGAAGAAGACGTGAAAGAACTAGGGTGACCCTACCATCAAGCCGCCTGGCCTGACGATTCCTCGCATAGTGACCTGCCGCCACAATCAAACAAACTCCGCACCACAACTCGAAGTGGGATCTACCGACGGCCACACCGGCGGGTGGTCCGATCGGCCGATACCTGCGCTCTGGGCGTCGATGTCCTGGGGCCTCAGTTCGCCTCGAATATCTGGCAGGCTGAGGCGGCGCGCAGAGTGCTCTGGGCTGGCGTGGTGCAAATCTAGACGCCGAGGCCGCCACCACGATAGCCACCAAAAGACCACTGCTGCCCCGCCTTCTCGTTGCTGTCAACCCGGTCTCTACGCCTCACATCCAAGAGCATGAGCTGCGTGCGGGTAATGTCCATACCCGGGAGAAACACCCGCATGACTTCGGCCATATAGTCGTCAGCCCGGTGACATAGCGGTGCACCCTATCCTCCATATCTGCTACCAATCTTTGGGACATATCGAGAAAATGAATCAAACTCGACATTGTACTCCCTGACAGTGCGTCCTCTCTGCCTCAGTAGTAAAAATCTATCAGCCCGCGCCCTCCTCATCTGTGGAGGCAAGAAGTGAGTGAGGAAAGCCTCTGAGAACTCATCCCAAGTAGGCGGGACGCGTGCTCTCCCGATAACTCCCATGAATCAAACCAATCGATCGCGGTATCACGCGGCCGATGCGAAAGGTCACAGACTGTCTCGAGGCCTTGATCACCCTCATGATCCTCAAGGCGACGGATGAACTCCTGCGGATCATCCTCCGGCCTCGACCGAAAAACTCGGCGGCTCTGACTCAAGAAATCTCGCACCTCAAACTATTCGCCTCGGGTGTACCACGGGTGCGGCCGTGGAGCTGGGCCGAGGCTGCCGCGTCGGCCTCTCGCCGTGTCGGGCCTGACTTTAGCCAAAGGTGGGCCATCTCCTTGTACCTAACTCCTCGCCCAGGTGTGGGGCGGGAGGTGTGGGTGCGTGGTCTCTCTTTGCTGGCGGCGTCATAGAACTCGCCGTCTCGGTATAGCGGGCTGAGCCCTCGTGACTCTGGGTGTCTGCTAGCGACTCCTCTACCGCCTTGCCATTCGGGCGGGTTGCCTTACGTGGAGGCATAAGCATTACAGAAAGGAATACGTTAGAGGGGTCCAACCTATAACACAACTCTAAAGCACGATCTCAGAATGAGAAGAATGGAAACCAATCCTAAATATCCTATAGCCTCCTGATTATTGGTGTGGTGCACAACACACCGATAATCAAGACTCTACTAGATACGGTCTGTAGACACTTTCCGAGGATTAACTGCTCTGATACCACTTTTGTCACGACCGTTCGGGGCGTGATCGTGCCTTACGGTCACCCAAGTAGTCATACATCGTGTAATCGGAAATATAAAGCAAGACATGAAACGCTTTATAAAATAAGACACAGTTTATGTGAGAAAACATCGCCTTTCGGCATATATATATAAACATGGTTTAGCAGTTACATCCGACACTGTACAACATGACTACAGACCTCTAAGGAAATATACAACTATGGCGGGACAGGGCCCCGCCATACCCTGACTGTACAAAACTATCTACAACAGGGAGATCATACCCAAAAGTAGAGCCTCCGGAAAAGATGGAGCTCCCGACACCAACGTAGAGATCTTAAGAATGTGGATCAAGCACCTGCTTGCCCGCACTGCGGCATGAACGCAGCCCGAAGGAGGTCAAGATAACAGTACTAAGTATATGAAATCGAAATACTTAAATGAAACATATCATTTTAAAAAGCAGTTTGCAAGTATGTATGAAACAACCATGAAACCGCACATAGTGCACATCACAAATAAGAGCGTGATAGGTAAAGCGAATGTGTCTTTTCTAGGTTGCGAATGATCGAAGCAGGGCCAATTGCCCGTAGTATCACCATGCAAGCCTAATCCTGGACTCCCGTAGTCCGCATAGGCCAATCACATAGGCTCGCATAGGGTATATAACCCCGCATCGAGGGTAGCTACTCTCATCGCCCCGACTCGTCGTCCGCATGGCCACATAGACGCGTGAGGTATAACCCCGCTAACACACGGAACTCCGTAGCTCCGCATAGGTCCTTGGACCGCATGAGGTATTCTCGAATCATGGTCCCGCATCGCTGAGTCTACCCGTCGGAGGCGCCAACCCCGGTAATATGTCAAGAGGTGAGTGATGTTACACTAACCTAACAACTTATCGTTAAACAACATAAGCACAACAAGAATACTCTTTTTCACAAACGTTACAAGACACAACACACATAGCATCATATCATGTCTACTTATCAAACCATCCTATTATTCTTTTCACAATTCAATATAAGTCCATTATAAACACATAGGCAAATGTTTCTTTTATCAATCTTAAGTGGTTATACTTAACTTCCCATAAGGCTAGTATAACTCTTAAGCTTCGCTTAAAAACCAATTAGTTCTCTTACATTAAAAATGATTCAAGATTCTTTTGAAATGCTTTGGATCTTTATTATTCGGGCTTAAGCCGTGAGGCATTCAGTAAGTGTTATTCGGGCTTAAGCGTGAGGCATTGCCATAAGTATTATTCAGCTTAAGTCAAAGACATTGCCGTAGTTATTATTCGCTTAACACGTATGCGTCTACCGTACTATATATATTGTAAAAATATCATGCTTTAGGAAGAATCACATACCTTCTCAAAAAAACAACCGCCAAGTTGAATATGTCGCAAGGCAGAGTCACCTATAATAGTCACAGACATCTATCAAAGACTACTCTGAAGGTCATTCTAAACAGAGGGTTCATAATTCTACGGAAAGTCGGGCAGCACTTCCCTACCCGGTGAGCTATATAAGTCTACTGTGAAAACAGTCCTATGTAAGTACAGTTTGATTATTCTTCTTTTAAACCCTTCTACTGTGGTAACAGTTCAATTCTATTCTGTGATATTCTTCTAAGTATTTAATACTTATTCTAATACTACTACAGTAAGTATTCTCTAATTCAAAAGAGGGTTAGGATTAGTTACCTTGGTAAGCCCAATAATATCCTAGAAAAAGTCGCGCCTGAGCAAGGTTTTGCTCCTAAGTTGTATGCTCCAAGGAGACCTTAGAAGTTCTTCACAACTTCTACTAAGTACTAAGGTATTTGGGCTAGGGTATTTTGGGCATTATAACAATACTAGAAGACAACTTTTCTACCAAGGGAGGGGGGTAGATTTTTGGCTAGGCTAGGGGGGGCCTCGGCCAAACTACTAGGCTAGAGGGGGGGGTATTCGGCCAAGGGCCTTCACAAGGGGAGGGGGGGAGTGTTGGACGAAAGAGCTACAAAGGGAGAGGAGAGGATTTTCAAGACTTGGAAAGATTTGTGGATGAAGAACTCTTCATCTCTAAGGGGGTATTTATAGGTCAAGAAGTGGCCAACCAATGGCCAAGATTAAGACAAGTGCAAGGCAAGTGTAGGGTGAGGATTAACTATACACAAATATCCTACCAACTCCTTGACTTGTGCACAAGGCACAAAAAACGTGCTCACCATGTCCAATTCGTCCAAATGGACGATTTCAAGTCCATCAATTGGAGGGTGACAAGTGTCGCCCTCCCGTTGGTCCAAAATGTTTCGTCTCTCGGAAAAATCCGCAAAAATTAGAAATGGCATAGCCGGAATTTACCCTACGAAAGCTGTGGAAACGTTTCGTCGGAAAACTATTCGTTTTGTGAGTTGTGCCCAAAAATAAATCGTCCAAGCCTAAACTTTAAGGCTAAACTTCTTGTACGTATTCCCTTACGTACATACTCTGGAAATACGGGGTATAACAGTGTCGCCCTCTCATTCGTCCATAAAATTCCGTAACCCTCGTGGGCCCCACAAAAATGTAAAATTCCTCGGGTGGGCCCCACGTGACCAAATCCGTAAAAATAAATTTCCATAATGTTAACAAGTTCCATATTCCTCAAATAATGAATTTTGAGAATCCAATTCTCAACAACGGACATTTTGCCTTACCGACGTTCGGAAGATTTTCCGTCGGAAAAACAATTCTTCCTTTCGTATCAATTTCCAAGTCTTGTTTCCTTTCGTACATTCTCTTTTACATGTTCTGGACTTACGGGGTGTAACATTATTCCCCCCTTAGACACATTCGTCCCCGAATGTTCTTAGTCGGTTGCCAAGATCTACAAACTCCGGCATAATCTGCAGATTATGCCTAACGATCAGCGCACAAGACGATGATGCCACACATGGCCACCTCATAACACACGTGAACATAATAATGGACCTTCCGTCCGTGGTCCCTTCTCACAAAACTCGAAGGTTACAGTCTTCCCAAACACGGGATCCTTAGAGGTTCCTTTCTTTCCTTACTTGTCATACTTTCTCGTACTTTCAAACTCATCTAGTACACGTACAAAATCTCAAATTTTGTTTCTGTTCCCCAATCCTTGGAGTTACTAACCAACTTGGCCATATTGTTACTTACATTCCCGTTAAGGTTCTTCTCGACCCTTACGACCTGGTTCCGGTGGAAAACATCCACGAACTCGTACAACGATTAACTAGACTTGGGCCTTGCACCCTGGACCTACCACATGCGGGACCATTTCTAATCGACATCACCCCATTCCATACTACGGTTGACCGAAATGAGTCCATAACCCGACTCATCATCACACTTAACTTCTCATTCTTAGTCCAAATATATCTTTCTATTATCTCAAGGTACTCCTCACCCTATCCCCCTATTCACTAGAGGTTCGTCACATAAGCCAAAGTATTTCTACTGTACAATCTTCCCTATTGGTCTTACACTGTTATGGGGCAATTACTACTTGTGAACTCTACACAACTATAGTCTCAGTTCACTTACCATTCTTGTCAACATTCTTAACTTCTCACTTTACTAATCAAAGTATCCCTACCTCTGGGGTACTATCACTTTACAACTCTAGCAATAAAGGGAAAACATATACGCTAGGGTAAAATCTGAATCTATCAACGCACGTATGATTCAAAAGAATCGAAATATACCTGTAACCCCGTGCGATGTCGCCTCCTGTTCCTGCCCAGTAGTCACGTCATCTATGTGGTTCGAAGGACCGCCAGAACTATAAAATCCACCCTGACCTCTACCACGATCGGTGACATCCAACACCTCACGGGGAACGCACAGCTGTGGAGGAAAGGGAACCAACTACCGGCCTCATAGGCTGAGCCACCTCACCGGTGCCTCTTCTAAAAGGACATACCCTCAGTATATGGCCCGGACGGCCACAATAAAAACAAAGACCTGTGCCATAACGACATTTCCCCAAATGACGCTTACCACATCTGATACACTGAGGAATAGGTGGCCTCGACCGAGAAAATCCTCTGCTCCTCTGAGAACCTCGACCTCTGGAGCTTGGACCGGCTCCTAAATACCTTGTGGGGTCCAATATCCCACCTGTGAACTGCGGGGGTATGTACTGGGTAGGCTGGGACGAATATCTCACTCGTTGCTGAGGCAGCTCGTCCAAAAACTCACCGGGATAACCAACCGGTCTAGCCCTCTTACGCAGATTTCCGCGTTGGCCCTCTACCCCCTGTACACCTGACTGTACTGGCCGAATAACTTCCTGCTGATGAAACTGTAGCACTGCTATCTTGGTCAATAACATAATGGCTTCCTTCATGACCCTAAAGTCTTCTCTTAACTGAGAAACTGGAGGCTCTGGTGCTGGGGCCTCAAAACCTGGCGCAGAAGAACTCGCCGACTGCGGAACAACATCCGGTATAACCTGGGCATAAGCCCTATCAACTCTCTGAGTCTGACTAGTAGTGTTATACCCCGTAGTTCCAGGGTATGTATGTGAGGACGTACGTATGAGAATACGACAGAAATTTTGGAAAGAAAGAAAGATGTGATTTTTCGACGGAAAAGTTTCCGGTTTTTATGAAGAAAAAGGTTCGTTAATGGGAATTGGATTCCCAGATTTGGTATTTGGACTTCTTGGATTATTTTAGAATTATGAGATTTTATTTTCGGAAATGGTCACGTGGGGCCCACGTGTCACGACCCGAACCCGGGTGTTATACCCCGTATTTTCAGAGTATGTACGTAAGGACGTACGTAGAAAAGTTTGGACTTTAAAGTGGCTTGGCCGATTTATTTTTGTGCACAACACCCGATTAGAGTCGTTTTTTGACGAAACGTTTCCACAGCTTTCGTAGGGAAAATTACGGCTATGTCATTTCTAATTTTTGCGGATTTTTCCGAGAGACGAAATATTTTGGACCAACGAGAGGGTGACACTTGTCCCTCAAGTGGACGGTTTGGTTGAGCTTCCTTTGGCACGTTTTTTTCATGTTCCATGCCTTAAACATTTGGTCAATGTTTGGCTAGATATTTTGTGTGGTAGATGAGAAAGTGGGGCCCACAAACACATGTCCAAATCCTAGCCCTACACTTGCCTAACACTTGTCTTCATCTTGGCCATTGGTTGGCCATTACTTGACCTATAAATACCCCCCCCCCCCCCCCCTTTGAAGACTTATTCATCCATTCCAACAAATCTCCAAGTCTTGAAAGCCTTCTCCCCCTCTTGAGTGTAGTGTTCTCGTCCAAGAACACCCCCCCTCCCCCTTTGTTGGGCCTTGTGGCCGAGAGGGTACCCACCCCCTTCCTAGGGGTGCTAAGTAGGTACACCCCCTGCCTGTATGGTTGTCTCGTATAAATACCCCCCTTTGTGGTATAGAAATACTCTCCAAGTAGTGTTATAATGCCCAAATACTTTAGCCCATATACCTCGTAGTACTTTCCAAAAATTACCTCTACGTAGAGTCCGAAAATACTATTATACTTTCCCTCAGTCACAAAAACCAAACCCTAAGGAAATCTTCATTGATAGTTGAAGTATGTGAGTAGCAGTTGGTTAGAACTTCTAAGGGTTGTTTGGAGCGGGTTGGAGCGCACGGAGTAGGAGCTAAACCTTGCTCAGGATCGACATTAAACTTGGATAATTTTGGGCTTATCAAGGTAAACACTCTTGACCTTCTGTTGTAATTGGAAATTACATGTTGTAAGATTATATAGTTGAAGTATACTATATATAGAACTGAACGTTGTTATCGGCAATGTCTTTGGACTTAAGCCTGAATAATACTTACGGCAATGTCTCGCGACTTAAGCCTGAATAATTAGAAACCTTTTTGAGAGAAGAGTCTTGGCGTAATTACATAGGGTGTATTCAGATGAGACTTGTGTAGCTTTTACGTGAGGTAGAATTGTGCACGTCCGATTAGGCGTATAACCCCTGGTTGGCTTGGTAGCGGCCCCGATAGAGAGAGACTTACGCCGTTGCGGAAGTCTTTGCCGAATTTTCTGTAGAATTTTCAACGATTAGACCTAGATGTTAAAAAGCGCCTTGTGGCCTTATAGGTTGAATTACCATGCGTGGCGCGATCTACTTGGCTTAGGAGTAGCCGACGCTTGAGGTACTTGGGCGTTTTGCTATTAGTCGATAATCGTCGCGAGGTATGTGAACCTCTTCCTACCTTTTCTAGCATGATATGTGTATAGCTATGTAGTGCGGTAGACGTCACGTGTGTTAAACGTATTTGATTGGTTTGAAACATAAAGTGTTATAACGGCTTTATGGGAAGTTGGTTATAATGACTTTATGTAAGTAAGAAAATGCTTTATGGTTTTAAAAGGTAATCGATTTGACTTATAACCGACTTAATGTGTAATAATAAAGAATCTTTGAATCATTTTTAACGTAAGAATAATACTTGGTTTTGAAAACATAAGAGTTATACTAGCTTTATGGGAAGTTAGGTATAACGTCTTAAGAATGGTAAAATGAATGGTTTATTGATTTTAAAAGTTAAGAGACTTGATCTTAAAGGATAAGAGACTTAACTTGTTTTACTTGGTAATTAACATTTTGTTAAAAATGTTGTAAAACCTCATTCGCGAGTAATGAGTACTTGATTTTAAAAGCAATAATGTTTCTTGATTTGAAAATCGTAATAAGTATCGAACAAACCACGTAAGCGCTAATAAAGGGAAATGTTTTGACTAATAATGTATTAGTAAAACCAGAGAAACTTCCATCCGCATAGAAACTAAGATGAGACAAAATGATGTTACATTTCCTAGATCGTATCGCTTAAATAAGATTGTTATAAACAAGAATAACTACTCACGTATCGTACATATGTTTCTCAAATTGCTTTTAAGGAGAATTATATCATTAAGTGATTAAAATTATGAACTACTGAAACCTTTCAAAATGAGAAACTTGAGTAATTGAAATTAGGCAAACTTGAAACATTTGGAAAAGAATGTTGTTACTTGATTTCTGAAGAGAAGTGTTTTGATTTACTTCAAAAGATAATCACCCTATTTTCATATACTACGTATTTGTGTGACTTTTGTAAACGTAACGTATCTTTTAAAGAGTTAATGTTTGAAATACTTTGGGGATAAAAACCGAACTTGTTGACATATAGTAGAAAGTACCTTGTGTGTATAACTTGATTGTGTTGGTTTGTGATAGCCTTGTAATACTTTCTTGTTGATTGATAAGTAAACATGCTAGGATGCTACGTGTGTTAGTATCTTGTGATGTTAGTGTAAAGGGTTTTCCTCGATCGCGCTTAAAGTTGTTTGACTATCAGTAGTTATGTTGGTATTGTACCACTCACCTTGACTTATTTCCGAGGTTGTCGCCCTCCGTCGGGGTAGACTCGGTGATGCAGGACCATGATTCGAGAATACCTCATGCGGGTCTGAGGATCCATGCGGAACTACGGAGTTCGTGTTAGTTTGCGGCCGCGTGGTCACGCGGTCTCGTGGCCATGCGGTGCGGGTCGGGGCGATGCCGAGGAGTAGCTACCCTCGATGCGGGGTTACATACCTATGCGGGCCTATATGAGTGGCCTATGCGGACTACGGAGTCGAGGATTAGGCTTGCATGGTGATACTACGCAATTGGCCCCGCTCGATCATTCGCGACCTAGAAAAGACCTGTTTCATTTACCTCATTGCTCTTGTTTATGATATGGCACTATGTGCGGTTAACTTGGTTGTTTCATACATACTTGCAAAACTGATTTTAATATTTTATGTTTTCATTTATGTACTTTACAGTTTCACATACTTGGTACTGTTATCGACCTCGCCCGAAGCTGCGTTCATGCCGCGAGTTGAGGTACACCATCGTTGATCCTAGTTCTCGGGTCACGATTCAGCGTATGGGAAGCTCCGTTTCTCGGAGGCTTATCGGTGGTATAGTCCGTCGTTGTAGGTATTTACATTCGGGGTATGGCGGGCCCCTGTCCGCCATTATTGTCGTATCATTCTTAGAGGTCCGTAAAATCGCTGTGGCGAGTTGTAATGTGATGTAACCGCTCGGTTTTAAAATTGATTTATATATATGCGTAAGGCAAGTTTTCTTCGACATCGTTTCTTACTTCTTAATATTTTCATGTCTTGTTTTATGTTCGATTACTCGATGTTGTATCACTAGGGTGCCCGGTAAGGCACGATCCACGGGCCGGGTTGGTCGTGACAAAAGTGGTATCGAGCGATTAATCCTCGGAAAGTGTCTACTGACCGTATCCGAAGAAGTCTTGATTATCGGTGTGTTGTGCACCACACCAATAATCAGGAGGCTATAGGATATTTAGGATTGGTTTCCATTCTTCTCACTCAGAGATCGTGCCTTAGAGCTGTGATTGTAAGTTGGACCCTCTAACGTATTTCTTTCCCTTACCGTTATGCCTCCGCGTAGGGCAAACCCGCCGGAGAGGGCAAGCGGCCAGGAGGCCGTTAGTAAGTCTGAGAGGGTTACGTGGGCACAGGCCCAACCATCACCTGAGTTAGGTGCTTCGTTCGGGGAGTTATGCTACGTCACCAGCCCCAGCAGAGTTTAGCAAGGCGGCAGCAGTTCCTACTGCGGCCACGACATTTGAACCTTCAGTTCCACGACCGGAAACAGAGAATATAGATTGCGAAAAGACAACCCTGTTACTAGCTATGGATTTGGCTACCAGAGAGCATACCGATGTACCGCGAGTCTTGATGAATATCTTAGAAAGGGTTGTGCGAGAGTAATTCTTCAGTTAGGCTTGAGCATGGCCTGAGTACGGGCTTGTGCGCAGCAGGCCAAGAAACGTAGAGATCGACGGGTTATCGAAGGACAGCAGAAGAGGGCCAGAACAGCAGGGTCCTTTGGTAACTTTCGAGGCGAATCGCCTCACCAGTAGATTAAATATGCACATCCACCAGTGCAGAGTAGTCCTCCACAGGGTTCAGGACGTTCGGGGTATGCAGGAGTTGGTTAGAACTCCAGAGCTTCCGGTTCACAGTTACACGAAGGTTCCAGCCAGCCGGATTCAGTTTTTCTCAGTGTTCATCACGTGACAGACGTCATCCCGGTGAATGTCATCTTTTAGTTGGTACTTGTTTTACCTGCGGCCGTCAGGGCCATGTGTCGAAAGGATGTCCTAGTAGAAGGACTTAGCCTTCAGGATCGGTGGGTAGTTCGTCATCTTCCTACTGCTATCGCTCTACAGGCGTGTTTGATTAGAACGACTAAGGGGAGTGAAGCAGTAGATATAGATATATCCTTAACCCTCTAGAGATTAGTACGTATGATGAGATGTGTATGACTTAAGTGTTATGTTCAGATAACATAAGGGTAAATTGTGATTAGAAATCATGGTTAGTTAACCGGGAAAGATTGGGGGATAGGAAAGTGTAAGCCTTAGAGCTTTTTACGTGGAGACCTTAGAGGCAAGACAATTTTGAGAGAAAGATTACATTTGTGTTTAACCCTTATCGGAGTGCATAGTGCACGTGAGATATAGTTGTGGGATAAGTCCCTGAGTAGTGTGAAATGAAAGAGGGTAGTTGAGCTAAGAAGACCGCTAGGTTTTCGTAATGTGATTAGTGAGAGTTTTCCGGATCGGGGAGCTAGTGTCTTGCGCGTTGCCGGGTCGGGTGGAGGCCACGTTGCGGGTCAACCCGCGGCCTGTATGGTGGTGGGATCAGTTTGTGGTGGTCCCGCCTTGTGGTAGGGTCTTGAGGGTGTTAGGCCCAAGTCTAGTTAACCAGCGACGAAGTTCGTGGATGCGTTCGACCGATGGTCGGCCGATGGGTCACCGTCGTGTCTTTCAGTCAAGACCGTTTACTCGGCAGAGGGTTATGTGAGATGTTACATCAGAAAGGTTGTAAGGCTGCACGAGGTGCCTACCTTCACCTTATGACAGGCAGTGAAGCCCAGGTTGTGGCTATTTTCATTTTCTGGAAGTTATACCAGGCAGGGTTAGGAACTCAGGTGAGTCTCAGAATCACATTCGCCCTCGGGCCAATGTTTGGATTTCAGGGGTAGTTGCAAGGTTTGTTGTCTCCTGTTGAAGGAGTGTTTTTTAGCTACCATTTCAGTGTTCGGATGTCTCCTTATGAAGCCTTGTAGGGGCGGAAGTGTAAGTTGCCGGTCGATTGGTTCGATGTTGGCAAGGTTCAGATAGTTGGTTCAGGTTTGTTCCAATGATCGTGGATAAAGTGAAGCTTATCTAGAAAAGGTTTTGGCAGCTCAGAGAAATCGTGCGGATTATCGGCGACGACGCTTAGAGTTCAGGTTGACGGTCGGTCTTCTTGAAGGTACCACCGGATAGGTGTGTGAGTTTTGGAAAACAGAGGGAACTTAGCCCGAGTTACTTTGGGCCTTACAGATCTTGTGCAGAGTAGGCCAGGTTGCCTATATGTTAGCTTTTGTCGTCCGACTTAGGAAGAAGTACGTCCGGTCTTTCGTGTTGCTATATGCAGAAAAGTATCGGAGATCCATTCAGAGTGTTCCCAGTTAATGATGACCCAATTGGAGATAGTAACCCCGAGATTTGGAAACTGAAGCAGTATCAGAAATGTGGTAAGAGTTCGAGTGTACGACAGCCTCAGGGATCGCATACAGCCAGGTACCATTTGTTAGGTCGCCGGAGTGACACTAGAACCTCGCGGCAAAGTGACAAAAGTGGTATCACGACGAGTAAAGGAAGAAGCGAGCATGTATTGCGAGCAGAGATGTGACCATTTCTTTTGTATGGAGAAAGTGCGAAGGAATTATATTTTAGACCCTTGGATGGGAGCGTTTGTGATGTTAGAGGTGTTTCCTCGTGGACTTGGATGTAAGTATTTTGCGCAGTGTTGTTGTGGCCAGTGGCGTGATTGTTCGAGATAAGTATAGTAGTGAAGACCATCGCGCATGTTTGTTTTGAGATTTAGAAAGAACATTCGGACGAATGTTTCTACGAGGAGAATGTTATACCTCGTATTTTCAGAGTATGCGTAAGGACGACGTAGAAAAGTTTGGACTTTGTGCTGGCTTGCCGATTTATTTTTGTGCACAACACCCGATTAGAGTCGCTTTGACTAAACGCTTCCACGCCTGTCGTAGGGAAAATTACGGCTATGTCATTTCTAATTTTTGCGGATTTTTCCGAGAGATGAAATATTTTGGACCAACGAGAGGGTGACACTTGTCCCTCAAGTGGACGGTTTGGTTGAGCTTCCTTTGGCACGTTTTTCATGTTCCATGCCTTAAACATTTGGTCAATGTTTGGCTAGATATTTTGTGCGGTAGATGAGAAAGTGGGGCCCACAAACACATGTCCAAATCCTAGCCCTACACTTTCCTAACACTTGTCTTCATCTTGGCCATTGGTCACATTACTTGACCTATAAATACCCCTTGAAGACTTATTCATCCACTCCAACAAATCTCCAAGTCTTGAAAGCCTTCTCCTCCTCTCGAGTGTAGTGTTCTCGCCCAAGAACACCCCTCCCCTTTGTTGGGCCTCAGGTCGAGAGGTACCCACCCCTTCCTGTGGTGCTAAGCGAGGTACACCCCCTTGCCTTGTATGGTTGTCTCGTATAAATACCCCCCGTTGTGGTATAGAAATACTCTCCAAGTAGTGTTATAATGCCCAAATACTTTAGCCCATATACCTCGTAGTACTTTCCAAAAATTACCTCTACGTAGAGTCCGAAATACTATTATACTTTCCTCACTAAAAACCAAACCCTAAGGAAATCTTCATTGATAGTCAAGTATGTGAGTAGCATTGGTTAGAACTTCTAAGGGTTGTTTGGAGCGGGTTGAGCGCACTGAGTAGGAGCTAAACCTTGCTCAGATCGACATTAAACTTGGATAATTTTGGGCTTATCAAGGTAAACACTCTTGACCTTCATTGTAATTGGAAATTACATGTTGTAAGATTATATAGTTGAAGTATACTATATATAGAATCGAACGTTGTTATCGGCAATGTCTTTGGACTTAAGCTCGAATAATACTTACGGCAATGTCTCGCGACTTAAGCCTGAATAATTAGAAACCTTTTCGAGAGAAGAGTACTGAACTGTAATTACATAGGACTGTATTACAGTAGACTTGTGTAGCTTTTCTGTGAGGTAGAATTGTGCACGCCCGATTAGACGATAACCCCCGTGGCTTGGTAGCCGCCCCGATAGAGGAGGAGACTTACGCCGTCATGTGTGCCGAATTTTCTGAGAATGTTCTACGATTAGACCTAGATGTTAATAAGCGCTGTGGCCTTATAGGTTGAAGTACCACGCGTGGCGCGATCTACTTGGCTTAAGGAGTAGCCGACGGTTTGAGGTACTGAGCGCTTTGCTATTAGTCGATAATCGTCGCGAGGTATGTGAACCTCTTCCTACCTTTTCTAGCATGATATGTGTATAGCTATGTAGTACGGTAGACGCATACGTGTTAAACGATTTGATTGGTTTGAAACATAAAGTGTTATAACGGCTTTATGGGAAGTTGGTTATAACAGCTTTATGTAAGTAAGAAAATGCTTTATGGTTTTAAAAGGTAACTGATTTGACTTATAACTGACTTAATGTGTAATAATAAAGAATGCTAAATCATTTTTAACAGAAGAATAATACTTGGTTTTGAAAACATAAGAGTTATACTAGCTTTATGGGAAGTTAGGTATAACGTCTTAAGAATGGTAAAATGAATGGTTTATTGATTTTAAAAGTTAAGAGACTTGATCTTAAAGGATAAGAGACTTAACTTGTTTTACTTGGTAATTAACATTTTGTTAAAAATGTTGTAAAACCTCATTCGCGAGTAATAAGTACTTGATTTTAAAAGCAATAATGTTTTACTGATTTGAAAATCGTAATAAGTATCGAACAAACCACAGCCGCTTAATAAAGGGAAATGTTTTGACTAATAATGTATTAGTAAAACCAAGAGAAACATCCATCCGCATAGAAACTAAGATGAGACAAAATGATGTTACATTTCCTAGATCAGTGCTTAAATAAGATTGTTATAAACAAGAATAACCTACTCACGATCGTATATATGTTTCTCAAATTGCTTTTAAGGGAGAATTATATCATTAAGTGATTAAAATTATGAACTACGAAACCTTTCAAAAATGAGAAACTTGAGTAATTGAAATTAGGCAAACTTGAAACATTTGGAAAAGAATGTTGTTACTTGATTTTACGAAGAGAAGTGTTTTGATTTACTTCAAAAGATAATCACCCTATTTTCATATACTACGGGTATTGTGTGACCTTTGTAAACGTAACGTATCTTTTAAAGAGTTAATGTATGAAATACTTTGGGGATAAAAACCCGAACTTGTTGACATATAGTAGAAAGTACCTTGTGTATAACTTGATTGTGTTGGTTTGTGATAGCCTTGTAATACTTTCTTGTTGATTGATAAGTAAACATGCTAGGATGCTACGTGTGTTAGTATCTTGTGATGTTAGTGTAAAGGGGTTTTCCCCTCGACTGCGCTTAAAGTTGTTTGACTATCAGCCGTTATGTTGGTATTGTACCACTCACCTTGACTTATTTCCGAGGTTAAGCCGCCTCCGACGCGGGTAGACTCAAAGTGTCCAGGACCATGATTCGAGAATACCTCACGCGGGTCCAGGATCCATGCGAACTACGGAGTTCCGTGTTAGTTGCGCCCTTGTGGTCACGCGTCTCGCGCTATGCGGATCGCGGGTCCGTGATTTACGCCGAGGAGTAGCTACCGACGCGGGTTACATACCCTACGCGGCCTATATGAGTGGCCTATGCGACTACGGAGTCCGTGATTAGGCTTGCATGGTGATACTACGCAATTGGCCCCGCCGATCATTCGCAGCCTAGAAAAGACCTCGCGCTTTACTCATCGTTGCTCTTGTTTATGATATGGCACTATGCGCGTTACCTTGGTTGTTTCATACATACTTGCAAAACTGATTTTAAAATGATATGTTTTCATTTAAGTACTTTTACGCTTCATACTTGGTACCGTTGTATCGACTTTCTGGGCCGCTCATGCCGCAGTCGAGGTACACCGCCGTTGATCCTAGTTCTCGGTCACGTCAACAGATGGGAAGCTCCGTTTCTCCGAGGCTTATCTGGTATAGTCCCCGTCGTTGTAGGTATTTACATTCGTGGTATGGCGGCCCCGCCCCGCCATTATTGTCGTATCATTCTAGAGGTCCGTAGTACCGCAGGCGAGTTGTAATGGGATGTAATCGCTCGGTTTTAAAATTGATTTATATATATGCCGTAAGGCAAGTTTTCTTCGACATCGCTTACTTAATATTTTCATGTCTTGTTTATGTTCGCTGACACTGATGTTGTATCACTAGGGTGCCCGGTAAGGCACCACCACGCCCGGTTCGGTCGTGACACCGCCCGTGGATCGTGCCTTACCCGTACCCAAGTACTCATACATCGAGTAATCACGAACATAAAAACAATACATGAAACAAAATGTGAAATGAGACACATTTTACCGAGAGAAAATCGCATTTCGCATATATATAAATAATTACAAAGTTGAATAGCTTTAATCCTTACAACCCCGCCCACAACAAAGCATGCATGCACTCTAAGATTTATATAACAACTATGACGACAGGCTCCCGCCATACCCCGAATGTGCAAGAACCTGCTGCACTGTGGTAACATACCAAAAGATAAGCCTCCAAGGAACGAGCTTCCCAATACGCTGAAATGTGATCCTAAACGCGGATCGACAAACCGATGTACCTCACCGCGATGAACGCAGCTCGGCGAGGTCGATAACAGTACTAAGTATGTGAAATCAGAAATATCAGAATGAAATCATAGCAGTCTATATAAAGCAGGAGACATGTATGATAACCAAACTACAGTTCACGATAAATAAGCAGTCATGTAAGTCAGGGACTCACGCCCTCAGAGTCATCACTCAAATATAACTATGGGTCTCACGCCCGCAACATCAATCATGCCCGTGGAATACCTTCCTCACTGCCGGCAGTCTATGATATAAGAACACCAAGGAGTACATATGAACACCAAGTCCTACCTGATGCCAAAGCCGTACTAACAATACTATACAACCAAACCACGAAGCTGACACGGGGCAAGTACGAAAGCCGACTACCAGATACCAAGGCCGGCCACGAGTCGACCGGCAAGTACGAGGGCTAACTACTGTGTACCAAGTCAGATCACGAGACTTCGTCACTACACTGAACGGGGCAAGTGCGAGGGCTAACTACCAGGTACCAAGGCCGAATCAGCCACGAGACGGGGCAAGTACGAAAGCCGACCACCAGGTACCAAGGCCGAACAGTAAGAAACCTCATGGAGAGCTAGTCCATGGAATAACACTATCAACAGGAGCGTACCCGTGGAATTCTCCGTCACTGCCGGTACGTCCAAGTAAGTTCTCAACAAGTCAACCGGCCCTCCACCGAGAGAAGCGGTAGTATAGAAACACAATTCTTGCACAACAAAGGCTATCACAACAAGCATAGGCAAGTTTCACAACTCAAGGTACTTCCATTTTATGTCAAAGTCCGGGTTTTAACCCTAAAGTACTACGTACGTTAAATTCCTTTTAAGAGATCCATTCCTTTTATAAAAGTCACCCGATACCCTTAGTATAAAAATAGAGTGACTTACATCTTTTTAAGTAAACCAAAATAACTTCCATACTTTCCTTTTTAAAACCAAATTAAGGCAATACCATGCCTTCTTTTTGGACCAAAACACTTCTCTTTTTAAAGTTAAGTTACCATATTAAAACCAATGATAAAACCCTTCTTTTGTTCTCATAAAGTCGTTATAACTAACTTTCCATAAAGCTGTTATAATACTTTATGTTTTAAACCAATTTAAGACAAAACAATGTCTTTCTTTTCCCTAAAGTTCCAGTTTGCCTAAATTCAATGCTCAAGTTTCTCATTTTCGAAAAGGTTTCGTAGTTCATAGTTTTAATCCCTTAAAACATAATTCTTTTTTAAACAATTTGAGAAACATATGCCTTATATGTGAGTAGGTTATTCTTGTTTATGATCAATCTTATTAAGCAGCCATGATCTAGGAAATGTAATAACATTTTGTCTCATCTTAGTTTCTATGCAGATGGAGGTTTCTACTGGTTTTAATAATACTTCATTATTCAATACATTTTCCTTTATTAACGCTGCAGTGGTTTGTCGATACTCATTCTGATTTCCGAAATCAGTAAAACATTTCTCCTTTTAAAAACCAAGTACTCATTACTCACGAATGAGGTTTCACACAAAATTCATATTAAGTCATTCAAGTCAAGTCTCTTATCTTTTAAGATCAAGTCTCTTAACTTCTAAAAATCAGTAAACCATTCTCTTTACCACTCTTAAGACATTATACCTATCTTCCCATAAAGCTAGTATAACTCTTATGTTTTCAAAACCAAGTATTACTCTTCTTTCAAAATGGTTTCTAAATCTTTTGAAATACTTCAAGATTCTTTATTATTCAGGCTTAAGTCAAAAGACATTGCCGTAACACTACATTCAGTTAACACACGTACGTCTACCGTACTATATATATATTCCTTTAAAATACTTCATGCTCAAGAGTATAGGAAGAATCACATACCTCGCGACGATTATCGACTATAAGAAAAACGCTCCACGGCTATAACCCGGCTAGCCTTGTCCACCTTCCAAGTAGCACATGCTACTCGCAGAACATTCAACCAATAAAGGTTATCAGTCTACTGTAAATACAATCCTATGTAAGTACAGTTTATTCTTCTACTATATATTCTTCTGATGTGATTTCAGTTCAAGTCTTTTCTAAAATATCCTTCTATTACAGTTCAATTCTCTTCTATGAATCTTATATTCATTTCTATACAACTACAGTATGTAATTCCCAATTACAATAGAAGGACAGTAGTATTTACCTCGATGAGCCCAAAATTATCCAAGTTTAATGTCGCTCCTGAGCAACGTTAAGCTCCTACTCCGTGCGCTCCAACCCGCTCCAAACAACCCTTAGAAGTTCTACGCAACTTCTACTTAACACTCCAACCGACTATGAAGGTTTTCCTTAGGGTTTCGTTTAGTGGCTAAAGGAAGTATAATAGTATTTCTGGGCTTTTCGTATAGGGGTAACTTTTGGAATACTACAAGGTATTTGGGCTAGAGTATTTAGGGCATTATAACAATACTTGGAGAAGTATTTCTCAACCAAGGGGGCGGTAGGCTCGGCTAGAACCACTAGGCCAGGGGGGAGGGGGTAGGCTGGGCCACGGGCCTTACAAGGGGGAGGGGACTTTGGACGAGAACTCTCACTAAGAGGGGAGGGATTTTTGCCTTAGAAATTATCAAGTGAGGATGAAGAAAGTCTTCAACTTAGAGGGGTATTTATAGGTCAAGCAAGGGTCAACCAATGGCCAAGATCAATCCAAGTGTTAGGCAAGTGTAAGGCCAAGATTAAGCCAAGTACACCTTATCCATCTACCACCAAAATATCCTACCTAACCAAGACCCCATTTTCGTCCCACTTGCCGCCCCAAACACGCCCAATGTGAGGGTGACACATGTCACCCTCCCGTTGGTCCAAAATGTTTCGTCTCTCGGAAAAATCCGCAAAAATTAAAAATGACATAGCCGGAATTTTCCCTTCGCAAGTCTTGTAAAACGTTTCGTCGAAAAACGATTCTTTTCGGCACTTGTGCCCAAATTTTGATCCTTGCCAATCCTTAAGGCTTAAATTATTATATGTACGCCCTCACGTACATACTCTGGAAATACGAGGTATAACACCACGGGAGAAATTTACGGTTTTGTGGGACCCGCTTTGTTTTTGAGATTTTCGGTATTTTGGATATTTTCGGAAGATGAAATATTTTGGACGAGTCGGGGGGCGACACGTGTCACCCCCATGTGTCACCTTGGCCGAATTGGGTTAACAAGTGGCAAGCCACTTGGCCCTTGTTTTCGTTGGCCACGTGGTGTGGTGGGACCCACACACACATGGCCCAATCTTGACCCTACACTTACCTTGATCTTGGCCCTTGAATCCTCTATATAAACCCCCCTTAAGTTGAAGAGTAATTCATCCCTCACTTGAAAACTTTCCAAGGCAAAATATTTCCCTCCCTTTGTAGTGCTTTTTCGTCCCCCTCCCCTCTTGTGTAGAAAATACTTGGTGTATTATTGTATAATCCCAAATACATTGGCCTAGTATCCCTAGTAGTATTCCAAATTTATTTCAATACTAGGAGCCCGGAAATACTACTTTATTCCAATAGCCGTAAAGTGAAACCCTAGAAAAATCTTCCTAGCTTGGTTGAAGTTTTTAGAGAAGTTGTTGGAAACTTCTAAGGGTCGCTTGGTGCGGGTTGGAGCATAAGGAGTTGGAGCTAAACGTTGCCCAGGATCGACTTATAAACTTGGATAATTTTTGGGCTTATCGAGGTAATAATCTATGTCCCCCTATTGTAATTGGAAATTACATATTGTAGTAATATATAGTTGAGTCTACTATATATAGAATGAGTATTATAAAGGATTGAATCAGTATTTACATAGAATGTATTTACGAGACTATTGTATTATTGTGGAGTAGAATTGTACACGCCCGGTTAGACGGTAATCCCCTCGAGTTGTTGGCCCGTAGCGGCCCGGTTGTGGATGAGTTTTATGAGATAATGGGGAGGTGTCACGAATTTTCTGTAGAATAAGGAATCTTGTATTTAGAATATTCTACGAAGAGAACTAGAGATTGATAGATATATTGTGGCCTTTATAGGTGGATCTTCTACGCACGGCATACTTGACTTGGCTTGTGGTTTAAGCTAAAAAGGTATGTGATTCTTCCTATACTCTTGAGCATGATTGTTGTGAACTATATAGTATGGTAGACGTACGTGTGTGAAATGAGTTTTGTTTGTTTTAAACATAAGGTGTTATAATGGCTTTATGAGAAGTTAGTTATAACGACCTTATGAAAATAAAAGAAAGATTTGATTTTGAAAGTTAAGAGACTTAATCTTGAAAGATAAGAGACTTGACTTATAAACGACTTGTTTTCGGAAAAGGAGAAGTAACTTGATTTAAGTATAGGTTACTTGTTTTGGAAAGAGTAAGTTATTGGGTTAAAAAAAAGTATACTTGATGTTGTTCTAAAAGAAAAGCACTTGGTTTAAAAAGGTATAGAGTACTTGACTTTAAAAGCCTTGTAAAGATTTTTACGAAGGTGAAGTAATTTGGTGTTAAAAGTAAAACGTGTTTTCTTTATATACTACGAGTATTAGTATCATGTGGCTTTTACGTAAAAAGAGGTCTTTTTTTGAAAGAATAAATGTATGTTGAACTTGCCTATGCTTGTTGTGATAGTCTTTGATGTGCAAGTGTTTTGTTGATATGCTGTCGTGACTCTCTGGGAGGGTCGGCAATATGATTGATTGATTGGACATACTGACGTTGGGTGGTCCACGAGTATGCGTCCACTTTGAGTATTGACTGGTTGTTTCAGATCGCCGTGACTCTCCGGGAGGGCCGCTATCCGATTTATTTCTTGGACATGCCGACGCGATGGATGTTCCACGCACGCGCCCAAAGAGGATGGTTTCATGGCCATGACTTCCGAGGTGAGATGCCGGGGCATGCGGTCATTATGAGGTTCAGATTGTTAGTCCATGGACCGCTAATCCATGAAGCTTGCCGCGGTGACGAGCGATCACGGGCTTGATTTGTACGTGTGGTTCAGGCACACTTTAGATACTTGTTCTGGTCATTTTCTCGTACCAGAGCCTTCCGTAGATAGCTTAAGATACTTGCCTCTGGCCATATCTTGTGAGACGGAGGCTATTGCACGTTAGCTTAAGATACTTGCCTCGCCGCCAGTTGGCTAGCTTTTGGACCGTAGTGGCTTCCGCATTTTGCCCGTGATGGGATATGACTAGCTTTGACCGGTAGTTGGCTATTCTACTTGCCCGACGGCTTTGATGACGCAGCAGATCTAGTGTTCGTGTTCACATACGGGTGTTGTTTTACATCATGTATCGCCGGCAGCTGAGGAATGAGTTCCACGGGGATGAGTGGTATTATGGCGTGAGACCCATAGTTATGTGAGTGATTATTCGGGATATGCGTCCCTTACTTGACATAATCACATTTATTGCGAAATGGTTTTATAAAATGATGAAATGTGATTTCATTACGATTTTCGCCACATACTTGGTACTGTGATCGACCTCCTTCGGGCCGCGCTCATGCCGCAGTAGAGGTACATCGGTTGTGGATCCTCGCCATAGGATCACGCTCAAAGATATCGGGAAGCTCCGCTTCTCCGAGGCTTATCTTTGGTATGTTTCCGAGTTGTGTTCTTGTACATCTGTGGTATGGCGGGCCCCGTCCCGTTATAGTTGTTATTACACTCTGTGAGGTCCGTAGTATCGCTGCAAGGTGGTTGTAAATGATTGTAATCGTCTATGTATATATACACAAGGCGACCGCTTTGGTGGCCTATTTTCTTATGATGTATCTTGTTTCTCGCTTAAGTTTTTATTTCCACCGATTTTCTCCGATGTTGTATCACTAGGTGCCCGGTAAGACACTACCACGCCCGAGGTCGGTCGTGACAAAAGTGGTATCGAGCAATTAATCTCGGAAGGTGTCTACGCATCGTTCAGTAGTCTTGATTATCGTGTGTTGTGCACCACATATATAATCCTGAGGGTGCAGGACATTTAGGATTGGTTTCCATTCTTCTCATTCTGAGATCGTGCCTTAGAGCTGTGATATAAGTTGGACCTCTCTGACGTATTTCGTTTTTACCAGCTATGCCTCCGCGCAAGGCAACCCGGGCCCATAAGGGCAAAGCAGTCGTGTGATCTGCTAGTAGGATACAGAGGAGTACGAGGGCACAGCCCGCCAAGACTGAGATAGTGCTTCGATCGCGAAGTTTTGTGACGCCGCCACTTCAAAGCAGAGTTTAGAGCCGCAACAAAGGGCTACAAAGACCACGCAGACTGAGCCTCCACCCTACACCGGAGCAGGAGATGGGTTACAAGGAGATGATCGCCATCGCCGTGATCTTGGCCGACACGAGGATAGGCCGATGCAGCAGCCTAGCCCAAAGAGCCCCCGTAGTTCACCCCAGATCGGATAGTTTGAGGCTACAGGATTTTCTGAGTTGTATCCCGCCGTAGTTTTACGTCGAGGCTCGAGGATGATCCGCAGGAGTTCATCCGCTGGGCCATGCATTTATCATGCGAGTGATCAAGGCTTCGAGACCGAGTCCGTGATTTTCGGTTCGCGACGGCCGCGTGATACCGCAATGATCGTTTGATTCGCGAGCTGTCCCCGGGGAGCATGCGCCTCACCGCTTGGGACGAGTTCTGAGGCATTTCACCATTTCTTGCCTCCGCAGATGAGAGGGCACGCCGATGTGTTTTTGACGCCGACAGTGAGGACGCACAGCCGAGTACAACGTAGAGTTCGACTCGTTGGCTCGATATGTCCTCGTTAGTAGCTAATATGGAGGACCGAGTGCACCGCCACGCCACAGGCTTGATGACTACTTGGCGTAGTCTTGTTCGTGTATCGCCACCGAGCATGGACATTGCCTGCATGCAGGCTCATGCACTAGGTGTGAGGCACGGAGAGACCGACGGATTGACCAATACCAGCAGAAGAAGGACAGGACGGCAGGGTCCTTTGATGACTTTCAAGGCGGACCGCCGCAGCAGCAGACTAGTTATACGCCGTCGCCAGTACAGAGTGGTCCTCTACAGTCTTCAGGGCCTCCAGAGCATTCAGGAGCAGGTCAGGGCTCCGCGGTTCAGTTTTCGCGAGTTGGGGCCGGATGAAGCCACTCCGACCTAAGTGTAGCCAGTGTGGTAAACCCCATTCGGGGGAGTGTCAGAGGACTTGTTTTACATGTGGCCAACGGGACCATTTTCCGAGGAATTATCCTACCAGAGGTAGCGCGGATGTTGAGACTCGGCCTTCGGGATCTGTTGCGGGTTCTTCGCCTTCTATAGCTAGGCAGTGGTAGTGTAAGATGGAAGTGGTAGCTTTCATGACGTGAATTAGTAAGATTGTTCCGGATCGGGGAACTAGAGAGTTTGGGCGCGATAGCGGGTCGGGTTGAGGCCAAGTCGCGGGTCAACCCGCAGCCCGGAATGAGGTGGGGTCAGTTCGAGGTGATCCCGCCGGGTGGTAGGGTCACGAGGGTGCTAGGCCCAAGTTTAGGTAACCATCGTATGAGTTCGTGGATGTGTTCGACCAGAATCGGATCGTGAAGGCCGGAGATAGGCCTTAGAGTAAATTGAAGCTAGTGGGAGCTGTTGTGAGATTAGAAATGATTTCCTCGTTAGCTTGGATTTGTATGATATACTATGGCCATTGATGGCGTGATTGGTTTTAAGTATAGTAGTGAAGACTATACCGGCACACGTTTGTTTGGAGACTTAGAAGGAACATTCGGGACGAATGTTTCTAAGGGGGGAAGAATGTTATACCCCGTAGTTCCAGGGTATGTATGTGAGGACGTACGTACGAGAATATGACAGAAATTTTGGAAAGAAAGAAAGATGTGATTTTTCGACGGAAAAGTTTCCGGTTTTTATGAAGAAAAAGGTTCGTTAATGTGAATTGGATTCCCAGATTTGGTATTTGGACTTCTTGGATTATTTTAAAATTATGAATTTTATTTTCGGAAATGGTCACGTGGGGCCCACGGGAGAAATTTACGGTTTTGTGGGGCCCGCTTTGTTTTTGAGATTTTCGGTATTTTGGATATTTTCGGAAGACGAAATATTTTAGATTTAGCCTGGGCAACACGTGTCACCCCATGTGGCACCTTGGTCGAATGGTGGGACAAGCTAGCCACTTGTCCCTTGGCCGACTGGTTAACAAGTGGCAAGCCACTCGCCATTGTTTTGCCATGTGGTGTGGTGGGACCCACACACACATGGCCCAATCTTGACCCTACACTTACCTTGATCTTGGCCCTTGAATCCTCTATATAAACCCCCCTTAAGTTGAAGAGTAATTCATCCCTCACTTGAAAACTTTCCAAGGCAAAATATTTCCCTCCCTTTGTAGTGCTTTTTCGTCCCCCTCCCCTCTTGTGTAGAAAATACTTGGTGTATTATTGTATAATCCCAAATACCTTGGCCTAGTATCCCTAGTAGTATTCCAAAGTTATTTCAATACTAGTAGCCCGGAAATACTACTTTATTCCAATAGCCGTAAAGTGAAACCCTAGAAAAATCTTCCTAGCTTGGTTGAAGTTTTTAGAGAAGTTGTTGGAAACTTCTAAGGGTCGCTTGGTGCGGGTTGGAGCGTAAGGATTTGGAGCTAAACGTTGTCCAGGATCGACTTATAAACTTGGATAATTTTTGGGCTTATCGAGGTAATAATCTATGTCCCCCTATTGTAATTGGAAATTACATATTGTAGTAATATATAGTTGAGTATACTATATATAGAATGAGTATTAAAAAGAATTGAACTGTATTGTCACGACCCGAACCCGGGCCCGTGACTGGTGCCTTACCCCGGGCACCCTAGTGATACAACATCAGAGAAAAATCAGCGGAAATAAAAACATGAACATGAATTAAGAGACATGATAAATAAACAAAGCAACCAAAATAGCTTTCAAGATATATACATAAATACCCAACAATTATCCTTTTTACGCATCGCCACAACAAGATTACGCACTTAAGAAGTGACAACAACTATGACGGGACAGGCCCCGCCATACCCTCAATGTACAAGAACCTACTGCACTGTGGTAACATACCAAAGATAAGCCTCCAAGGAACGAGCTTCCCAACACGCCAAATGTGATCCTATGTCGGATCGACAACCGATGTACTCTACCGCGCAGATGAACGCAGCCCTCAAGGAGGTCAAGATAACAGTACCAAGTATGTGAAATCAGAAATACATCAGAATGAAATCATAATATTCTATATAAAGGTGAGACATGTATGATAACCAAACTACGCTCACAACATAAAAGCCATGTCAAGTCGTGACTCACGCCTCAAGGTCATCCTCACGCCTGGAACTCCTTCCTCACCGCCAGCCTAGGTACAAATCATGTGGAATACATTCTGATGAACCCAGAGTCGAGTGAAATACATTCTGGATGAACCTAGTCGAGTGAAGTACATTCCTGCATTGAACCCAGAGTCGAGTGAAATACATTCTGATGAACCAGAGTCGAGTGAAATACATTCCTGATGAACCGTAGTCGAGTGAAATACATTCCTGATGAACCTGTAGTCGAGTGAAATACATTCTGGATGAACCGGTAGTCGAGTAGAACACAGTACTTGCACAACAAGGCTATCACACGTAACATGGTCAAGTTTCATAACAACAAGCATATGCAAGTTATACACAACTCAATGTACTTTCATTTTATGTCAAAGTCCGGATTTTAACCATAAAGTACTACGTACGTAAATTCCTTTTAAGAGATTCATTCCTTTTCTAAAAGTCACCCGATACCCGTAGTATATAAAAAAATGTGTGACTTATATCTTTTAAGTAAACCAAAACAACTTTCAGATTTCCTTTTAAGACCAAATTAAGGCAATACCATGCCTTCCTTTGGACCAAAATACTTCTCTTTTAAAAGTCAAGTTACCGCATTAAAACAAATGATAAAACCCTTCTTTTGTTTTCATAAAGTCGTTATAACCAACTTCCCATAAATCTGTTATAACACTTTATGTTTTAAACCATTTTAAGACAACACAATGCCTTTCTTTTCCTAAAGTTCCAGCTTGCCTAATTTCAATTACGCAAGTCTCTTTTTAGAAAAGTTTCATAGTTCAATGTCTTAACCTCTTTTAAAATAATAGAGTAACATATGCCATAGGTGAGTAGGTTAATCTTGTTCATAATCAATCTTATTAAGCACCATGATCTAGAAAATGTAATATCATTTTGTCTCATCTTAGCTTCTATGCAGATGGAGGTTTCTACCGGTTTTAATAATACTTAATTATTCAATACATTTTCCTTTAGTAACGCTGCAAAGGGTTTATTGATACACATTCGATTTCCAAATCAAGAAACATTATTCCTTTTAAAAACCAAGTACTCATTACTCACGAATGAGGTTTCACACAAAATCCATATTAATTCATTTAAGTTAAGTCTCTTATCTTATAAGATCCATTTCTTAACTTTTGAAATTAATAAACCATTCATTTTACCACCTTAAGACGTTATACCTAACTTCCCATAAAGCTAGTATAACACTTATGTTTTAAAACAACCAAATACAAGCAATACATGTACGCTCACCGCATTTACATAGCTCACACATATCATGCTAGAAAAGATAGGAAGAGGTTCACATACCGCGACGATTATCGACTAATAGCAAAATGGTCCAAGTACTCAAACCGCCGCTACTCCTTAAGCTAAGTAGATCACGCCATACGTAGTACTTCAACCTATAGAGGCCACAAGGTGCCTATTAACATCCTAGATCTCAATGTAGAATAATCTACGTAAAATTCGCAAAGACTCTCCCGCAATGTCAGAAATCTCCTCCTCAATCGAGGCCGCTACCAAGCCAACCGTGGGGTTTGCACGCCTAACCGGACGTGTACAATTCTACTACACAAGAATGCTACACAAGTCTACCGTAATACACCCATATAATTACAGCTCGCTTCTCTCTTTAAATTCAGCTTAAGTCGCAAGACATTGCCATAAGTATTATTCAGCTTAAGTCAAAAGACATTGCCGCACAACTATGTTCAATTCTATATATAGTATACTTCAACTATATATTCCAACAACATGTAATTTCCAATTACAATAAGGTCAAGAGTGTTTACCTCGATAAGCCCAAAATTATCCGAGTTTATATGTCGATCCCGAGCAAGGTTTAGCTCCTACTCCGTGCGCTCCAACCCGCTCCAAACAACCCTTAGAAGTTCTAACCAACTTCTACTTAACACTTCAACTACGGTGAAGATTTACTTAGGGTTTCGCTTTTGTGACCGAGGAAGTATAATAGTATTTTCTGGCTTTTGTAAAAGTGTAACCTTGGGAATACTATAAGGTATTTGGGCCAAGGTATTTGGGAATTATAACAATACTAGAGAGTATTTCTATACCACAAAAAGGGGTATTATACGAAACAACTAGGCTAGTGGGGTACCCCACTGCCAACCACTACAGCTGAGGGAAGCTCTCGCCAAAGGGCCTTCTCAAAGTGGGGAGGTGTGGTGGACGAAAGAACAAGAGGAGGGAGTATTTTGAGACTTAGGTAGATTGCTCAAGTGAGGATGAAGAAAGTCTTAAACTTAGAGGGTATTTATAGTCAAGTGAAGACCAACCAACGGCCAAGATGAAGACAAGTGTGGTGCAAGTGTAGGCTAGATTTCAACCATGTGGACCTTATCCATCTACCACAACCACTTGCACAAAAATATCCTACCTAACCAAGGCACAAAAACGTGCAAGTCTTGCCTTTGCCGCACTTTCACGCCAATGCGAGGGTGACACATGTCACCCTCCCGCTGGTCCAAAATGTTTCGCCTCTGAAAAATCCGCAAAAATTATAAATGACATAGCCGAATTTTCCCTACGTAAGATGTGGAAACGCTTCCTGAAAACGACTCTTTCGCACTTGTGTACAAATTTCGAAACTAGCCAACTTTAAGGCTCAAATTATAATACGACGCTCACGCATATACTCCGAAATACGGTATAACATGTATTTACATGGCTGTATTTACGAGACTTTTGTATTATTGTGAGTAGAATTGTACACGCCCGTTAGACGGTAATCCCTGTAGAGTTGTTGGCCCGGTATGGCCCGTTAGGGAGGAGTTTTATGAGATAGCGGGGGGAGGTGCTGCCGAATTTTCTGTAGAATAAGGAATCTTGTATTTAGAATATTCTACGAAGAGAACTAGAGATTGATAGATATATTGTGTCATTTATAGGTGGATCTTCTACGCGCGGCATACTTGACTTGGCTTGTTGTTTAAGCTAAAAAGGTATGTGATTCTTCCTATACTCTTGAGCTTGATTGTTGTGAACTATATAGTACGGTAGACGTACGTGTGTGAAATGAGGTTTGTTTGTTTTAAACATAAGGTGTTATAATGGCTTTATGGGAAGTTAGTTATAACGACCTTATGAAAATAAAAGAAAGATTTGATTTTGAAAGTTAAGAGACTTAATCTTGAAAGATAAGAGACTTGACTTATAAACGACTTGTTTTCGGAAAAGGAGAAGTAACTTGATTTAAGTATAGGTTACTTGTTTTGGAAAGAGTAAGTTATTGGGTAAAAGTATACTTGATGTTGTTCTAAAAGAAAAGCACTTGGTTTAAAAAGGTATAGAGTACTTGACTTTAAAAGCCTTGTAAAGATTTTTACGAAGGTGAAGTAATTTGGTGTTAAAAGTAAAACGTGTTTTCTTTATATACTACGAGTATTAGTATCATGTGGCTTTTACGTAAAAAGAGGTATTTTTTTGAAAGAATAAATGTATGTTGAACTTGCCTATGCTTGTTGTGATAGTCTTTGATGTGCAAGTGTTTTGTTGATATGCTGCCGTGACTCTCTGGGAGGGCCGGCTATCTGATTGATTGATTGGACATACTGACGTTGGGTGGTCCACGAGTACGCGCCCACTTTGAGTATCGATCGGTTGTTTCAGATCGCCGTGACTCCGGGAGGGCCGCTATCCGATTTATTTCTTCGACATGCCGACGCGATGGATGTTCCACGCACGCGCCCGCAGGATGGTTTCATGGCCATGACTTCCGAGGTGAGACGCCGGCACGCGGTCATTATGAGGTTCAGATTGTTAGTCCATGGACCGCTAATCCATGAAGCTTGCCGCGCGACGAGCGATCACGGCTTGATTTGTACGCTGGTTCGTGCACACTTTAGATACTTGTTCGTCATTTTCTCGTACCGAGCCTCCGGTAGATAGCTTAAGATACTTGCCTCTGGCCATATCTTCGTGAGATGGTAGGCTATCACGTTAGCTTAAGATACTTGCCTCGCCAGCTATGGCTAGCTTGACTGTAGTCGCTTCCGCATTTTGCCCGTGATGGGATATGACTAGCTTTTGACCGGTAGTTGGCTATTCTACTCGCCCGACGGCTTTTGATGACGCAGGTGATCTAGTGTTCAGTTCACATACGGGTGTTGTTTTACATCATGTATCACGGATGAGGAATGAGTTCCACGCATGAGTGGTATTATGGGCGTGAGACCCATAGTTATGCGTGAGTGATTATTCGGGATATGCGCCCCTTACTTGACATAATCAAGCACTTATCATGAAATGATTTTATAAAATGATGAAATGTGATTTCATTACGATTTTCGCCACATACTGTACTCACAGATCGACTCCTTCGGGGATGCGTCATGCCGCAGTAGAGGTACATCGGTTGTGGATCCTCGCCATAGGATCACAGCCAAAGATATCGAAGCTCCGCTTTCCGAGGCTTATCTTTCGTATGTTTCCTCGAGTTGTAGGTTCTTGTACATCTGTGGGTATGGCGGGCCCCGCCCCATCATAGTTGTTATTACACTCTTAGAAGTCCGTAGCATCGCGGCGTGGTTGTAAAGGATCAGAATCGTCTGTTATGTATATATACAATGGCGACCGCTTTGGCCTATTTTCTTATGATGTATCTTGTTTCTCGCTTAAGTTTTTATTTCCGCTGATTTTATCCGATGTCAGATCACTAGGGTGCCCGGTAAGGCACCACCACGCCCGAGGTCGGTCGTGACAAGTAGCTCGCTACTCCTTTGCCCTTCTGGCGGCCGCTTCTCCTCGAGGCATAATCAGAACACAACAATACATCGAGAGGAATTATCTTCCTAACACGCCTCTATGGCACGATCTAGAGTGAGAAGAATAGAAACCAACTCCTAAATGCCCTCGTAGCCTCATGTTTATGGGTGTGGCGCGCAACACACCGATAATCAAGACTCTACTAGACACGGTCAGACATTCCGAGGATCGATCGCTTCGATACCACTCGCCACGCCCAACCCCGGATCGTGGATCGTGCCCTACCTGGGCACCCTTCTACCTTAAAAACTAAGTAACTGCAGAATTTAAATAACACCTCTTTTTTTCTTTTTTTTAAAACCAACATACGTACAAGGGCAAAGCCGACAAGGCTGTCATATAATATACATGAAAAGACACTACCCCGTACATAAGTCCAATCCCACATATGAATACAGACCTCTAAGAGTTATACTGAACTATGACGGGACAAGGCCCCGCCGTACCCATAACCGTATAAAAACCTGCATCAAGGAACTATACCAAAAAGATAAACTCCCGAACAGGGAGCTATCCAAAACTCGAAAGGTGGTCCTACACCGCCGACACAAACAACAGACCTAAACTCAAGCAGATGAACGCAGCCTCGGGCGAGGTCAAGACGAAGAATGTACCAAGTATGTGAAATGCAAGTATCAGAATGAAATCATAACGCCTAAGCAAAACAGAGACATGTATGATAGCCAACCTACAAGACACAACACATAAGGCAACATAACAAGTCGTGACGATGCCTCAAGTCATTTCTAAAATATAACCATGGATCTCACGCCCACAATATCAATCATGCCCGTGGAATCCTTCCTCACTGCCGGCAGTCCATGATATAGTATAACGCCAATAGGCATACCTGAACACCAAGTCCCACCTGTGTCCTAAAAACTGTACGGGCCAAGTAGGAAGACGAGCAGGTGGTAAAGCAGGGGGTATAATGTCTTGGGGGTTTACCCCTCATTTATACGCTTACCCTATCTCTGGCAACCATCAAACAAAACAAGCAGGGGGTATAATGTCTTGGGGGTTTACCCCTCATTTATACTCTTACCCTGGAGAAGGTGGTATAGCGTCTTGGGGGTTTACCCCTCACTTATACTCTTACCCTATCCCGATCGACCATCAAACAAAACAAGCAGGGGGTATAATGTCTTGGGGGTTTACCCCTCATTTATACTCTTACCCTGGAGAAGGTGGTATAGCGTCTTGGGGGTTTACCTGTCACGACCCGTTCCGGGGCCCGTGACTGGTGTTATACCCCGTATTTCCAGAGTATGTACGTAAGGGCGTACGTACAAAAGTTTAGCCTTAGTTAGACACTTTGGACGAAAATATTGTGCACAACACTCGAAAATAATGGTTTTCCGACGAAACGTTTTACAAGACTCGCGTAGGGTAAATTACGGCTATGTCATTTATAATTTTTGCGGATTTTTCCGAGAGACGAAACATTTTGGACCAACGAGAGGGCGACACTTGTCACCCTCTAGTTGGTGGACGTGAGGCGTCCATTTGGACGATTGGAATGGCTTTTTGTCAAGGAGTTGGTAGGATATTTTTGTGTAGTAGATGGATAAGGACATTTGCCCAAATCTTGACCTTACACTTGCCTACCACTTGGCTTCATCTTGGCCATTGGTTGGCCTATAAATACCCCCCTTAAGATGAAGAGTTCTTCATCCACAAATCAATTTCCAAGTCTTGAAAAATCCCTCCCCTCTCTTGTAGTGTTTTCGTCCAAACACTTCCCTTCCCCTCAAGGCCCTCGCCAAACACCCCCTATAGCCTAGTAGTCCTAGCCGAAACCTACCCCCCCTCCCTTGGTAGAAAGTTGTCTTCCAAGTATAGTCACTATTCCAAAATACCCTAGCCCAAATCCCTTATAGTATTTTAGTAGAAGTTGTGTAGAACTTCTAAGGGTTTCTTGGAGCTATCGGAGCGTACAAATTAGGAGCTAAACCTTGCTCAGGAGCGACATTTAACTTGGATAATTTTGGGCTTATCAAGGTAAATACTCTTGTCCTTCTATTGCGGTCTATGTGACTATGCGGTCTATGAGACTATGCGGACTGCGGGAGTCCAGGAGGGTACCGGGGGTTAGCTACCCCCGATGCGAGGAATACCTCATGCGGGTCTGTGTGACCTATGCGGACTGCGGGAAGTCCAGGACTAGGCACGCATAATGATACTATGGGCGATTGGCCTTGCTTCGATCATTCGCGGCCTAGGAAAGACCAGTTACATTATATCTATTATTATTCTTGTTTGTGATATGACACTATGTGCAATTGAACTGATTGTATTTGCAAATGGTTTTAAATACTTTGATTTCATTTAAGTACTTTACAGTTTCACATACTTGGTACCTGTTGTACTGACCTCCTTCGGGGGGCTGCGTTCATGCCGCAGGTAAGGGCAAGCAGGTGCTAGATCCACATCCTTAGGATCTCTACGTTGGTGTCAGGAGCTCCATCTTCTCCGGAGGCTCGACTTTTGGTACGGTTCTCCCTGTGTTGTAGATATATGTACATTCAGGGTATGGCGGGGCCCTGTCCCGCCATAGTTGTTTACATTCCTAGAGGTCTGTAGTCCTATTGTACAGTTGGGATGTAACTGCCAAACTTTGTTTATATATATATATGCCGAAAGGCACCCTTTTCTCAGAAAACTGTGTCTCATTTACAATTGTTTCATGTCTTGTGTTTTTATATTCCACTGATTACTCTGATGTATGACTACTTGGGTTGCCCGGGTAAGGCACCGGTCACAGGCCCCGGAACGGGTCGTGACAAAAGTGGTATCAGAGCAGTTAATCCTCGGAAAGTGTCTACAGACCGTATCTAGTAGAGTCTTGATTATCGGTGTGTTGTGCACCACACCAATAATCAGGAGGCTATAGAATATTTAGGATTGGTTTCCATTCTTCTCACTCTGAGATCGTGCCTTAGAGATGTGTTATAAGTTGGACCCTTCTAACGTATCCCTTTTTCTGTAACAGTTATGCCTCCACGTAAGACAACCCGCCCGTATGGGCAAGGCGCCGAGGAGCCGCTAGTAGGACACCGAGAGTTACGAGGCTCGTGCCCGCCTATACCGAGACGGCGAAGTTCCATGACGCCGCCGCCCCAAAGCAGAGGCCACAAGACTGCACTCCACCCCACACCGAGCGGATGAGATGGGTTACCGAGAGATGCCCGCCATCGCCGTGATCGTGGGCTGCATACGAGATAGGCCGATGCCGCGGTTCCAGCCCAAAGAAGACTGTAGTTCACCCGAGATCGCATAGCCATGCGCTACGAGATTTTCTCGAGTCAGAGCCCGCCGTAGTTCTACGGTCGAGACCGAGGATGATCCGCAGGAGTTCATCCGCCGCTGCAGAGGATCATGCGAGTGGTTAAAGCTTCGCAGACCGAGTCCGTGATTCGGTTCAGACGGCCGCGTGATACCGCAATGATTGGTTTGATTCGCGGAGTTATCCCGGAGAGCACGCGCCCCACTACTGGGATGAGTTCTCGGAGGCTTTTCTCACTCACTTCTTGCCTCCACGTATGAGGAGGCACGAGCCGACAAATTTTTGTCACGAGACAGAGGGCGACGCCACGAGTACAATGTCGAGTTCGATTCTTTGGCTCGATATGTCCCTGCATTGGTAGCGGATATGGAGGACAGGGTGCATCGCTATGTCACCGGGCTAGATGATTATATGGCCGAAGTCTTGCGCGGTGTGGCTCTTCACCAGTGCATGGATATTACCTCACGCAGCTCATGCACCGATGCGGCGAGCGAGACCGCACGGTCGATGATATCAACATCGTAAGGCGCCAAGACGACCGGATTTTTTGGTAGTTCTCGGGGAGGACGGCCTCAGCAGACGTCTAGATTTGCACCACAGCCAGCTCAGAGCACTCCTACATCATTTTCGGTACAGCCAGAGCATTCGGGGCGTGTCGTGGCCCCGTGACTTCGCCTGTGGTAGCAAGGGTGCTAACCGATCGAGGTCCGCCAGGTGTGTCCGCTGTGGTAGATTCCATTCGTGGAGTCAGAGTACTACTCCGAGCTTGCTATACTTGTGGCCGCAGGTCATTTTGCGAGGGCTCAGACTGCCACGACCAACCCGGCCCGTGATCGTGCCTTACCCCGCACCCTAGTGATACAACATCGAGTAATCTGAATATAAAACAATAACATGAAATAACATGAAGTATGAAATAATAATTGAGAAAATTGCCTTTCGCATGTATATATGAAAACTTAAATCCGAACAGCTACATCCCATATACAACTCGCCACAACAAGATATGCACTTCTAAGAGTGACATGACAACAATGGCGGGACAGGCCCCGCCAT
Organism: Przewalskia tangutica; assembly: GCA_029844215.1. Lineage (NCBI taxonomy): Eukaryota > Viridiplantae > Streptophyta > Magnoliopsida > Solanales > Solanaceae > Przewalskia > Przewalskia tangutica. The sequence continues at coordinate 59,121,769 of CM056719.1, forward strand.
ACCCCGAATGTAAGCACCTACTACGACAGGACTATACCACCGATAAGCCTCCGAGAAACGGAGCTTCCCAAACGCTGAATCGTGACTCCCGAGAGCTAGGATCAACGATCGTGTACCTCAACTCGCGGATGAACGCACTTCAAGGAGGTCGATAACAGTACCAAGTATGTGAAATCAAAATATCAGAATGAAATCATAGTAGTCTATATAAAGCGTGAGACATGTATGATAACCAAACTACGCTTCACAATAAATAAGCCATGTCAAGTCGTGACTCACGCCTCAAAGTCATCACTCAAATATAACAATGGGTCTCACGCCCACAACATCAATCCCGTGGAATACCTTCCTCACCGGCAGCCTATGATATAAAAGCACCAAGGAATACACATGAACACCGTGTCCCACCTGTCATCATAAAACCGCACGGTAAGTACGAAGGCATAGCCGACTACTAAAACCTACAAGCATAAACAGTGGTCATAAATCAGACATGAGATCTGCACCGTCACATGATCAAAGCCGCCACTCGCCGCAGATCTAATGTGCGCTGTCAGCCTCGAACTTCCCGCAGCCCCGCATAGGCCACTCCAATGGCCCGCATGAGGTATTCCCGCATCGAGGGTAGCTACTCCCAAGATCCGCTCGACTCGCAGCCCGCATGGCCACATAGACCGCATGACCATATAGGCCGCACATTAACCTGGAACTCTCGTAGCTCCGCATAGGTCCCCGGGACCCGCATGAGGTATCCTCGAATCATAGTCACACGCATCGCTCGAGTATTACCCCGCATCGGAGGCGCAACCTCCGAACATGTCAAGGTGAGTGGTACAATACCAACATAACGGCTGATCGTTAAACAACTTAAGCGCAATCGAGGGAAACCCCTTTACACAATCATCACAAGATACTAACACACGTAGCATCCTAGCATGTTTCCTTATCAAATCAACAAGAAAGTATTACAAGGCTATCACAAACCAACACAATCAAATTATTCACACAAGGTACTTTCTACTATATGATTAACAAGATCGGGTTTTTATCCCCAAAGTACTTCATACATTAACTCTTTAAAAGATACGTTACTTTCACAAAAGTCACACAATACCCGTAGTATATAAAAATAGAGTGATTATCTTTTGAAGTAAATCAAAACACTTCTCTTTGTAAAATCAAGTAACACATTCTTTTCCAAACGTTCAAGTTTGCCTAATTTCAATTACTCAAGTTTCTCATTTTCGAAAGGTTTCGTAGTTCATAGTTTTAATCCTTTAAAACAATTTGAGAAACATATACCTTATGTGTGAGTAGGTTATTCTTGTTCATAACAATCTTATTACAGCAGCCATGATCTAGGAAATGTAATATCATTTTGTCTCATCTTAGCTTCTATGCAGATGGAAGTTTCTACTGGTTTTAATAATACTTTATTAGTCAAAACATTTCCCTTTATTAGCGCTGCTGTGGTTTGTTCGACATTTATTCTGATTTCTGAAATCAGTAAAACATCATTCCTTTAAAACCAAAATACTCATTACTCACGCATGAGGTTTCACACTTTTTAACAAAATTCACATTAATATAAATTAAGTCAAGTCTCTTATCTTTTAAGATCAAGTCTCTTAACTTCTTAAATCAATAAATCATTCTTTTTATCTCTCTTAAGTCGTTATACCTAACTTCCCATAAAGCTAGTATAACTCTTAAGCTTTTAAAACCAAGGGTTACTCTTCTTTCAAAAAGGTTTCTTAATTCTTTTGAAATACTTCAGATTCTCTTTATTCAGGCTTAAGTCAAAAGACATTGCCGTAATTATTATTCAGGCTTAAGTCAAAAGACATTGCCGAAATTATTATTCAGTTAACACACGTACGTCTACCGTACTATATATATATTTTAAAATATCATGCTCAAGAGTATAGGAAGAATCACATACCTCGTGACGATTTATCGACTATTAGCAAAACGCTCCAACGTACTGTAGTCCGGCTAGCCTTTTCCACCCTCCGAGTAGAATACGCTACTCGCAGTACTTCAACCTATAACGGTTATACAAGTCTATCAAAGTCTAGACTACTCTGCAGGTTAATCTTCTGATGTGATTTCAGTTCAAGTCTTTTCTGTAATATCCTTCTATTACAGTACAATTCTCTTCTATGAATCTTATATTCATTTCCATATTACTACAGTATGTAATTTCCAATTACAATAAAAGGACAAGATATTTACCTCGACAAGCCCATAAATATCCAAGTTAAATGTCGATCCTGAGCAACGTTTAGCTCCTACTCTGGGCGCTCCAACCCGCTCCAAACAACCCTTAGAAGTTCTACACAACTTCTACTTAACATTTCAACCGACTATGAAGGTTTTCCTTAGGGTTTCGGTTTGAGACAAAAAAGGACATAAGGTAGTATTTTCGGGCTCTACGTATAGAGGTAACTTTGGAATACTACAAGGTATAAGGCTAAGGTATTTGGGTATAGTAACAATACTTAGAGAATATTTCTACCAAGAAGGGGGGTATTTATACGAGACAACACCACAAGGGGGGGTGTGTACCCCTCGGCCAACCCCACTAGGAGGGGGGGATACTCTCGGCCAAGGGGAGGACTCTCGCCAAGGGGCCTCACAAAGGGGAGGGGAGGCTAGGGCGAGACATCAACACAAAGGGAAGAGCTCTCAAGACGTAGGAAAGTTTTTGGATGAAGAAGTCTTCACAAAGGGGGGTATTTATAGGTCAAGCCATGGCCAACCAATGGCCAAGATCATGCCAAGTGCAAGGCAAGTGTAGGGTCAAGATTCACCCATGTGTACCTTATCCATCTACCACACAAATATCCTACCAACTCTTGCCCATCCATTCGGCCCTATTGCCGCCCCACATCCATCAATGAGAGGGTGACAAGTGTCGCCCTCTCGTTGGTCCAAAATGTTTCGTCTCTCGGAAAAATCCGCAAAAATTAAAAATGACATAGCCGGAATTTTCCCTTCGCAAGCTTAGTAAAACGTTTCGTCGAAAAACGACTCTAATCGGGTGTTGTGCACAAAATAAAATCGGCCAAGCCTACTTTAAGCTTTAAACTTTTCTACGTACGTCCTTACGTACATACTCTGGAAATACGGGGTATAACATTCTCCCCTCCTTCGAAACATTCGTCCCGAATGTTCCTTCTAAGTCTCAAGACAAACAGGCACCAGTATAGTCTTCACTGCTATACGTATGAAAACAAACATGCCCCACCTGGCCACAATACAACACGCGTAAATACTTACATCCAAGTCCACGAGGAAACACCTCTAGCAACACAAAAGCCCTTACCCGCGGTCTAAAATATACTTCCTTCGCACCTTCTCCTTATAAAAGAAATGATCACATCAATGCTCGCAATACATGCTCGCTTCTTTCCTTACGCGTCGTACCCTTCTCGCACACTCGAACTCTTTCTTACCATATCTCTGTTACTGATTCAGTTTCCAAAACTCTGGGTTACTATCTCTAACTTGGTCATCATTAACTGGTAACACTCTGGGTGGATCTCCGATATTTTTCCGAACATAGCAACATGAAAGATCGGACGTACTGCCTCCTACGTCGGACGACAAAGCTAACTTATAGGCAACCTGGCCTATTATTCACATGACCTGAAAAGGCCCAAAGTAACTCGGGCTAAGTTTCCTCTATTTTCCAAAACTCGTCACACCCCTCCGGGGTGGTACCTTCAAGACCCACCGCACGAACTCCAAGCGTCGCCGATCATCCGCACGACTTCGCTGATTCTCGGTATCGATAACCTCTCCGGATAGGCTTCACCCTATCCCCATCCTGCCAAACAAGTATGAACCCACTATCCGAACTTTGCCAACATCGAACCAATCGACCGTGACTTACACTTCCGCCCTACGAGGCTTCGTGGCGATATCCGAATCTTGAAATGGTAGTTATAAAAGCACTCCTCAACAGAGGCAATAATACTCACACTACCCCGAAATCCAAACACCGGCCCGGCGAATGCGCTCGAGACTCACCGAGTTCCTAACTCGCTGGTAAAACTTCCGAGAAACGAAATAGCCACCACCTGGGCTTCACTGTCTGCCATAAGGTGAAAGTAGGCACCCCGTGCAACCTTACAACCTTCCTGATAAAAACATCTCGCATAACTCTCTGCCGAGTAAACAGCCTTGACTGAAAGACACGACGGGCTGACCCCATCGGCCCGACTACTCGTTGAACGCATCCACGACCGGCGATGGTTAACTATACTTGGGCCTAACACCTCGTGACCTACCACCGCGGGATCACTACAAACGACCCTACCATAAAACAGTCGCGGGTTGACGCGCATGGCCTCAACCCGACCACTCGCGTAAAACACTTGCTCCCCGATCCGGAACAATCTCACTAATCCACGTTACGAAAACCTAGCGGTCTTCTTAGCTCAACTACCCTCTTTCCTTCCACACTACTTAGGGACTTATCACACAAACATATCTCACGTGCACTATGCACTCCGATAAGGGTCAAACATAAAATACCTCTGTTACTCGAGATGGCCTTACCTCTAAGGTCTCTACGTATAAGACTCTAAGGTTCACACTTCCTCTATCCCCCAAATCTTACTCGGTTAACTAACCATGATATCTAATCACAATTTCACTTATGTTATCTGAACATAATACTTAAGAGATACTCATCCTATCACACATACAAATCTCCAGAGGGTTAAGGATATACCTGTATCTACCGCTTCACTTCCCCTTTGCCGTTCTAATCAATCCTGCCCCGTAGGGCACAAGCGTAACAAGCTGTCAAAGAAGTACGACACTCCCCACAATGACACTTACCACAACGGCCACATCGAGGTGGGGGTGGCCTCCTCTGGCTAGCACCCCTTCCTCTCCGAACCACTGAATCCACAACAGATCTGGTAGGCTGAGTCCTCCTACTTGCATCCTTCCTACTAGGACATCCTTTCGACACATGGCCCTGACGGCCGCAAGCAAAACAAGTACCAACAAAAGACGACATTCCCCGGGATGATGTCTGTCACACTGTGAACACTGGGAAAAACTGAATCCGGCTGGCGGGAACCTACGTGTAGCTGTGAACCGGAAGCTCTGGAGCTCTGACCAACTCCGGCTTACCCCGAACGTTCTGAACCCTGTGGAGGACCTCTCTGCACTGGTGGATGTGCATAATCTGATCTGCTGGTGAGGTGACTCGACTCGAAAGTTACCAAAGGACCTTGTTGTTCTGGCCCTCTTCTGCTGTCCTTGGTTAACCCGTCGATCTCTACGTTTCTTGGCTCACGCGCATAAGCCCGCATACAGGCCATGCTCAAGCTCGATCAAGAATTACTCTTGTACAACCCTCTTTTAGATAGTCATCAAGACTCGCGGTACATCGGTATACTCTCTGGTAGCCAAATCCATAGCTAGTAACAGGGTCGCCTCTTTGCAATCTCTATTCTCTGTTCCCGGTCGTGGAACTGAAGGTTCAACTTATCATGGCGCAGAGGAATCGCTGCGCCGTGCAAACTCTGTTGGTGGTGATGTCGCAGAACTCTCCAAATGAAGCACCACCCCAGGTGATGATTGGGCCTGCGCCCTCGTAACCCTCTGTACTCAACTCGCAGCTCCGCCCGCCACGCCTCTTGGGCCCGGGTTTGCCCCACGCGGAGGCATAATGGTAAGGGAAAGAAATACGTTAGAGGGTCCAACTTACAACACAACTCTAAGGCACGATCTCTGAGTGAGAAGAATAGAAACCAATCCTAAATATCCTATAGCCTCCTGATTATTGGTGTGGTGCACAACACACCGATAATCAAGACTCTCATCGATACGGTGCGTAGACACTTTCCGAGGATAACCTGGCTCTGATACCACTTTTGTCACGACCCGAACCCGGGCCCGTGACTGGTGCCTTACCCCGGGCACCCTAGTGATACAACATCAGAGTAATCAGCGGAATATAAAACAATAACATGAAATAACATGAAGTATGAAACAATAACATGCAGAGGTCGTGGCGCGGGTCCCAGTTCTAGCGGTCCTCAGAACCGCATTTATGCCTTGTCCACCCGGCAGGACCAGGAGGCCTCACGATGTAAATCCGCAGTACCTTATCGCCTCCGATTATGATGTGTATGCCTTGATAGATCCGGGTTCTACTCTGTCCTATATATCTCCCCTTATTGCTAGTAGGATAGGAATAGAGCCTGAGTCCATAGACCCTTTCGAGGTAGCTACGACAGTGGGTGATTCGGTGGTAGCTCGGCGGGTATATAGAGCTTGTCCAGTGACTTTATGCAGTCGTCAGACCCTAGCAGACTTGATAGAGCTGGACATGACTGATTTCGACGTGATCATGGGCATGGATTGGTTAGCTTCCTGCTATGCCAATGTAGACTGCAGGGAGAGAGTGGTACGGTTCGCTTTCTGAGCCGGTTATTGAGTGGGAGGGGAACACGGTGTCGCCGAGGGGTAGGTTTATTTCCTACCTCAAGGCTAGGAAGATGGTGCAGAAGGGGTACATCTACCATCTCGTTCCGGTGTTTGATACTGAGGCTGCGATACCAGATTTTCATCGATTCAGAGTCGAGAGTTCCCGGATGTGTTTCAGACGACCTCCTGTATCCCTCCGGAGAGAGATAGAGTTTTGTATCGATGTCTTTGCGGACACTCGGCTATTTCCATTCCGCCATACGAATGGCACCGCCGAGTGAGAGAGTTGAAGGACCACCGCGAGATTCTGGAGAAGGCTTCATCAGCCTAGTGTTTCTCCACGAGCGCCGGTATTGTTCGTGAAGAAGAAGGGCGGGGCCAGCTGCGCATGTGTGTTGATTCTGACGGTGAACAAGGTGACCATTAAGAACGTATACCCCCTTCCGTGATTGATGATTTGTTCGATCGATTGCGAAGTGCGAGATATTTTCCAAGATTGATCTGCGGTCGGGCTATCATCAGGTGCGAGTCAGAGAGTCGGACATCCCTAGGACTGCATTCCGGACCCGGTACGGGCACTATGAGTTTAGGGTTATGTCGTTCGGTTTGACCAATACTCCGGCGGTATTCATGGATTTGATGAACCGAGTGTTCAAACCATTTTTGGACACGTTTGTGATAGTGTTCATTGATGATATCTTGGTTTATTCTCGCTCAGAGCAGGAGCATGCGGAGCATTTGAGGCGTCTTGAGAGTTCTCGAGGCAGCGATTATACGCCAAGTTTTCCAAATGTGAGTTTTGGTTAGCTTCGGTGGCTTTTCTTGGGCATATTGTCGGGGCTGATGGTATTCTGGTGGATACGGCCAATATCCAGGAAGTCAGGAGTTGGCCTAGACCTACTACTCCGATAGAGGTTCGCAGTTTTTTGGGCCTTGCAGGTTATTATCGGCGGTTCGTAGAGAAGTTTGCTTCTATCTCTGCACCATTGACTAGGCTGACTCAGAAGGCAGCTAAGTTTGATGGTGATGCTTGTGGCGGGGTTTCGATTCTTGAAAAGAGATCGACGACCGCCCGTTCTTACTCTTCGGAGGTCCAGCGGTTATGTCGTGTATTGTGATCGTCGGCATCGGGTTGGGATGTGTTGATGCAGCGGGGGCAAGGTTATAGCGTCACGCATCCCGACGGCTTAAGAAGCATGAGAGGAACTACCACACCCATGATTTGGAGTTGGCAGCGGTGATTCACGCCTTGAAGATCTGGAGGCACTATTTGTATGGGGTTCATGTGGATATTTATACAGACCACAAGAGCCTCCAGTATATCTTCAGCCAAAGGGAGCTGAACTTACGACAGAGACGGTGGTTAGATTTGCTTAAGCATTATGACGTCGATATCCTGTACCACCCGGGGAAGGCCAATGTTGTGGCAGATGCCCTTAGTCGTAGGTCGATGGGTAGCCTATCAGATGTGCAGCCAGAGAGGAGGGGCATGGTTCGCGATTTACATCAGTTAGCGAGCCTTGGTGTCCGTTTGATTGATTCTGATAGCAGTGGGGTTCGAGTTCGAGAGGTTGCCGAGTCTTCCATCGTCGAGGAGGTGAAGAGGCAACAGTTTGAGGATCCGGTGTTGATTCGGTATCGTCATACGGCTCTGCGTGAGGGCAAGGGTCCTTTTGAGGTAACACCTGATGGGGTGCTGAGGTTTGAAGGCAGGTTGTGTGTTCCAGATGTTTCAAGACTTCGACAGCAGGTTCTTCGGGAAGCATACAGCGCGCGTTACTCTATCCATCCAGGGTCGACCAAGATGTACCACGACCTTAGATCTGTGTATTGGTGGGATGGCTTGAAGAGGGACGTTGCAGAGTTCGTAGCTCAGTGACCGTGTTGTCAGCAGGTGAAGGTAGAGCACCAGAGGCCTGGTGGTTTGTTGCAGACGATAGAGATCCCGACCTGGAAGTGGGAGGTGATCAACATGGACTTTATCACAGGATTACCTCGCACTCAGAGGAGACATGATTCTATATGGGTTATCGTCGACAGGCTGACGAAATCAGCCCACTTTCTTTCCGTCAGGACGACTTTTCTCACGAGGATTATGCGGACTTTACATCCGAGATCGTCGATCGCATGGAGTCCCTATTTCGATCATATCGCATGCAGAGCCCGGTTCGGCTAACTTCGGAGGTCTTTCCGAAGGGTTTAGGAACGCAGTCACCTGATCGCATTCCATCCACGAGACGGACAGACGGTGGCGCACTATCCAGACTCTTGAGGATATGCTGCGAGCCTGTGTTATCGACTTCAGGGGTAGCTGGGAAGATCATTTGCCTCTAGTTGAGTTTGCGTATAATAATAGCTACCACTCCATTATTCAGATAGCGCCTTATGAGGCCTTGTATGAGAGGAAGTGCAGATCGCCGATAGGATGGTTTGATGTGGGCGAGGTGCAGTTAGTGGGACCAGATTTGGTGCAGCAGGCAGTGGATAAGGTGAAGCTTATCCATGAGCGGTTGCTGACAGCTCAGAGTCGGCAGAAGTCATATGCAGATCATCGTCGTCGACATCTGGAGTTCGAGGTTGATGATTGGGTTTTCCTGAAGGTGTCACCCATGAAGGGTGTGATGAGATTCGGGAAGAAAGGGAAACTCAGCCCAAGGTACATTGGGCCCTATCAGATTATCCGCAGGGTAGGCAAGGTTGCCTACGAGTTGGATCTGCCGTCCGATCTGGAGGCAGTACATCCGGTGTTTCATGTTTCTATCTTTGAGAGATGTATCGGGGATCCATCTAGGGTGCACCCGATTGACGATGTCCAGGTGACCGAGGGGTTATCGTATGAGGAGATTCCCATAGCGATAATCGATCGTCAGGTTAGGCGTCTGCGGACCAAGGACGTGGCTTCCGTCAAAGTTCTGTGGCGGAACGAGCTCAGGGAGGAGATGACGTGGGAAGCTGAGGAGGACATGAGGCAGAAGTATCCTCACCTATTCCCCACACCTCCAGGTAATTCACTTTCCTACTTGTAAATTTTCATTATCGTATTTGCTTAAGTGTTATATTGTGGCCATGTTTGGCACTTGCAAACTGTTAAGTCCTGAGGTACTTTATCGTTAACTGTCTTGGGAAGGAACATTCGGGACGAATGTTTCTAAGGATGGGAGAATGTTATACCCCGTATTTCCAGAGTATGTACGTAAGGGCGTACGTACAAAAGTTTAGCCTTAGTTAGACACTTTGGACGAAAATATTGTGCACAACACTCGAAAAGAATGGTTTTCCGACGAAACGTTTTACAAGACTCGCGTAGGGTAAATTACGGCTATGTCATTTCTAATTTTTGCGGATTTTTCCGAGAGACGAAACATTTTGGACCAACGAGAGGGCGACACTTGTCACCCTCTAGTTGGTGGACGTGCGGCGTCCATTTGGACGATTGGAATGGCTTTTTTGTCAAGGAGTTGGTAGGATATTTTTGTGTAGTAGATGTATAAAGACATTTGCCCAAATCTTGACCTTACACTTGCCTACCACTTGGCTTCATCTTGGCCATTGGTTGGCCTATAAATACCCCCCTTAAGATGAAGAGTTCTTCATCCACAAATCAATTACCAAGTCTTGAAAAATCCCTCCCCTCTCTTGTAGTGTTTTCGTCCAAACACTCCCCCTTCCCCCCCTTGTGAAGGCCCTTGGCCGAAACACCCCCCCTCTAGCCTAGTAGTCCTAGCCGAAACCTACCCCCTTCCCTTGGTAGAAAGTTTTCTTCCAAGTATAGTCACTATTCCAAAATACCCTAGCCCAAATCCCTTATAGTATTTTAGTAGAAGTTGTGTAGAACTTCTAAGGGTTTCTTGGAGCTATCGGAGCGTACAAATTAGGAGCTAAACCTTGCTCAGGAGCGACATTTAACTTGGATAATTTTGGGCTTATCAAGGTAAATACTCTTGTCCTTCTATTGTAATTGGATATTACATATAAGAATAGTATAGACTTGAGTATAAGATACACTGAAGGATACTAAAAAATAGAATGAACTGTTATCACAGTAGAAGGGTATAAAAGAAGAATAATTGAACTATACTTACATAGGACTGTTTTCACAGTAGACTTGAGTAGCTTGACGGGTAGGGAAGTGCTGCCCAATTTTCCGTAGAATAGAGAACCCTCTACTTAGAACTGTTTACAGAATAGTCTAGACGTTGATAGACGTATTTGACTATTATAGGTTGATTCTCTGCGCGCGACATATTCGACTTGGCAGGTGGATTTCGCCGAGAAGGTATGTGATTCTTCCTATACTCTTGAGCATGATATTTTAAAATATATATATAGTACGGTAGACGTACGTGTGTTAACTGAATAATAATTACGGCAATGTCTTTTGACTTAAGCCTGAATAATAACTACGGCAATGTCTTTTGAATTAAGCCTGAATAATAAAGATCTTGAAGCATTTCAAAAGAATACTGAATCATTTTTAACAGAAGAGAAATATTTGGTTTTTAAACAAAAGCTTAAGAGTTATACTAGCTTTATGGGAAGTTAGGTATAACAACTTAAGAAAGATAAAAGGATTTTACTTATTTGTTTATAAAAACACGGTATTGATTCTAAGGTGTAATAAGATTGTTTGATAAATAGACATATTATGATGCTACGTATGTTAGTGTCTTGTGATGTTGTGAAAGGGTCATTCTTGTTGTGCTTACGTTGCTAAGCGGTAAGTCGGTTATCTTGTTATTATATCACCTACCCTCGACTTGTTATACCGAGGCTTGCCACCCTTGATGCGGTCTATACGGCATATGCGATCTATGTGACTATGCGGGCTGCGGAGTTCGAGATTGATCATTTCGTGTTTTATCCGTCACGGGGATGCCTATGCGGTCTATGTGACTATGCGGTCTATGAGACTATGCGGATGCGGAGTCGAGGAGGGTACGAGGTTAGCTACCGTCGCGAGGAATACCTCACGCGGGTATGTGTGACCTATGCGGTGCGGGAAGTCCGAGGACTAGGCACGCATAATGATACTATGGCGATTGGCCTTGCTTCGATCATTCGCGGCCTAGGAAAGACCGTTACATTATATCTATTATTGTTCTTGTTTGTGATATGACACTATGTGCAATTGAAGCGGTGTATTTGCAAATGGTTTTAAATACTTTGATTTCATTTAAGTACTTTCTGATTTCACATACTTGGTACTGTTGTCTTGACCTCCTTGGGCTGCGTTATGTCGCGGTAAGGGCAGCGGTGCTAGATCCACATCCTTAGGATCTCGTTGGTGTCGAGCTCCATCTTCTCGAGGCTCGACTTTTGGTGCAGTTCTCCCGTGTTGTAGATATATGTACATTCGAGGTATGGCGGGGCCCTGTCCCATAATTGTTTACATTCTAGAAGTGCAGAGTCTGTTATGCAGTTGGGATGTAATCGCCAAACTTTGTTTATATATATATATGCCGAAGGCACCATTTTCTCAGCGTGTCTCATTTACAATTGTTTCATGTCTTGTGTTTTTATATTCCGATTACTCGATGTATGACTACTTGGGTGCGGGTAAGGCACGATCCTGCACTTTCCAGGCAGTCGTGACAACCGTGCCTTACCCGCACCCAAGTAGTCATACATCGAGAAAATCAGCGAATATAAAACAAGACATGAAACAATGTAAATGAGACACACTTTATCGAGAAAGTGGCCTTTCGGCATATATAAATAAACCAAAATCGCGGTTTACATCCCAACTGCATAATAGACTGCACTCTAAGGAAGTAAACAACTATGGCGGACAGGCCCCGCCATACCCTAAATGTACAAAACTATCTACAACAGGAGATCATACCAAAGTCGAGCCTCGAGGTGAGTTCACGACACCAAAGCAAAAGATCCTAAGGATGCGGATCTAGCACTGCTTTCCTTACCGCGCATGAACGCAACCCCGAAGGAGGTCGACAACAGTACTAAGTATGTGAAATCAAAGTACTTAAATGAAATCATATCATTTTAAAACCAATTTTACAAATATGCGAAACAACGATGTAATCGCATAGTGCCACATCATAAACAAGAGCAACAATAGGTAAATCAGAATGTGTCTTTTCTGCCGCGAATGATCGAAGCAGGGCCAATCACCCATAGTATCATTATGCATGTCTAATCCTGGACTCCCGTAGTCCGCATAGGCCACCTAGGTCCGCATGAGGTATTCCCCGCATCGAGGGTAGCTACTCCCCGACATCGTCCTGGACTCGTAGTCCGCATGGCCACATAGACCGCATGAGGTAACCCCGCACACTAACCTGGAACTCTCGTAGCTCCGCATAGGTCCCCTGGACCCGCATGAGGTATTCTCGAATCATGGTCCCAGACCGCCTGAGTCTACCCCGCATCGGAGGGCAGCTTAACCCCCGGTATCATGTCAAGAGGTGAGTGATATAATACTAACGTAACCGTTTATCGTTAAACAACGTAAGCACAACAAGAATACCCTCTTATACACACGTTACAAGACACTAACACACATAGCATCATAATATGTCTACTCATCAAACAATCTTATTATACTTTCCAGAAATCAATACAAGTCTTTTATAAACGCATAAGTAAATCGCTTTTTATCTGTCTTAAGTAGTTATACCTAACTTCCCATAAATCTAGTATAACTCTTAAGCTTTTTGTTTTAAAAACAATATCCTTCTTCTTTCAAAAATGATTTATAATTCTTTTGAAAGACTTCAAGATTCTTATTATTCAGGCTTAAGTCAAAAGACATTGCAGTAAAACTACGTTCAGTTAAAACACGTACGTCTACCGTACTATATATATATATTTTAAAATATCATGCTCAAGAGTATAGGAAGAATCACATACCTTCTCGGCGAAATCCACCTGCCAAGTCGAATATGTCGCGCGCAGAGTATCGACCTATAATAGTCAAATACGTCTATCAACGTCTAGACTATTTTATAAAGTTCTAAGCATAGGGTTCTCTATTCTACGGAAAATTGGGCAGCACTTCCCTACCCGGTAAGCTATACAAGTCTCATCAGTAAATACATCTATGTAAGTCTGATTCAATTCTCTTCTTTAATATCATTCTATGTGTTTTATACCTATTTCTATACTTCTACAGTATGTATTCTCCAATTACAATAGAAGGATAAGATATTTACCTCGATAAGCCCAATATTATCCAAGATATAAGTTGATCCTGAGCGAGGTTTAGCTCCTAATCTGTATGCTCCAGTCCGCTCCAAGAAACCCTTAGAAGCTGCTACACAACTTCTACTAACTACTTCAACCAACAATGAAGTTTCTCCAAGGGTTTCGTTTAGTGACTAAATGGAAGTATAGATAGTATTTCTGGGCTTTTAGTATAGATGTGAGTTTGGAAATACTATAAGGTATACGACTAGGGTATTTTGGGGATAGTAACAATACTTGGAGAGTATTTCTACCAAGAGGGGGGTGTTTTTGGACGAGAGCAAAACCAAGGGAAAGGGGGTGTGCCTCAGCTAGGACACTACAAAGGGGGAGGGGGTGGTTTCGGCCAAGGCCTTCTCAAGGGGGAGGGAAGAGGGCTTTGGACGAAAACTATAAGGAGAGGGGAGGGATTTTGGAGACTAGGAAAGTTGATTTGTGGATGAAGAATTCATCAACTCAAGGGGGGTATTTATAGGGCTTTCAAGGGCCAAAATGAAGCCAAGTGGTAGGAAAGTGTAAGGTGAAGATTTGCACAAGTGCGCCCTAGCCCTACTCCACAAATCCCTCACAAAACATTGACCCAAGATTTAAGCCACAAAACTATGGCAATCGACCAAGGTGCCGCCCCACTTGGCCGTCCACTTGAGGGTGACAAGTGTCACCCTCTCGTTGGTCCAAAATGTTTCATCTCTCGGAAAAATCCGCAAAAATTATAAATGACATAGCGGAATTTTCCGCCCGCAAGTTTTGTAAAGCGTTTCGCCGGAAAACCATTCGTTTTGTGAGTTGTGCCCATATTCGTCCTATGCCTAATCTTAACGCTAAAATTTTGTCGTCACGCCTTACGTACATACTGCAAATACGGGTATAACATTCTCCCCTCCTTAGAAACATTCGTCCCGAATGTTCCTTCCCAAGACAGATAACGATAAGGTTTCTCATAACTTAAACAGTTTGCAAATGCCACACATGGCCACAATACAACACTTAAGCAAATATGACAATGAAAATTTACAAGTAGGAAAGTGAGTTACCTGGAGGTGTAGGGAATAGGTGAGGATACTTCTGCCTCATGTCCTCCTCAGCTTCCCACGTCATCTCCTCCCTGAGCTCGTTCCGCCACAAGACTTTGACGGAAGCCACATCCTTGGTCCGCAGACGCCAAACCTGACGATCGATTATCGCTATGGGAATATCCTCATACGATAACCCCTCGGTCACCTGGACATCGTCAATCGGGTGCACTCTAGATGGATCCCCGATACATCTTCTCAGCATAGAAACGTGAAAAACCGGATGCACTGCCTCCAGATCGGACGGCAGATCCAACTCGTAGGCAACCTTGCCTACCCTGCGGACAATCTGATAGGGCCCAATGTACCTTGGGCTGAGTTTCCCTTTCTTTCCGAATCTCATCACACCATTCATGGGTGACACCTTCAGGAAAACCCAATCATCAACCTCGAACTCCAGATGCCGACGACGATGATCTGCATATGACTTCTGTCGACTCTGAGATGTCAGCAACCGCTCCTGGATAAGCTTCACCTTATCCATCGCATCGCACCAAATCTGGTCCACTAACTGCACCTCGCCCACATCAAACCAGCCTATCGGCGATCTGCACTTCCTCCCATACAAGGCCTCATAAGGCGCCATCTGAATACTGGAGTGGTAGCTATTATTATCATAAACTCAACTAGAGGCAAATGATCCTCCTACCCCACGAAGTCAATAACACAGCTCGCGGATATCCTCAAGAGTCGGATAGTGCGCCACTGTCCGAATGCTGCGTGGATGGAATGCGATTACTCAGCCGACTGCGTCCTAAACCATTCGGAAAGACCTCAGGAAGTTAGCGTAAATCGACTCCTCATGCGATATGATCGAAATAGGGACTCCATGCGATCGACGATCTCTCGGATATAAAGTCCGCATAATCCTCAGAAAAGTCGTCACGGGAAGAAAGTGGGCTGATTTAAATCGACTGTCGACGATAACCCAAATAGAATCATGCTTCCTCTGAGTGCGAGGTAATCCTGTGATAAAGTCCATGTTGATCACCTCCCACTTCCAGGTCGGGATCTCAATCGCGCAACAAACCACGTGCCTCTGGTGCTCTACCTTCACCAGCTGACAACACGGGCACTGAGCTACAAACTCTGCAACGTCCCTCTTCAAGCCATCCCACCAATACACAGATCTAAGGTCGTGGTACATCCTGGGCGACCCTGGATGGATAGAGTAACGCGCGCTGTGTGCTTCCCATAGAACCTGCTGCCGAAGTCCTGCAATATCTGGAACACACAACCTGCCCTCAAACCTTAGCACCCCATCAGGTGCTACCTTAAAAGGTCCCTTCCCCTCACGAAGAGTCGTATCACGGTACCGTGTCAAAACTGGATCCTCAAACTGTTGCCTCTTCACCTCCTCGCCGATGGAAGACTCGACAACCTCTCGAACTCGAACCCCACTGCTATCAGAATCAATCAGTCGGACTCCAAGGCTCGCTAACTGGTGTAACTCGCAGACCATGGCCCTCCTCTCTGTCTGCACATCTGATAGACTCCCCATCGACTTACGACTAAGAGCATCTGCCACAACATTGGCCTTCCCTGGGTGGTACAGGATGTCGACATCGTAATCCTTGAGCAGCTCTAACCACCATCTCTGTCGTAAGTTCAACTCCCTCTGGCTGAAGATATACTGGAGGCTCTTGTGGTCTGTATAAATATCCACATGAACCCCATACAAATAGTGCCTCCATATCTTCAAGGCGTGAATCACCGCTGCCAACTCCAAATCATGGGTGGGGTAGTTCCTCTCATGCTTCTTAAGCTGTCGGGATGCGTATGCTATAACCTTGCCCTGCTGCATCAACACACATCCCAACCCGATGCCTGACGCATCACAATACACGACATAGCCGTCTGGACCCTCTAGAAGAGTAAGAACGGGGGCGGTCGTCAGTCTCTCCTTGAATCGGAAACCTGCCACACGCATTAGTCCATCAAACTTAGCCGCCTCGAGTCGGCCTAGTCGATGGTGCGAGATAGAAGCAAACTTCTCCGAACCGCCGATAATAACTCGCAAGGCCCGAAACTGCGAACCTCAGCCGGAGTAGGTCTAGGCTAACTCGATCGCGCCGATCTTGGCCGTATCCACCCGAATGCCATCAGCCCCGACAATATGCCCAAGAAAAGCCACCGAAGTTAACCAAAACTCACATTTGGAAAACTTCGCGTACAACTGCCGGTCTTGGAGAACTCTCAGCACGGTCCTCAAATGCTCCGCATGCTCCTGCTCTGAGCGAGAATAAACCAAGATGTCATCAATGAACACTATTACAAACATGTCCAAAAATGGTTTGAACACTCGGTTCATCAAATCCATGAATACCGCCGGAGCATTTGTCAACCCGAAAGACAAAACCCTGAACTCATAGTGCGTCTGGTCCGAATGCGATCTAGGGACATCCGCCTCTAACACGCACTGATGATAGCGATCGCAGATCAATCTTGGAGAAACATCTCGCACCTGGCACCGTCGAACAAATTATCAATCACAGGAAGGGTATCTGTTCTTAATGGTCACCTTGTTGCTTTGTAATCAACACACATGCGGCCCCATCCTTCTTCTTCACGAACAATACCGGCGCTCCGGGAGAAACACTAGGCTCGATGAAGCCGCTTCTCCAGAAATCTCTCATTGGTCCTTCAACTCTCTCAACTCGGTGCCATTCTTTATGGCGGAATGGAAATAGGCCGAGTGTCTGGCAGCACATCGTTACAAAACTCTATATCCTCTCGGAGGATACCCGAGGTCTTCTGAAACACATCGGGAACTCGACTATGGAACCGATCAAAATCTGGTATCGCACCTCGATGTCGAACACCGAATGAGATGGTAGATGTACCCCTTCTGCACCATCTTCCTAGCCTTGAGGTAGGAAATAAACCTACCCCTCGGTGACACCGTGTTCCCCTCCCACTCAACAACCGGCTCCTCAGGAAACTGGAATCGTACCACTCTCTCCCAGCAGTCTACATTGGCGTAGCAAGAAGCTAGCCAATCCATACACATGATCACATCGAAATCAGTCATATCCAACTCTATCAAGTCGGCTAGGGTCTGACGACTGCATATGGTCACTGGAAAAGCCCTATATACCCGCCGAGCTACCACCGAATCACCCACTGGGGTAGCTACCTCGAAAGGGTCTATGGACTCAGGCTCTATCCCTATCCTCCTAGCAATATGGAGAGATATATAGGACAGAGTAGAACCCGGATCTATCAAGGCATACACGTCACAAAATGAAACTGATAAAGTACCTGTGACGACATCAGGTGAGGCCTCCTGGTCCTGTCGGCTGGACAAGGCATAAATGCGGTTCTGAGGACCGCTAGAACTGGACCCGCGCCATGACCTCTGCCGCGACCTGCTGGCCCATGAGTACCCTGCCCTCCGGGGCGAGTAACTGTAGGAGACGAAGAAAACCCGGCGAAAGAACATGTAGGCTGACCCCTACCACCCGCGCTGCTCCTAGTCGGACAGTCTCTCGCAAAGTGGCCCTGCTGGCCACAAGTGTAGCAACCTCCTGAAGTAGGACCACAACTCCCGAGATGGGATCTACCGCATCGGCCACACTGAGGGGGGGGTGGTCTCGATCGGTTAGCACCTCTGCTACCACGAAGTCCAAGTCTGAGGTCCGACACGCCTCGAATACTCTGTTTGTCTTGAAGAGCGGGCGAGTGCTCGAGTGGTTGTGGTGCAAATCTAGGCTAACTGCCGAGCCGCCCACCCGGATAGCTACCAAAAGACCTGCGTCTGGTCTTCTTCGCTGCCGTCACAACCGTCGGCCTCGCGCTCGCCGCGTCAGTCGTGAGCTGCATACGGTAATGTCCATGCTCGTGAAGAGCCACACCCGCACAAGACTCGGCCATATAATCATCTAGCCCGGTGACGTAGCGATGCACTCTGTCCTCCATATCTGCTATCAACGCAGGGACGTATCGAGCCAACGTATCGAACTCAACGTTGTACTCACTGGCGCGTCCCTCTGTCTCGGAACAAAAATCTGCCGGCCCGTGCCTCGCCATCCGTGGAGGCAAGAAGTGAGTGAAAGGCCTCGAGAACTCGTCCCAAGTAGGCGGGGACGTGCTCTCCCGATAACTCCCACGACCGAACCAATCGACTGCGGTATCACGCAGCCTATGTGAACCGAAGATCACGGACTCGGTCTCTGAAGCCTTGATCACTCGCATGATCCTCTGTAGATGACGGATGAACTCCTGCGGATCATCCTCAGGCCTCGACCCGTAGAACTCTGGCGGGCTACAACTCAGAAAATCCCGTAGCCTCAAACTGTCCGATCTCGGGTGAACGCAGTATCTTCGGCTGGGCTATGCGTCGGCCTATCCTCGTATGCGCCACGATCACGGCGATGGCGGGCCATCTCTGTAACCCATCTAAATGCTCCGGGTTTGGGTGGAGGTGTAGATCTTGTGGTCTCATCAGCCACTGCTGCGGCCCTAAACCCTGCTGGGGACGGCGGTGTCGTGGAACTCACTGTCTCGGGTATAGATGGGCACGAGCCTCGTGACTCTCGGTGTCTACTAGCGGCTCCTCGGCCTTGCCCTTCGGGCCGGGTTGCCTTACGTGGAGGCATAATCATTAAGAAAGGAAATACGTTAGAGGGGTCCAACTTATAACACAGCTCTAAGGCACGATCTCAGAGTGAGAAGAATGGAAACCAATCCTAAATATCCTATAGCCTCCTGATTATTGGTGTGGTGCACAACACATCGATAATCAAGACTCTACTAGATACGGTCTGTAGACACTTTCCGAGGATTAACCGCTCTGATACCACTTTTGTCACGACCGTTCGGGGCAGTGATCGTGCCTTACCCGCACCCAGTAGTCATACATCGAGAAAATCGGAATATAAAAACAAGACATGAAACAATGTAAATTGAGACACACTTTATCTGAGAAAGTCGCCTTTCGGCATATATAAATAAACCAAAATCTGGCAGTTTACATCCCAACTGTACAATAGGACTACAGACCTCTAAGGAAGTAAACAACTATGGCGGGACAAGGCCCCGCCATACCCTGAATGTACAAAACTATCTACACAACAGGGAGATCATACCCAAAAGTTGAGCCTCCGGAGAAGGTGGAGCTCCTGACACCAAAGCAAAAGATCCTAAGGATGCGGATCTAACACCTGCTTTCCCTTACCTGCGGCATGAACGCAGCCCCCCGAAGGAGGTCAGTACAACAGGTACTAAGTATGTGAAACTGTAAAGTACTTAAATGAAATCATATCATTTTAAAACCAATTTTACAAATATGCACGAAACAACCAATGTAACCGCATAGTGCACATCATAAACAAGAGCAACAATAGGTAAGCAGTGAGTCTTTTCTAGGCCGCGAATGATCGAAGCAGGCCAATCGCCCATAGTATCATTATGCATGCCTAATCACGACTCCGTAGTCGCGTAGGCCACCTAGGCCCGCATGAGGTATTCCTCGCATCGAGGGTAGCTACTCCCCGGCATCGTCCTGGACTCGTAGTCCGCATGGCCACATAGACCGCATGAGGTATAACCCCGCACACTAACCTGGAACTCTCGTAGCTCCGCATAGGTCCCTGGACCCGCGTGAGGTATTCTCGAATCATGGTCCCGGATCGCCTAAGTCTACCCGCATGGAGGCACTTAACCCCGGTATCATGTCAAGAGGTGAGTGATATAATACTAACGTAACAGCTTATCGTTAAACAACATAAGCACAACAAGAATACCCTCTTATACACACGTTACAAGACACTAACACACATAGCATCATAATATGTCTACTCATCAAACCATCTTATTATACTTTCCAGAAATCAATACAAGTCTTTTATAAACGCATAAGTAAACTGTTCCTTTTATCTGTCTTAAGTAGTTATACCTAACTTCCCATAAAGCTAGTATAACTCTTAAGCTTTTTGTTTTAAAAAAACAATATCCTTCTTCTTTCAAAAATGATTTATAATTCTTTTGAAAGACTTCAAGATTCTTATTATTCAGGCTTAAGTCAAAAGACATTGCAGTAAAACTACGTTCAGTTAACACACGTACGTCTACCGTACTATATATATATATTTTAAAATATCATGCTCAAGAGTATAGGAAGAATCACATACCTTCTCGGTGAAATCCACCTGCCAAGTCGAATATGTCGCGCGCAGAGTATCGACCTATAATAGTCAAATACGTCTATCAATGTCTAAACTATTTTATAAAGTTCTAAGCAGAGGGTTCTCTATTCTACGGAAAATTGGGCAGCACTTCCCTACCCGGTAAGCTATACAAGTCTACTGTAAATACAGTCCTATCAATTCTCTTATTTAATATCCTTCTATGTGTTTTATACCTATTTCTATACTTCTACAGTATGTATTCTCCAATTACAATAGAAGGATAAGATATTTACCTCGATAAGCCCAATATTATCCAAGATATAAGTCGATCTTGAGCGAGGTTTAGCTCCTAATCTGTATGCTCCAGTCCGCTCCAAGAAACCCTTAGAAGATGCTACACAACTTCTACTAACTACTTCAACCAACAATGAAGTTTCTCCGAGGGTTTCGTTTAGTGACTAAATGGAAGTATACATAGTATTTCTGGGCTTTTAGTATAGAGGTGACTTTGGAAATACTATAAGGTATACGGCTAGGGTATTTTGGGGATAGTAACAATACTTGGAGAGTATTTCTACCAAGAGGGGGGTGTGTTTGGACGAGAGCAAAACCAAGGGAAAGGGGGTGTGCCTCGGCTAGGACACTACAAAGGGGGAGGGGGTGGTTTCGGCCAAGGCCTTCTCAAAGGGGAGGGAAGAGGGCTTTGGACGAAAACTATAAGGAGAGGGGAGGGATTTTGGAGACTTGGAAAGTTGATTTGTGGATGAAGAACTCATCAACTCAAGGGGGGTATTTATAGGGCTTTCAAGGGCCAAGATGAAGCCAAGTTGTAGGCAAGTGTAAGGTGGAGATTTGCACAAGTGCACCCTAGCCCTACTCCACAAATCCCTCACAAAACATTGACCTAAGATTTAAGCCACAAAACCATGGCAATCGTCCAAGGTGCCGCCCCACTTGCCGTCGGCGAGGGTGACAAGTGTCACCTCGTTGGTCCAAAATGTTTCATCTCTCGGAAAAATCCAAAAATTATCAATGACAGAGCCGGAATTTTCCCTTCGCAAGTTTTGTAAAACGTTTCGTCGGAAAACCATTCGTTTTGTGAGTTGTGCCCAAATTCGTCCTATGCCTAATCTTAAGGCTAAACTTTTGTACGTACGCCCTTACGTACATACTCTGGAAATACGGGGTATAACATTACCCATCACTTATACTCTTACCCTATCTCGACCGGCCGTCAAACAACACATAAGCACTACCAGGTCTTTTATAAAAATCCGGGAATTTAACCCAAGTACTACAAATAACGGAAGCATGCAGTGGAATCCACATCAGTCGATGCGTCGAGTAACTTACAACAAGACAACCGGCCCTCCAACCGAGAGTCGCAGCAACGCAATAAAACATAATACTTGCACTCAAAGGCTATCACCAGCACACATAGGAAATTCTTAATTAATCAAGCCAAAGTACTTATCAAGGCATACATGGAATAATTCTCAATTAACAAGCCAAAGTACTTATCAAGGCACAAATAGAATAATTCTCATTTAACAAGCCAAAGTACTTATCAAGGCACCAATAGAATAATTCTCATTTAACAAGCCAAAGTACTTATCAATAAGGTTGAATGAGACTAATCCAAACGACAAGTAACAAGCCAAAGGTTTGGGTTAGTCTCATTCAACCTTATTGATAAGTACTTTGGCTTGTTAAATGAGAATTATTCTATTGGTGCCTTGATAAGTACTTTGGCTTGTTAAATGAGAATTATTCTATTTGTGCCTTGATAAGTACTTTGGCTTGTTAATGAGAATTATTCCATGTGCCTTGATAAGTACTTTGCTTGATTAATTGAGAATTTCTATGTGTGGCTGTGATAGCCTTTAGTGCAAGTATTATGTTTTATTGCGTTGCGCGACTAGGTTGAGGCCGACTATCTTGTTGTAAGTTACCGACGCATCGACATGATGTAATTCCAGTATCTTCGCTATTTGTAGTACTGGTTAAATTCGATTTATAAAAGGCTGTATGTGTTGTTTGACACGAGATAGTAAGAGTATAAGTGATGGGTAATGTTATACCCGTATTTCAGTATGCGTAATGCGTAGAAAAGTTTGAAGCTTAAAGTAGGCTTGGCGAATTATTTTGTGCACAACACCGGTTAGAGTCGTTTTTAAAAGCGTTTTGCATAACTGCGAAGGGAAAATTCCGGCTATGTCATTTTTAATTTTTGCGGATTTTTCCGAGAGACGAAGCATGTTGGACCAACGAGAGGGCGCCACTTGGCACCCTCTCATTGGCGGAAGTTGTGGGCGGTCAAGTGGACGATTTGCAAGCCAAGTGGGTTAGATATTTGTGTAGATATTTGTGAGGGTTTTAAGGAGTAAGGACTAGGGGGCACTTGGGCATATCTTGGCCCTCCACTTGCCCCCCACATGGCTTGATCTTGTCCATTAAACTCCCTATAAATACCCCTCCCTTTGTGAAGCTTTCTTCATCCACTCCTCACTTCCTCTAGTCTTGAAACCCCTCCCCTATTTTTCGTGAAGGCCCTTGGCCGAGAGTCCCCTTCCCCCCCCTTGGTGAGGCCCCTTGGCCGAGAGCCCCTCCCCCCTTGGCCGAGAGTACCCCCCTCCTAGTGGGGTTGGTAGAAGTACACACCCCTTTGTGGTGTTGGCTCGTATAAATACACCCCCCTCTTGGTAGAAATACTCTCCAAGTATTGTTACTATACCCTAATTACCTTAGCCGTTTACCTTGTAGTATTCCAAAGATACCTCTATACGTAGAGCCCGGAAATACTACCTTATGTCCTTTTTGTCTCAAACTGAAACCCTAAGGAAAATCTCCATAGTTGGTTGGAGTATTAAGAAGAAGTTGCGTAGAACTTCTAAGGGTTGTTTGGAGCGGGTTAGAGCACCCGGAGTAGGAGCTAAACGTTGCTCAGGATCGACTTTATACTTGGATAATTTTGGGCTTATCGAGGTAAATATTCTTGTCCCCTTGTTGTAATTGGAAATTACATGTTGTATGATTATATAGTTGAAGTATACTATATATAGATCTGAACATAGCTTTGCGGCAATGTCTTTTGACTTAAGCCTGAATAAAGAAGAGAACTGAACTGTAATTACATAGGGTGTATTCTGATGGACTTGTGTGGTATTACTGCGTAGTAGATTTGTATACGGCCGGTTAGACGTATAAACCCCCCCCCCTGGTTGGCTTGGTAGCCGGCCTCGTTTGAGGAGGAGATTTCTGTTGGGGAGGTCGCCAATTTTACGTAGAATATGGAACCGAGTGTTTAGAAGTTAATGAGCGGTTGTGGCCTATACAGGTGGAAGTACTACGAGTAGCGTATTCTACTTGATGAGTGGAAAAGGCTAGCAGGGGTACAGTACTGTGGAGCGTATTGCTTATTGTCGATAATCGTCGCGAGGTATGTGAACCTCTTCCTATCCTTTCTAGCATGATGTTTTGTAAACTATGTAGTGCGGTGAGCGTACATGTGCTAAATGAGTTTGGTTGGTTCAAAACATAGGGTGTTATAATAGCTTTATGGGAAGTTAGTTATAACGACTCTATGTAGGTAACAGAATGGTTTATTTATTGTAGAAGTTAAGAGACTTGATCTTGAAAGATAAGAGACTTAACCTGATTGACTTGATATGTAACATTTTGCTAAAAATGTTGTAAACCCTCATTCGCGAGTAATGAGTACTTGATTTTAAAAGAATAATGTTTTACTGATTTCGGAAATGAGAATAAGTATCGAACGAACCACAACAGCGCTAATAAAGGGAAATGTATTGACTAATCAAGTATTATTAAAACCAGTAGAAACCTCAAATGCATAGAAGCTAAGATGAGACAAAATGATATTACATTTCCTAGATCATGGCTGCTGTTATAAGATTGTTATAAACAAGAATAACCTACTCACATATAAGGTATATGTTTCTCAAATTGTTTTAAAGGAGAATTATATTATTAAGTGATTAATACTATGAACTACGAAACCTTTCGAAAATAAGAACTTGAGTAATTGAAATTAGGCAAACTTGAATGTTTGGAAAAGAATGTTGTTACTTGAATTTTCAAAGAGTAGTGTTTTGAATTACTTAAAAAGATAGTCACTCCATTTTTATACTACGGGTATTGTGTGACTTTTGTGAAAGGAACGGATCTTTAAAGAATTAATGTATGAAGTACTTTGGGGATAAAAACCCGAACTTGTTAACATAAAGAAGAAGGTACCTTGTGTGAATAACTTGATTGTATTGGTTTGTGATAGCCTTGTAATACCTTCTTGTTGATTTGATAAGTAAACTGTTATACCCCGTTTTTCCAGAGTATGTACGTATGGACGTACGTACGAAATTTGAGCCTTAAGGTAGGCATTGGATTCGAAATTTGGGCACAAGTGCCGATTAGAGTCGTTTTGTGACGAAACGTTTACACAGCTTTAGTATAGAAAAATACGGCGATGTCATTTATAATTTTTTCGGATTTTTACGGGTGTCGAAAAAATTTGGACCAACGGGAGGGTGACATTTGTCACCCTGCATTGAAGCAAATGGATTGGCTTGGACGATTTGGGCGTCCAAGAGCCTTGGTTGGCCTTGGCCGATTGGCTCCCTCTTTTGTGCCTTGCTTTGTGGCTTGTTTTGTGGAGTGTTTTGTGGAGTAGGGTTAGGGTGCACTTGGCTTGATCTTGGCCTTACACTTGCCTTGCACTTGGCTAGATCTTGGCCATTGGTTGGCCTTTGGTTTTGCTATAAATACCCCCCTCTTTGTGAAGACTTCATTCATCCACAAATGTTTCCAAGTCTTGAAATCCCTCCTCCCTCTTGTGGCTCGTCCTAAGCCTCTCCTCCACTCCTAGTGGCCTTTGGCGAGAGGTCTCCACTCCCCTTGTGGTGTCTAGTAGTGGGGTACCCCAGCCTAGTTACTTTAGTATAATACCCTTGTTGTGGTATAGAAATACTCTCTAGTATTGTTATAATGCCCAAATACCTTAGCCTTATACCTTGTAGTATTCCAAAAGTTACCTCTTTGCGTAGAGTACGGAAATACTACCTTTTGTCCTTTTTTAGTCTCAAACCGAAACCCTAAGGAAAATCTTCATTGTTGGTTGAAGTTTTGGAGTAGAAGTTGGTTAGAACTTCTAAGGGTTGTTTGGAGCACTCGGAGTAGGAGCTAAGCGTTGCTCGGGATCGACTTTTACTTGGATAATTTTGGGCTTATCGAGGTAAACACTCATCCTTCTATTGTGATTGGAAATTACATGTTGTTGATTATATAGTTGAAGTATACTATATATAGTCTTGAACGTAGTTAGTTGGCAATGTCTTTTGACTTAAGCTGAAGAATCTGAGGCCCAATCGTAATTACATAGGGTGTATTCTGATGGACTTGTGTCTTGTGTGGTAGAATTATGCAGCGTCCGGTTAGGCGTGTAAAACCCCCACCAGTTGGCTTGGTAGCGGCCTCGATAGAGAGGAGATTTACTGCTGTTGCGGGGAGGCTGCGAATTTTACGTAGAAAGATAGAAACTTGTGTTTTGGGGTTAATAGACGTTTGTGACCTTTATAGGTGAAAGTACTAAGAGTAGCGTATTCTACTCGAGGAGTGGAAAGGGCTAGCAAGGTTGTAGTACTTGGAGCTTTGCTTATTGTCGATAATCGTCGCGGTATGTGAACCTCTTCCTATCTCTTCTAGCATGATATGTGTGAACTATGTAAATGCGGTGAAGCGTCGTGTGTTAGCGTGTTTGATTGTTCTTAAAACAAAAAGTGTTATAACGGCTTTATGGGAAGTTGGTTATAAAAGCTTTATGTAGGTAAGAAAATACTTTGTGGTTTTAAAAAAGGTAACTGATGAGAATTATAACTGGCTTGTTATAATAAAGGACTTGATGTATTTCAAAAGATTTATAAATCGTTTTGAAGGGAGAGTAACACTTGGTTTTAAAAGGTTTTAAAAAGAGTTATACTAAGCTTTATGGGGAGTTAGGTATAATGTCTTAAGAGGTAAAGAAAATGGTTTACTGATGTTAGAAGTTAAGAGACTTGATCTTATAAGATAAGAGACTTAACTTATTTGTTTTAATGTGAATGTTTGTGTGAAACCTCATTCGTGAGTAATGAGTACTTGGTTTTATTTAAAGGGATAATGTTACTGATTTCGGAAATCAGAATGTGTATCGACAGACCACTGCAGCGTTAATAAAGGAAAATGTATTGAATAATGATGAATTGTATTAAAACCAGTAGAAACCTCCATCTGCATAGAAACTAAGATGAGACAAAATGATATACATTTTCTAGATCATGGCTGCTGTAATAAGAATGTTGTAAACAAGAATAACCTACTCTCACGTGAGACATATATTACTCAATTGTTCTAAAAAGGAATCAAGTGATTAAGTTTGGGAACTATGAAACCATTTGAAGATGAGAAGCTTGAGTAATTGAAACTAGGCAAACTGGAACTTAGGAAAAGAATGTTGTTACTTGATTTTGAAAAGGAATGTGGGTTGGTCATTCTAATACTACGGGTATCGGGTGACTTTTATAGAAGTAATGGATCTCTTTTAAAAGAACTTAACGTATGTAGTACTTTGGGGTTAAAAACCCGGACTTTGGTATAAATGGAAGTACTTTGAGTTGTTGTGAAACTTGCCTATGCTTGTTGTTGTGAAACTTGCCTATGCTTGTTGTTGTGAAACTTGTCTATGCTTGTGATGATAGCCTTTGTTGTACAAGTGTGGTATTTGCATTTCTGGCGTCTCGATGAGGCGGTTGACTTGTTGAGAACTTACTGGGACGTGCTGGCAGTGATAGAGAATTCCACGGGTATGTTTCCATTTTGATTACTATCTTGTTGTTGATATCACATGGACATGTCTACACCGTCTGATATTAGGGGCATGCGGCCGTGCGGCGGGTTGATTACGATATATGGTTATTGCGCAACATGGGCGTGTCTACCGTCAAAGATTCCGGGACATGTGGCCATGCGGCGGGTTGACCACCAATATATTGTTATTGAGGTTACATGGGCATGTCTACACCGTCACGATTCCGGGGCATGTGGCCGTGCGGCCTTGTTATTATTGTTGCATCATGGACATGTCTACACCGTCACGATATTCCGGGCATGCGGCCATGATGCGAACATGATGGATGTTGTGGGCGTGAGACCCATAGTTATATTTGAGTGGTGACTTTGAGGGCGTGAGTCCCTGACTTGACATGACTGTTTTTATGTTGTGAACTGTAAGTTTGGTTATCATACATGTCTCCGACTTTTATAGACTAGTATGATTTCATTCTGATATTTTACGATTTCACATACTTGGTACTGTTATCGACCTCCTTGAGGGCTGCGTTCATCTGCATGAGGTAGAGTACATCGATCGTGGATCCCCGCTTAGGATCTCATTTCAGTGTTGGAAAGCTCGTTCCTTGGAGGCTTATCTTTGGTATGTTTCCTGAGTTGTAGGTTCTTGTACATTCGAGGGTATGGCGGCCACTGTCCGTCATAGTTGTTGTAAATCTTAAGTGCATGCTTTGTTGTGGGCGGGGTTTGTAAAAGGATAAGCTGCTCAGGTTTTTATGTATATCTTGAAGGCAACTTTTGGTTGCTTTGTTTATTTATTATATCTCTTGTTTCATGACTCGTGTTTTATTTTCCATTGGTTTTCTCGATGTTGTATCACTAGGGTGCGGGTAAGGCACGATGCAGCCCGGTTGGGCGTTACAAAGTGGTATCGAAGCGATTAGTCCTCGGAAAGTGTCTCTGCACCGTGTCTAGTAAGTCTTGGTTATCGATGTGTTGTGCACCACATCTATAATCGTGAGGCTATAGGACATTTAGGATTGGTTTCTATTCTTCTCATTACGAGATCGTGCCTTAGAAGTGAGTTATGAGTTGGATCCCTCGACGTATTCCTTTACATTACAGTTATGCCTCGCGCAGCGGCCGGGCCCAGTGGGCAAGGCAGCGAGGCTGCTAGTGAGATACTGAGAGTGCGAGCGCGAGTTCGGTCGATGACGAGCGATGCTTCCGGCGAGTTTAGCGGCGCGCCCGGCCAGCGGCGAGTTTAGAAGCGCGTGGCTGATGAGACTACTGATGCACGAGCCTCAGTCCGCGATGCAGGCGGGAGATGGGTCACGAGAGATGGCCCGATTTTGGCGAGTTGTGGCGAGATATGAGAGCGGTGGATCTGGCGGTTCCAGTTCGGCGCTTTGTGGTGCACGAAAGCGAATAGTTTGAGGCTACGGGACTTTACGAGTTGTAGCGCCAGAGTTTTATGGGTCGAGGCACGAGGATGATCCGCAAGTTCATCCGTCGATTCTGAAGGAGCATCATGCGGGTGATCAAGGCTTCAGAGACCGAGTCTGTGACCTTCGGTTCGCATCGGCTGCGTGATACCGCAGTCGATTGGTTTGATTCGTGGGAGCTTTCCCGGGGAGAGCATGCACCTCCAGCGGTATGGGATGAGTTTTCAGGGGCTTTTCTCACGCACTTCTTGCCTCCGCAGATGAGGAGGCACGGGCGACAAATTTTATTCTTGAGACAGAGAGGCGCACGTCGGGAGTACAATGTCGAGTTCGATTCTTTGGCTCGATATGTCCTGCACTAGTTGCGAATATGGGAGATAAGTGCATCGCTCGTCACCGGCTCGATGATTACCTAGCGAAGAGTTGTTCGGGTGTTTCTCTTGGCGGGCATGGACATTGCCGCATTCGTGCTCATGCTGCTGAGTGCGAGGCGCGCAGATCGACGCAGGTGGACGGCTTTCGGCGAAGAAGGCCAAGACGGCGGATATTTTGGCGACTTTAGGCGGACCGCCTCGGCCAGACTAGTTATGTACCTCCGCCATTGCAGTGGTCCTCCGCGACGCCGGGACCGCAGGATATTCGGAGGCGGTCGTGGCTCCCGTGTTTGAATGTTCGAGGTAGGGGTGTTGGCGGATCGATCACCCTACCTCGGTGTGGTCGATGTAGTAGACCGCATTTCGGAGTGTCGTAGTATCAAGAGCTTGTTACTCTTGCGGCCAATGGCCATATGACGAGACTGTCCGACTGGGGTAGCTTGCGTAGGGCGGCCTGACTACTAGGCGATTCTGGGCCACGGTAGAGGTCGCGGTGGAAGTTCGATTTTAGCGGTCCTTGAACCGCCTAGTTTGAGTATATCCTTAACCACGTAGATACTTGTATGTATTGATGTTAATGATGTGTTAAGTGTTATGTTCGGATAGCTTTGTGCTATAGTGTGATTTAAAAATCTGGTTAGTGTGAGATGGAAGTGGTAGCTTCCATGATGTGTTCCGTGTCGAGGCGGAAGTTGGCGCTACGGAGGTCGGGTTGGGGCCATGTTGCGGGCCAACCCGGCGTCCGTTCGAGGAAGGTCAGCTCAGGTGGTCGCCAGTGGCGAAGTCACGAGGGTGCTAGGCAGTTTAGATGACCATCGTATGAGTTCGTGGATACGTTCGACCAGAATCAGTTCGTGAAGGCCGGGAATGGCCTTAGGGGAAATCGAGATTAGTGAGATGACCAAGTTTGGAGGTAGTGATTCCAAGGGTGGGAAACAGAAGCGTTGACAGAAGTGTGGTACGGATACTAGAACGAGTTCGGGTGTTCGAGACGAGTACTACGAGAAAAGGGAGAAGTGAATGTGTGTTTTTGTGGCGATTATGGCATGATTGTTTCGTAAGTATAGCGGTGAAGACTATATTGGCTTTGTTTGTTTTGAGACCTAGAAGGAACATTCGGGCGAATGTTTCTAAGAGGGAGAATGTTATACCCGTTTTCCAGTATATGCGTATGGGCGTGCGTCACGAAATTTGAGCCTTAAGGTAGGCATTGGATTCGAAATTTGGGCACAAGTGCCGATTAAGTCGTTTTTACGGCGAAAGCGTTTCCCACGACTTTCGTAGAAAATTCCGGCTATGTCATTTATAATTTTTGCGGATTTTTCGGGTGTGAAACATTTTGTACCAGCGGAGGGTGGCGTGTGTCACCACATTGAAACAAATGGATTGGCTGGGACGATTTGGGCGTCCAAGAGCCTTGGTTGGCCTTGGCCGATTGGCTCCCTCTTTTGTGCCGTGCTTTGTGGCTTGTTTTGTGGAGTGTTTTGTGGAGTAGGGTTAGGGTGCACTTGGCTTGATCTTGGCCTTACACTTGCCTTGCACTTGGCTAGATCTTGGCCATTGGTTGGCCTTTGGTTTTGCTATAAATACCCCCCCCTGTGTGAAGACGTCCTTCAGCCACAACTGTTTCCCAGTCTTGTAATCCCTCCTCCCTCTTGTGGCTCTCGTCCTAAGCCTCTCCTCCTCCTAGTGGCCTTTGGCAGAGGTCTCCACTCCCTTGTGGTGTCTGGCAGTAGGGTACCCACAGCCTCGTTACTTACCTATACTACCCCGTGTGGTGGTATAGAACTACTCTCCTACTAGTGATATAATGCCCACAGACCTTAGCCTTATACCTTGTAGTATTCAAAAGTTACCTCTTTGCGTGAAGTGCGGAAATACTACCTTTGTCCTTTTAGTCTCAAACCGAAACCACAAGGAAAATCTTCATTGTTGGTTGAAGTTTTGGAGTAGAAGTTAGTTAGAGCTTCTAAGGGTTGTTTGGAGCACTCGGAGTAGGAGCTAGCGTTGCTCGGGATCGACTTTTTACTTGGATAATTTTGGGCTTATCGAGGTAAACACTCATCCTTCTATTGTGATTGGAAATTACATGTTGTTGATTATATAGTTGAAGTATACTATATATAGTCTTGAGCGTAGTTAGTTGGCAATGTCTTTTGACTTAAGCACGAAGAATCTGATGAATCGTAATTACATAGGGTGTATTCTGATGAACTTGTGTCTTGTGTGGTAGGGTATGCAGCGTCAGGTTAGGCGTGTAAAACCCCACTGGTTGGCTTGGTAGCGGCCTCGATAGAGGAGGAGATTTACTGTTGTTGCGGGGAGGTCTTTGCAATTTTACGTAGAAAGATAGAAACTTGTGTTTTGGGGTTAATAGACGTTTGTGACCTTTATAGGTGAAAGTACTAAGAGTAGCGTATTCTATTCGAGGAGTGGAAAGGGCTAGCAAGGTTGTAGTACTTGGAGCTTTTGCTTGTCGATAATCGTCGCGAGGTATGTGAACCTCTTCCTATCTCTTCTAGCATGATATGTGTGAACTATGTAAGTGCGGTGAGCGTACGTGTGTTAGCGTGTTTGATTGTTCTTAAAACATAAAGTGTTATAACGGCTTTATGGGAAGTTGGTTATAACGACTTTATGTAGGTAAGAAAATACTTTGTGGTTTTAAAAGGTAATCATGAGAATTATAAGCGGCTTGTTATAATAAAGGACTTGATGTATTTCAAAAGATTTATAAATCGTTTTGAAGGAGAGTAACACTTGGTTTTAAAAGGTTTTAAAAGAGTTATACTAAGCTTTATGGGAGTTAGGTATAATGTCTTAAGAGGTAAAGAAAATGGTTTCTTGATGTTAGAAGATAAGAGACTTAACTTATTTGTTTTAATGTGAATGTTTGTGTGAAACCTCATTCGTGAGTAATGAGTACTTGGTTTTATTTAAAGGGATAATGTTTCTTGATTTGGAAATCGAATGTGTATCGACAGGACCAACTGCGGCGTTAATAAAGGAAAATGTATTGAATAATGATGAATTGTATTAAAACCAGTAGAAACCTCCATCTGCATAGAAACTAAGATGAGACAAAATGATATACATTTTCTAGATCATAGCTGCTGTACTAAGAATGTTGTAAACAAGAATAACCTACTCTCTCACGTGAGACATATATTACTCAATTTTTCTAAAAAGGAATCAAGTGATTAAGTTTGGGAACTATGAAACCATTTGAAGATGAGAAGCTTGAGTAATTGAAACTAGGCAAACTGGAACTTAGGAAAGAATCATTACTTGATTTTGAAAAGGAATGTGGGTTGGTCATTCTAATACTACGGGTATCGGGTGACTTTTATAGAAGTAATGGATCTCTTTTAAAAGAACTTAACGTATGTAGTACTTTGGGGTTAAAAACCCGGACTTTGGTATAAATGGAAGTACTTTGAGTTGTTGTGAAACTTGCCTATGCTTGTTGTTGTGAAACTTGCCTATGCTTGTTGTTGTGAAACTTGCCTATGCTTGTGATGATAGCCTTTGTTGTACAAGTGTGGTATTTACGTATTCTGCGTCTCTCGATAGAGGCGGTTGACTTGTTGAGAACTTCTTGGGGCGTCTTTGGCGGTGATGGAGAATTCCACGGTATGTTTCCATTTTGATTCTTGTCTTGTTGTTGATATCACATGGACATGTCTACACCGTCACGATGATTCGGGGCATGCGGCCGTGCGGCGGTTGATTACCGATATATGGTTATTGCGCAACATGGGCGTGTCTGCCGTCTGATATTCGGGGACATGTGGCCATGCGGCGGGTTGACCACCCGATATATTGTTATTGAGGTTACATGGGCATGTCTACACCGTCACGATTCCGGGGCATGTGGACATGCGGCCTTGGTATTATTGTTCCATCATGGACATGTCTACACCGATGCAGTATTCCGGGGGCATGTGGCCATGCTGCGAACATGATGGATGTTGAGTGCGTGCGACCCAGAGTTATATTTAGTGGTGACTTTGAGGCGTGAGTCACGACTTGACATATTTGTTTTTATGTTGTGAATCGTAAGTTTGGTTATCATACATGTCTCGGCTTTTATAGACTAGTATGATTTCATTTCTGATATTTTCTGATTTCACATACTTGGTACTGTTATCTGACCTCGCCCGGGCTGCGTTCATGCCGCGGTAGAGTACATCGGTTGTGGATCCCGCTCTTAGGATCTCATTTGGCGTGTTGGAAAGCTCTGTTCCTTGAGGCTTATCTTTGGTATGTTTCCACGAGTTGTAGGTTCTTGTACATTGGGGTATGGCGAAGCCTGTCCGTCATAGTTGTTGTAAATCTTAAGTGCATGCTTTGTTGTAGGCGGGGTTTGTAAAAAGGATAAGCTATTGAGTTTTTATGTATATCTGAAAGCTGTTTTGGTTGGCTGTTTATTTATTATATCTCTTGTTTCATGACTCGTGTTTTATTTTCCGCTGGTTTTCTCTGATGTTGTATCACTAGGGTGCCCGGGGTAAGGCACCAGTAACGGGCCCGGGTTCGGGGCGTTACATAAACATATTAGGATGCTACGTGTGTTAGTATTTTGTGATGTATGTGTAAAGGGGTTTCCCTTGTTGTGCTTATGTTGTTTAATGGTAAGCCGTTATGCTAGTATTACATCACTCACCTCTTGACATGTTTCCGGGTTAAGCCGCCTCCGTCTGGGGTAGACTCGAGCGATGCAGGACCATGATTCGAGAATACCTCATGCGGGTCCTGGGGGCCTATGCGGAGCTACGAGAGTTCCAGGTTAGTGTGCGGCCTTTATGGTCATGCGGTCTATGTGGCCATGCGGACTGCGAGTCGGGGCGGCTGGCGGGAGTAGCTACCCTCGATGCGGGAATACCTCATGCGGGCCATTGGAGTGCCATGCGGGCTGCGGGAAGTTCGAGGCTAGGACGCGCATTTGATCTTCGCAGGCGAGTGACCGGCTTTGATCATGTGGCGGTCTAGACAGATATCATGATCTGATTTATGACCTTGTTAGTCTTGTAGGTGTTAGTAGTCGGCTATGCCTTCGTCTTACCTGTCTTGCTTTATTTGGACACAGGTGGGACACGGTGTTCATGTGTATTCCTTGGTGCCTTTATATCATGAGGCTGGCGGTGAGGAAGGTATTCCACGGGCATAACTGATGTGGTGGGCGTGAGACCCATGGTTATATTTGAGTGATGATTTTGAGGGCGTGTGTCCCTGACTTGACATGACTGCTTATTTATTGTGAACTGTAGTTTGGTTATCATACATGTCTCCTGTTTTATATAGACTGCTATGATTTCATTCTGATATTTTGATTTCACATACTTGGTACTGTTATCGACCTCCTTGGGCCGTGTTCATGCCGCAGTTGAGGTACACCGATCGTTGATCCTAGCTCGTGGTCACGATTCAGCGTTTGGGAAGCTCCGTTTCTCGGAGGCTTATCGATGGTATAGTCCTGTCGTAGTAGGTGCTTACATTCGTGGTATGGCGGGGCCCTGTCCGCCATTGTTATCATGTCACTCTTAGAGAGTGCATGAAATCTTGTTGTGGGCAGAGTTGTAAGGGGATGTAACTGTTCGGTTTTAAGTTGATTTATATATATGCCGGAGGGCAAGTTTTCTCAGATTATTATTTCATACTTCATGTTATTGTTTTATATTCCGCTGATTACTCTGATGTAGTATCACTAGGGTGCCCGGGGTAAGGCACCAGTCACGGGCCCGGGTTCGGGTCGTGACATACACTGAGCTCCACAGGCGGGCCGGATTATGCTACATGATTCCACGATGCAAGGCACCACAGCGGGCGGATTATGCCACATGATTCATCGATGCCGTGTCCATAAATGGGCCGGATTACATTATCACGTATGGATAATCAAAGTAAGCTCCCAAATAAGAAGTCCCTCCATAAAGGGCCGGATTATGTTATGTAAGATATGTAAGTTATGTGGAAAAACTTGATTGAATTCTTAAGTATGTATGTAAGAATATGATGTTAATTCTTATTGAAAGAAGGAAAATAATGATTAATGTACGATTGATTTCATGAGTTAAAATGACACGGTAGGATCTGGTATTTTAATTTTTATACTTGCCCCTGTCATTCTTTTGTACAGTTATGATCTTGTTTAATGTACTTTATTTCTGTTCCATACTTAGTACTTGTTGTGCTTGACCCTTAGGGGCTGCGTTCATGTCGCAGTCTAGGTGCCTGATTGTGGATCCGCGAGCTTAGGATCCTTGTTCAGCATTTTGAGATGGCTCCAAGTTCCGGAGTTTGTCATTATGGCTAGGTACATTCAGGGGTACGATGGAGCCTTGTCCCGTCATAGTTGTTGTCACCTTCTTAGAGGTCTGTATTCATATATGGGCTGGACTGGTGTAAGTTGTATTTACATTGTTGTATAGCGTAGACCCTTTCGGGTGATTTATATTTATACGGAAGCCTTTCCGGCTTTGCCTTTGTTTTAAAAAAAAAGAGTGCTATTTATCTTCTGCGGTTTATTTATGTTGTATGGGTAGAAGGGTGCCCAGGTAGGGCCACCAGTCATGGGCCCGGGATTTAGGGCGTGACAGGAGAGAACTTATCTCCCTTACAAAATCTAAATCATCAAGCGCCCCCTTATAATCGTATAGATTTTCAAAATCTACCAACGATGTCTTCTGTTTTCCATAGGCAGCACTCGTACTTATCTTATTCTTGCTTTGCGCATTTTCCTGAACTTATCTGGAATGTTGTGGCCCTGACCGCCACACCAGACCAACTCCAAGTACCTCCAGGGGCACTTAACATAAAACTCCTTCAAATTCCAGTATTACTTACTTTCTGCCTTAATTCACCTCAAATGAACAAGTCACACAGACTTATTAAAAACAATGATGTCAAAGAAGGAAGGATAATTCACTGGTTACCACCACTTCTCTTCCTTTCCACTCGATAACCGGCTTATCGGGAAACTGGTACCGAATCAATCTCTCTCTGTAGTCCACGTTGGCATAACAAGAGGCCAACTAGCCCGTACTCATAATGACCTCAACGTCTGTCATAACAGCCCTGCTAGGGTCCAACGACAGTATCGTCACCGGGAAATTATTATGTACCCGCTCAGCTACCACCCATCACTCACGGGTGTAGTTACCTCTAAAGGTTCTCATGGATTCAGACTATACCTTTTACACTTGTTTTCTCACTTTCTTACTGGTCGTACTCTTCCCGTACTTCCAAACTTATTCTAGCGTACGTACATAGCCTTCATACAGATTTTGGCCTCCAATCTTTGGAGTTAATATTCTAAACAACATAAGGCCATTTCCGGCTCTCACAACCTGGTTCCGGTGGAATGCGACCACGAACCCGTAAAATGATTAACTAGACTTGGGCATTGCACCCTCGTGACCCTGTCACGTAGCGGGACTACTACCAACTGATCCCATTCCATTTCAGGCTAAGGGGCGACCCTTAATAGGTCCTCAACCCGACTCGGCGTCGCACTTAACTCTTATCCTTGGTCTGTCTTAACCTTTTACTACCCGAGAAGGCCTTATATACCTAAGGTCTCGACGGTTATCAAAATTCTTAGGCTCGTAATTTCCATGCTCCACGCATACCTTTTCAGTCCCCCCCGTAAACGAGTAAAAAAACTTCTCGTAATACCATAATTGTGTTGTCTTGATCATAACTGTCACGACCCGTTCCAGGGCCCGTGACTGGTGCCTTACCCGGACACCCAAGTAGTCATACATCAGAGTAATCAGCGGAATATAAAAACAAGACAAGAAACAAATGTAAATTAAGACACCGTTTATCTGAGAAAAGTCGCCTTTCGGCATATATATATAAACCAAAATCTGGCAGTTACATCCCAACTGTACAATAGGACTACAGACCTCTAAGGAAGTAAACAACTATGGCGGGACAGGGCCCCACCATACCCTGAATGTACAAAACTATCTACAACAACAGGGAGATCATACCCAAAAGTCGAGCCTCCGGAGAAGATGGAGCTCCTGACACCAAAGAAAAGATCCTAAGACTGAGGATCCGCTACCTGCTTCCCTTTACCTGCGGCATGAACGCAGCCCCCCGAAGGAGGTCAGTACAACAGGTACCAAGTATGTGAAACTGTAAAGTACTTAAATGAAATCATATCATTTTAAAACCAATTTTACAAATGTGTACAAAACAACCACTGTAACCGCACATAGTGCCACATCATAAACAAGAGCAATAATAGGTAAACTGTAACAGGTCTTTTCTAGGCTGCGAATGATTGAAGCAAGGCCAATCGCCCATAGTATCATTATGCATGCCTAATCCTGGACTCCATGATCGCGTATGTCACGACCCGTTCGGGCGTGGTAGTGCCTACCCGCACCCAGTAGTCATACATCGAGTAATCATGAATATAAAAACAAGACATGAAACAGTTGTAAAATGAGACACAGTTTATCTGATGAAAAGCTTGCCTTTCGGCATATATATATAAATAACCCAAGTTTTGCAGTTACATCCCAACTGTACACTAGGACTACAGACCTCTAAGGAAGTAAACAACTATTGCGGGACAGGGCCCCGCCATACCCTGAATGTACAAAACTATCTACAATACAGGGAGATCATACCAAAAAGTAGAGCCTCGGAGAAGATGGAGCTCACGACACCAATGCAAAGAGATCCTAAGGATGTGGATCTAGCACACCTTGCCTTACCACTGCGGCATGAGCGGCCCAGAAGGAGGTCGATTACAATGGTACTAAGTATGTGAAACTGTAAAGTACTTAAAATGAAATCAAAGTATTTAAAACCATTTGCAAATACAATCAGTTCAATTGCACATAGTGTCATATCACAAACAAGAACACTAATAGATATAATGTAATCCGGTCTTTCCTAGGCGCGAATGATCGCAGCAAGGCGATCGCCCATAGTATCATTATGCGTGCCTAGTCACTGGACTTCCGCGATCCGCATAGGTCACACGCAGACCGCGTGAGGTATTCCTCGTATCGGGGTAGCTAACCCCGGTACCCTCACGGACTCCGCGATCCGCATAGTCTCAATAGACCGCATAGTCATCAGATGCATGGGCATCCCGCATCGAGCTAAAACACCGGAATGATCAATCACGGAGCTCCGCAGACTCGCATAGTCTCACAGACCGCATAGGCCGTATAGACCCGCATCAAGGGTGGCAAGCCCTCGGTATAACCAGTCGAGGGGGTAGGTGATATAACAACAGTACAACTGACTTACCGTCTAGCAACGTAAGCACAACAAGAATGTCCCCCTTTCACAACATCACAAGACACTAACACACATAGCATCATAGTATGTCTATTTATCAAACAATCTTACTACACCTTACAGAATACAAGGTTTTTATAAGCAATTTAAGTAAACAGTTCTTTTTATCATTCTTAAAGGGTTATACCTAACTTCCCATAAAGCTAGTATAACTCTTAAGCTTTGTTTAAAAACCAACTGTTTCTTTTCTGTTAAAACTGATTCAGTATTCTTTTGAAATACTTCAAGATCTGTTATTATTCAGGCTTAAGTCAAGGGACATTGTCGTAGTTATTATTCAGGCTTAAGTCAAAAGACATTGCCGTAGTTATTATTCAGTTAACACATGTACGTCTACCGTACTATATATATATGTTAAAATATCATGCTTAGGAAGAATCACATACCTTCTCGTGAAAACCTCCTGAAGTTGAATATGTCGCGCGAAGAATCGACCTATAACGATCAAATCGTCTATCAACTTCTAGTATGCATCATGTGATTCTAAGTAGAGGTTCTCTATTCTATGGAAATTTGGGCAGACTTCCCTACCGGTAAGTTATACGATCTCAGTAAAAACAGCCCTAGGTGAGTTCAGTTCTATTATTCTTCTTTTAAACCCTTCTATTGTGATAACAGTTCAATTCTATTCTTTAATATCCTTCTAAGTATTTATACTTATTCCTATACTTCTACAGTATGTATTCTCTAATTACAAAAGAAGGATAAGTTTATTTACCTCGATAAGCCCAATAATATCCTAGATAATACGTCGATCCTGAGCAAGGTTTAGCTCCTAAGTTGTACGCTCCGATAGCTCCAAGGAAACCTTAGAAGTTCTTCACAACTTCTACAAGTACTAAGGGATTTGGGCTAGGGTATTTTGGGCATTATAACAATACTAGAAGGCAACTTTTCTACCAAGGGAGGGGGGGTAGATTTCGGCTAGGCTAGGGGGGAATAGCCTCGGCTAAGCTTCTCAAGGGGAGGTGTTTGGACGAAAAGCTACAAGGGAGAGGGAAGGATTTTTCAAGACTTGGAAAGGAATTTGTGGATGAAGAACTCTTCATCTTAAGGGGGTATTTATAGGTCAAGACATGGCCAACCAATGGCCAAGATTTAGCCAAGTGCTAGGCAAGTGTAAGGTCAAGATTAGGGCAAGTGTACCTAGCCAACTTGCACACAAAATATCCTACCAACTACTTGACAAATTAGGCACTCCATTCGGCCATATTGACGCCTCACGTCCACCAATTGGAGGGTGACAAGTGTCGCCCTCCCGTTGGCCCAAAGTGTTTCGTCTCTCGGAAAAATCCGCAAAAATTAGAAATGGCATAGCCAGAATTTATCCTACGCGAGTTGCGTAAAACGTTTCGTCGGAAAAATATTCTTTTAGCGAGTTGTGCCCAAAAAACGTCTTGTGCCTAAACTTTAAGGCTAGACTTTCGTACGTACGTCCTCACGTACATACCCTGGAAACACGGGGTATAACATTCTCCCCCCCTTAGAAACATTCGTCCCGAATGTTCCTTCCCAAGACAGATAACAATAAGGTTCCTCATAACTTAAAAGTTTTTTGCAAATGCCACACACGGCCACAAAACAACACTTAGGCATAAACGATAATGAAGATTTACGAGTAGGAAAGTGAATTACCTGGAGGTGTGGGGAATAGGTGAGGGTACTTCTGCCTCATGTCCTCCTCGACTTCCCGTCATCTCCTCCCACGAGCTCGTTCGCCACAAGACTTTGTGGAAGCCACGTCCGGTCGCATCGCCTAACTGACGATCGACTATCGCTATGGGAATCTCCTCATACGATAACCTCGGTCACTGGACATCGTCAATCGGGTGTACCTAGATGGATCCGATACATCTCTCGGCATAGAAACATGAAACACCGGATGCATCGCCTCCGGATCGGACGGCGGATCCAACTCATATGCAACCTTGCCTACCTGCGGACAATGCGAAGCGGCCCAATGTACCTTGGTGAGTTTGCCTTCTTCCCGAATCTCATCACACCGCCATGGGTGACACCTAGGAAAACCCAATCATGAATCTCGAACTCCGGATGCCGACGGCGATGATGCATATGACTTCATGCGACTCTGGTGTCGGCAACCTCTCTGGATAAGCTTCACCTTATCCACTGCTTGCACCAAATCTGGTCCCACTAACTGCACCTCGCCTACATCGAACCAGCCTATAGGCGATCTGCACTTCCTCCCATACAAGGCCTCATAAGGAGCCATCTGAATACTGGAGTGGTAGATATTATTGTATGCAAACTCAAATAGAGTCAAATGATCCTCCCAGCTACCCCTGAAGTCAATAACACAGGCTCGCAGCATATTCTCAAGAGTCTGGATAGTGCGCTCTGCCTGTCCGTGCATGCGTGGATGGAATGCGATGCTCGAGCTCACTGCGTCCCTAAACCCTTCGGAAAGACCTCCGAGTTAGCCGTAATGGGCTCCTGCATGCGATATGATCGAAGCGAGGACTCCATGCGATCGGCGATCTCTCGGATGTAAAGTCTGGCATAATCCTCAGCCGAAAAAGTCGTCCTGACGGGAAGAAAGTGGGCTGATTTCGTCAGCCTGTCGACGATAACCCATATAGAATCATGTCTCCTCTGAGTGTGAGGTAATCCTGTGATGAAGTCCATGTTGATCACCTCCCACTTCCAGGTCGGGATCTCTATCGTCTGTAACAAACCACCAGGCCTCTGGTGCTCTACCTTCACCTGCTGACAACACGGGCACTGAGCTACGAACTCTGCAACGTCCCTCTTCAAGCCATCCCACCAATACACAGATCTAAGGTCGTGGTACATCTTGGTCGACCCTGGATGGATAGAGTAACGCGCGCTGTGTGCTTCCCCAAGAACCTGCTGCCGAAGTCCTGAAACATCTGGAACACACAACCTGCCCTCAAACCTTAGCACCCCATCAGGTGCTACCTCAAAAGGACCCTTCCCCTCACGAAGAGCCGTATCACGATAACGTGTCAAAACTGGATCCTCGAACTGTTGCCTCTTCACCTCCTCGACGATGGAAGACTCGGCAACCTCACGAACTCGAACCCCACTGCTATCAGAATCAATCAAACGGACACCAAGGCTCGCTAACTGATGCAAATCACGAACCATGCCCCTCCTCTCCGGCTGCACCTCTGATAGGCTACCCATGGACCTACGACTAAGGGCATCTGCCACAACATTGGCCTTCCCCGGGTGGTACAGGATATCGACGTCATAATCCTTAAGCAACTCTAACCACCGTCTCTGTCGTAAGTTCAGCTCCCTCTGGCTGAAGATATACTGGAGGCTCTTGTGGTCTGTATAAATATCCACGTGAACCCCATACAAATAGTGCCTCCAGATATTGGCGTGAATCACTGCGCGACTCCAAATCATGGGTGGGGTAGTTTCTCGTGTTTCTTAAGGTCGGGATCGTGCGCTATAACTCTACCTCTGCATCAACACATCGGCCCGATGTCGGCGCATCACAATACACAACATAACCGTCTGGACCACTGTGGAAGAGTAAGAACGAGGCGGTCGTCGATCTCTCCTTCAAGCTGGAAACCACGCTCCACAAGCATCAGTCCATGAAACTTAGCGCTACGAGTCGATCTAGTCAATGGTGCGAGAGATAGAAGCAAACTTCTCTGAACGCCGATAATAACTGCAAGGCCCGAGCTGCGAACCTCAGCCGGAGTTGTAGGTCTAGGCCAAGTCTGATTGCCTCGATCTTGGCGTATCCACTCGAATGCCATCGGCCGACAATGTGTCGAAAAAGCCACGAAGTTAACCAAAACTCACATTTGGAAAACTTGGAGTATAAGCTATGGTCTGGAGAAGCTGTCGGCCTGATCCTCAAATGCTCGCGCATGCTCTGCTCTGGCGAGAATAAACCAAGATATCATCAATGAACACTATCACAAGCGTGTCCAAAAATGGTTTGAACACTCGGTTCATCAAATCCATGAATACCGCGGAGCATTGGTCAATCAAAGACATGACCACGAACTCATAATGCGTCAGGTCGAATGCGATCCTAGGGACATCCGCCTCTCGACTCGTGCACGATGATAGCGATCGCGGTCAATCTTGGAGAAACATCTCGCGCCACGCAACTAGTCGAACAAATCATCAATCTTGGGAAGGGGTATCATTCTTAATGGTCACCTTGTTCGGTGCTGTAATCAACACACATGCGCGGCGTCCGTCCTTCTTCTTCACGAACAATAGCGCCCCGGGGAGAAACACTAGGTCGATGAAGCCGCTTCTCCGGCCAAATCTCTCGGTTGGTCCTTCAACTCTCTCTCAACTCGGCGGTGCCATTACGTATGGCGGAATGGAAATAGGCAGTGTGCGGCATCACATCTATACAAAACTCGATCTCCTCTCGGGAGGATACGGGAGGTCGTGGAAACACGTCTGGGAACTCTCGACTCTGGGCGGCGAAAATATGGTACGCGACCTCGGTATCAAACACCCGAACGAGATGGTAGATGTACCCCTTCTGTACCATCTTCCTAGACTTGAGGTATGAAATAAACCTACCCCTCGGTGATACAGTGTTCCCCTCCCACTCAACAACCGGCTCCTCAGGAAACTGGAACCGTACTACTCTCTCCCTGCAGTCTACGTGGGCGTAGCAAGAAGCTAGCCAATCCATACCCATGATCACGTCGAAATCAGGCATATCCAACTCGATCAAGTCGGCTGGGAGTCGGCGGCGTAAATGGTCCTTTGGACAAGCCCTATATACCCGCCGAGCTACCACGAATCACCATGGCGTAGCTACCTCGAAAGGGTCTATGGACTCGAGCTCTATCCCTATTCTACTAGCAACAAAGGGAGATATATAGGTGCAGTAGAACCGGATCTATCAAGGCATACACATCAATATCGGAGGCGATAAGGTACTGTGCGACATCGGTGAGGCCTCACGGTCTGTCGGTGGACAAGGCATAAATGCGATTACGAGGACCGCTAGAAGCTGAGACCAGCGCCACGACCTGCGCGCGACCTGCTGGCCCATGAGTACCTTGCCCTCGGGGCGAGTAGCTGTCGAGGATGAAGAATCGGCAAGCGACCTGCGGTGACTCCTACCATCAGTAGCGCCTGCTCGGACAGACTCTCGCAAAATGACCTGCGGCCACAGTGTAGCAAGCTCGGGTAATCTGCAACCCCACGAATGGAACACGCCACATCGGACACCGAGCGGACCTCGATCGGTTAGCACCCTTGCTACCACAAATCCGAAGTCACAGGGCCACGACCGCCCCGAATACTCTGGTGAGCCCGACAATGATGTGGGAGTTCTCACGAGCCGGTGGGGTGCAAATCTAGGCTATGCTGAGGCCGTCCACCGAGAACTACCAAAGAACCGGCCGTCTGGCGCCTTACGATCTTGATATCTATCGACTCTTGGTCTCTGCGCTCCTCGCATCCAAGTGCATGAGCTGCGTGCGGGTAATGTCCATACCGGTGAAGAAAACACCCGCACAAGACTTCGGCCATATAATCATCTAGCGGTGGCGTGGCGGTGCACCTATCCTCCATATCTGCTACCAACGCTGGGACATATCGAGCGATGAATCAAACTCGACATTGTACTCCTAGCGTGCGTCCTTGTCTCGTGATAAAAATCTATCAGCCCGCGCCCTCACTCATCTGTGGAGGCAAGAAGTGAGTGAGAAAGCCTCGAGAACTCATCCCAGTAGGCGGGACGCGTGCTCTCCGGGATAACTCCGTGAATCAAACCAATCGATTGCGGTATCACGCAGCCTATGTGAACCAAGATCACGGACTCGGTCTCCGGCATACGATCACTCTCATAATCCTCTGTGGCGGCGGATGAACTCCTGCGGATCATCCTCCGGCCTCGACCAGTAAAACTCTGGCGGAGCTACAACTCGGGAA
Organism: Przewalskia tangutica; assembly: GCA_029844215.1. Taxonomy (NCBI): domain Eukaryota; kingdom Viridiplantae; phylum Streptophyta; class Magnoliopsida; order Solanales; family Solanaceae; genus Przewalskia; species Przewalskia tangutica. The sequence goes on from CM056719.1 coordinate 59,166,528, forward strand.
ATCTCGTAGCCTCAAACTCTACGCCTCGGGTGAACCACGGTATGGCCAGTGGTGGGAAGCTGCTGCGTCGGCTGTCCTCATGTCGCCCACGATCACGGCCAATAGTGAGCCATCTCCTTGTACCTAACTCCTCCGCCCGGTGTGGGGACATGAGGTATGGATGCGTGGTCTCTTTGGGGCGGCGGCGTCATGGAACTCGCCATCCGAGGTATAGGCGGGCACGAGCCTCGTAACTCTCGGTGTCCGTGGCGACTCCTCGGGCCTTGCCCATACGGGCGGGTTGCCTTACGTGGAGGCATAAGCATACTGAAAGGGATACGTTAGAGGGTCAAATTTTAACACGACTCTAAAGCACGATCTCGAGTGAGAAGAATGAAACCAATCCTAAATATCCTATAGCCTCACGATTATTGGTGTGGTGCACAACACAGATAATCAAGACTACTAGATACGATGCGTAGACACTTTCAGAGGATTAAGCGCTCGATACCACTTTTGTCACGACCCGTTCGGGGCGTGGTAGTGCCTGCCGGCACCCAAGTAGTCATACATCAGAGTAATCAGCGGTATATAAAAACAAGACATGAAACAGTTGTAAAATGAGACACAGTTTATCTGATGAAAAGCTTGCCTTTCGGCATATATATATAAATAACCCAAGTTTTGCAGTTACATCCCAAGCGTACACTAGGACTCTGAGACCTCTAGGAAGTAAACAACTATGGCGGGACGGGGCCGCCATACCATAATGTACAAAACTATCTACAATACAGGAGATCATACCAAAAAGTAGAGCCTCGGAGAAGATGAAGCTCGACACCAATGCAAAGAGATCCTAAGGATGTGGATCTAGCACACCTTGCCGCACTGCGGCATGAACCCGGCCCCGAAGGAGGTCGATTACAACGGTACTAAGTATGTGAAAGCGTAAAGTACTTAAAATGAAATCAAAGTATTTAAAACCATTTGCAAATACAATCGTTCAATTGCACATAGTGTCATATCACAAACAAGAACACTAATAGATATAATGTATTGGTCTTTCCTAGGCGCGAATGATCGCGGCAAGGCCGATCGCCCATAGTATCATTATGCGTGCCTAGTCTGGACTTCCGCGATCGCATAGGTCACGCCTGACGCGTGAGGTATTCCTCGCGCGGGGTAGCTAACCCCGGTACCCTCTGGACTCCGCGATCCGCATAGTATCAATAGGCGCGTAGTCATACGGACGCGTAGGGCATCCCGCGTCGAGCTAAAACACCGGAATGATCAATCCGAGCTCGCGACTCGCATAGTCTCACCGACCGCATGGGCGTATAGACCGCATCAGGGTGGCAAGCCCTGTATAACGATCGAGGGTAGGTGATATAACAACGATACAACCGACTTACCGTCTAGCAACGTAAGCCTGACAAGAATGTCCCCTTTCACAACATCACAAGACACTAACACACATAGCATCATAGTATGTCTATTTATCAAACAATCTTACTACCTTACGAATACAAGGTTTTTATAAGCAATTTAAATGCAGTTCTTTTTATCATTCTTAAGGGTTATACCTAACTTCCCATAAAGCTAGTATAACTCTTAAGCTTTTGTTTAAAACCAACTGTTTCTTTTAATAAAAGCGATTCATATTCTTTTGAAATGCTTGAAGATCTGTTATTATTCGGGCTTAAGTCAAGAGACATTGCCGTAGTTATTATTCGGGCTTAAGTCAAAAGACATTGTCGTAGTTATTATTCGATTAACACGTATGCGTCTACCGCATATATATATATGTTAAAATATCATGCTTAGGAAGAATCACATACCTTCCTGAAAACCTCTGCCAAGTTGAATATGTCGCGAGATTCGACCTATAACGATCAAATCGTCTATCAACGTCTAGATCTTATGCATGTGATTCTAAGCGAGAGGTTCTCTATTCTATGGAAATTTGGGCAGCACTTCCCTACGGTAAGTTATACGATCTCTAGTAAAACAGCCTAGGTGAGTTGATTCTATTATTCTTCTTTTAAACCCTTCTATTGTGATAACAATTCAATTCTATTCTTTAATATCCTTCTAAGTATTTATACTTATTCCTATACTTCTACGAGATGTATTCTCTAATTACAAAAGAAGGATAAGTTTATTTACCTCGATAAGCCCAATAATATCCTAGATAATACGTCGATCTGAGCAAGGTTTAGCTCTAAGTTATGCGCTCAGATAGCTCGAGACCTTAGAAGTTCTTCACAACTTCTACAAGTACTAAGGGATTTGGGCTAGGGTATTTTGGGCATTATAACAATACTAGAAGGCAACTTTTCTACCAAGGGAGGGGTAGATTTCGGCTAGGCGCGGGAGGGAATAACCTCGGCTAAGCGTCTCAAGGGGATGTGTTTGGGCCAGCTACAAGGAGAGGAAGGATTTTCAAGACTTGGAAAGGAATTTGTGGATGAAGAACTCTTCATCTTAAGGGGGTATTTATAGGTCAAGACATGGCCAACCAATGGCCAAGATTTAGCCAAGTGCTAGGCAAGTGTAAGGTCAAGATTAGGGCAAGTGTACCTAGCCAACTTGCACACAAAATATCCTACCAACTACTTGACAAATTAGGCACTCCATTCGGCCATATTGACGCCTCACGTCCACCAATTGGAGGGTGACAAGTGTCGCCCTCCCGTTGGCCCAAAGTGTTTCGTCTCTCGGAAAAATCCGCAAAAATTAGAAATGGCATAGCCGGAATTTATCCTACGCGAGTTGTGTAAAACGTTTCGTCGGAAAACGATTCTTTTAGCGAGTTGTGCCCAAAAAACGTCTTGTGCCTAAACTTTAAGGCTAGACTTTCGTACGTACGTCCTCACGTACATACCCTGGAAAAAGGGGTATAACAGCATAGGCCACTCACATAGGCCCGCATGAGGTATTCCCCGCATCGAGGGTAGCTACTCCTCGGCATCGTCCTGGACTCGTAGTCCGCATGGCCACATAGACCGCATGACCATAAAGGCCGCATACTAACCTGGAACTCTCGTAGCTCCGCATAGGTCCCCTGGACCCGCATGAGGTATTCTCGAATCATGGTCCCAGACCGCCTGAGTCTACCCCGCATCGGAGGGCAGCTTAACCCCCGGTATCATGTCAAGAGGTGAGTGATATAATACTAACATAACAACTTATCGTTAAACAACATAAGCACAACAAGAATACCCTCTTATACAAACGTTACATGACACTAACACACATAGCATCATAATATGTCTACTCATCAAACCATCTTATTATACTTTCCAGAAATCAATACAAGTCTTTCATAAACACATAAGTAAACTGTTCCTTTTCTCTTTCTTAAGTCGTTATACCTAACTTCCCATAAAGCTAGTATAACTCTTAAACTTTTTGTTTTAAAAACAATTATTCTTCTTCTTTCAAAAATGATTATTAATTCTTTTTGAAAGACTTCAAGATTCTTATTATTTAGACTCAAGTCAAAAGACGTCAAGTAAAACCATGTTCAGTTAACACACGTACGTCTACCGTACTATATATATACTTTAAAATATCATGCTCGAGGTATAGGAAGAATCACATACCTTCCGGCGAAATCCACTGCCAAGTCGAATATGTCGCAGAGTATCAACCTATAATAGTCAAATACGTCTATCAACGTCTAGACTATTTTGTATAAAGTTCTAAGCGAGAGGTTCTCTATTCTACGGAAAATTGGGCAGCATTTCCCTACAGTCAAGCTACCCAAGTCTCATAAATACGGTCTATGTAAATCTGATTTAATTCTTCTTCTGTTATACCCTTATACTGTGATTACAGTTCAATTCTATTCTTTAATATCCTTCTATATCATATACTCAAGTCTTAACTATTCTTATATGTAATATCCAATTACAATAGAAGGACACGAGTATTTACCTCGATAAGCCCAAAATTATCCAAGTTAAATGTCGATACTGAGCAAGGTTTAGCTCCTAATTGCACGCTCAGATAGCTCAGAAACCCTTAGAAGTTTCTAACAACTTCTACTTAAATACTAAAAGGGATTTGGGGCTAGGGTATTTTGGAATAGTAACTAAACTTGGAAGACAACTTTCTACCAAGGGGTACTCGTAGAAGCCACTAGGCTAGAGGAGAGGGTGTTTCGCTAGGGCTTCCAAGAGGGGAGAAGGCTTTGGACGAGAGAGCAACTAAGGGGAGAAGGCTTTGGGCGAGAGAGCAACTAAGGGAGGGAGTTTTTAAGACTTGAAAAGTTGATTTGTGGATGAAGAATTCATCTGGTAGGCAAGTGTAGGTGGAGATTTGCACAAGTGCACCCTAGCCCTACTCCTCAAATCACACTCAACAAACCCCCAGTTTTAGTTTGGGCCCCCAACGTCGCTTCGTCGTCGCGTTTGCCCACCCTTTGTTGTCCTTGAGGGGTGTGGTGTCACCCTTTGTCTTCTCCCAAAAATGTTTCATCTCGGAAAAATCGCATAAATTAAATATTTGAAATACAATTTTTTTTTTTTCTGTGATTTTGGAAGCGTTACGTCGGAAAAAGCCTTCGTTTTCCCAGAGTTGCGCCCAGGTGGCTAAACCTTTGTTTCTTAGGCTAAACTTTTGTACGCATACCCTTACGTACATACTAACATTCTCTCCTCTCTATTAACATTTATTTCTTCCCCATCTGAAATGTTCCTTCCCGAATGTTTAGCATTAATACTGGGTTTGCAGTTATTGTGGCACAATACAACCATTAAGCAACAAAATGATATTATGAAAAAATATAGTGAAAGGAGAAGGTACGTGTAGGAGTGTGGTACTTGGTGGGAGGTAGAGGACCTACGCCGCCTCATTTCTCCCTCTCTCTCGCGAGCTCACGACATCTCTGACCCGCCACAAGACTGCGCGCGGCCCGCGGCGGAAGCTGCTTGATCGACTTCGCTATTGATATCCTTCTCACGATCTGATCTATACATAATCGCACATCACACCTCATCCATTTGATCCTCGATCCATCTCCTCAATCATACCCCAATGAAAAGAGATGATGACAAACCATCTCCTCGGCATTTTCCGGTGAAAAACAGAGGCAACCAATGCACTCCCTGCAACCGCGAGACCGCACGACTCCCATGTACCTTGGTGCCTTCCTTTTCTCATCACCGATCTCACACCGCCATTGTTTCTGCCTCTTCGATCAAACACACCGAACCGGGTACTCCGATCACGACGATCCGTCGATGATGATGATGACTTCGAGTCGTCCACGCATCGCCTCCCGGGCGCGCTTCGGTATCGGCCTTCACCTTGCTCTGGTCTGCACTACACGTCCCATTACACCATCTTACGCAAATCCAGTCCCTACTTCACCTGCATCGTCCCTTCTCCTATCGGCAAGGCTGCGCTCCACTCCGGCCTAGGGCCTATGGTAGCTATTGAACTCAACTGTAACTCAATTAGATAGTCTCTGAATCACCACCTAGAGGCAAATAACCGCTCAGTACATATCTCCACGGAAAACCTGATTCCTTGACCCGGATGGAAGGTCGGATGGTGGATGGTGACTGCCTCTCTCACTCCTGGATGTCCCTCGATTACTCGGCTGCCGTAACCCTAACCGCCACGGAGCCATGCGATCGTAGGTAAATGAGGCTCCTCTGCTTCATCCCATGTAAAGTAGGCATAAATGCCACAGCGATCTCGCGACCGAAAAAGTCTGTATGAGTCATGCCCGAAAGCTGGCGTCACTCCGCGGGAAGATCATGGGCCTCATATAGAATCATGTCTCCTCTAACCCAAGCGACCTCTCGTCTCCTCCCGAGTGCGAGGTGATCTGTGATATCGGGATCTGAAATCACCTCCTTCGGTCGGGATCTCGGTGTCTCGACAACACGGCACCGCAACACAAACGCTTTGGCCTCTCAAACTGCAATCCGTCCTGCCAAAAGCCACATCTAAGGATCATCATCTTGTGGCTACCGTGACATGGCGGCGTGGAGACCACGTCTTGCTTGTGTGTGTTTGTATTGTGCACGTAGCGCCACTGCTTACGGGACACCACCAAACCTCTTACGCCCCACAGGAACAGCCCTCAAAAGATCTCCAATACTCCGCCGGTGCTAAGAACCCTCCTTCTCTCTCAAAAAGTATCTCATGCCGCAGTGCGATGTCACCTCTCTCCTCAGCTGTGCCTCTCGCCGAGACCGAACTCGGAGCAACCTCAGAACTTTCTGCCACTCTGCTAACGAAGTGCTATGTGTGTAATCTCGATCCGGGCCGAGCTGCGCTAAGAATGGAGCAGACTTGAGCTCATCTGCCTCATATGCATGCGCGCTCACGGAGACTCCCCTCCGACTAGGCCTGAGCTCGACATCGCAACATTGGCCACGATGGTAACCGCAGCATGTGTATCGCTAAATCACCACTCGCACCTGGCTTACCGCGTCTGCAGCCGTAGTCTCAGATAAAGCTCTTGTGTATCTGGATAATCTCTGCATGTGCATTATAAATATCAACCATAGAACCCATACCTTAGAATCTTGCAGATCTTCGTCAAATTGTCGCATAATCCTGCTCCAAATATCTATGGGTGGGGTTCTTATAAATCTTCTTGCCTACAACCCGGATCTTGCCAATATAATCTTGCCTGCGATGACACACATCCCAACCGCCGACAGGCAATCGAGCCTCCGGAAAATGAAGACTGCGCCTCAGAAAACCATCGTCGATCGTGCGGTTGCGAACTTGGCGCCCAGCCACCTGCTCGCAGCGCGTCAGTCCAAACTTCTACGCAAGCATACGAGCGAACTAAAGTCGATGGGAGATCCGACAAACTTCTCTAGCAGACCCCGTAGAAGCAAACTGCAAGGCGAGAGCTAGAAGACCTCATATCCTGGCTGGTGCCATCAGCAACTCATTTTCGAATGCAAGCCGAGCACTTTGAATACCTTCAGCTGCGAAGCAATAGCCCCGACCAGCCGCAAGGGGCCACGTAATACAAACGAAGAAACTTCGCGGTCACACCGCTATATCCGCGCGGAGATGATACCATAAACCTCAAATGCTCCACCTTCACTCTGCTCTGGCGACAATAAAATCCGGTCATCAATGAAACTATTACAAGCGTGTCCAACCACTCAACAAGACACTGGATTCGTTAAATCCTTCATACTTGCCGGAAATCCATCAATCACGAGACAGGCACCACTGAACTCGCAGCATAACTGGGAACATATGCGATCTAGAAACATCTCGCGGATCCATACCTTTCAAACATCAATCGCGGATCACATCGGAAAAACATCTATTCGTTTGAAAAAGCGATCGAACGTCAGAATCACCACATTAAGGGGTATACATTTTTAAAATTACACAATCTCCCGCAAACCCTGCGGACACACGTGCGCTGACGTCCGTCCACTAGGGTCACTCCTTTCTCCAAATGCCCTCTCTCGGCTCTTCAACTCTCTCTCCTCTTCTCCCGCCACATCTCATGGCGTGGTCGGAATGCTCTCACGGCTTTCGATCTCGCATGTATACAATCTCTCTGGAAACAGTGGAAAACTCAACTACATCTCTAAAACTCAATCTCCCTCTCTCGAGAGTGCATGAGGTCGTCACGGAAACGCATCTGACTGAGACGCGACCCTGTTATCACATAAAATCTGGTCTGCGCTGCATGGTATCAAACACACCCGAATGAGATGGTACCCCGCCTAATACGGCGTCTTACCCGGCGGGGTGGCGCTCTCCGACCCCTGCGGCGTCTGATGTTCCCGAACCGCTCAACAATCGGCCACCTCAAGAGCTCGTACGTACCTCTCCCTGATCACACCGGCGAGCGTTGTGAGGCGGCCATGCCAATCCAGTACCGATCACAATGAGACTCTCAGCTCTGTCGCTGCCCGCCCACCAAACGATGTACCATAGTCGCTGGACAGCCCTATATACCCGCCCGAGCTACCACCGGAATCACTTTGGGGCGTATCTCCCTCCGAAGGTCTGGACTCGAGCTACATCCCTATCCTTCATCTAATGGATGGATAGAGCCATAAGTCGTAGAGAATAGAGCGATTCAAGACGTACGGACTTCTGGTGCCGCATGGTACACTGTGGCGACGCCAGGTGTGAGAAGGACCTGCACATGGTGGACAACGCTTAAATGCAGGTACGAGGACCGCTGAGTAGGTACCATCGCCTCGGGCGATAGCGTGCGGCCTCTGTGGCGCTGGGGCGGCGGCGTCGTGGAACTTTGTCTCGGGTATGGCCCGGGCGAGCCTCGTGACTCTCGGTGTCCCACTAGCGGCTCCTCCGCTGCCTTGCGCCTCAGGCGGGTTGCCTTACGTGGAGCATAAGCGGTAAAGAAAGAAAATACGTTAGAGGTCCAACTTATAACACGGCTCTAAGGCACGATCTCGAGTGAGAAGAATGAAACCAATCCTAAATATCCTATAGCCTCACGATTATTGGTGTGGTGCATAACACATCGATAATTAAGACTACTAGATACTGATGCAGTAGACACTTTCCGAGGATTAAGCGCTCGATACCACTTTTGTCACGACCCGTTCATGCCCGTGGTCGTGCCTTACCCGGGCACCCAAGCAGTCATCCAGCAGAGTAATCGGCGGAATAGACAAACAAGCCCAGAACCAACTCTAAATAAAGCCACCGTTAAGCCGAGAAACGTCGCCTTTCGGCATATATCGATAGAAACCAAAATCTGGCAGTTACATCCCAACTGCATAATAGGACTCTGCACCTCTAGGAAGTAAACAACTATGGCGGACGGGCCCCGCCATACCTGAATGTACAAAACTATCTACAACAACGGAGATCATACCCAAAGTCGAGCCTCGGAGAAGATGGAGCTCACGACACCAAAGAAAAGATCCTAAGGCGAGGATCCGCTACGCTTCCTTTACTGCGGCATGAACGGCCCAGAAGGAGGTCGATACAACAGTACAAAGTATGTGAAAGCGTAAAGTACTTAAATGAAATCATATCATTTTAAAACCAATTTTACAAATGTGTACAAAACAACCATCAGTAACGCACATAGTGCCATCATAAACAAGAGCAATAATAGGTAATCGAGGTCTTTTCTAGGCTGCGAATGATCGAAGCAAGGCCAATCGCCTATAGTATCATTATGCATGCCTAATCACGGACTCCGCGATCGCATAGGCCACTCATATAGGCGCATGAGGTATTCCCGCATCGAGGGTAGCTACTCCTCGGCATCGTCTGGACTCGTAGTCCGCGTGGCCACATGACCGCATGACCATAAAGGCGCACACACGGAACTCTCGTAGCTCGCGCATAGGTCCTGGACCGCGTGAGTATTCTCGAATCATGGTCCCGGACGCTGAGTCTACCGCATCGGAGGCGGCTTAACCCGGTATCATGTCAAGAGGTGAGTGATATAATACTAACATAACAACTTATCGTTAAACAACATAAGCACAACAAGAATACCCTCTTATACAAACGTTACATGACACTAACACACATAGCATCATAATATGTCTACTCATCAAACCATCTTATTATACTTTCCAGAAATCAATACAAGTCTTTCATAAACACATAAGAAAACTGTTCCTTTTCTCTTTCTTAAGTCGTTATACCTAACTTCCCATAAAGCTAGTATAACTCTTAAGCTTTTTGTTTTAAAAACAATTATCCTTCTTCTTTCAAAAATGATTATTAATTCGTTTTGAAAGACTTCAAGATTCTTATTATTTACACTCAAGTCAAAATGTTATACCCCGTATTTCCAGAGTATGTACGTAAGGGCGTACGTAGAAAGTTTGGGCTTTAAAGTAAGGCTTGGCCGATTTTTATTTGTGCACAACCCCCGGTTAGAGTCGTTTTTCGACGAAGCGTTTTCCACTTTCGTAGGAAACTTCCGGCTATGTCAGTTCTAATTTTTGCGGATTTTTCCGAGAGACGAAACATTTTGGACCAACGAGAGGGCGACATTTGTCACCCTCTCATTGAAGCACGTTGGGCGGTGAAGTTGGACGAATTCCTTGACATTTTTGTCAAGTAGTAGGTAGGATATTTTTGTGGTAGATGGATAAGGTGCACTTGGCATGATCTTGGCCCTACACTTGCACCACACTTGGCTTGATCTTGGCCATTGGTTAGCCATGGCTTGACCTATAAATACCCCTCTCCTTTGATGAATTTCTTCATCCAAAAATTGTGCTTAGTCTTGAAATCTCTTCCCCTCTATAGTTCGTCCCCTCCCTTGTGAGGCTTTTAGCCGAGTCCCTCCCCTTGGCGAGTACCCTAGTGGGGTAGGCCGAGGTATACACCCCTAGCCTAGTTGTTTTCGTATAATACCCCTTGTGGTGTTGTCTCGTATAAATACCCTCTTGGTAGAAATACTCTCAAAGTATTGTTACTATACCCAAATTACCTTAGCCGTATACCTTGTTGTATTCTAAGGTTATACTTATCTGAAAGCCCAGAAATACTATTATACTTCCTTGATCACAAAACCGAAACCTAAGGAAAATCTCCATAGTTAGTTGGAGTAGTATGTAGAAGTTGGTTAGAACTTCTAAGGGTGGTTAAAGCGGTTTGGGCGCCACGGAGTTGGAGCTAAACGTTGCCCGGATCGACTTTATACTTGGATAATTATGGGCTTATCGAGGTAATTATCTTGTCCCCCTATTGTAATTGGAAATTACATGTTGTTAGAATATATAGTTGGAGTATACTATATATAGAAATGAACGTAGTCTGTCGGCAAGGTCTTTTGACTTAAGCCTGAAGAATAAAGAAGCGAATGTAATTACATAGGGTGTATTTGATGACTTGTGTTGTATTCTTGTAGAGTAGTATTGTACGTCAGGTTTGGCGTGTAGAACCCCACGGTTGGTGTCACGACCCATTCGGCCGTGTCGTGCCTTACAGGGCACCAGTAGTCATACATCGAGTAATCACGGAAATATAAAACAAGACATGAAACAGTTTATAAAATAAGACACGCTTTATGTGAACAAACGTCGCCTTTGGCATATAAATATAAACAAGGTTTAGCGATTACATCCATCGCATGCAACATGACTACAGACCTCTGGAAAAATACAACTATGGCGGGGAGGCCCGCCATACCTGGCTGTATACAAAACTATCTACAACAGGAGATCATACCAAAGTAGAGCCTCGGAAGAGATGGAGCTCCGACACCAACGTAGAGATCCTAAGGATGCGGATCTAGCACTGCTTGCTTACTGCGGCATGAACGCGGCCCCGAAGGTCATTACAACGGTACCAAGTATGTGAAACTATAAAGAATCAAATGAAATCAAAGTATTTAAAACCTTTTCACAAATACAATCGGTTCAATTGCACATAGTGCCACATCACAAACAACACGATAATAGAAAAGCGTGTAGTCTATTCTAGGCGCGAATGATCGAAGCAAGGCCAATCGCCCATAGTATCATTCTGCGTGCCTAGTCTGACTTCCGCGGCCGCATAGGTCACACATTGCACCGCATGAGGTATTCCTCGCGTGGGGGCAGCTAACCCGGCATCCGCCTAGGCTCCGCGGCCGCGTAGCCTCAAAAGCGCGTAGTCTCAGCGGACGCAGGGAATCCGCGTCGGGCTAAACACCGGAATGATCAATCCTGGAGCATACGCTGCTCGCATAGTCTCACAGACCGCATAGGCGTATAGACCGCGTCGGGAAAGCCACCGGTATAACGATCGAGGGTAGGTGATACAATAACGATTACAGCGGACTTACAGGTTAGCGTAAGCGGCAAGAATGACCCCCTTACGTATTTCAAGATACTAACCGGTAGCATCATAATATGTCTACTTATCACACAAATCTTACTACATGAAATCAATACAAGGCTTTTATAAACAAACAAGTAAATTCCTTTTTATCTTTCTTAAGTTGTTATACTTAACTTCCCATAAAGCTAGTATAACTCTTAAGCTTTTGTTTTAAAACCAAATATTTATCTTCTTAAAAATGATTCGATATTCTTTTGAAATGCTTCCATTCTTTGTTATTGAGCTTAAGCGTGAGGCATTATCGTAAGTATTATTCGGCTTAAGCGTGAGGCATTACCATAAGTATTATTCGAGCTTAAGCGTGAGGCATTGCCATAAGTATTATTCAGCTTAAGTCAAAGACATTGACGTAGTTATTATTCGATTAACACGTATCGTCTGGTACTATATATTGTAAAATATCATGCTTTAGGAAGAATCACATACCTTCAAATAAAACCACCGCCAAGTTGAATATGTCGCGCGAGAGTCACTATAATAGTCACGGACATCTATCAAGGACTACTCAAGGTCATTCTAAGCAGAGGTTCACAATTCTACGGAAAGTCGGGCATCACTTCCCTACGGTGAGCTATATAAGTCTCATGTGAAAGCGATCTATATAAGCATAGTTTAATTATTCTTCTTTTAAACCCTTCATGTGATAGCAGTTCAATTCTATTCGCAATATTCTTCTAAGTATTTATACTTATTCTTATACTTCTGAGAAGTATTCTCTAATTCACAAGAGGGTTAGGATTAGTTACCTCGGTAAGCCCAATAATATCCTAGATAAAGTCGGCGCTGAGCAAGGTTTAGCTCTAAGTTGTATGCCTTGGCTCAAGAAACCTTAGAAGTTCTTCACAACTACAAAGGACTAAGGGATTTGGGCTGGGGTATTTTGGGCATTATAACAATACTAGAAGACAACTTTTCTACCAAGGGAGGGTAGATTTCGACTAGGCTAGGGGTAGGCCCTCGGCCAAACTCACTCAAAGGGGAGGTGTTGGACGAAAGGCTAAGGGAGAGGAGAGGATTTTTAGACTTGGAAGATAACTTTGTGGATGAAGAACTCTTCATCTTTAAGGGTATTTATAGGTCAAGAAGTGGCCAACCAATGGCCAAGATTAAGACAAGTGCAAGGCAAGTGTAGGGTGAAGATTTACTCACACAAATATCCTACCAACTCCTTGACTTGTGCACAAGGCACAAAAGCGTGCACTTCCTCTCCAATTTCGTCCAATGGACGATTCAAGTCCATCAATGGGAGGGTGCCAAGTGTTGCCCTCGTTGGTCCAAAATGTTTCGTCTCTCGGAAAAATCCATAAAAATTAGTAATGGCATAGCGGAATTTTCCTACGAAGTGTGGAAGCGTTTCGGAAAACGATTCTTTTAGTGAGTTGTGCACAAAAAAAGCGTCGAGGCTAACTTTAAAGCCAAACTTTTTATGCGTATTCCCTTACGTACATACTGAAATCGGGTATAACATTCTCCCCTTAGAAACATTGCGTCGAATGTTCATCAAGACAGTTACCGAAGAAGCTTAAACAGTTTGTAAGTGCCACACATGACCACAAAATAACACTTAGGCATAAATGATAATGGAAATTTACAAGTAGGAAAGTGAATTACCTGGAGGTGTGGGGAATAGGTGAGGATACTTACGCCTCATGTCCTCCTCGGCTTCCCACGTCATCTCCTCCCGAGCTCGTTCATACAAGACTTTGTGAAGCCACGTCCTTCGTCGCGACGCCTAACACGACGATCGACTATCGCTATGGGAATCTCCTCATACGATAACCCCTCGGTCACCTGGACATCGTCAATCGGGTGCACCCTAGATGGATCCCCGATACATCTCCTTAGCATAGATACGTGAAAAACCGGATGCGCGCCTCCGGATCGGATGGCGGATCCAACTCATAAACAACCTTGCCTACCTGCGGACAATGCGAAGCGGCCAATGTACGCTTGGTGAGTTTCCTTCTTCCGAATCTCATCACACCCTTCATGGGTGACACCTTTAGGAAAACCCAATCATGAACCTCGAACTCAAGATGCGACGACGATGATATGCATACGACTTACGTCGACTACGAGTATCGATAAGCGCTCGGATAAGCTTCACCTTATCCACTGCTTTGCACAATCTGGTCCCACTAGCCGCACCTCGCCCACATCGAACCAACCTATAGGCGATCTGCACTTCCCATACAAGGCCTCATAAGGCGCCATCGAATCTTTGGAGTGGTAGCTATTATTATCATAAACTCAACTAGAGGCAAATGATCCTCCCTACCATCGAAGTCAATAACACGGGCTCGCATCATATCCTCGAAGTGCGGATAGTGCGCTCTGCTGTCCGTCTGCTCGTGGATGAAATGCGATTTCGAGCTCACTGCGTCCCTAAACCCTCGGAAGGACCTCGAAGTTAGCGTAATGGGCTCCTCATGCGATATGATCGAAGTAGGGACTCCATGCGATCGACGATCTCTCGGATGTAAAGTCGCATAATCCTCGGCCGAAAAAGTCGCACGGACGGGAAGAAAGTGGGCTGATTTCGTCGACCGTCGACGATAACCCATATAGAATCATGTCTCCTGCGAGTGCGAGGTAATCCTGTGATGAAGTCCATGTTGATTACCTCCACTTCGGTCGGGATCTCGATAAATGCGTAACAAACCACGGGCCTGCGGTGCTCTACCTTCACTGGCGACAACATGGGCGAGCTACGAACTCTGCAACGTCCTCTTCAAGCCATCCCACCAATACACGGATCTAAGGTCGTGGTACATCTTGGTCGACCGGATGGATGAAGTACTTGTATTTGTGTGCTTCCCAGAACTCCGCCGAAGTCTGAAACATCTGGAACACGATGCGCCTCAAACCTTAGCACCCATCGGTGCTACCTCAGGACCTTGCCCTCGAAGAGGCGTATCACGATATCGAATCAAAGTCGGATCCTCGAGCGTTGCCTCTTCACCTCGCCGGCGATGGAAGACTCGGCAACCTCACGAACTCTAACCCCACTGCTATCGAATCAATCAAGCGGACACCAAGGCTCGCTAACCGATGCAAATCACGAACCATGTCCCTCCTCTCTAGCTGCACATCGATGGGCTCCCATCGACCTCGACTAAGAGCATACGCACAACATTGGCCTTCCCGGGTGGTACGGGATATCAACATCGTAATCCTTAAGCAACTCTAACCACCGTCTGCCGTAAGTTCGACTCCTCTGGTGAAGATATCTTGGAGGCTCTTGTGGTGCGTAAAAATATCCACGTGAACCCCATACAAATAGTGCCTCGGATCTTCAAAGCGTGAATCACAACCGCAACTCCAAATCATGGGTGGGGTAGTTCCTCGTGTTTCTTGGTCGGGATGCATATGCTATAACCACCGCCATGCCGTGCAACATCCCAACCCGATGCGGCGCATCACAATACCACGACATAACCATCGGACCCTGCGGAAGAGTAAGAGCGAGGCGTCGTCGATCTTTCAAGAATCGGAAACCACGCTCACAAGCATCAGTCCGAAACTTGGCTGCCTACGAGTCGGCTAGTCAATGGTGCGAAGATAGAAGCAAACTTCTCTGAACCACCGATAATATCTGCAAGGCCCGAGCTGCGAACCTCTGCCGGAGTAGTAGGTCTAGTCAAGTCTGGCTGCCTCGATCTTGGCGTATCCTCGAATGCCATCAGCCCGACAATATGCCCGAAAGCCACCGAAGTCACCAAAACTCACACTTGGAAAACTTGGCGTGCTGTTTCGAGTCGGAGAAGCCATCGGTCTCAAATGCTCGCATGCTCGCTCTGGCGAGAATAAACCAAGATATCATCAATGAACACTATCACAAACGTGTCAAAAATGGTTTGAACACTCGGTTCATCAAATCCATGAATACCGCGGAGCATTGGTCAACCAAAGACATGACCTGAACTCATAATGCGTCCGGGTCGGAATGCGATCTAGGGACATCCACCTCTCGACTACTTTGATGATAGCCCGACCGTAGATCAATCTTGGAGAAACATCTCGCACCACTGGCCCGGTCGAACAAATCATCAATCACGGGAAGGGTATCTGTTCTTAATGGTCACTTTGTTGTTGCACCGTGTCAACACACATGCGGCGTCCGTCCCTTCTTCTTCAAACAATACGGCGCTCCCGGAGAAACACTAGGCTGGTGAAGCCGCTTCTCCGAAATCCCTAAGCCGATCCTTGACTCTCAACTCGGCGGTGCCGTTACGTATGGCGGAATGGAAATGGAAATAGGCGAGTGTCCGCAATATGTCAATACAAAACTCAATCTCCCTCTCGGGAGGATACGTGTTATACCGTATTTCCAGTATATGCGTGGGGCGTGCGTAGAAAATTTGAGCCTTAAGTTAGGCAAAGGACCATTTGGGCACAAGTGCGAATAGAGTCGTTTTTCGGCGAAGCGTTTCCACTTTCGTATAGAAAATACCGGCTATGTCCTTTCTATATTTTGCGGATTTTTCCGAGAGACGAAACATTTTGGACCAACGGGAGGGTGACATGTGTCACCCTCACATTGGAAGCAAATAGGGTGGCTTGGACGATTGGGCGTCCAAGAGGATTGGTTGGCCTTGGCCGATTGGTCCCTCCTTTTGTGCCTTGTTTTGTGGCTTGTTTTGTGGAGTGTTTTGTGGAGTGTTTTGTGGGTGCACTTGGCTTGATCTTGGCCTTACACTTGCCTTGCACATGGCTTGATCTTGGCCATTGGTTGGCTTTTGGTTTTGCTATAAATACCCCCTAAGCTTGAAGACTTCATTCATCCAAAAACTTCCAAGTCTTGAAACCCTCTCCTCCCTTCTTGTTGTGCTAGCCGAGAGCTTCCCCTCCCTCCCCCTTTTCGTGAGGCCTAGTGGCCGAGAGGGTACTACCCCCCCCCCTAGTGGCCTTGTGGCCGAGAGCATACCCCCCCCCCGTTGGAGTGTTCTCGTGAGGTACCCCCCCCCCCCTTGGTAGAAAGTTGTCTTCCAAGTATTGTTATAATGCCCAAAATACCTTGGCCTTATACCTTGTTGTATTCCAAAAGTTAACTCTATCGTAGAGCAGAAATACTACCTTTTAGTCTCTAACGAAACCACAAGGAATCTTCATTGTTAGTTGAAGGATTTAAGTAGAAGTTGGATAGAACTTCTAAGGGTTGTTTGGAGCGGGATGGAGCACCCGGAGTTGGAGCTAAACATTGCTAAGGATCGACATTTAACTTGGATAATTATGGGCTTATCGAGGTAATTATCTTGTCCCTCTATTGTAATTGGGAATTTCATGTTTGTTAGAATATATAGTTGAAGTATACTATATATGGAACTATACTTAGTATTCGGCAATGTCTTTTGACTTAAGCCTGAAGAATAAAGAAAAGAACTGAACTGTATTTACATAGGGTGTATTCTGATGAGACTTGTGTAGAGTTACTGAGTAGGATGGTGCACGTCCGGTTCGACGTGTAAACCCCCCCCCCCTGGTTGGCTTGGTAGCCGGCCTCGTTAGAGGAGGAGATTTCCGCTGTGGCGGGGAGGTCTTTGCGAATTTTATGTAGAAAGATAGAACTTGTGTTTTGGGGTTAATAGACGTTTGTGACCTTTATAGGTGAAAGTACTAAGAGTAGCGTATTCTACTCGAGGAGTGGAAAGGGCTAGCAAGGTTGTAGTACTTGGAGCATTTTGCTTTGTCGATAAATCGTCGCGAGGTATGTGAACCTCTTCTATCTCTTCTAGCATGATATGTGTGAACTATGTAGTGCGGTGAGCGTGCATGTGTTAAGCGTGTTTGATTGTTCTTAAAACATAAAGTGTTATAACGGCTTTATGGGAAGTTGGTTATAACGACTTTATGAAGGTAAGAAAATACTTTGTGGTTTTAAAAGGTAAGCGATGTGAATTATAAGCGGCTAGTTATAATAAAGAACTTGATGTATTTCAAAAGATTTATAAATCGTTTTGGAAGGAGAGTAACACTTGGTTTTAAAAGGTTTTAAAAAGAGTTATACTAGCTTTTTGGGAGTTAGGTATAATGTCTTAGAGAGGTAAAGAAAATGGTTTCTTGATGTTAGAAGTTAAGAGACTTGATCTTATAAGATAAGAGACTTAACTTATTTGTTTTAATGTGAATGTTTGTGTGAAACCTCATTCGTGAGTAATGAGTACTTGGTTTTATTTAAAGGGATAATGTTTCTTGATTTGGAAATCGGAATGTGTATCGACAGGACCATGCGAGCGTTAATAAAGGAAAATGTATTGAATAGTGATGAATTGTATTAAAACGGTAGAAACCTCCATCTGCATAGAAACTAAGATGAGACAAAATGATATACATTTTCTAGATCATGGTTTCTTTGTAATAAGAATGTTGTAAACAAGAATAGCCTACTCTCGCGTGAGACATATATTACTCAATTGTTCAAAAGGAATCAGTGATTAAGTTTGGGAACTATGAAACCATTTGAAAATGAGAAGCTTGAGTAATTGAAACTAGGCAAAGTGGAATTTAGGAAAAGAATGTTGTTACTTGATTTTGAAAAGGGAATGTGGGTTGGTCATTCTAATACTACGGGTATCGGGTGACTTTTATAAAAGTAATGGATCTCTTTTAAAAGAACTTAACGTATGTAGTACTTTGGGGTTAAAAACCCGGACTTTGGCATAAAATGAAAGTACTTTGAGTTGCTGTGAAACTTGCCTATGCTTGTTGTTGTGAAATTTGCCTATGCTTGTTGTTGTGAAACTTGCCTATGCTTGTTGTTGTGAAACTTGCCTATGCTTGTGATGATAGCCTTTGTTGTGCAAGTGTGGTATTTACGTATTCTGGCGTCTCTCGATAGAGGCGGTTGACTTGTTGAGAACTTACTTGGAGCGTCTTTGGCGGTGATGGAGAATTTCACGGGTATGTTTCCATTTTGATTCTTGTCTTGTTGTTGATATCACATGGACATGTCTGCCGTCACGATATTAGGGGCATGCGGCCGTGCGGCGGGTTGATTACCGATATATGGTTATTCGCAACATGGGCGTGTCTACACCGTCTGATGATTCGGGGCATGTGGCCATGCGGCGGGTTGACCACCCGATATATTGTTATTGAGGTTACATGGGCATGTCTACCGTCTGATGTCCGGCATGTGGACATGCGGCCTTGTTATTATTGTTGCATCATGGACATGTCTACACCGTCACGATATTAGGGGCATGCGGCCGTGATCGAACATGATGGATGTTGTGGCGTGAGACCCATAGTTATATTTGAGTGGTGACTTTGAGGCGTGAGTCACGACTTGGCTAACTTTTATGTTGCGTCTTGTATTTTGGTTATCATACATGTCTCCGCTTTTTAGGCTATTATGATTTCATTCTGATGTTGTGATTCACATACTTGGTACTGTTGTCTTGACCTCCTTGAGGCTGCGTTCATCTGCGGTAGAGGTACATCGATCGTGGATCCCGCTCTTAGGATCTCATTTAGCGTGTTGGAAAGCTCTGTTCCTTGGAGGCTTATCTTTGGTATGTTTCCACTGAGTTGTAGGTTCTTGTACATTCGAGGGTATGGCGAAGCCACTGTCCGTCATAGTTGTTGTAAATCTTAAGTGCATGCCTTTGTTGTGGCGGGGTTTGTAAAAGGACAAGCTGTTGGGTTTTGTGTATATCTTGAAAGCAACTGTTTTGGTTGCTTTGTTTAATTATTATATCTCTTGTTTCATGACTCGTGTTTTATTTTCCTGGTTTTCTACGATGTTGTATCACTAGGGTGCAGGGTAAGGCACGATGCGGGCGAGTTGGGCGTTACAAAGTGGTATCGAGCGATTAGTCCTCGGAAAGTGTCTGACCGTGTCTAGTAAGTCTTGATTATCGGTGTGTTGTGCACCATCTATAATCGAGAGGCTATAGGACATTTAGGATTGGTTTCCATTCTTCTCATTACGAGATCGTGCCTTAAGGCGTGTTGTAAGTTGGACCCTCGGCGTGTTTCGTTTTTACGATTATGCCTCTGCGAAAAGGCAACGGGGCCCGAAGGGCAAGCGGCCGGAGGCGCTAGTGGGATTGAGAGAGTGCGAGCGCGAGCGGTCGATCCTGAGTAGTGCTTGAGCGAAGTTCGCGGCGCCGCCCGGCCAGAGTTTAGAGCGCGGCGATGGCTGCTGAGACTCTGATACACGAGCCTCGATCCCACGATGCAGGCGGGAGATAGTCGCGAGAGATGGCGATTATTGGCGAGGTTGTGGCGAATATGAGATAAGTGGGCCCGGCGATTCGATTCAGCGGCTTTAGCAGTGCACCGGCGAGCGATTTGAGGCTATGGGATTTCCTTAGTTGTAACTGCTGAGTTTCTGGTCGAGGCGGGAGGATGATCGCGAGGAGTTCATCCGTCGATTCTGAGAGATCGTCACGGGTGATCGAGGCTTGGCGAGTCTGTGACATTTAGTTCGCGTCGGTGCGTGATACGCGATCGATTGGTTTGACTTCGTGGGAGCTCTCGGGAGAGCATGCACTTCAGCCGTTTGGGGCGAGTTTTGAGGCCTTCGGCACATTTCTTGCCTCCACAAATGAGGAGGCTCGGTAAACAGTTTTTGATGTTGAGCGAGCAGGCGTCTGATTCGGGAGTACAATGTGAGTTCGACTCATTGGCGGTATGTTCCGCATTAGTAGCTAGTATGGAGGATCGAGTGCACCGATATGTTCTGAGGCTCGATGATTACCTAGCGAGAGTTGTTGGTGTTTCTCTTGTAGGGCATGGACATTGCCGCGTTCGGCTCATGCGCAGGTGCGAGGCGCGAAGATCGGCAGGTGGACGCTTTCGGCGAGAAGAAGGCCAAGGCAGCCGGATATTTTAGCGACTTTCGAGGCGGACCGCCTCGGCAGCGAACTAGTTATGTACCTCCGCCATTGCGAGTGGTCCTCGCGACGCCGGGACCCAGGATATTCGGGAAGCGGTCGGGGCTCCCGGGTTTGAATGTTCGAGGAGTAGGGGTGTTGGCGGTCTGATCACCCCTACCTCGGTGTGGTCGATGTAGTGACCGCATTTCGGGAGTGTCGTAGTACCAAGGAGCTTGTTATTCTTGCGGCCAACGAGGCCATATGGCGAGAAGGCGACCGAGTAGCGGTAGGATAGCCTGACTACTAGAGCGATTGCGGGCCCACGGTAAGTCGCGGTGGAAGTTCGATTTTAGCGGTCCTTGAACCGCCTAGTTTGAGTATATCCTTAACCACTGTAGATACTTGTATGTATTGATGTTAATGATGTGTTAAGTGTTATGTTCGGATAGCTTTGTGCTATAGTGTGATTTGAAAATCTGGTTAGTGTGAGATGGAAGTGGTAGCTTCCATGATGTGTTCCGTGTCGGAGGCGGAAGTTGGAGCTCTGATGGGTCGGGTTGGGGCCATGTTGCGGGCCAACCCGCGTCCGTTTCGAGGAAGGTCAGCTCTGGGTGGTCGCGGTGGCGAGTCACGAGGTGCTAGGCCCAGTTTAGATGACCATCGTATGAGTTCATAGATATGTTCGACGAGAATCGGTTCGTGAAGGCGAGAATGGCCTTAGAGGAAATCGAGGGTAGTAAGATGACCAAGTTTGGAGGTAGTAACTCCGAGGGTTGGAAACGAAGCGTTGGCGGAAGTGTGAGTGCGGATACTAGAAAGAGCTCGAGTGTTAGAGAAAGTGCGACGAGATAGGGAGAAGTGAGCGTGTGTGATCGTTTCTTTTGTGAAATGTAGGTGCGAAGGGAGTATATTTTAGACCTCGGGTAAGGGGTTTTGTGATGATTAGAGTGTTTCCTCGTTGACTTGGGTTTAAGTATTGGTGCGTTTGTTATTTTTATGGCGGGTGTGGCATGATCGTTTTCGTGCGTATAGCGATGAAGGCTATACTAGCGCGTGTTTGTGTTTAGACTTGAGAAGGAACATTCGGGGACGAATGTTTCTAAGGAGGGAGAATGTTATACCCGTATTTCCGGAGTATATGCGTGGGGCGTGCGTAGAAAATTTGAGCCTTAAGTTAGGCAAAGGATCGAATTTGGGCACAAGTGCGAATAAGTCGTTTTTCGCGAAAGCGTTTCCACGACTTTCGTAGGGAAAATTCGGCTATGTCATTTATAATTTTTGCGGATTTTTCAGAGGCGAAACATTTTGGACCAGCGGGAGGGTGACATGTGTCACCTCACATTGGAAACTAATAGGGTGGCTTGGGCGATTGGGCGTCAAGAGGATTAGTTGGCCTTGGCGATTGGTCCCTCCTTTTGTGCCTTGTTTGTGGCTTATTTTGTGGAGTGTTTTGTGGAGTGTTTTGTGGGTGCACTTGGCTTGATCTTGGCCTTACACTTGCCTTGCACATGGCTTGATCTTGGCCGTTGGTTGGCTTTTGGTTTTGCTATAAATACCACTAAGCTTGAAGACTTCATTCGTCAAAACTTCCAGTCTTGAAACACTCTCCTCCCTTCTTGTTGTGCTAGCAGAGCTTCCTCCCTCCCCCTTTTCGTGAGGCCTAGTGGCCGAGAGGGTACTACCCCCCCCCCGAGTGGCCTTGTGGCGAGAGCATACCACGCGTTGGAGTGTTCTCGTGAGTACCCATGGTAGAAAGTTGTCTTCCAAGTATTGTTATAATGCCCAAAATACCTTGGCCTTATACCTTGTTGTATTCCAAAAGTTACCTCTATCGTAGAGCCGAAATACTACCTTTTTAGTCTCTAACCGAAACCACAAGGAATCTTCATTGTTAGTTGAAGGATTTAAGTAGAAGTTGGATAGAACTTCTAAGGGTTGTTTGGAGCGGGATGGAGCACCGGAGTTGGAGCTAAACATTGCTAAGGATCGACATTTAACTTGGATAATTATGGGCTTATCGAGGTAATTATCTTGTCCCTCTATTGTAATTGGGAATTTCATGTTTGTTAGAATATATAGTTGAAGTATACTATATATGGAACTATACTTAGTATTCGGCAATGTCTTTTGACTTAAGCTGAAGAATAAAGAAAAGAAGCTACTGTATTTACATGGGGTGTATTCAGATAGACTTGTGTAGAGTTCTTGAGTAGGATGGTGCACGTCCAGGTTAGGCGTGTAAACCCCACTGGTTGGCTTGGTAGCCGGCCTCGATAGAGGAGGAGATTTCTGTTGTGGCGGGGAGGTCTTTGCGAATTTTACGTAGAAAGATAGAACTTGTGTTTTGGGGTTAATAGACGTTTGTGACCTTTATAGGTGAAAGTACTAAGAGTAGCGTATTCTACTCGAGGAGTGGAAAGGGCTAGCAAGGGTGTAGTACTTGGAGCATTTTGCTTTTGTCGATAAATCGTCGCGAGGTATGTGAACCTCTTCCTATCTCTTCTAGCATGATATGTGTGAACTATGTAGTACGGTAGGCGTACGTGTGTTAAGCGTGTTTGATTGTTCTTAAAACATAAAGTGTTATAACGGCTTTATGGGAAGTTGGTTATAACAGCTTTATGAAGGTAAGAAAATACTTTGTGGTTTTAAAAGGTAACTGATGTGAATTATAACTGGCTAGTTATAATAAAGAACTTGATGTATTTCAAAAGATTTATAAATCGTTTTGGAAGGAGAGTAACACTTGG
This sequence comes from Przewalskia tangutica, assembly GCA_029844215.1. Classification (NCBI taxonomy): domain Eukaryota; kingdom Viridiplantae; phylum Streptophyta; class Magnoliopsida; order Solanales; family Solanaceae; genus Przewalskia; species Przewalskia tangutica. Next base: position 59,189,905 of record CM056719.1, read on the forward strand.
TTTTAAAGGTTTTAAAAAGAGTTATACTAGCTTTTGGGAGTTAGGTATAATGTCTTAAGAGAGGTAAAGAAAATGGTTTCTTGATGTTAGAAGTTAAGAGACTTGATCTTATAAGATAAGAGACTTAACTTATTTGTTTTAATGTGAATGTTTGTGTGAAACCTCATTCGTGAGTAATGAGTACTTGGTTTTATTTAAAGGGATAATGTTTCTTGATTTGAAATCGAATGTGTATCGACAGGACCAACTGCGGCGTTAATAAAGGAAAATGTATTGAATAGTGATGAATTGTATTAAAACCGGTAGAAACCTCCATCTGCATAGAAACTAAGATGAGACAAAATGATATACATTTTCTAGATCATGGCTTTGTAATAAGAATGTTGTAAACAAGAATAGCCTACTCTCGTGAGACATATATTACTCAATTGTTCAAAAAGGAATCAAGTGATTAAGTTTGGGAACTATGAAACCATTTGAAAATGAGAAGCTTGAGTAATTGAAACTAGGCAAGCGGAATTTAGGAAAAGAATGTTGTTACTTGATTTTGAAAAGGAATGTGGGTTGGTCATTCTAATACTACGGTATCGGGTGACTTTTATAAAAGTAATGGATCTCTTTTAAAAGAACTTAACGTATGTAGTACTTTGGGGTTAAAACCGGACTTTGGCATAAAATGAAAGTACTTTGAGTTGTTGTGAAACTTGCCTATGCTTGTTGTTGTGAAATTTGCCTATGTTTGTTGTTGTGAAACTTGCCTATGCTTGTTGTTGTGAAACTTGCCTATGCTTGTGATGATAGCCTTTGTTGTGCAAGTGTGGTATTTACGTATTCTGCGTCTCTCGATAGAGGCGGTTGACTTGTTGAGAACTTACTTGGGCGTCTTTGGCGGTGATGGAGAATTCCACGGGTATGTTTCCATTTTGATTCTTGTCTTGTTGTTGATATCACATGGACATGTCTGCCGTCTGATATTCGGGGCATGCGGCCATGCGACGGGTTGATTACCGATATATGGTTATTCGCAACATGGGCGTGTCTACACCGTCTGATGTCGGGGCATGTGGTCATGCGGCAGGGTTGACCACCCAGTATATTGTTATTGAGGTTACATGGGCATGTCTACACCGTCTGATGTTCGGGGCATGTGGCCATGCGGCCTTGTTGTGTGTTGCATCATGGACATGTCTGCCGTCTGATATTAGGCATGCGGCCATGATCACGAACATGATGGATGTTGTGGGCGTGAGACCCATAGTTATATTTGAGTGGTGACTTTGAGGGCGTGAGTCCCTGACTTGACTGCTTTTATGTTGCGTACTGTATTTTGGTTATCATACATGTCTCCTGCTTTTAGGCTATTATGATTTCATTCTGATGTTGTGATTCACATACTTGGTACCGTTGTTATCGACCTCCTTGAGGCTGCGTTCATCTGCGAGTAAGTACATCGGTCGTGGATCCGCTCTTAGGATCTCATTTCGGCGTGTTGAAAGCTCCGTTCCTTGGAGGCTTATCTTTGGTATGTTTCACGAGTTGTAGGTTCTTGTACATTCGGGGTATGGCGAGGCCTGTCCGTCATAGTTGTTGTAAATCTTAAGTGCATGCCTTTGTTGTGGCGGGGTTTGTAAAAAGGACAAGCTGTTGGGTTTTTGTGTATATCTTGAAGGCAAGCTGTTTTGGTTGCTTTGTTTAATTATTATATCTCTTGTTTCATGACTCGTGTTTTATTTTCCGCTGGTTTTCTCGATGTTGTATCACTAGGGTGCAGGGTAAGGCACGATGCGGGCCGGGTTCGGGCGTTACACGGGAGGTCATCTGGAAACACGTCACGGGAACTCGTGACTCTGGGCCGGTGAAAATCTGGTACCGCGGCTTGATATCAAACACCCGAGCGAGATGGTAGATATACCCTGCGCACCATCTTCCTAGCCTTGGTAGGAAATAAACCTACCACCGGCGATCTGGTGCTCCTCCCACTCAACAACCGGCTCGCCGAGCTGGAACCGTACTACTCTCTCTGCGGTCCACATTGGCGTAGCAAGCTAGCCAATCCGTCCCATGATCACGTCGAAGTCAATCATCTCCAACTCTATCAAGTCGGCTGGGTCCGGCGTGTAAATGGTCACGGGACAAGCTCTATATACGTAGAGCTACCACCGAATCACCCACTAGCGTAGCTACCTCGAAAGGTCTATGGACTCGGGCTCTATCCCTATCCTACTAGCAACAAGGGAGATATATGGGGCCAGTAGAACCGGATCTATCAAAGCATACATCAAACCGGCCCGATAAGGTACAGTGGCGACATCGGTGAGGCCTCACGATCTGTCGGTGGACAAAGCATAAATGCGGTTCGAGGACGCTAGAAGCTGAGACCAGCGCCCACGACCTGCCGCGACCGCTGGTCCATGAGTACCTTGCCTCGGGGCGAAATGGCTGTCGAGGATGAAGAAGCGGCAACAGACCACCATGGGCCTACTACGTAGCGCCCCGGTCGGACAAACTCGCGAAATGACCTGCGGCCACAAGTATAGCGAGCTCGGTCTGACTCGAATGGTATCTACCACAACGGCACCTGAAGCGGACCTCGAGCTGTAGCACCTGCTACCGCAAATCCGAAGTCACAGGGCCACGACACACCTTGGCCTCTGGCTGTCACGAAAATGAGGTAGGGCGCTCTGCCGGGCGTGGTGCAAATCTGGACTTCTGATGCGCCCCACGAGGACCACCAAAGAACCGGCCGTCTTGGCCTTAACCTGCTGGCGATATCGCTCTACGGCGGTCTCTATGCTCTCGCATCCCGGTGCATGAGCTGCATACGGGTTATGTCCATTACGGGTGAAGGGACACACCGCACAAGACTTCGGCCATGTAATCATCTAGCCAGTGACATAGCGATGCACCACATCCTCCATCTGCTACGGTCACGGGGGACATATCGAGCAAAGAATCAAACTCGACATTGTACTCCTCACTGCGTCCTCACTGTCTCGGAACAAGAATCTATCGGCTCGTGCCCTCGCCATCTGCGGAGGCAAGAAGTGTGTGAAAAGCCTCAAAACTCATCCCATCTGCTGGGTGCATGCTCTCCCGGAAAGCTCCATGAATCAAACCAATCATTGCGGTATCACGCGGCCGTCTGACCGAATATCACGGACTCGATCTGAAGCCACGATCACCCGCGTAATCTCTGCGGTGACGGATGAACTCCTGCGGATCATCCTCGACCTCGACCCGTAAAACTGCGGCGGGCTACAACTAAGGAAATCCGTAGTCTCAAACTATACGCCTCGGGTGCACTACGGGTGCGGCCCGGAGGCTGGGCGCGCATCCAGCCTCTCCTCGTGTCGGGCCACAACTCTAGCCAATAGTGGGCCATCTCCTTGTACCCTAACTCCTCCGCCCGGTGTGGGACGGGAGGTGTGGGTGCTGCGATCTCTTTGGGGCGCGGCGTCATAGAACTCGCCGTCTCGGTATGGCGGGCACGAGCCCTCGTGACTCTGGGTGTCTGCTAGCGACTCCTCACGCCTTGCCCTACAGGCCGGGTTGCCTTACGTGGAGGCATAAGCGTCTGAGGAAAGGAATACGTTAGAGGGCGACTATAACACGACTCTAAAGCACGATCTCGGAATGAAGAATGGAAACCAATCCTAAATATCCTATAGCCTCACGATTATTGGTGTGGTGCACAACACGCGATAATCAAAACTCTACTAGATACGATGCGAGCACCTTCAGGATTAAGCGCTCACGATACCACTTTTGTCACGACCCGTTCGGGGCGTGGCGGTGCCTTACCGGCACCCAGTAGTCATACATCGAGTAATCAGCGGAAATATAAAACAAGACATGAAACGATTTATAAAATAAGACACGATTTATGTGAACAAGCGTCGCCTTTCGGCATATAAATATAAACAAGGTTTAGCGATTACATCAAACCTTTGTACAACATGACTACAGACCTCTAAGGAAAAATACAACTATGGCGGGACGGGGGCCATACCTGTATACAAAACTATCTACAAGGGAGATCATACCAAAGAGTAGAGCCTCGGAAGAGATGGAGCTCAGACACCAACGTAGAGATCCTAAGGATGCGGATCTAGCACACCTTGCCCTTACTGCGGCATGAGCGGCCCCGAAGGAGTCGATTACAGTACAGTATGTGAAACTATAAAGCGAAATGAAATCAAAGTATTTAAAACCTTTTCACAAATACAATCGGTTCAATTGCACATAGTGCCACATCCAAACAACAACGATAATAGAAAAGCGCAGTGTCTATTCTAGGCGCGAATGATCGAAGCAAGGCGATCGCCCGTAGTATCATTCTGCGTGCCTAGTCACGGACTTCGCAACCCGCATGGGTCACACACGGACCGCGTGAGGTATTCCTCGCGCCGGGGCAGCCAACCCGGCATCCGCCTAGGCTCCCGCAGCGCATAGCCTCAAAAGACCGCGTAGTCTCAGCGGACCGCGTAGGAATCCCGCGTCGGGCTAAACACCGGAATGATCAATCACGGAGCATACCGCTGCTCGCATAGTCTCACGCGAACCGCGTAGGCGTATAGACCCGCGTCGAGGCAAGCCACCGGTATAACGATCGAGGGTAGGTGATACAATAACGATCTGCGGACTTACGGTTAGCAACGTAAGCCTGAGAATGACCCCCTTACGATATTTCAAGATACTAACGGTAGCATCATAATATGTCTACTTATCACACAAATCTTACTACATATGAAATCAATACAAGGCTTTTATAAACAAACAAGTAAGCAGTTCCTTTTTATCTTTCTTAAGTTGTTATACTTAACTTCCCATAAAGCTAGTATAACTCTTAAGCTTTTGTTTTAAAACCAAATATTTATCTTACATTAAAAATGATCGATATTCTTTTGAAATGCTTCGGTTCTTTGTTATTCGGCTTAAGCGTGAGGCATTCAGTAAGTATTGTCGAGCTTAAGCGTGAGGCATTGCCATAAGTATTATTCGGGCTTAAGTCAAAGACATTGCGTAGTGTGTCAGTTAACACGTATACGTCTGGTACTATATATTGTAAAATATCATGCTTTAGGAAGAATCACATACCTTCTCGCGAAAACCACCGCCAAGTTGAATATGTCGCGCAGAGTCGACCTATAATAGTCACGAGACATCTATCAAGGACTACTCGAAGGTCATTCTAAGCAGAGGGTTCACAATTACGGAAAGTCGGGCGCACTTCCCTACGGTGAGCTATATAAGTCTCTGTGAAAGCGATCATATATAAGCATAGTTTAATTATTCTTCTTTTAAACCCTTCTTTGTGATAACATTCAATTCTATTCTGATATTCTTCTAAGTATTTATACTTATTCTTATACTTCTACAGTAAGTATTCTCTAATTCACAAGAGGTTAGGATTAGTTACCTCGGTAAGCCCAATAATATCCTAGATAAAGTCGCGCTTTGAGCAAGGTTTAGCTCTAAGTTGTATGCATGGTAGCTCAAGAAACCTTAGAAGTTCTTCACAACTTCTACAAAGGACTAAGGGATTTGGGCTAGGGTATTTTGGGCATTATAACAATACTAGAAGACAACTTTTCTACCAAGGGAGGGTAGATTTCGGCTAGGCTAGGGGAGGTAGGCCTCGGCCAAACTCACTCAAAGGGGAGGTGTTGGACGAAGGCTAAGGAGAGGAGAGGATTTTTAGACTTGGAAGATAACTTTGTGGATGAAGAACTCTTCATCTTTAAGGGTATTTATAGGTCAAGAAGTGGCCAACCAATGACCAAGATTAAGACAAGTGCAAGGCAAGTGTAGGGTGAAGATTTACTCACACAAATATCCTACCAACTCCTTGACTTGTGCTGAGGCACAAAAAGCGTGCACTTCCTCTCAATTTCGTCCAATGGGCGATTCAAGTCCATCAATGGGAGGTGCCAAGTGTCGCCCTCCGTTGGTCCAAAAATGTTTAGTCTCTCGGAAAAATACGCAAAAATTAGTAATGGCATAGCGGAATTTTCCTACGAAGTTGTGGAAACGTTTGCGTCGGAAAGCGATTCTTTTAGTGAGTTGTGCACAAAAAAACGTCAAGGCTAACTTTAAAGCCAAACTTTTTATGCGTATTCCCTTACGTACATACTCTGGAAATACGGGTATAACATTCTCCCTCCAGAAACATTCGTCGAATGTTCCTTCTCAAAACGATTATCGATGAAGCTTAAGCAGTTTGTAAGTGCCACACGGCCACAAAATAACACTTAGGCATAAATGATAATGGAAATTTACAAGTAGGAAAGTGAATTACACGGAGGTGTGGGGAATAGGTGAGGATACTTACGCCTCATGTCCTCTCGGCTTCCCGTCATCTCCTCACGAGCTCGTTCGCCCACAGACTTTGTGGAAGCCACGTCCTTGTCATGACGCCTAACGACGATCGACTATCGCTATGGGAATCTCGCCATCGATAACCCCTCGGTCACACTGGACATCGTCAATCGGGTGCACCCTAGATGGATCCCGATACATCTCCTTAGCATAGATCGTGAAAAACGGATGCGCGCCTCCGGATCGGACGGCGGATCCAACTCATAGGCAACCTTGCCTACCTGCGGACAATCTGAAACGGCCCGATGTACCTTGGTGAGTTTCCTTCTTCGAATCTCATCACACCGCCATGGGTGACACCTAGGAAAACCCAATCATGAACCTCGAACTCAAGATCCGACGGCGATGATCTGCATCGACTTACATCGACTCACGGTGTCGATAGCCGCTCTCGGATAAGCTTCACCTTATCCATCACTGCCGCACCAAATCTGGTCCCACTAGCCGCACCTCGCCCACATCGAACCAACTATAGGCGATCTGCACTTCCTCCCATACAAGGCCTCATAAGGCGCCATCGAATCTTTGGGTGGTAGCTATTATTATCACGCAAACTCAACTAGAGGCAAATGATCCTCCCAACTACCCGAAGTCAATAACACGGGCTCATGACATATCCTCGAGTGCGGATAGTGCGCTCTGCTGTCCGTCATGCGTGGATGAAATGCGATACTCGGGCTCACTGCGTCCTAAACCCTCTGGAAGGACCTCGAAGTTAGCCGTAAGCGGGCTCCTGCATGCGATATGATCGAAGTAGGGACTCCATGCGATCGACGATCTCTCGGATGTAAAGTCGGCATAATCCTCGGTAGAAAAAGTCGTCTGACGGGAAGAAAGTGGGCTGATTTAAATCGACCGTCGACGATAACCCATATAGAATCATGTCTCCTCGAGTGCGAGGTAATCACGTGATGAAGTCCATGTTGATTACCTCCACTTCGGTCGGGATCTCAATAAATGCGTAACAAACCACGGGCCTCGGTGCTCTGCCTTCACTGCGACAACATGGGCACTAAGCTACGAACTCTGCAGCGTCCTCTTCAAGCCATCCCACAATACACGGATCTAAGGTCGTGGTACATCTTGGTCGACCGGATGGATGAGTAGCAGCGGTGTGTGCTTCCCCAGAACCTCTGCGAAGTCTGAAACATCCGAACACACATGCGCCCTCAAACCTTAGCACCCGTCAGTGCTACCTCAAAGGACCCTTGCCCTCACGAAGAGTTGTATCACGATATCGAATCAAAGCGGATCCTCGAGCTGTTGCCTCTTCACCTCGCCGGCGATGGAAGACTCGGCAACCTCACGAACTCTAACCCATCTGCTATCGTAATCAATCAAGCGGACACAAGGCTCGCTAAGCGATGCAAATCACGAACCATGTCCCTCCTCTCTGCGCACATCGATAGGCTCCCGTCGACCTACGACTAAGGCATCGCCACAACATTGGCCTTCCCGGGTGGTACAGATATCAACATCGTAATCCTTAAGCAACTCTAACCACCGTCTCATCGTAAGTTCGGCTCCTGCGGATGAAGATATCCGGAGGCTCTTGTGGTGCGTAAAAATATCCACGTGAACCCCATACAAATAGTGCCTCGAGATCTTGGCGTGAATCACGGCCAACTCAAATCATGGGTGGGGTAGTTCCTCTCGTGTTTCTTGGTGTCGGGATGCATATGCTATAACCCTGCCATGCTGCATCAACACATCCCAACCCGATGCGACGCATCACAATACGACATAACCATCTGGACCCTGCGGAAGAGTAAGAAGCGGGCGGTCGTCGGTCTCTCTTCGAAGCTGGAAACCACGCTCACAAGCATCGGTCCATCAAACTTGGCGCCACGAGTCGACCTAGTCAATGGTGCGAAGATAGAAGCAAACTTCTCTGAACGCCGATAATATCTGCAAGGCCCGTAAAGCTGCGAACCTCTGCCGGAGTAGTAGGTCTAGGCCAAGTCTGTTGCCTCGATCTTGGCGTATCCACTCGAATGCCATCGGCCCGACAATATGCCCAAGCATGCCAGAAGTCAACAAAACTCACACTTGGAAAACTTGGCGTCACGGTGCTGGTCGGAGAAGCTGTCGGCCAGATCCTCAAATGCTATGCATGCTCGCTCTGGCGAGAATAAACCAAGATATCATCAATGAACACTATCACAAGCGTGTCCAAAATGGTTTGAACACTCGGTTCATCAAATCCATGAATACTGCCGGAGCATTGGTCAACCAAAGACATGACCACGAACTCATAATGCGTGCAGGTCGGAATGCGATCCTAGGGACATCCACCTCTCGACTACTTTGATGATAGCCCGTAGATCAATCTTGGAGAAACATCTCGCACCACTGCGGTCGAACAAATCATCAATCTTTGGGAAGGGTATCTGTTCTTAATGGTCACCTTGTTCGGTGCGTAATCAACACACATGCGCGGCGTCCGTCCTTCTTCTTCACGAACAATCGCGCTCCCGGGGAGAAACACTAGGCTGATGAAGCCCTTCTCCGGAAATCCTAAGGCGATCCTTGACTCTCTCAACTCGGCGGGTGCCATTACGTATGGCGGAATGGAAATAGGCGAGTGTGCCGCAATATGTCAATACAAAACTCAATCTCTCCTCTCGGGAGGATACCCTGAGGTCATCACGAAACACGTCGGGAACTCGTGACTCTGGCGGCGAAAATCTTGTACCGCGGCTTGATTATCAAACACCCGAGCGAGATGGTAGATATACCCGCCTGCACCATCTTCCTAGCCTTGAGGTAGGAAATAAACCTACCCTCGGCGATCTGGTGCTCCTCCCACTCAACAACCGGCTCGTGAGCGGAACCGTACTAATCTCTCTGCGGTCCACATTGGCGTAGCAAGCTAGCCAATCCATCCCGTGATCACGTCGAAGTCAATCATCTCCAACTCTATCAAGTCGGCTGAGGTCCGACGGTGTAAATGGTCACAGACAAGCTCTATATACCGCCGAGCTACCAGATCACCATCTGGCGTAGCTACCTCGAAAAGTCTATGGACTCGGGCTCTATCCTATCCTACTAGCAACAAGGGAGATATATGGGGCCAGTAGAACCGGATCTATCAAAGCATACACATCAAACCCAGGCCGATAAGGTACGTGGCGACATCGGTGAGGCCTCACGATCTGTCGGTGGACAAAGTATAAATGCGGTTACGAGGACCTCTAGAAGCGGGACCAGCGCCACGACCTCTGCGGCGACCGGCTGGTCCATGTACCTTGCCTCGGGCGAGTAGCTGTCGAGGATGAAGAAGCGGCGCAGACCACAGGCCCAGGCCTACTACAGCGCCGCCCCGGTCGGACAAACTCGCGAAATGACCTGCGGCCACAAGTATAGCGAGCTCGAGTCTGACTCGAGAATGGTATCTACCACAACGGGCTGGGCGGACCTCGAGCTGTTAGCACCCACCTGCTACCGCAAATCCGAAGTCTGGGGCCACGACACGCCCCGGCTCTCTGTTGTCGAAAATGAGGTAGGAGCGCTCTGCTGGCGTGGTGCAAATCTGGACCTGGCGATGCCGCCCACCCGAGGACCACCAAAAGAACCGGCCGTCTTGGCGCTTACCTGCTGATATCGCTCTGCCGTGGTCTCTACGCTCGCCGTATCGGTGCATGAGCACTGCATCGGGTTATGTCCATGCACGGTGAAGGACACACGCACAAGACTTCGGCCATGTAATCATCTAGCCCGGTGACATAGCGATGCACCACATCCTCCATCTACGCTACGGTCACGAGGGACATATCGAGCCAAAGAATCAAACTCGACATTGTACTCCTCATGCGTCCTCACTGTCTCGGACAAGAATCTATCGGCTCGTGCCCTCGCATCTGCGGAGGCAAGTGTGTGAAAAAGCCTCGAAAACTCATCCCATCTGCTGGAGTGCATGCTCTCCCAGGAAAGCTCCATGAATCAAACCAATCGGCGGTATCACGCGGCCGTCTGAACCGAATGTCACGGACTCGATCTACGAAGCCACGATCACCGCGTAATCCTCTGCGGTGACGGATGAACTCCTGCGGATCATCCTCCGGCCTCGACCAGTAAAACTCGGCGGGCTACAACTAAGAAATCCGTAGTCTCAAACTATACGCCTCGGGTGCACTACTGGTGCGGCCGGGTGGGCTGGGCTGCCGCGTCGGCCTCTCCTCGTGTCGGGCCACAACTCTGCCAATAGGTGGGCCATCTCCTTGTACCCTAACTCCTCCGCCCGGTGTGGGGCGGGAGGTGTGGGTGCTGCGATCTCTTTGGGGCGGCGTCATAGAACTCGCCGTCTCGGTATAGGCCCGGGCACGAGCCCTCGTGACTCTGGGTGTCTGCTAGCGACTCCCTCTTGCCTTGCCCATACGGGCGGGTTGCCTTACGTGGAGGCATAAGCATTGCGGAAAGGAATACGTTAGAGGGTCAACCTATAACACGGCTAAAGCACGATCTCGGAATGAAGAATGAAACCAATCCTAAATATCCTATAGCCTCACGATTATTGGTGTGGTGCACGACAATCGATAATCGAACTACTAGATACGGTCTGTAGACACCTTCCGAGATTAAGCGCTCGATACCACTTTTGTCACGACCCATTCGGGGCGTGGCGGTGCCTTCAAGGGCACCCAGTAGTCATACATCAGTGTCGGCGGAAATATAAAACAAGACATGAAACAGTTTATAAAATAAGACCACGGTTTATGTGAACAAGCGTCGCCTTTCGGCATATAAATATAAACAAGGTTTAGCGATTACATCCGACACTGCATGCAACATGACTACAGACCTCTGGAAAAATACAACTATGGCGGGACGGGGCCCATACCTGGCTATACAAAACTATCTACAACGGAGATCATACCAAAGTAGAGCCTCGGAAGAGATGGAGCTCGACACCAACGTAGAGATCCTAAGGATGCGGATCTAGCACTTGCCCTTACTGCGGCATGAGCGCGGCCCGAAGGAGGTCGATTACAACAGTACCAAGTATGTGAAACTATAAAGCGAAATGAAATCAAAGTATTTAAAACCTTTTCACAAATACAATCGGTTCAATTGCACATAGTGCCACATCACAAACAACAACGATAATAGAAAAAGCATAGCAGTCTATTCTAGGCGCGAATGATCGAAGCAAGGCCAATCGCCCATAGTATCATTCTGCGTGCCTAGTCTGACTTCGCGGCCCGCATAGGTCACACGCGGACCGCGTGAGGTATTCCTCGCATCGGGGCAGCCAACCCGGCATCCGCCTGGGCTCCGCGGCCGCGTAGCCTCGAAGGCCGCGTAGTCTCAGCGGACCGCGAGAATCCCGCGTCGGGCTAAACACCGGAATGATCAATCACGGAGTATACCGCTGCTCGCATAGTCTCACAGACCGCATAGGCCGTATAGACCGCATCGAGGCAAGCCACCGGTATAACGATCGAGGGTAGGTGATACAATAACGATCAACGGACTTAGGTTAGCAGCGTAAGCCTGGCAAGAATGACCCCCTTACACAGTATTTCAAGATACTAACCCAGGTAGCATCATAATATGTCTACTTATCACACAAATCTTACTACACTTAGCAATCAATACAAGACTTTTATAAACAAACAAGTAAATTCCTTTTTATCTTTCTTAAGTTGTTATACTTAACTTCCCATAAAGCTAGTATAACTCTTAAGCTTTTGTTTAAAACCAAATATTTATCTTACGTTAAAAATGATTCGATATTCTTTTGAAATGCTTCCATTCTTTGTTATTGAGCTTAAGCGTGAGGCATTCCGTAAGTATTATTCGAGCTTAAGCGTGAGGCATTACCATAAGTATTATTCGGCTTAAGCGTGAGGCATTACCATAAGTATTATTCGGGCTTAAGTCAAAGACATTGCCGTAGTTATTATTCGATTAACACGTATGCGTCACTGGTACTATATATTGTAAAATATCATGCTTTAGGAAGAATCACATACCTTCTCGTGAAAACCACCGAGTTGAATATGTCGCGTGAAGAGTCGACCTATAATAGTCACGACATCTATCAAGGACTACTCTGAAGGTCATTCTAAGCAGAGGGTTCACAATTCTACGGAAAGTGGGCAGCACTTCCCTACCGGTGAGCTATATAAGTCTCTTGTGAAAGCATCCTATATAAGCATAGTTTAATTATTCTTCTTTTAAACTCTTCTTTGTGATATGATTCAATTCTATTGCAATATTCTTCTAAGTATTTATACTTATTCTTATACTTCTACGATGAAGTATTCTCTAATTCACAAGAGGTTAGGATTAGTTACCTCGGTAAGCCCAATAATATCCTAGATAAAGTCGCGCTGAGCAGCGTTTAGCTCTAAGTTATGCGCCCGGTAGCTCGAAACCTTAGAAGTTCTTCACAACTTCTACATAGGACTAAGGGATTTGGGCTTGGGTATTTTGGGCATTGTAAGAATACTAGAAGACAACTTTTCTACCAAGGGAGGGGTAGATTTCGGCTAGGCTAGGGGGTAGGCCTCGGCCAAACTCACTCAAAGGGGGAGATGTTGGACGAAAGGCTAAGGAGAGGAGAGGATTTTTAGACTTGGAAGATAACTTTGTGGATGAAGAACTCTTCATCTTTAAGGAAGTATTTATAGGTCAAGAAGTGGCCAACCAATGGCCAAGATTAAGACAAGTGCAAGGCAAGTGTAGGGTGAAGATTTACTCCACACAAATATCCTACCAACTCCTTGACTTGTGCACAAGGCACAAAAAACGTGCACTTCCTCTCCAATTTCGTCCAATGGACGATTCAAGTCCATCAATGGGAGGGTGCCAAGTGTCGCCCTCCAGTTGGTCCAAAATGTTTCGTCTCTCGGAAAAATCCGCAAAAATTAGTAATGGCATAGCGGAATTTTCCTACGAAAGCTGTGGAAACGTTTCGTCGGAAAACGATTCTTTTAGTGAGTTGTGCACAAAAAAAACGTCCAAGGCTAACTTTAAAGCCAAACTTTTTGTACGTATTCCCTTACGTACATACTCTGGAAATACGGGGTATAACATTTGGCTTGGTAGCCGGCCTCGTTAGAGGAGGAGATTCTGTTGTGGCGGGGAGGTCTTTGCCAAATTTTACGTAGAATGTTCTACGATAAGATCTAGATGTTAATAAGCGCCTTGTGGCCTTATAGGTTGAAATCTTTGCGTGTGGCGCGATCTACTTGGCAAGGAGTAGCCGGCGGCTTGAAGTACTTGGGCGTTTTGCTATTAGTCGATACTGCGTCGCGGTATGTGAACCTCTTCCTATCTCTTCTAGAATGATATGTGTGTAACTATGTAGTGCGGTGAGCGTGCGTGTGTTAAATGTATTTGATTGGTCTAAAACATAAAGTGTTATAACGGCTTTATGGGAAGTTGGTTATAACAGCTTTATGTATGTAAGAAAATACTTGTGGTTTTAAAAAAAAGGTAACTGATTTGAACTATAACTAGTTGGTTATGTGATAATGAAGAACTTGAAGTATTTCAAAAGATTTTTGAATCATTTTGAAAGAAGAGTAATACTTGGTTTTTGGAAACTTAAGAGTTATACTAGCTTTATGGGAAGTTAGGTATAACGACTTAAGAATGTTTACTGATTTCGGAAATCAGAATGTGTATCGACAAACCAACTGCGGCGTTAATAAAAGGAAATGTTTTGTGATTAAAACCGGTAGAAACTTCCATCTGCATAGAAGCTAAGATGAGACAAAATGATATTTCTAGATCATGGTCTTTGTAATAAGATTATTATAAACAAGAATATCCTACTCACATATAAGGCTTATGTTCTCCGGATGGTTTAAAAGAGAATTATATTCTTAAATGAATAAGGCTATGAACTACGAAACCTTTCTAAAATAAGAAACGTGAACATTTGAAATTAGGCAAACTTGGACGTTTGGAAAATAATGTTGTTACTTGATTTTACAAAGAGAAGTGTTTTGCTTTACTTCAAAAGATAATCACTCTATTTTCATATACTACGGGTATCGTGTGACTTTTGTGAAAGTAACGTATCTTTCAAAAGAGTTAATGTATGAAGTACTTTGGGGATAGAAACCGATCTTGTTAATCATATAGTAGAAAGTGCCTTGTGTGTATAACTTGATTGTGTTGGGTTGTGATACTTTCTTGTTTATTTGATGAGTAAACATGCTAGGATGCTACGTGTGTTAGTATTTTGTGATGTTGTGTAAAGGGGTTTCCCCTCGATTGCGCTTAAATAGTTTCACTATCAGCCGTTATGTTGGTATTGTACCACTCACTTTGGATTCGGAGGTTAAGTCGCCTCCGATCAGGGGTAGACTCAGCGGGTCTAGTGACCTATGATTCGAGAATACCTCATGCGGGTCCCGAGGGCTATGCGGGCTACGAGAGTTCGAGTTAGTTTGCGTCCTTTATGGGCATGCGGTCTGCGTGGCCATGCGGATGCGAAGTCGAGCGGATCTTGGGAGTAGCTACCCTCGATGCGGGAATACCTCATGCGGGCCATTGGGGTGGCCTATGCGGGCTGCGGGAAGTTCGGGGCTAGGCGCGCATTAGATCTGCGCGGCGAGTGGCGGCTTTGATCATGTGGATGCAGGCGATTTCATGATACGATTTATGACCTTGTTGATGCGGTGGGTTTTAGTAGTCGGCTATGCCTTCATACTTACCGTCACGATTTTATTATGACAGTGGGACACGGTGTTCATGTGTATCTCTTGGTGCTTTTATATATCATAGATGCGCGGTGGGAAGGTATTCCACGCATGATTGATGTTGTGGGCGTGAGACCCGTATTTATGTATTTGAGTGATGACTTGGCGTGAGTCCACGGCGATATATTTGCTTATTTATTGTGAGCGTAGTTTGGTTATCATACATGTCTCCGCTTTATATAGACTACTATGATTTCATGTCTGATATTTTCGATTCGCATACTAAATTTTTGTTATCGACCTCCTTCGGGGGGCTGCGTTCATGCCGCAGGTAAAGGTACACCAGTCGTTGATCCTCGCTCTTAGGGTCACACTTCAGCGTTTGGGAAAAGCTCCGTTTCTCCGGAGGCTTGTCTTGGTATAGTCCCCTGTTGTTGTAGGTGCTTACATTCAGGGGTATGACGGGGCCCTGTCCCGTCGTTGTTGTCATATCTTTCGTAAGTGCAGTAATCTTGTTGTGGCGGGGTTTGTAAAAAGATTAAAGCGTTCATTTGTAAGAGTTGTTATTTATATATATCTTAGAAAGACAAGTTTTTCTCACATTACTGTTTCGTACCTTATTGGTTTCGTGTATGTGTTTTATGTTCCGCTGATTACTCTGATGATGTATGGCTACTTGGGTGCCCGGGGTAAGGCACGATCGGGCCGAGTTGGTCGTGACAAAAGTGGTATCGAGCGATTAATCCTCGGAAAGCGTCTGCAGAGTATCGGTAAGTCTTGATTATCGGTGTGTTGTGCACCACACCAATAATCGTGAGGCTATAGGATAATTAGGATTGGTTTCTATTCTTCTCACTCACGAGATCGTGCCTTAGAGGCTGTGTTGTAAGTTGGACCCTCTCACGTATTTCTTTCCACTACCGCTATGCCTCGCGTAGGCAAACCGGGCCGAGAGGCGAGAGCCGGAGGCTGCGAGTAGAGTTGAGAGGGATTCTGAGGGCCTGATCCCAATCATCACACAGGGTGGTATTTCATTCGGGGAGTTATGCTATGTCACCAGGCCCAGCGGTGTTATGCAGCGGCGGCGATTCTCTTGCGCCATGATATTTGAACCTTGATTCGCGGCCAGAAACGATGAATGTAGATTGCGAAAGCGACCACTATTACTAGCTATGGATTTGGCTACGGAGAGTATCTACCGATGTCCGCGAGTCTTGAGGACTATCTAAAGAGGTCGTGCGGAGTAATTCTTGATTGGGCTTGAGCATGGCACGTATGCGGGCTTATGCGCGTGGCCAAAGCGTAGAGATCGGCGGGTTAACGAAGGGCGAGAAGAGGCGAGCAGCAAGGTCCTTTGGTAACTTTCGGCGAGTCACCTCACGTGGATTAGATTTGCGCATCCACGGTCTGAGAGAGGTCCTCACGAATTCGGGGCGTTCGGGGTATGCGGGAGTTGGTCGAGCTCGGATCTTCGGTTCACGATATGACAGCGTCATCCGAGAATGTCGTCTTTTTGGTACTTGTTGTACCTCGACCGTCGGTGCGATGTCGAAAGAGTGTCCTTGTAGGAGGACTTAGCCTTCAGGATCGGTGGGTATTTTGTCATCTTCCTTAGCTATGCGCCCTACGGGGCAGGTTTGTTTAGAACGACTAAGGGGAGTGAAGCGATAGATCTGAGCATATCTTTAACCCTCTAGAGTTTTGTTTATGTGATAAGGTGAGTATACCTTAAGTGCTATGTTCTGATAGCAGTGTGTTAGTTGTGATTAGAAATTATGGTGGGTTAACCGAGTAAGATTTTGGGGGTTAGAGAAGGTGTGAGCCTTAGAGTGTTATACGTAGAGACCTTAGAGGTAAGGCCATCTGGAGCGAAGGTGTAGTGTTATGTTTGATCCTTATCGGAGTGCATAGTGCACGTGAGCTATGTATGGGATAGGTCCCTAAGTAGTGTGAAATGAAAGAGGGTAGTTGAACTAAGAAGACCGCTAGGTTTTCGTAACGTGATTTGAGAGATTGTTCCGGATCGGGGAGCTAATGTTTTGCGCATTGCCGGGTCGGGTTGAGGCCATGTTGCGGGTCAACCCGCGGCCTGTTTGGTGGTGGGGTCAGTTTGTGGTGGTCCCGCCGGGTGGTAGGGTCACGAGGGTGTTAGGCCCAAGTTTAGTTAACCAGCGTACGAGTTCATGGATGCGTTCGACCAGTAGTCGGGCCGATGGGGTCAGCCCATCGTGTTTTTCAGTCAGGACCGTTGCTTGGCAGTGATGATATATCAGAAAGGTGATAAAGGCTGCGCAGGGTGCTGCTTTCACCTTATGAGCGAGCAGTGGAGCCAGTTCTGATTGTTTCTTTAGGAAGTTTTACGAGCGGGGTTAGGAACTTCGGTGAGTCTCGTGACGCGTTCGCCCTCGGGCGATGTTTGGATTTGGGGTAGTTGTGAGGATTGTTATCTCTGTTGGGAAGTGTTTTATAGCTACCATTTGGTGTTGGATATCGCCTTGTGGCGCCTTGTAGGGCGGAAGTGTAAGTTCTTGGTCGATTGGTTCGGCGTTGGCAAGGTTCGAATAGTTGGTTCATACGTGTTCAGCGGGATGTGGATAGGGTGAAGCTTATCGAGAAGAGGTTTTTGGTAGCTCGGAGGAATCGTGCGGATAATCGGCGACGACGCTTAGAGTTCAGGTTGACGGTCGGTCTTCTTGAAGGTACCACCCCGGATAGGGTGTAAGAGGAAACTTAGTGTCACGACCCGAACCCGGGCCCGTGACTGGTGCCTTACCCCGGGCACCCTAGTGATACAACATCAGAGAAAATCAGCGGAAATAAAAACATGAACATGAATTAAGAGAAGAGATAAATAAACAGGCCAACCAAAACAGTTGCCTTCATCATATATACATAAATACGAACGATTATCCTTTTTACAAACCACACTTGTGATTACTCTGGACCTCTAAGATTTTACAGCCTATGACGGGACGGGGCCGCCATACCACGAATGTATAAGAATCTCTGCACTCGTGGTAACATACCAAAAGATAAGCCTCGAAGGAGCGGAGCTTCCCAACACGCTGGAATGTGATCCTATAAGCGGGGATCGGCGATCGATGTACCTTTTACTGCGGCGTGAGCGGCCCCGAAGGAGGTCGATCTGGCAAGTACCAAGTATGTGAAAGCGTAAAATCAGTAAATGAAATCATAATAGTCTATAAAGCGGGAGCATGTATGATAACCAAACTACGATTCCAACATAAGAGCGATCATGTCAAGTCGGACTCGCGCCTAAAAGTCATCCCTCATGCGTGGAACTCCTTCCTCACCGCTGCCGCGATCTAGGTACAAATCATGTGATCGTATAACGGTCTCACCCGTCATGGACCCGATATAGAAAAGTGTGGAATACATTCGGTTCATCCCATGAGCCGTAGTCGAAGTGGAATACATTCCCGGATGAACCGGTAGTCAAGTGAAATACATTCCCGGATGAACCGGTCATCAAGTGAAATACATTCCCGGATGAACCGGTAGTCGAGTGAAATACATTCCCGGATGAACCGGTAATCAAGTGAAATACATTCCCGGATGACCCGGTAATCGAGTAGAACCACGATTACTTGCACAACAAGGCTATCACCGCGTAACATGGTCAAGTTTCATAACAACAAGCATAAACAAGTTACACCTGACTCAAGGTATTTTCATTTTATGTCAAAGTCGAATTTTAACCTAAAGTACTACGTCAGTTAAATTCCTTTTAAGATCCATTTCTTTTACAAAGGTCACCCGATACCCGTAGTATAAAATTTGAGTGACTAACATTGTTAAGTAAACCAAAATGCTTTCCTTTGTAAAATCAAGTAACAACCTTATTTTCCAAACGTTCAAGTTTGCCTAATTTCGAATGCTCAAGTTTCTCATTTTAGAAAAAGGTTTCGTAGTTCATAGTTTTAAATCCTTTAAAACATAATTCTCCTTTAAACGTTTTGAGAAACCTATGTCTTATAAGTGAGTAGGTTATTCTTGTTTATAATCAATCTTATTAAGCGACCATGATCTAGGAAATGTCATTTTGTCTCATCTTAGCTTCTATGCGGATGGAAGTTTCTCTGGTTTTAATAATACTAAAATCTGTCCAAAACATTTCCTTTTATTACGCTGCGATGGTTTGTCGATACACATTCGATTTCGAAATCGATAAAACATTTTAAGCCGTTATACCTAACTTCCCATAAAGCTAGTATAACTCTTAAGTTTCAAAACCAAGTATTACTTCTTCTCTCAAAATGATTCATAAATCTTTTGAAATACTTCAAGTTCTTTATTAACACATTGACCGGTTATAGTTCAAATCGGTTACCTCTTAAAAACCACAAGTACTTTCTTACCTACATAAAGTGTTATAACCAACTTCCCATAAAGCGTTATAACACTTTATGTTTCAAATCAATCAAATACATTAAACATATATGCGTCTCCGTACTACATAGTTATACACATATCATGCTAGAAACAGATAGGAAGAGGTTCACATACCTCGCGACGATTATCGACTAATAGCAAAACGCTCCAAGTACCTCAAGCTTCGGCTACACTCTCGATCAGCGGATCACCCCACACGTAGTACTACAACCTATAGAGGCCACAAAGCGCCTATTAATATCTTTAGATCGGCGTAGAATATTCTACAGAAAATTCGGCAGACCTCCCATGCAGCGTAAATCTCCTCTCCATCGAGTGACTACCAAGCCAACCGGGGGTGCTGCGTCTAACGGGCGTGTACAATTCTACTACGGTAATGTTACACAAGTCTATGTCTGATACCCTATGTAATTCTGATTCGATTCTCTTCTTTAAATTCAGCTTAAGTCGCAAGACATTCTGTAAGTATTATTCGAGCTTAAGTCAAAAGACATTTCCGCACAACTAGGTTCAGTTCTATATATAGTATACTTAACTATATACTCCTACAACATGTAATTTCCAATTACAATGAAGGTCAAGAATGTTTACCTCGATAAGCCCAAAATTATCCGAGTTTATATGTCGATCTGAACAACGTTTAGCTCTACTCCGTGCGCTCGACCGCTCCAAACAACCCTTAGAAGTTCTAACCAACGTCTACTCAAATACTTCAACAATCAATGAAGATTTCCTTAGGGTTTCGTTTAGTGAGAGGAAGTATAATGGTATTTTTAGGCTTGTATAATTGTAACCTTTGGAATACTACAAGGTATTTGGGCCAAGGTATTTGGACATTATAACAATACTAGTATAGTATTTATATACCACAACAAGGGGTATTTATACGAGACAAATAGGCTAGGGGTACCCCTCGGCAGGGCACCACAAAGGGGAGGAAGCTCTCGGCAATAGGGCCTCAAGGGGAGGGGTGTGGTGGACGAGAGGGACGGGAGGAGGGAGTGTTTGAGACTTAGGTAGATTGCTCAAGTGAGGATGAAGAAAGTCTTCAACTTAGAGGGTATTTATAGGTCAAGTGAAGGCCACAATGGCAAGATGAAGACAAGTGCATAGCAAGTGTAAGGCCAAGATTTAGCCATGTGCTACCATATCCATTTACACAAAATATCCTACCTAACCCTTGACCAAAAATGCAACACCAAAAGCGTGCAAAGAAAGCTTTTGCCGCCCACCCTTTCGATTAGAGGGTGACAAGTGTCGCCTCTCGTTGGTCCAAAATGTTTCGTCTCTCGGAAAAATCCGCCAAAAATTATAAATGACATAGCGGAATTTTCCCTACGAAAATGGAAAGCGTTTAAAAAAACTCTGTCGGGTGTTGTGTACAAATTTGAAACTAGCCAACTTTTAAGGCTCAAATTATAATCGTCTGCGCTCACGTACATACTCTGGAAATACGGTATAACATTCTCCTCGCCAGAAACATTCGTCGAATGTTCCTTCTAAGCCTCAAAAACAAGCGTGCGCGAGATAGTCTTACTACTATACTTACGAGAACAATCACGCCACACCGCCAAAAAACACTGCGCAAATACTTACATCCAAGTCCACGAGAAACACCTCTAACATCACAAACTTTTGTCACTTTGCGCGAGGTTCTAGTGTCACTCCGCGACCAACCAATGATGCCGGATGCGTCGATTCCTGAGGTCTAAAATATACATCCTTCGCACCTTCTCCCTTTACAAGAAATGATCATATCTATGCTCGCAATACTTGCTCGCCTCTACCCTTACTCGTCGTACTCTTCTCGAACTCTTGAACTCTTCCAGTATACGTACCACACTTCAGTCATCGCTTCAGTTCTCCAAAACTTTGGAGTCACTACCTCAACTTGGTCATCTTACTAACCGCAATCTCCGCCAAGGCCATTCCGGCCTTCATGATCCGCTTCAGTCGAACATAACCACGAACTCATACGACGGTCATCTAAACTTGGGACTAGCACCCTCGTGACCCTACCACCTGGCGGGACCACCCAGAGATGACCCCACCTCATTCCGGGCTACGGGTTGACACGCAACACGTCCTCAACCCGAGCCTCTGTCACGCCGACTCTCTCGTTTCTCGATCCGGAACAACTTTGCTAAATCACATCATGAAAGATACCACTTTCATTTACCCAACCCAGAGACTTATCACACAATACATTCTAGGCATAAAATGCACTCTGACAAGGATCACTCGCAAAAATATTGTACTCAAGACGGCGCTTACATCTAAGGTCTCAGCGTAATATTCTAAGGTTCATCATTTCCTCACCTGAGCTTACCCTTTTTCCCTCAACGGGTTCCTAAATCACATTTTAGCACAAAGCTATCCGAACATAACACTTAACACATTAACATAACATCAAAACATACAAGCCTTTAGAGGTTAAGGATATACACAAGCTACGCTCACTCTGTCGTAAGTACGCCTGCGGTGCATGCTTGTAGAAAGGCGATGAACACGCGCGATCCGGTGAAGTGCGCCAGCTGCGGTACCTCTCTATAAGCACGATCTCTCGTCACATGGCCACGACGGCGCAGTGAAACAAGCACCGATAAAAAACGACATTCCCCGGGATCATGTTTTCCACATCGTGCACACTGAGGACACGAATCGGTGGCTAGCACTCGCGTATACATGAACCGAAGCCACGGAGCTCGACCAGCTCCCGAATACCACGAACGTCCCGAAGACTGTGGAGGACCACTCTGTACTGGCGGAGGTACATAACTAGGCTAACTGCTGGCGGTCGCCTCGAAAAGTTACCAAAGGACCTGCTTGCGCCCTCTTTTCTTGATCTCGGTCCATTCGACCTCTCGTGCCTCGCATCCTAGTGCATGAGCTTGCATGCGGGCAATGTCCATGCGGTGAAGAGCTACACCCGTACAAGCCTCTGCCAGTAATCGTCGGCCGGTGGCGTGGCGGTGTACTCGTCCTCATATCATTCTCTGGCGGGAACATCTGAAGCTAATGAGTCGAACTCACATTGTACTCTAACCGTCGCGATCTGCCTCAGCGTCAAAAATCGCCGGCCGAGCCCTCGCCATCTGTGGAGGCAAGAAATGTGCAAGAAATGCCTCGAGAACTCGTCCCAAGCTGCGGAAGTGCATGCTCTTCCGGGGCGATTCCACGAATCAAACCGATCAGCTGCGGTATCACGCGGTGATGCGAACCAATACCACCGACTGCGCCTCGAGGCTCGATCACTCTCATGATCCATTGTAGGCTGTCGGATAAACTCCGAGGTCATCCTCGGCTCTCGATCCATAGAACAACGGCGGGCTCTGACTCGAGAAAGTCACGTGGCCTCAAACCATGCGCTCGGGGTGAACTACGGGTGCTCTTGGGTGAGGCTGCTGCGTCGGCCTATCCTCATATCGGCCACGACCACGGCGATCGGGCCATCTCCTTGTACCCCATCTCATCTGGTGTGGGGTGGAGGCTCAGTCTTATAGTCTCGGCGACCCTGCTGCGACTCTAAACTCTCTTTGGTCTTTGTGCGTCGCGAAACCGCCGTCGGGCATTGTCTCAGTCTTGGCCAGGGCTGCGCCCTCGTACTCCTCAGTATCTCACTAACAGCTCCTCATTGTCTTGCCCGTACGGGCACAGGTTGCCTACGCGGAGGCATAGCGGTAAAAAGAAAGGGATACGTCGGAGGGACCCAACTTATCACTGCGGCTTCAGGGCACGATCTCGGAATGAGAAGAATGGAAACCAATCCTAAATGTCATATAGCCTCACGATTATAGATGTGGTGCACAACACACCGATAATCAAGACTACTAGACACGGTCTGTAGACACTTTCCGAGGACTAAGCGCTCGATACCACTTTTGTCACGACCGAACCGGGCGTGGTAGTGCCTACCGGGCACCTGGTGATACAACATCGGAGAAAATCAGCGGAAATAAAAACATGAACATGAATTAAGAGAAGAGATAAATAAGCAGGCCAACCACAGCGGTTGCCTTCATCATATATACATAAATACGACGGTTATCCTTTTACAAACCACGCTTGACAATTACTCTGCACCTCTAAGATTTTACAACGGCTATGACGGGGCGGGCTCGCCATACCACGAATGTATAAGAATCTGGACTCGAGGTAACATACCAAAAGATAAGCCTCGAAGGAACGGAGCTTCCCAACACGCGAAATGTGATCTATAAGCGGGGATCGACGATCGATGTACCTTTACTGCGGCATGAGCGCGCCCGAAGGAGGTCGATAACAGTACCAAGTATGTGAAAGCGTAAAATCGTAAATGAAATCATAATAGTCTATAAAGCAGGAGACATGTATGATAACCAAACTACGATTCCACAACATAAGAGCGATCGTATCAAGTCGTGGACTCACGCCACAAAGTCATCCCTCATGCCCGTGGAACTCCTTCCTCACTGCCGGCAGTCTAGGTACAAATCATGTGATACGTATAACAGGTCTCGGCCCATCTCATGGACCCAATATAGAAAAGTGTGGAATACATTCCCGGTTCATCCCATGAACCGGTAGTCGAGTGGAATACATTCCCGGATGAACCGGTAGTCAAGTGAAATACATTCCCGGATGAACCGGTCATCAAGTGAAATACATTCCCGGATGAACCGGTAGTCGAGTGAAATACATTCCCGGATGAACCGGTAATCAAGTGAAATACATTCCGGATGAACCGGTAATCAAGTGAAATACATTCGGATGAGCCGGTAGTCGAGTAGAACCGCGATGCTTGCACAACAAGGCTATCACACGTAACATGGTCAAGTTTCATAACAACAAGCATAAACAAGTTACACACAACTCAAGGTATTTTCATTTTATGTCAAAGTCCGAATTTTAACCCTAAAGTACTACGTCCGTTAAATTCCTTTTAAGATCCATTTCTTTTACAAAGGTCACGATACGTAGTATAAAATTTGAGTGACTAACATTGTTAAGTAAACCAAAATGCTTTCCTTTGTAAAATCAAGTAACAACCTTATTTTCCAAAGGTTCATGTTTGCCTAATTTGTAATGATCAAGTTTCTAATTTTAGTATAGGTTTCGTAGTTCATATTTTTAAATCCTTTAAAACATAATTCTCCATTAAAAGTTTTGAGATACCTATGTCTTATAAGTGAGTAGGTTATTCTTGTTTATAATCAATCTTATTAAGCGACCATGATCTAGGAAATGTCATTTTGTCTCATCTTAGCTTCTATGCGGATGGAAGTTTCTCTTGGTTTTAATAATACTAAAATCTGTCCAAAACATTTCCTTTTATTAACGCGATGGTTTGTCGATACATTCGATTTCGAAATCGATAAAACATTTTAAGCCGTTATACCTAACTTCCCATAAAGCTAGTATAACTCTTAAGTTTCAAAACCAAGTATTACTTCTTCTCTCAAAATGATTCATAAATCTTTTGAAATACTTCAAGTTCTTTATTAACACATAGCCACCGGTTATAGTTCAAATCGATTTACCTCTTAAAAACCACAAGTACTTTCTTACCTACATAAAATGTTATAACCAACTTCCCATAAAGCCGTTATAACACTTTATGTTTCAAATCAATCAAATACATTAAACATATGTCGTCTGCGTACTACATAGTTATACACATATCATGCTAGAACAGATAGGAAGAGGTTCACATACCTCGCGACGATTATCGACTAATAGCAAAAGCGCTCCAAGTACCTCAAACCGTCGGCTACACTCTCGATCAGCGGATCACCCACACGTAGTACTACAACCTATAGAGCCACAAAGGCGCTATTAATATCTTTAGATCGGCGTAGAATATTCTACAGAAAATTGGCACCTCCCCATGGCAGCGTAAATCTCCTCCTCCATCGAGTGGCTACCAAGCCAACCAGGGGGTGCTACGCCTAACGGACGTGTACAATTCTACTACACAAGTAATGTTACACAAGTCTATGTCTGATCTATGTAATTCTGATTCGGTTCTCTTCTTTAAATTGTGCTTAAGTCGCAAGACATTCTGTAAGTATTATTCGAGCTTAAGTCAAAAGACATTGCCGCACAACTAGGTTCAGTTCTATATATAGTATACTTAACTATATACTCACAACATGTAATTTCCAATTACAATGGAAGGTCAAGAATGTTTACCTCGATAAGCCCAAAATTATCAGGAGTTTATATGTCGATCTGAACAACGTTTAGCTCTACTCGTGCGCTCCAACCGCTCCAAACAACCCTTAGAAGTTCTAACCAACGTCTACTCAAATACTTCAACAATCAATGAAGATTTCCTTAGGGTTTCGTTTAGTAGTGAGGAAGTATAATGGTATTTTACGGGCTTGTATAATTGTAACCTTGGGAATACTACAAGGTATTTGGGCCAAGGTATTTGGACATTATAACAATACTAGGAGAGTATTTCTATACCACAACAAGGGGTATTTATACGAGACAACTAGGCTGAGGGTACCCTCGGCAGAGCACCACAGGGGAGGAAGCTCTCGGCAATAGGGCCTCAAGGGGAGGGGGTGTGGTGGGCGAGAGGGCGGAGGAGGAGTGTTTGAGACTTAGGTAGATTGCTCAAGTGAGGATGAAGAAAGTCTTCAACTTAGAGGGGTATTTATAGGTCAAGTGAAGGCCAACCAATGGCCAAGATGAAGACAAGTGCATAGCAAGTGTAAGGCCAAGATTTAGCCATGTGCTACCTTATCCATTTACACAAAATATCCTACCTAACCCTTGACCAAAAATGCAACACCAAAAAGCGTGCAAAGGCGGCTTTTGCGTCCGCCCTTCCAATTAGAGGGTGACAAGTGTCGCCTCTCGTTGATCCAAAATGTTTCGTCTCTCGGAAAAATCCGCAAAATTATAAATGACATAGCGGAATTTTCCCTACGAAGCGTGGAAAGCGTTTCGTCGAAAAACGACTCTAATCGGGTGTTGTGTACAAATTTCGAAACTAGCCAACTTTTAAGGCTCAAATTATAATACGTACGTGCTCACGTACATACTCTGGAAATACGGGGTATAACACTTAGCCCGAGTTACTTTGGGCCTTTTGAGTTCATGTGAGGGATAGGCCAGGTTGCCTATATGTTAGCATTTGCCGTCCGACTTAGGAGGCAGTGCGTCCAGTCTTTCGTGTTATGTTCGAGAAGGAAATCGGAGATCCATCCAGAGTGTTCCCAGTTAATGATGACCACGTTAGAGATAGTAACCCCGAGTTTTGGAAACTGAAGCAGTATCAGAAATGTGGTAAGAGTTCGAGTGTACAAGAAGTGTACGACATCCTCAGGGATCGCATGTAGTCCGGTACCATTTGTTGGGTCGCCGGAGTGACACTAGAACCTCGCGGCAAAGTGACAAAAGTGGTATCGGGAAGAAGCGAGCATGTATGGCGAGCATAGATGTGATCATTTCTTTGGTAAAGAGAAGGTGCGAAGGAAGTATATTTTAGACCCCGGAGGGAGGTTTTTGTGGTGATATTGGAGGTGTTTCCTCGTGGACTTGGATGGAAGTATTTGCGCGGATGTTTCTGTGGCCAGGTGTGGCAGGATTGTTTCGTAAGTATAGTAGTGAAGACTATACTGGCGCATGTTTGTTTTGAGACTTAGAAGGAACATTCGGGACGAATGTTTCTAAGGAGGGGAGAATGTTATACCCCGTATTTCCAGAGTATGTACGTAAGGGCGTACGTAGAAAGTTTGGGCTTTAAAGTAAGGCTTGGCCGATTTTTATTTGTGCACAACCCCCGGTTAGAGTCGTTTATCGACGAAACGTTTTCCACGACTTTCGTAGGAAATTTCGGCTATGTCATTTCTAATTTTTGCGGATTTTTCCGAGAGACGAAACATTTTGGACCAACGAGAGGGCGACACTTGTCACCCTCTCATTGGAGCACGTTGGGCGGTGAAGTTGGACGAATTCCTTGACATTTTTGTCAAGTAGTAGGTAGGATATTTTTGTGGTAGATGGATAAGGTGCACTTGGCATGATCTTGGCCCTACACTTGCACCACACTTGGCTTGATCTTGGCCATTGGTTAGCCATGGCTTGACCTATAAATACCCTCTCCTTTGATGAATGTCTTCATCCCAAAATTGTGCTTAGTCTTGAAATCTCTTCCCTCCTCCTCTATAGTTCGTCCCCTCCCCCTTGTGAGGCTTTTAGCCAGAGTCCCTCCCCCTTGGCGAGTACCCCCTAGTGGGGTAGGCCGAGGGGTATACACCCCCCCTAGCCTAGTTGTTTTCGTATAATACCCCCCTTGTGGTGTTGTCTCGTATAAATACCCTCCTCTTGGTAGAAATAATCTCAAAAGTATTGTTACTATACCCAAATTACCTTAGTCGTATACCTTGTTGTATTCTAAGGTTATACTTATACGAAAAGCCCAGAAATACTATTATACTTCCCTTCAGTCACAAAACCAAAACCCTAAGGAAAATCTCCATAGTTAGTTGGAGTAGTATGTAGAAGTTGGTTAGAACTTCTAAGGGTGGTTTAGAGCGGGTTGGAGCGCATGGAGTTGGAGCTAAACGTTGCCCAGGATCGACTTTATACTTGGATAATTATGGGCTTATCGAGGTAATTATCTTGTCCCCCTATTGTAATTGGAAATTACATGTTGTTAGAATATATAGTTGGAGTATACTATATATAAGCGAGCGTAGTCTGTCGGCAATGTCTTTTGACTTAAGCTTTGAAGAATAGAAGCTGACGTAATTACATAGGGTGTATTTGATGAGACTTGTGTTGTATTCCTGTAGAGTAGTATTGTACACGTCCGGTTTGACGTGTAGAACCCCCCCTGGTTGGCTTGGTAGCCGGCCTCGTTAGAGGATGAGATTCTGTTGTGGCGGGGAGGTCTTTGCCAATTTTACGTAGAATGTTCTACGATAAGATCTAGATGTTAATAAGCGCGTGGCCTTATAGGTTGAATCTTTGCGTGTGGCGCGATCTACTTGGCTTAAGGAGTAGCCAGCGGCGAAGTACTTGGAGCGTTTTGCTATTAGTCGATACTCGTCGCGAGGTATGTGAACCTCTTCCTATCTCTTCTAGAATGATATGTGTGTAACTATGTAGTACGGTAGACGTACATGTGTTAAATGTATTTGATTGGTCTAAAACATAAAGTGTTATAACGGCTTTATGGGAAGTTGGTTATAACAGCTTTATGTATGTAAGAAAATACTTGTGGTTTTAAAAAAAAAGGTAACTGATTTGAACTATAACTAGTTGGTTATGTGATAATGAAGAACTTGAAGTATTTCAAAAGATTTTTGAATCATTTTGAAAGAAGAGTAATACTTGGTTTTTGAAAACTTAAGAGTTATACTAGCTTTATGGGAAGTTAGGTATAACGGCTTAAGAATGTTTTTGTGATTTCAGAAATCAGTATGTGTATCGACAAACCATCTGCGGCGTTAATAAAAGGAAATGTTTTGTGATTAAAACCGGTAGAAACTTCCATCTGCATGAAGCTAAGATGAGACAAAATGATATTTCTAGATCATGGTCTTTGTAATAAGATTATTATAAACAAGAATATCCTACTCACATATAAGGCTTATGTTCCTCAGATGGTTTAAAAGAGAATTATATTCTTAAATGAATAAGGCTATGAACTACGAAACCTTTCTAAAATAAGAAACGTGAACATTTGAAATTAGGCAAACTTGGACGTTTGGAAAATAATGTTGTTACTTGATTTTACAAAGAGAAGTGTTTTGCTTTACTTCAAAAGATAATCACTCTATTTTCATATACTACGGGTATCGTGTGACTTTTGTGAAAGTAACGTATCTTTCAAAAGAGTTAATGTATGAAGTACTTTGGGGATAGAAACCCGATCTTGTTAATCATATAGTAGAAAGTGCCTTGTGTGTATAACTTGATTGTGTTGGGTTGTGATACTTTCTTGTTTATTTGATGAGTAAACATGCTAGGATGCTACGTGTGTTAGTATTTTGTGATGTTGTGTAAAGGGGTTTCCCCTCGATTGCGCTTAAATAGTTTCACTATCAGCCGTTATGTTGGTATTGTACCACTCACTTTATTCGGAGGTTAAGGCGCCTCCGTCTGCGGGTAGACTCAGGCGGGTCTAGTGACCTATGATTCGAGAATACCTCATGCGGGTCCCAGGGGCCTATGCGGAGCTACGAGAGTTCCAGGTTAGTTTGCGTCCTTTATGGGCATGCGGTCTACGTGGCCATGCGGACTGCGAAGTCCAGGCGGATGCCGGGGAGTAGCTACCCTCGATGCGGGGAATACCTCATGCGGGCCATTGGGGTGGCCTATGCGGAGCTGCGGGAAGTTCGTGGCTAGGCAGACATTAGATCTGCGAGGCGAGTGGCAGCTTTGATCATGTGTGATGCAGACAGATTTCATGATCTGATTTATGACCTTGTTGGTACGGTGGGTTTTAGTAGTCGGCTATGCCTTCATACTTACCGTCACGATTTTATTATGACACAGTGGGACACGTGTTCATGTGTATCTCTTGGTGCTTTTATATATCATAGACTGCCGGCAGTGAGGAAGGTATTCCACGGGCATAATTGATGTTGTGGGCGTGAGACCCATATTTATGTATTTGAGTGATGACTTGAGGGCGTGAGTCCCTGACTTGATATATTTGCTTATTTATTGTGAAGCGTAGTTTGGTTATCATACATGTCTCCTGCTTTATATAGACTACTATGATTTCATGTACAGTATTTTCAGTTTCGCATACTAAATTTTTGTTATCGACCTCCTTCTGGGCTACGTTCATGCCGCAGGTAAAGGTACACCAGTCGTTAATCCTCGCTCTTAGGGTCACACTTCAGCGTTTGGGAAAAGCTCCGTTTCTCCGGAGGCTTGTCTTGGTATAGTCCCCTGTTGTTGTAGGTGCTTACATTCAGGGGTATGACGGGGCCCTGTCCCGTCGTTGTTGTCATATCTTTCGTAGAGTGCATGAATCTTGTTGTGGCGGGGTTTGTAAAAAGGATTAAACTGTTCATTTGTAAGAGTTGTTATTTATATATATGCCGAAAGGCAAGTTTTTCTCACATTACTGTTTCGTACCTTATTGGTTTCGTGTATGTGTTTTATGTTCCGCTGATTACTCTGATGATGTATGGCTACTTGGGTGCCCGGGGTAAGGCACCAGTCACGGGCCCAGGTTCGGGTCGTGACACAAAAGACGTCAAGTAAAACCATGTTCAGTTAACACACGTACGTCTACCGTACTATATATATACTTTAAAATATCATGCTCAAGGGTATAGGAAGAATCACATACCTTCTCGGCGAAATCCACCTGCCAAGTCGAATATGTCGCGCGCAGAGTATCAACCTATAATAGTCAAATACGTCTATCAACGTCTAGACTATTTTGTATAAAGTTCTAAGCAGAGGGTTCTCTATTCTACGGAAAATTGGGCGACTTCCCTGCAGTCAAGCTACCCAAGTCTCATCAAATCTGGTCTATGTAAATGCAGTTTAATTCTTCTTCATTATACCCTTCTACTGTGATTACGCTTCAATTCTATTCTTTAATATCCTTCTATATCTTATACTCAAGTCTTAACTATTCTTATATGTAATATCCAATTACAATAGAAGGACAAGAGTATTTACCTCGATAAGCCCAAAATTATCCAAGTTAAATGTCGATCTGAGCAAGGTTTAGCTCCTAATTTGCACGCCCGATAGCTCCAAGAAACCCTTAGAAGTTTCTAACAACTTCTACTTAAATACTAAAAGGGATTTGGGGCTCGGGTATTTTGGAATAGTAACTATACTTGGAAGACAACTTTCTACAGTGGGTGCTCGTGAAAGCCACTAGGCTAGAGGGGAGAGGGTGTTTCGGCTAGGGCTTCAAGAGGGGAGAAGGCTTTGGACGAGAGAGCAACTAAGGGGGAGGGAGTTTTTAAGACTTGGCAAGTTGATTTGTGGATGAAGAATTCATCAACTCAAGGGGGTATTTATAGGGCTTTCAAGGGCCAAGATGAAGCCAAGTGGTAGGCAAGTGTAAGGTGGAGATTTGCACAAGTGCACCCTAGCCCTACTCCTCAAATCACTCAACAAACATTGACCCAAGTTTTAGGCCCCAAAACCATGCCAATCGTCCTAGGCATTTGCCCCATTTGCCGTCCACTTGAGGGTGACAAGTGTCACCCTCTCGTTGGTCCAAAATGTTTCATCTCTCGGAAAAATCCGCAAAAATTATAAATGACATAGCTGTAATTTTCCCTACGCAAGTTTTGGAAAACGTTTCGTCGGAAAACCATTCGTTTCGTGAGTTGTGCCCAAATTTCGCCCATAGTGCCTTTCTTAAGGCTAAACGTTTGTACGTACGCCCTTACGTACATACTCTGGAAATACGGGGTATAACAATAACAACCATATTTACTCCATACGTATCGCATCCATACCATTCTCTTAATCATACCACGTAGCTTAATCTATTAACATAGTCTTCCATTAAGTCCCTTAATTATAACTTCTTAAGGGTCCATTTCCTTCTCAGACAGCTCATCATCACCTAATTATCTCAAATTAGCACGTAAAACCTTACTGAGAGTCCATTAATTGTTCCTACCTTCCCGGTATTTATTTAGTCCTTACCAAATCCTGGTAACCTAAAACCATTCTAGGAAACACGCGTCCGAACCTCATACATAAATCCGTATAGCTGTATGTCACAATACCAACTATACTACAAACATTACCAACCTGGATACGCAATCCACATAATCTTTCCTGGGTCACTGCTGCCTTTCTCGTAGCTGCAAACAACATAACTTGTTAGGGAGAGACGACCCTAACCACACAACTCTATCGCACGATCTTAGAGTGAGAAGAATGGAAACCAATCCTAAATGTCCTGCAGCTTCCTGATTATAGATGTGGTGCACAACACATCGATAATCAAGACTCTACTAGACACGGTCTGTAGACACTTTTCGAGGACTAACGGCTTTGATACCACTTTTGTCACGAACCGACCCCGGGCCCGCGACTGGTGCCCTACCTGGACACCCCTTACAGGTATACATCAGAGAATAGCAGCGGAACATACACAACTCATAAAAACACTTAGACATAATACATCAACAGGCTAGCCGATAAGGCCACCTTCCGTAAAACATACATAACAAAAGAAACATCAATTACAATTCTTTCTTTACAGCCCAAACCACTAGAAATGACTACAGACCTCTAAGAATAACAACTGTGGCGGGACAGGGCCCCGCCATACCCCTGAATGTACAACAACCGACAATACCAGGGATAAGCCTCCGGAGTAATGGAGCTTCTCAACATCTGAACAGTGATTCTAAGAATGAGGATCAGCAACCTGTATACTCAACCTGCAGCATGAGCGGCCCCGAAGGAGTCGATCTGACATGTACCAAATATGTGGCCCAGAAAATCGTAGTGAAATCATAAGTCTAAAATAAAGCTGGTGACATGTATGATAACTCAAATAACAGTACACTGTGCCTTACTAACAATGAGAGTAAACAAGAGTATACTTTACTGCATAAAAATAGGAGGCTCATGATCAAAGTAAGGCCACCCGCCCGTAGGTCATTAAGCAATCCTACTCCTGGGACTATTTCACCCGCATAGGTCCTGTGGACCCGCAATGAGGTAACTTCCTCGCATAGGCTGTATCCCCCCGCATAGGTCGTGTGGACCCGCATGAGGTATTCCTCGCATAGGACTATTTCACCCACACAGGACTATTTCACCCGCTTGGGCCCGGTGGGCCCGCAATGAGTACAAACGCCGCACTCTCATCATGGGTAGCAAATCCATGGAATTAGTAGTAACCCGGGGCTTTACCCCGTAAGAATAACATAAACTAGCACAACCGGCTATCATACATAACATAAGCACTACCGACTTATCATACATAACATAAGCGCTACTGGCTTATCCTAACATAACATAAGCGCTACTGGCTTATCATACATAACATAAGCAAGTTAAGAAATCCCCCTAACTTCTTATTAGTCTTATTCATATACACTCCCATTTTAGTTTACTTAAGGCACTAACATGTCATTATAACAATCCGGGAATTTAACCCAAAGTACTACATAATTCTACTCTTTTAAAATGACTCTTTTTCATATAAAACTTCCAAGATACTAATAACCGTAGTATCAAGTCACATCTATTTTTCAATACAAGTCACAATACCTTTTAGAAATACATTTATGCTTCTAAATCAAGTGACTTCTTTCTTTTAAAAACCTTAAGCAATTGATGCCTTCAAATCGATTTGTCTTTCATTATTTCAAGTCATTTATCATACTTACATTACTTAGAGTAACCCACTCTTTTTAACTTTCCATAAAGCTATTATAACCAACTTCCCATAAAGCCGTTATACTAGCTTTATGCCTTAGATACTTACATTCTTCTTTATAACTATGAGACTTAAATTTTCCAACAAAACAAGTATCGAAAATACTTTCAAAATACTCAAAGTCTCTTTTTAGAAACCAAGATATCCTTAATATTTTTAAACAAGTGAGTTAATTCCCTAACTCAACCAACTTGGACATTCTTAAAATAAGCCAAGGATATCAAATGGACTAGATTGTCAAAATCTTGTACGTCTACCGTACTATACATTTACAACTTATTCATGCTCAAGAGATAAGAAAGTTCCACATACCTCTTCGGTTCAATCCACTTGCCAAGTCGAATACGTCGTATGTAGTATGTCAACCTATAATGACCATAATACGTCTATTAACTTCTTACCTCAAACGTAGAATATTCTAAGTGCAAAGTCACTAAATTCTACGGAAAATCGGACAACACTTCCTTTGTTTCTACATACTTTGCCACCTTTTTCAAGGCCAAATTTCAATAACCAAACACGCCACATTTAAGGCTCAACAATGTAGTTAACAATAGGGGATTACACACCTACAAGACGTGTAAAAATCCGCCCCACAATTTAATATCAAACTAGACCAATCATACAAAGTCATTCTCGACAATTTGAGGCATAACAACACAAAGTCTTCTTTCCAATTCCTTTTCAAACCAAGTTGTTTAGTACAACATGTTATAAAGCCGCAATAGATTATAACAACTATAATCTTCAAGTAGGTAACATGCGACGATTCTAATTATCGACCAAAATTGTATTTCAATTTCAAATGGCTCAACATATCAATTCGGATTTTAGGATTCCAATATCCATAACACTTATCAACATTTAATACATATACTTCATGCTAGTCAAAATGTAAGGCTACAACAATATGTAATCTTATACACTTAAGAGAACAAGATTGTTACCTTAACGAGCCTTAATCCACTTCAAGATCCGAAGTCGCTCCCTAGCAACTTAGAGCCTCTCCTTGACACTCCAATCCGCCACTTGAAGCCCTTTAGAAGATCACAAACAACTTTCCTTCAATTCCAAATCCAAACCTAGGAAAGTGACTAGGTTTTCACCTTGCGACTAATGCGAAAATGCCATTTTTCTGGGATCTTTCTATTGAGATACCCTTACAATACCCTTAGGAACCTTGGTTTAAAGTGTGGAGCTTATTGGACAACAAACGAAAAATCTTGTCTTGCCAAGACCCTCAAACCCGAGAGCTCTCTTTGAGTGTCTTCAAATTTTCTTGAAAATTTAGCTAAGTGTAGAACTTGTCTTTCTACTAGTACATATATATAACACTATGGAGGGTTAAGATTAGAACAAATGGGTGTCCTAGATGAGTTTCACAAGGATTCTAGCCAAGTGGCCTTGACTAAGTCAACAATATCAAGCTCTAGCTTTAGCAAGACTTGGTCATCTTCACTTATGGTCAAATGACCATTTTATCCATGCCAATTTCATCCAAGACCATTAAGGGGGGTGACACGTGTCTCCCTCCCGTTCGTCGCAATATTTCATTTTCAGACAATTCCATAATTCCGATAATTTTTTACTCGTCTCAAATATTAACCTTTTCGAGTTCTTACGTACGTTCTTATAAACATATCCTGGAATTTCGGGGTGTAACAGTTACGTATGATATGCCGGTAGTGCTTATGTTATGTATGATAAGCCGGTAGTGCTTATGTTATGTATGATAAGCCGGTAGTGCTTATGTTATGTATGATAGTCGGTTGTGCTAGTTTATGTCATTCTTACGGGGTAAAGCCCCGGGTTACTACTAATTCCATGGATTTGCTACCCATGATGCGAGTGCGGCGTTTGTACTCATTCTGGGCCCATCGCCTGCGAGTGAAATAGTCTTGTATGGGTGAAATAGTCCTATGCGAGGAATACCTCATGCGGGTCCATACGACCTATGCGGGCAGATTCAGCCTATGCGAGGAAGTTACCTCATGCGGGTCCATACGACCTTTGCGGGTGAAATAGTCCCAGGAGTAGGATTGCTTAATGATACTACGGGAGAGTGGCCCTACTTTGATCATGAGCCTCCTATTTTTATGCAGTAAAGTATACTCTTGTTTACTCTCATCGTTAGTAAGGCACGATAATCGTTAATTGAGTTATCATACATGTCTCGGCTTTATTTTAGACTTATGATTCATTACGCATTTCGCTTCACATTTTGGTATTTGTATGCCGACCTCCTTCGGGGTTGCGTCATCCGCAAAGTAGAGTATGCAGCATCGATCCTCACTCTTAGGATCACTGTTCAGCTGTTGGAAAGCTCCATTTGTTACACCCCGTAGTTCCAGGGTATGTATGTGAAGACGTACGTACGAGAATACGACAGTAATTTTGGAAAGAAAGAAAGATGTGATTTTTCGACGGAAAAGTTTCCGGATTTTGTGAAGGAAAAAGGTTCGCTAATGGGAATTGGATTCCCAGATTTGGTACTCGGACTTTTTGGATTAATTAAGAATTATGGAATTATTTATCCGGAATTGGTCACGTGGGGCCCACGGGAGGAATTTACGGTTTGTGGGGCCCACTTTATTTTTTTACGGATATTTTCGGAAGGTGAAATATTTTGGACCAATAGGAGGGTGACATGTGTCACCCCTAGGTGGCAAGGTTGGACGAATGGATGGACATTGTTTGGCACGTTTTTTGCATTTAAAAGACTTAAAACATTTGGTCAAAAGTCTTGCAAGATATTTGTGTAGTAGATAGATAAGTGGGATCCACACACACATGGCTCAATCTAGACCACACACTTGCTTCAATCCTAGCCCTTGAATGTCCTATAAATACCCCCTTAGTTGAAGACTTCTTCATCCACACTTAGAGATTTCCAAGCTTGAAATACTCCTTCCCCTTGTTGTTGTTCTCGTCCTTGAGCCTCTCCCTTAGCCAAAAGTTTTCCAAAAATCCTTAAACTTATAAGTGTTCTTCCTTAGGGTGTTAGGAAGATTGTGTACCAAGAGTTGGAAAAGATTTCACACCCCTAGCCTAAATACACCCCCTTGGCCTAAGTGTTCTTCACTTTTTGGAGTTGAAGTGTTAAGAGAAGTTGTTTAGAAACTTCTAAGGGTTTCTTGGAGCGGGTTGGAGCGTAAGGAATTGGAGCTAAACATTGCTCAGGATCGACATATAATCTTGGATAATTTTGGGCTTGTCGAGGTAATTATCTTTGTCCCCCTATTGTAATTGGAAATTGCATGTTGTAGTAGTTAATAATTGAGTATAAGATATATTGGAAGTATTATTATAAAGAATTGAACTGTAATTACATAGGACTGTATTTACAGTAGACTTGTAGTATTCCTGTGAAGTAGAATTGAACACGTCCGGTTAGACGTGTAATCCCCTGGGAGTTGTTGGCCTGGTAGCGGGCCTTGATAGGGGAGGAGATTTATGTGATAGCGGGGAGGTCTTTGCGAATTTTCCGTAGAAATATTCTACGAAGAGAACTAGAAGTTAATAGGCATTTTATGGCCATTATAGGTGGAAGTACTACGAGTAGCTTATTCTACTTGAAGGGTGGAAAAGGCTAGCAAGGTTGTAGTACTTGGAGCATTTTGCTAATTGTCGATAATCGTCGCGAGGTATGTGAACCTCTTCCTATCTTTTCTAGCATGATATGTTGTGAACTATGTAATACGAGACGCGTACGTGTTAAATGAATTTGGTTGGTTTAAAACATAAAGTGTTATAACGGCTTTATGGGAAGTTGGTTATAACAACTTTATGTGGGCAAAGAAATGGTTTGTGGTTTTTAAAAGATAAAAGACTGGATGTGAATTAATAAGGACTTGGGTTGTATTAAAAAGTTGTGAAACCGTTTTAATGAGAAATGGGTAATTGGGTTTTAAAAGGAATAATGTTATATTGATTTCGGAAATGAGAACAAGTATCGAAAAAACCACTGCAGCGTTAATAAAGGAAAATGTATTGACTAATTAATTATTATTAAAACCAGTAGAAACCTCCATCTGCATAGAAGCTAAGATAAGACAAAATTGTATTACATTTTCTAGATCATGGTTGCTTTAATAAGATTGTTATAAACAAGAATAACCTACTCACACATAAGGCATATGTTACTCAAATTGTTTTAAAAGAGAATTATGTTATTAAGTGATTAAGACTATGAACTACGAAACCTTTCGAAAATAAGAGACTTGAGTATTTGAAATTAGGCAAACTTGAACTTTTGGAAAAGAAGGTTGTTACTTGTCTTTAAAAAGGGGAAACTATTTTGGTTTACTTAAGATAATAGTTACTCTGTTTTGGATACTACGAGTGTTGGTATCAGGTGACTTCTTGTGAAAGAATGGATATTTGTAAGGGAATTGAAGTATGGTAATTTGCTTGTGCTTGCTTGTGATAGCCTTGTTGTGTGAAAAGTTGTATTCCTATGCTACCGCGTCTCTCGATGGAGGGCCGGTATATTGTTATTGTTGTTACATGGACATGTCTGCACCGATGAAGAATTCCGGGGGCATGCGGCGGGTTAATCACCCGATATATTGTTATTGTTGTTACATGGACATGTCTGCACCGATGAAGAATTCCGGGGGCATGCGGCCATGCGGCGGGTTAATCACCCGATATATTGTTATTGTTGTTACATGGACATGTCTGCACCGATGCAGAATTCCGGGGGCATGTGGCCATGCGGCAGGGTTGATTACCCGATATATTGTTATTGTTGTTACATGGACATGTCTGCACCGATGCAGAATTCCGGGGGCATGTGGCCATGCGGCAGGGTTGATTACCCGATATATTGTTATTGTTGTTACATGGACATATCTGCACCGTCTGCACTCGGGGCATGTGGCTACGCGGCAGGTTGATTACCCGATATATTGTTATTGTTGTTACATGGACATGTCTGCACCGATGCAGAATTCCGGGGGCATGTGGCCACGCGCAGGTTGATTACCAGATATCTGTTATTGCATCTGGACATGTCTACAGATGGAGAATTCGGGCGTGTGGCCGTGATGCGGGCATGATTGATTTTGTGGGCGTGAGACCCTTGGTTATATTTTAGTGATGACTTTGAGGCGTGAGTCCTCGCTTGACATGACTGCTTTTATATCGTGAACTGTAGTTTGGTTGTCATACATGTCTCCTGTTTTATTTAGACTGTTATGAGTTCGTTTACAGTATTTTTAGTTTCACATACTTGGTACATGTCTTGACCTCCTTCGGCTGCGTTCATGCCGCAGTAGAGTACACGCGATTGTTGATCCTCGCCATAGGATCACGATTCAGCGTTTTGGGAAGCTCCATTTCTCCGGAGGCTTATCTTTGGTATAGTCCCCTGTCGTTGTAGGTACTTACATTCAGGGGTATGGCGGGGCCCTGTCCCGTCAATGTTGTTATAACACTCTTAGAG
Source organism: Przewalskia tangutica (assembly GCA_029844215.1). Lineage (NCBI taxonomy): Eukaryota > Viridiplantae > Streptophyta > Magnoliopsida > Solanales > Solanaceae > Przewalskia > Przewalskia tangutica. The sequence goes on from CM056719.1 coordinate 59,229,185, forward strand.
GCGTCAGAATGTTGTGGGCGGTGGTTGTAAGGTTGTATGTCACGACCGAACCGGCCCGTGGATCGTGCCTTACCCCGGGCACCCAAGTAGACATACATCAGAGTAATCAACGTAACATAAAACAAGACATGGAATATCAAGAAGTGTAAAACAGTAATCTGAGAAAAAACTTGCCCTTCGGCATATATATAAATCAACTTAAAACCGAACAGTTACATCCCATTACAACTCGCCACAACGATTACTACGGACCTCTAAGAATGATATGACAACAATGGCGGGACAGGGCCCCGCCATACCCCTGAATGTAAATACCTACAACGACATGGGACTATACCACTGATAAGCCTCCGGAGAAACGGAGCTTCCCAAAACGCTGAACTGCGATCCTAAGAGCGAGGATCAGCACTAGTGTACCTCTACCTGCGGCATGAACGCGGCCCAGGCGAGGTCGACAACAGTACCAAGTATGTGAAATCGAAAATACTGTAAATGAAATCATAGTAGTCTATATAAAACAGGAGACATGTATGATAACCAAACTACAGTTCACAATAAATAAGCAGTCATGTCAAGTCAGGGACTCACGCCCTCAAAGTCGTCACTCAAATATCACTATGGGTCTCACGCCCATAACATCAATCATGCCCGTGGAATACCTTCCTCACTGCCGGCAGTCTATGATATCAAAGCACCAAGGAATACACATGAACACCAGTCCCACGTGTCATAATAAAACCGCACGGTAAGTGCGAAGGCATAGCCGACTACTAACACCTACAAGACTAACAAGGTCATAAATCAGATCATGAGATCTGTCTGCACCGCCACATGATCAAAGCCGCCACTCGTCGCAGATCTAATGTGCGCGTCTAGCCTCAGAACTTCCCGCAGACTCCGCATAGGCCACTCCAATGGCCCGCATGAGGTATTCCCGCATCGAGGTAGCTACTCCCGCATCGCCTGGACTCGCATCCGCGTGGCCACATGACCGCGCATGACCACAAAGGCCGCACACTAACACGAAACTCGTAGCTCGCGATAGTCCCCGACCCGCATGAGGTATTCTCGAATCATGGTCCTGCATCACCGAGATATACCCCGTCGGAGGGCTTAACCCCCGGGATCATGTCAAGGTGAGTGGTACAATACCAACATAACGGCTGATCGTTAAACAACATAAGCGCGATCGAGGGAAACCCCTTTAAACAAACATCACAAGATACTAACACACGTAGCATCCTAACATGTTTACTTATCAAACCAACAAGAAAGTATTACAAGGCTATCACAAACCAACACAATCAAGTTTATTCACACAAGGTACTTTCTACTTTATGTTAAACAAGTTCGGGTTTTTATCCCCAAAGTACTTCATACATTAACTCTTTTAAAATATTCGATTCTTTCACAAAAGTCACACAATACCCGTAGTATAAAAATAGAGTGACTATCTTTTTAAGTAAACCCAAACACTTCCTTTTGTAAAATCAAGTAACCACATTATTTTCCAAACGTTCAAGTTTGCCTAATTTCAAATGCTCAAGTTTCTCATTTTCGAAAGGTTTCGTAGTTCATAGTTTTAATCACTTAATGATATAATTCTCTTTAAAACCATTTGAGAAACATATGCCTTATATGTGAGTAGGCTATTCTTGTTTATAACAATCTTATAACAGCAGCCATGATCTAGGAAATGAAATATCATTTTGTCTCATCTTAGCTTCTATGCAGATGGAGGTTTCTACTGGTTTTAATAATACTTTAATAGTCAATACATTTCCCCTTTATTAGCGCTGCTGTGGTTTGTTCGATACTTATTCTGATTTCCGAAATCAGTAAAACATTATTCCTTTTTTTTAAAAAACCCAAGTACTCATTACTCATGAATGAGGTTTCACACTTTTTAACAAAATTCAATTAAGTCAAGTCTCTTATCTTTTAAGATCAAGTCTCTTAAATCAATAAATCATTCTTTTTATCTCTCTTAAGCCGTTATACCTAACTTCCCATAAAGCTAGTATAACTCTTAAGCTTTTAAAACCAAGTATTACTCTTACATAAAAATGATTCAAAGATTCTTTTGAAATACTTCAAGATTATTCAGGCTTAAGTCAAAAGACATTGCCGTAATTATTATTCAGGCTTAAGTCAAAAGACATTGCCGTAATTATTATTCAGGCTTAAGTCAAAAGACATTGCCGTAATTATTATTCAGTTAACACACGTACGTCTACCGTACTATATATATTTTAAAATATCATGCTCAAAGGATATAGGAAGAATCACATACCTCGCGACGATTATCGACTATTAGCAAATAGCTCCAAAGTACTGTAGTCCGGCTAGCCTTTTCCACCCTCCGAGTAGAATACGCTACTCGCAGTACTTCAACCTATAACGGTTATACAAGTCTATCAAAGTCTAGACTACTCGGTAGAATAAATCTAGATACAAGATTCTACGGAAAATTGGGCAGCACTTCCCTACCCGACAAACTTCACAAGTCTACTGTAAATACAGTCCTATGCAAGTACAGTTCAATTCCCCTTCTTATATACCTTCCTTGTATATAACTTATACTTAATTCTTATACGTCAATATTATGTAAACTTAATTACAATAGGGAGACAAGATATTTACCTCGATAAGCCCATAATTATCCAAGTTTAAATGTCGATCCTGAGCAACGTTTAGCTCCTACTCTGGGCGCTCCAACCCGCTCCAAACAACCCTTAGAAGTTCTACGCAACTTCTTCTTAATAATTCAACCGGCTATGAAGATTTTTCCTTAGGGTTTCGGTTTGAGACTAATAGGACAAAAGGTAGTATTTCCGGGCTCTACGTATAGAGATAACTTTTGGAATACCACAAGGTATAAGGCTAAGGTATTTTGGTATAGTAACGATACTTGGAGAGTATTTTCTACCAAGAGGGGGGGTATTTTCACGAGAACAACACCACAAGGAGGATACTTTCGCCATGGAGGGCTCTCGGCCAAGGGGCCTCACAAAGGGGGAGGCTAGGACGAGAACTTCACTACAAGGGAGGGAGGATTTCAAGACTTAGAATTTTTTTAGGATGAAGAAGTCTTCAAAGGGGGGGGGGGGGGTATTTATAGGGAAACCAATGACCATGATCAAGCCAAGTGGGGGGCAAGTGGAGGGCCAAGATTTGCCCAAGTGCCCCCTAACCCTACTCCACAAATCCCTCACAAACAAAGACCCATGTTTTAAGCCTCAAAACAACGCCAAGGACGTGCACCTTTCGGCCACCACAACCGTCCACCATGAGGGTGACAAGTGTCGCCCTCTCGTTGGTCCAAAATATTTCGTCTCTCGGAAAAATCCGCAAAAATTATAAATGACATAGCCGTATTTTTCCCCTCGCAAGCTTTGTAAAATGTTTCGTCGAAAAACGATTCTTTTCGGTAGTTGTGAACAAAATTTTCGGTCCTATGCCTAACTTAAGGCTCAAACTTTGACGCACGCCCCACGCATATACTGGAAACACGGTATAACATTGTAATCGCTCAATTTCAGATATATGCGAAGGCAACCATTTGGTTGTCTGTTTTATTATCATAACTCTTGTTTCATGTTTAAGTTTTATTTCACTGATGTTCTCTCGATGTTGTATCACTAGGGTGCCCGGTAAGGCACGATCACGCCCGGTCGGGTCGTGACAAAAGTGGTATCGAGCGCTTAGTCCTCTGAAAGTGTCTGCATCGTGTGTTCAGTAGTCTTGATTATCGGTGTGTTGTGCACCACATCTATAATCAGGAGGCTGCAGGACATTTAGGATTGGTTTCCATTCTTTTCACTCTAAGATCGTGCCTTAGAGCTATGTTATAAGTTGGACTCGTCTGACGTATTTCGTTTTTACCAGTTATGCCTCCACGCAAGGCAATCAGGGCCCAGAAGGGCAGGGCAGCAGAGGGAGCTGCGAGTAGAGCAGCAGTGGCTACTGAGACCACGATACCTGAGCCTCCAGTCCCACAACCTGGAGCAGAGGAGATGGGTTACAAGGAGATGGCCCAGTTATTGGCCAGGATTGTGGCCAGACATGAGGATAGGCTGGACGCAGCAGTTCCAGTAGCACCCGTGGTTCACCCGAGATCGAATAGTTTGAGGCTACGGGATTTTCTGAGTTGCAGCCCGCCAGAGTTCTACGGGTCGAGGCCTGAGGATGATCCGCAGGAGTTCATCCGACAGTTACAGCGGATCATGAGAGTGATCAAGGCTTCGGAGACCGAGTCGGTGGTCTTAGGTTCGCATCGGCTGCGTGATACCGCGATGGGTTTTGATTCGTGGGAGCCGCCCGGGAGAGCATGCACTTCCAGCAGATGGACGAGTTCTCGAGGCATTCTCACTCACTTCTTGCCTCCGCAGATGAGAGGGCACGGGCCGCATTTATGATCTTTGAGACAGAGGCGCATCGGGAGTACAATGTGGAGTTTGACAAACTAGCTCGGTACGTCCCCGCGTTAGTAGCTGATATGGAGGACAGAGTACACCGCTACGTCACCGGGCTCGATGACTACTGGCGAGGCTTGTTCGGTGTAGCTCTTCACCGGGCATGGACATTGCCCGCACGCAGCTTATGCACTGGATGTGAGGAGCGGAGAGGTCGACGGAATGGACCGAGATCGGCAGAAGAGGCGAGCAGCAGGTCCTTTGGTGACTTTCGAGGCGGACCGCCTGAAGAGCTAGTTATGCACCTTCGCCAGTACAGAGTGGTCCTCCACAACCTTCAGGGCGTCCAGGTATTCGGGAGCGGTCGAGCTCCAGGTTCAGTGTTCGTGAGTAGGGGTGTTGGCGGTGCGGCCCTACCTCGGTGTGGTCGATGTGGTAGACCGCATTTTGGGGAGTGTCGTGGTGCCAAGGGAGCTTGTTATTTTTGCGGCCAGCAGGGCCATTTTGCGAGGAACTGTCCAACCAGGGGTAGCACGGATGTTACGACTCGGCCTTCAGGATCTATGGCTGGTTCATCACCTTCTACAGCTATGCGCCCTGCAGGGCAGGCCTATGACTAGAGTGAAGCGGTAGATACAGGTATATCCTTAACCCTCTAGAGATTAGTATGCTTGATATGATGATTTTATGATTGAGTGTTATGTTTGGATAGCATTGTGTAAAATTGTGATCTAGAGAACATGGGTAGTTGAAAAGGTAAGTATGGGGACATGGAAGGTGTGAACCTTAGAATATTACACGTTGAGACCTTAGATGTAAGGTCGTCTTGAGTAAAGGATTTTACGGTTAACCCTTGTCGGAGTGCATAGTATACGTGGAGTTTTGTGTGATAATTCCATGGGTAGTGTAAGATAGAAGTGGTAGCTCTCACGACGTAAATTAGTGAGATTGTTCCGGATCGGGAAACAAGAGAGTTCGGCACGACGGTGGGTCGGGTTGAGGACATATCAGGGTCAACCCAGAACCCGAATTCGCGGGTCAGTTCGAGGTGGTCCCGCCGGTGGTAGGATCACGAGGTGCAAGGCCCAAGTTTAGGTAACCACCGTATGAGTTCGTGGACGTGTTCTACCGAATCGGATCGTGAAGGCGGAATGGCCTCAAGAAATTCGAGGCTAGTAAGATGACCAAGTTTGGAGGTAGTGACTCCAAAGATTTTGGAAACTGAAGTGATGACTGAAGTATGGTACGTGTACTAGAAAGAGTTCGAGTGTTCGAGAAGAGTACGACGAGTAAGGAAAGAATTGAACATGTGCTGAGAGATAGAAGTGATCATTTTTGTGAAGCGAATGTGCGACAGGAGTATCCTTTGGACCAGGAGCGAGAATTGGTGTTGTTTTACACCGTCAAGGTGGTTCCTCGTTGGCTTGGATCTGGGTTTCGCGCGTATGATTTTATTATGGCAATATGGGGCATAGTTGGTTTCGTAAGTATAGTAGTGAAGACTATACCGACGCATGTATGTTTGGAGACTTAGAAGGAACATTCGGGACAAATGTTTCTAAGGGGAGAATAATGTTACACCCCGTAGTTCCAGGGTATGTATGTGAAGACGTACGTACGAGAATACGACAGTAATTTTGGAAAGAAAGAAAGATGTGATTTTTCGACGGAAAAGTTTTCGGATTTTGTGAAGGAAAAAAGTTCGCTAATGGGAATTGAATTCCCAGATTTGGTACTCGGACTTTTTGGATTAATTAAGAATTATGGAATTATTTATCCGGAATTGGTCACGTGGGGCCCACGGGAGGAATTTACGGTTTGTGGGGCCCACTTTATTTTTTTTACGGATATTTTCGGAAGGTGAAATATTTTGGACCAATAGGAGGGTGACATGTGTCACCCCTAGGTGGCAAGGTTGGACGAATGGATGGACATTGTTTGGCACGTTTTTTGCATTTAAAAGACTTAAAACATTTGGTCAAAAGTCTTGCAAGATATTTGTGTAGTAGATAGATAAGTGGGACCCACACACACATGGCTCAATCTAGACCACACACTTGCTTCAATCCTAGCCCTTGAATGTCCTATAAATACCCCCTTAGTTGAAGACTTCTTCATCCACACTTAGAGATTTCCAAGCTTGAAATACTCCTTCCCCTTGTTGTTGTTTCTCGCTATCGAGCCTCTCCCTTAGCCAAAAGTTTTCCAAAAATCCTTAAACTTATAAGTGTTCTTCCTTAGGGTGTTAGGAAGATTGTGTACCAAGAGTTGGAAAAGATTTCACACCCCTAGCCTAAATACACCCCCTTGGCCGAGAGTTGCCACAATCAAAGCCTAAGTGTTCTTCACTTTTTGGAGTTGAAGTGTTAAGAGAAGTTGTTTAGAAACTTCTAAGGGTTGCTTGGAGCGGGTTGGAGCGTAAGGAATTGGAGCTAAACGTTGCTCAGGATCGACATATAATCTTGGATAATTTTGGGCTTGTCGAGGTAATTATTTTTGTCCCCCTATTGTAATTGGAAATCGTATTGTAGTAGTTAATAATTGAGTATAAGATATATTGGAAGTATTATTATGAAGAATTGAATCAGAATTACATAGATCAGATTTACTGAGACTTGTTATCACGACCCAACCCGGCGATGGATCGTGCCTTACCCCGCACCTTAGTGAAACAACATCGAGAAAATCAGCGGAAATAAAACATAAACATGAAACAAGAGATATGATAAATAAACAGCCAACCAAAGCAGCTTGCCTTCAGATATATACATAAAAACCCGAGCAGCTTATCCTTTTTACAACTCGCCCACAACAAGATTACATGCACTTAAGAGTTTTACAACAACAACTATGACGGACAGGCCCCGCCATACCCTCAATGCATAAGAACCTACTGCACTGTGGTAACATACCAAAATATAAGCCTCCGAGAAACGGCTTCCCAACACGAATCGTGATCCTATGGCGAGGATCCACAACCGATGTACCTCTACCGCGACATGAACGCAGCCTCAAGGAGCGAGGTCACAACAGTACCAAGTATGTGAAACTGAAAATATCAGAATGAAATCATAACTATATAAAACAGAGACATGTATGATAACCAAACTACAGCTCATAACATAAAAGCGATCCACGTCAAGTCGTGACTCACGCCTCCGCCATCCTCATGCCCGTGGAACTCCTTCCTCACTGCCGGCAGTCTGGATATAAACAGTATTAAACGTACAACATGTCTCGCCTCATCCCATGGGTCTAGAGGTGGAATCATGTGGTGTACATGTCCCGGCCCATCCCGTGGGACTCGGTGAAGTATGGAATACATGTCCCGGCCCATCCCATGGGACTCGGTAAAGAATCGGATGAAATACGTGTCCCGGCCCATCTCATGGGACTCAGTAAAGAATCAGATGAAATACGTGTCCCGACCCATCTCATGGGACTCGGTGAAGAATTAGATGAAATACGTGTCCCGGCCCATCTCTTGGGACTCGGTGAAGAATCAGATGAAATACGTGTCCCGGCCCATCCCATGGGACTCGGTGAAGAATTAGATGAAATACGTGTCCCGGCCCATCTCATGGGACTCGGTGAAGAATCAGATGAAATACGTGTCCCGGCCCATCTCATGGGACTCGGTGAAGAATTAGATGAAATACGTGTCCCGGCCCATCTCATGGGACTCGGTAAAGAATCGTTCATAACAAATCAGCCGGCTCTCCATCGAGAGACGCGGTGGTATAGAAATACAGTACTTGCACAACAAGGCTATCAAACGCAAACATAGGCAAGTTACACACAACTCAAGGTTATTTTATGCCAAAGTCCAGGTTCTGACCCCAAAGTATTACGTACGTTAAATTCCTTTTAAAAGATCCATTTCTTTTATAAAGGTCACCCGATACCCGTAGTATTAAAATAGAGTGACTCACATTTTTAGGTAAACCAAAACACTTTCCTTTTCAACATCAAGTAACAACATTCTTTTCCATAAGTTCAAGTTTGCCTAATTTCAAGTACTTAAGTCTCTTATTTTAGAAAGGTTTCGTAGTTCATAGTCTTAATCACTTAAGAATATAATTCTCTTTTAAACAATTTGAGAAACATATGCCTTATATGTGAGTAGGTTATTCTTTTTCATAATCAATTTTATTAAAGCAGCCATGATCTAGGAAATGTAATATCATTTTGTCTCATCTTAGCTTCTATGCAGATGGAGGTTTCTACTGGTTTTAATAATACTTTATTAGTCAATACAGTTCCCTTTATTAACGCTGCAGTGGTTCGTTCGATACTTATTCTGATTTCCGAAATCAGTAAAACATTATTTCTTTTAAAAACCAAGTACTCATTACTCACGAATGAGGTTTCACACTTTTTAACAAAATTCATATTAATTTAATTAAGCCAAGTCTCTTATCTTTTAAGATCAAATAAACCATTCTTTTTATCTCTCTTAAGTCGTTATACCTAACTTCCCATAAAGCTAGTATAACTCTTAAGCTTTTAAAACCAAGTATTACTCTTCTTTCAAAAAGGATTCTTAATTCTTTTGAAACACTTCAAGATTCTTATTATTCAGGCTTAAGTCAAAAGACATTGCCGTAAAACTACATTCAGTTAACACACGCACGCTCACCGTACTATATATATATTCTTTTAAAATATCATGCTCAAGAGGATAGGAAGAATCACATACCTCGCGACGATTATCGACAATTAGCAAATAGCTCCCAAGTACTGAAATCCTGCTAGTCTTTTCCACCCTTCGAGTAGAATACGCTACTCGCAGTACTTTAACCTATAACGGTCATAAAAGTCTATCAACGTCTAGACTACTCTGTAGAATAATTCTACGGAAAATTGGGCAGCACTTCCCTACCCGCCAAACTACACAAGTCTACTGTAAATACAGTCCTATGTAAGTACAGTTCAGTCTTATTCTTAATATTCTTCTGGTGTGATTGATTTCAATACAATTCTCTTCTGTAATATCCTTCTATTACAGTTCAATTTTCTTCTGAAATATCCTTCTATGCGTCTTATATTTATTTCTATACTACAACAGTATGTAATCTCCAATTACACTAGAAGGATAGGATTATTTACCTCGATAAGCCCAAAATTATCCAAGATTAAATGTCGATCCTGAGCAAGGTTTTGTTACACCCCGTAATTTCAGGACATGTTTTAAGAACTCACAAGTGTTAAGATTTGAGATTTGTTAAGAAAATTTTATCGGAAATATGAAATTGTCGGAAATCGTATTATTATGACGAATGGGAGGGCGACAAGTGTCACCCCCCTTATGTGATGCCTTGGTCGAAATGTGCAAGGGCAAGAGGGTCATTGGACCTTTGTTGCAAGACAAGCCTTGCAACATGAGTAGCATGAGAAATTTGACTAAGTCAAGGTCAATAAGTCTTGATATTTTGTAAGACCACATCCAAGCCTCACATTTGTGTATATCTTGACCATCCAATTCACTATATAATACTAGTAGTGCTAGTGTGAGCTTAACACTTAGAAAATATTTCACAAATTTGAAGAACTCACTAGTGAAGTCTCGGGTTCACTAAGAGAAAAAGAAAAAAAAATTCGTTTCTTGTCCATTTGATTCCACACTTTAAACCAAGGGTCTTAGGTGTATTGTAAACACATCTCAATAGAAAAATCTTGGAAAAAGATTGTTTTCGGGTTAGTCGCAAAACGAAAACCTAATGGTCCTTCTAGGTTTTGTTGGAGCTTTGAAGGTTAAATTGTTGGTATTGTTCTAAGGGTCTCAACAAGCGGATTGAGGTGTCTTGGAGAGGCTCTAAGCTACTAAGGAGCGACTTCGGATTGGAGTTGGATTAAGAATCATTGAGGTATAATCTTGTTCTTTGAAAGTATTACAAGATTATTTATATTGTTGTTAGCCTTGTATGTTGCGAGCATGAAGTTGTTATATTGAAGTTATAAGGATTATGGATTGATTATAGCCTTGGAAATCCGAAATGTAATGTAAGCCATGACTAAGTTGAATTACAATTTAATCGTTGTTAGAATCGTCGCGTGTTATTGACTTGAAGATTATGGTAGTTATAACCAAATGCGACTTGATATCATATTATGCTACCAATTTGGATTGAAATGGAAATTGGATAAGAATTGGTATTGTTGAACTCAAGGTGGCCGAATTTGGACTTGTAGTTTGTATTAGTTTGTTATTCATTTGTATTGGACTACTTTCTCTATAATTGTGAGTCAATTGGGGCTGTTTAGTTATTCATTTGTATTGGACTATCTTCTATATAATTGTGAGCCAATTGGGGCTGTTTAGTTATTCATTTGTATTGGACTACCTTCTATAAATTGTGAGCCAATTGGGGCTGTTTGGTTATTGTATTTCGGCCTTGAAAAAGGTGGCAAAGTAAGTAAAAACAAAGGAGGTGTTGTCCGATTTTCCGTAGAAAATGGAGACTTTACAATTATAATATTCTACGATTGAAGTAAGGCTTTAATAGACGTATTGTGAATATTATAGGTTGACATACTACGGGCGGGACTTTGTACTTGGCAAGTGGTTTGCCCCGACGAGGTATGTAGAACTTTTCCTATCTTTGAGCATGACTAGTTTCACGTATATAGTACGAGACGACAAGACTTTGACATTCTTTACTTGTTTTATGAAATGCCAAGTCGGGTGAGTTAGGAGATTAACTCACTCCTTTGAGAATATTAAAGATGTCTTAAGTCTTGTTAAAGATAAGGGACTTGAAGAATTTTAAAGTATGTGATACTTGTGTCGTTTTAAAAACGTATAAGTCCCTTGGATAGGAAATTGTACTTGACTAATGTATAAAGTGAATATAACGACTTTATGGGGAGTGGGTTATATTGACTTTATGGAAAGATAAATGACTTGATTTAATGGAAGGCAATTCGATTTTAAGGCATCAATTGCCTAAGGTTTTATAAAACATGAGTCACTTGATTTAGAAGCCTAATTTTTATTTCTAAAAGTATTGTGACTTGTCTTGAAAAGAAATTGTAACTTGATACTACGGTTATTAGTATCTTGGAAGTTTTATAATGAAATGAGTCATTTTAAAAGCATAGAAGACGTAGTACTTTGGGTTAAATTCGGATTTTTATAAAAGACATGATAGTGCCTTAGGTAAACTAAAATGAGAGTGTATATGAACAAGAATAGTAAGAAGTTAGGGATTTCTTAACTTGCTTATATATTGCATGATGTCGATAGAGCTTATGTTATGTGTGATAGCGGATTTGGGCTAATGATATATTATTTGTCATGGTCATTCCCGATTGTGGCATTGTATATTTCCGTGATTTGCTAACCACGATGCGAGGAATACCTCACGCGAGTCCGTAGGGCTTATGCGGGTGAAATAGTCCCACGCGCGTCCACTATGCGAGGAATACCTCACGCGAGTCCGTAAGGGCTTATGCGGGTTAAATAGTCCCATGCGAGGAATACCTCACGCAGTCCACCGACCTACGCGGTGAAATAGTCCCGTGAGTAGGATTCCAATCCTATTTTTCGTTGTAAGTATACACCTATTATTACTCCTCATTGTTAGTAAGGCACCGTGCATCGTAATTTTGTTATCATACATGTCTCCGCTGTTAAACTTATGTTGTAATTACGCATTTTCCGCTTTACATACTTAGTACATATCAGGTATCGACCCCTTCCTCGGGCCGCTCATGACGCAGAAAGGGTAAAGTTGCGAATCCACACTCTTAGGATCACTTATCGGACGCCTAAGCTCCATTCTCCGAGGCTTGTCTTTCTTTTGTACGCTCTTCCTCGATGTTGTAGATTATGTACATCTGTGGTATGGTCCTGTATTCACATACGTGGTCAGTAAGAACCGAGTTGTAAAGTTGTACTTTAGACTTTGTTTATATTATGGAATGCGGCCTTATCGCCTAGCCAGTGTTGTTATATTGTTTACAACTGTGTTATGTTGTGAATGTTCCGCTGCTATTCTCTGATGTATACTCAACAGGTGCCTGTGTAGGCACCGCCGCCCGGCCGGTCGTGACAAAAGTGGTATCGAGCGCTTAGTCCTCGGAAAGTGTCTACATACCGTGTCTAGTAGTCTTGATTATCGTGTCGTGCACCACATCTATAATCGTGAGGTCACTGGACATTTAGGATTGGTTTCCATTCTTCTCTCGAGATCGCATTAGAGCCGCCTTATTAGGTTGAATCCTCTCTGACCTCTTCTTATGAAACAGCTATGCCTCCACGAAAGGCGACCAGAGCCCAGAAGGGCAAGGCAGCAGCAGGAGCTGCTAGCGGTACTCAGAGGGTTACACGGGCTCAGGCACAGACTATGCCTGAGGTAGTAGGCGGGTCGGCAAGTTCAGCCACACCTGCAGTTTTAGAGGAGCCGAGAGCGGCAGTAGCTCCAGAGGTTCCGATACTGCACTCTCCAGCCTCACCACCGAGTATAGAGACTACGGAGCGATTCGGTTATTGACCAAGATAGTAGCGGCAAATACGACAGAGCAAGCAACCCACCCTAGAGCCGATGGGCGGATTAGGGATTTTCTCGGGATGTCATCCACCCGAGTTTTATGGTTCGAGGTCCGATGAGGATCCGCAGGAGTTCATTCGCCTACAATGACCATGCAGTCCTTAGGGCTTCAGAGACAGAGTGCATTACGCTAGCCTTCACCGGCCAGCGATATCATACTGAACCGTTTGAGTCGTGGTTGCTTTCGAGAGGTGATGATGCTCTTCCACTGTTTGGGAGGAGTTTATAGAGGCTTTCATGGATCACTCTTTGCCTCCCGAGACGAGGAGTGCCCGGCAGATGCATTCTTGACCTCGAGGCGTAACGGGAGGACCGCTGCGTGAGTATAGCTGAGTTTGACTCTGGCCGCATACGCACATACTATTGTAGCCGACATGGCGGATAGAGTTCATCGATATGTGATGGGGCTAGACCATCATATGACATGATTACAGGGTGGCTCTTCACCAGATGGACATCGCCCTGACGCAGCCTATGCACAGTGGGATAGAGGATAGAGAGAGGAGGACCAGATTGACGCAGCCACCAAGAGGCTGTGACATCGTGGTCTCAGGCGCTTTTAGAGGTGGACACCTCGTGCAGACTGGTCCACTTTCCACCAAAGACAGAGTGCTCCGCCACGGTTTCGCGGGAGGTCTTATCAAGAGGTCATTCAGAGCAGGTCGTGGCTCAGACTTCGGGTTTCAGGAGGCAGAGACTCGCCGATCGAGACCACCCACATCTCGGTGCTCTGCGGTAGATCTCACCTGTGAGAGTGTCGTGTTCCTGCAGGAGGTTGTTACTCTTGTGGCACCGGGCCACCAAGAGAGATTGTCCGCCTGAGGCATCATGGGTGGTACAAAGACACCGACGGATCGGGCTTGGGTCTTTCTCCTTCGCGTGGTTATGCGCCCGATGGCGTGGTACTCACGACAGCAGCCGCGGTAGAGGTCGTGGTGGTGGTTCCAGCCTAGCGGTCCCCGTAACCGCATATATTCTTTCTAGCCACCGCCAGATCGTGAGGCTTCCCCGACGCCGCCACAGTACATTACCGATTTCAGTCGTGATGTTTATGCATTGATAGATCCGTGTTCTACCTTGTCCTATGTGTCCTCTTATCATGCGTAGAATCGGATAGAGCCGTGTCGATAGAGTCGTTTGAGGTAGCTACGCCGGTGGTGATTCGGTGTTAGCCGAGCGGGTGTATAGAGGTTGTCCGGATTTATTTACAGCCGCACTTGCAGACTTGATAGAGCCGAGATGACAGATTTTGATGTCATTATGGTATGGATCGGGCTTCTTGTTATGCCAACATAGACCGTAGGACAGTTGGTTCGGTTCCGCTTCGCGAGCCGCTTATCGAGTGGAGGGCAGACAAAGATCGCCGAGAGGTAGGTTTATTTCTTACCTCAAGGCTAGGAAGATGGTGCAAAGCGGTACATCTATCATCCGTTCGTATTCGATACGCATGCCGAGGTGCGCTCTTCGATGCCATGGTTAGGAGTTTCGGACGTGTTCCTATATGATCTTCCCGTATCCTCCCGAGAGGAGATCGAGTTTTGTATTGACACAAAGGCGGACACTCGACCTATTTCCATTCCGCCATACAGACGGCACTGGCCGAGTTGAGGAGTCAAGGACCACCAAAGATTTGTCGAGAAAGGCTTTATCGTGCCTAGTGTATCTCCCCGGGAGCGCTGTGCTGTTGAAGAAGAAGGATGGGACGTGCGTATGTGTGTTGACTACAAAATACAATAAGGTAACCATTAAGAATAGGTACCCTCCCCGTGATTGATGATTTGTTTGACCACCAGGTGCGAGGTGTTTTCAAAGATAGACTGCGGTCCGTTATCATCGAGTTCGAGTTCGAGAGGCGACATCCCAAAGATCGCATTCAGACCCAGATGGGCACTATGAGTTCGTGGTTATGTCTTTCGCTCACCAACGCTCCAAATGTATTTATGGATTTGATGAACCGGTGTTCAAGCCATTTTTGGATACGCTTGTGATTGTATTCATCGATGACATCCCGTGTATTCACGACAGAGCGGAGCATGCAGATCACTCGAGGATCAGACAGGGATTCTCCTGAGCCGGCAGCTATTCGCCAAGTTCTCCGTGTGAGTTTTGGTTGGCCTCGCGGCATTCCCCGGGCATATTATCAATGACGGTGTTCTCGTGGATACGCAAAGATTGAGGCGCCAAGTCTTGGCCGAGGCCTACTACTCCGACCGAGGTACGCAGCTTCTTGGACTAGCGTTATTATCGAGGTTTGTGGAGCGCTTGCTTCGATTTCAAAGACCGCTGACTAGGCCGACTCGTGGCGCAGCCAAGTTCCAGCCGACGAGGTCATGGCGTGGTTTTCAATTCTTGAAGGAGAGGTTGACTACACCCCGCCTACTCTTCCCGAGGTTAGACGCACGTGATCTATTGCGATGCCTCTGCATCGGGCTAGGTGTGTTTTGATGCAAAGACGACAAGGTTATAGACTATGCTTCCCAGCTACGGAAGCATGAGAGGAATTACCCTACCCATGACTTAGAGTTGTCGCGTTATTCATGCCTCAAGATTTGGAGACACTATTTGTACGGGTTCATGTGGATATTTATACAGCACCACAAGAGCCTCTAGTATATCTTCAGCAGGAGCTGAATTTGAGACAGAGGCGGTGGTTAGAGTCACGAAAGACTATGATGTTGATATTCTATACCATCCGGGGAAGGCCAACGTAGTTGTTGATGCCTTGAGTCGTAGGTCGATGGGGAGCCTATCAGAGGTACAACCAGAGATACAGGACATGGTCCGTCAGATCCACCGCCAGCGAGCCTGGGGTTCGATTGATCGATACCGACGATAGTGGAGTACGGGTTCGCGAGGTTGCCGAGTCTTCCATCGCTCGTGAGGTAAAGAGGCGCTTGAGGACCCTGTTGGTACGGCATCGCGTGATGCAACTCTTCGAGGAGAAGAGTCTTTCGAGGTAGCGCTGATGGTGCCGAGATTTGAGGCCGGTTTGTGTTCCCGATGATCAGACTTCGTCAGCAGATTTTGAGTGAGGCACACAGCGCTCGATATTATATTCATCCGGGGTCTACAAAGATGTACCATGACCTCAGATGTTTGTATTGGTGGGATGGCTCAAGAGGACGTGAGGTTTTGTCACAAATGTCCTAATTGCCAGGTTAAGGTCGAGCACCGGAGGCCCAGTGGATTATCAGCCTATCGAGATTCCGACTGGAAGTGGGAGATGATCAACATGGACTTTGTTACAGGTTACCTCGCACTCAGAGGAAGCACGACTCCATTTGGGTTATTGTTGACAGTCGACTAAATCAGCCCATTTCCTTCCAAATAATGACGCCACCGAGGACTATGTCAGATTGTACATCCGAGAGATAGTGAGGTTGCACGGTGTTCGGGTGTCGATTATATCTGATAGGGGAGCCCGCTTACGCTAACTTCCTGAGGTCTTTCCGTAAGGGTTTAGGGACACAAGTGAGTCTCAAAGACAAGATTTCACCCTCGATCGACGGCAGCAGAGCGTACTATCCAGACACTTGAGGATATGCTGCGAGCCTGCGTGATTGATTTCAGTGGTAGCTGGGAGGATCATTTGCCTCTCGTGGAGTTTTCTTATAATAACAGCTACCATTCCAGTATACAGATGGCGTCATACGAGGCTTTATATTGGCGTAAATGCAGGTCGCCGATCGGTTGGTTCGACGTGGGCGAGGTACAGTTAGTTGGCCTGCATTTGGTACAGGTCGTGGATAAGGTGAAGCTTATCCAGAGAGATCATAGCGCTCGTAGTCGGCAAAGTCATACGCGGATAATCGGCGTCGACATTTGGAGTTTCGTGCACGATCGGTCTTTTAGCGCCACCCATGGCGGTGTGATGAGATTTGGTAAGGGGAAACTCACCAAGGTACATCGGGCCCTACCGCATCGTTCGTAGAGTGGGCAAGGTTGCCTACGAGTTGATCTGCCATCGAGTTGAGGCGGTACATCCCAGATTCCATGTTTCTATGTTGCGAAAGTGTATCGGTGATCCAAATGAGAGTTTTCCTACTAGTGAGGTCCAGTGACAGAGGGTTATCGTATGAGGAGAGTCCCATAGCGATAATCGATCGCCAGTCAGCGATCATGACCAAGGATGTAGCTTCCACAAAGTCCTGTGGAGAAATGATAACCGGAGGAAATGACTTGGAAGCGGAGAGGACACGCTGAGGAGGTATCCTCACTTATTTCCTATACCTTCGTATTTCATTTTCCCTTACTTGTCGTTTTAATTGAAGTGTTTCTTTTGCTTAAATGCTTTTACGTGGCCATGAGTGGCATTTTTGGTATGTCGAGTGTGAAAGGAAACTATGTCGCTGATTGTAAGTGTGACTCGAAAGAACATTCGGGACGAATGTTTCTAAGGGGAAGAATGTTACACCCGTAATTTCGTGACATGTTTTAAGAACTCACAAGTGTTAAGATTTGAGATTTGTAAAGAAAATTTTATCGTAAATATGAAATTGTCGGAAATTGTATTATTATGACGATGGGAGGGCGACAAGTGTCACCCCCTTATGTGATGCCTTGTCGAAATGTGCAAGGGCAAGAGGGTCATTGACCTTTGTTGCAAGACAAGTCTTGCAACATGAGTAGCATGAGAAATTTGACTAAGTCAAGGTCAATAAGTCTTGATATTTTGTAAGACCACATCCAAGCCTCACATTTGTGTATATCTTGACCATCCAATTCACTATATAATACTAGTAGTGCTAGAGCTTAACACTTAGAAAATATTTCACAAATTTGAAGAACTCACTAGTGAAGTCTCTGTTCACTAAGAGAAAAAGAAAAAAAAAATTGTTTCTTGTCCATTTGATTCCACACTTTAAACCAAGGGTCTTAGGTGTATTGTAAACACATCTCAATAGAAAAATCTTGGAAAAAGATTGTTTTCGGGTTAGTCGCAAAACGAAACCTAATGGTCCTTCTAGGTTTTGTTGGAGCTTTGAAGGTTAAATTGTTGGTATTGTTCTAATGGTCTCAACAAGCGGATTGAGGTGTCTCGAGAAGCTCTAAGCTACTAAGGAGCGACTTCGGATTGGAGTTGGATTAAGAATCATTGAGGTATAATCTTGTTCTTTGAAAGTATTACAAGATTATTTATATTGTTGTTGTTAGCCTTGTATGTTGCGAGCATGAAGTTGTTATATTGAAGTTATAAGGATTATGGATTGATTATAGCCTTGGAACCAAATGTAATGTAAGCCATGACTAAGTTGAATTACAATTTAATCGTTGTTAGAATCGTCGCATGTTATTGACTTGAAGATTATGGTAGTTATAACCAAATGCGACTTGATATCATATTATGCTACCAATTTGGATTGAAATGGAAATTGGATAAGAATTGGTATTGTTGAACTCAAGGTGGTCGAATTTGGACTTGTAGTTTGTATTAGTTTGTTATTCATTTGTATTGGACTACTTTCTCTATAATTGTGAGCCAATTGGTCATTTAGTTATTCATTTGTATCGACTATCTTCTATATAATTGTGAGCCAATCAATGTTTAGTTATTCATTTGTATTGGACTACCTTCTATAAATTGTGAGCCAATTGGGGTTGTTTGGTTATTGTATTTCGGCCTTGAAAAAGGTGGCAAAGTAAGTAAAAACAAAGGAGGTGCTGTCCGATTTTCCGTAGAAAATGGAGACTTTACACTTATAATATTTTACGATTGAAGTAATGCTTTAATAGACGTATTGTGAATATTATAGGTTGACATACTACGGGCGGGACTTTGTACTTGGCAAGTGGTTTGCCCCGACGAGGTATGTAGAACTTTTCCTATCTTTGAGCATGACTAGTTTCACGTATATAGTACGGTAGACGTACAAGACTTTGACATTCTTTACTTGTTTTATGAAATGCCAAGTCGGGTGAGTTAGGAGATTAACTCATTCCTTTGAGAATATTAAAGATGTCTTAAGTCTTGTTAAAGATAAGGGACTTGAAGAATTTTAAAGTATGTGATACTTGTGTCGTTTTAAAAACGTATAAGTCCCTTGGATAGGAAATTGTACTTGACTAATGTATAAAGTGAATATAACGACTTTATGGGGAGTGGGTTATATTGACTTTATGGAAAGATAAATGACTTGATTTAATGGAAGGCAATTCGATTTTAAGGCATCAATTGCCTAAGGTTTTATAAGACATGAGTCACTTGATTTAGAAGCCTAATTTTTATTTCTAAAAGTATTGTGACTTGTCTTGAAAAGAAATTGTAACTTGCTACTACGGTTATTAGTATCTTGGAAGTTTTATAATGAAATGAGTCATTTTAAAAGCATAGAAGTACGTAGTACTTTGGGTTAAATTCCCGGATTTTTATAAAAGACATGATAGTGCCTTAGGTAAACTAAAATGAGAGTGTATATGAACAAGAATAGTAAGTTGTGGATTTCTTAACTTGCTTATATATCGCATGATAAGTCGATAAAGCTTATGTTATGTGTGATAGCCGATTTGGGCTAATGATATATTATTCGCGGGTCATTCCCAGGATTGTGGCATTGTATATTTCCATGGATTTGCTAACCACGATGCGAGGAATACCTCACGCGAGTCCGTAAGGGCTTACGCGGTGAAATAGTCCCACGCGCGGGTCCAAATTTATGCGAGGAATACCTCACGCGAGTCCGTAGCGGCTTACGCAGTGAAATAGTCCCACGCGAGGAATACCACGCAGTCCACCGACCTACGCGGGTGAAATAGTCCCGTGAGTAGGATTCCAATCCTATTTTTCTTGTAAGTATACACCTATTATTACTCTCATTGTTAGTAAGGCAATCGTGTATCGTAATTTTGTTATCATACACGCCTCCCGCTCATAAACTTATGTTGTAATTACGATTTTCCGCTTTACATACTTAGTACATATTGTGTACCGACTTCTTCCTGGGCCGCGCTCATGCCGCAGAAAGTGGTAAGGTGCTGCGGATCCACACTCTAGATCACTTATCGGACGCCTAAGCTCCATTCTCCGGAGGCTTGTCTTTCTTTTGGTACGCTCTTCCCCGATGTTGTAGATTATGTACATTCGTGGTATGGCGGCCCCCGTCCCGCCACGATTGTTATTCCTATAGGTCTGTATTCACATATGTGGTTGGGCTGTAAGAACTGAGTTGTAAAGTTGTACTTTTGACTTTGTTTATATTATGGAAGGCGGCCTTATCGGCTAGCATGCGTTGTTATATTGTTTACACCTGTGTTATGTTGTGAATGTTCCGCTGCTATTCTCTGATGTATACCTGAACAGGGTGCCCAGGTAGGGCACCAGTCGCGGCCCGGGTCGGGTCGTGACAGGTTTAGCTCCTACTCCGTGCGCTCCAACCCGCTCCAAACAACCCTTAGAAGTTCTACGCAACTTCTTCTTAATACTTCAACCGGCTATGAAGATTTTCCTTAGGGTTTCGTTTTTGTAACTGAAGGGAAATATAGTAGTATTTTCGGGCTCTACGTATAGAGGTAACTTTGGAAAGTACTACAAGGTACTTGGGCTAAAGTATTTGAGATTTATACAAAAATACTTGGAGAAGTATTTTTCTACCAAGGGAGGGGGTATTTCATGAAAACAACTAGGTAAGGGGAGGGGTTACTTTCGGCCAAGGCTCACAAAGGGGGAGGGGGAAGTGTTTTGGACGAGAACACTTAGAAGGGAGAGAGGGATTTCAAGACTTAGAAAGTCATTTGAGGGATGAAGAAACCCTTCAAGTTAGGGGGGTATTTATAGGACCCTCAATGGTCAAGATCAAGCCAAGTGGGGGGCAAGTGGAGGGTCAAGATTTGGACAAGTGTTTGTGGGTCCCACTTGCTCATCTACTACACAAAATATCTACAAAATATCCTACCTAATCCTTGACCAAAAACAAGGCCAAAAACGTTGCCAATTCGTCTGCAATCCGCCACTGAGGTGACACTTGTCACGCCTCTCGTTGGTCCAAAATATTTCATCTCTCGGAAAAATCCGCAAAATTATTAATGACATAGCCGTATTTTTCCCTTCGCAGTTCGGAAAACGTTTATCTGAAAACGATTCTTTCGCTAGTTGTGCTCAAAATTTCGTCCCTTAGTCTACTTTAAGGCTTAAACTTTCAGACGCACGCCTCACGCATATACTGGAAATACGGGGTATAACATTCTCCCCTCCTTAGAAACATTCGTCTCGAATGTTCCTTCTCAAGACGGATAACGACAAAGTTCCTCTTAACGAGTCGCCAATGCCACACCTGGCCACAAAATAACACACGCGCAAATACTTAACCCATGTCAACGAGGAATCACTCCTACATCACAAAAAGCTCCCACCCATGGTCTAAAATATATTCCCTTCGCACCTTTACTTCACAAGGTAATGATCGTTTCTATTTTCTCAGCACATGTTCACTTTTTTCCTTACTCGTCGTACTCTTCTCGAACACTTGAACTCTTCTAGTATACGTATCATACTTCAGTCATTACTTATGTTCCCAAAATTTATGGAGTCACTTCCTCCAAACTTGGTCATCTTACTAGCCTCGATCTTCTTTAAGGCCATTCCCGGCCTTCACGATCCGCAAACTCATACGATGGTTAACTAAACTTGGGCCTAACACCCTCATGACCCTACCACCTGGCAGGACCACCTCGAACTGACCCCACAATACTACAGGCCGCGGGTTGACCCGCGAATGGTCCTCAACCCGACCCGTAATCGCGCCAAACTCTTGTTCCCTGATCCGGAACAATCTTACTAATCAAGTTATGAAAACCTAGTGGTCTTCTTAGCTCAACTACCCTCTTTCATTTCACACCGCTCAGGGACTTATCACACAAGTATACCCCACGTATACTATGCACTCCTACAAAGGTCAATTGTAAACAAAATCTTTTACTCGTGACTACGCATCTAAGGTCTCCACGTATAATATTCTAAGGCCCACAATTTCTAGGTACCCAACCTTACCCTTTACTAACCAGGCCTTTAAATCACAATTTAACATAATGCTATCTGAACATAATACTTAGCACATCATCATATCATCAACGCATACTAGTCTCTACAGGTAAGAATATACCAGATCAATCGCTTCATTTTCCTTCGCCGCCTAACCATAATCTCGCCGCAGGCGCATAGTTATAAGGCGATGAACTCGCATCGACTTCAGGTCGAGTCATTCTGCCTCGCATCCTTCCTATTAGGACAGTCACATGGCCCTGACGGCCGCAGGTAAAACAAGCACCAGTAAAAAGACGACATTCCCCGGGATGACGCCTGCCACATTGTGCACATTGAGGGAAACATGAATCCGGCTGGCTAGAACCTATGTATACCGCGAACCGAAGCCCGAGCCCCGATCAGCCCCGAATACCCCGAACGCCCCAAGATCGCGGAGGACCACTGCACCGCGGAGGTGCATAACTAACCTGCCGCTGAGGCGGCCCGACTCGAAAGTTACCAAAGGACCTCGCTGCTCGCCTCTTCTCGCTGATCCCGCCATTCCGGTCGACCTCTCCGTGCCTCACATCCTAGTGCATAAGCTCGCATACGGCAATGTCCATGCTCCCAAGAGCTACACCAACAAGCCTCGCCAAGTAATCATCTAGCCCTGACGTAGCGGTGTACTCGCCCTCCATATCGCCTATTACAATGGGACATACCGAGCTAATGAGTCGAACTCACATTGTACTCTTTAACCGCCCGCCCGCCCCGCTCAACGCCAAAAATCGGCCCAAGCCCTCCTCATCCGCGGGCAAGAAATGTGCAAGAAATGCCCTGAGAACTCTTCCCATACTACCGAAGTGCATGCTCTCCCGATAGCTCCTACGAATCAAACCACGATCGCAGATCACGCACCGATGCGAACCCAATACCACCGACTCGCTCGAGGCTCGATCACTCATGATCCAGAGTCGGATAAACTCCCGAGGGTCATCCTCGCCTCTCGATCCATAGAACACCGCGTGCTACAACTCGTAAAGTCCCGTAGTCTCAAATCGCTCGCCGGGGTGAACTACGGTGCTATCTGGACTAGAATCGCTGATCCACCTATCTCATATCTGCCACGACCGCCGCTGAATCGCCATATCCTTGTACTTATCTCATCCGCTCCAGCCGTGGGATCGAGGCTCGTGTATCAGAGTCTCAGCAGCCCACCGCCGCGCTTCTAAACTCGCTGGCCGGGCGGCGCCGCAAAACTCGCCGTCTCAAGCACTATCTCGTAATGATCGGCCTCTCGACTGGTAACCTCCGTGTTTACTGCAGCCTCCGCCGCTTTGCCCTTCGGGCCCGGTTGCCTTACGCGAGGCATAATCGTAAAGGAAAGGAATACGCCGGAGGGTCCAACTTATCATACGGCCTAAGGCACGATCTCGTAATGAGAAGAATGGAAACCAATCCTAAATATCTTATAGCCTCGATTATCGCGTGGTGCACAACACACCGATAATCAAGACTCTACTAGATACGGTTCAGACACTTTCCGAGGATTAATCGCTCGATACCACTTTTGTCACGACTAACTCAAGCGTTGGATCGTGCCTTACCCTGCACCTTAGTGAAACAACATCGAGAAAATCACGGAAATAAAACATAAACATGAAACAAGAGATATGATAAATAAACAAAGCAACCAAAATAGTTGCCTTCAGATATATACATAAAAACCCAACAGCTTATCCTTTTACAACTCGCCACAACAAGATTACATGCACTTCTAAGAGTTTTACAACAACTATGACGGACAGGCCCCGCCATACCCCAATGCATAAGAACTGCTGCACTCGTGGTAACATACCAAAAGATAAGCCTCCGAGAAACGGCTTCCTAACACGCCGAATCGTGATCCTATGAGCGAGGATCCACAACCGATGTACTCTACCGCGGATGAACGCAGCCCTCAAGGAGGTCGATAACAGTACCAAGTATGTGAAATCAAAAATATCAGAATGAAATCATAATAAACTATATAAAACAGAGACATGTATGATAACCAAACTACGCTCATAACATAAAAGTAGTCACGCCAAGTCGTGACTCACGCCTCCGCCATCCTCATGCCCGTGGAACTCCTTCCTCACTGCCGGCAGTGTGGATATATACAGTATTATACGTACATCATCTCTCGGCTCATCCGCTGGGGATAGAGGTGGACTCGTGTGGTGTACATGTCCCACCTCATCCCGGGACTCGGTGAAGTATGGAATACATGTCCGCCATCCCACGGGACTCGTGAAAGAATCGGATGAAATACGTGTCCCGGCCCATCTCATGGGACTCGGTAAAGAATCAGATGAAATATGTGTCCCGGCCCATCTCATGGGACTCGGTGAAGAATTAGATGAAATACGTGTCCCGGCCCATCTCATGAGACTCGGTGAAGAATTAGATGAAATACGTGTCCCGACCCATCTCATGGGACTCGGTGAAGAATTAGATGAAATACGTGTCCCGGCCCATCTCATGGGACTCGGTGAAGAATCAGATGAAATACGTGTCCCGGCCCATCTCATGGGACTCGGTGAAGAATTAGATGAAATACGTGTCCCTACCATCTCATGGGACTCAGAAAGAATCGCTCATAACAAATCAGCCGCCCTCCATCGAGACGCGGTGGTATAGAAATACAAGATTGCACAACAAGGCTATCAAACGCAAACATAGGCAAGTTACACACAACTCAAGGTTATTTTATGCCAAAGTCCAGGTTCTGACCCCAAAGTATTACGTACGTTAAATTCCTTTTAAAAGATCCATTTCTTTTATAAAGGTCACCCCATACCCGTAGTATTAAAATAGAGTGACTCACATTTTTAGGTAAACCAAAACACTTTCCTTTTCAACATCAAGTAACAACATTCTTTTCCATAAGTTCAAGTTTGCCTAATTTCAAGTACTTAAATCTCTTATTTTAGAAAGGTTTCGTAGTTCATAGTCTTAATCACTTAAGAATATAATTCTCTTTTAAACAATTTGAGAAACATATGCCTTATATGTGAGTAGGTTATTTTTGTTCATAATCAATCTTATTAAAGCAACCATGATCTAGGAAATGTAATATCATTTTGTCTCATCTTAGCTTCTATGCAGATGGAGGTTTCTACTGGTTTTAATAATACTTTATTAGTCAATATAGTTCCCTTTATTAACGCTGCAGTGGTTCGTTCGATACTTATTCTGATTTCCGAAATCAGTAAAACATTATTCCTTTTAAAAACCAAGTACTCATTACTCACGAATGAGGTTTCACACTTTTTAACAAAATTCATATTAATTTAATTAAGCCAAGTCTCTTATCTTTTAAGATCAAATAAACCATTCTTTTTATCTCTCTTAAGTCGTTATACCTAACTTCCCATAAAGCTAGTATAACTCTTAAGCTTTTAAAACCAAGTATTACTCTTCTTTCAAAAATGATTCTTAATTCTTTTGAAACACTTCAAGATTCTTATTATTCAGGCTTAAGTCAAAAGACATTGCCGTAAAACTACATTCGCTAACACACGACGCTTACCGTACTATATATATATTCTTTTAAAATATCATGCTCAAGAGGATAGGAAGAATCACATACCTCGCGACGATTATCGACAATTAGCAAATAGCTCCTGGCATCAAATCTCGCTAGTCTTTTCCACCCTTCGAGTAGAATACGCTACACACGCATTTCAACCTATAACGGCCATAAAAGTCTATCAACGCCTAGACTACTCAGAGAATAATTCTACGGAAAATTGGGCAGACTTCCCTACCCGCCAAACTACACAAGTTCATCAGAATACAA
Source organism: Przewalskia tangutica (assembly GCA_029844215.1). Classification (NCBI taxonomy): domain Eukaryota; kingdom Viridiplantae; phylum Streptophyta; class Magnoliopsida; order Solanales; family Solanaceae; genus Przewalskia; species Przewalskia tangutica. The sequence goes on from CM056719.1 coordinate 59,254,952, forward strand.
ACCTATGTAAGTACATCACTTTATTCTTAATATTCTTCCGTGTGATTGCAATACAATTCTCTTCTCAGAATATCCTTCTATTACAGTTCAATTTTCTTCTGAAATATCCTTCTATGCATCTTATATTTATTTCTATACTACAACAGTATGTAATCTCCAATTACACTAGAAGGATAGGATTATTTACCTCGATAAGCCCAAAATTATCCAAGATTAAATGTCGATCCTGAACTGTACGTATAGAGGTAACTTTGGAAAGTACTACAAGGTACTTGGGCTAAAGTATTTGGGATTTATACAACAATACTTGGAGAAGTATTTTTCTACCAAGGGAGGGGGATTTCATGAAAACAACTAGGCAAGGGGAGGGGTTACTTTCGGCCAAGGCTCACAAAGGGGGAGGGGGAAGTGTTTTGGACGAGAACACTTAGAAGGGAGGGAGGGATTTCAAGACTTAGAAAGTCATTTGAGGGATGAAGAAAACCTTCAAGTTAGGGGGGTATTTATAGGACCCTCAATGGTCAAGATCAAGCCAAGTGGGGGGCAAGTGGAGGGTCAAGATTTGGACAAGTGTTTGTGGGTCCCACTTGCTCATCTACTACACAAAATATCTACAAAATATCCTACCTAATCCTTGACCAAAAACAAGGCCAAAAACGTTGCCAATTCGTCCAAGCAATCCGCCACTTGAGGGTGACACTTGTCGCCATCTCGTTGGTCCAAAATATTTCATCTCTCGAAAAAATCCGCAAAAATTATTAATGACATAGCCGTATGTTTCCCTTCACAAAGTTCGGAAAACGTTTCGTCGGAAAACGATTCTTTTCGCTAGTTGTGCTCAAAATTTCGTCCCTTAGTCTACTTTAAGGCTTAAACTTTTGTACGTACGCCCTCACGTACATACTCTGGAAATACGGGGTATAACACTTGTAGTATTCCTGTGAAGTAGAATTGAACACGTCCGATTAGACGTGTAATCCCCTGGGAGTTGTTGGCCTGGTAGCGGTGTTATACCTCGTGGTTCAGGCCGTGCGTATGGGGCCATGCGGAAGGAGTTAGGACTCAAATCGAAACTTCGGTCGTGGCTCAGCCACGCGCCGAGGCGTGGCCGCGCAAGGCGGGGATTCACGCGCGCGAAATCGGCCGCGCGCTAAAGTTCCGAGTCCGCAGAGTTGCGGCCGGCGCCGGGATGCAGGCCGCGCGCCGAGGCGGGAATTTTGGGCGAAAAACTTAGAAAGTCCGATTTTTATTTTAAAAGAGGCCACGAGGGTGACAAGTGTCCCCATCCGATTTTCTCACATGCATTATATTGACCAAGACTTGGTCATTTCTTTCAACTTTTCATCTTTACACTCCATCTCTCTCTAAGTTAAAAGCTCATCCTTCTCTCTAAATTCCCAAGAGGAATTCTAGCCTAAGGGAAAATCAAAAGTGTAATAGGAAGGAAAGGTTATTACAAGCTTGTGAAGACTATTGTGGTGGTGTTCTTGGAGAAAAGGCTAGCAAGGTGTTGGAATAAGTTTGGCTAAAACTTAAGGTAACATTTCTTCTCAGTAGTTGGTTTTGGGTGTTGCATGTTTAATAGGAAGAACTTGTAGTTGGAAAATGCACTTAGAGTAGTGCATGTGAGAAATGGGGTTGATTATGAAAGAATTGGTTGTGGGATATTATGAGCATGTTGTTGCCTAAATACTACATTAGACTTTGGGTTAGTTGTTGTAACTTGTGGTTGAATTTACACACCAAAGTTTAGGTGTGTAATCCCTTGGTGTTGGTTGGTTGTTGAGCCTTAAACATGGCATTTGAGCTAAAAATCGACCTTGGAAAAGGTGGCAAAGTATGTAGAAACAAAGGAACGCTGCCCAATTTTCCGTAGGAAATTGGTGACTTTAATTTGGGAAAATTCTGCATTATAACTAGAGCTTGATAAACGTATTATGGTCATTTTAGGTTGACATACTACGCATGTAAAGTGGACTTAGCTTGTGGATTGACCAAGAGGTATGTGGAGCTTTCCTATCTCTTGAGCATGATTAGTCAGACCTATGTAGTACGGTAGACGACAAGATTTGGAAATCTTCGCTTGTTATAAGTATTTGATACTTGCTTCGCTTTAAAAGGAAAGTATAAAAATCCTCGACTTAAGGAATGTGTTTTACTATTGTTTAACTCTAATATAACGGCTTTATGGGAGTTGGTTATATTAGCTGTGAAAGTTTAATGGAGAAAGGTTTTGATGATTTGAACTTGTGGAAGGAAAATGGTTTTAAGGCATGAATTGCCTAAGGTTTTACAAGAAACGGTCACTTAATTTAGAAGCTTGAGATAGTTTTAAAAGGAAATGTGACTTGTTTTGAAAAGAAATCGTAACTTGATACTCTTGTGATTAGTATCTGTGAATTTTTGTATAAAAAGAGTTATTTCTTAAAAGGTTAGAGGTACATGATACTGGGTTAAATTCTGATTTTTACTAAAAGACATGATCGTGCCTTAGGTATACTAAAATGAGAGAATGTATTAATACTATTAATAAGAAGTTAGGTGATTCTTAACTTGCTTGAGTTATGATAGGCCAGAGTGCTTATGTTGTGACGTGATAGGCCTGAGTGCTTATGTTATGTTTTATTAGCCTGATGAGCTATGTTTTATATGTTTATATTGTTACGTAAAACCCGGTTATTATTTATGCCATGGATTTGCTACCCATGACGCGAGCGCGCTTGTACTACGCGATCCGACCATAGGATCCACGCGGTGAAATAGTCCCACGCGAGTACGCGATGATACTCATGCGGATCCACGGGATCCATGCGGGTGAAATAGTCCTACGACGGCGGATGACTCACGCGGGTCCACAGACCTATGCGGGTGAAATAGTCCCGCGAGTAGGATTGCTTAATGATACTACTGGCGAGGTACCTGCTTTGATCGCGAGCCTCCTATTTTTATGCTATAAAACTTACATTTGTTACTCTCATTGTTAGTAAGGCACAGAGCAAGGTAAACTGATTTTCGTCTATAACTCCAGCTTATATTTTTGACTTATGATATTATTACAAGATTTTCCGCCGCATATTTGGTACATGTTGTAATCGACTTCTTCGGGGCCGCGCTCATGCCGCAGTTGAGGTTCATAGCTTGCTGATCCGCACTCTTAGGATCACGGTCCGGCTTTCTAAGGCTCCATTTCTCCGAGGCCTCGCTTTTGGTACGATTCCTCGAGGTTGTAGACTTTTGTACATTCAGTGGTATGGCGGCCCCGTCCCGTCATAGTGTTATACTTTCTAGAGGCTTGTAGTCCCGCTATGAATCGGGGTGTAATGATGTAACGTCGCTTAATTATATTTAGAGGTAGCCACTTTGGGTTAGCCTGCTTTATATTCTAGATGGTTGTTTATCTTGAGTTTACATTCCGCCGTTTTCTTTGATGTTGTGTCACTAGGGTGCCCGTTAAGGCACCGCCACGTCCGGTTCGGTCGTGACAAAAGTGGTATCGTGAGCGCTTAATCCTGAAAGAGTCTACAGCCGTATCTAGTAGAGTCTTGATTATCGCGTGTTGCGCACCACATCTATAATCGTGAGGTCGCATGATATTTAGGATTGGTTTCCATTTCTTCTCACTCTAAGATCGCGCGATGTGTGTGGTTGTGGTCGCTCTCCCTAACAGTTATGGTGTTTGCAAACACGGCGGCAAAGAAGCGACCAGGAAGATTATGTGGATCATATCCAGGTTGGTAATACTTGTAGTATAGTTGGTATTGTGACATACGCCTATACAGATTGCATTTAGGTCACATATGTGTTGCCTAGAATGATTTTAGATTACCGTGATTTGGTAAGGACTAAATAGATACCGGAAGGTAGGAGCGCTAAGGAACTCTCATCGAGGTTTTACGTGCTAGTTGAGAAAATTAGGAGACGATGAGTTGTCGGAAAAGTAATGGAACCTAAGAAGCTTAATTAAGGGCCCAACGGGAGACTATGTTTGTAAATCGAGCCACGTGGTACGCTTAAGAGGATAGTACGAATGAGATCCGCAGGAGTAAGTAATGGTTGTTGTGACCAAGACGACACGACTATGGTATTACGAGAAGTTAGTATACCCGCTACAAGGGCGGATCACTGATAGTAGTCCCGCCACGCGACAGAGTCACGAGGTACAAGCCCAAGTCTAGTTAATCGCTTTACTGATTCGTGGACGCATTCCACCGAACTGTGTCACAGAGCCTGAAATGACCTTATATTGTTTAACTTAGTAACTCCAAGATCAAGGCCAACTTTATTATGGAAGTTATACGTAAGCTAGAATAAGTTTGGAAGTACTAAAAGAGTACGACCGAGGAAGTGAGCAACCAAGTGTGAAAGAAATGAAGCCGTAATCCATGAGAACCTTTAGGGGTAACCACACCCGCGAGTGTTGGGTGGTAGCCGAGTGGGCGATAATAATTGTCGATAACGATACGCCGTCTGACCCTAGCAGAGCCGCATGACAGACGCCGAGGTCATTATGAGCACGCTAGTTGGCCTCATGTTATGCCAACGCGGACAATGTAAGAGATTGATTCGGTACCGCTTCCTGGCAGTTTGCCATCGAGTGGAGAAGAAGGGAAGTAGTAGTAACTGTGAATTATCCTTCCTTCTTTGGCATCATTGTTTTTAATAAGTCCGTGGACTTGTCCATCGGGAAAAATTGACGCAGAAAGTAAGTAATACTTGAATTTGAAGAAATTTATGTTAAGTGCTCTCGAGGTACTTGGAGTTGGTTGGTGTGGCGGTCGTACACGACCTTCCGGATAATTTCAAGGAAATGTGCAAGGAAAGAATAAAATAAGTACGGGCGCTGCCGGCAGAAAGCTGTGGGCATCTTTGGTAGGTTTTGAAAATCTACACGATTTTAAGGCTGTGCGTAATGATTAGATATTTACAGACCACGAGAGACCCGTGATTAGGGTTGTGACACCAAAGAAAGTTTATCAAGGAGATAAGTTCTCTCCCATACATAAAAGGATAGTCTTACGTGACATGGGTTATGTGTACCCATGTAGTTAGACGAAGAATGTGAGACTGTAGGTCTTCAAAGATCGCCATGCCATAAGTTACGCTTTAGATAACCGTGGAAAAATATTATGTTGGGAGTAATTAAGAACGACGCATAAACGGTCGTGAAGTGTCGTAAGAAAATGCAGTAGTACACATATTTGAAATCGCACGATTATAGATCGATTATAAACACTTTACTATTAATAAGCATAAGGTAGGTTATGACCGTATGATAAAAGAGAATACAACTATGGTTATGTAAGTTGCACGAGATACGCCATTCCTGACTAGTGTAAGACCATTAGTAGGTAATGGGCGTAGGAACACCTCGAGGAAAGGTAGTAGCATCCAGATCGACGATAAAGATAGTAAGAGAATACGGAGAGGTAGGGGACCCGTGACAACTTGAAATAACTTATAAAGGAAAGACGAGTAGACACTGAACGATAAGAAATCTTGACAAGTCATTGGATTATGTAATACCGTGAATCGAGGTTGAACATCGACTATAAGCTCTACGAAATGAGAGAGGATAATAGGATTACTACTTGACAAGATCAAGGAAGTCTTCCCTAAAATTGTGATTGGCAGAAATCTTAGCCACGCGCGAGCAAACGAATCAGATCCAAGTATAGTAACCAAGTTTGGTTGCAACAGAGAAAGGGAAACAGAACCATAATCGAGATTAAGGATGCTCGAATATTTAGCAAGTACAAGAGAGGCTTCCAGCTATTGGAAGAGAAGTTGACCACGACTATAGCTTCTAACCCTCTTGAGAGACTAGAGGATTGGGGTATTATTGTAACACGTTGGGTCATTAGGTCAGGTCGACGCAACACGATAAGGTTAGAGCTTATGTTTCCGCTGTTAGGGAAGCAAGAAAGGAATTACGTTACTCACGATTTAGAGTCATGCGCTTAATCGTACTCAAGATTTGGAGGCAATTTCCTTATATAGATTTCATGTGGATATTTCATGAGACCACGTGAAACTCCAGATATCTTCGCATCGAGGCAAATGAATTTGCGATGCAGACGGTGGTTAGGTTACTCAAGGATTGTGATATTGATATCCTATACCACCCAGGAAGGCCAATGTAGTCAGATGCCCTTAGTCGCAGATCGACGGGTAGTCCGTCGGTGCAGCCAGGAAGAAGGACATGGTCCGAGGGTTACACCGCTAGCAAGCCTTGGGGTTCTTTTGGTTGATTCCGTTAGTAACGGAATTGGTTCGAGAGGTCGCCGAGTCTTCCATCGCCGGCGAGGTGAAGAGGCGACAGATGAGGATCCGATTTTGCACGGCATCGAGACGCAGCTCTCCGTGAAGAGAAGAGTCTATTTGAGGTAGCACCGACGGGTGCTAAGATTCGAGGCCGATTGTGTGTTCCCGATGTGACAGACTTCGCAACAGATTCTCGTGAGGCACACAAGCTCGTTATTCGATTCATCCGGTCGACTAAGATGTACCATGACCTCGTGCATGTATCGTGGGATGGTTTGAAGAGGACGTGGCCGATTTTGTTGCCCAAAGGTCCTAATTATCGCCAGGTTAAGGTTGAGCACCGTAGCGCTGGTCGCTACAGCTATTGATTTCACGTGGAAACGAGGTGGTCAACATGGACTTATTACAGGTTACCTCGCACCTGCAGGAGACATGATTCCATTTGGGTTATTGTAGACAGTCGACGAAATCAGCCCACTTTCTTCCAACAGACGACGCCACCGAGGACTATGCCGATTATATATTAGAGAGATTGTGAGATCGCACGAGTCCCTGTCGATTATATCGATAGAGGAGCCCAGCCACGCTAACTTCCTGAGGTCTTTCCGTATGGATTAGGGACACAGTGAGTCTCAAAGACGGCGCTTCATCCTCGACGGACGGACAAAGCCGAGCGCACTATCCGCACACTCGAGGATATGCCGCGGGCTTGTGTTATTGATTTCGGGTAGCTGGAGGATCATTTACCTCAGGAGTTTGCTTATAACAACACCTACCATTCTAGTGTTCGATGGCGCCTTATGAGGCCTTATACGAGAGGAAGTGCAGTCACCGATAGGTTGGTTTGAAGTGGGAGAAGGCGCGACCGGGCCAGATTTGGTTCAAAGAGCAGCGGGTAAGGTGAAGCTTATCCGTGAGCGGTTATCGCAGCCCGTAGTCGACAGTAAATCATACGCAGATCATCCGCCGACACTTAGAGGTTGAGGTTAATGATTGGGTCTTTCGAAAGTGTCACCCATGGCGGTGATGAGATTTGGGAGGAAAGGGAAACTCACCAAGGTACATCGGGCCGATCGATTGTCCAAGAGTGGGCAAGGTTGCTTATGAGTTGGATCCGCCGTCCGATCTCGAGGCGGTACATCCGCTTTTCACGGTTCTATGTTACGGAAATGCGTTGAGATCCGCTCAGAGTGCACCCGATTCAGATATCCAGTGACAGAGGAGTTGTCGTATGAGGAGTCCCATAGCGATACTCGATCGCAAGTTAGACGACTCGGACGAAGCGAGGTGGCTTCCGCAAGGTCTTATGGCGAACGAGAACAGTGGAGGAAATGACGGGAAGCAGAGGGTGACATGATGACGAAGTATCCTCACTTATTCCCTACACCTCCGTAACCCACTTTGTCGCTTGTTAGTTTTGGTTAGCAATTATGCTTGAGTTTTGTTGCGCCGCGCGAGCGCCTTTATTTGAGTCTATGTCGATATTGTGATTTGAGTAAGTTTGAAGGAACATTCGGGACGAATGTTTCTGGGGGAGAATGTTATACCGTGGTTCGTGCCGCGTATGGGGCCACGCGGAAGGAGTTAGGACTCAAATCGTAAAACTTTGGCCAGGGCTCAGCACGGCGCCGGAGGCGTGGCCGCGCGCCAAGGCGGGATTCACGCGCGCCGAAATCAGGCCGCGCGCCTAAAGTTCCGAGAGTCCGCAGAGTTGCGGCCGCGCCGGATGCAGGCCGCGCGCCGAGGCGGGAATTTTGGGCGAAAAACTTAGAAAGTCTGATTTTTATTTTAAAAGAGGCCACGAGGTGACAAGTGTCCCCCATCCGATTTTCTCACATGCATTATATTGACCAAGACTTGGTCATTTCTTTCAACTTTTCATCTTTACACTCCATCTCTCTCTAAGTTAAAAGCTCATCCTTCTCTCTAAATTCCCAAGAGGAATTCTAGCCTAAGGGAAAATCAAAAGTGTAATAGGAAGGAAAGGTTATTACAAGCTCATGAAGACTATTGTGGTGGTGTTCTGGAGAAAAGGCTAGCAAGGTGTTGGAATAAGTTTGGCTAAAACTTAAGGTAACATTTCTTCTCAGAGTTGGTTTTGGGTGTCAGATGTTTAATAGGAAGAACTTGTAGTTGGAAAATGCACTTAGAGTAGTTGCATGAGAAATGGGGTTGATTATGAAAGAATTGGTTAGGGGATATTATGAGCATGTTGTTGCCTAAATACTACATTAGACTTGTTGGGTTAGTTGTTGTAACTTGTGGGTTGAATTTTACACACCAAAGTTTAGGTGTGTAATCCCCTTGGTGTTGGTTGGTTGTTGAGCCTTAAACATGGCATTTGAGCGTTAAAAATCGACCTTGGAAAAGGTGGCAAAGTATGTAGAAACAAAGGAAACGCTGCCCAATTTTCCGTAGGAAATTGGTGACTTTAATTTGGGAAAATTCTGCATTATAACTAGAGCTTGATAAACGATTATGGTCATTTTAGGTTGACATACTACGCATGTAAAGTGGACTTAGCTTGTGGATTGACCAAGAGGTATGTGGAGCTTTCCTATCTCTCGAGCATGATTAGTTGTACCTATGTAGTACGGTAGACGACAAGATTTGGAAATCTTCGCTTGTTATAATGATTTGATACTTGCTTCGCTTTAAAAGGAAAGTATAAAAATCCTCGACTTAAGGGAATGTGTTTTACTATTGTTTAACTCTAATATAACGGCTTTATGGGAGTTGGTTATATTAGCTTGTGAAAGTTTAATGGAGAAAGGTTTTGATGATTTGAACTTGTGGAAGGAAAATGGTTTTAAGGCATGAATTGCCTAAGGTTTTACAAGAAATGAAGTCACTTAATTTAGAAGCTTGAGATAGTTTTAAAAGGAAATGTGACTTGTTTTGAAAAGAAATCGTAATTTGATACTATGGTGATTAGTATCTTGGAATTTTTGTATAAAAAGAGTTATTTCTTAAAAGGTTAGAGGTACATGATACTTGGGTTAAATTCCCGGATTTTTACTAAAAGACATGATCGTGCCTTAGGTATACTAAAATGAGAGAATGTATTAATACTATTAATAAGAGTTAGGTGATTCTTAACTTGCTTGAGTTATGATAGGCCTAGTGCTTATGTTGTGACGTGATAGGCCTAGTGCTTATGTTATGTTTTATTAGCCGGATGAGCTATGTTTTATATGTTTATATTGTTACGTAAAACCCGGTTATTATTTATGCCATGGATTTGCTACCCATGACGCGAAAGCGCGCGCTTGTACTACGCGGATCCGACCATAGGATCCACGCGTGAAATAGTCCCACGCGAGTACGCCGATGGTACTCATGCTGATCCACGTGATCCATGCGGTGAAATAGTCCCACGCGGGTGAAATAGTCCTACGACGAGGCGATGACTCACGCGGGTCCACAGACCTATGCGGGTGAAATAGTCCCGCGAGTAGGATTGCTTAATGATACTACGCGAGGTACCTGCTTTGATCGCGAGCCTCCTATTTTTATGCTATAAAACTTACATTTGTTACTCTCATTGTTAGTAAGGCACAGCAAGGTAAACCGATTTTCGCCTATAACTCCAAATTTATATTTTGACTTATGATATTATTACGGATTTTCCGCCGCATATTTGGTACATGTTAGATCGACTCTCCTGGGCCGCGCTCATGCCGCAGTTGAGGTTCATAGCTTGGCGATCCGCACTCTTAGGATCACGGTCCCGCTTCCTAAGGCTCCATTTCTCCGAGGCCTCGCTTTTGGTACGATTCTCGAGGTTGTAGACTTTGTACATTCAGTGGTACGGGGCCCTGTCCCGTCATAGTGTTATACTTTCTTAGAGGCTTGTAGTCCTGTCATGAATTGGGGTGTAATGATGTAACTGTTCGTTTAATTATATTTAGAGGTAGCCACTTTGGGTTAGCCTGTTTTATATTCTAGATGGTTGTTTATCTTGAGTTTACATTCCGCTGGTTTTCTCTGATGTTGTGTCACTAGGGTGCCCGGGTTAAGGCACCGGTCACGGGTCCGGGTTCGGGTCGTGACAAGCGGGCCTTGATAGGGGAGGAGATTTATGTGATAGCGGGGGGGGGGAGGTGCTGCCGAATTTTCCGTAGAAATATTCTACGAAGAGAACTAGAAGTTAATAAGCGTTTTATGGCCATTATAGGTGGAAGTACTACGAGTAGCGTATTCTACTTGAAGGGTGGAAAAGGCTAGCAAGGTTGTAGTACTTGGAGCATTTTGCTAATTGTCGATAATCGTCACGAGGTATGTGAACCTCTTCCTATCTTTTCTAGCATGATATGTTGTGAACTATGTAGTACGGTGAGACGCATACGTGTAAAATGAATTTGGTTGGTTTAAAACATAAAGTGTTATAACGGCTTTATGGGAAGTTGGTTATAACAACTTTATGTGGGCAAAGAAATGGTTTGTGGTTTTTAAAAGATAAAAGACTGGATGTGAATTAATAAGGACTTGGGTTGTGTTAAAAAGTTGTGAAACCGTTTTAATGAGAAATATGTAATTGGGTTTTAAAAGGAATAATGTTATATTGATTTCGGAAATGAGAACAAGTATCGAACAAACCATCGCGAGATTAATAAAGGAAAATGTATTGACTAATTAATTATTATTAAAACCAGTAGAAACCTCCATCTGCATAGAAGCTACGATAAGACAAAATTGTATTACATTTTCTAGATCATGGCTGCTTTAATAAGATTGTTATAAACAAGAATAACCTACTCACACATAAGGCATATGTTAGTCAAATTGTTTTAAAAGAGAATTATGTTATTAAGTGATTAAGACTATGAACTACGAAACCTTTCGAAAATAAGAGACTTGAGTATTTGAAATTAGGCAAACTTGAACTTTTGGAAAAGAAGGTTGTTACTTGTCGTTAAAAAGGAAACTATTTTGGTTTACTTAAGATAATAGTTACTCGCTTTGGATACTACGAGTGTTGGTATCGTGTGACTTCGTGAAAGAATGGATATTTGTAAGGAATCAAGTATGGTAATTTGCTTGTGCTTGCTTGTGATAGCCTTGTTGTGTGAAAAGTTGTATTCCTATGCTACCGCTGCTCTCGATGAGGGCGGTATATTGTTATTGTTGTTACATGGACATGTCTGCACCGATGAAGAATTCCGGCACGCGTTACGCCAGCGGTTAATCACCCGATATATTGTTATTGTTGTTACATGGACATGTCGCACCGATGAAGAATTCCGGCATGCGCCACGCGCGGGTTAATCACCGATATATTGTTATTGTTGTTACATGGACTTGTCTGCACCGATGCAGAATTCTGTGGGCATGCGGCAGGTTGATTACCCGATATATTGTTATTGTTGTTACATGGACATGTCTGCACCGATGCAGAATTCCGGTACGGCTACGCGCGTAGTTGATTACCCGATATATTGTTATTGTTGTTACATGGACATACGCCGCACCGACGCACTCCGGCATGTACGCGCGTGGTTGATTACCCGATATATTGTTATTGTTGTTACATGGACATGTACGCACCGGCGAAGAATTCCGGGCATGTGGCCACGCGCGTGGTTGATTACCCGATATCGTTATTGCATCCTCGACATGTCTACACCGATGGAGAATTCCGGGCGTGCCGCGATGGCATGATTGATATCGTGGGCGTGAGACCGCGGTTATATTTGAGTGATGACTTTGAGGTGTGAGTCCTCGCTTGACATGATCGCTTATGTCGTGAACTTTAGTTTGTTGTCATACATGTCTCCTGCTTTATTTAGACCGTTATGATTTCGCATGATTTTCGGGCCACATACTTGGTACATGTTGCCAGACCTCCTTCGGGGCCGCTCATGCCGCAGTAGAGGTACACCGATTGTTGATCCTCGCCATAGGATCACAAAGATTTTGGGAAGCTCCATTTCTCCGGAGGCTTATCTTTGGTATAGTCCCCTGTCGTTGTAGGTACTTACATTCAGGGGTATGGCGGGGCCCTGTCCCGTCATTGTTGTTATAACACTCTTAGAGGTCTGTAGTACTGTTGTGGGCAGGGTTGTAACTGTTCAATTTCTGTATATATGCAAGAAGGCAACCGTTTTGGTTGTCCTGTTTTATTATCATAACTCTTGTTTCATGTTTAAGTTTTTATTTCCGCTAATTTTCTCTGATGTTGTATCACTAGGGTGCCCGGGGTAAGGCACCAGTCACGGGCCCGGGGTCGGGTCGTGACACCATTACTCTGGAGGCTTACCCTTGGCTCAGATCCCTGGTATGGTCGGATGTGTTATACCCCGTAGTTCTGGAGTATGTATGTTAGGACGTGCGTACGATTGTATAAACCCTAATTAGGGTAAGAATGAAAGAATTGTTTTCCGACGGAAATTATTCCGAACCTTGTGAAGGAAATTTTACGTTTTCAATATTTTTACGATTATGGAATTTTTCCGAGAGATAAAATATTTTGGACCAATAGGATGGCGACATGTGTCACCCCAAGAAGACATAGTGGGCAAGACAAGTGGTCAAAAGTCTTGCATGGCATTTGCATGGGTGGGACGTTTTTTGCAAGAATTAGTGGGCAAGTCAAATGGTCAAAGTCTTGCATGGTCTTGCATGGCATTTGTGGGACAAGTGGAGAAAGGAACCTACACAAACAATCTATACCATACACATGTTTTCATCCTAACCCTTGGTTGTCCTATATAAACCCCTCTAGTTGATGAAAATCTTCCACACTTAGAACATTTGAAGACTTGAAAATATTTTCCCTCCTCCCTAGTTTCTCTCGTCCAACCCCCCCTTTTTCTTGAGCAAATGTTGTCCAAAAATTCTTAAACTTATAAGTGTTCTTCCTTAATGTATTAGGAAGATTATTAACCAAGAGTTAGACAAGATTTCACACCCATAGCCTCAAAATTACCCCATTGGCCGAGAGTGGACAGATTTGGAATTTTAGTGTTCTTCACTTTTTGGAGTTAATTCTTGAATAGAAGTTGGTTAGGAACTATTAAGGGTGACTTGTGGTGGTTTGGAACACAAAGATTTGGAGCTAAAACACAAAGATTTGGAGCTAAGACTTGCTTTGGAACGACTTTAAGTTCTTGGATATTTTGGGCTATTATTGAGGTAATGAACCTTAACCTCTTTGTAAAGTTGATTATTATGTATATTGGATATTATACATATATTATAAGTATATTATGAAGTATGAGATATAAGGAAAGATTTGGATCTTGTTAAGATGTTAAAAGGAGAATTGGCATATTAGCCATTAAAATGGTAAATGTATCCATTACTTACTAAGAAGTTAACAACAAAGAAACTATAACTTATATAAAGATTGGAATATAAGTTGGAGGACTAATGAAGTAATTGGATAAATAAAATTGTAAAAGTTGGCCAAGGACCCCAACTTAAGGACTGTATTTACTTTGGACCGTATTTACTTTGGACAGTATTTACTTTGGACCGTATTTACTTTGGAATGTATTTACATTGTTGTTGTTAAGGAGAGATTGTTAATCGCGTTCCGTTTGAGCGTGTTTTCCCCTTCTTTAATTGTTGTTATTGTTAAGGAGATATTGTTAATCGCGTTCCGTTTGGGCGTGTTATCCCCTTCTTTAATTATTGTTATTGTTAAGGAGAGATTGTTAATCGCGTTCCGTTTGGTCGTGTGATCCCCTTCTTTAAAATTCGGAATTATTGTGCCTTATTTATGGCATGTTGGTTACTATTATCGGGCCTTGGAAAAGGTGGCAAAGTATGTAGAAACAAAGGAGGTGCTGACTAATTTTCCGCAGAATATGGAACCTTGTACTTAGAAATATTCTACGAAGAGATCTAGAAGTTGATAGACGTTTTGTGGCCTTTATAGGTTGAAGTACTACGAGTAGCATATTCTACTTGAAGGGTGGAAAAGGCTAGTGAGGTTATAGTACTTTGGAGCGTTTTGCTAATTGTCGATAATCGTCGCGAGGTATGTGAACCTCTTCCTATCCTTTCTAGCATGATTGTTGTGAACTATGTAGTACGGTAGACGTACATGTGTTAAACGAATTTGGTAGGTTTAAAACATAAAGGGTTATAACGACTTTATGAGAAGTTGGTTATAACGAATTTATGTAAATAAAAGAATGGTTTGTTGATTTTAAAAGATAAGAGAATTGACTTATAAATGACTTGATGTGAAATATTAAGGACTTGGTTTGTGTTAAAAAGTTATGAAACCGCATTCTTGAGTAATGAGTATTTGGTCTAAAAAGAAAAGGGATAAGTTATATTGATTTCGGAAATGGGAATAACTATCGAACAAGCCATTGCAGCGTTAATAAAGGAAAAAGTAATGACAATTAATTATATTAAAACAAGTAGAAACCTCCATATGCATAGAAGCTAAGATAAGACAAAATTGTATTACATTTCCTAGATCATGACTGCTTTAATAAGAATCATTATAAACAAGTATTAATTTTCTTAAATTTCCAAAGTAAGGAACTTGATTTTTAAAAGAAAAGAGACTTGAGGAATTGAAGAGTTTTTGGTTTAAGAGAAAGGCATGGTTTTGTCTTTAATTGGTTTAAAACATAAAGTGTTATAATATCTTTATGGGAAGTTAGTTATAACGACCTTATGAAAACAAAAGAATGGTTTTATCATTGGATTTAAAATGGCAACTTGACATTAAAAGGAGAAGCGATTTGGTTTAAAAAGAAGGCATGGTATTTTCTTAATTTGGTTTAAAAAGAAAGTATGGAAATTATTTTGGTTTACCCAAAATGATAGTCACTCTATTCTGATACTACGGGTATCGTGTGACCTTTGTAAAAGAAATGGATCTTTTGAAAGAATTTAACGTACGTAGTACTTTATGGTTAAAACCCGGATTGTTGGCATAAAATGGAGTACTTGAGTTTTTATAAATGGTGAATCAAATTACATGTTAATGGAAGTCTAAGAGTATGTTGAACTTGTCTATGCTGGTTGTGATAGCCTTTGTTGTGCAAGTATTGTATTTCTATACCACTGCGTCTCTCGATGGAGGGTTGGCTGACTTGTTATGAACTTACTTGGACGCGTCGGCAGCGACGAGGATTCCACGCACGCTCCATTATTATTATTCCATGGACTAGCTCCACGAGGTTTTACCGATTCGGCTTTGGTATCCGGTAGTTGGCTCAGACTTGCCCCGATCGTGGCTGATTCGGCGTTAGTATCTGGTAGTTAGCCTTCGTACTTGCCCCGTTCAGTTGTGTGACGAAGTCTCGTGATTACGATTTTGGTATCCGTAGTTGGTTCGTGATTTGCCTCCGCTACCACGTGGCGTGGTAGGTATCTGGTAGTCGGCCTTCGTACTTGCCCCGTGTCAGCTTCGTGAGTTAGTTATTTAGTATTGATTGGTATGGTAGGTTCTGGTAGCTGGCTTTCGTACTTGCCCCGGTCAGTTGATGATGCAGGTTGGATCTGGTAGCTATGCCTTCGCACTTGCCCCGTACGGTTTTTATGACACAGGTGGGACCTGGTGTTCATGTGTACTCCTTGTTGTTGTTATCGTAGACTGCCGCAGTGGGGAAGGTATTCCATGGGCATGATTGATGTTGTGGGCGTGAGACCCATAGTTATATTTGAGTGATGACTTCGAGGGCGTGAGTCCCTGACTTGACATGATTGTTTATATATTGTGGACTGTAGTTTGGTTATCATACATGTCTCCTGTTTTATATAGACTACTATGATTTTATTTACATTATTTTCGGGCCACATACTTGGTACTGTTATCGACTTCTTCGGGCCGTTCATGCCGCAGTAGAGGTACACGGTTGTTGATCCTCGCCATAGGATCACGTCGTAGTTTTGGGAAGCTCCGCTTTCGGAGGTTTATCTTTTCGTATAGTCCCCGCCGCCAGGTACTTACATTCGTGGTATGGCGGCCCCGTCCCGTCGTAGTGGTAACAATTCTAAGAGGTCCGTAGTAGGCGCGTGTGGCTGCGGATGTAAGGATCGCTCAAGTTTTTAATTTATATCTGAGTAAAGGTAACCGCTTTGGTTGCTTTGTTTCTTGTTTATCTTGTTCCATGTTTAAGAATTCTTATTTCCGCTGATTTTCTCTGATGTTGTATCACTAATGGTGCCCGGGGTAAGGCACCAGTCGCGGGCCCGGGAACGGGTCGTGACAGGATGTTGTACATCCAGGGGTATGGCGGGGCCCTGTCCCGCCACAGTTGTTATTCTTAAAGGTCTGTAGTCACATTTGTGGATTGAGTTGTAAGAACAGAGAGGTACTGTTTTATTTATTTATATTATGTATATGTTACGAAAGATAGTCTTATCGGCTAGCCTGTTGATGTCTAATGTCTAAGTATTTTTATGAGTTGTGTATGTTCCGCTGCTATTCTCTGATGTATACCTGTAAAGGGTGCCCAGGTAGGGCACCAGTCGCGGGCTCGGGGTCGGGTCGTGACAAAAGTGGTATCAAAGCAGTTAGTCCTCGGAAAGTGTCTACAGACCGTGTCTAGTAGAGTCTTGGTTATCGGTGTGTTGCGCACCACATCTATAACCAGGAGGCTGCAGGACATTTAGGATTGGTTTTCATTCTTCTCACTCTGAGATCGTGCGATAGAGCGGTGTGGTTAGGGTCATCTCTCCCTAACAAGTTATGTTGATTGCAGCTACGAGATAGGCAGCAGTGGCCCAGCAAAGATTATGTGGATTGCGTATCCAGGTTGGTAATATTTGTAGTATAGTTGGTATTATGACATACAGTTATACGGATTTATGTATGAGGGTCACATATGTGTTGCCTAGAATGATTCTAGATTACCAGGAATTGGTAAGGACTAAATAAATACCGGGAAGGTATGAAACAGTTTAATGAACTCTCATCAAGGTTTTACGTACTAATTTGAGATAATTAGGAGATGATGAGTTGTCTGAGAAGGTAATGGACCCTTAAGAAGTTATAATTAAGGGACTTAATGGGAGACTATGTTAGTAACTTAAGCTACGTGGTATGCTTAAGGGAATGGTACGGATGAGACCCGTATGGAGTAAGTATGGTTGTTGTGGTCAAGACAACACGATTATGGTATTACGAGAAGTTTTTGTACCCGTTTACGGGGGGGCTGATAAGGTAGGCTTGGAGCATGGGAATTGCGAGCCTAAGAATAATGATAACTGCCGAGACCTTAGGTATATAAGGCCTTCTCGGGTAGTAAAAAGTTAAGTCAGACCAAGGATAAGAGTTAAGTACGACGCCGAGTCGGGTTGAGGACCTATTAAGGGTCGCCCCATAGCCTGTAATGGAATGGGATCAGTTGGTAGTAGTCCCGCTACGTGACAGGGTCACGAGGGTGCAAGGCCCGAGTCTAGTCAATCGTTTACGGGTTCGTGGATGCATTCCACCGGAACCAGGTTTTGAGAGCCGGAAATGGCCTTATATTGTTTAATTTAGTAACTCCAAATATTGGAGGCCAAATTTAGTATGGAAGTTATGTATGTATGCTAATATAAGTTTGGAAGTACGAAAAGAGTACGACCAGTGAAAAAGAGAGCAACCAAGTGTAAATAAATAGAGCCTGAATCCATGAGAACCTTTCGAGGTGACTACACCCGTGAGTGTTGGGTGGTAGCTGAGCGGGTAGATAATAATTGTCGGTGACGATACAGTCGTTAGCAGACCTAGCAGAGTTGTTATGACAGACGTTGAGGTCATTATGAGTACGGGCTAGTTGGCCTCTTGTTATGCCAACGTTGACTGCAGAGAGAGATTGTCTCGATTCCGGTTTCCCGGTAAGCCGGTTATCGAGTGGAAAGGAAGAGAAGTGGTGGTAACCAATGAATTATCCTTCCTTCTTTGATAAAGTTGATTTTAATAAGTCTATGTGACTTGTTCATTTGAGGTAAATTAATGCAGAAAGTAAGTAGTACTTGAATTTGAAGGAGTTTTATGTTAAGTGCCCTTGGGGGTACTTGGAGTTGGTTTGGTGTGGAAGTCAGGGCCACGACCTTCCGGATAATTCCAGAAAAGTGCGCAAGCAAGAATAAGTTAAGTACGAGTGCTGCCTACGGAAAACAGAAGACATCGTTGGTAGGTTTTGAAAATCTATACGATTATAAGTGGGCGCTGGATGATTAAGTTTTTTTAAAGGGAGATAAGCTCTCTCCCCCACGTAAAAGGATAGTTTTACGTATTATGGGTTTATGTGCACCCATGTTGTTAGACGAAGGATAAGAGACTGGTAAGGTCTTCAGTATCGTCATGCCATAGGTTACAGCTTTAGATAACCGTGGAAAAGTATTGTGTTGGGGTAATTGAGAACGACGTTAGGAAATGGTCGAGGAAGTGTGGTAAGAATATAAATGCAGGTAGTACGCATGCATGAAACTGTATGATTATGAATCAAGATAGAAATACTTTTGCTAATAGTAAACATAAGGAAGGGTTATGACCAGAATGATAAAAGATAATACAACTATGGTTATGTAAGTTGCACGAGATATGAGTACCCCAGACTAGTGTAAAGACCATTAGTAAATGATGGGCAGTAAGAACACCTCGAGGAAAGGTGGTAGCATATGTACTGACGAGAAAGATAGTAAGGAGATACGGGGGGGGGGGGGGTAAGGGACCCTAGGACAACTTGAAATAACTTATAAAAGAAAGACGAGTAGGCACTCGAACAATAAGAAATCTTGACAAGTCATTGGATTATGTAATACCGTTAATTGAGGTTAAACACCTGGCTATAAGATCTACGAGCTGGGAGAAAATAATTGGATTATTACTTGACGGGATCAAGGAAGTCTCCCCCTAAATTGTGATTGGCAAGAAGTATTAGCCATGAGTCAAGTAAAGGAGTCGAATCTAAGTATAGTGACCACATTTGGTTGCAACAGGGAAATGGAACCATGAACCATAATTGAGATTAATATGCCCGAATAATTCGCAAGTATGAGAAAGACTTCCAGTTATTTGGAAGTAAGATGACTACGACTACAGTTCTAACCCCTCATGAGGCCTGAAAGACTAGAGGGTTAGGTTATTATGGTAACACTTTGAGTGTTTGGCTGGGTTGTGTGCGGATGCAATGCGATAAGGTAACAACCTATATTTTCTTGGAAGCTACGGGAACACGATAGAGGAGCTCAGGTTCGAGAGGTTGCCGAGTTTTCCCTCGTTGAGGAGGTGAAGAGGCGACAGTATAAGGATCCAGTTCTAGGGCAAATTTAAGATACATCTCTCCAAGAGGAGGAGGACCTGTATGGGTAGCACCGGATAGGGTGCTGTGATATGAGGAAAGATTGTGTGTGCACAATCCGCAGACTTGTCGCCGGGTTTAGGGAGCCAATACTTTTTGCTTTATTTTGTTCGGGGTCGACTAAGATGTATCATGACCTCAGATGTATGTATTGGTAAGATGGCCTGAAGAGGGACGTAGCAGAGTTTGTTGCTTAGTGTCCAAATTAGTAGCAGGTCAAGGTTGAGCACCAGAAGCCCAGTGGGCTATTACAGGCGATTGAGATCCCGACTTAGAAATGAGAGGTGATTAATATGGATCTTGTTACAGGGTTGCATCATACTCAGAGAAAGTGCGGCTCCTTATGGGATATGGTAAACAGGCTGACGACAGCAGCCCATTTTCTTCCGATAAGGACCACTTACTCAGCTGAGGTTTATGCTAGATTATATAGCAAGAAGATTATGAGACTTCACGGTGTTCCTACATTTATGATGTCTGACAGATGAGCTCAGTTTACGGCTAATTTCTGGAGGTTTTCCAGAAGGTATTAGGGACACAGGTGAGTCTCAGTGTGGCATTTCACCCTCAGACCGACGGACAGGCAGGGCATGATATCCAGACACTTGAGGATAGGTTGCGGGCCTGTGTTATTGTCTTCAGGGGTAGTTGGGAGGATTATTTACCTCTTGTTGAGTTTGCGTATAACAAAAGCTACCATTACAGTATCCAGATGGCCCTGTATGAGGCTTTGTATGAAGAAAGTGTAGACTCTCCAATTGGTTGGTTCAACGTAGGAGAGGTTCAAATAATTAGCCCGGACTTGATTCAACGGGCTGTGGATAAGGCGAAGTTATCCAGGAAAGATTATTAGCAAGCTCAGAGTCGATAAAAGCTTTATGTAGATAACCGACGTCGACACTTGGAGTTCAGGTTGACGTTTTAGCATAAGTATTGTTATGTGGCCAGGTGTGGCAAGTGTGATTATGTTGGGTGTAGTCAAGGGACTATGCCAATATCCGTTTAGATTGGACTCCGAAAGAACATTCGGGGACGATTGTTTCTAAGGAGGGAAGAATGTTACACCCCGTAAGTCCAGGTCATGTATTGAGAACATACGAAAGGAAATAAGATTCGAATTAGGAACAAAAAAAAAAGTTGTTGGCAGAATATTTTTTTGGACAGTTTTTCAGTCAACTTTGGAGCAGTATATCTCCTAGTTTATTGGGAGTTTTTAGGTGTTTCAAAATCCTAATATGAAGTTCATTGAGTCTAGTTTCCAACGCAACAAACCTCTTGTCGATAGGACATCGGAGTAGAAAGTTATGGATGTTACAAGATCAGCTGACATAAGAGACAGGGGCAGGCGCCGCGGCGCCGGCTGCAGGGCCAGGGCGCCGGAAAGCCTGAAATTGTCTGAAGTTGCAGCGCCGCGGCGCCGAGGCGGGATTTTTTGCGGAAATAGGGTAAAAATAGAAGATATTTGTTGTAGAGGACCCATGGGTGGGTGACAAGTGTCCCCCCAACTTGTGGATCAAGATAAGGCTTATATATTGGCCAAGTCTTGCAAGACTTGGCCATTCTACACTAAAAGATCATCCAAACACTTGCTCTCCTCTATCAAAATTTTATAAAACCCTAAGCCAAATGAGATTTTTGGAAAGGCCACAAGAAGGAAAAATGTTGGCGAGGTTGTAGGGGGTTCGTAGAGGTGATTTTAGCGGGAAGAAGAAATTCGGAAAGAGGGCTAAAGTGGGCGAGATTGTTGGACTATTTTGGGCTTATCAAGGTAACCACTTTGTCCTCTTAAGTGATTAAAGGTACTTATTGTTGTATTCATATATATATATATATATATTATGCAAGCATGAGATATATATATATATATATATATATATATATATATATATATATATTATGCAAGCATGAGATATATATATATATGTGGAGATTGAATGTTATGGAATATTTGGATGGAATCCGAAAGTTGCATGTTTAACCTTAAAAGTGTAATTCGATTTGGTTATTAGTTTTAGCCGTCGTATGTTATATAAAGAAGAGATGGTAGTTGTTATTGTCGATTGCGGCTATATAACATGTTAGACTAAACAACGTGGATTAAAAAAAGAATTGGAAAAGACTTTACATTGTTGTTGCATTGTAGCCTTTTGGCATTGAAATGTTGGACTATTTGGATATTAATTGTGGGGCAGAATTTTACACGTCCTGTTAAGGCGTGTAATCCCCTTTGGTTAGCTGAATTGTTGAGCCTTAAATGTGGTGTTTGGTTATTGATTTCGGGCCTTGAAAAGGGTGGAAAAGTATGTAGAAACAAAGGAAGTGTTGTCCAATTTTCCATAGAATTAAGTGACTTTACACTTGGAGTATTCTACGTTTGAAGTTAGAAGTTAATAGACGTATTGTGGTCATTTTAGGTTGACATACGACGTACGACATATTGGACTTAGCAAGTGGATTGAACCGAAGAGGTATGTGGAACTTTCTTATCTCTTGAGCATGAATAGTTGTAAACGTATAGTACGGTATACGTACGCGATTTGAATGGATTTAATTCATTTGATAGCCTTGACTTGTTTTTTTCCAAGTTGATTGAGTTAGATAATTAACTCACTCGTTTTTAAAGGATAGAAATACCTTGGTTTCAAAAGCATAAGGTGGGTTAATAACCTTATGGAAAGTAAAAAGAATGGTTTATTCTAATAAGGTAGACACGGATTTCTTGACTTGGAAATGTATAGAATACTTGATTTGGAAAGTATAGATTTCTTGAGCTATTCTAAAGTTAAGAAACTTGATTACTAAAGTTAAGAGACTTAAATATTTTGAAAGTATATGATACTTGTTTTGTTTGGAAAGTTTAAGTCTCTTGGTTATAAAGAAGAATGTAAGTATCTAAGGTATAAAGCTAGTATAACGACTTTATGGGAAGTTGGTTATAATAGCTTTATAGAAAGTTAAAACGAGTGGTTTACTCCAAGTAATGTAAGTAATGATAAATGGCTTGAATTAATGAAAGACAAATTGATTTGAAGGCATCAATTGCTTAAGGTTTTAAAAGAAAGAAGTCACTTGATTTAGAAGCCTATAAATATATTTCTAAAAGGTATTGTGACTTGTCTTGAAAAGTAGATATGACTTGATACTACGGTATTAGTATCTTGGAAGTTTTATATGAAAAAGAGTCATTTTAAAAGAATAGAAGTACGTAGTACTTTGGGTTAAATTCTCGGATTTTATAATGACATGTTAGTGCCTTAAGTAAACTAAAATGAGAGTGTGTACGAATAAGGCTAATAAGAAGTTAGGGGGATTTCTTAACTTGCTTATGTTACGTATGATAACCGGTAGTGCTTATGTTATGTATGATAAGCCGGTAGTGCTTATGTTATGTATGATAAGCCGGTAGTGCTTATGGTATGTATGATAGCCGGTTGTTCTAGTTTATGTTATTCTTACGGGGTAAAGCCCCAGGTTACTACTAATTCCATGGATTTGCTACCCATGATACGAGTGCGGCGTTTGTACTCATTGCGGGCCCATCGGGCCTAAGCGGGTGAAATAGTCATGTATGGGTGAAATAGTCCTATGCGAGGAATACCTCATGCGGGTCCATACGACCTATGCGGGCGGATTCAGCCTATGCGAGGAAGTTACCTCATGCGGGTCCATACGGCCTTTGCGGGTGAAATAGTCCCAGGAGTAAGATTGCTTAATGATACTACGGGCGAGTGGTCTTACTTTGATCATGAGCCTCCTATTTTTATGCAGTAAAGTATACTTTTGTTTACTCTCATCGTTAGTAAGGCACAATATACTGTTAATTGAGTTATCATACATGTCTCCAGCTTTATTTTAGACTTATGATTCATTACAGTACTTTCAGTTTCACATATTTGGTACATGTTGTACTGACCTCCTTCGGAGGGCTGCGTTCATGCCGCAAGTACAGTATGCAGGTTGATGATCCTCACTCTTAGGATCACTGTTCAGCTGTTGGGAAGCTCCATTACTCCGGAGGCTTACCCTTGGTTCAGATCCCTGGTATGGTCGGATGTTGTAAATTCAGGGGTATGGCGGGGCCCTGTCCCTCCACAGTTGTTATTCTTAGAGGTATGTAGTCACATTTGTGGATTGGGTTGTAAGAACAGAGAGGTACTGTTTTATTTATTTATATTATGTATATGTTACGAAAGGTAGCCTTATCGGCTAGCCTGTTGATGTCTAATGTCTAAGTATTTTTATGCGTTGTGTATGTTCCGCTGCTATTCTCTGATGTATACCTGTAAAGGGTGCCCAGGTAGGGCACCAGTCGCGGGCTCGGGGTCGGGTCGTGACAAAAGTGGTATCAAAGCAGTTAGTCCTCGGAAAGTGTCTACAGACCGTGTCTAGTTGAGTCTTGGTTATCGGTGTATTGTGCACAACATCTATAACCAGGAGGCTGCAGGACAGTTAGGATTGGTTTTCATTCTTCTCACTCTGAGATCGTGCGATAGAGCGGTGTGGTTAGGGTCGTCTCTCCCTAACAAGTTATGTTGATTGCAGCTACGAGAAAGGCAGCAGTGGCCCAGCAAAGATTATGTGGATTGCGTATCTGTCACGACCCGATCCCGGGCCCGTGACTGGTGCCTTACCCGGGCACCCAAGTAGATATACATCAGAGTAACTAGCGGAATATAAAAACAAGACATGAAACAATAAAGAGTAAGAACAGTCTAACCGAGAAAAATGTCGCCTTTCGGCATGTATATATAAACCCAAACTTGAATAGTTACATCCTTTACAAACCCTGCCCACAACAGTACTACAGACCTCTAAGAGTTTTTATATCACTATGACGGGACAGGGCCCCGCCATACCCCCTGAATGTACAAAAGTATATGACCTCAGGGAACCGTACCAAAATACAAGCCTCCGGAGAAATGGAGCTTTCCCAGAACTGAACAGTGATCCTAACAGCGCGGATCAACGAGCTACATACCTCAACCTGCGGCATGAACGCAGCCCCCCGAAGGAGGTCAGTACAACAGGTACCAAGTATGTGAAACTGAAAATACTGTAAATGAAATCATAATAGTCTATATAAAGCAGGAGACAGGTATGATAACCAAACTACAGTACACAATATATAAGCAGTCATGTCAAGTCAGGGACTCACGCCCTCAAAGTCATCACTCAAATATAACTGGGGGTCTCACGCCCACAACATCAATCATGCCCGTGGAATACCTTCCTCACTGCCGGCAGTACATGATGTAACATATAATCCGGTGACGCGCCCGTGGCATCCTACCTCACTGTCGGCGTACACATATACAACATATATATATATATATATATATATATATAACGCGGCCGCATGCCCCGGAATCCCTCATCGTATAAGCATGGCCATAACGTGCCCTCGGAATCCCTCATCGTAGCGCAGTCTTCGCGGGAGCTAGCCCATGGAAATAAGAATATAATATGCCCCCGGAATCCCTCATCGTGGGTACATGTCTTCACGGGGAGCTAGCCCATGGAGTAAAATTATAACATGGTCGCATGCCCCGGAATCCCTCATGGTATAAGCATGGCCATGGAGTAATGAAACGTGCGGGCATCTAACCCGCATCCTGGCCGCATGCCCCGGCATCCCTCATCGTATAAGCATGGCCAAGATCAATCACAATGGAAGCATACCCGTGGAATCCTCCGTCACTGCCGGTACGTCCAATAAAAGTTCACAACAAGTCAGCCGGCCCTCCATCGAGAGACGCGGTGGTATAAAAATACAATGCTTGCACAACAAACGCTATCACAACTAGCATAGACAAGTTCAACATACTCTTAGACTGTCATTAACATGTAAATTGATTCACCATTTGTATAAACTCAAGTACTCTCATTTTATGCCAACCATCCGGGTTTTAACCCTAAAGTACTACGTACTTTAGTTCTTTCAAAAGATCCATTTCTTTTACAAAGGTCACATGATACCCGTAGTATCAAAATAGAGTGACTATCATTTTAAGTAAACCAAAACAATTTCCATACCTTCTTTTTGAATAAACCAAGACAATACCGTGCCTTCTTTTTAAACCAAAAACACTTCAATTCCTCAAGTCTCTCTCTTTTATAAATCAAGTTCCTTACTTTGGATTTTAAGAAAAATCAATACTTGTTATTAATGACCTTATTAAAGCAACCATGATCTAGGAAATGTAATACAATTTTGTCTTATCTTAGCTTCTATGCAGATGGAGGTTTCTACTTGTTTTAATAATATTAATTATTTGTCAATATATTTTCCTTTATTAACGCTGCAGTGGTTTGTTCGATACTTATTCTCATTTCCGAAATCGAGATAACATTATTATTCGAAACCAAGTACTCTTTACTCAATATAATTAATTGTCGTTACTTTTTCCTTTATTAACGCTGCAGTGGTTTTGTTATACCCCGTATTTCCCGAGTATGTACGTAAGGACGTACGTAGAAAATTTGAACTTGAGAATTAGGCTTGGCCGAAATTTATTTGTTCACAACACCCGGTTAGAGTCATTTTTCGACGAAACGTTTTCACAGCTTTCGTATGGGAATTTCCGGCTATGTCATTTTTAATTTTTGCGGATTTTTCCGAGAGACGAAACATTTTGGACCAACAAGAGGGCGACACTTGTCACCCTCTCATTGGAACACCTTGGGCGGAAATTGTGGTGGCCGAAGCGCCTTTGTGGTCAAGGGTTGGTAGGATATTTTTGTGGTAGTTGGCTAGTGTGCACTTGGCAAGATCTTGGCCCTACACTTGCCTTGCACTTGGCAAGATCTTGGCCATTGGTTGGCCTTGGCTTGTCCTATATATACCCTCTCCCTTTGAAGACTTCTTCATCCTTATATTTGCCTAAGTCTTGAAAGCTCTCTTTCTCCCCCCTTGTGAGGCCTTAGCCGAGAGCCCCTCTCCCCCCCCCCCCTTGGCCGAGAGTTCCTGTTATACCCCGTAGTTCCAGGGTATGTATGCGAGGACGTACGTACGAGAATACGACAGAAAGATTGGAAAGGAAGAAAGAGGTGATTTTTCCACGGAAAAGTTTCCGGTTTTTGTGAAGGAAAAAGGTTCGTTAATGGGCATTGGAGTCCCATTTGGTATTCGGACTTCTGGAATATTAGAGAATTATGGAATTTTATTTTGGAAATGGTCACGTGGGCCCACGGAGAAATTTACTGCTTTGTGGCCCACTTTGTTTTCGAGATTTTGGCCATTGTGGATATTTTCTAAGATGTTTTATTTTGGGCCAATAGGAGGTGACACGTGTCACCCCGCCTAGGTGGCTCGCCGAATGGCATTTGTGCACAACACCCTGTTAGAGTCGTTTCGACTAAACGCTTTACATAACTTCGAGGGAAAATTCCGCTATGTCTTTTCTTATTTTTGCGGATTTTTCCGAGAGACGAACATTTTGGACCAACGAGAGGGCGGCACTTGGCACCCTCTCATCAGCGGGCAAGGCGCGACTGGGCGACTTTGGGGTGTCAGTGGTAGATATTTTTGTGTAGATATTTGTGAGGGTTTTAAGGAGTAGGGTCTAGGGGCACTGGGTGAATCTTGGCCTTACACTTGCTATACACTTGGCTAGATCTTGGCCATTGGTTGGCCTTGGCTTGTGCTATAAATACCCTCTCCTTTGATGAACTTCTTCATCCTAAATATTTCCTAAGTGTTAGAATCCTCCTCCTCCTTCCTTATGGTTCTCGCCCTCCCCTCAGTGGTCGAGAGCACCCCCTGTGGTGCTAGCCGAGAGTGTACCCCCTAGCCTAGTTGCTTTCAGATAATACCCCTGTGGTGTAGAAATACTCTCAAAAGTATTGTTATAATGCCCAAATTACCTTAGTATACCTTGTAGTATTCTAAGGTTATACCTATACAAAAGCCCTAAATACTATTATACTTTCCACACCACAAAACCGAACCCCTCGGGAAAATCTCCATAGTTAGTTGGAGTGTTATGTAGAAGTTGGTTAGAACGTCTAAGGGTGGTTTGGAGCGGGTTGAGCGCCTGAGTCGAGCTAAACCTTGCTCGGGAGCGACATTAAACTCGGATAATTATGGGCTTATCGAGGTAATTATCTTGTCCCCTATTGTAATTGGATATTACATGTTGTAGGAATATATAGTTGAAGTATACTATGTATATAATCAACATAGCTTGTGGCAATGTCTTTGGACTTAAGCTCAAGAATCGAATCAACTGTTTTACATAGACTCAGACATGAGGCTTGTAGCTTTTTCTCGGAGTAGAATTGTACCCGTCGGGTTAGATGTAACCCCCTGGTTGGCTTAGTAGCCGCCTCGATAAAGGAGAGATTTACGCCGCTGGGGAGGCGCCGAATTTTCGTAGAATGTTCTCGCGATGAGGTCTAAATGTTAATAAAGCGCTGTGGCCTTATAGGTTGAAGTACTACGTGGCGCGATCTACTTGGCTTAAGGAGTAGCCGACTTGGAAGTACTTGGAGCGTTTGCTATTAGTCGATACTCGCCGCGAGGTATGTGAACCTCTCCTATCTCTTCTAGCATGATATGTGTGAACTATGTAGTGCGGTGACGCATACGTGTTAAATGTATTTGATTGGTTTGAAACATAAAGTGTTATAACGGCTTTATGGGAAGTTGGTTATAACACTTTATGTAGGTCCGAAAATACTTTGTGGTTTTTAAAAGGTAAATGATTTGTTTATAAGCGCTTGATGTGTGATAATAAAGAACTTGAAGTATTTCAAAAGATTTCTAAATCGTTTTGAAAGAAAGAGTGATACTTGGTTTCTTTTGAAAACTTAAGAGTTATACTAGCTTTATGGGAAGTTAGGTATAACGGCTTAAGAATGTTTTCTTGATTTTGGAAATCGATGTGTATCGACAAACCATCAAAATACGTTAAAAGGAAATGTTTTGAATAATTAAGTATTATTAAAACCAAGAGAAACTTCCATCTGCATAGAAGCTAAGATGAGACAAAATGATATTTCCTAGATCATGGTCATGTAATAAGATTGTTATAAACAAGAATATCCTACTCACATAAGACTTATGTTTCTCAGTTGTTTAAAAGAGAATTATATTCTTAAATGAATAAGGCTATGAACCACTAAACCTTTCTAAAATAAGAAACGTGAACATTTGAAATTAGGCAAACTTGGGCGTTTGGAAAATAATGTTGTTACTTGATTTTACAAAGGTAAGAGTTTTGGTTTTCTTAAAAGGATACCACTCTATTTTATACTACGGGTATTGTGTGACTTATGTGAAAGAAACAGATCTTTTAAAGATTTAATGTGTGAAGTACTTTGGGGTTAGATAATTCAACTTGTTAGTAGAAAGCACCTTGTGTGAATAACTTGATTGTATTGGTTTGTGATAGCCTTGTAATACTTTCTTGTTGATTTGAGAAGTAAACATGTTAGGATGCTACGTGTGTTAGTATCTTGTGATGTTAGTGTAAAGGGTTTTCCTCGATCGCGCTTTAAAGTTGTTTGACTATCACCGTTATGTTGGTATTGTACCACTCACCTTGACTTGTGTCCGAGGTTAAGGCGCCCTCCGACGCGGGTAGACTCAGCGATGCAGGACCATGATTCGAGAATACCTCATGCGGTCCGGGGATCCATGCGGAACTACGAGTTCCGTGTTAGTGTGCGCCCTTGTGGTCATGCGGTCTCAGGCTACGCGATCGCGAGTCCAGTCGATCGACGCCGGAGTAGCTACCCTCGATGCGGGTTATACCTCACGGGCCTATGAGGTTGGCCTATGCGAGTCGCGAGAGTTCGTGGCTAGACGCGCACATTTGATCTCGCGCGAGTGACCGCCTTTTATCATGTGACGGTGCAGACAGATATCATGACACGCTTTATGACCTTGTTGCATCGCTGGTGTTAGTAGTCGGCTATGCCTTCGATTACCCTGCATCGTTTCATTAGGACACAGTGGGACACGTGTTCATGTATTCCTTGGTGCTTGTATATCATAAAGCCGCAGCTGGCGAAGGTATTCCACGCACGATTGATGTTGGCGTGAGTCCCCGACTTGACATGATCGCTATTTATGGTGAATCGTAGTTTGGTTATCATACATGTCTCTGCTTTGTATAGACTACTATGATTTCATTTACTGATTTATTTTCGATTTCACATACTTGGTACTGTTAGATCGACCTCCTTCGGGGTTGCGTTCATGCCGCAGTAAAGGTACACCCGCCATCGATCCTCGCTCTTGGGTCACAATTGGCGTTGGGAAAGCTCCGCTTCTCCGAGGCTTATCGTGGTATAGTCCCCTGTTGTTGTAGGTGTTTACATTCGTGGTATGGCGGGCCCCGTCCCGCCATTGTTGTCGTATCATTCTTAGAGGTCCGTAGTACCGCTACAAGCGTGGTTGTAAAAAAGGATTAAACTGCTCATGATTGGAAAAAGTTGTTATTTATATATATGCCGAAAAGGCAAGTTTTTTCTCAGTTATTGTTTCATATTTCATAATATGTCTTGTATTGTTTATGTTCCACTGATTACTGATGTTGTATCACTAGGGTGCCCGGTAAGGCACGACCACGGCCCGAATCGGGTCTTGACAAAAGTGGTATCGAGCGATTAATCCTCGGAAAGTGTCTACGCATCAGATCCAAGAAGTCTTGATTATCGGTGTTGTGCACCACACCAATAATCGTGAGGCTATAGGATAATTAGGATTGGTTTCTATTCTTCTCACTCGAGATCGTGCCTTAGAAGTGTTGAAAGTTGGACCTCTAAACGTATTTCTTTCCTTACCGATATGCTCCGCTGGCAACCCGCCCGTGGAGGGCAAGGTAGCCGAGGGAGCTGCGAGTAGAGTTCAGAGGGTTACGTGGGCACAGGCCCAATTATCACCTTGGATGGTGCTTCATTCGGGGATTTCTGCGACGTCACTAGCCCCAGTAAAGTTTTAGCACGGCGGCGCCTCCATCGCGCCATGATATTTGAACCTTCGCCCACGACCGTGAAATGCAGAATATGGATCGCAAAGAGGCGACCACATTAGCTATGGATTTGGCTACCGAGAGTATACCGATGTATCGCGAGTCTTGATGACTACCTAAGAGAGGTTGTGCAAGAGTAATTCTTGATTGGGCTTGAGCATGGCTCGTACGGCTTATACACGCAGTCGAAAACGTAGAGATCGATGGGTTAACCAAGGACGCAGGTAAGAGGCCAGAGCGGAAGGTCCTTCGGTAACTTTCAAGGTGAGTATACCTTAAGTGCTATGTTCTGATAGCAGTGTGTTAGTTGTGATTAGAAATCATGGTGGGTTAACCGAGTAAGATTTTGGGGGATAGAGAAGGTGTGAGCCTTAGAGTGTTATACGTCTGCACCTTAGAGGTAAGGCCATCTCGAGTAAAGGTGTAGTGTTATGTTTGATCCTTATCGGAGTGCATAGTGCACGTGAGCTATGTTTGGGATAGGTCCCTAAGTAGTATGAAATGAAAGAGGGTAGTTGAGCTAAGAAGACCGCTAGGTTTTCGTAACATGTTTAGTAAGATTGTTCCTTCGGGGAGATAGTATTTCGCGCTTGGGTCGGGTTGAGGCCACATTGCGGGTCAACCCGCGGCATGTTTGGTGGTGGGGTATGGTTGTGGTGGTCCCGCCTTGTGGTAGGGTCACGAGGGTGTTAGGCCCAAGTTTAGTTAACCAGCGTACGAGTTCGTGGATGCGTTCGACCGGTGGTCGGGTCGATGGGGGCAGCTCATCGTGTTCTTCTGGCCGACCGCTCACTCGGCGGTGTTGATTTATCGTAAAGGTTGTAAGGCTGCACGGGTGCCTACGTGCACCTTATGGCGCATGATGGAGCCCGTGTTACGGCTGTTTTGTTTCCGAAGTTTTACCAGCGGGGTTAAGGACTCGCGTAGTCTCGACCGCATTCGCCGGGCCGCATGTGGATTTCGGGGTAGTTGTGAAGATTGTTGTCTCCTCGTGGAGGAGCGCTAAGCTACCATTTCGGTGTTCGAGGTCGCCTTTATGAAGCCTTGTAGGGCGGAAGTGTAAGTTGCACGGCCGATTGGTTCGATGTTGGCGCGTTCGCATATGTTGGTTCAGCTTGTTCCACAGACCGTGGATAGGAAAAGCTCATCTAGAAGAAGTTCGCAGCTCGAGGAATCGTATGGATAATCGGCGACGACGCCAGAGTTCGTGTTGACGGTCGGTCTTCAAAGTACCACCCCGACAGGTGTGACGAGTTGTGGAAACGAAGGAACTTAGCCCGAGTTACTTGGGCCTTTTGAGTTCATGTGAAGAATAGGCCGTTGCCTATATGTTAGCAATTGCCGTCCGACTTAGGAGGCAAGACGTCCGGTCTTTCGTATTTATGTTCGGGCCGAGCGTATAAAGAGGCGAGCCTCTACCACGGAATGCACTCAACCGCGGGCTCCGTATGGCACGCCCCGAGAAGATGGCCGCAGGGCATGCCTCGTGGATCGCAAGCAGCCCGCACCATTTGTTGGGTCGCCGAGCTAGGCTCGCGCAAAGTGACAAAAGTGTATTTGTGGTGATGTTAGAGGTGTTTCGTAGACTTGGATATAAGTATGTTGCGCAGTATTTCGTGGCCGTATGGCAGATTGTTTCGTAAGTATAGTAGTGAAGACTATCTTGCGCACGCTTGTTTTGAGACTTAGAAGGAACATTCGGACGAATGTTTCTGGGGAAGAATGTTATACCCGTAGTTCCGTGGTATGTATGCGAGGGCGCACGTGCGAGAATACGACAGAAAAGATTGGAAAGGAAGAAAGAGGTGATTTTTCCACTAAAAGTTTCCGGTTTTGTGAAGGAAAAGGTTCGTTAATGGGAATTGGATTCCCAGATTTGGTATTCGGACTTCCTCGAATATTATATAATTATGGAATTTTTTTTACCGAAATGGTCACGTGGGGCCCACGCGCGAAATTTAAGGTTTTTAGGGGCCACCTTTATTTTCGAGATTTTGGCAATTGTGCATATTTTCTGAAGATGTTTTATTTTGGGCCAATAGAAGGGTGACACGTGTCACCCCGCCTAGTGGCTGGCCGAATGGCATTTGTGCACAACACCCTGTTAGAGTCGTTTTACTAAACGCTTTACATAACTTGCGAGGAAAATTCGCTATGTCTTTTCTTATTTTTATGGATTTTTCCGAGAGACTAACATTTTGGACCAACGAGAGGCGCACTTGGCACCCTCTCATTGGTGGGCAAGGGCGACTGGGCGACTTTGGGGTGTCAGTGGTAGATATTTTTGTGTAGATATTTGCAGGGTTTTAAGGAGTAGGGTCTAGGGGCACTTGGGTGAATCTTGGCCTTACACTTGCTATACACTTGGCTAGATCTTGGCCATTGGTTGGCCTTGGCTTGTGCTATAAATACCCTCTCCTTTGATGAACTTCTTCATCCTAAATATTTCCTAAGTGTTAGAATCCTCCTCCCTTCCTTATGGTTCTCGTCCCTCCCCTGTGGCCGAGAGCACCCCTAGGGTGCTAGCCGAGAGTGTACCCCCTAGCCTAGTTGCTTTAGTATAATACCCCCTTTGTGGTGTAGAAATACTCTCAAAAGTATTGTTATAATGCCCAAATTACCTTAGTCAGATACCTTGTAGTATTCTAAGGTTATACCTATAAAAAGCAGGAAATACTATTATACTTTCCACAATACAAAACCGAAACCCTAGGGAAAATCTCCATAGTTAGTTGGAGTGTTATGTAGAAGTTGGTTAGAACTTCTAAGGGTGGTTTGGAGCGGGTTGAGCGCCGGAGTCGAGCTAAACCTTGCTCGGGAGGCGACATTAAACTCGGATAATTATGGGCTTATCGAGGTAATTATCTTGTCCCCTATTGTAATTGGATATTACATGTTGTAGGAATATATAGTTGAAGTATACTATGTATATAATCAACATAGCTTGTGGCAATGTCTTTGGACTTAAGCTCAAGAATCGAATCAACTGTTTTTACATAGGATCAGACATGAAGCTTGTGTAGCTTTTCGTGGAGTAGAATTGTACCCGTCGGGTTAGATGTGTAACCTGGTTGGCTTCGTAGCCGCCTCGATAAAGGAGGAGATTTACGCTGTTATGGGGGGAGTCTTTGCCAATTTCTGTAGAATGTTCGCGATGAGGTCTAAATGTTAATGTCGCCGCGTGGCCTTATAGGTTGAAGTACTACGTGTGGCGCGATCTACTTGGCTTAAGGAGTAGCCGACGGTTGGAAGTACTTGAGCGTTTTGCTATTAGTCGATACTGCCGCAAGGTATGTGAACCTCCCTATCTCTTCTAGCATGATATGTGTGAACTATGTAGTACGGTAGACATACGTGTTAAATGTATTTGATTGGTTTGAAACATAAAGTGTTATAACGGCTTTATGGGAAGTTGGTTATAACGACTTTATGTAGGTCCAAAATACTTTGTGGTTTTTAAAAGGTAAATGATTTGTTTATAAGCGGCTTGATGTGTGATAATAAAGAACTTGAAGTATTTCAAAAGATTTCTAAATCGTTTTGAAAGAAGAGTGATACTTGGTTTCTTTTGAAAACTTAAGAGTTATACTAGCTTTATGGGAAGTTAGGTATAACGGCTTAAGAATGTTTTCTTGATTTTGGAAATCGTGACGTATCGACAAACCAACTGCGGCGTTAAAAGGAAATGTTTTGAATAATTAAGTATTATTAAAACCGAGAAACTTCCATCCGCATAAGCTAAGATGAGACAAAATGATATTTCCTAGATCATGGCCATTGTAATAAGATTGTTATAAACAAGAATATCCTACTCACATAAGACTTATGTTTCTCAGTTGTTTAAAAGAGAATTATATTCTTAAATGAATAAGGCTATGAACCACTAAACCTTTCTAAAATAAGAAACGTGAACATTTGAAATTAGGCAAACTTGGGCGTTTGGAAAATAATGTTGTTACTTGATTTTACAAAGGTAAGAGTTTTGGTTTTCTTAAAAGGACGATACTCTATTTTATACTACGTATTGTGTGACTTATGTGAAAGAAACAGATCTTTTAAAGATTTAATGTGAAGTACTTTGGGGTTAGATACGAACTTGTTAGTAGAAAGCACCTTGTGTGAATAACTTGATTGTATTGGTTTGTGATAGCCTTGTAATACTTTCTTGTTGATTTGAGAAGTAAACATGTTAGGATGCTACGTGTGTTAGTATCTTGTGATGTTAGTGTAAAGGGGTTTTCCTCGATCGCGCTTAAAGTTGTTTGACTATCACCGTTATGTTAGTATTGTACCACTCACCTTGACTTGTGTCCGGAGGTTAAGTCGCCTCCGACGCGGTAGACTCAGCGATGCAGGACCATGATTCGAGAATACCTCATGCGGGTCCGGGGATCCATGCGAACTACGGAGTTCCGTGTTAGTGCGCGCCTCGTGGTCACGCGTCCTCGCGCTACGCGGATCGCGAGTCCGGGGCGACGCCGGAGTAGCTACCGATGCGGGGTTATACCTCATGCGGGCCTATGAGGTTGGCCTATGCGAGTCGCGGAGAGTTCGAGGCTAGACGCGCACATTTGATATCGCGCGAGTGACCGGCTTTTATCATGTGACGGTGCAGACAGATATCATGACACGCTTTATGACCTTGTTGCATGCTAGGTGTTAGTAGTCGGCTATGCCTTCGCATTTACCCCGCATCGTTTCATTAGGACACAGGTGGGACCAGCTGTTCATGTGTATTACTTGGAGATTGTATATCATAAACTGCCGGCAGTGAGGAAGGTATTCCACGGGCACGATTGATGTTGAGGGCGTGAGTCCCTGACTTGACATGACTGCTTATTTATGGTGAACTATAGTTTGGTTATCATACATGTCTCCTGTTTTGTATAGACTACTATGATTTCATTTACGATTTATTTTCGCCACATACTTGGTACCAGATCGACTCCTTCGGGCCGCGTTCATGCCGCAGTAAAGGTACACATCATTGATCCTCGCTCTTAGGGTCACAGTCGGCGTTGGGAAAGCTCCGCTTCTCCGAGGCTTATCGCCGTATAGTCCCCTTGTTGTAGGTGTTTACATTCGTGGTATGGCGGGCCCCGTCCCGCCATTGTTGTCGTATCATTCCTTAGAGGTGCAGAGTAATCGCAAGGTGGTTGTAAAAAGGATTAAACTGTTCATGATTGGAAAAAGTTGTTATTTATATATATGCCGAAAGGCAAGTTTTTTTCTCAGATTATTGTTTCATATTTCATAATATGTCTTGTATTGTTTATGTTCCGATTACACTGATGTTGTATCACTAGGGTGCCCGGTAAGGCACCAATCACGCCCGAATCGGTTCGACAGCCACTCATGGTAGGCCGGCGGTAGACACCCCCTCCTTAGTGCTAAGTGGGGTACCCCCCCCTAGCCTAGTAGTTTTCAGAGAACTACCCCCCCTCTTGTTAGAACTACTCTCAAAAGTATGGTTATACGGCCCACAGTACCGTAGCCGTATACCTTGTAGTATTCTAAGGTTATACTTATCTGAAAAGCCCGTAAATACTATTATACTTCCTTCCACAAAACCGAAACCCTAAGGAAAATCTCCATGGTTAGTTGGAGTAATAAGTAGAAGTTGGTTAGAACTTCTAAGGGTTGTTTGGAGCGGGTTGAGCGCATCGGTAGAGCTAAACCTTGCTCAGATCGACATTTAAACTCGGATAATTATGGGCTTATCGAGGTAAATATCTTGTCCTCTATTGTAATTGGAAATTACATGTTGTATGATTATATAGTTGAAGTATACTATATATAGAATCGAACGTGGTTATCGGCAATGTCTTTTGACTTAAGCCCTAATAATAAGAAACTTTTTCGAAAGAAGAGTCTTGAATCAGATTTACATAGGGTGTATTCTGAGACTTGTGTAGCTTTTCGTGGAGTAGAATTGCACGTTGGGTTAGATGTATAACCCCCGGTTGGCTTGGTAGCCTCGATAAAGGAGAGATTTACGCTGTCATGTGGGTCTTCGAATTTTCTCAGAGAATGTTCTACGGCGGATCTAAATATTAATAAGCGCTTGGCCTTATAGGTTGAGTACTACGCGCGGGCGCGATCTACTGGCTTAAGGAGTAGCCGACGGTTGGAAGTACTTGGAGCGTTTTGCTATTAGTCGATACTCGTCGCGAGGTATGTGAACCTCTTCCTATCTCTTCTAGCATGATATGTGTGAACTATGTAGTACGGTAGACGCATACGTGCTAAATGTATTTGATTGGTTTAAAACATAAAGTGTTATAACGGCTTTATGGGAAGTTGGTTATAACCTTATGTTGGTAAGAAAATACTTGTGGTTTTAAAAGATAACCGATTTGAACTATAAGCGCTTATTATGTGTTAATAAAGAACTTGAAGTATTTCAAAAGATTTTTGAATCATTTCGAAAGAAGAATGTTTTACTGATTTCGGAAATCAGAATGTGTATCGACAAACCACTGCAGCGTTAATAAAAGGAAATGTTTTGACAGATTAAGTATTATTAAAACCAGTAGAAACTTCCATCTGCATAGAAGCTAAGATGAGACAAAATGATATTTCCTAGATCATGGCTGCTGTAATAAGATTGTTATAAACAAGAATATCCTACTCACATATAAGGCTTATGTTTCTCAGATAGTTTAAATGAGAATTATATTCTTAAATGAATAAGACTATGAACTACGAAACCTTCTAAAGTAAGAAACGTGAACATTTGAAATTAGGCAAACTTGGACGTTTGAGAAATAATGTTGTTACTTGATTTTACAAAGAGAAGTGTTTTGCTTTACTTCAAAAGATAATCACTCTAGTTTTCATATACTACGGGTATTGTGTGACTTTTGTAAACGTAACGTATCTTTTAAAAGATAATGTATGAAGTACTTTGAGAATAGATACCCAATCTTGTTAATCATACAATGTAATGTACCTTGTGTGTATAATGGATTGTGTTGGTTTGTGATAGCCTTGTAATACCTTCGTGTTGATTTGATAAGTAATCATATTAGGATGCTACGTGTGTTAGTATTCTGTGATGTTTGTGTAAAGGGATTTTCCCTTGATTGTGCTTATGATGTTTAAACGATAAACTGTTATGTTGGTATTTATACCACTCACCGTGTTTCCGGGGGTTAAGCCGTCCGACGCGGTAGACTCGGTGATGCAGGACCATGATTCGAGAATACCTCACGCGGGTCCCGGGGCCTATCGCGAGCTACGAGTTCCGTGTTAGTGCGGCCTTTATGGTCATGTGGTCTATGTGGCCATGCGGATCGCGAGTCGGGGCGACGCCGGAGTAGCTACCGATGCGGGGTTATACCTCACGCGCCTATGATCGGCCTATGCGGAGTCGGGGAGTTCGAGGCTAGACGCGCATTTGATATTGCGCGGCGACCGGCTTTGATCATGTGACGCCTAGACAGATATCATGATACATTTTATGACCTTGTTAGTACCGCTGGTGTTAGTAGTCGGCTATGCCTTCGCATTTACCCCGCATCGCTTTATTTGGACACAGTGGGACACGTTGTTCATGTGTATTTCTTGGTGCTTTTCTATCATCGATCGGCCGTGGCGGAAGGTATTCCACGCATGATTGATGTTGTGGCGTGAGACCCATTGTTATATCAAGTGATGACCGAGGCGTGAGTCCACGACTTGATATGACCGCTATTTATCAGGAATCGTAGTTTGGTTATCATACATGTCTCCCGCTTTATATAGACTACTATGATTTCATTTACGATTTTTCGATTCACATACTCTGCACTGTTATCGACCTCCTTGCCGGCTGCGTTCATGCCGCAGTAAAGGTACACCGCCGTTGATCCTCGCTCTAGTGGTCACAGCGTTGGGAAGCTCCGTTCTCCGAGGCTTATCTTCGTATAGTCCCTGTTGTTGTAGGTGTTTACATTCGTGGTATGACGGGCCCCGCCCCGTTGTTGTCATATCATTCGTAGAGTGCAGAGTAATTGTAGGCGTGGTTTGTAAAAAGGATTAAACTGTTCATTTGGAAAGAGTTGTTATTTATATATACTGACGGTAATCGTTTTTGGTTAGCCTGTCTTCTTATTTCACTGTCTTCTTACATTGATTTCATGTATGTGTTTTATGTTCCGTTGATTACTCTGATGTTGTATCACTAGGGTGCCCGGGGTAAGGCACCAGTCACGGGCCCGGGTTCGGGTCGTGACAAAAGTGGTATCAGAGCAGTTAATCCTCGGAAAGTGTCTACAGACCGTATCCAGTAGAGTCTTGATTATCGGTGTGTTGTGCACCACACCAATAATCAGGAGGCTATAGGATATTTAGGATTGGTTTCTATTCTTCTCACTCTGAGATCGTGCCTTAGAGCGGTGTTGTAAGTTGGACCCTCTAACGTATTTCTTTCCACCGCTATGCCTCGCGTGGCAACCCGGCCCAGAGGGCAAGGCAGCCGAGGGAGCTGCGAGTAGAGTACGGAGGGTTACGTGGGCACAGGCCCAATCATCACCTGGGGTGGTGCTTCATTCGGGGAGTTTTGCGACGTCACTAGCCCCAGCAGAGTTTAGCACGGCGGCGGCAGTTCCTACTGCGGCCACGATGTTTGGACCTTCAGTTCCACGACCGGAAACAGAGAATATAGATTGCGAAAAGACAACCCTGTTACTAGCTATGGATTTGGCTACCAGAGAGTATACCGATGTACCGCGAGTCCGGATGAATATGAACGAGAAGGTTGTGCAAGAGTAAGTTCTTGATTAAGCTTCGAGCATGGCACGTATGCGGGCTTATGCGCGCAGCAGCCGAAACGTAGAGATCGACGGGTTTACGAAGGACAGCAGAAGAGGGCCAGATTAGCAAGGTCCTTTGGTAACTTGCGAGGCGAGTCGCCTCACAAGCAGATTAGATTATGCGCATCCATCGATGCGAAAGGTCCTCCACGGGGTTCGGGGCGTCGGGTATGCATGAGTTGGTCGAGCTCGAGCTTAGGTTCACGCTACACGTAGGTTCGGCCATCCGGATTTTCTCGGTGTTCACACGCTGGCAGCGCCATCCCCGGAATGTCGTCTTTTAGTTGGTACGTGTTGTACCTATGACCGTCAGGGTCTGATGTTGAAAGAGTGTCCTTGCGGGAGGACTTAGCCTTCAGGATCGGTGGGTAGTTTGTCATCTTCCTTAGCTATGCGCCCTACGGGGCAGGTTTGATTAGAACGACTAAGGGGAGTGAAGCAGTAAATATAGATATATCCTTAACCCTCAGAGATGCGTATGTGTGATAAGGTGAGTATACCTTAAGTGCTATGTTCTGATAGCAGTGTGTTAGTTGTGATTAGAAATCATGGTGGGTTAACCGAGTAAGATATTGGGGGATAGAGAAGGTGTGAGCCTTAGAGTTTTATACGTAGAGACCTTAGAGGTAAGGCCATCTCGAGTAAAAGATGTGTTGTTTATGTTTGACCCTTATAGGAGTGCATAGTGCACGTGAGTTATGTTTGTGGGATTAGTCCCTGAGTAGTGTGGAATGAAAGAGGGTAGTTGAGCTAAGAAGACCGCTAGGTTTTCGTAACGTGATTAGTGAGAGTTTTCCTTCGGAGAGCTAGCGTTTAGCGCATTGCCGGGTCGGGTTGAGGCCACGTTGCGGGTCAACCCGCGGCAGGTTTGGTGGTGGGGTCATTTTGTGGTGGTCCCGCTTTGGGTTGGGGTTACGAGGGTGTTAGGCCCAAGTTTAGTTAACCAACGTATGAATTCGTGGATGCATTCGACCAGTAGTCGGGCCGAGGAGGTCAGCCGTCTTGTCTTCTAGCAAAGACCGTTTACTCGGCAGAGGGTTATGCGAGATGATATATCAGAAAGGTTGTAAGGCTGCACGAGGTGCCTACCTTCACCTTATGGCGCATGGAGCCAGTGGTACTATTGTTTTGGTTTCTGGAAGTTTTACCAAGCAGGGTTAAGAACTCAGGTGAGTCTCAGAATCGCATTCGCCCTCGGGCCAGTGTGTGGAATTCAGGGGTAGTTGTGGGGATTGTTGTCCCCTGTGGAGGGAGTGTTTAAGCTACCATTTCAGTTTTCGAATGTCGCCTTATGAGGCCTTGTAGGGGCGGAAGTGTAAGCTGCCGGTCGATTGGTTCGATGTTGGCATGATTCAGATAGTTGGTTCAGGCTTGTCCCAGCAGACTGTGGATAGGGTAAAGCTTGTCTAGAGGAGGTTCTGGCAGCTCAGAGAAATCGTGCGGATAATCGGCGACGACGCTTAGAGTTCAGGTTGACGGTCGGTCTTGAAGATACCACCCCGGTTTGGGTGTGACGAGTTTTGGAAAACAGAGGGAACTTAGCCCGAGTTACTTTGGGCCTTACAGATCTGGTGCAGAGTAGGCCAGGTTGCCTATATGTTAGCTTTTGTCGTCCGACTTAGGAGGCAGTACGTCCGGTCTTTCGTATTGTTATGATCGGGAAAGTATCGGAGATCCATCCAGAGTGTTCCCAGTTAATGATGACCACGTTAGAGATAGTAACCCAGAGTTTTGGAAACCGGCGATGTCGAAATGTGGTAAGAGTTCGAGTGTACGACAGCCTCAGGGATCGCATGTAGTCCGGTACCATTTGTTGGGTCGCCGGAGTGACACTAGAACCTCGCGGCAAAGTGACAAAAGTGGTATCGGGAAGAAGCGAGCATGTATGGCGAGCATAGATGTGATCATTTCTTTTGTAAGGAGAAGGTGCGAAGGAAGTATATTTTAGACCCCGGAGAGAGGTGTTTGTGGTAATGTTAGAGGTGTTTCCTCGTGGACTTGGATGTAAGTATTTTTGCGCAGTTGTTTCTGTGGCCATTGTGGCAGGATTGTTTCGTAAGTATGGTAGTGAAGACTACACTGGCGCACGTTTGTTTTGAGACTTAGAAGGAACATTCGGGACGAATGTTTCTAAGGAGGGGAGAATGTTATACCCCGTATTTCCCGAGTATGTACGTAAGGACGTACGTAGAAAATTTGAACTTGAGAATTAGGCTTGGCCGAAATTTATTTGTTCACAACACCCGGTTAGAGTCGTTTTTCGACGAAACGTTTTCACAGCTTTCGTATGGGAATTTCCGGCTATGTCATTTTTAATTTTTGCGGATTTTTCCGAGAGACGAAACATTTTGGACCAACAAGAGGGCGACACTTGTCACCCTCTCATTGGAACACCTTGGGCGGAAATTGTGGTGGACGAAAGTGTGGCCTTTGTGGTCAAGGGTTGGTAGGATATTTTTGTGGTAGTTGGCTAGTGTGCACTTGGCAAGATCTTGGCCCTACACTTGCCTTGCACTTGGCAAGATCTTGGCCATTGGTTGGCCTTGGCTTGTCCTATAAATACCCTCTCCCTTTGAAGACTTCTTCATCCTTAAATTTGCCTAAGTCTTGAAAGCTCTCTTTCTCCCCCCTTGTGAGGCCTTAGCCGAGAGCCCTCTCCCCCTTGGCCGAGAGTTCCCCTTGTGGGCAGCCGAGGGTAGACACCCCCTCTCAGGGTGCTAGCCGTGGGGTACCCCCCCTAGCCTAGTAGTTTTCGTATAAATACCCCCCTCTTGTTAGAAATACTCTCAAAAGTATTGTTATAATGCCCAAATTACCTTAGCCGTATACCTTGTAGTATTCTAAGGTTATACTTATACGAAAAGCCCAGAAATACTATTATACTTCCCTTCCGTCACAAAACCGAAACCCTAAGGAAAATCTCCATGGTTAGTTGGAGTAATAAGTAGAAGTTGGTTAGAACTTCTAAGGGTTGTTTGGAGCGGGTTGGAGCGCACGGAGTAGGAGCTAAACCTTGCTCAGATCGACATTTAAACTCGGATAATTGTGGGCTTATCGAGGTAAATATCTTGTCCCTCTATTGTAATTGGAAATTACATGTTGTATTGATTATATAGTTGAAGTATACTATATATAGAACTGAGCGTAGTTATCGACAATGTCTTTTGACTTAAGCCTGAATAATAAGAAACCTTTTCGAAAGAAGAGTCGAATCAGTATTTACATAGGACGTATTACTGAGACTTGTGTAGCTTTTCTCGTGAGTAGAATTGTACCCGTTCGGGTTAGATGTATAACCCCCCCCTGGTTGGCTTGGTAGCCGGCCTCGATAAAGGAGGAGATTTACGCTGTTGCGGGGGGGGGGGTGCTGCCGAATTTTCTGTAGAATGTTCTACGAAGGGATATAAATATTAATAAGCGCCTTGTGGCCTTATAGGTTGAGTACTACGCGTGGCGCGATCTACTTGGCTTAAGGAGTAGCCGACGGTTGGAAGTACTTGGAGCGTTTTGCTATTAGTCGATACTCGTCGCGAGGTATGTGAACCTCTTCCTATCTCTTCTAGCATGATATGTGTGAACTATGTAGTACGGTAGACGTACATGTGCTAAATGTATTTGATTGGTTTAAAACATAAAGTGTTATAACGGCTTTATGGGAAGTTGGTTATAACAGCCTTATGTTGGTAAGAAAATACTTGTGGGTTTTAAAAGATAACTGATTTGAACTATAACTGGCTTATTATGTGTTAATAAAGAACTTGAAGTATTTCAAAAGATTTTTGAATCATTTCGAAAGAAGAATGTTTTACTGATTTCGGAAATCAGAATGTGTATCGACAAACCACTGCAGCGTTAATAAAAGGAAATGTTTTGACAGATTAAGTATTATTAAAACCAGTAGAAACTTCCATCTGCATAGAAGCTAAGATGAGACAAAATGATATTTCCTAGATCATGGCTGCTGTAATAAGATTGTTATAAACAAGAATATCCTACTCACATATAAGGCTTATGTTTCTCAGATAGTTTAAATGAGAATTATATTCTTAAATGAATAAGACTATGAACTACGAAACCTTCTAAAGTAAGAAACGTGAACATTTGAAATTAGGCAAACTTGGACGTTTGAGAAATAATGTTGTTACTTGATTTTACAAAGAGAAGTGTTTTGCTTTACTTCAAAAGATAATCACTCTAGTTTTCATATACTACGGGTATTGTGTGACTTTTGTAAAC
This sequence comes from Przewalskia tangutica, assembly GCA_029844215.1. NCBI lineage: Eukaryota > Viridiplantae > Streptophyta > Magnoliopsida > Solanales > Solanaceae > Przewalskia > Przewalskia tangutica. The sequence goes on from CM056719.1 coordinate 59,298,482, forward strand.
GTAACGTATCTTTTAAAAGATAATGTATGAAGTACTTTGAGAATAGATACTCGATCTTGTTAATCATACAATAGAATGTACCTTGTGTGTATAACTGGATTGTGTTGGTTTGTGATAGCCTTGTAATACCTTCGTGTTGATTTGATAAGTAATCATATTAGGATGCTACGTGTGTTAGTATTCTGTGATGTTTGTGTAAAGGGATTTTCCTCGATTGTGCTTATGATGTTTAAACGATAAACCGTTATGTTGGTATTTATACCACTCACCGTGTTTCCGGGGTTAAGCCGCCTCCGACGCGGGTAGACTCAGCGATGCAGGACCATGATTCGAGAATACCTCACGCGGTCCCGGGCCTATGCGAGCTACGAGTTCCGTGTTAGTGTGCGGCCTTTATGGTCATGCGATGCATGTGGCCACGCGGATCGCGAGTCGGGGCGATGCCGGAGTAGCTACCCTCGATGCGGGTTATACCTCATGCGGGCCTATGAGATCGGCCTATGCGAGTGCGGGGAGTTCGAGGCTAGACGCGCACATTTGATATTGCGAGCGGCGACCGGCTTTGATCATGTGGACGGTGCAGACAGATATCATGATACATTTTATGACCTTGTTAGTACCGTGGTGTTAGTAGTCGGCTATGCCTTCGCATTTACCGCATCGCTTTATTTGGACACGTGGGACCCGTTGTTCATGTGTATTTCTTGGTGCTTTTCTATCATCGATGGCAGCGGTGAGGAAGGTATTCCACGCATGATTGATGTTGTGGCGTGAGACCCATTGTTATATTGAAGTGATGACTTCGGCGTGAGTCCGACTTGATATGATCGCTTATTTATCGTGAATCGTAGTTTGGTTATCATACATGACTCCTGCTTTAAATAGACTACTATGATTTCATTTACGATTTTCAGCCACATACTCTGTTGCCAGATCGACTCCTTCGGGGGGCTGCGTTCATGCCGCAGGTAAAGGTACACCAGTCGTTGATCCTCGCTCTTAGGGTCACAGTTCAGCGTTGGGAAGCTCCGTTCCTCCGGAGGCTTATCTTGGTATAGTCCCCTGTTGTTGTAGGTGTTTACATTCAGGGGTATGACGGGGCCCTGTCCCGTCGTTGTTGTCATATCATTCGTAGAGGTCTGTAGTACTGTTGTGGGCAGGGTTTGTAAAAAGGATTAAACTGTTCATTTGGAAAGAGTTGTTATTTATATATACCGATGAATCGTTTTTGGTTAGCTTGTCTTCTTATTTCACTGTCTTCTTACATTGATTTCATGTATGTGTTTTATGTTCCGCTGATTACTCTGATGTTGTATCACTAGGGTGCCCGGGGTAAGGCACCAGTCACGGGCCCGGGTTCGGGTCGTGGCAGGTTTGTTCGATACTTATTCTCATTTCCGAAATCAATATAACCTTATTATTCGAAACCAAGTACTCATTACTCACGAATGAGGTTTCACAACTTTCCACACAATTCAAGTTCTTCACATATCAAATCAAGTCAAATATAAGTCAAGTCTCTTATCTTTTTAAAAATCAATAAACCATTCCTTTACCTACATAAAGTTGTTATAATTAACTTCTCATAAAGCCATTATAGCACTTTATGTTTTAAACCAACCAAATTCGTTTAGCACACGTACGTCTACCGTACTACATAGTTTAAAATAACCATGCTAGAAGAGATAGGAAGAGGTTCACATACCTCGCGACGATTATCGACAATTAGCAAAACGCTCCAAAGTACTATAACCTTTCTAGCCTTTTCCACCCTTCAAGTAGAATACACTACTTGTAGTACTTCAACCTATAATGGTCATAGAACGTCTATTAACTTCTAGATCTCTTCGTAGAATATTTCTAAGTACAAGGTTCCATATTCTACGGAAAAATTCGGCAGAACTTCCCCCGTTTCTACTCAATTTTCTACCTTTTCCAAGGCCCGATAACCGTGATTAACCTAATATAATTAAGGTGCAATAATACTGAAATCTAAAGAAGGGGATAACACGCCCAAACGGAACGCGATTAACAATCTCTCCTTCATAATAATAATAACTAAAGAAGGGGATAACACGCCCAAACGGAACGCGATTAACAATCTCTCCTTCATAATAATAATAAGTAAAGAAGGGGATAACACGCCTAAACGGTAACGCGGTTTACTATCTCTCCTTCATAATAATAATAAGTAAAGAAGGGGATAACACGCCCAAACGGTAACGCGGTTTACTATCTCCCTTCATAATAACAATAAGTAAAGAAGTCCAAAGTAAAAAGTCCAAAGTAGATACGGTCCTTAAGTTGGGGTCCTTGGCCAACTTTTACAATTTTACTTATCCAATTACTTCATTAGTCCTTCAACTTATATTCCAATTTTTATATAAGTTATAGTTTCTTTGTTGTTAACTTCTTAGCAAGATCCAAATATTTCTTTATATTTTATAGTCCATAATATACCTCCAATATATGTATAATATCCATATATACATAATAAATCAACTTCACAAGGAGGTTAAGGTTCATTACCTCAAGATAGCCCAAAAACGTGACTGTCCAGATTTTTAGCTACTGCTTCGTCAGCTGAACTAGCAACGTCGATAACTCTCTACTCCAGTATCCTATCGACGAGTGGTTTGTTGCGTTGGAAACTAGACTCGACGAACTTCATTTTAGGCTTTTGAAACACCCAAAAAATCCTTATATGCTAGGAGATATTCCCTTCCAAACTTGACTAAAAAATCTGCCCAAAACAGTTTCGAAAATCTGCCTACTCTCGGCCAAGGGAAGGTTTTTGAGGCTAGGGGTGTGAAATCTTGTCTAACTCTTGGTTAATAATCTTCCTAACACATTAAGGAAGAACACTTATAAGTTTAAGAATTTTTGGACAACATTTGGTTAGGGGAGGGGCTGGTTCGACGAGAGCAACATAGAAGGAGGGAGAGGAAATGTTTTTCAAGTCTTGTAATATGTTAAGTGTGGCTGATTTTCATCCACTAAGGGGGTTTATATAGCACAACCAAGGGTTGAGATTAACACATGTGTAAGGTAGAGATCATATCTGAAGGTTCCTTCCCACACTTGTCTTACTAAAGCCATGCAAGACTTGCCCACTACTTGCTAAAAATCGTCCAAGCCATGCCTTCCATGCAAGACTTTTGGCCACTTGTCTTGCCTACTTGTCCACTCAATTTCGTCCCACATGGCCCAATCTAGGGGTGACACTTGTCGCCCTCCTATTGGTCCAAAATATTTTATCTCTCGGAACAATTCCATAATCGTAAAAATATTATTGAAAACGTAAAATTTTCTTCACAAGGTTCGGAATAATTTTCGTCGGAAAACAATTCTATCAATCTTACCCTAATTAGGGCGTATATATTGTACGTACGTCCTCACATACATACTCCGGAACTACGGGGCATAACAGTATCCAGGTTGGTAATATTTGTAGTATAGTTGGTATTATGACATACAACTATACGGATTTATGTATGAGGGTCACATATGTGTTGCCTAGAATGATTCTAGATTACCAGGAATTGGTAATGACTAAATATATATCGGGAAGGTATGAAACAGTTTAATGAACTCTCATCAAGGTTTTACGTACTAATTTGAGATAATTAGGAGATGATGAGTTGTCTGAGAAGGTAATGGACCCTTAAGAAGTTATAATTAAGGGACTTAATGGGAGACTATGTTAGTAACTTAAGCTACGTGGTATGATTAAGGGAATGGTACGGATGAGACCCGCATGGAGTAAGTATGGTTGTTGTGGTCAAGACAACGCGATTATGGTATTACGAGAAGTTTTTGTACCCGTTTACGGGGGGACTGATAAGGTAGTCTTGGAGCATGGGAATTGCGAGCCTAAGAATAGTGATAACTGCCGAGACCTTAGGTATATAAGGCCTTCTCGGGTAGTAAAAAGTTAAGTCAGACCAAGGATAAGAGTTAAGTACGACGCCGAGTCGGGTTGAGGACCTATTAAGGGTCGCCCCATAGCCTGTAATGGAATGGGATCAGTTGGTAGTAGTCCCGCTACGTGACAGGGTCACGAGGGTGCAAGGCCCGAGTCTAGTCAATCGTTTTACGGGTTCGTGGACGCATTCCACCGGAACCAGGTTTTGAGAGCCGGAAATGGCCTTATATTGTTTAATTTAGTAACTCCAAAGATTGGAGGCCAGATTTAGTATGGAATTTATGTACGTATGCTAATATAAGTTTGGAAGTACGAAAAGAGTACGACCAGTGAAAAAGAGAGCAACCAAGTGTAAAGAAATAGAGCCTGAATCCATGAGAACCTTTCGAGGTGACTACACCCGTGAGTGTTGGGTGGTAGCTGAGCGGGTAGATAATAATTATCGGTGACGATACAGTAGTTGGACCCTAGCAGACCTAGCAGAGTTGTTATGACAGACGTTGAGTGCTGCCTACGGATTATATATTGTTGTTAGCGCGAATCCAATAATTGTTCTCATGGATTCAGGCTTACATTATACCAAGTGTTACAAGATTATATATTGTTGTTAGCCTTACATTTTTGCTAGCATGAAGTATATGTGTTGAAGATTTATAAGTGTTATGGATTGTTGTAGCCTAAAATCTGAAATGTCATATAAGCCATTTGAAGTTGGATTACAATTTGGTCGTTAATTAGAATCGTCGCATGTTAATTACTTGAAGATTGTAGTGGTTATAATCGATTGCGACTTGATATCATGTTATGCTAACAATTTGGATTGAAAAGGAAATTGGATAAGAATTGGTGTTGTTGTATATCAAGTTTCCGGATTTACACTTGTAGTTTGTATTAGTTTGATATAAATTGTGGGGCGAAATTTTACACGTCTAGTAGGCGTGTAATCCCCTATTGTTAATTACATTATTGGGCCTTAAATGTGGCATGTTTGATTATTGAATTCGGCCTTGAAAAAGGTGGCAAAGTATGTAGCAACAAAGGAGGTGTTGTCCGATTTTCCGTAGAATTTAGTGACTTTGCACTTATAATATTCTACGTTTAAAGTAAGAAGTTAATAGACGTATTATGGTCATTATAGGTTGACATAATACGTGCGGGACATTGTACTTGGCAAGTGGATTGACCCGAAGAGGTATGTATAACTTTCCTATCTCTTGAGCATGAATAGTTGCACGTATATAGTACGGTAGACGTACAAGACCTTGATATCCTTTACTTGTTTTAAGAATAGCCAAGTTGGGTGAGTTAGGAGATTAACTCACTTCTTTAAAAATATTAAGGATGTCTTAAGTTTTCAAAGTTAAGGGACTTGAATTGTTTTAAGGTATATGATACTTGTTTCGTTTTAAACGTATAAGTCCCTTGGATGGGAAATTGTAATTAACTAAGGTATAACGTTAATATAACGACTTTATGGGAAGTTGGTTATATTAGCTTTATGAAAAGATAAAAAGAGAGATTTACTCTAAGTAAAATAATAAGGATAAATGACTTGAATTAATGAAAGACAAATCGATTTTAAGGCATCAATTGCCTAGTGTTTTAAAAAAAAAAAAATCACTTGATTTAGAAGCCTAATTTTATTTCTAAAGGTAATGTGACTTGTCTTGAAAAGAAATTGTGACTTGATACTACGGCTATTAGTATCTTGGAAGTTTTATATGAAAAAGAGTCATTTTTATAAGAGTGGAAGTATGTAGTACTTTGGGTTAAATTCCCGGATTTTTATAAAGACATGTTAGTGCCTTAAGTAAACTAAAATGAGAGTGTATATGAACAAGACTAATAAGAAGTTAGGGGATTTCTTAACTTGCTTATATATTGTATGATAAGCCGGTAGTGCTTATGTTATGTATGATAAGCCGGTAGTGCTTATGTTATGTATGATAGTCGGTTTGTGCTAGTGGTATATTATTCATTACGGGGTCATTGCCCGGGATTGTGGCATTTGCATATTCCGTGGATTTGCTACCCATGATGCGAGGAATACCTCATGCGGGTCCGTAAGGGCTTATGCGGGTGAAATAGTCCCATGCAGGGCGGACCAGTCCTATGCGAGGAATACCTCATGCGGGTATACACGACCTATGCGGGCGGATACAACCTATGCGAGGAATACCTCATGCGGGTCCACACGACCCTTGCGGGTGAAATAGTCCCAGGAGTAGGATTGCTTAATGATACTGCGGGCGGGTGGTCCTGCTTTGATCGTGAGCCTACTATTTTTATGTTGTAAGTATACTCTTATTTACTCTCATTGTTAGTAAGACACAGTGTACTGTAATTTGATTATCATACATGTCTCCGGCTTTGTTTTAGACTTATGATGTAATTACAGTATTTTCCAGTTTTACATACTTAGTACATATTGTGTCACACCCCGAACCCCGGGCCCGTGACTGGTGCCCTACCTGGGCACCCTTCTACCTTAACAACTAAGTAAACTGCGGAAATTAAATAACACCTCATTTTAAAAAAAAAAAAAACCAACGTACGTACAAGGGCAAAGCCGACAAGGCTGCCATATAATATACATAAACAAAAGACACTACACTGTACATGAGTCCAATCCCACATATGAATACAGACCTCTAAGAGTTTTACTGAAATATGACGGGACAAGGCCCCGCCGTACCCATGACCGTACAAAAGCCTGTACTGAAGGAACTATACCAAAAAGATAAACTCCTGAACAGAGGGAGCTATCCAAAACTCGAAAGGTGGTCCTACACTGCAGATCACCAAACAGCAGACCTAAACTCGCGGATGAACGCAGCCCAAGGAGGTCAAGACAAGAATGTACCAAGTATGTGAAATGAAATCGTAATGAAATCATAACACTAAACAAAACAGATACATGTATGATAGCCAACCTACGAAGACACAATACATAAGCAACATATCAAGTCGTGGACGCGTGCCCTCAAAGTCACCGCTCGAATATAACTATGGGTCTCACGCCATAATATCAACCATGCCCGTGGAATCCTTTCTCACTGCGGCGATCCATGATATAACAATATCCTCGTGGTCGCGTGCCCGGAATCCCACATCGTATAAGCATGACCACGGGTAATACAAACAACCGGGAATCAAACCCGCCTCGGTCACATGCCCTAATCCCACATCGTATAAGCATGTCGAGTATCCTCGTGGTCGCATGCCCCGAATCCCACATCGTATAAGCATGACCACGGGTAATACAAGCAACCGAATCAAACCTGTTCTCGTCACATGCCGGAATCCCACATCGTATAAGCATGTCCGGAGTATCCTCGTGGTCGCATGCCCGAATCCCACATCGTATAAGCATGACCACGGGTAATACAAGCAACCGAATCAAACCCGCCTCCCGGTCACATGCCCTAATCCCACATCGTATAAGCATGTCCAAGGAGTATCCCTCGTGGTCGCATGCCCCGGAATCCCACATCGTATAAGCATGACCATGGGGTAATACAAATAATGGAAGCATACCCGTGGAATCCCACCTCACCGCTGCGACGCCCAAGTAAACTTACAACAAGGCACCACTCCAACCGAGAGTCGCGGCAACGTAATAAAACATAATACTTGTACTCAAATGCTATCACCAGCACACATTGGCAATTCTCAATTAAACAAGCCAAAGTACTTATCAAGGCACACATAGAATGATTCTCAATTAAACAAGGCAAAGTACTTATCAAGGAACACATAGAATAATTCTCAATTAAACAACCCAAAGTACTTATCAAGGCACACATAGAATAATTCTCAATTAAACAAGCCAAAGTACTTATCAAGGCACACATATAATAATTCTCAATTAAACAAGCCAAAGTACTACGTACGTACATTCTTTTCAAAATACTCCTTTCTATGTAAAACCCCAAGATACTAACACCCGTAGTATCAAGGTGTGTCTATTTTTCAAAGTAAGTTACTACACTTTTAGAAAATTCATTTCAAAGCTTGAAATCAAGTAACTTCAAATTTTCACAATCTAGGCAACCTATGCCCATTAATAAAAAATAGACAACTTTCTTAACCTTCCATAAAGCCGTTATAACCAACTTCCCATAAAGCCGTTATAACCCTTTATGGTATTAGACATACTCATTCCTTTTTATAACCAAGAGACTTATACTTACAACCAAGTATCACATACTTACAAATCAAGTTCTTAACTTTCCAAATACTTCAAGTCTCTTAATATTTAGAAAACAAGTGTCTTCTACTTTTAAACCTCAAGTAACTCACGCCTTTAAAACAAGTTACTTCTCTTAAATCATGTCATTTCTCCTCCCTTAAAACAATTAAGTAAATCACTCCTTTAACTCCCCTAAAGTCATTACAACAACCCTTAGGTTTTGGAACTAAAGCACTAGCCAAAAGGTTTGGAAATCACTTCCTTTTCAAGACTCTATGTACTTTAAGTAAAATACTTTCACTTTTAAGAATTCAAACTTCACTAAGGAAATGGATTATACAACTTACAATTTAAACATCAAAGTACAATCAAGGGAGTACATAGAACGAATTCTATTTTAGGAAATCCAAATACAACCAAGGAATGGATCATTTAAGGAGTAGGACATACTTTCTTTATCTTAAGGAATCATGCTAGAAGAGGAGATAGTTCACATACCTTTTCGGCTAAATCCACAAGCTAAGCCGAATACGCCGCACGTAGAAGTGTCAACCTATAATGGTCACAACAAGACTATCAACTTCTAGTCTCTAACGTAGAATAATACTAAGTATACGGTCTCTAATTCTACGGAAAATCGAAAGACTTCCTTTGTTTCTACTCACTTTGCCACCCTTTTCAAGGCCGAATACAATAACCAACACGCCACATTTAAGGCTCAAAACAACAACCAAACAAAGGGGATTACACGCCTTACAATACGTGTAAAATTCCGCCCCACAATTAATACGAAGTAGTTCCATATTCAAACCATTTTCGGCCAACAACATAACCAACAATTTAAAGTCTTTTCCAATCCTTTTCCAATTCCAAGTTCTAAGGTCTAACATGTTATATAGTCATAACCAACTTCAACAACTACAATTTCCTTCTTTATACAACATGCGACGACTTAAACTAATAATCGACTTGAATTGTAATCTTAAGGCTAAACATGCTAGTCTTCGGATTAGGGTTCCAATAGCCAATAAACTTATCAAACCTTATACTAAATACCTCATGCTTGCTAATATCCATAGCTACAACAATAAGTAAGTCTTAATACTAAAACGACAAAATTTATACCTTTATAAGCCCTTAAAAATTCCAAGATTCAAAGTCGCTCCTTAGCAAATTCTTAGATCCTTTCCTTATGTTCCAAATCCGCTCCAAGCACTCCTTAGAGCCTATGAAGAACCCATCTTCAAGTTCCAACTTCAAAGTTGAAGAACTTCTCAGGTTTCGCCATGACTAATACTAAAACGCTCGTTTTCCGAAATCTTTCTATTGAGATAACCTTATAATACCCTTAGGGACATTGGGTTAAAGTCTTGTGAATAATAGATCAAAACTACAATTGTTTTTGTGTGGGAACCCCTCCAAACCCGAGAGCAATAAAATGGACAAGAAAATGTTGTGATAAATTCTAAGTGTTAGAAGAGCTTGTCTTGCACTAGCTTAGTATATATAACACAATGGAAGGCTTAGATTGCAACACATGAGTGGCTAGGATGAGTTTCACTAGGATCAAGCCCAAGTGGCAAGTTGACTTTGGTCAATAATATCAAGCTTTGAAGACTTATCTTCTACCATGGTCAATGACCATTTTACCCTTAAAAAATTTCGACCAAGACCAAGTGTGGGGGTAACACGTGTCTCCTTCTCATTCGTCCATAAAATTTCGTAACCCTCGTGGGCCCCACAAAAATTTAAAATTCTTCGGGTGGGCCCCACGTGACCAAATCTGTAAAAATAAATTTCCATAGTGTTAATAAGTTCCATACTCTTCAAATAATGCATTTTGAGAATCCAATTCTCAACAACGAACATTTTTCCTTTCCGACGTTCGGAAGATTTTCCGTCGGAAAAACAATTCTTCCTTTCGTACCAATTTCCAAGTCTTGATTCCTTACATACATTCTCTTATACATGTCCTGGACTTACTGGGTGTAACATATTGTGTACTGACCCCCTTCTTCGGGGGCTGCGTTCATGCCGCAGGTAGGGGTAAGCAGGTGGTGGATCCTCATTCTTAGGATCACTGATCAGGTGTCAGAAGCTCCATTTCTCCGTAGGCTTGTCTTTTGGTACGGTTTTCCCTGATGTTGTAGATATTATGTACATTCAGGGGTATGGCGGGGCCCTGTCCCGCCACAGTTGTTATTCCTAGAGGTCTGTAGTCACATTTTGTGGTTTGGGCTGTAAGAACAGAGTTGTACTGATATACTTTCGATTATGTATATTTTATGGAAGACGGCCTTATCGGCTAGTCTGTGATGTTTATTGTCTAGACATATTTATGTGTTGTGTATGTTCCGCTTCTATTCTCTGATGTATACCTGAACGGGGTGCCCAGTTAGGGCACCAGTCGCGGCCCCGGGGTCGGGTCGTGACAAAAGTGGTATCAGAGCAGTTAGTCCTCGGAAAGTGTCTATAGACCGTGTCTAGTAGAGTCTTGATTATCGGTGTGTTGTGCACCACATCTATAATCAGGAGGCTGCAGGACATTTAGGATTGGTTTCCATTCTTCTCTCTCTGAGATGGTGCAGTAGAGCTGTCTTATTAGGTTGAATCCTCTCTGACCTATTCTTATGTATCAAATATGCCTACCGGCGACCAGGCCCGTGGCAAGGCAAAGCGGCGGGAGATGCTAGCGACGCAGAGAGTTACTAGGACTCGAGCACGCACTATGCCCGAGGTTGCGAGCGGTCGGCGAGTTCAGCCACGCCGACGATAGAGGAGCCGAGAGCGGCAAGAGCTCGAGAGGTTCCAGACCGAGCCTCCAGCCCACACCTGGGCCGAGTATAGAGATTACGAGGCGATCCGGTTATTGACCAACATAGTATCGTGGCGGCTGTGAGCAGTAGCTAACCCAGAGCCGGGGCCATGGATTCAGAATTTTCTAGGTTGTCATCCACCCGAGTTCTATGGTTCGAGGTTTGAGGAGGACCCTCAGGAGTTTATTCGGCAGTTACAGCGGACTATGCAAGTGCTTAGGGCCTCGGAGACAGAGTCAGTTATGCTAGCCTCTTACCGGTTACGCGATATTGTGTTGAACTGGTTTGAGTCATGGGAGCTGTCGAGAGGTGAGGGTGCTCTTCCAGCTGTTTGGGAGGAGTTCACAGAGGCCTTCATGGATCACTTTTTGCCTCCTGAGATGAGGAGAGCCCGCGTGGATAGATTCTTGACCTTGAGGCAGAATGGGAGGACTATCAGAGAGTACAACCTGGAGTTTGACTCATTGGCCAGGTATGCGCACACCATTGTAGCTGACATGGTTGACAGAGTTCATCGTTATGTGATGGGGCTAGACCGTCATATGATTACTGCATGCTTAGGGGTGGCCCTTCAGCCAGGTATGGATATTGCCAGGATGCAGGCGTATGCGCAGGGGATAGAGGATAGAGAGAGGGAGGATCATATTGACTCAGGCCAGCCCAAGAGGCTGTGCCACAGGTCTCGTGGCGCTGAGGCGACAGCCTCAGCAGCAGACTAGGTCCACATTCCAGCCAGCACATAGTGCTCCTTCACGGTTTTCTGGCAGGCGGTCTGATCAGCCGGGTCATTCAGAGCAGTCGTGGCTCCAGGCTTCGGGTTTCGAAGGCGAGACCACACCGATCGAGACCACCTATGTCACGACCGGCTCGCGATCGTGCCCTACCCGCACCCTTTCGGTATACATCAGAGAATAGCAGCGGAACATACACAACAAATAAAATGCTTAAACATAAAAATAACCACAGGCTAGCCGATAAGGCCACCTTCCGTAAAATATACGTAATAGAACCTTTTTTTTTTACAACCCAATCCACAATGTGACTACAGACCTCTAAGAATAACAACTCTGGCGGGACAGGGCCCCGCCATACCCCTAAATGTACAACAGCCGACAATACCAGAGATAAGCCTCCGGAATAAAGAAGCTTATCAACAGCTGAACAATGATCCTAAGAGCGAGGATCAAGAATCAGACTCCACTGCGGCATGAACGCAGCCCAAGGAGGTCGACAACATGTACCAAATATGTGAAACTGAAAGTACTGTAATGAAATCATAAGTCTAAAATAAAACTGGAGACAGGTATGATAACTCAATTAACAGTACACAGTGCCTTACTAACAATGAGAGTAAATAGTAGTTTACTTACAATATAAAATAGGAAGCTCACGATCAAAGCAGGACCACCAGATCCGAAGGCTAGTCATAAAACTTCATGGGCAAGGTACGGAAGCCAACTACCAGATCCAAACCAGCCACGCAACTAGCCGAGGCAAATATCTAAAGCTAGCGTACAATAGCCTACCGTCTCACGAGATATGACCATGGCAAGTATCTTAAGCTATCTACCAGAGCTTGCCGATACACGAGAAATGACCAGGACAAGTATCTAAAGTGTTCTTGTAACCACATGTACAAATCAAGCCCGTGATTGTTCGTCACCGCGGCAAGCTTCATGGATTAGCGGTCCATGGACTAATAACATAACCCGGGGATTTAACCCCTCACAATGACCGCATGCCCCGACATCTTACCTCGGTATAAGCATGGCCATGAAACCATCCTACTGGACGCATACCCGTGGGCCACCCATCGTGTCAGTATGTCCAAAGGAAATAACAAGATAATACTCAAAGTGGATGCATACTCGTGGGCCACCCATCGTGTCAGTATGTCCAAAAGAAATAATCAGATAATATTCAAAGTGGACGCATACTCGTGGACCATCCAACGCGTCAGTATGTCCAACAATCAATCAAATAGCCGGCCTGTTACACCCCGTAAATTTCAAATACAAGATTAGTTGACAAACATGTGTTGAACGGATTTTGAGTCTACTTTGGAGTGTTGTACCCAGTTTTAAGAATTGACGGGTGTTTAGCAAGCCTAGTGTAAAGTTGGATGAGTCTAGTGTCCAACGCAACAAATCGCTCGTCGATAGGACATCAGAGCGGAGAGGTATGGGCGTTGGAAGTACAGCGGACAGGCGCAGAGGAAGGATTTTCGTACCAGGCGTCTCAGCGCCGCGGCGCCATTAATCCTGAAAATCCTCTGAGGTTTCGGCGCCGCGGCGCCAAGGCGGGATTTTTTCTGCGGAAAGTGCTAAAATCAGGGGATATTTTCGAAAAGGGTCTTTGGGAGGGTGACAAGTGTCCCTCCCATCTTGTTGAACAAGAAAATGGCCCTATTTTAGGACCAAGTCTTGAAAGACTTGGTCATTTCACCTTAAGAACTCTTAAGAGCTTCTCTCTCTTTTCTCTCAAGGTTTTGAAGAAAGCTTAGCCTAGAGGGTATTGTGGGAGCGGCGGCAAGAAGGCAAAGTGTTGATAGACTTGTGGGAAGCTCACGAGGACGATTTTGACGGGAAAAGGAGTTGAAGAAAAAGGGCTTTGGAAGGCAAAATCCAAAAGGTAAAAGATTCTCTTTTCTCTTGGAAATTAATAATAATGCTTGTATAGTTGATTTTGACTACGTGACTCATGTTTATGGGATTGATAAGTATTATGGATATAGGAAGCCATTGGAAATTTAAAATGAAAAGAAATCGATAGTTACTTGTCGCATGTTATGTAAGTATACGCTTATAGTCGGTGAAGTTGGTTGTGACTATAACATGCAAGAAAACATTATGGATGGATTTATTGTGGTTATACCTTATAGTCGGAAATGACCATTTGTATTGGACTGCCTTATATAATACGTTGAGCCTTAAATGTGGCATGTTGGTTATTGTATTCGGCCTTGAAAAAGGTGGCAAAGTGAGTAGAAACAAAGGTGGTGCTGTCCGATTTTCCGTAGAATTTAGAGACATTACACTTATAATATCCTACGTTTGAAGTAAGGCGTTAATAGACGTATTGTGGATATTATAGGTTGACATACTACGGGCGGGATATTGTACTTGGCAAGTGGATTGGCCCGAAGAGGTATGTAGAACTTTTCCTATCTTTTGAGCATGACTAGTTACACGTATATAGTACGGTAGACGTACAAGATCTTGATATCCTTTACTAGTTTTATGAATGGCCAAGTCGGGTGAGTTAGGGGATTAACTCATTTCTTTGAAAGGATTAAGGATGTCTTAAGTTTTATTAAAGTTAAGGGACTTGAAGAATTTTAAAGTATGTGATACTTGTTTCGTTTTAAACGTATAAGTCCCTTGGATAGGAAATTGTATTTGGCTAAGGTATAAAGTTAATATAACGACTTTATGGGGAGTTGGTTATATTAGCTTTATGGAAGGATAAATGACTTTATTTTAATGAAAAGGCAATTTGATTTTAAGGCATCAATTGCCTAAGGTTTTATAAGAAAATGAGTCACTTGATCTAGAAACCTAACTTTATTTCTAAAGGTATTGTGACTTGCCTTGAAATGTAATTTGGACTTGATACTATGGTTAATAGTATCTTGGAAGTGTTATATGAAAAAGAGTCATTTGTTTTAAAGAGTAGAAGTATGTAGTACTTTGGGGTTAAATTCCCGGATCTTTAAAAAGACATGTTAGTGCCTTAAGTAAACTAAAATGAGAGTGTATGTGAACAAGAATAATAAGAAGTTAGGGGATTCTTAACTTGCTTATGTATTGCATGATAGCCGGTTTTGTGCTAGTGGTATGTTATTCTTTACGGGGTCATTCCCCGGGTTTGTGGCATTTGCATATTCCGTGGATTTGCTACCCACGATGCGAGGAATACCTCATGCGAGTCCGCGCGGCTTACGCGGTGAAATAGTCCCACGCGGGTCCAAACCTATGCGAGGAATACCTCATGCGAGTCCGTAAGGGCTTATGCGGGTGAAATAGTCCCATGCGAGGAATACCTCATGCGGGTCCACGCGACCTACGCAGTGGAATAGTCGAGTAGGTTTAACGACATCACGCGGTGGCCCTGCTTTGATCGTGAGCTTCCTATTGTATATTGTAAGTATACTACTATTGTTACACCCCGTAGTTCCAGGGTATGTATACGAGGACGTACGTACGAGAATACGACAGTAAAATTGGAAAGGAAGAAAGATGTGATTTTTCGACGGAAAAGTTTCCGGATTTTGTGAAGGAAAAATGTTCGTTAAAGGGAATTGGATTCCCAGATTTGGTATTTGGACTTTTTGGAATATTTGAGAATTATGAAATTTTATTTCCGAAATTGGTCACGTGGGGCCCACGGGAAAATTTACGGTTTTGTGGGGCCCACTTTATTTTCGGATTTTTGGCATTAAGGATATTTTCTAAGATGAAATATTTTGACCGGGGGGAGACACGTGTCACCCCCGTGTGGCCATGTTGGCCGAATTGGAGAAGGACAAGTGGGACGTTTTTTTGGTGGACAAGTGGCCCATTTTTGTGGTGGCCACTTGTCCCATTTTTGTGGTAGCCAAATGGTTGGCCAACTACCCACACACATGTACCCCATCCTCACCATCCACTTGCCTAGATCTTGGCCATTGATTTCCCTATAAATACCCTCAGTGTGCAAGACTTTATTTCATCCACATTAGAAAGTTTCCAAGGCAAAAAAATTCCTCCTCCTTAGTGAGTTCTCGTCCAAACACCCCCACCTTGAGTAGAATTCTTCAAGTATTGTTGTTATTCCAAATACTTTAGCCTAAATCCCTTGTAGTATTCCAAAGAAATCCCAACATAAGAGCCCTAAATACTACTTTATTCCATAGTCGCAAAATGAAGTTCTAGAAAAATCTTCATAGCTGAGATGAAGTGTTAAGAGACGTTGTTTAGAAACTTCTAAGGGTTGCTTGGAGCGGGTTGAGCGTAAGGAATCGAGCTAAACGTTGCTCAGATCGACTTATATCTTGGATAATTTTGGGCTTATCGAGGTAATTATCTTTGCCCCTATCAGAATTGGAGATTACCTGTTGTAGTAGTTTAGAATTGAGTATAAGATATATTGGAAGGATTATTATAAATAATTGAACTGTATTTAAATATGACTTTCTATACAGTATACTTGTAGTATTATTGTGGAGTAGAAATGTACACGTCCCTTAGGCGTGTAACCCCTCCCCGGGATTGTTGGTTCGCAGCAGCCTCGTTTGAGGAGATTTATGTGGTCATGCGGGGAGGTGTCACGAATTTTCCGTAGAATAAGGAATCTTGTATCCAGAATTATTCTACGAAGAGATCTAGAGGTTGATAGACGTTTTGTGGCCTTTATAGGTTGAAGTACTACGAGTAGCGTATTCTACTTGAATGATGGAAAAGGCGAGAAAGGCTAGAGTACGTGGAGCATTTTGCTAATTGTCGATAATCGTCGCGAGGTATGTGAACCTCTTCCTATCCTTTCTAGCATGATATTTGTGAAATATATTTAGTGCGGTAGACGCACGTGTGTTTAAAGGAATTTGACTTTCCTTTTGTGTCCTTGACTTGATTCCAAAGTTAAGTGACTTTTATGAAATATTAAGGACTTGAATTAGGTTAAAAAGTTGTAAAACCTCACTCATGAGTAATGGGTGTGTGGTCTTTTAAAGAATAAAGTTATCTTGATTTCGAAAATAAGAATGGTTTTATCATTGGATTTAAAATGATAACTTGACTTATAAACAACTTGATTTTGGGAAAGGAGAAGTAACTTGATTTAAAGGTATAGGTTACTTGTTTTTAAAAGAGTAAGACACTTGGTTTAAAAAGTATATTGCTACTTGACTTTTAAAGGAAAAGTGCCTTTGTTTTAAAAGAAGGTATGGAAATTGTTTTGGTTTTACTTTGATGTCTTTTGACTTGAGTTTTAAATAATAAGAATCTTGAAGTATTTCAAAAGAGTTATTAACCATTTTTGAAAGAAAAGAAATACTTGGTTTTAAAAGCTTAAGTTGTTATACTAGCTTTATGGGAAGTTAGGTATAACGACTTAAGGAAGATAGAAGGAACGGTTTACTTATTTGTTTATGAAAGTCTTGTATTGATTTCTGGAAAGTGTAGTAAGATGGTTTGATAAGTATACATATTATGATGCTACGTGTGTTAGTGTCTTGTAATGTTTGTGTAAAGGGGGTTCCCTTGTTGTGCTTATGTTGTTTAACGATAAGGCCAGCCGATATTATATCACTTACACCGACTTGAAATTCCGGAGGTTAGCCGCCCGACGCGGCGGAATACCTCATGCGGTCTGCGCGTGACTATGCGGAGTCGCGGAGTTCCGTGATTGATCATTCGGATGTATTATCCCGACGCGAGAATGCCTCACGCGGCCGTGTGACTATGCGGTCTATGTGACTATGCGGACTGCGGGAGTCCAGGAGGATGCCGCGGGTTAGCTACCCCCGATGCGAGGAATACCTCATGCGGGCCTATGTGTGGCCTATGCGGAGCTGCGGTAAGTTCCAGGATTAGACGCGCACATTGATACTGAGGGCGAGTGGCCAGCTTCGATCATGTGGTGTGGTCTAGAAAGACCTCGTGATACAGTTTTATAACATTGTTGGTACTGTGGGTTTTAGTAGTCGGTTATGCCTTCGTACTTACCCCGTACGGTTTTATTATGACACAGGTGGGACGTGGTGTTCATGTGTATTCCTTGGTGCTTTTATATCATGGACTGCCGGCAGTGAGGAAGGAATTCCACGGGCACGATTGATATTGTGGGCATGAGACCCATGGTTATATTTGAGTGATGACTTTAAGGGCGTGAGTCCCTCGACTGATACGATCACATATTATGTATCATAAATTGGTTATCATATATGTATTCTGTTTTATATAGACTGTTATGATTTCATTTACGTGATTTTCGGGCCACATACTTGGTACTGTTATCGACTTTCTGGGCCGCGTTCATGCCGCAGGTAGAGGTACACCAGTCGTCGATCCTCTCTCTTAGGATCACAGTTCAGCGTTTTGGGAAGCTCCGTTTCTCCGGAGGCTTATCTTGGGTATAGTCCTCTGTCGTTGTAGGTACTTACATTCAGGGGTATGGCGGGGCCCGTCCCGTCGTTGTTGTTATAACATTCTTAGGTCCGTAGTAATCTTGCGCGGCGAGTTTGTAAAAGGGATGTAAATCGTCGTGTTCAAGTTTTATTTATATATTCGTAAAGGTAACCGCTTGGTTAGCCTGCTTTTTCTTATTTCATTATTGTATATCTTGTTTCATGTGTATGTTTTTATTTCCACGATTTTCTCCGATGTCAGATTCTAGTGTGTCGGTAAGGCACCATGCCCGGCCTGGTCGGTTCGTGACAACTATTTTCCTCTCATTGTTAGTAAGGCACAATGTACTGTAATTTGATTATCATACATGTCACCGGCTTTGTTTTAAACTATGATGTAATTACAGTATTTTCCAGTTTTACATACTTAGTACATATCAGGTAATCGACCCTCGCTCCTGGGCCGCGTTCATGCCGCAGAAAGTGGTAAGCGGTGGATCCTCATTCTTAGGATCACTTATCGACGTTAAGCTCCATTTCTCCGAGGCTTGTCTCTTTCGTACGCTTTCCACGATGTTGTAGATTTATGTACATTCAGGGGTATGACGGGGTCCTGTCCCGCCACAGTTGTTATTCCTATAGGTCTGTATTCACATATGTGGTTGGGCTGTAAGAACTGAGTTGTACATTTGTACTTTTGATTATGTATATATTATGGAAGGCGGCCTTATCGGCTAGCCTGTGATGTTTATTGTTTACACATGTGTTTATGTTGTGTATGTTCCGCTATTCTCTCGATGTATACCGAACGGGTGTCCGTGTAGGCACCGCGCGCCGGTCGGGTCGTGACAAAAGTGGTATCGTGAGCGCTAGTCTTCGGAAAGTGTCTACGCATCGCGTGTCTAGTAGTCTTGATTATAGCGTGTGTGCACCACATCTATAATCGTGAGGTCGCAGGACATTTAGGATCGTTCCCATTCTTCTCTCTCGAGATGCGCAAGAGAGTCGCCTTATTAGGTTGAATCCTCTCCGACCTATTCTTATGAAATGCTTATGCCTCCACGGAAGCACCAGGCCCGTAGCAAGGCAAAGCAGCAGAGTCGCAGTGGTACTCAGGGTTACACTGACTCGAGTACGCACTATGCCTGAGGTAGTAGGCGGGTCGGCGAGTTCAGCCACGCCGGCAGTATTAGAGGAGCCGAGAGCGGTAGTAGCCCCAGAGTTCCGGTACCATAGCCTCCAGTCCCACAGCCAGGAGCTGAGTATAGAGACTACGGGGAGCAGATCCGGTTATTGACCAGTATAGTAGTCGGGCAACACGACAAGAGCAGCAAACACCCTGAGCCGATAGCTTATGGATTAGGGATTTTCTGGGTTGTCATCCACCTGAGTTTTATGGTTCGAGGTCTGAGGAGGATCCGCAGGAGTTCATTCGACAACTACAGTGGACCATGCAGGTTCTTAGGGCTTCAGAGACAGAGTCTGTTACGCTAGCCTCTTACCGGTTACGCGATATTGCGTTGAACTGGTTTGAGTCGTGGTTGCTTTCGAGAGGTGAGGATGCTCTTCCAGCTGTTTGGGAGGATTTTACAGAGGCCTTCATGGATCATTTTTTGCCTCCTGAGATGAGGAGAGCTCGGGTAGATAGATTCTTGACCTTGAGGCAGAACGGAAGGACTATCAGGGAGTATATCCTGGAGTTTGACTCTGGCCGCATACGCGCACACTATTGTAGATACATGGCGGATAGGTTCATCGTTATGTGACGGGCTAGACCGTCATATGATTATCGCATGTCGGGGGTGGCTCTTCACCCGTATGGACATTGCCGTGACGCAGCCTATGCGCAGTGGATTGAGGATAGAGAGAGGATGATCGATTGACTCGTGACAACAGGTCTCATGGCGCTGAGGCGACAGCCTCAGCAGATCGGGTCCACATTCCACCAAAGACAGAGTGCTCCACGATTTTCTCGGTAGGAGGTCCGATCAGCCGTGCCATTCGTGAGCAGTCGTGGCTCCAGACTTCGGTTTCAGAGGCGCAGATCGCCGCCGATCGAGGCCACCCACATCTCGGTGTGCTCGACGCGTAGATCGCACTGCGAAAGTGTCGTGTTCTGCAGGAGCTTGTTACTCTTGTGGCCAGCTGGGCCATTTGAAGAGAGATTGTCCGTCGAGAGGCAAGACGCTGAGTACGGCAGCCGGCGTGATCTCGCTGGCCGGGTCTTTCTCTCCTTCGCGTGATGCGCCGAGGCGGGTACTCACGGACCGGCAAGCCGCGGTAGAGGTCGTGGTGGTGGTTCCAGTTCTAGCGGTCCACATAATCGCATATATTCTCTAGCCACCGCCAGATCGTGAGGCTTTCCGACGCCGCCACGTACATTATTGATCTCACGTCGCGACGTTTATGCTTTGATAGATCCGTGTTCTACCTTGTCCTATGTGTCCCCTCTATTGCGGGTAGAATCGGGATAGAGCCGGTGTCGATAGAGCCTTTTGAGGTAGCTACGCCAATGGGAGATTCGGTGTTAGCTGAGCGGGTGTATAGAGGTTGTCCGATATTTATTTACAGTCGTCAGACCCTTGCAGACTTGATAGAGTTGGAGATGACAGATTTTGATGTCATTATGGGTATGGACTGGTTGGCTTCTTGTTATGCCAATGTTGACTGTAGGGACAGATTGGTTCGGTTCGATTTCTGGCGAGCCGATTGTCACGACCCGATCCTGCCTCGGATCGTGCCTTACCCGGGCACCCAAGTAGACATACATCAGAGAAATCAGCGGAATAATAAAACAAGACATGAAACAAATGTAAAATGTAAATACGCTTTATTTGAGAAAAAGTTGCCTTTCGGCATATATATATAAACCAAGTCTGGCAGTTACATCCCAACTTTACAACATGACTACAGACCTCTAAGGATGTAAACAACTATGGCGGGACAGGGCCCCGCCATACCCTGAATGTACAAAATATCTACAACAACAGGGAGAGTCGTACCAAAAGTCGAGCCTCCGGAGAAATGGAGCTCCTGACACCAGAGTAAGGATCCTAAGAATGAGGATCTGCTATTTGCTTCCCTTTACCTGCGGCATGAACGCAGCCCCCCGAAGGAGGTCAGTACAACAAGTATCAAGTATGTGAAACTGTAAGGTATAGATATATATACATATATGAAACCTTAACATTTTATAAAACCAAAACACAAGTATGTATGAAAACAACCGAGTTAACTGCACATAGTGCCACATAACAAACAAGAGCAATAATAGGTAACTGTAACAGGTCTTTTCTAGGCCGCGAATGATCGAAGCAAGGCTAATCGCCCATAGTATCATTATGCATGCCTAATCCTGGACTCCCGCAGTCCGCATAGGCCATCTAGGCCCGCATGAGGTATTCCCCGCATCGAGGGTAGCTACTCCTCGGCATCGTCCTGGACTCTCGTAGTCCGCATGGCCACATAGACCGCATGAGGTATTCCCCGCACACTAACTCGAACTCGTAGTTCGCATAGGTCCCCGACCCGCATGAGGCATCCTCGCATCGAGGGCGCTTAACCCCCTGTATTACATGTCAAGAGGTGAGTGGTACAATACTAACATAACGGCTTATCGTTAAACAACATAAGCACAATAAGAATAACCTCTTTATACAAACGTTACAAGACACTAACACACGTAGCATCATAACAGGTCTACTCATCAAACCATCTTACTATACTTTCCAGAAATCAATACAAGTCTTTCATAAACACATAAGTAAACTGCCTTTTATCTTTCTTAAGTCGTTATACCTAACTTCCCATAAAGCTAGTATAACTCTTAAGCTTTTGTTTAAAAACCAAGTATTACTCTTCTTTCAAAAATGATTCATAATTCTTTTGAAATACTTCAAGATTCTTATTATTTAGACTCAAGTCAAAAGACGCCAAGTAAAACCATGTTCGCTAACACACGACGCTCACCGTACTATATATATATTTTAAAATATCATGCTCAAGAGGATAGGAATAATCACATACCTCCTCGGCGAAATCCACCTGCCAAGTCAAATATGTCGCCCGTGCAGAG
This sequence comes from Przewalskia tangutica, assembly GCA_029844215.1. Lineage (NCBI taxonomy): Eukaryota > Viridiplantae > Streptophyta > Magnoliopsida > Solanales > Solanaceae > Przewalskia > Przewalskia tangutica. The sequence goes on from CM056719.1 coordinate 59,320,595, forward strand.
TATCAACCTATAATAGTCAAATACGCCTATCAACGCCTAGACTACTCTCAGAATATTCTAAGCGAAGGTTCTTAATTCTACGGAAAATTGGGCAGCACTTCCTACCCACAAACAACTCAAGTCTCATCAGAAATACACCCATGTAAGTACAGTCAATTCTCTTCTTTTATACCATCCTTCTAGTTATCTTATACTCATTTCTATACTACTACAGTATGTAATCTCCAATTACAATAGAAGGACAAGATATTTACCTCAACAAGCCCAAAATTATCCAAGATATATGTCGATCCTGAGCAAGGTTTAGCTCCTATTCTGCACGCTCCGATAGCTCCAAGAAACCCTTAGAAGTTTCCAAACAACTTCTACTAATACTTCAACCAACTATGAAGATTTTCCTGTGGTTTCGTTTTGTGACTAATGGATATAAGGTAGTATTTCTGGGCTTTTAGTGTAGAGGTAACTTAGGAATACTACAAGGTATTTGGCTAAGGTATTTTGGCATAGCAACTATACTTGGAGAATATTTTCTACCAAGTGGGGACTTTCTGACGAACTACTAGGAAAAGTGGGGAAAGGAGTCGACGAGAACTTAGCACTAAGGGAAGGATTTTTGGAGACTGGAAGTTGTGTTTGTGGATGAAGAAGTCTTGCACAAGAGGGGGGTATTTATAGAACCACCAAGGGCCAAGATGAAAACAAATGGAGGGTGAAGATTTGGATAGCTTGTTCAAGTGAAGTCTTCCACCAAGTGTCCACCACAACCTTGGGACATATGTCCACCACAACATTGGGACATATGTTGTCACGACCGACCAAGCCCGCGATCGTGCCCTACCCGCACCCCGCTGTATACATCGTGAGAATAGCAATGAACATACATATAAACTTAGACAGTAAACAACAACATGCTAGCCGATAAGGCCACCTTCCGTAAAATATACTCAAACCAGAAATAGAGCAGTACATTTTTTTTCTTTTCTTTACAACCCAAACCACAATGTGACTACAGACCTCTAAGAATAACAACTCAAGTGACGTGGCCCCGCCATACCCCGAATGTACAACAACCGACAATACCAGGATAAGCCTCCAAATAAAAGAGCTTCTCAACAAATGAACAAAGGATCCTAAGAGCGAGGATCGAACTCAGACTTACACCGCGACATTTAACGCAGCCCAAGGAGGTCAAGACAACATGTACCAAATATGTGAAACCGAAGCATCAGAACGAAATCATAAGTCTAAAATAAAACTTGAGTAATGTATGATAACTCAATTAAAGACATCGTGCCTTACTAACAATGAGAGTAAATAGGAGTATACTTACAATATAAAGTAGGAAAGCTCACGATCAAAGCAGGACCATCCGCCCGCAGTATCATTAAGCAATCCTATTCCTGGGACTATTTCACCCGCATAGATCGCGTGGACCCGCATGAGGCATTCCTCGCATGGGACTATTTCACCCGTATAAGCCCTTACGGACTCGCATGAGGTATTCCTCGCATAGGCTGGTGTCACGACCCGAACCCGGGCCCGTGACTGGTGCCTTACCCCGGGCACCCAAGTAGACATACATCAGAGTAATCAGCGGAACATAAAGACAATACATGAAACCAGTGTAATAAGACAAAGGAAATAAGAAGACAAAGGAAATAAGAAGACAAAGCAACCAAAAAACTACCTTCAAGATAAATATAAATAGCAACTTTTTCAACATGAGCTTTAATCCTTTACAAACCCCGCCCACAACAAAGATTACTGCACTTCTAAGAATGATATGACAACAATGGCGGACAGGCCCCGCCAAACCCCAATGTAAACACTTACGATTTACGGGGACTATACCACCGATAAGCCTCCGAGAAACGGAGCTTCCCAAACGCAAATCGTGACCGAGAGCTAGGATCAACGATCGTGTACCTCAACTGCGGCATGAACGCACTTCGGCGAGGTCGATAACAAAAATTTAGTATGTGAAATCAAAATACATATCAGAAATGAAATCATAGCAGCCATATAAAGCAGGAGACATGTATGATAACCAAACTACGCTTACAACAAAGCAACATGTCAAGTCGTGACTCACGCCTCAAGTCATCACTCAAATATAACAATGGGTCTCGTGCCCACAACATCAATCATGCCCGTGGAATACCTTCCTCACCGCCAGCATTTATGATATAAAAGCACCAAGGAACACACATGAACACCGTGTCCCACTGTGTCATAATAAAATCAGACGGTAAGTACGAAGGCATAGCCGACTACTAAAAACCCACGCATCAACAAGGTCATGAATCAGATTATAAGATCTGTCTGACCGCCACATGATCAAAGCCGCCACTTGCCCGCAGATCAATGTACGCTGCCTAACCTCGAACTCCCGCACTCCGCATAGGCCAATCTCATCGCCCGCATGAGGTATTCCCGCATCGAGGGTAGCTACTCCCTAAGATCGCCCCGACTTCGCAGCCGCATGGCCACACGGACCGCATGCCCATAAAGGACGACACTAACTCGAACTCTCAGAGCTCCGATAGCCCTCGGGACTGCATGAGGTATTCTCGAATCATAGGTCCATCGACCGCCGAAGTCTACCCCGACGGAGGCGCTTAACCCTAATCATCTCAAGAGATGAGTGATGTAAAATACTAACACAACAAATTATCGTTAAGCAACATAAGCACAACAAAGGAAACCCCTTTACTCAACATCACAAGATACTAACACACGTAGCATCCTAACATGTTTACTTATCAATCAACAAGAAAGTATTACTGTGCTATCACAAACCAACACAATCAAGTTATACACACAAGGTACTTTCTACTATATGCCAACAAGTTCGGGTTTTATCCCCAAAGTACTTCATACATTAACTCTTTAAAAGATACGCATTTTCACAATGTCACACAATACCCGTAGTATAAAAATAGAGTGACTATCCTTTTAAAGTAAATCGATTACGTCTCTTTGTAAAATCAAGTAGCAACATTCTTTTCCAATGATCAAGTTTGCCTAATTTCCAATGTTCAAGTTTCTCATTTTAGAAAGGTTTCGTAGTTCATAGTCTTATTCATTTAAGAATATAATTCTCCTTTAAACTATCCGAGAAACATAAGTCTTATATGAGTAGGATATTCTCGCTTATAACAATCTTATTACAAATGCATGATCTAGGAAATATCATTTTGTCTCATCTTAGCTTCTATGCAGATGGAAGTTTCATCGGTTTTAATAATACTTACTTATTCAAAACATTTTCCTTTATTAACGCCGCAGTTGGTTTGTCGATACACATTCGATTCAAATCAAGAAACATTCTTAAGCCGTTATACCTAACTTCCCATAAAGTTAGTATAACTCTTAAGTTCTCAAAACCAAGTATTACTTCAAGTTCTCTATTAATCACATAACAAGCCGCTTATAGTTCAAATCGGTTACCTTTTAAAACCACAAGTATTTTCTTACCAACATAAAGTCGCTTATAACCGACTTCCCATAAAGCCGTTATAACACTTTATGTTTTAAATCAACTAAATACATTTAGCACATGTACGCTCACCGCACTACATAGTTCACACATATCATGCTAGAAGAGATAGGAAGAGGTTCACATACCTCGCGACAGTATCGACTAATAGCAAAACGCCCAAGTACCTCAAACCGTCGCTACTCCTTAGCCCTAGATCGCGCCACACGTAGTACTTCAACCTATAAGGCCACAAGGCGCTTTATTAACATTTAGGTCTAAACGTAGAACATTCTACGTAAAATTCGCAAAGACCTCCCCGCAACAGAAATCTCCTCCTCTATCGAGGCCGCTACCAAGCCAACCAGTGGTTATACATCTAACCCTAACTGCACAATTCTACTCCACTGCACTACTACACAAGTCTCATCGTAATACAACCTAAGTAAAAACAGCTTTAGTACTCTTCTTCGAAAGGTTTCTTATTATTCGTGCTTAAGTCCAAAGACATCACGACAACAACGCTCAGTTCTATATATATAGTATACTTCAACTATATAGTCTAACAATATGTAATTTCCAATTACAACAGAGAACAAGATAATTACCTCGATAAGCCCATAATTATCCTAGTTAAAGTCGATCCCGGCAATCGCTTAGCTCCAACTCCGAGCGCCCAACTCCGCTCTAAACCACCCTTAGAAGTTCTAACCAACTTCTACACAATACTCCAACGGACTATGGAGATTTTCCTGTGGTTTGGTTTTGTGACTAAGGAAGTATAATAGTATTTCGGCATTTTTGTATAGGTATAACCTTAGAATACAACAAGGTATACGGCTAAGGTAATTTGGGCATTATAACAATACTTTTGAGAGTATTTCTACCAAGAGGGGTATTATACTAAAACAACTAGGCTAGTGGTACCCCACTCATTAGCACCCCAAGGAGTGGGGTGTATACCCTCTACTACCCCACTGTGGGGAACTCTCGCCAAGGAGGAAGGCTTTTGGACGAGAACCACAAGAAGGGAGAGGGAGGATTTTAACACTTAGAAGATTTTAGGATAAAGAAAGTCTTCAACATAGGTGGTATTTATAGGCCAACCAATGGCCAAGATCTTGCCAAGCAAAAGTGTAGGCCAAGATCTTGCCAAGTGCCCCTTAACCAACTAACACACAAATATCCTACCAACTAAAGCCATTCCAATCGCCACAATCGAGCTCTCACGTCCGCCAATGGGAGGTGCCGTGGCGCCTCTTGTTGGCCCAACACGCTTCGCCTCTAAAAATCCGCAAAAATTAAAATGACATAGCCGAAATTCCCTACGAAAGTCGTGGAAAACGCTTTCATTAAAAACGACTCTAAACGTGTCAGGAACAAAATTAATTCGCCAAGCCTTAGTACAAGTTTCAAATTTTTCTACGTACGTCCTTACGTACATACTCTGGAAATACGGGGTATAACATTCTCCCCTCCTTAGAAACATTCGTCCCGAATGTTCCTTATAAGTCTCAAAACAAACGCGCGCCAATATAGTCTTCACTACTATACTTACGAGAACAATCCTGCCACAGCTGCACCTGCGTAAATACTTACGTCAAAGTCCACGAGGAAACACCTCTAATCATCACCACAAAACACTCCTCACCGGGGTCTAAAATATACTTCTTCCACACTTTTCCAAACAAAAGAAATGGTCACATCAATTCTCGCCATACATGCTCGCTTCTTCCCGATACCACTTTTGTCACTTTGCCGCGAGGTTCTAGTGTCACTCCGGCGACCCAACAAATGGTACCGGACTACATGCGATCCCTGAGGCTGTCGTACACTCGAACTCTTACCACATTTCCGATACTGCTTCAGTTTCCAAAACTCGGGGTTACTATCCCTAACGTGGTCATCATTAATCGGGAACACTGGATGGATCTCCGATACTTTCCGAACATAACAATACGAAGACCGGACGCATCGCCTCCTAAGTCGGACGGCAAAGCTATCATATAGGCAACCCGCCTATCCTTCACATGAACTCAAAGGCCCAAAGTAACTCGCTAAGTTCCTCTCAGTATTCCAAAACTCACACCCACCCCGGTGGTACTTTCAAGAAGACCGACCGTCAACTCAACTCTGCCGCCGCCGATTATCCGCACGATTTCTCCGAGCCGCCGTAACCTCTTCTAGACAAGCTTTACTCTATCCACACCGCTGGAACAAGCTCAACTAACTATCCGAATCTTGCCAACGCCGAACCAATCAACCGAACTTACACTTCCGCCCCTACAAGGCGCCACAAAGCGATATCCGAACACCGAAATGGTAGCTTAAACACTTCCTCCACAGAGACAACAATCCCCACGACTACCTCTCGAGATACACACATCGCCCGGTGGCGAACGCGATTCGAGATTCACCCGAGTTCTTAACACATGCTTGGCAAAACTTCCAGAACAACAACATTTCTACCGGCTCCACTGTCTGTCGTAAGGTGAAGGTAGGCACCCCGTGCAGCCTTACAACATTTCAGATAACTCAACACAGCCGAGTAAACGGTCCTGACCGAAGAACACGATGGGCTGCCCTCATCGACCCGACCACTGGTCGAACGCATCCACGAACTCGTACGCTGGTTAACTAAACTTGGGCCTAACACCCTCACAACCCTAACACAAGGCGGACCACCACAACCTGCCCCACCACCAAACCTACCGCTGGTTGACCCGCAACGTGGCCTCAACCCGACCCGCAACGCCGCACAATACTAGCTCCCGATTCTAACAATCTCACAAATCACGCTTCAAAACCTAGCGTCTTCTTACCTCAACTACCCCCTTTCATTCCACACTACTAGGGACCTATCCCAAACATAACTCACGTGCACTATGCACTCCGATAAGGGTCAAACATAACACTACACCTTTCTCGAGATGGCCTCACCTCTAAGGTCTCTACGTAAAAAGCTCTAAGGCTCACACCTTCTCTATCCCCAAAATCTTACTCTGCTAAACAACCATGATCTAATCACGACTAACACACCGTTATCGAACATAGCACTTAAGGTATACTCACCTTATCACACATACCGATCTCTGCAGGGTTAAAGATATATCTATATTCATCGCTTCACTCCCTTAGTCGCTCAAATCAAACTCGCCTGCAGGCGATAGCTAGGGAAGATGACGAACTACCCACCGATCCTCAAGGCTAAGTCCTCCTACAAGGACACTCTATCGACATCGCACTCGACGGTCGTAGGTACAACAAGTACCAACTAAAAGACGACATTCCCCGATGACGCCGCTACACCGCAACACCGAGGAAAATCAATCCGGCCGGGCCGAACCTACGGTAGCCGTGAACCTAAGCTCGAGCTCGACCAACTCCCGCATACCCCGAACGCCCCAACCCCGCGAGGACCACTGCGACCGTGGATGCGCATATTCAACTCACGGCGAGGTGACTCGCCAAAGTTACCAGCGACTCACGCTCGCCTCTTCTCGCCCTTCGTTAACCCGCTGATCTCTACGCTTGGCTCAGGCGCATAAGCCCGCATACGTGCCATGCTCAAGCCTAATCAAGAATTACTTGCACAACCTCTCTTAGATAGTCATCAAGACCCGCGGTACATCGGTATACTCTGCAGCCACATCCATACTAGTAATGTGGTCGCCTTCTTTGCACTCTATATTCATCGCTCTGGCCGTGGAACCGGCGTTCAAATATCATGGCCGCAGCTGGAACCGCCACGCTGTACAAACTCATTGGGCTAGTGACGCCGCAAACTCCCGAACGAAGCACTACCCTAGGTAATGATCGGGCCTGTGCCCTCGCCACCCGAACTTCTACTCAGCCTCCTCGGCCGCTTTGCCCTCCCCGGGCCCGGTTGCCTACGCGAGGCATAACGGTAAGTGGAAAGAAATACGCCGAGGGTCCAACTTACAACACGCCTCTAAGGCACGATCTCGAGTGAGAAGAATAGAAACTAATCCTAAAATATCCTATAGCCTCCGATTATCGCGTGGTGCAAAACACACCGATAATCAAGACTTCCATCGATACGGCCTGAGACACTTTCCGAGGATTAATCGCTCGATACCACTTTTTGTCACTTTGTCGCGAGCCTTGCCCGACGACTCCAACAAATGGTACCGGTCGCCATGATCCCCGAGGCATGCCCAACGCCCTTCTCGATGTGCCATACGGAGAGCCACTTGCCGTCTGTTCCCGGTAGAGGCTCGCCTCTTTATACGCTCACTCGCGAGGTCAAGATAACAGTACCGAGTATGTGAAATCAAAATACATATCAGAATGAAATCATAGCAACATATAAAGCAGAGACATGTATGATAACCAAACTACGCTTACAACAAAGCATGTCAAGTCGTGGACTCACGCCTCAAGTCATCACTTAAATATAACTATGGGTCTCATGCCCGCAACATCAATCGTGCCCGTGGAACACATTCCTCACTGCCGGCAGTCTATGATATGAAAGCACCAAGGAACACACATGAACACCAGGTCCCACCTGTGTTATAATAAAACTGTACGGGTAAGTACGAAGGCATAGCCGACTACTAAAACCCACGCATTAACAAGGTCATGAATCAGATCATAAGATCTGCTTAGACCGCCACATGATCAAAGCTGGCCACTTGACCTCAGTATCAATGTACTCGTCTAACCCTGGAACTCCCGCAGCTCCGCATCGGCCAAACACATAAGCCCGAATGAGTTATTCCCCGCATCCAGGGAAGCTACTCCCTAAGATCGCCCCGACTTCGCACCGCATGGCCACATGGACCGCATGCCCATAAAGGACGACACTAACCTCGAACTCGTAGCTCGCATAGCCCCTGGGACTGCACGAGGTATTCTCGAATCATAGGTCCATCGACCCGCCGAGTCTACCCCAGACGGAGGGCGCCTTAACTCCGGAATCATCTCAAGAGATGAGTGATGTAAAATACTAACACAATGCCTTATCGTTACAACATAAGCACAACAAAGGAAACCCTTTACTCAACATCACAAGATACTAACACACGTAGCATCCTAACATGTTTACTTATCAATCAACAAGAAAGTATTACTGTGCTATCACAAACCAACACAATCAAGTTATACACACAAGGTACTTTCTACTATATGCCAACAAGTTCGGGTTTTATCCCCAAAGTACTTCATACATTAACTCTTTAAAAGATACGTTACTTTCACAATGTCACACAATACCCGTAGTATAAAAATAGAGTGACTATCCTTTTAAAGTAAATCGATTACTTCTCTTTGTAAAATCAAGTAGCAACATTCTTTCCAATGATCAAGTTTGCCTAATTTCCAATGTTCAAGTTTCTCATTTTAGAAAGGTTTCGTAGTTCATAGTCTTATTCATTTAAGAATATAATTCTCCTTTAAACTATCTGAGAAACATAAGTCTTATATGTGAGTAGGATATTCTCGCTTATAACAATCTTATTACAAAGACCATGATCTAGGAAATATCATTTTGTCTCATCTTAGCTTCTATGCAGATGGAAGTTTCTACTGGTTTTAATAATACTTACTTATTCAAAACATTTTCCTTTATTAACGCCGCAGTTGGTTTGTCGATACACATTCGATTTCCAAATCAAGAAACATTCTTAAGCCGCTATACCTAACTTCCCATAAAGTTAGTATAACTCTTAAGTTCTCAAAACCAAGTATTACTTCAAGTTCTCTATTAATCACATAACAAGCCGCTTATAGTTCAAATCGCTTACCTTTTAAAAACCACAAGTATTTTCTTACCAACATAAAGTCGCTTATAATCGACTTCCCATAAAGCCGTTATAACACTTTATGTTTTAAATCAACTAAATACATTTAGCACATGCACGCCTACCGCATACATAGTTCACACATATCATGCTAGAAGAGATAGGAAGAGGTTCACATACCTCGCGACGAGTATCGACTAATAGCAAAACGCCCAAGTACCTCAAACCGCTTGGCTACTCCTTAGCCCTTGAGATCGCGCCACACGTAGTACTTCAACCTATAAGGCCACAAGGCGCTATTAACATTTAGGTCTAACCGTAGAACATTCTACGTAAAATTCGCAAGACTCTCCGCAACAACAGAAATCTCCTCCTCTATCGAGGCCGCTACCAAGCCAACCAGTGGGTTATACATCTAACCCTAACGGTACAATTCTACTCCACTGCACTACTACACAAGTCTCATCAGAGCACCCTAGTGATCCAACATCACATAAACACATACATGAAACAACAGTATAAAACAATAATCAGAAAAACTTGCCTTTCTATATAAGCAATCTTTTAAAGATTAATCTTTTACAAACTAAATACCTGTACCTTTTCCAAATCATAGTAGTCTATATCAAACTACGGCTCATGCCTCAAATCATCACAATAAGCAAATGCCCATAAGGTATTCTCGAATCCTGGTCCGAATTAGTCTCGGACTTAAATCACAAGATACTAACTATCAAATCAACAAGAAAGTATTACAAGGCTATCACAAACCAATTTGTTCACACATACTAACAAGTTCGAGTAACTAACCCCAACGTCATACATTAAATCTTTAAAAGATCCCGTAGTATAAAAATTTTTAAATAAACCAAAACACTTACCTTTGTAAAACCAAGTAACAATATTATTTTCCAAACGTCCAAGTTTGCCTAATTTCAAATGTTCACGTTTCTTATCTTAGAAAGGTTTCGTAGTTCATAATCTTATTAATTCAAGAATATAATTCTCTTTAAACAATCTAAGAAACATAAGTCTTATGTGAGTAGGATATTCTTGTTTATAACAATCTTATTGATCTAGAAATATCATTTTGTCTCATGAAGTTTCTAGTTTTAATAATACTTAATTATTCAAAACATTTCCTTTATTAACGCCGATGGTTTGTCGATACACAGATTTAAATCAAGCATTCTTAAGCCGTTATACCTAACTTCCCATAAAGCTAGTATAACTCTTAAGTTTTCAAAATACATTACATTCTTTCAAAACGATTTATAAACCTTTTGAAATACTTCAAGTTCTTCATTAACACATAACAATATAATCAAATAAAACCACAACCCATTTTCTTATCTACATAAAGTTATAACCAACTTCCCATAAAGCCGTTATAACACTTTATGTTTATAGTTTACACATATCATGAGATAGGAAGAGGTTCAAGCCACGTAGATCGCGCATCCACCTATAAGGCCACATTAACATTTAGATCTTATCGTAACATTCTAAATCTAATTCTACTCCAGCTTAAGTCAACTACGTATATAGTATACCTCAACTATATATTCTAACAACACGTAATATCCAATTACAATAGGGACAAGATAATTACCTCGATAAGCCCATAATTATCCGAGTTTAAAGTCGATCCTTAGCAATGTTTCAACAACCCTTAGAAGTTCTAACCAACAACTAACCATGGAGATTTTCCTAGTGGTTTTGCCATGATGGGAAGTATAATAGTATTGTATAACCTTAGAATACGACAAGGTATGTATTTGGGCATTATAACAATACTGAGAGTATTTCTATACCGGGTATTATACAAGGCTCTCAAGACTTAGGCAATTTGTGAATGAATTAGTCTTGGTATTTATCAACCAATGGCCAAGATTACACCAAGTGTTAAGATTCACCCAAAATATCTACCAAAAATATCTACCACAGTGTTGCCTCGTTGGTCCAAAAATCCGCAAAAATAAGAAAAGACATAGCCGGAATTTTCCTCGCAGTTATGTAAAAAAATAAAACATCTTCCAAAATATCCATAATGGCCAAAATCTCAAAACAAAGAATTTCTGTGACCATTTCCAAAATAAAATTCCATAATTCTCTAATATTCAAGTCCGAATACCGTCCGGGAATCCAATTCCCATTAACGAACCTTTTTCCAAACTTTTCCGTGGAAAATCGCCTCTTTCTTCGTCCTCGCATACATACCGAACTACGGGTATAACATTCTTCCTTAGAAACATTCGTCGAATGTTCCTTCTAAGTCTCAACAATAAAACTTACATCTAAGTCGAAACACTCTACATCACCACAAATAATACTACTTTTGTCACTTTGTCGCGAGCCTTGCTCCAACGACCCAAGGTTACTATCTCTAACGTGATGGATCTTCGATACTTTCCGAACATAACAATATGCAAATGCTAACATATAAACTCAATGGTAGCTCAAACGCCTCCACACAACCTTCGTTAAAACAACACGAACTCGTGACGGTTAACTAAACTGGGCCTAACACCCTCCTCAATCCGACCGGCGCATGAAACACTAGCTCCCAAGGAATAATTTCACAAATCATATTCAAATCACGCTACTCGTGACTTATCCGGTCTTTACGTATAACACTCTAAGGCTCACCCAAAATCTTAGATTCTAATCACAACTAACGGTAATGATAATAATTTCGATCTCGCAGTGAGAAGAATAGAAACCAATCCTAAATATCCTATAGCCTCGATACCACTTTTGTCACGACCAGTAATCGTGGAACATAAACACATAGTATAAAACAATAATCATGGAAAACTATATAAGCAATCTTTTAAAGATTTAATCCTTTACAAACCCCAGATTTTAAATACCTAAATCATAGATCAAATAATCATCACAGGTATTCCTCGAACACGGAATGATCGTGATATAACAACGACTTACCTTAACAATGTCATAACAATCACAAGATACTAACACAAGTAGCATCCTAACATGTTTACTTATCAAATCAACAAGAAAGTATTACAAGGCTATCACAAACCAATACAATCGAGTTGTTGTACTTTCTACTACATTAAATCTTTAAAAGATCCTCCTATCACATAAGTCACCGTAGTATAAAAATAGTTTTTAAGTAAACCAAAACACTTACCTTTGTAAAACCAAGTAACAATATTATTTTCCAAACGAGTTTGCCTAATTTCAAATGTTCACGTTTCTTATCTTAGAAAGGTTTGTTCATAATCTTATTCATTCAAGAATATAATTCTCTTTAAACAATCTAAGAAACATAAGTCTTATGTGAGTAGGATATTCTTGTTTATAACAATCTTATTGAAATATCATTTTGTCTCATCTTAGCATGGAAGTTTCTGTTTTAATAATACTTAATTATTCAAAACATTTCCTTATTATAAAACAGTTGGTTTGTCGATAATCTATACCTAACTTCCCATAAAGCTAGTATAACTCTTAAGTTTTCAAAATACATTACTACATTCTTTCAAAGCGATTTATAAACCTTTTGAAATACTTCAAGTTCTTCATTAACACATTATAATCAAATCGAAACCTTTCTTATCTACATTAACCAACTTCCCATAAAGCCGTTATAACACTTTATGTTTTACATAGTTTACACATATCATGCTGAGATAGGAAGAGGTTCACATACCTCGCGACGAGTATCGACTACCCTTTAAGCCACGTCACCTATAAGGCCACATTAACATTTAGATCTTATCGTAGAACATTCTACCGAAAATTCGTCCCGCGTAAATCTCCTCTCTCTCCGGCATCAAGCCAACCAGGGTTATACAATTCTACTCCACTACTACTACACAAGTCTCATTGTAATTACGATTCTTGAGCTTAAGTCCAAGGACACAACTACGTTGAGTTCTATATATAGTATACCTCAACTATATATTCTAACAACACGTAATATCCAATTACAATAGGGGACAAGATAATTACCTCGATAAGCCCATAATTATCCGAGTTTAAAGTCGATCCTTAGCAATGTTTCGCTGTGCTCATCATCCAAACAACCCTTAGAAGTTCTAACCAACAACTAACCATGGAGATTTTCCTAGGGTTTCGGTTTTCTGTTGTGGGAAGTATAATAGTATTTGTATAACCTTAGAATACGACAAGGTATAGGTATTTGGGCATTATGTATTTCTATACCGGGTATTATGGGTGTCGGGACTCTCGCCAAGGGGCCTCGGAAGGCTCTCAAGACTTAGGCAATTTGTGAATGAATTAGTCTTAGGCCAACCAATGGCCAAGATTACACCAAGTGTTAGGCAAGTGTAGGGCCAAGATTCACCCGTGTGTACAAAATATCTACCAAAAATATCTACCGGTGCCTCGTTGGTCCAAAGCGTTTCTCTCGGAAAAATCCGCAAAATAAGAAAAGACATAATTTTAGTTATGTAAAGCGTTTGCGGGGTGACACGTGTCAAAATAAAACATCTTCGAAAAATATCCATAATGGCCAAAATCTAAACAAAGTGGGCCCCTAATTTCTTGACCATTTCCAAAATAAAATTCCATAATTCTCTAATATTCCGGGAAGTCCGAATACCGGAATCCAATTCCCATTAACGAACCTTTTTCCTTCGAAACTTTTTGGAAAAATCGCCTCTTTCTTATCTTTGGAACTACGGGTATAACAACCTAAGTATAAACAGTTTAGTACTCTTCTTAGAAAAGGTTTCTTATTATTCAGGGTTAAGTCCAAAGACATTGCCGACAACAACGTTCAGTTCTATATATATAGTATACTTCAACTATATAGTCTAACAATATGTAATTTCCAATTACAACAGAACAAGATAATTACCTCGATAAGCCCATAATTATCCTAGTTAAAGTCGATCCTGGGCAATCGTTTAGCTCAACTCCGAGCGCCCAACCCGCTCTAAACCACCCTGAAGTTCTAACCAACTTCTACACAATACTCCAACTGACTATGGAGATTTTCCTAGGGTTTCGGTTTTTGTGACTAAGGGAAGTATAATAGTATTTCTGGGCATTTTTGTAGGTATAACCTTAGAATACAACAAGGTATACGACTAAGGTAATTTGGGCATTATAACAATACTTTTGAGAGTATTTCTACCAAGAGAGGGGGGTATTATACGAAAACAACTAGGCTAGGGGGGGTACCCCACGGCTAGCACCCCAAGGAGGGGTGTATACCCTCTACTACCCCACTGTGGGGAACTCGCCAGGGGAGGGAAGGCTTTTGGGCGAGAACCACAAGAAGGGAGAGGAGGGATTTTAACACTTAAGATTTTAGGATGAAGAAAGTCTTCAACATGTGGTGGTATTTATAGCCCAACCAATGGCCAACCAATGGCCAAGATCTTGCCAAGTGCAAGGCAAGTGTAGGGCAAGATCTTGCCAAGTGCCCTTAACCAACTAACACACAAATATCCTACCAACTAAAGCCATTCCAATCGCCACAATCGAGCTCTCACGTCCGCTATGGGAGGTGCGTGGCGCGCCTCTTGTTGCCCAACACGCTTCGTCTCTCGGAAAAATCCGCAAAAATTAAAAATGACATAGCCGGAAATTCCCTACGAAAGTCGTGGAAAGCGTTTCGAAAAACGACTCTAAACGGGTGTTGTGAACAAAATTAATTCGGCCAAGCCTTAGTACAAGTTTCAAATTTTTCTACGTACGTCCTTACGTACATACTCTGGAAATACGGGGTATAACAGTTGGACCCGCCCGCATGGGACTATTTCACCCGCATAAGCCCTACGGACTCGCATGAGGTATTCCTCGCATAGTGGGTAGCAAATCCACGGAAATATGCAATGCCACAAACCCGGGGAATGACCCCGCAACGAATAATATATCACTAGCACAAATCCGGCTACTACACATAACATAAGCACTACCGGCTTATCATACAATACATAAGCAAGTTAAGAAACCCCCTAACTTCTTATTATTCTTGTTTATATACACTCTCATTTTAGTTTACCTAAGGCACTATCATGTCTTTTATAAAAAAAATCCGGGAATTTAACCCAAAGTACTACGTACTTCTATTCTTTTAAAATGACTCATTTCATTATAAAACTTCCAAGATACTAATAACCGTAGTATCAAGTTACAATTTCTTTTCAAGACAAGTCACAATACTTTTAGAAATAAAAATTAGGCTTCTAAATCATGTGACTTCTTCTCTCGTAAAAACCTTAGGCAATTGATGCCTTTAAATCAAATTGCCTTTCAATAAATCAAGCCATTTATCTTTCCATAAAGCCAATATAACCAACTCCCCATAAAGTCGTTATATTCACTTTATGCCTTAGTCAAGTACAATTTCCTATCCAAGGGACTTATACGTTTAAAACGAAACAAGTATCACATACTTTAAAACTCTTCAAGTCCCTTAACATACTTAAATTACTTAGAGTAAACCACTCTTTAAACTTTCCATAACAACAAGTATCAAAATACTTTCAACATATTTAAAGTCTCTTAACTTTTGAAAACCAAGATATCCTTAAATATTAAACAAGTGAGTTAATTCCCTAACTCAAACAACTTGGGCATTCTTAAAATAAGCCAAGGATATCAAATAGACTAGATTGTCAAAATCTTGTCGCTCACCGTACTATACATTTACAACTTAATCATGCTCAAGAGATAAGAAAGTTCCACATACCTCTTCTGGTTTAATCCACTTGCTAAGTCCAATCGCCGTCGTAGTATGCCAACCTATAATGACCATAAGACGTCTATTAACTTCTAGTTTCAAGCGTAGAATACCAAGTGCAAGTCACTAAATTTTACGGAAAATCGGACAGACTTCCTTTGTTTCTACTTACTTTGCCACCTTTTCAAGTTCGAATTCAATAACAAAACACGCAACATTAAATGCCTAACAAAGTAGTTAACAATATGGGATTACACGCTTAAACAAGACATGTAAAATTCCGCCCCACAATGTAAAACAACTAGTCTAAACTACAATGTCCGTTCGGCTAAACATAGGGACAACAATGCAAATCGTTTCCAATCCCTTTTCAATCCAAGTGGTTTAGTATAACATGATAACAAGCCGCAATCGATTACAACTACTACAATCCTCAAGTAGGTAAACATGCGACGATTCTAATTAACGACCAAAATTGTATTTCAATTTCAAAAGGCTAATCATGCCATTTCGGTTTTGGACTCCTAAAATTCCATAATACTTATCAAACTTCATAACACATATCACATGATCATTTCTAACTTATAACAACATGGAATCTTCAATTACAAACGTAAGACGAAGATTATACCTCATTTGCCCAAATATGATCCAAGATCACAAGTCGCTCCTTAGCAAATTTAGCTCCTCCTTTCGACGTTCCAATCCACTCCAAGCAACCCTGTGCTTATGAATAACTCATCTTCAAGTTCCAACTTCAAAGTTGAAGAACTCATTAACTTTCCGCCTTGCGACTAATACGAAAACACCATTTTTCCGGGATCTTTCTATTGAGAAACACTTACAATACCCTTAGGTACCTTGGTTTAAAGTTGGGAGATTATTGGACAACAAACAAAAAAATTTCTTGAAACCCTCAAGCAAAGCCGAGAGCACCCCTTTAGGCTCTTCAAGATTTTTGTAAAAATTTGACTAAGTGTTGAAGCTTGTCTTGCACTAGTACACATATATAACCAATTGGAGGGTCTAGATTAGAACAAATGGATGGCTCGGATGAGTTTCACATGGATCTTGCCCAAGTGGCCCTTGGACTTTTAGTCAACAATGTCAAGCTAAGTCATTTGCAAGACTTGGTCATCTCACTAATGGTCAAATGACCCTTTTTCCCATGGTAAATTTCGTCCAAGACACTAAGGGGGGGTGACACGTGTCGCCCTCTCATTCGTCGAAATATTTCGTTTTCCGACAATTTCATAATTCCGATAAATTTTTACTCGTCTCTAATCTTAACATCTGTTTGTTCTTACGAACGTTCTTATAAACATATCCAGAAATTTCCGGGGTGTAACATATGTCCCCCACAACAATGAGCCATGTGGCCTTCCACTAGCTCAAGAAAAACGCCCAAGGCAAGCCCCCCAAAGCCCACAAAATCGTCCCTTCACCTACTCCCACTCACAAAAAGAAAATATCTTGCAAGACTTGACTATTTGACTTGTCCACTAGGCCACCATTTCGTCCAACCCATGCCAACTAAGGGTGACACATGTCGCCATCCTATTGGTCCAAAATATTTCGTCTCTCGGAAAAAATTCGTAATCGGTTAAAATATTAAAAACGTAGAATTTCCTTCACAAGGTTCGGAATCTTTTCCGTTGAAAGTTTACAATTTCATTCTTAACCTAATTAGGGTTTGAATAATCATACGTACGTCCTCGCATACATACTCTGGAAGTACGGGGTATGACATTCTCCCCTCATTAGAAACATTCGTCTCGAATGTTCCTTCTCAAGACAGATAACGATGAAGTTTCTCATAACTTAAACAGTTTGCAAATGCCACACATGGCCACAATATAACACTTAAGCATATATGTCAATGAAAATTTACAAGTAGGAAAGTGAGTTACCTGGAGGTGTGGGGAATAAGTGAGGATACCTCTGCCTCATGTCCTCCTCTCTTTCCCACGTCATCTCCTCCCTGTTCTCGTTCCTCCATAAGACCTTGACGGAAGCCATATCCTTCGTCCGCAACCGCCTAACCTGACGATCGAGTATCGCTATGGGACTCTCCTCATACGATAACCCCTCAGTCACCTGGACATCGTCAATCGGGTGTACTCTAGATAGATCCCCGATACATCTCCTCAGCATAGAAACATGAAAAACCGGATGCACTGCCTCCAGATCGGACGGCAGATCCAACTCATAGGCAACCTTGCCTACCCTGCGGACAATCTGATAAGGCCCAATGTACCTTGGGCTGAGCTTCCCTTTCTTCCCAAACCTCATCACACCCTTCATGGGTGACACCTTCAGGAAAACCCAATCATCAACCTCAAACTCCAGATGTCGACGCCGATGATCTGCATACGACTTATGTCGACTCGAGTCACAAGAACCGCTCCTGGATAAGCTTTACCTTATCCACTGCCTGCTGAACCAGGTCTGGTCCCACTAACTGCACCTCGCCCACATCAAACCAGCCTATCGGCGATCTGCACTTCCTCCCATACAAAGCCTCATAAGGCGCCATCTGAATACTGGAGTGGTAGCTATTATTATATGCAAACTCTACCAGAGGCAAATGATCCTCCCAGCTACCCCTGAAGTCAATAACACAGGCTCGCAGCATATCCTCAAGAGTCTGGATAGTGCGCTCTGCCTGTCCGTCTGTCTGAGGATGGAATGCAGTACTCAGGCTCACCTGCGTCCTAATCCTTCCGAAATACCTCCGAGTTAGCCAGAACCGGGCTCCTCTGCGATAGAAATAGGGACCCCATGCAGTCTCACGATCTCTCGGATGTAAAGTCTGGCATAATCCTCGGCCGAAAAAGTCGTCCTGACTGGAAGAAAGTGGGCTGATTTCGTCAGCCTGTCGACGATAACCCAGATAGAATCATGCTTCCTCTGAGTGCGAGGTAATCCTGTGATAAAGTCCATGTTGATCACCTCCCACTTCCAGGTCGGGATCTCTATCGTCTGCAATAATCCACCAGGCCTCTGATGCTCTACCTTCACCTGCTGACAACACGGGCACTGAGCCACAAACTCTGCAACGTCCCTCTTCAAGCCATCCCACCAATACACAGATCTGAGGTCGTGGTACATCTTGGTCGACCCTGGATGGATAGAGTAACGCGCGCTGTGTGCTTCCCCTAGAACCTGCCAAGTCTCGCAATATCCGAACACACAACCTGCCCTCAAACCTTAGCACCCCATCAGGTGCTACCTCAAAAGGACCCTTCCCCTCACGAAGAGCCGTATCACGATACCGCGTCAAAACCGGATCCTCAAACTGTTGCCTCTTCACCTCCTCGACGATGGAAGACTCGGAAACCTCTCGAACTCGAACCCCACTGCTATCAAAACCAATCAATAGGACTCCAAGGCTCGCTAACTGATGTATCTCGCAGACCATGCCCCTCCTCTCTGGCTGTACATCTGATAGACTCCCCATCGACCTATGACTAAGGGCATCTGCCACAACATTGGCCTTCCCTGGGTGGTACAGGATATCGACATCATAATCCTTGAGTAACTCTAGCCACCGTCTCTATCGTAAGTTCAGCTCCCTCTGGCTGAAGATATACTGGAGGCTCTTGTGGTCTGTGTAAATATCCACATGAACCCCATACAAATAGTGCCTCCAGATCTTCAAGGCGTGAATCACCGCTGCCAACTCCAAATCATGGGTGGGGTAGTTCCTCTCATGCTTCTTAAGCTGGCGGGATGCGTATGCTATAACCTTGCCCTGCTGCATCAACACATATCCAAGCCCGATGTCTGACGCATCACAATACACCACATAGTCGTCAAGACCCTCTGGAAGAGTAAGAACTGGGGCGGTCGTCAATCTCTCCTTCACTAACTGGAAACCCTGCTCACAAGCATCAGTCCACTGAAACTTAGCTCCCTTCTGAGTCAGCTTAGTCAAAGGTGCCGAAATAGAAGCAAACTTCTTCACGAACCTCCGATAGTAACCTGCAAGGCCCAGAAAGCTGCGCACCTCTATCGGAGTAGTAGGTCTAGGCCAACTCCTGACTGCCTCGATCTTGGTCGTATCCACCTGAATACCATCAGCCCCTACAATGTGCCCAAGAAAAGCCACCGAAGCCAACCAAAACTCGCATTTGGAAAACTTGGCGTATAACTGCTGGTCCTGGAGAACTCTCAGCACAGTCCTCAAATGCTCCGCATGCTCCTGCTCTGAGCGAGAATAAACCAAGATGTCATCAATGAATACTATCACAAACGTATCCAAAAATGGCTTGAACACTCGGTTCATCAAATCCATAAATACCGCCGGAGCATTGGTCAAACCGAAAGACATAACACTGAACTCATAGCGTTCGCACGTCCGAATGCGATCCTGGGACATCCGCCTCTCTAACTCGCACCTGATGATAGCCCGATCGCAGATCAATCTTGGAGAAACATCTCGCACCCTGCAACTGGTCGAACAAATCATCAATCCTGGGAAGGGGGTATCTGTTCTTAATAGTCACCTTGTTCAGCTGCCTGTAATCAACACACATGCGCAGCGTCCCGTCCTTCTTCTTCACGAACAATACGGCGCCCCGGGAGAAACACTAGGTCGATGAAGCCGCTTCTCCAAAGAAATCTCTTAGCTGGTCCTTCAACTCTCTCAACTCGGCAGTGCCGTTCGTATGGCGGAATGGAAATAGCCGAGTGTCCGCAAAGACATCGATACAAAACTCTATCTCCCTCTCAGGAGGGATACCCGGGAGGTCGTCTGGAAACACATCTGGGAACTCTCTGACTACTGGAACTGATTGAAAATCTGGTACCGCAGCCTCAGTATCAAACACCCGAATGAGATGGTAGATATACCCCTTCTGCACCATCTTCCTAGCCTTGAGGTAGGAAATAAACCTACCCCTCGGAGATACAGTGTTCCCCTCCCACTCAATAACCGGCTCCCCAAGAAACTGGAACCGTACCACTCTGTTACACCCCGTAGTTCCAGGGTATGTATGTGAGGACATACGTATGAGAATACGACAGTAATATTGGAAAGAAAGAAAGGTGTGATTTTTCGACGGAAAAGTTTCCGGGTTTTGTGAAGGAAAAAGGTTCGTTAATGGGAATTGGATTCCCGGATTCGGTATTCGTACTTTTTGGAATATTTGAGAATTATGGAATTTTACTCTTTCCGGAATTGGTCACGTGGGGCCCACGGGAGAATTTACGGTTTTGTGGGGCCCACTTTATTTTCAGATTTTTGGCATTACGGATATTTTCGGAAGATGAAATATTTTGGACCAATAGGAGGGCGACATGTGTCACCCCTAGGTGGCAAGGTTGGACGAAATTGTTGGACATGTTGAAAACGTTTTTGGCATGAAAAAGGCTTAAAACATTTGGTCAAAAGTCTTGCAAGATATTTGTGTAGTAGATAGATAAGTGGGACCCACACACACTTGGCTCAATCTAGACCACACACTTGCTTCAATCCTAGACCTTGAATGTCCTATAAATACCCCCTTAAGTTGCAAGACTTCTTCATCCACACTTGAGAAATTCTAAGGCAAAAATACTCCCTCCCTTTGTAGTAGTTCTCGTCCAAACACCCCTCTCCCTTGACCAAACGTTATCCAAAAATTCTTAAAGTTTTAAGTGTTCTTCCTTAGTGTATTAGGAAGATTATTAACCAAAAGTTAGAAAAGATTTCACACCCTAGCCACTAAAAGTACCCCTTGGCCGAGAGTTGCCACAATCAAAGCCTTAGTGTTCTTCACTTTTTGGAGTTGAAGTGTTAAGAGAAGTTGTTTAGAAACTTCTAAGGGTTGCTTGGAGCGGGTTGGAGCGTAAGGAACTGGAGCTAAACGTTGCACAGGATCGACTTATAATCTTGGATAATTTTGGGCTTGTCGAGGTAATTATCTTTGTCCCCCTATTGTAATTGGATATTACATGTTGTAGTAATATATAGTTGAGTATACTATATGTAGAATGAATATTGAAAAGGATTGAACTGTATTTACATTGGACTATATTTACAGTAGACTTGTGTAGTATATCTGTGAAGTAGTATTGAGCACGTCCGGTTAGACGTGTAATCCCCTGGGAGTTGTTGGCCTGGTAGAGGGCCTGAGTAGAGGAGGAGATTTATGTGGTTACTGTGGGGAGGTGCCGAATTTTCTGTAGAATAAGGAATCTTGTATTTAGAATATTCTACGAAGACAACTAGAAGTTAATAGGCGTTTTATGGCCATTATAGGTGGAAGTACTACGAGTAGCGTATTCTACTTGAAGGGTGGAAAAGGCTAGTGCGTTGTAGTACTTGGAGCATTTTGCTAATTGTCGATAATCGTCGCGAGGTATGTGAACCTCTTCCTATCTTTTCTAGCATGATATGTTGTGAACTATGTAGTGCGGTAGACGCGTACGTGTTAAATGAATTTGGTTGGTTTAAAACATAAACCGTTATAACGCTTTATGGGAAGTTGGTTATAACAACTTTATGTGGGCAAAGAAATGGTTTGTGGTTTTTAAAAGATAAAAGACTTGATGTGAAATAATAAGGACTTGGGTTGTGTTAAACAATGTGAAACCGCTTTTATGAGAAATGGATACTGGGTTTTAAAAGGAATAATATTATATTGATTTGGAAATGAGAATAAGTATCGAACAAAAAACAGCAGCGTTATTAAAGGAAAATGTAATGACTAATTAATTACTATAAAAAACAGTAGAAACCTACATCTGCATAGAAGCTAAGATAAGACAAAATTGTATTACATTTCCTAGATCATGGCTGCTTTAATAAGAATCATTATAAACAAGCATTAATTTTCTTAAATTTCCAAAGTAAGGAACTTGATTTCTAAAAGAAAAGAGACTTGAGGAATTGAAGAGTTTTTGGTTTAAAAGAAAGACATTGTTTTGTCTTAAATTGGTTTAAAACATAAAGTGTTATAACATATTTATGGGAAGTTAGTTATAACGACTTTATGAAAACAAAAGAATGGTTTTATCATTGGTTTTAAAATGGTAACTTGACTTTAAAAGGAGAAGTGTTTTGGTCTAAAAAGAAGGCATGGTATTGTCTTAATTTGGTTTAAAAAGGAAAGTATGGAAGTTGTTTTGGTTTACTTAAAAATGTTAGTCACTCTGTTTTTATAATACGGGCATTGGGTGACCTTGTAAAAGAAATGGATATTTTAAAAAGAATTTAACGTACGTAGTACTTTGGGGTTAAAACATGGACTTTGGCATAAAATGAAAGTACCTTGAGTTGTGTGTAACTTGCCTATGTTTGCGTGTGATAGCCTTGTCGTGCTAGTATTGTATTTCTATACCACCGCGTCTCTCGATGGAGGGCCGGCTGATTTGTTATGATCTTACTTGGACGCATCGGCGTGACGAGCATTCCACGCACGCTGCGATTATTATTCCATGGACTAGCTCTCCGCGAGGTTTTACCGATTCGCTTGGTATCCGTAGTTGGCTCGTACTTACCCGAAGTCGTGGCTGATTCGCTTGGTATCCGTAGTTTGCCTTCGTACTTGCCCGTTCAGTTTTGTGACGGTCTCATGATTCTCGCAGTATCGGTAGTTTGTCTTCGTACTTGCCCGCCACACGTGAGCGGTGGTATCCGTAGTTGGCTTTCGTACTTGCCTGGTCAGCTTCGTGGTATGGTTATGTAGATTTGTTGGTACGGCTTTGGTATCTGGTAGTTGGCTTTCGTACTTGCCCCGGATTGAGGACGGCTTTGGTATCCGTAGTTAGCCTTCAGATTGCCGTCAGACGGTTGTTATGACACGCGGACTGGTGTTCATGTACTCCTTGGTGTTGCTATATCATAGATCGGCGTGAGGAAGGTATTCCACGGGCACGAATGATGTGGTGGGCGTGAGACCCATATTTATATTTGAGTGATGACTTTGAGGGCGTGAGTCCCTGACTTGACGTGACTTCTTACATATTATGTACTGTAGTTTGCTTATCATATATGTCTCCTGTTTTATATGACTACTATGATTTCATTTACAATATTTTCGCCACATACTTGGTACTGTTATCGACCTCTTTCGGGCCGTTCATGCCGCAGTAGAGGTACATCGGTTGTTGATCCTCGCCATGGATCACAACAGATTAGGAAGCTCCGTTTCTCCGGAGGATTATCTTTTGGTATGTTTCCCTGAGTTGTAGGTTCTTGTACATTCAGGGGTATGGCGGGGCCCTGTCCCGTCATAGTTGTGGTTACATTCTTAGAGGTCTGTAGTACTGTTGTGGGCAGAGTTGTAAAGGATGTAACTGTTCAATTTCTGTATATATGCAAGAAGGAAACCGTTTTGGTTGGCCTGTTTTATTATCATATCTCTTGTTTCATGTTTAAATTTTTATTTCCGCTGATTTTCTCTGATGTTGTATCACTAGGGTTCCCGGGTAAGGCACCAGTCACGGGCTCGGGATCGGGTTGTGACAAAAGTGGTATCAGAGCAGTTAGTCCTCGGAAAGTGTCTACAGACCGTGTCTAGTAGAGTCTTGATTATCGGTGTGTTGTGCACCACATCTATAATCAGGAGGCTGCAGGACATTTAGGATTGGTTTCCATTCTTCTCACTCTGAGATCGTGCCTTAGAGCTGTGTTGTAAGTTGGACTCCCTCTGACGTATTCTTTTATATCAGTTATGCCTCCACGCAAGGCAACCAGAGCCCAGAGGGGCAAGGCAGCAGAGGGAGCTGCGAGTAGAGCACGGAGGGTTACCAGGATAGAGGCCTAATCTTTACCTGAGGTGGTGCTACAGACGACGGATTCTACGATGCCGCCAGCCCCAGCAGAGTTTAGAGTAGCAGCAGTAGCCACTGAGGCCACGATATCTGAGCCTCCACTCCCACGGACAGGAACAGAGGATATGGATTGCAAGGAGATGGCCCAGTTACTAGTTAGGTTTATGGCGAGACTTGAGGACAGACGGGAGCCGGTGGTACCAGTAGTGCACCCCAGAGCCGATAGTTGGAGACTTCGGGACTTCTTGAGTTGTAGTCCACCTGAGTTCTACGGGTCGAGGCCTGAGGATGATCCGCAGGAGTTCATCCGAAGCCATTCCGATCATGAGAGTGATCAAGGCTTCGAGACCGAGTCGTGGTCTGGTTCGTGATCGGCTGCGTGATACGCGATCGGGTTTGATCTACGGAACCGCCCCGGGGAGCATGCGCTTCCAGCTGTATGGGACGAGTTCTCAGGGGCATTTCTTGCACATTTCTTTCCCCCACAGATGAGGAGGGCTCGGGCCGACAGATTTTTGATGTTGAGGCAGGACGGGCGTATGGTTCGGGAGTACAACGTGGAGTTCGACTTGTTGGCCCGATATGTCCCGGCGTTAGTGGCAAATATGTAGGACAGAGTGCACCGCTACGTCACGGGGCTCGATGACTACTTGGCAGAGGCTTGCTCGGGTGTAGCTCTTCAGCCGGGCATGGACATTGCCCGCATGCAGGCTTATGCACTTGGGTGTGAGGAGCGGAGAGATCGACGAATGGCCGGATCGAAGAAGAGGCGAGCAGCGAGTCTTTGGCGACTTTCGAGGCGGACCGCCTCAAGAAGAGACTAGTTATGCCCTCCGCCAAGACTGAGCGCCTCCACGCCTTCGTGGCATCCAGAGTATTCGAGAGCGGTCGTGGCTCCAAGGGTTCGGTTTTGGGAGTAGTGGTGTTGACGGATGAGGCCACCCTTACCTCGGTGCCGTTGCGGTAAAATCCATAAGGGAGTGTCGTGCTGGTTCGAGGTTGTTTTACATTCGGCGTGAGGCCATTTTGCGAGAAATTGTCCGACCAGAGGTAGCGCGGATGTAGAGACTCGGCCTTCAGGATCTATGGCTGGTTCATCACCTTCTACAGATATGAGCCCTACAGGGTAGGCCTATTGTCACGACCCGATCCCGGGCCCGTGACTGGTGCCTTACCCCGGGCACCCTAGTGATACAACATCAGAGAAAACCAGCGGAAAATAAAACATAAACATGAAACAAGATATATGATCATAAACAAAGCAACCAAAAGCAATTTGCCTTACAGATATATACATAAAACCCGACAGTTTAATCCTTTACAACTCGCCCACAACAAGATTGCACCTCTAAGATTTACAACAACCATGACGGACAGGCCGCCATACCACGAATGTACAAGAACCTACAACTCGGGAACACATACCAAAGAATAAGCCTCGGAGAAACGGAGCTTCCAATACGCTGAATCGTGATCCTATGAGCGAGGATCCACTACCGATGTACTCACTGCGGCATGAACGCAGCCCCAAGGAGGTCGATGCAACAGTATGTATGTGCGAAAATATCAGTAAATGAAATCATAACGGTCTATATAAAAGCAGAGACATGTATGATAACAGAACTACGATTCACAACATAAAAGCGATCGTGTCAAGTCGTGACTCACGCCTCAAGTCATCACTCAATAAAACTATGGGTCTCACGCCACAACATCAATCATGTTCGCATCACGGCGCATGCCCGGAATTACGCATCGGTGTAGACATGCCCATGATGCAACAATAACAATGCCCCATGGCCACATGCCCCGAAATTCTGCATCGGTGTAGACACGCCCAAGTGACATTATCAACAATATCTTGGGTGATTAACCCGCCGCGTAGCGCGCGCCCGAATTCTGCGCCGGTGTAGACATGTCCATGTAACCATAATAACAATATATCGTAATCAACCCGCCACGCCACATGCCCCGGATTGCGTCGGTGTAGACATGTCCACGTGACATCAACAACAATATACCGCATAACCGGGCTATCACAAACAAGCTCAAGCAAATTACCATACTTCTAGACTTTTATAAAAGATCCACTCCTTCCCAAGAAGTCACGATATCAACACTTGCACAACAAAGGCTATCACAACAAGCATAGCGAGTTACACAACAACAAGCATAGGCAAGTTACACACAACTCAAGGTACTTCCATTTCGTATCAAAGTCTGGGTTTTAACCCTAAGTACTACGTACGTTAACTCTTTTTAAAGGATCCATTTTTTTCACAAAAATCACATAATACCCGTAGCTTAAAATAGAGTGACTATCTTTTTAAGTAAACCAAAATACTTCCCTTTTGTAAAATCAAGTAACAATCATTATTTTCCAAACGTTCAAGTTTGCCTAATTTCAAATGCTCAAGTTTCATTTTAGAAGGGTTTCATAACTCATAGTCTTAATCTCTTTTAAAACAATTGAGTAACATATGTCTTGTATGTGAGCCGTTTATTCTTGTTTACAACAATCTTGTTACAACAGCCATGATCTAGGAAATGTAATACAATTTTGTCTTATCTTAGCTTCTATGCAGATGGAGGTTTCTACTGGTTTTAATAACAATTTGTTAATTGTCAATACACCTTCCTTTATTAGCGCTGCTGTGGTTTGCTCGACACTTATTCTCATTTCCGAAATCAGTAAAACATTATTCTTTTTAAAACCAAGTACTCATTACTCGAGAATGAGGTTTCACAACACATTTAACAAAATGTTAATAACCAAGTAAAACAAGTTAAGTCTCTTATCTTTCAAGATCAAGTCTCTTAACTTCTACAATCAACAAACCAATCTTTTACCTACATGAAGTCGTTATAACTAACTTCCCATAAAGCTATTATAACACCCATGTTTTAAACCAACCAACTCATTTAACACGTATGCGTCTACCGTACTACATAGTTTACAAAGCATCATGCTAGAAGGATAGGAAGAGGTTCACATACCTCGCGACGATTATCGACAATAAGCAGCGCTCGTAATCAGTAACGGCTAACCGTTTCCACTCTTCAAGTAGAATACGCTACTCGTAGTACTTCCACCTATAAGGCCACAAACGTCATTAACTTCTAACCGCATGCGGTTCCACATTCTACGTAAAATTCGAAGACTCTCCACCCCGCAACAACAGTAAATCTCTCTCTATCGGTAGGCTACCAAGCCAACCAGGGGGTTTATACGTCTAACCTGACGTATACAATTCTACTATACAAGAATACCACAAGTCTCATGTCTGATACACTATGTAATTACAAATCGATTCTTTCTTTAAATTGAGCTTAAGTCAAAAGACATTGCCGCGATAATGTTGATTTTTATATATAGTATACCTGAACTATATATTCCTACAAAATGTTATCTCCAATTACAATAAGGGGTGAAGAATATTTACCTCGACAAGCCCAAAATTATCCAAGTTATAATGTCGATCCTGAGCAAGGTTTAGCTCACTCGTGCGCTCAAACCACTCCAAACAACCCTTAGAAGTTCTAACCAACTTCTACTCAAATACTTCAACCAACTATGAAGATTTCCTTAGGGTTTGGTTTGAGACTAAAAGGACAAAAGGTAGTATTTCTGCCTCTGTATAGAGGTAACTTTTGGAATACTACAAGGTAAAGGCTAAGGTATTTTGGGCATTATAACAATACTAGGAGAGTATTTCTATACCACAAAAGGGGGGGTATTATACGAAAACAACTAGGCTAGGGAGGGGGGGGGTACCCACTGGAGACACCACCAAGGGGAGGAACCTCTCGGCCAAAGGCCACGAGGAGGAGGAGGAGAGTTTTCAAGGCTTAGACAAAGTGAGGAGTGAATGAATAAGTCTTGACAAGGGAGGGGTATTTATAGGAAAACCAATGGCCTTGATCAAGCCAAGTGCAAGGCAAGTGTATGGCCTTGATCAAGCCAAGTGCACCCTAACCCCTACTCCACAAAACAAGGCACAAAACATGGCACCAAACAAGCCACAAAACAAGGAGCCAATAGGCCTCAAACCCGTGACCAACCGGCCAACCCATTATCGCCCGAATGAGGGTGACAAGTGTCACCCTCCCGTTGGTCCAAAACATTTCGTCTCTCGGAAAAATCCGCAAAAATCAAAAAGGACATAGCCGGAATTTTCCCTACGCAAGCTGTGGAAACGTTTCGTCGAAAAACGACTCTAACCGGGTGTTGTGCACAAAAGAATTCGGCCAAGCCAATTTGAAGTTCGAATTTCTCTACGTACGTCCTTACGTACATACTCTGGAAATACGGGGTATAACATTCTTCCCCCCTTAGAAACATTCGTCCCGAATGTTCCTTCTAAGCCCCAAAACACACACGCGCCGTATAGTCTTCACTGCTATACTTACGAAAACAATCATGCCACACCTGGCCACAAAAACACACGTTCACTTCTCCCTTTTCTCGTTGTACCCTTCTCGAACACTCGAACTCTTCTAGTATCCGTACCACACTTCCGTCAACGCTTCTGTTTCCAACCCTTGGAGTCACTACCTCCAAACTTGGTCATCTTACTAACCTCAAACTTCTTTAAGGCCATTCCCGGCCTTTACGAACCGCTTCTGGTCGAACGCGTCCACGAACTCATACGATGATTAACTAAACTGGGGCCTAGCACCCTCGTGACCCTACCATCTGGCGGGACCACCTAACCGACTCCCACCTAAATCGGGCTACGGGTTGACCCGCATATGCCTCAACCCGACCCTCCTTCGCGCCAACTCTTGCTCGCCGATCTGAAACAATCTTACTAACATACGTCATGAAAGCTACCACTTCCACCTCACACTACCCATGGACTTATCACACAAATAAACCCCACGTATACTCGCACTCGATAAGGGTCAAACATAAAATAAATCTTTTACACAAGACGACCTTACCTCTAAGGTCTCAATCGTGGAATAGTCTAAGGTTCACACTTACCATGCCCCGAGCTTACCTTCTACACTAACGGGCTTCTAAATCACATTTTAGCACAAAGCTATCCGAACATAACACTAAACACATCAGCATAACAAGCATACAAAACTCTGGAGGGTTAAGGACATACCTGTCACTACCGCTTTTCTAATCACGATCCACGCCAGTAGCGCAGCTAGTGAAGGTGATGAACCATCCATCGATCTGAAGGTGAGTCGCAACATCCGTGCTACCCTTGGCCTGACGGTTCCTCGCCAAATGGCCTGCTGCGTCGCAAAAATAACAAGCTCCTTGGCACCACGACACTCCCGAAATGCGGTCTACACATCGGCCACACCGGGTAGGGGTGATCGTCCGCCAATACCCTACTACCGAAACTCGAACCCGGAGCCGACCGCTCACGAAGACGGTGGAGGACCACTGCTTGGCGGGGTACAAAACTTGTCTGCTTCAGGCGGTCCGCCTCGAAAGTCGCCAAAGACCACGATGTCACTGGCCTCTTCGCTGATCCAGTCATTCCGCCGACCTCTCGTGCTCACATCCTAGTGCATGAGCTGCGTGCGGGCAATGTCCATGCCGGTGAAGAGCTACACCGAACAAGCCTCTGTCAAGCAATCATCTAATCCGGTGACGTGGCGGTGCACTCTATCCTCCATGGTTGCCACTAAAGCGGGGACATACCGGCCAACGAGTCAAACTCCACGTTGTATTCCCGAACCGTGCGCCTCTCGTCTAAGCATCATAAATCTGCCGGCGTGCCCTCGCTCATGCGGAGGCAAGAAGTGAGTGAGGAATGCCTCGAGAACTCGTCCCATCTGCTGGAAGCGCATGCTCTCCCGACAACTCACGAATCAAACCGATCATTGCGGTATCACGCGGCCGATGCGAACCTAAGACCACCGACTCGGTCTCCGAAGCCTTGATCACTCTCGACCGTCAGAATCGCCGGATGAACTCCTGCGGATCATCCTCGTGCCTCGACCCATAAAACTCTTGCGGCTCTGACTCGTAAAGTCCGTAGCCTCAAACTATCTGCTCGGGGTGAACCATCGTGCTCTGGGCTGAATCGCTGCGTCCGGCCTATCTCATATCGGCCCACGACCGGCGGCCAAGAATCGCCATCTCCTTATAACCCATCTCTTCGCTCCGGTGTGGGGTGGAGGCTCAGTATCGCGGTCTCGGCGGCCATTCTGCGCTCTAACCTCTCTTTGGTGGCGGCGTCCACAAAACCCGCCGTCAAGCACAACCTCAGTCTTGTCGGGCTGCGCCACTCGTACTCAGTATCTCACTAGCAAGACCTCGGTGTCTTGCCGCCACGGGCTCTGGTTGCACTTGCGCGGAGGCATAAGCGGTAAAAACGAGATACGTCGGAGGGTCCAACTTACAACACGCCTCTAAGGCACGATCTCGTAATGAGAAGAATGGAAATCAATCCTAAATGTCCTATAGCCTCACGATTATAGATGTGGTGCACAACATCGATAATCAAGACTCTACTAGACACGGTGCGTAGACACCTTCCGAGGATTAATCGCTCGATACCACTTTTGTCACGACCCGATCCGGGCGTGATCGTGCCTTACCGGGCACCTAGTGATACAACATCGAGAAAACCGGCGGAAAATAAAACATAAACATGAAACAAGATATATGATCATAAACAGGCCAACCAAAAGCGGTTGCCTTACGTATATATCATAAAACCCGAAAGCTTTAATCCTTTTTACAACTCGCCCAACAGATTACTACAGACCTCTAAGATTTACAACAACCATGACGACGGGGCCCGCCATACCACGAATGTACAGAACACAACTCGGGAACACATACCAAAGAATAAGCCTCCTGAGAAACGGAGCTTCCCAATCTGTTGAATCGTGATCCTATGAGCGAGGATCCACTACCGATGTACTACTGCGGCGTGAACGCGGCCGAAGGAGGTCGAGACAACAGTACCAAGTATGTGAAACGAAAAATCGTAAATGAACTCATAATCTATATAAAAGCAGGAGACATGTATGATACAGAACTACGATTCACAACATAAAAGCGATCATGTCAAGTCGTGACTCACGCCTCAAGTCATCACTCAAATAAAACTATGGGTCTCACGCCCACAACATCAATCATGTTCGCATCATAGCGCGTGCCCCGGATTGCGCCGGTGTAGACATGCCCATGATGCAACAATAATAACAATGCCCCACGCCACATGCCGGAGTCTGCGACGGTGTAGACACGCCCAAGTGACATTATCAACAATATCTTGGGTGATTAACCGCGCGTAGCCACACGCCCCGAGTGCGCCGGTGTAGGCGTGTCCATGTAACCACAATAACAATATATCGTAATCAACCCCGCCACGCCACATGCCCCGGAATTTGCGCCGGTGTAGACATGTCCATGTGACATCAACAACAATATACCGCACAACGGGCTATCACAAACAAGCTCAAGCAAATTACCATACTTCTAGACTTTTATAAAAGATCCACTCCTTCCCGAAGTCACGATATCAACACTTGCACAACAAAGGCTATCACAACAAGCATAGGCGAGTTACACAACAACAAGCATAGGCAAGTTACACACAACTCAAGGTACTTCCATTTCGTATCAAAGTCCGGTTTTAACCTAAGTACTACGTCGTTAACTCTTTTAAAGGATCCATTTTTTCACAAAATCACATAATACCCGTAGCTTAAAATAGAGTGACTATCTTTTAAGTAAACCAAAATACTTCCCTTTTGTAAAATCAAGTAACAATCATTATTTTCCAAACGCTCAAGTTTGCCTAATTTCAAATGCTCAAGTTTCTCATTTTTAAGGGTTTCATAACTCATAGTCTTAATCTCTTTTAAAACAATTGAGTAACATATGTCTTGTATGTGGCCGTTTATTCTTGTTTACAACAATCTTGTTACTGACCATGATCTAGGAAATGTAATACAATTTTGTCTTATCTTAGCTTATGCAGATGGAGGTTTCTCTTGGTTTTAATAACAATTTGTTAATTGTCAATACACCTTCCTTTATTAAGCGGCTGTGGTTTGCTCGACACTTATTCTCATTTCCAAATCAGAAAACATTATTCTTTTAAAACAAAGTACTCATTACTCGAGAATGAGGTTTCACAACACATTTAACAAAATGTTAATAACAAGTAAAACAAGTTAAGTCTCTTATCTTTCAAGATCAAGTCTCTTAACTTCTACAATCAACAAACCAATCTTTTACCTACATGTAAGTCGTTATAACTAACTTCCCATAAAGCTATTATAACACCACATGTTTTAAACCAACTAACTCATTTAACACGTATGCGTCTGGTACTACATAGTTTACAAAGCATCATGCTAGAAGGATAGGAAGAGGTTCACATACCTCGCGACGATTATCGACGATAAGCAAAACGCTCGTCGATCGTAACGGCTAACCGTTTCCACTCTTGAGTAGAATACGCTACTCGTAGTACTTCCACCTATAAGGCCACAAACGCCTATTAACTTCTAACCGCATGCGGTTCTACATTCTACGAAAATTGGCAAGACTCTCCCCGCAACAGCGTAAATCTCCTACTCTATCGAGGCCGCCTACCAATCCAACCAGGGGTTTATACGCCTAACCGACGTATACAATTCTACTATACAAGAATACCACAAGTCTCATGTCTGATCTATGTAATTACAGTCCAGTTCTTTTCTTTAAATTCAGGCTTAAGTCAAAAGACATTGCCGCACAATAATGTTCAGTTCTATATATAGTATACCTCAACTATATATTCCTACAACATGTAATCTCCAATTACAATAAGGGGACAAGAATATTTACCTCGACAAGCCCAAAATTATCCAAGTTATAATGTCGATCCTGAGCAAGGTTTAGCTCCACTCCGTGCGCTCCAAACCACTCCAAACAACCCTTAGAAGTTCTAACCAACTTCTACTCAAATACTTCAACCAACTATGAAGATTTCCTTAGGGTTTCGGTTTGAGACTAAAAGGACAAAAGGTAGTATTTCCGGGCTCTACGTATAGAGGTAACTTTTGGAATACTACAAGGTAAAGGCTAAGGTATTTTGGGCATTATAACAATACTAGGAGAGTATTTCTATACCACAAAAGGGGGGTATTATACGAAAACAACTAGGCTAGGGGTACCCCACTGGAACACCACCAGGAGAGGGGAACCTGCGCCAAAGGCCATGAGGAGGGGAGGGAGAGTTTTCAAGGCTTAGACAAAGTGAGGAGTGAATAAATAAGTCTTCAACAAGGGAGGGGTATTTATAGGGAAACCAATGGCCTTGATCAAGCCAAGTGCAAGGCAAGTGTATGGCCTTGATCAAGCCAAGTGCACCCTAACCCCTACTCCACAAAACAAGGCACAAAACATGGCACCAAACAAGCCACAAAACAAGGCCAAAACAAGGAGCCAATAGGCCTCAAACCCGTGACCAACCGGCCAACCCACATCGCCCAAATGAGGGTGACAAGTGTCACCCTCCCGTTGGTCCAAAACATTTCGTCTCTCGGAAAAATCCGCAAAAATCAAAAAGGACATAGCCGGAATTTTCCCTACGCAAGCTGTGGAAAGGTTTCGTCGAAACACGACTCTAACCGGGTGTTGTGCACAAAAAGAATTCGGCCAAGCCAATTTGAAGTTCGAATTTCTCTACGTACGTCCTTACGTACATACTCTGGAAATACGGGGTATAACACCTATGATTAGAGTGAAGCGGTAGATACAGGTATATCCTTAACCCTCTAGAGATTAGTATGCTTGATATGATGATCTTATTATTGTGTGCTATGTACGGATAGCGTTGTGTTATTGGTGAGTTAGAAAACATGGGTAGTTGAAAAGGTAAGTATGGGGGTATGGAAGGTGTGAACCTTAGAATATTACACGTCGAGACCTTAGATGTAAGGTCGTCTCGAGTAGAAGATTTTTGCGGGTGATCCTTGTCGGAGAGCCTTATATACATAGGGTGTACCAGTGGGATAATTCCTTGGGTTGTGTAAGATGAAAGTGGTAGCTTTCAGGACTTGAATAGGTAAGATTGTTCCGGATCGGGGAACAAGAGTTTGGCGCGATTATGGGTCGGGTTGAGGACCATTCGCGGGTCAACCCGCAGCCCGGTTTGGGGGTGGGGTCAGTTCGAGGTGGTCCCGCCAGGTGGTAGGGTCACGAGGGTGATAAGCCCAGGTTTAGGTAACCATCGTAAGAGTTCGTGGATACGTTCGACCAGAATCGGACCATGAAGACCGGAAATGGCCTTGAAGAAATTCGAGGCTAGTATGATGACCAAGTTTGGAGGTAGTGACTCCAAAGATTTTGGGAACTGAAGCGATGACTGAAGCGTGGAGCATATACTAGAAAGAGTTCGGGTGTACGAGAAGGGTACGACGAGTAGGGAAAGAAGTGAACATGTGCTAAGAGACGGAAATGATCTTTCTTTTATGAAGTGAAGATGCGAAGGGAGTATTCTGTAGACCATAAGTGGGGGCTTTTGTGATGTTAGAGGTGATTCCTCGTTGGCTTGGATTTGAGGTTTGCGCACATGTTATATTCTAGCCATTGGTGGCATGATCGGTTTTGTAAGTGTAGTAGTGGAGACTATCTTTGGCGCATGGCGTGTTTGGAGACTTAGAAGGAACATTCGGACGAATGTTTCTAAGGAAGAATGTTACACCGTAGTTCGTGGTATGTATGTGAGGACATACGTACGAGAATATGACAGTAATATTGGAAAGAAAGAAAGGTGTGATTTTTCGACGGAAAAGTTTCCGGGTTTTGTGAAGGAAAAAGGTTCGTTAATGGGAATTGGATTCCCGGATTCGGTATTCGGACTTTTTGGAATATTTGAGAATTATGGAATTTTACACTTTCCGGAATTGGTCACGTGGGGCCCACGGGAGAATTCTGATTTTGTGGGGCCCACTTTATTTTCGGATTTTTGGCATTACGGATATTTTCGGAAGATGAAATATTTTGGACCAATAGGAGGGCGACATGTGTCACCCCTAGGTGGCAAGGTTGGACAAAATTGTTGGGCATGTTGAAAACGTTTTTGGCATGAAAAAGGCTTAAAACATTTGGTCAAAAGTCTTGCAAGATATTTGTGTAGTAGATAGATAAGTGGGACCCACACACACTTAGCTCAATCTAGACCACACACTTGCTTCAATCCTAGCCCTTGAATGTCCTATAAATACCCCCTTAAGTTGCAAGACTTCTTCATCCACACTTGAGAAATTCTAAGGCAAAAATACTCCCTCCCTTTGTAGTAGTTCTCGTCCAAACACCCCTCTCCCTTGACCAAACGTTGTCCAAAAATTCTTAAAGTTTTAAGTGTTCTTCCTTAGTGTATTAGGAAGATTATTAACCAAACGTTAGAAAAGATTTCACACCCTAGCCACTAAAAGTACCCCTTGGCCGAGAGTTGCCACAATCAAAGCCTTAGTGTTCTTCACTTTTTGGAGTTGAAGTGTTAAGAGAAGTTGTTTAGAAACTTCTAAGGGTTGCTTGGAGCTGGTTGGAGCGTAAGGAACTGGAGCTAAACGTTGCTCAGGATCGACTTATAATCTTGGATAATTTTGGGCTTGTCGAGGTAATTATATTTGTCCCCCTATTGTAATTGGATATTACATGTTGTAGTAATGTATAGTTGAGTATACTATATGTAGAATGAATATTGAAAAGGATTGAACTGTATTTACATTGGACTGTATTCTGATGGACTTGTGTAGTATATCTGTGAAGTAGTATTGAGCACGTCCGGATAGACGTGTAATCCCCGGGGAGTTGTTGGCCTGGTAGCGGGCCGGAGTAGAGGAGGAGCTTTATGTGGTTACTGTGGGGAGGTCCTTCCGAATTTTCTATAGAATAAGGAATCTTGTATTTAGAATATTCTACGAAGAGAACTAGAAGTTAATAGGCATTTTATGGCCATTATAGGTGGAAGTACTACGAGTAGCGTATTCTACTTGAAGGGTGGAAAAGGCTAGCAAGGTTGTAGTACTTGGAGCATTTTGCTAATTGTCGATAATCGTCGCGAGGTATGTGAACCTCTTCCTATCTTTTCTAGCATGATATGTTGTGAACTATGTAGTACGGTAGACGTACATGTGTTAAATGAATTTGGTTGGTTTAAAACATAAAGTGTTATAACGGCTTTATGGGAAGTTGGTTATAACAACTTTATGTGGGCAAAGAAATGGTTTGTGGTTTTTAAAAGATAAAAGACTTGATGTGAAATAATAAGGACTTGGGTTGTGTTAAACAGTTGTGAAACCGCTTTTATGAGAAATGGGTACTTGGGTTTTAAAAGGAATAATATTATATTGATTTCGGAAATGAGAATAAGTATCGAACAAACCACTGCAGCGTTATTAAAGGAAAATGTATTGACTAATTAATTACTATTAAAACCAGTAGAAACCTCCATCTGCATAGAAGCTAAGATAAGACAAAATTGTATTACATTTCCTAGATCATGGCTGCTTTAATAAGAATCATTATAAACAAGCATTAATTTTCTTAAATTTCCAAAGTAAGGAACTTGATTTCTAAAAGAAAAGAGACTTGAGGAATTGAAGAGTTTTTGGTTTAAAAGAAAGACATTGTTTTGTCTTAAATTGGTTTAAAACATAAAGTGTTATAACATCTTTATGGGAAGTTAGTTATAACGACTTTATGAAAACAAAAGAATGGTTTTATCATTGGTTTTAAAATGGTAACTTGACTTTAAAAGGAGAAGTGTTTTGGTCTAAAAAGAAGGCATGGTATTGTCTTAATTTGGTTTAAAAAGGAAAGTATGGAAGTTGTTTTGGTTTACTTAAAAATGTTAGTCACTCTGTTTTTATAATACGGGCATCGGGTGACCTTGTAAAAGAAATGGATCTTTTAAAAAGAATTTAACGTACGTAGTACTTTGGGGTTAAAACCTGGACTTTGGCATAAAATGAAAGTACCTTGAGTTGTGTGTAACTTGCCTATGTTTGCGTGTGATAGCCTTGTCGTGCTAGTATTGTATTTCTATACTACCGCGTCTCTCGATGGAGGGCCGGCTGATTTGTTATGATCTTACTTGGACGTCTGCGGTGTGGAGCATTCCACGCACGCCTGCGATTATTATTCCATGGACTAGCTCTCCATGAGGTTTTACTGATGCGGCTAGGTATCAGTTAGTTGGCTCTCGTACTTTGTTATACCGTATTTCCAGTATATGCGTGAGGCGTCGATAAAATTTTAGCCTTAAAGGCTAGACAAGGTTCGAATTTGTACACAAGTGCGAAAAGAGTCGTTTTTAAACGTTTCCACGACTTCGTAGGAAAATTCGGCTATGTCATTTATAATTTTGCGGATTTTTCAGAGACGAAACATTTTGGACCAACGGGAGGGTGACATGTGTCACCCTCACATTGGAAGGCTTTGACGGCAATTGGGACGATTTGGGGCTACTTTAGTTGGTAGGATATTTTGTGCAAGTTGTGTGGTAGATGGATAAGGTAGCACATGGCTAAATCTTGGCCTTACACTTGCTATGCACTTGTCTTCATCTTGGCCATTGGTTGGCCTTCACTTGACCTATAAATACCCTCTAGTTGAAGACATTCTTCATCCTAAACTTGAGCAATCTATCTAAGTCTCAAACTACTCCTCCTCTTGTCTTGCTTTCGTCCCAAAGCCCTCCCCATGAGAAAGGCCCTGCCGAGAGCACACCCCCCTTTTGTGAAGCTTTGGCCGAGGGTACCCACTAGCCTAGTTGTCTCGTATAAATACCCTTGTTGTGGTATAGAAATACTCCCCTAGTATTGTTATAATGTCCAAATACCTTGGCCCAAATACCTTGTAGTATTCCCAAGGTTACACTTATACAAGCCCAGAAAATACCGTTATACTTTCCCTCAGTCACTAAAACGAAACCCTAAGGAACTCTTCACCCGTTGTTGAAGTTGTAAGTAGAAGTTGGTTAGAACTTCTAAGGGTAGTTTGGAGCGGGTTGGAGCGCGCGGAGTTGGAGCTAAACCTTGCTCAGGAGCGACTTTAAACTAGGATAATTTTGGGCTTATCGAGGTAATTATCTTGTCCCTCTATTGTAATTGGAAATTACATAAGTGTTGAATATATAGTTGTTGTATACTATATATAGTACTGAACGTAGTTATCGGCAATGTCTTGCGACTTAAGCCTGAATAATACTTACGGCAATGTCTTGCGACTTAAGCCTGAAGAACTGAACTGAACTGTAATTACATAGGGTTGTATTACAGTAGACTTGTGTAGTAGTACCGTGGAGTAGAATTGTACCCGTTAGGGTTAGATGTATAACCCCCCCCCTGGTTGGCTTGGTAGCCGGCCTCGATAGAGGAGGAGATTTACGCTGTTGCGGGGGGGGGGGGAGGTGCTGCCGAATTTTCGGTAGAATGTTCTACGATGAGATCTAAATGTTAATAAGCGCCTTGTGGCCTTATAGGTTGAAGTGCTACGTGTGACGTAATCTTCTGGACTAAGGAGTAGCCGACGGGTTGAGGTACTTGGAGCGTTTTGCTATTAGTCGACAACCGTCGCGAGGTATGTGAACCTCTTCCTATCTCTTCTAGCATGATATGTGTGAACTATGTAGTACGGTTGTGGTTCATGTGTTAATTATATTTGATTGTTGTAAAACATAAAGTGTTATAACGGCTTTATGGGAAGTTGGTTATAACAGCTTTATGTAGGTAAGAAAATGGGTTGTGGTTTTTAAAAGATAACTGATTTGATTTATAAGCGGCAGGGCGTTATAATAAAACTTGAAGTATTTCAAAAGATTTATGAATCGCTTTGAGCGAAGTGTAGTATTGTGTTTTGAAAACTTAAGAGTTATACTAGCTTTATGGGAAGTTAGGTATAACGGCTTAAGAATGGTTTACTGATGTTGGAAGTTAAGAGACTTGATCTTATAAGATAAGAGACTTAACTTATTTGTTTTAAAGTGAATGTTTGTGTGAAACCTCATTCGTGAGTAATGAGTACTTGGTTTTATTTAAAGGGATAATGTTTCTGATTTGAAATCGGAATGTGTATCGACAGGACCACTGCGGCGTTAATAAAGGAAAATGTATTGAATAATGATGTATCGTATTAAAACGAGTATAAACCTACTTATGCATAGAAACTAAGATGAGACAAAATGATATTACATTTTCTATATCATGTCTGATGTAATAAGAATGTTGTAAACAAGAATAACCTACTCTCACGTGAGACATATATTACTCAATTGTTCTAAAAAGAAATCAAGTGATTAAGTTTATGAACTATGAAACCATTTGAAAATGAGAAGCTTGAGTAATTGAAACTAGGCAAACTGGAACTTAGGAAAAGAATGTTGTTACTTGATTTTGGAAAGGAATGTGGGTTGGTCATTCTAAGGCTACGGGTATCGGGTGACTTTTATAAAAGTAATGGATCTCTTTTAAAAGAACTTAACGTATGTAGTACTTTGGGGTTAAAAACCCGGACTTTGGCATAAAATGAAAGTACTTTGAGTTGTTATGAAACTTGCCTATGCTTGTTGTTGTGAAACTTGCCTATGCTTGTTGTTGTGAAACTTGCCTATGTTTGTTGTTGTGAAACTTGCCTATGCTTGTTGTTGTGAAACTTGCCTATGCTTGTAAAAAGGATAACTGTTCGGGTTTTTATGTATATACTGAAGGCAACTGTTTTGGTTGGCCTGTTTATTTATTATATCTCTTGTTTCATGACTCGTGTTTTATTTTCCGCTGGTTTTCTCTGATGTTGTATCACTAGGGTGCAGGTAAGGCACGATGCTGCCCGGTTGGGCGTTACAAAGTGGTATCGAAGCGATTAGTCCTCGGAAAGTGTCTCTGAATGTCTAGTAGAGTCTTGATTATCGGTGTGTTGTGCACCACATCTATAATCGGAGGCTATAGGACATTTAGGATTGGTTTCCATTCTTCTCATTACGAGATCGTGCCTTAGAAGTGTGTTGTAAGTTGGACCCTCAGCGTGTTTCGTTTTACGATTATGCTCTGCGAAAAGCAACGGGGCCCGAGAAGGGCAAGCGGTAGAGGCGCTAGTAGGATCGAGAGAGAAATGCGAGCGCGAGCGATCGATTACGAGTAGTGCTTGAGCCCGAGTTTTGCGCCCGGCTTCCAGCGAGATTTAGAGCGCGGCGATGGGCTGCGAGACTCTGATACTGAGCCTCGGTCCGATGCAGGCGGGAGATCGTCGCGAGATGCCCGATTATTGGCGAGGTTGTGGCGGATATGAGATAAATTTGGGCCAGCGTGATTCCGTTCAGCGGCGCATGTAGTGCACCGGCGACGATTTGAGGCTACGGATTTTCTTAGTTGTAGCACTTTGAGTTTTACTGGGGTGGCGGGAGGATGATCGCAGGAGTTCATCCGTCGATTCTGAAGAGATCATCACGGGTGATCAAGGCTTGAAGGTAGTGCGTGACATTTAGTTCGCGTCAATTTGCGTGATACCGCGATCGATTGGTTTGACTCGTGGGAGCTTTCGGGAGCATTCACTTCCGGCCGTTTGGGACGAGTTTTGGGGCCTTCAGCATTTCTTGCCTCACAAATGAGGAGGGCTCGGGTAAACAGTTTTTGATGTTGAGCGAGCAGGCGTCTGATTCGGGAGTACAATGTGGAGTTCGACTCATTGGCGGTATGTTCCGCATTAGTAGCTAGTATGGAGGATCGAGTGCCGATATGTTCTGAGGCTCGATGATTACCTAGCGAGAGTTGTTCGGTGTTTCTCTTGGTAGGGCATGGACGTGCCGCGTGCGCGAAGAGTGGACGGCTTTGTGAAGAAGGCGAGCGGTCGGATATTTTGGCGACTTCGGCGGACCGCCTCGTGAACTAGTTATGTACCTCCGCCATTGGTAGTATGGTAGGATAGCTTCATGTTGAACCGCCTACTTTAGTATATCCTTAACCATCTAGAGTTTTGTATGTTATGATAATGTGTTAAGTGTTATGTTCGGATAGCTTTGTGCTAAAATGTGACTTAGAAGCATGCTTAGTGAAAGGGTAAGCACAGGGTGAGAAAATGATGAACCTTAGAATATTACAGAGGAGACCTTAGATGTAAGGCCGTTTTGAGTACAAGTTTTTGCAAGTGATCCTTGTCGGAGTGCATTTATGCCTAGAATGTATTGTGTGATAAGTCCACAGGTTGAGTAAATGAAAGTGGTAGCTTTCATGATGTGATTAGCAAGATTGTTCCGTGTCGGAGCAAGAGTTGGCGCGATAGTGGGTCGGGTTGGGGCCGTGTTGCGGGCCAACCCGCGTCCGTTCGAGGAAGATTCGGCTGGGTGGTCGCCCGGTGGAAGGGTCACGAGGGTGCTAGGCCCAAGTTTTAATGACCAGCGTATGAGTTCGTGGATACGTTCGACCAGAAGTAGATCGTGAAGGCCGGAAATGGCCTTAAGGAAGATTGAGGCGAGTAAGATGACCAAGTTTGGAGGTAGTGACTCCAAAGTTTTGGGAACTGAAATGATGACTGAAGTATGGTACGTATACTAGAAGAGTTCAAGTGTTCGAGGAGGGCACTACGAGTAAGGGGGAAGAGAACGTGTGTTATGTTTGTGGCGGTGTGGCTTTGACAACTTGTTAGAAGGAACTTCGCGTTATCTGTTTCGAGAAGGAACATTCGGGACGAATGTTTCTAAGGAGGGGAGAATGTTATACCCCGTATTTCCAGAGTATGTACGTGAGGGCGTACGTATAAAATTTTAGCCTTAAAGGCTAGACAAGGTTCGAATTTGTACACAAGTGCCGAAAAGAGTCGTTTTTTTAAACGAAAGCGTTTCCACGACTTTCGTAGGAAAATTCGCTATGTCATTTATAATTTTTGCGGATTTTTAGAGAGGCGAAACATTTTGGACCAACGGAGGGTGACATGTGTCACCCTCACATTGGAAGGCTTGACGACAATTGGGACGATTTGGGGCTACTTTAGTTGGTAGGATATTTTGTGCAAGTTGTGTGGTAGATGGATAAGGTACATGGCTAAATCTTGGCCTTACACTTGCTATGCACTTGTCTTCATCTTGGCCATTGGTTGGCCTTCACTTGACCTATAAATACCCTCTAGTTGAAGACATTCTTCATCCTAAACTTGAGCAATCTATCTAAGTCTCAAACTACTCCTCCCTCTTGTCTTGCTTTCGTCCCAAGCCCCTCCCCTTGAGAAAGGCCCTGGAGAGCACCCCCTTTTGTGAAGCTTTGGCGAGGGTACCCACTAGCCTAGTTGTCTCGTATAAATACCCTTGTTGTGGTATAGAAATACTCCCTAGTATTGTTATAATGTCCAAATACCTTGGCCCAAATACCTTGTAGTATTCCCAGTTACACTTATACAAGCCAGAAAATACCGTTATACTTTCCCTCGATCACTAAAGCGAAACCCTAAGGAAATCTTCACCGTTGTTGAAGTTGTAAGTAGAAGTTGGTTAGAACTTCTAAGGGTAGTTTGGAGCGGGTTGGGCGCGGAGTTGGAGCTAAACCTTGCTCGGGAGCGACTTTAAACTAGGATAATTTTGGGCTTATCGAGGTAATTATCTTGTCCCTCTATTGTAATTGGAAATTACATAAGTGTTGAATATATAGTTGTTGTATACTATATATAGTCTTGAACGTAGTTATCGGCAATGTCTTGCGACTTAAGCTGAATAATACTTACGGCAATGTCTTGTGACTTAAGCTCGAAGCTGAGCTGTAATTACATAGGGTTGTATTACATGGAGACTTGTGTAGTAGTACCGTGGGTAGAATTGTACCCGTTAGGGTTAGATGTATAACCCCACTGGTTGGCTTGGTAGCGGCCTCGATAGAGGAGGAGATTTACTGTTGTTGCGGGGAAGAGTCTTCAATTTTGGTAGAATGTTCTACGATGAGATCTAAATGTTAATAGCGCCTTGTGGCCTTATAGGTTGAAGTGCTACGTGTGACGTAATCTTACGGACTAAGGAGTAGCCAGCGGGTTGAGGTACTTGGGCGTTTTGCTATTAGTCGACAACCGTCGCGAGGTATGTGAACCTCTTCCTATCTCTTCTAGCATGATATGTGTGAACTATGTAGTGCGGTGACGTGCATGTGTTAATTATATTTGATTGTTGTAAAACATAAAGTGTTATAACGGCTTTATGGGAAGTTGGTTATAACGACTTTATGTAGGTAAGAAAATGGGTTGTGGTTTTAAAAGATAATCGATTTGATTTATAAGCGGCTTGGGGCGTTATAATAAAACTTGAAGTATTTCAAAAGATTTATGAATCGTTTTGAGCGAAGTGTAGTATTGTGTTTTGAAAACTTAAGAGTTATACTAGCTTTATGGGAAGTTAGGTATAACGGCTTAAGAATAGTTTCTTGATGTTGGATGTTAAGAGACTTGATCTTATAAGATAAGAGACTTAACTTATTTGTTTTAAAGTGAATGTTTTGTGTGAAACCTCATTCGTGAGTAATGAGTACTTGGTTTTATTTAAAGGGATAATGTTTCTTGATTTGGAAATCGTAATGTGTATCGACAG
This sequence comes from Przewalskia tangutica, assembly GCA_029844215.1. Taxonomy (NCBI): domain Eukaryota; kingdom Viridiplantae; phylum Streptophyta; class Magnoliopsida; order Solanales; family Solanaceae; genus Przewalskia; species Przewalskia tangutica. Next base: position 59,364,818 of record CM056719.1, read on the forward strand.
GACCACTGCGGCGTTAATAAAGGAAAATGTATTGAATAATGATGTATCGTATTAAAACCGGTAGAAACCTCCATCTGCATAGAAACTAAGATGAGACAAAATGATATTACATTTTCTAGATCATGGTCTTTGTAATAAGAATGTTGTAAACAAGAATAACCTACTCACGTGAGACATATATTACTCAATTGTTCTAAAAGAAATCAAGTGATTAAGTTTATGAACTATGAAACCATTTGAAAATGAGAAGCTTGAGTAATTGAAACTAGGCAAGCTGGAACTTAGGAAAGAATGTTGTTACTTGATTTTGGAAAGGAATGTGGGTTGGTCATTCTAAGGCTACGTATCGGGTGACTTTTATAAAAGTAATGGATCTCTTTTAAAAGAACTTAACGTATGTAGTACTTTGGGGTTAAAAACCCGGACTTTGGCATAAAATGAAAGTACTTTGAGTTGTTATGAAACTTGCCTATGCTTGTTGTTGTGAAACTTGCCTATGCTTGTTTTTGTGAAACTTGCCTATGCTTGTTGTTGTGAAACTTGCCTATCTTGTAAAAGGATAAGCGTTGGGTTTTATGTATATCTTGAAGGCAAGCTATTTTGGTTGCTGTTTATTTATTATATCTCTTGTTTCATGACTCGTGTTTTATTTTCCATTGGTTTTCTCGATGTTGTATCACTAGGGTGCCCGGTAAGGCACGATGCGGGCGGGTTTCCACGGGTGCAACCTGCGATTATTATTCCATGGACTAGCTCTCCGCGAGGTTTCTTGATTCGGCTTGGTATCGGTAGTTGGCTCTCGTACTTGCCCGAAGTCGTGGTGATTCGGCAGTATCGGTAGTTTGCCTTCGTACTTGCCCGTTCGGTTTGTGGCGAAGTCTCGTGATTCCGGCAGTATCGGTATTTAGTCTTCGTACTTGCCGACCCGACTCATTAGTGCGGTGGTATCCGTAGTTGGCTTTCGTATTTTCCCTGGTCGCCATTGGTATGGTTATGTAGATTTGTTGGTACGACTTTGGTATCCGTAGTTGGCTTTCGTACTTGCCCGTTCGATTGAGGATCGCGGCTTTGGTATCGGTAGTTAGCGCCGTACTTGCCGTCACGGTTGTTATGACACAGTGGGACACGTGTTCATGTGTACTCCTTGGTGTTGCTATATCATAGGCGTTGGCGATGATGAAGGTATTCCACGCACGAATGATGTGGTGGGCGTGAGACCCATATTTATATTTGAGTGATGACTTTGAGGCGTGAGTCCACGACTTGGCGTATCGCTTAAATATTATGTCTTGTAGTTTGGTTATCATATATGTCTCTGTTTTATATAGACTACTATGATTTCATTTCTGATATTTTGATTTCACATACTTGGTTCATGTTGTCTTGACCTCGCCGAAGTGCGTTCATGCCGCAGTAGAGTACGCGATTGTTGATCCTCGCTCATAGGATCACAGTTCAGCATTTTGGGAAGCTCCATTTCTCCGGAGGCTTATCTTTGGTATAGTCCCCTGTCGTTGTAGGTACTTACATTCAGGGGTATGGCGGGGCCCTGTCCCGTCATTGTTGTTATAATACTCTTAGAGGACTGTAGTACTGTTGTGGGCAGGGTTGTAAAGGATGTAACTGTTCAATTTCTGTATATATGCAAGAAGGCAACCGTTTTGGTTGGCCTGTTTTATCATCATATCTCTTGTTTCATGTTTAAGTTTTTATTTCCGCTGATTTTCTCTGATGTTGTATCACTAGGGTGCCCGGGGTAAGGCACCAGTCACGGGCTCGGGATTGGGTCGTGACACACTCTCTCCCTGCAGTCTACATTGGCGTAGCAAGAAGCTAACCAATCCATACCCATGATCACATCGAAATCGGTCATATCCAACTCTATCAAGTCGGCTAGGTGCGACATCGCATAAAGTCCTTTGGGCAAGCCCTATATACGCCGAGCTACTACCGAATCACCATTTGGCGTAGCTATCTCGAAAGGGTCTATGGACTCGAGCTCTATCCCTATCCTACTAGCAACAAGGGAGATATATGGGGAGTAGAACCGGATCTATCAAGGCATACACGTCCTGACATGGCCCGATAAAGTACCTGTGACGACATCCTGCGATGCATCCTGGTCCTGCCGGCTGGACAAGGAATAAATGCGGTTCTGAGGACCGCTAAAACTGGGACCCGCACCACGACCTCTGCCGCGACCTGCTGGTCCATGAGTACCACGCCTCGGGCGAGTAATCGTAGGAGATGAAGACCGTCAGACCACAGTAGGTGACCCTACCATCAGCGCTGCCCCTGGTCGGACAGTCTCTCGCAAAGTGACCCTGCTGGCCGCAAGTGAAACAAACACCGTGCGATGCCACAACTCCCAGAATGGAATCTACCACATCGGACACACTGAGAGGACTTCGATCGGTTAGCACCCCTGCTACCCTGGAAGTCCGAAGTCCTGGGGCCCTGGTCTACCCTCGAATACCATGGTTGTCCTGAAGACGGTGTAGGAGTGCTCTGAGCTGGCTGTGGTGCAAATCTAGACTGCTGCTGAGGTCGTCCACCCCGAGAGCTACCAAAAGATCCTGTCGTCCTAGCCTTCTTCTGCTGATATATGTCAACCCGTCGGCCTCTACGCTCCTCGCATCCAAGTGCATGAGCCTGCATGCGGGCAATGTCCATGCCCGGCTGAAGAGCCACACCCGAGCAAGACTCTGCCAAATAATCATCTAACCCGGTGACATAGCGGTGCACTCGGTCCTCCATATCTGCTACTAGCGCAGGGACATATCGAGCCAACAAATCGAACTCAACGTTGTACTCACTGCAGTGCGCCTCTATCTCGGCGATCAAAACTTGTCGGCGTGCCTCGCCATCTGCGGAGGCAATAAGTGAGTGAAAAGCCTCGAGAACTCGTCCCCAAATAGGCGGAGCGCGTGCTCTCCGGGATAGCTCCACGAATCAAACCGATCGGCTGCGGTATCACGCGGCCGATCGAACCGATGATCACGGACTCGGTCTCGAAGCCTTGATCACTCGCGATCTCATGGCGGCGGATGAACTCCTACGGATCATCCTCGGGCCTCGACCAGAAGCGTGGCGGGCTACAACTCGAGAAAATCCGTAGCCTCAAACTATCCGACCTCGGGTGAACCACGAATGCTGCTGGGCTGAAGGCTGCTGCATCGGTCTATCTCACCGTGCACAGGCACGATCACGGCGATCGCCATCTCTCGTAACCCATCTCCTCTGCTCCGGGCTAGGACGAGGCGCAGTCTTGTGGTCTCATCGCCCACTGTTGCGGCTCTAAACCTGCTGAAATTTGCTATCACGCCCGAACCCGGGCGTGGTGGTGCCTACACAGGCACCCTACCTTAACAACTAAGTAGTGCGAAAATTAAATAACACCTCATTTTTTTTTTTCAAAACCAATCGTGCGTGCGGCAAAGCCGACAAGGTGCCATATAATATATATAAACAAAAGGCACTACATGCACGCAGTCAATCCAGCATGAACACAGACCTCAAGAATTTTCTTGAAATATGGCGGACAAGACCACGCATACCCATGCAGTACTAAAGCACATCTTGAAGGAACTATACCAAAAGATAAACTCACGAGCAGAGGAGCTATCCAAGAACTCGAGCGGTCCTACACTGCGGATCACCAAGCTGCGTACCTAAACTGCGGCGTGAACGCAGCCGAAGGTCGATGCGAAGAATGTACCAAGTATGTGAAATAGTAAATCGTAATGAAATCATAATCTAAACAAAGCAGAGACATGTATGATAGCCAACCTACGATTACAATACATAAGCAGTCATATCAAGTCAGGGACGCATGCCCTCAAAGTCACTACTCAAATATAACTATGGGTCTCACGCCCATAACATCAACCATGCCCGTGGAATCCTTTCTCACTGCCGACAGTCCATGATATAACAATATCCCTCGTGGTCGCATGCCCCGGAATCCCACATCTTATAAGCATGACCATGGGGTAATACAAACAAATCCGGGAATCAAACCCTCTCCTGGTCACATGCCCCGGAATCCCACATCGTATAAGCATGTCCAAGGAATATCCCTCGTGGTCACATGCCCCGGAATTCCATATCGTATAAGCATGACCATGGGGTAATACAAGCAAATCCGGGAATCAAAACCCGCTCCTGGTCACATGCCCCGAAATCCCACATCGTATAAGCATGTCCAAGGAGTATCCCTCGTGGTCGTATGCCCCGGAATCCCACATCGTATAAGCATGACCATGGGGTAATACAAGCAAATCCGGGAATCAAACCCGCTCCTGGTCACATGCCCCGGAATCCCACATCGTATAAGCATGTCCAACCCCGGAATCCCACATCGTATAAGCATGACCATGGGGTAATACAAGCAAATCCGGGAATCAAACCCGATCCTGATCACATGCCCCGGAATCCCACATCGTATAAGCATGTCCAAGGAGTATCCCTCGTGGTCGCATGCCCCGGAATCCCACATCGTATAAGCATGACCATGGGGTAATACAAGCAAATCCGGGAATCAAACCCGCTCCTGGTCACATGCCCCGGAATCCCACATCGTATAAGCATGTCCAAGGAGTATCCCTCGTGGTCGCATGCCCCGGAATCCCACATCGTATAAGCATGACCATGGGGTAATACAAGCAAATTCGGGAATCAAACCCGCTCCTGGTCACATGCCCCAGAATCCCACATCGTATAAGCATGTCGAGTATCCTCGTGGTCGCGTGCCGGAATCCCACATCATATAAGCATGACCGTGGGGTAATACAAATAATGGAAGCATGCGTGGAATCCCACTCGGCTGTCGATGCGTCGAGTAAACTTACAACAAGGCGGTGACCACTCCGGTAGTCGCGACAACGTAATAAAACATAATGCACGTACTCAAATGCTATCACCAGCACAGATTTGCAATTCTCAATTAAACAAGCCAAAGTACTTATCGAGGCACATAGAATAATTCTCAATTAAACAAGCCAAAGTACTTATCAAGGCACATAGAATAATTCTCAATTAAACAAGCCAAAGTACTTATCAAGGCACACATAGAATAATTCTCAATTAAACAAGCCAAAGTACTTATCAAGGCACACATAGAATAATTCTCAATTAAACAAGCCAAAGTACTTATCAAGGCACACATAGAATAATTCTCAATTAAACAAGCCAAAGTACTACGTACGTACATTCTTTTCAAAATACTCCTTTCTATGTAAAACCCCAAGATACTAACACCTGTAGTATCAAGGTGTGTCTATTTTTCAAAGTAAGTTACTACACTTTTAGAAAACTCATTTCAAAGCTTGAAATCAAGTAACTTTAAATTTTCACAATCTAGGCAACCTATGCCCATTAATAAAAAATAGACAACTTTTTTCACCTTCCATAAAGCCGTTATAACCAACTTCCCATAAAACCGTTATAACCCTTTATGGTTTTAGACATATTCATTCCTTTTTATAACCAAAAGACTTGTACTTAAAACCAAGTATAACATACTTACAAATCAAGTTCTTAACTTTCCAAATACTTCAAGTCTCTTAATATTTAGAAAACAAGTTTCTTCTACTTTTAAACCTCAAGTAACTCACACCTTTAAAACAAGTTACTTCTCTTAAATCATGTCATTTCTCCTCTCTTAAAACAATTAAGTAAATCACTCTTTTAACTCCCCTAAAGTCATTACAACAACCCTTAGGTTTTGGAACTAAGGCACCAGCCAAAAGGTTTGGAAACCACTTCCTTTTCAAGACTCTATGTACTCTAAGTAAAATACTTTCACTTTTAAGAATCCAAACTTCACTAAGGAAATGGATTATACAACTTACAATTTAAACATCAAAGTACAATCAAGGGGGTACATAGAACGAATTCTATTTTAGGCAATCCAAATACAACCAAGGAATTGATCATTTAAGGAGTAGGACATACTTTCTTTATCTTAAGGAATCATGCTAGAAGAGGAGATAGTTCACATACCTTTTCGGCTAAATCCACAAGCTAAGACGAATACGCCGCACGTAGAAGTGTCAACCTATAATGGTCACAACAAGACTATCAACTTCTAGTCTCTAACGTAGAATAATACTAAGTATACGGTCTCTAATTCTACGGAAAATCGGGCAGCACTTCCTTTGTTTCTACTCACTTTGCCACCTTTTTCAAGGCCGAATACAATAACCAACACGCCACATTTAAGGCTCAAAACAACAACCAAACAAAGGGGATTACACGCCTTACAATACGTGTAAAATTCCGCCCCACAATTCATACGAAGTAGTTCCAAATTTAAAGCCATTCTCGGCCAACTTATACAACCACACTAAGTCTTTTCCAAACCTTTTCCAATTCCAAGTTCTAAGGTCTAACATGTTATATAGTCATAAACAACTTCAACAACTACAATTTCCTTCTTTATACAACATGCGACGACTTAAACTAATAATCGACTTGAATTGTAATCTTAAGGCTAACATGCTAGTTTTCGGATTAGGGTTCCAATAGCCAATATACTTATCAAACTTCATACTAAATATCTCATGCTTGCTAATATCCATAGCTACAACAATAAGTAAGTCTTAACTACTAAAACGACAAAATTTATACCTTTATAAGCCATTAAAAATTCCAAGATTCAAAGTCGCCCCTTAGCAATTCTTAGCTCCTTTCCTTATGTTTCAATCCGCTCCAAGCACTCCTTAGAAGCCTATGAAGAACCCATCTTCAAGTTCCAACTTCAAAGTTGAAGAACTCCTTAAGTTTCCGCCTTGCGACTAATACGAAAACGCCGTTTTTCCGAAATCTTTCTATTGAGATATCCTTACAATACCCTTAGGGACCTTGGGTTTAAGGATTGTGAACAATGGATCAAAACTACAAATTTTTCTTGTGGCAATATGTGCAAACCCGAGAGCAAGATAAGCTAAGCTCAAAGTTTCCTAAATTTTTCTAAGTGTTGAAGACCTTGTCTTGCACTAGGGTAGTATATATAACACATTGGAGGGCTAAGACTTAAACAAATGGGTGGCTAAGATGAGTTTCACTAGGATCAAGCACAAGTGGCAAGTTGACTTGGTCAACAATCTCAAGCTTAGCAAGACTTATCTTCTACCATGGTCAATGACCATTTTACCCCTTACTATTTCGACCAAGACCATATGTGGGGGTGCCACGTGTCGCCCTCTTATTCGTCCATAAAATTCCGTAACCCTCGTGGGCCCCACAAAAATGTAAAATTCCTCGGGTGGGCCCCACATGACCAAATCCGTAAAAATAAATTTCCATAATGTTAATAAGTTCCATACTCTTCAAATAATGCATTTTGAGAATCCAATTCTCAACAACGAACATTTTTCCTTTCCTACGTTCGGAAGATTTTCCGTCGGAAACACAATTCTTCCTTTCGTACCAATTTCCAAGTCTTGATTCCTTACGTACATTCTCTTATACATGTCCTGGACTTACGGGATGTAAGATTCTTCCCCCCTTAGAAACATTCGTCCCCGAATGTTCTTAGTCGGTTGTCAAGCTATACAAACTCCGGCATAAACTCTATACTATGCCTCTCAATCAAAACATCACAAGACCAACGATGCCACACATGGCCACCACAACATACGTAAACATATCAATGGACCTTCCGTCCGCGACCCCTTCTCACAAAACTCGAAGGTTATAGCCTTATCACAAACAAGATCTTTAGAGGTTACTTTCTCGTACTTCCAAACTTATTTAGTACCCGTACAAAATTTCAAATATAGATTCTGTTTCCCCAAGTCCTTGGATTACTATCCAAACTTGGCCATTATGTTACATACATTCCCGTTAAGGCTCTACTCGGTCCTTATGACCTGATTCCGGTGGAACGCATCCACGAACTCGTACAACGATCAACTAGACTTGGGCCTTGCACCCTCGTGACCCTATCACATAGCGGGACCATATCCAACTGACATCACCCGATTCCATACTATCGGTTGACCCGAAATGAGTCCATAACCCGACCCATCGTCACACTTAACTTCTCATTCTTAGTCTGAAATAAATTCTCTCTTATCTCAAGGTACTTCTCACATTATCCCCCTATTCACTAGAGGGTCGTCACATAAGTCGAAGTATTTCTACCGTACATCCTTCCCTATTGGTCTTACACTGCTATGGGGAAATTACAACTTGTGAACTCTACACAACTATAGTCTCAGTTCACTTACCATTCTTGTCAACATTCTTAACTTTTCACTTTACTAATCAAAGTATTCCTACCTCTGGGGTACTATCACTTACAACTGCTAGCAACACAGGGAAAACATATATGCTAGGGCAAAATCTGAATCTAACAATGCACGTATGATTCCAAAGAATCGAAATATACCAGAACCCACGATGTCGCCTCCTGATCCTGTCCCGTAGTCACGTCAGCTATGCGGTTCGAAGGACCGCCAGAACCATAAACTCCACCCTGACCTCTACCACGGCTGGCTGACATCTGAACACCCTGCCCTGGGGGACGTACAGCTGTGGAGGAAAGAGAATCAACCATCGGCCTCATAGCCGAGCCACTCACCTGCTCTTTCTAAAAGGACATATCCTCGAATATGGCGGACGCCACAATAAAAACAAACACTGCTCCATAACGACATTTCTCGAATGGCGCTTACCACATCGATACATCGAGGAATAGGTGGCCTTGGCCAGAAAGTCCTCTGCTCCTCGAGAACCTCGACCACTGGAGCTTGGACCGCTCCTAAATACCTTGTGAGGTCAATATCCCACGTGGAACTGCGGGGTATGTACTTTGGGTAAGCCGGGACGAATATCTCACTCATTGAAATTTGCTCGTCCAAAATTCACCGGATAACCAACCGGTCCTAGCCTCTTCTGATCTCGCGTTGGCCTCTACCTCTGTACACTGTGCATCTTGCCGAACAACCTCCTGGCATGAAAGCAGCACCGCTATCTTGGTCAATAACATAATCGCTTCCTCATGTACTATAGTTTTCTCTAATCGAGAAAGCTGGAGGCTCTGCAGTCTTTGGGGCCTCAAAACTTGCGCAGAAGAACTCATCATTGCGGCCTGACATCCGGTATACCACAGGCATAAGCCTTATCAACTCTCTGAGTCTGACTAGTAGCTCCTGCTACTCTTTTGCCCTTCTGGGCGGCTGTTGCCCTCCTTGGAGGCATAACTGTAACACAAAATCACGTCAGAGAGGAATTATCTTACTAACACAACTCTATGGCACGATATTAGAGTGAGAAGAATAAAAACCAACTCCTAAATGTCCTGTAGCCTCCTGTTTATGGGTGTGGCGCGCAACACACCGATAATCAAGACTCTACTAGACACGGTCTGTATACATTCCGAGGATCGCTCACGATACCACTCTATCATGCCCCGAACCCGGGCGTGATGGTGCCCTACGGGCACCGCTACCTTAACAACTAAGTAAGCTGCGGAAATTAAATAACACCTCATTTTTTTTTCAAAACCAATCGTACGTGCAAGGGCAAAGCCGACAAGGCTGCCATATAATATACATAAACAAAAGGCACTACACTGTACACGAGTCCAATCCCACATATGAACACAGACCTCTAAGAGTTTTACTGAAATATGACGGGACACGGCCCCGCCGTACCCATAACCGTACTAAAGCCTTTACTGAAGGAACTATACCAAAAATATAAACTCCTGAACAGAGGAAGCTATCCAAGAACTCTGAGCAGGGTCCTACACCTGCAGATCACCAAACTGCGTACCTAAACCTGCGGCATGAACGCAGCCCCCCGAAGGAGGTCAGTACGAAGAATGTACCAAGTATGTGAAACAGTAAGTACTGTAATGAAATCATAACAGTCTAAACAAAATAGGAGACATGTATGATAGCCAACCTACAGTACACAATACATAAGCAGTCATATCAAGTCAGGGACGCATGCCCTCAAAGTCACTACTCAAATATAACTATGGGTCTCACGCCCATAACATCAACCATGCCCGTGGAATACTTTCTCACTGCCGGTAGTCCATGATATAACAATATCCCTCGTGGTCGCATGCCCCGGAATCCCACATCGTATAAGCATGACCATGGGGTAATACAAACAAATCCGGGAATCACACCCGCTCCTGGTCACATGCCCCAGAATCCCACATCGTATAAGCATGTCCAAGGAGTATCCCTCGTGGTCGCATGCCCCGGAATCCCACATCGTATAAGCATGACCATGGGGTAATACAAGCAAATCCGGGAATCAAACCCGCTCCTGGTCACATGCCCCGGAATCCCACATCGTATAAGCATGTCGAGTATCCTCGGTCGCGTGCCTAATCCCACATCGTATAAGCATGACCATGGGGTAATACAAGAAAATCCGGGAATCAAACCCGCTCCTGGTCACATGCCCCGGAATCCCACATCGTATAAGCATGTCCAACCCCGGAATCCCACATCGTATAAGCATGACCATGGGGTAATACAAGCAAATCCGGGAATCAAACCCGCTCCTGGTCACATGCCCCGGAATCCCACATCGTATAAGCATGTCCAAGGAGTATCCCTCGTGGTCGCATGCCCCGGAATCCCACATCGTATAAGCATGACCATGGGGTAATACAAGCAAATCCGGGAATCAAACCCGCTCCTGGTCACATGCCGGAATCGCATCGTATAAGCATGTCCATGAGTATCCTCGTGGTCGCATGCCGGAATCCCACATCGTATAAGCATGACCATGGGGTAATACAAGCAAATCCGAATCAAACCGCTCACGGTCACATGCCGGAATCCCACATCGTATAAGCGTGTCCAAGAGTATCCTCGTGGTCGCGTGCCGGAATCCCACATCGTATAAGCATGACCATGGGGTAATACAAATAATGGAAGCATACGTGGAATCCCACCTCCGCTTCGGTGCGTCAAATAAACTTACAATAGGCAATGACCCTCCAAACCGAGTCGCGACAACGTAATAAAACATAATACTTGTACTCAAATGCTATCACCAGCACACATTGGCAATTCTCAATTAAACAAGCCAAAGTACATATCAAGGCACACATAGAATAATTCTCAATTAAATAAGCCAAAGTACTTATCAAGGCACACATAGAATAATTCTCAATTAAACAAGCCAAAGTACTTATCAAGGCACACATAGAATAATTCTCAATTAAACAAGACAAAGTACTTATCAAGGCACACATAGAATAATTTTCAATTAAACAAGCCAAAGTACTACGTACGTACATTCTTTTCAAAATACTCCTTTCTATGTAAAACCCCAAGATACTAACACCCGTAGTATCAAGGTGTGTCTATTTTTCAAAGTAAGTTACTACACTTTTAGAAAACTCATTTCAAAGCTTGAAATCAAGTAACTTCAAATTTTCACAATCTAGGAAACTTATGCCCATTAATAAAAAATAGACAACTTTTTTAACCTTCCATAAAGCCGTTATAACCAACTTCCCATAAAGCCGTTATAACCCTTTATGGTTTTAGACATATTCATTCCTTTTATAACCAAGAGACTTGTACTTAAAACCAAGTATCACATACTTACAAATCAAGTTCTTAACTTTTCAAATACTTCAAGTCTCTTAATATTTAGAAAACAAGTTTCTTCTACTTTTAAACCTCAAGTAACTCACACCTTTAAAACAAGTTACTTCTCTTAAATCATGTCATTTATCCTCTCTTAAAACAATTAAGTAAATCACTCCTTTAACTCCCCTAAAGTCATTACAACAACCCTTAGGTTTTGGAACTAAGGCACCAACCAAAAGGTTTGGAAACCACTTCCTTTTCAAGACTCTATGTACTCTAAGTAAAATACTTTCACTTTTAAGAATCCAAACTTCACTAAGGAAATGGATTATACAACTTACAATTTAAACATCAAAGTACAATCAAGGGGGTACATAGAACGAATTCTATTTTAGGCAATCCAAATACAACCAAGGAATGGATCATTTAAGGAGTAGGACATACTTTCTTTATCTTAAGGAATCATGCTAGAAGAGGAGATAGTTCACATACCTTTTTGGCTAAATCCACAAGCTAAGCCGAATACGCCGTACGTAGAAGTGTCAACCTATAATGGTCACAACAAGACTATCAACTTCTAGTCTCTAACGTAGAATAATACTAAGTATACGGTCTCTAATTCTACGGAAAATCGGGCAGCACTTCCTTTGTTTCTACTCACTTTGCCACCTTTTTCAAGGCCGAATACAATAACCAACACGCCACATTTAAGGCTCAAAACAACAACCAAACAAAGGGGATTACACGCCTTACAATACGTGTAAAATTCCGCCCCACAATTCATACGAAGTAGTTCCAAATTTAAAGCCATTCTCGGCCAACTTATACAACCACACTAAGTCTTTTCCAAACCTTTTCCAATTCCAAGTTCTAAGGTCTAACATGTTATATAGTCATAAACAACTTCAACAACTACAATTTCCTTCTTTATACAACATGCGACGACTTAAACTAATAATCGACTTGAATTGTAATCTTAAGGCTAACATGCTAGTTTTCGGATTAGGGTTCCAATAGCCAATATACTTATCAAACTTCATACTAAACATCTCATGCTTGCTAATATCCATAGCTACAACAATAAGTAAGTCTTAACTACTAAAACGACAAAATTTATACCTTTATAAGCCCTTAAAAATTCCAAGATTCAAAGTCGCGCCTTAGCAATTCTTAGCTCCTTTCCTTATGTTCCAATCCGCTCCAAGCACTCCTTAGAAGCCTATGAAGAACCCATCTTCAAGTTCCAACTTCAAAGTTGAAGAACTCCTTAAGTTTCCGCCTTGCGACTAACACGAAAACGCCGTTTTCCCGAAATCTTTCTATTGAGATATCCTTACAATACCCTTAGGGACCTTGGGTTTAAGTCTTGTGAACAATGGATCAAAACTACATATTTTTCTTGTGGCAATATGTGCAAACCCGAGAGCAAGATAAGCTAAGCTCAAAGTTTCCTAAATTTTTCTAAGTGTTGAAGACTTTGTCTTGCACTAGGGTAGTATATATAACACATTGGAGGGCTAAGACTTAAAGAAATAGGTGGCTAAGATGAGTTTCACTAGGATCAAGCACAAGTGGCAAGTTGACTTGGTCAACAATCTCAAGCTTAGCAAGACTTATCTTCTACCATGGTCAATGACCATTTTACCCCTTACTATTTCGACCAAGACCATATGTGGGGGGTGTCACGTGTCGCCCTCTCATTCGTCCATAAAATTCCGTAACCCTCATGGGCCCCACAAAAATGTAAAATTCCTCGGTGGGCCCCACATGACCAAATCCGTAAATACAAGTCTTTCATAAACACATAAGTAAACCGTTCCTTTTATCTTTCTTAAGTCGTTATACCTAACTTCCCATAAAGCTAGTATAACTCTTAAGCTTTTTGTTTAAAAACCAAGTATTACTCTTCTTTCAAAAATGATTCATAATTCTTTTGAAATACTTCAAGATTCTTATTATTTAGACTCAAGTCAAAAGACGTCAAGTAAAACCATGTTCAGTTAACACACGTACGTCTACCGTACTATATATATATTTTAAAATATCATGCTCAAGAGGATAGGAAGAATCACATACCTCCTCGGCGAAATCCACCTGCCAAGTCGAATATGTCGCGCACAGAGTATCAACCTATAATAGTCAAATACGTCTATCAACGTCTAGACTACTCTGTAGAATATTCTAAGCAGAAGGTTCTTAATTCTACGGAAAATTGGGCAGCACTTCCCTACCCGTCAAACTACTCAAGTCTACTGTAAATACAGTCCTATGTAAGTACAGTTCAATTCTCTTCTTTTATACCATCCTTCTAGTTATCTTATACTCATTTATATACTACTACAGTATGTAATCTCCAATTACAATAGAAGGACAAGATATTTACCTCGACAAGCCCAAAATTATCCAAGATATATGTCGATCCTAAGCAAGGTTTAGCTCCTATTCTGCACGCTCCGATAGCTCCAAGAAACTCTTAGAAGTTTCCAATCAACTTCTACTAATACTTCAACCAACTATGAAGATTTTCCTTAGGGTTTCGTTTTATGACTAATGGATATAAGGTAGTGTTTCTGGGCTTTTAGTGTAGAGGTAACTTAGGAATACTACAAGGTATTTGGCTAAGGTATTTTGGCATAGCAACTATACTTGGAGAATATTTTCTACCAAGGGGACTTTGGACGAACTACTAGGAAAGGGGAAGGAGTTGGACGAGAACTTAACACTAAGGGGAAGGATTTTTGGAGACTTGGCAGTTGTGTTTGTGGATGAAGAAGTCTTGCACAAGAGGGGGGTATTTATAGAACCACCAAGGGCCAAGATGAAAACAAATGGAGGGTGAAGATTTGGATAGCTTGTTCAAGTGAAGTCTTCCACCAAGTGTCCACCACAACCTTGGGACATATGTCCACCACAACATTGGGACATATGTCCCCCACAACAATGAGTCATGTGGCCTTCCACTAGCTCAAGAAAAACGCCCAAGGCAAGCCCCCCAAAGCCCACAAAATTGTCCCTTCACCTACTCCCACTCACAAAAAGAAAATATCTTGCAAGACTTGACTATTTGACTTGTCCACTAGGCCACCATTTCGTCCAACCCATTCCAACTAAGGGTGACACATGTCGCCCTCCTATTGATCCAAAATATTTCGTCTCTCGGAAAAAATTCGTAATCGGTTAAAATATTAAAAACGTAGAATTTCCTTCACAAGGTTCGGAATCTTTTCCGTTGAAAGTTTACAATTTCATTCTTAACCTAATTAGGGTTTGAATAATCGTACGTACGTCCTCGCATACATACTCTGGAACTACGGGGTATGACACCAGTTATCGAGTGGAAGGGCAACACAGCGTCGCCGAGGGGTAGGTTTATTTCTTACCTCAAGGCTAGGAAGATGGTGCAGAAAGGGTACATCTATCATCTGGTTCGGTTATTTGATACGAGTGAGGTTCGATTCTTGATCGGTGCGGTGGTTAGGAGTTTCGGATGTGTTCCCAGACGATCTTCCGGGTATCCCTCCTGAGAGGGAGATTGAGTTTTGTATTGACACGTTGCCAGACATTTGGCCTATTTCCATTCCGCCATACAGGATGGCACCTGCTGAGTTGAGGGAGCTTAAGGACCAGCTGAAAGATTTGTTGGAAAAAGGTTTCATCAGGCCTAGTGTATCTCCCTGGGGAGCGCCGGTTTTGTTTGTGAAGAAGAAGGATGGGACGCTGCGTATGTGTGTTGATTACAGGAAGTTGAATAAGGTAACCATCAAGAATAGGTACCCCCTCCCCAGGATTGATGATTTGTTTGACCAGTTTCAGGGTGCGAGGTGTTTCTCCAAGATAGACCTGCGGTCTGGTTATCATCAGGTTCGAGTTCGAGAGGCAGATATCCCAAAGACTGCATTCAGGACCTGGTATGGGCACTATGAGACTGAACTGTACTTACATAGGGCTGTATTTACAGTAGACTTGTGTAGTTTGGCGGGTAGGGAAGTGCTGCCCAATTTTCCGTAGAATGAAGGAATCTGTATCTGGAATTATTTTACAGAGTAGTCTAGACGTTGATAGACTTGTATGACCATTATAGGTTGAAGTACTGCGAGTAGCATATTCTACTCGAAGAAGTGAAAAAGGCTAGCAGGATTACAGTACTTTGGAGCTATTTGCTAATAGTCGATAATCGTCGCGAGGTATGTGATTCTTCCTATACTCTTGAGCATGATAGTTTAAAAGGAATATATATAGTACGGTAGACGTACGTGTGTTAACTGAACGTAGTTTTACGGCAATGTCTTTTGACTTAAGCCTGAATAATAAGAATCTTGAAGTATTTCAAAAGATTTAAGAACCGTTTTTGAAAGAAGAGTAATACTTGGTTTTGAAAGCTTAAGTTATACTAGCTTTATGTGAAGTTAGGTATAACGACTTAAGAGAGATAAAAGGAACGGTTGACTTAATTGAATTGATTTAAAGTCTGTTAAAGTGTGAAACCTCATTCGTGAGTAATATGTACTTGGTTTTTAAAAGAATAATGTTTTACTGATTTCGGAAATGAGAATAAGTTATTATATTAAAACCAGTAGAAACCTCCATCTGCATAGAAGCTAAGATAAGACAAAATTGTATTACATTTCCTAGATCATGGCTGCTTTAATGAGGATCAGTATAAACAAGCATTAATTTTCTTAAAATTTCAAAGTAAGGAACTTGATCTCTAAAAGAAAAGAGACTTGAGGAATTGAAGAATTTTCTTAAAAAGAAAGACATTGTTTTGTCTTAAATTGGTTTAAAACATAAAGTGTTATAACAGCTTTATGGGAAGTTAGTTATAACGACTTTATGAAAACAAAAGAATGGTTTTATCATTGGTTTTTAAAGTGGTAACTTGACTTTAAAAAGGAGAAGTGTTTTCGTCTAAAAAGAAGGCATGGTATTGTCTTAATTTGGTTTAAAAAGGAAAGTATGGAAGTTGTTTTGGTTTACTTAAAAATGTTGGTCACTCTATTTTTATAATACGGGGATCGGGTGACCTTTGTAAAAGAAATGGATCTTTTAAAAAGAATTTAACGTACGTAGTACTTTGGGGTTAAAACCTGGACTTTGGCATAAAATAAAAGTACCTTGAGTTGTGTGTAACTTGCATGTGTTTTTCGTGTGATAGCCTTGTCGTGCTAGTATTGTATTTCTATACCACGCGTCTCTCAATGGAGGGCGGTCATGTTATTCTTGATTGATGGACATACCGACACGATGGGTGGCCCACTGTATGCTTCACTAATCAATCCTTTTGGACATACCGACCACGATGGGTGGCCCCGGGTATGTTTCCATTAGGAGTGTTATTTTGTTAATCGTTTTGGACATCTGACACGATGGGTGGCCCGAGTATGCTTCCATTTTGATTGATGTCTTGTTGTTTCCTTTTGGACCTCATCGACACGATGGGTGGCCACGGGTATGGTTCCATTAGGATTGTTGTTCCATGGACTAGCTCTCGTGAGATTTCTTGGTCGGCCTTGGTATCTGGTGGTTAGCTTTCGTACTTGCCCTGTCTCGTGGCTGATTCGGCCTTGGTATCTGGTAGTTAACCTTCGCACTTGCCCCGTTCAGTTTAGTGGCGAAGTCTCGTGATACGGCCTTGGTATCTGGTAGTTAGCCCTCGTACTTGCCCCGGTCAGCTACGTGACACGGCTTTGGTATCTGGTAGTTGGCTTTCGTACTTGCCCCGTATCAGCTTCGTGGTTTGGTTGTATAGTGTTGTTAGTACGGCCTTGGTGTTATTATATCATAGACTGCCGGCAGTGAGGAAGGTACTCCACGGGCATGATTGATGTTGTGTGCGTGAGACCCATAGTTATAATTGAGTGATGACTTTGAGGGCGTGAGTCCCTGACTTGACATGACTGCTTATTTACTGTGGACTGTAGTTTGGTTATCATACATGTCTCCTGCTTTATATAGACTACTATGATTTCATTTACAGTATTTTTTGGTTTCACATACTTGGTACCTGTTATCGACCTCCTTCGGGCTACGTTCATGCCGCAGGTAGAGGTACACCAGTTATTGATCCTCGCTCATAGGATCACCGTTCAGCGTATTGGGAAGCTCCGTTTCTCCGGAAGCTTATCTTTTGGTATAGTCCCCTGTCACTGTAGGTACTTGTACATTCAGGGGTATGGCGGGGCCCTGTCCCATCATGTTGTATAAAAACTCTTAGAGGTCTGTAGTACTGTTGTGGTCAGGGTTTGTAAGGATGTAACTGTTCAAACTTTGTATTTATATATATGCCGAAAGGCGACTTTCTCTCAGATAAAATGTGCCTCATTTTACATTTGTTTCATGTATTGTTTTTATGTTCCGCTGATTACTCTGATGTATGACTACTTGGGTGCCCGGGTAAGGCACCAGTCACGGGCCTCAGAACGGGTCGTGACAATTTCTCTGGGATCTTTCTATTGAGATACACTTACAATACCCTTAGGTACCTTGGTTTAAAGTATGGAGCTTATTGGACAACAAACAAAAAATTTCTTCTTGAATTTTTTTCCAAAACCGTGAGCCCTCTAATGAGTTCTTCAAGATTTTTCTCAAATTTCACTAAGTGTTGAGAATGACTAAGTCTTGCACTACTAGTAAGCTTATATTACACAAGTAAGGGTTAAGATTAAAACAAATGGATGGCTTGGATGCATTTCACATGGATCTTGCCCAAGTGGCCCTTGGACTTTAGTCAACAATGTCAAGCTCTAGCTTTAGCAAGACTTGGATATTTAAATTATGGTCAAATGACCATTCTAACCATGCCATTTTCGTCCAAGACCATTAAGGGGCGGTGACACGTGTCGCCCTCCCGTTCGTCGCAAAATTTCGTTTTCCGACAATTTCCAAAATTCCGATAAATTCTTACTCGTCTCGAATCTTAACATTTGAGTTCTTACGTACGTTCTTAGAAACATATCCTGAAATTCCGCGGTGTAACAACCTACATCTCGGTGTACTCGATGCGATAGATCTCACCCAGGCGAGTGTCGTGTTCCTCCAGGAGCTTGTAACTCTTGTGGCCAGCTGGGCCATTTGAAGAGAGATTGTCCGACCAGAGGCAGCATGGGTGGTATAGTGCAGCCGACAGGATCAGTTGCTGGGTCTTCCTCTTTTTCTGTGGTTATGCGCCGAAGGCGAGGTGCTCACGGACCGGCGAGCCGCGGCGAAGTCGTGGTGGTGGTTCCAGTTCTAGCGGTCCACAGAACCGCATATATTCCTTATCCAGCCGCCAGAATCAGGAGGCTTCCCCTGACGTCGTCACAGGTACCTTATTGATTTCATTTTATGACGTATATGCTTTGATAGATCCAGGATTCTACCTTGTCCTATGTATCCCCTCTTATTGCTGGTAGAATCGGGATAGAGCCGGTGTCGATAGAGCCTTTTGAGGTAGCTACGCCAGTGGGTGATTCGGTGTTAGCTGAGCGGGTGTACAAAGGATGTCCGGTGTTTATTTACAGTCGTCAGACCCTAGCAGACTTGATAGAGTTGGAGATGACAGATTTTGACGTCATTATGTGTATGGACTGGTTGGCTTCTTGTGTTATACCCCGTATTTCCAGAGTATGTACGTAAAGGAATACGTACAAAAAGTTTGGTCTTAAAGTTAGGCCTTGGACGATTTTTAGGCACAACTCACAAAGCGAACAATTTTCCGACGAAACGTTTCCACAGCTTTCGTAGGATAAATTCCGGCTATGTCATTTCTAATTTTTGCGGATTTTTCCGAGAGACGTAACACTTTGGACCAACGAGAGGGCGACACTTGCCACCCTCTCATTGGTGGACTTGTCACGGCAATAGGGCCGAATGGATGACCATCCTTGTCATAAAGTTGGTTAGATATTTTGTGTGCAAGTTGGCTAGGTACACTTGCCCTAATCTTGACCTTACACTTGCCTAGCACTTGGCTAAATCTTGGCCATTGGTTGGCCATGTCTTGACCTATAAATACCCCTCTTGAGATGAAGAGTTCTTCATCCACAAAAGCTTTCAAGTCTAAAAATCCTTCCTCTCCCTTTGTAAGCAATTCGTCCAACACACCCCCTCTCGAGAAGCTTGGCGAGGCTACCCCACCCCTAGCCTGTGAAACCTACCCCCCCTCCCTTGGTAGAAAAGTTGCCTTCTTGTATTGTTATAATGCCCAAAATACCTTAGTACTTAGTAGAAGTTGTGAAGAACTTCTAAGGTTTCCTTGGAGCATACAACTTAGGAGCAAAACCTTGCTCAGGCGCGACTTTTTCTAGGATATTATTGGGCTTACCGAGGTAACTAATCCTAACCCTCTTTTGAATTAGAGAATACTTACTGTTGTAGAATAAGAATAAGTATAAATACTTAGAAGGTTATTAAGGAATAGAATTGAACTGTAACACCTTAGAAGGGTATAAAAGAAGAATATACGAACTGTACTTACATAGGACTGTTTTCACAGTAGACTTATATAGCTCACCGGGTAGGGTTGTGCTGCCCGACTTTCCGTAGAATTGAGGACCCTCTGTTTAGAATGACCTCTGAGAATAGTCTAGACTTTGATAGATATCTGTGACTATTATAATTTGATTCTCTGTAGCGACATACTCGACTTGGCAGGTGGATTTCGCCGAGAAGGTATGTGATTCTTCCTAAAGCATGATATTTTACAATATGTATATAGTACGGTAGACGTACATGTGTTAACTGAATAATACTTACGGCAATGCCTCACGGCTTAAGCCTGAATAATACGTACGGCAATGCCTCACGGCTTAAGCCTGAATAATAAAGAACTGAAAACATTTCAAAAGGACTACTGAACCATTTTTTACAGAAGAGAATTAATTGGTTTCTCAAACAGAAGCTTAAGAGTTATACTAGCTTTATGGGAAGTTAAGTATAACCACTTAAGATTGATAAAAGAAACAAGTTGCCTATGTATTTCTAACAGACTTATATGAAATTGTGAAAAGAATAATAAGATGGTTTGATAAGTAGACATGACATGTTGCTATGTGTGTTAGTACGCATAACGTTTGTATAAGTGAGTATCCTTGTTGTACTTATGTTGTTTAAAGATAAGTCGTTATGTTAGTGTACTATCACTCACCTCTTGAGATGATCTGGGAGGTTAAGTCGCCTCCGTCTGGGGTAGACTCGGTGATGCAGGACCATGATTCGAGAATACCTCATGCGGGTCCAGGGGCCTATGCGAGCTACGAGTTCGAGTTAGTATGCGGGGTTATGCCTCATGCGGTCTATGTGGCCATGCGGACAATGAGTCGGGGCGATGCAGGAGTAGCTACCTCGATGCGGGGTTATACCTCATGCGGGCCCACGCGAGTGGCCTATCACGGACTCGAGTCGAGTTAGGCTTGCGGGAATGAGGATGTGGGCGAGTGGCCCTGTTTGATCATTCGCGGCCTAGACAAGACGTATTACGATTACCTATTGTTGCTCTTGTTTGTGATGTGGCACTATGTGCGGTTTCTTGGTTGTTTCACACATATTTGTAAACCGGTTTTAAAAATGATATGTTTTCATTTAAGTACTTTCTGATTTCGCATACTTAGTACTGTTGTCGACCTCGCCGGGGCTGCGTTCATGCCGCAGGTAAGGGCAAACAGGTGCTAGATCCGCATCCTTAGGATCTCTACGTTGGTGTCGAGCTCCATCTCTTGGAGGCTCTACTTTTGGTATGATCTCCCGTTGTAGATAGTTTTTATCTGATCGTGGTATGGCGGGCCTGTCCGCCATAGTTGTATATTTTCTTAGAGTGCGTAGTCATGTTATGCGATTGTCGGATGTAATCGCTAAAACATGATTATATATATATGCGAAAGCGATGTTTTCTCACATAATCGGTGTCTTGTTTTATAAACTGTTTCATGTCTTGCTTTATGTTTCCGCTGATTACTCTGATGTATGACTACTTGGGTGCCCCGGTAAGGCACCAGTCACGGGCCCCGGAACGGGTCGTGACATCTTGTTATGCCAACGTTGACTGTAGAGACAGGTTGGTTCGGTTCCAGTTTCCTGGCGAGCCAGTTATCGAGTGGAAGGGCAACACAGCGTCGCCGAGGGGTAGGTTAATTTCTTACCTCAAGGCTAGGAAGATGGTGCAGAAAGGGTACATCTATCATCTGGTTCGGGTATTCGATACAAAGGCTGAGTGCAGTTCTTGATCGATGCCGTGGTTAGGAGTTTCGGATGTGTTTCCAGACGATCTTCCGAGCATCCCTCCTGAGAGAGAGATTGAGTTTTGTATTGATACGTTGCCAGACACTCGACCTATATCTATTCCGCCATACAGGATGGCACATGCTGATTTGAGGGAGCTGAAGGACCAGCTGAAAGATTTGCTGGAAAAAGGCTTTATCAGGCCTAGTGTTTCTCCCTGGGGAGCGCCGGTTTTGTTTGTGAAGAAGAAAGATGGGACGCTGCGTATGTGAGTTGATTCTGAGCGGTGAATAAGGTAACCATCAAGAATAGGTACCCACTCCCGTGATTGATGATTTGTTTGACGATTGCGAGGTGTGAGGTGTTTCTCAAGATAGACTGCGTGCAGTTATCATCAAAGTGCGAGTTCGAGGCGAGATATCCCAAAGACTGCATTCAGGACCCGGTATGGGCACTATGAGTTCAGGGTGATGTCTTTCAGTTTGACCAACGCTCCAGCAGTATTCATGGATTTGATGAACTGGGTGTTCAAGCCATTTTTGGACACATTTGTTATAGTATTCATTGATGATATCCTGGTTTATTCGCGTCTGAGCGAGGAGCATGCAGATCACTTGAGGCGGTACTTGGGTCCTACTGAGCGGCGATTATTGCCAAGTTCTCCAAGTGTGAGTTTTGGTTGGCCTCAGTGGCATTCCTGGGGCACATTATTGGGGCTGATGGTGTTCAGGTTGATACGGCAAAGATTGAGGCAGTCAAGTCTTGGCCGAGACCTACTACTCTGAATGAGGTGCGCAGTTTCTTAGGGCTGGCATGTTATTATCGTATGTTTGTGGAGCAGTTTGCTTCGATATCGGCCAGATTGACTAGGTGACTCGTAAGCGGCTAAGTTCCAGTGGACAGAGGCTTGCGAGAAGGGCTTCCAGTTACTGAAGAAAAAGTTTACTACGGCTCTAGTTCTTACTCTTCTTGAGGGGTTAGACGGGTACGTGATTTATTGTGATGCCTCGGGTATCAGGCTAGGGTGTGTTTTGATGCAGCACGGCAAGGTTATAGCCTATGCTTCGTGATTCACGGAAGCATGAGAGGAATTACCTACCCATGACTTAGAGTTGGCGCGATTATTCATGCCTTCAAGATTTGGAGACATTATTTGTATGGGGTTCATGTGGATATTTATACGCACCACAAGAGCCTCGGATATCTTCAGCGAGAGGAGCTGAACTTGCGACAGAGACGGTGGTTAGAGTTGTTGAAAGATTATTATGTTGATATTCTATACCATCCGGGGAAAGCCAACGTGGTTGCTGATGCCTTGAGTTGTAGATCGGTGGGAGTCCGCCGGAGTACGGCCCGGAGAGACGGGACATGGTCCATCGATCCATCACCGCGAGCCTTGGGGTTCGATTGATCGATCTGGATGATAGTGGGGTACGGGTTCGTGAGGTTGCCGAGTCTTCCATCGTTGAGGAGGTGAAGAGGCGACAGTATGAGGACCCAGTGTTGGTACGGTATCGAGATGCAGCTCTTCGGGAGGAGAAGAGTCTATTCGAGGTAGCGCCTGATTGGGTGCTAAGATTTGAGGGACGGTTGTGTGTTCCCGATGTGACAGGACTTCGTCAGCAGATTCTGGGGGAGGCACACAGTGCTCGTTATTCTATTCGTCCGGGGTCGACCAAGATGTACCATGACCTCAGATGTATGTATTGGTGGGATGGCCTGAAGAGGAACGTGGCAGGTTTTGTTGCACAGTGTCCTAATTGCCATCAGGTCAAGGTCGAGCACCAGAGGCCTAATGGGCTATTGCTGGCTATTCAGATTCCGACATGGAAGTGGGAGGTGATCAACATGGACTTTGTTACAGGGTTACCGCGTACTCAGAGGAAGTACGACTCCATTTGGGTTATTGTTGACAGGCTGACGAAATCAGCCCACTTCCTTCCATCGGGGCAGCGTTTTGGTGAGACTATGCGATTATATATCGAGAGATTGTGAGGCGCACGAGTCCCGTGTCGATTATATCGAGATAGAGGAGCCCGGTTCGGCTAACTTCGGAGGTCTTTCCGAAGGGATTAGGGACACAGTGAGTCTCGATGCATCGTTTCATCCTCGGGTGGCGAGGCGGGCGTACTATCCAGACACTTGAGGATATGCTGCGAGCCTGCGTGATTGATTTCAGGGGTAGCTGGGAGGATCATTTGCCTCTTGTGGAGTTTGCTTATAACAACAGCTACCATTCCAGTATACAGATGGCGCCATACGAGGCTTTATATGGGCGGAAGTGTAGGTCGTCGATTGGTTGGTTCGACGTGGGCGAGGTGCAGTTAGTTGGCCCAGACTTGATTCAGCAGGTCGTGGATAAGGTGAAGCTTATCCAGGAGAGACTGTTAGCAGCTCAGAGTCGGCAGAAGTCATATGCAGATAATCGGCGTCGACATTTGGAGTTCCAGGTAGACGATTGGGTCTTCTTGTAGGTATTGCCCATGAAGGGTGTGATGAGATTTGGAAAGAAGGGAAAACTTAGCCCAAGGTACATTGGGCCCTACCAGATCATCCGTAGAGTAGGCAAGGTTGCCTACGAGTTGGATCTGCCATCAGAGTTAGAGGCGGTACATCCGGTCTTCCATGTTTCTATGTTGCGGAAGTGTATCAGAGATCCATCGAGAGTTTTCCCAGCTAGTGAGGTCCAGGTGACAGAGGGGTTATCATATGAGGAGAGTCCCATAGCGATGCTCGATCGCCAGGTCAGGCGACTGCGGACCAAGGATGTGGCTTCCGTCAAAGTCTTGTGGAGGAATGATAACAGAGAGGAGATGACGTGGGAAGCGGAGAAGGACATGTTGAGGAAGTATCCTCACTTATTCCCTACACCTTCAGGCAATACATTTTCCCTTACTTGTCAAGTTTTAATTGAAGCATTTTTGTTTAAGTGCTATTATGTGGCCATGTGTGGCATTATTGGTATGTCGGGGTAGTAAAAGGAAACTATATCGCTAATTATAAGTTTGACTCCGAAAGAACATTCGGGGATGAATGTTTCTAAGGGGGGAAGAATGTTACACCCCGTAATTACAGGACATGTTTTAAGAACGTACGTAAGAACTCAGAAATGTTAAGATTAGAGACTTGTAAACATTTATCGGAATTATGAAATTGTCGGAAAACGAAATATTATGACGAATGGGAGGGCGACACGTGTCACCCCCCTTATGTAGTCTTGGACGAAAATAGCATGGCCAAAAGGGTCATTTGACCATTTTTAAGATGACAAGTCTTGCAAGTAGTAGATCTTGATAATATTGACTTAGTCAATGGGGCCACATGTCTTGATATTTAAAAGAATTGCATCCAAGCCACACATTTGTACACATCTTGACCCTCCATGTTACTACATAGTAGTACTAGTAGCAAGACAACTTCTATACTTAGCCAAATTTTCAAGAAAATTTGAAGAACTCCAATAGGTGCTCTCGGGTTCATCAAGAAAGAAAAGGAAAAAAAACATTTGTTGTCCAATAAGCTCCACACTTTAAACCAAGGTTCATGAGGGTATTATAAGGGTATCTCAATAGAAAGATCCCGAAAAAATAGCGTTTTCGTATTAGTCGCAAGGTGAATACCTAGTTGATTTTCTAGGTTTTGATTGGAAGATTAAAGGAAAGTTGTTTGTGATATTCTAAGGGTCTCAAGTGGCGGATTGAAGTTTCAAGAAGAGGCTCTAAGTTGCTAGGGAGCGACTTCAGATTTGAAGTTGGACTAAGACTCGTTGAGGTAATAATCTTGTTCTCTTAAAGTGTTACAAGATTATATATTGTTGTTAGCCTTACATTTTTGCTAGCTTGAAGTATATGTGTTGAAGATTTATAAGTGTTATGGATTGTTGTAGCCTAAAATCCGAAATGTCATATAAGCCATTTGAAGTTGGATTACAATTTGGTCGTTAATTAGAATCGTCGCATGTTAATTACTTGAAGATTGTAGTGGTTATAATCGATTGCGACTTGATATCATGTTATGCTAACAATTTGGATTGAAAAGGAAATTGGATAAGAATTGGTGTTGTTGTATCTCAAGTTTCCGGATTTACACTTGTAGTTTGTATTAGTTTGATATCAATTGTGGGGCAGAATTTTACACGTCTAGTAGGCGTGTAATCCCCTATTGTTAATTACATTGTTGGGCCTTAAATGTGGCGTGTTTGGTTATTGAATTCGGCCTTGAAAAAGGTGGCAAAGTATGTAGAAACAAAGGAGGTGATGTTCGATTTTTCGTAGAATTTAGTGACTTTGCACTTATAATATTGTACGTTTAAAGTAAGAAGTTAATAGACGTATTATGGTCATTATAGGTTGACATAATACGTGCGGGACATTGTACTTGGCAAGTGGATTGACCCGAAGAGGTATGTAGAACTTTCCTATCTCTTGAGCATGAATAGTTGCACGTATATAGTACGGTAGACGTACAAGACCTTGATATCCTTTACTTGTTTTAAGAATAGCCAAGTTGGGTGAGTTAGGAGATTAACTCACTTCTTTAAAAATATTAAGGATGTCTTAAGTTTTCAAAGTTAAGGGACTTGATGTCAGACAGATGAGCTCAGTTTACGGCTAATTTCTGGAGGTTTTCCAGAAGGTATTAGGGACACAGGTGAGTCTCAGTGTGGCATTTCACCCTCAGACCGACGGACAGGCAGGGCATGATATCCAGACACTTGAGGATAGGTTGCGGGCCTGTGTTATTGTCTTCAGGGGTAGCTGGGAGGATTATTTACCTCTTGTTGAGTTTGTGTATAACAAAAGCTACCATTCCAGTATCCAGATGGCCCTGTATGAGGCTTTGTATGAAGAAAGTGTAGACTCGCCAATTGGTTGGTTCAACGTAGGCGAGGTTCAGATAATTAGCCCGGACTTGATTCAGCGGGCTGTGGATAAGGCGAAGCTTATCCAGGAAAGATTATTAGCAAGCTCAGAGTCGATAAAAGCTTTATGAAGATAACCGACGTCGACACTTGGAGTTCAGGTTGACGTTTTAGCATAAGTATTGTTATGTGGCCAGGTGTGGCAAATGTGATTATGTTGGGTGTAGTCAAGGGACTATGCCAATATCCGTTTAGATTGGACTCCGAAAGAACATTCGGGGACGAATGTTTCTAAGGAGGGAAGAATGTTACACCCCGTAAGTCCAGGTCATGTATTGAGAACGTACGAAAGGAAATAAGATTCGAATTAGGAACAAAAAAAAAGTTGTTGGCAGAATATTTTTTTTGGACAGTTTTTCAGTCAACTTTGGGGCAGTATATCTCCTAGTATATTGGAAGTTTTTAGATGTTTCAACTTTGTGTATGTTCCACTGCTATTCTCTGATGTATACCTGAAAGGGGTGCCCAGGTAGGGCACCAGTCGCGGGCCCGGGGTTTGGTCGTGACAAAAGTGGTATCAGAGCAGTTAGTCCTTGGAAAGTGTCTACAGACCGTGTCTAGTAGAGTCTTGATTATCGGTGTGTTGTGCACCACATCTATAATCAGGAGGCTGTAGGACATTTAGGATTGGTTTCCATTCTTCTCACTCTGAGATCGTGCGATAAAGCTGTGTGGTTAGGGTCGTCTCTCCCTAACGAGTTATGTTGATTGCAGCTTGATAAGTTTATGTATGTTCCGCTGATTATCTCTGATGTATACATGTAAGGGTGCCCAGGTAAGGCACCAGTCGCGGGCCCGGGGTCGGGTCGTGACAAAAGTGGTATCAGAGCAGTTAGTCCTCGGAAAGTGTCTACAGACCGTGTCTAGTAGTATTTTGATTATCGGTGTGTTGTGCACCACATCTATAATCAGGAGGCTGCAGGACATTTAGGATTGGTTTTCATTCTTCTCTCTCTGAGATCGTGCAGTAGAGCTGTCTTATTAGGTTGAATCCTCTCTGACCTATTCTTATGTATCATTTATGTCTCCACGGAAGGCGACCAGGGCCCGTAGGCGGCGGCGGCGAGGCGCTAGCGATGCGTGAGGTTACTAGGACTCAGGCACAGACTATGCCTGAGGTTGTGGGCGGGTCGGCGAGTTCAACCACGCCGGCAGTATTAGAGGCGAGGCGGCGATAGCTCGAGGTTTGGTACACGAGCCTTGATTCCATAGCCGGTGAGTATAGAGATTACAGAGAGTAGATCCGGTTATTAACGATATAGTGGCGGCGTGCCGGACAGAGCGGTAGCTAACCCTAGAGCCGACAGTTTGCGGATTCGGGATTTTCTGGGTTGTCATCCACCCGAGTTCTATGGTTCGAGATCTGAGGAGGATCCTCAGGAGTTTATTCGGCTATTACAGCGGACTATGCAGGTGCTTAGGGCCTCGGAGATAGAGTCAGTTGTGCTAGCCTCTTACCGGTTACGTGATATTGCGTTGAACTGGTTTGAGTCATGGGAGTTGTCTAGAAGTGAGGGTGCTCTTCCAGCTGTTTGGGAGGAGTTCACAGAGGCCTTTCTTGACATTGAGACACAATGGGAGGACTATCAGAGAGTACAGCCTGGAGTTTGACTCATTGGCCAGATATGCACTCACCATCGTGGCTGAAATAGCAGACAGAGTTCATCGCTATGTGATGAGGGTAGACCGTCACATGATTACTCACCAGGATGCAGGCTTATGCGCAGGGGATAGAGGACAGAGAGAGAGAGGATCATCCGGACCCAGGCCAGCCCAAGAGGCGGGGCAGCGAGGTTCGAGGCAATTTTCGAGGCGACACTGCAGCGAACTAGGTCCACATTTCAGCCGGCACAGAGTGCCCCTTCTCGGTTTTCTGGCAGGAGTGTTGATCAGCCAGGTCATTCAGGAGCAGGTCAGGGCTTCAGGACTTTGGGGTTTCAGGGAGGCAGAGACCGTCACCGATCGAGACCACCCGTATCTCGGTGTGTTCGATGCGGTAAATCTCACCCGAGCGAGTGCCGTATGGCTTCGGGAGCTTGTTTCTCTTATGGCCAGCAGGGCCATATGAAGAGGGATTGTCCGGCCAGATGCGGCGGGAGTGTTATGGTTCAAGCGAAGTCGATTCTTTGGATCTTCTTCTTACGTAGTTATGCGCCGAAGGCGGTGTTCACGACCGGTAGGCCCGGCGAGGTCGTGGTGGGGTCCTGATTTTAGCGGTCCACAGAACCGTATATATTCCTTAGCCACCACCGTGATCGTGAGGCTTCCCACGCCGCCACGGTACATTATTGATTTCATGTTGTGACGTTTATTCTTTGATAGATCCAGGTTCTACCTTGTCCTATGTGTCCCCTCTTATTGCTAGTAGAATCGGGATAGAGCCGGTGTCGATAGAGCCTTTTGAGGTAGCTACGCCAGTGGGTGATTCGATGTTAGCTGAGCGGGTGTACAAAGGTTGTCCGGTGTTTATTTACAGTTGTCAGACCGTAGAAGACTTGATAGAGTTGGAGATGACAGATTTTGACGTCATTATGGGTATGGACTGGTTGGCTTCTTGTTATGCCAACGTTGACTGTAGAGACAGGTTGGTTCGATTCCAGTTTCCGGGGGAGCCAGTTATTGAGTGGAAGGGCAATACGGCGTCGCCGAGGGGTAAGTTTATTTCTTACCTCAAGGCTAAGAAGATGGTGCAGAAGGGGTACATCTATCATCTGGTTCGGGTATTCGTCTGGTGGCGTGCGTGCCTCTTGATCGATTCGGTGGTTAGAGAGTTTCCAGATGTATTTCTAGACGATCTCCCGGGTATCCCTCCTGAGAGGGAGATTGAGTTTTGTATTGATATGTTGCCAGACACTCGGCCTATATCTATTCCGCCGTACAGGATGGCACCTGCTGAGTTGAGGGAGTTGAAGGACCAACTGAAAGATTTGCTGGAAAAAGGCTTTATCAGGCCTAGTGTTTCTCCCTGGGGAGCGCCGGTTTTGTTTGTAAAGAAGAAAGATGGGACGCTGCGTATGTGTGTTGATTACATGCAGCTGAATAAGGTAACCATCAAGAACAGATACCCCCTCCCCAAGATTGATGATTTGTTTGACCAGTTGCAGGGTGCGAGGTGTTTCTCCAAGATAGATATGCGGTCTGGTTATCATCAGGTGCGAGTTCGAGAGGCAGATGTCCCAAAGATTGCATTCAGGACCCGGTATGGGCACTATGAGTTCAGGGTGATGTCTTTCGGTTTGACCAACGCTCCAGCGATTTTTATGGATTTGATGAACCGGGTGTTCAAGCCATTTTTGGATACATTTGTTATAGTATTCATTGATGACATCCTGGTTTATTCGCGTACAGAGCAGGAGCATGTAGATCACTTGAGGACGGTACTTGGGGTCCTCCGGAGCCGGCAGTTGTTCGCCAAGTTCTCCAAGTGTGAGTTTTGGTTGGCCTCAGTGGCATTCTTGGGGCACATTATTGGGGCTGATGGTGTTCAGGTTGATACGACAAAGATTGAGGCGGTCAAGTCTTGGCCGAGACCTACTACTCCGACTCAGTGCGCGATTTCTTAGTGGCGAGTTATTATCGTAGGTTTGTGGAGCAGTTTGCTTCGATATCAGCACCATTGACTAGGCTGACTCAAAGGCAGCTAAGTTCCAGTGGACAGAGGCTTGTGAGAAGGGTTTCCAGTTACTGAAGGAAAAGTTGACGACGACTCCAGTTCTTACTCTTCCCGAGGGGTTAGAGGGCTACGTGATTTATTGTGATGTCTCGGGTATCGGGCTAGGTTGTGTATTGATGCAGCACGGCAAGGTAATAGCCTATGCTTCCCGGCATCTATGGAAGCATGAGAGGAATTACCCTACTCACGACATAGAGTTGGTCGCAGTTATTCATGCCTTGAAGATTTGGAGACATTATTTATATGGGGTACATGTGGATATTTTTACAGACCACAAAATCCTCCAGTACATCTTCAGGCAGAGGGAGCTGAACTTGCGGCAGAGACGGTGGTTAGAGTTGTTGAAGGATTATGATGTTGACATCCTATACCATCCGGGGAAAGCCAACGTGGTTGCAGATGCTTTGAGTCGTAGATCGATGGGGAGTCTGTCAGAGGTGCAGTCAGAGAGACAGGAAATGGTCCGTCAGATCCATCAGCTAGCGATCCTTGGGGTTCGATTGGTCGATACCGATGGTAGTGGGGTACGGGTTCGTGAGATTTTCGAGTCTTCCATCGTTGATGAGGTGAAGAGGCGACAATATGAGTACCCAGTTATGATACGGTATCGAGATACGGCTCTTCGAGAGGAGAATAGTCTATTTGAGGTAGCGCCTGATAGGGTGCTAAGATTTGAGGGCAGATTGTGTGTTTCCGATGTTGCAAGACTTCGTCAGCAGATTCTGGGGGAGGCACACAGTGCTCGTTATTCAATTCATCCGGGGTCGACTAAGATGTACCATGACCTCAGATGTATGTATTGGTGGGATGGCCTGAAGAGGGACGTGGCAGGTTTTGTTGCACAGTGTCCTAATTGTCAACAGGTCAAGGTTGAGCACCAGAAGCCCGGGGGGCTATTGCAGGCTATTGATATTCAGACATGGAAGTGGGAGGTGATCAACATGGACTTTGTTACAGGGTTACCTCGTACTCAGAGGAAGTATGATTCCATCTGGGTTATTGTAGACAGGCTGACGAAATCAGCCCACTTTCTTTCAGTCAGGACTACGTATTCGGCTGACGATTATGCCAGTTTGTATATCAGGGAGATTGTGAGACTGCACGGAATACCTATATCGATTATATCAGACAGAGGAGCCCAGTTTATGGCTAACTTCTGGAGGTCTTTCCAGAAGGGATTAGGGACATAGGTGAGTCTCAGTATTGCATTTCATCCTCATACTGACGGGCAGGCAGAGTGTATTATCCAGACACTTGAGGATATGTTGCGAGCCTGTGTTATTAATTTTAGGGGTAACTGGGAGGATCATTTGCCTCTTGTGGAGTTTGCTTATAACAACAGCTACCATTCTAGTTTACAGATGGCGCCATATGAGGCTTTGTATGGGCGGAAATGTAGGTCGCCGATTGGTTGGTTCGATGTGGGCGAGGTCCAGTTAGTTAGCCCAGACTTGATTCAGCAGGCTGTGGATAAGGTGAAGCTTATCCAGGAGAGACCATAGCGGCTTCGGTCGGCGAAGTCTTATGCAGATAATCGGCGTCGACATTTGGAGTTTCAGGTAGACGATTGGGTCTTCTTGAAGGTAACGCCCATGAAGGGTGTGATGAGATTCGGAAGGAAGGGGAAACTTAGCCCAAGGTACATTGGGCCCTACCAGATCATCCGTAGAGTAGGCAAGGTTGCCTATGAGTTTGATCTGCCAGCAGAGTTAGAGGCGGTACATCCGGTCTTCCATGTTTCTATGTTGCGGAAGTGTATCGGAGATCCATCGAGAGTTTTCCCAGCTAGCGAGGTCCAGGTGACAGAGGGGTTATCGTATGAGGAGAGTCCCATAGCGTTACTCGATCGCCAGGTTAGGCGACTGCGGATCAAGGATGTGGCTTCCGTCAAAGTCTTGTGGCGGAATGATAACAGGGAGGATATGACTTGGGAAGCGGAGGAGGACATGTTGAGAAAGTATCCTCACTTATTCCCTACACCTTCAGGTAATTCGTTTTCCCCTTACTTGTCAAGTTTTAATTGAAGTATTTTGTTTAAGTGCTATTATGTGGCCACGTTTGGCATTATTGGTATGTCGGGGTGGTAAAAGGAGACTATGTCGCTATTTATAAGTTGACTCCGAAAGAACATTCGGGGACGAATGTTTCTAAGGGGGGAAGAATGTTACACCCCGTAATTACAGGACATGTTTATAAGAGCGTATGTAAGAATCCAAATGTTAAGATTTGAGACTAGTAAAAATTTATCGGAATTATGGAATTGTTAGAAAACGAAATATTGCGACGAATGGGAGGGCGACACGTGTCACCCCCCCCCCCCCCCATATTGGTCTTGGATGATTTGGACATGGGTAAAAGGGTCATTTGACCATTAAATAAATGAGCAAGTCTTGCTAAGTCTTGAAGCTTGACAATGTTGACTAAGTCCAAGGGCCACTTGGGCTAGATCCATGATAAACTCATCCAAGCCACACAATTGTGCTAATCTTGACCCTTCCTAGTGCTATATATGTATACTAGTAGTGAGACAAGCTTCCACACTTAGAAAAAATTTCAAGAAAATTGGATGAACATATGGGAGCTCTCGGGTTAGGGTTTGAGGAAGAAGAATTTTTTTTTGTTTGTTGTCCAATAACATCCATACTTTAAACCAAGGTTCATGAGGATATTGTAAGGATATCTCAATAGAAAGATCCCGGAAAAATATTGTTTTCGTATTAGTCGCAAGGTGAAAACCTAGTTGCTTTCATAGGTTTGGTTTGGAAAATTAAAGGAAAGTTGTTTGTGATCTTCTAAGGGTCTCAAGTGGTGGATTGAAGTGTCAAGGAGAGGCTCTAAGTTGCTAGGGAGTGACTTCGGATCTTGAAGTTGGATTAAGGCTCGTTGAGGTAACAATCTTGTTCTCTTAAGGTGTTATAAGATTTCATATTGTTGTAGCCTTACATTTTAACTAGCATGAAATATATTGTGTTGAAGATTTATAAGTGATATGGATAGTTGAAGCCTAGAATCCGAAATGACATTCTAGTCATTTGAAGTTGAAATACAATTTGGTCGTTAATTAGAATCGTCGCATGTTACCTACTTGAAGATTGTAGTAGTTATAATCGATAGCGGCTTGATACCATGTTATACTAAACAACTTGGATTGAAAAGGAATTGGATAAGAATTTGTGTTGTTATACCTCAAGTTGCCGAATTGACCTTGTAGTTTGTACTAGTTTGATATCAATTGTGGGGCGGAATTTTACACGTCTTGTAGGCGTGTAATCCCCTATTGTTAACTACATTGTTGAGCCTTAAATGTGGCATGTTTGGTTATTGAATTCGGGCCTTGAAAAAGGTGGAAAAGTATGTAGAAACAAAGGAAGTGTTGTCCGATTTTCCGTAGAATTTAGTGACTTTATACTTAAAAATATTCTACGTTTGAAGTAAGAAGTTAATAGACGTATTATGGTCATTATAGGTTGACATACTACGTGCGGTATATTGGACTTAGCAAGTGGATTGACCCGAAGAGGTATGTGGAACTTTCCTATCTCTTGAGCATGAGTAGTTGTACCTATATAGTACGGTAGACGTACAAGATTTTGATATCCTTTACTTGTTTTAAGAATGTCCAAGTTGGTTGAGTTAGGAGATTAACTCACTTGTTTAAAAGTATTAAGGATGTCTTAGTTTTCAAAGTTAAGGGACTTGAAGTGTTTTAAAAGTATATGATACTTGTTTTGTTTTAAAAGTATAAGTCCCTTGGATATAAGGAAGAATATAATTGCCTAAAGTATAAAGTTAATATAACGACTTTATGGGAAGTTGGTTATAATAGCTTTATGAAAAGTTAAAAAGAGTGGTCTACTCTAAGTAATGTAAGTATGAGAAATGACTTGAAATAATGAAAGACAAATTGATTTGAAGGAATCAATTGCTTAAGGTTTTAAAGAAAGAAGTCACTTGATTAGAAGCCTATAAGCGTATTTTGTAAAAAGGTATTGTGACTTGCCTTGAAAAGTAGTTATGACTTGATACTACGGTTATTAGTATCTTGGAAGTTTTATATGAAAAAGAGTCATTTTAAAAGAATAGAAGTACGTAGTACTTTGGGTTAAATTCCCGGAATTTTTATAATGACACGTTAGTGCCTTAAGTAAACTAAAATGAGAGTGTATATGTATAAGACTAATAAGAAGTTAGGGGGATTTCTTAACTTGCTTATGTTATGTATGATAAGCCGGTAGTGCTTATGTTATGTACGATAGCTAGTTGTGCTAGTGATATATTGTTCATTACGGGATCATTCGCCGGGTTTGTGGCATTTGCATATTCCGTGGATTTGCTACCCATGATGCGATGAATACCTCATGCGAGTCCGTAAGGGCTTTTGCGGGTGAAATAGTCCTATGCGGGGCGGACCAGTCCTATGCGAGGAATACCTCATGCGGGTCCATACGACCTATGCGGGCGGATACAGTCTATGCGAGGAAGTTACCTCATGCGGGTCCATACGGCCCTTGCGGGTGAAATAGTCCCAAGAGTAGGATTTCTTAATGATACTATGGGCGGGTGACCCTACTTTGATCATGAGCCTCCTATTTTTATGCAGTAAAGTATACTCTTGTTTACTCTCATTGTTAGTAAGGCACAGTGTACTGTAATTTTTGTTATCATACATGTCTCCAGCTTTATTTTAGACTTATGATGTAAATTGCAGTATTTTCCAGTTTTACATACTTGGTACATATTGTGTACTGACCCCCTTTACTCGGGGGTTGCGTTCATGCCGCAGATAGGGGTAAGCAGGTGGTGGATCTTCATTCTTAGGATCACTGATCAGGTCTCAGAGGCTCCATTTCTCCGGAGGCTTGTCTTTTGGTACGGTTTTCCCTGATGTTGTAGATTTATGTACATTCAGGGGTATGGTGGGGCCCTGTCCCACCAAAGTTGTTATTCCTAGAGGTCTGTAGTCACATTTGTGGTTTGGGTTGTAAGAACAGAGTTGTACTGTTTTACTTTTGGTTATGTATATTGTATAGAAGGCGGCCTTATCGGCTAGCCTGTGATGTTTATTGTCTAAACATGTATATGTGTTGTGTATGTTCCACTGCTATTCTCTGATTTATACCTGAAAAGGGTGCCCAGGTAGGGCACCAGTCGCGGGCCCGGGGTTGGGTCGTGACAAAAATGCTCCGAGGTACTTCAACCTCATCGGATATTCCTTAAGCCAAGTAGACTCTGCTACACGTAGTACTTCTACCTAAAATGGCCATAGTACTTCTATCAATATCATACTTACTATTGTAAGACTTATACCAAATAATTGTCCTCTAATTCTACGGAAAATCGGGCAGCACTTCCTTTGTTTCTACGTACTTTTCCACCTTTTCTAAGGCCCGTATTCATCAACCAACAAGCCACATTTAAGACGCAACCAACAGTTAGCCAAAGGGGATTACACGCCTAACTGGACGTGTAAAATTCTTCCCCACAGTTATACAAAACAGTCCACAAATCAGCCCAAAAAAACAGTCTGTAATCCAACAATAACGAGGGTAAAATGTGAGGCGTTTCAACACCTTTCCACACCCCTATTTCCTTAGGACTTTCATTAGCAACTACTACACTTAAACATGCATATTAGGGCTGATTTTTCCAGCATAACCACACCCCCAAAACAGTCCATAAAATGATACGACAACGTCTAACAGTTTTTGGGCAGTTTTTCGGCAAAAACAACTACAATCCGATAACTCTTTCCTTAATCCATTTTATTCCAATTCGAGTTCCAACACTTCCATATATGACATACCAACTTATCAACAACCATATTACCTTATTTTAACATGAGACAAGTGTGGATAACAACAACCATATAACAAACGAAACCAAGAGCACAAAGTTGTCTCAAATCGGCCAACAACATATCTACCTCATACACATCTTATTTTCAATTTCTTCCTTAACATGAATTCATATATACATTATAACAATAAGTAATATCCAATTACTTTAATTTTGAAGAACTATTACCACATTTTTGTGCCCAAAAACGTCCCGGGCAGAATGCTCAACAATGGCCTGTAGTTTTCGTTTCGCTCCACTTATACAAGATCCAATCACATATATGTATCCCCTACAACATTAGGAGCAACTTCCCTTCACATTCCATCACCAAAAAGTCGACGGAACCCCTAGGGTTTCACCCTCTATTCTCGACCTAGTGTAGCGTTTTTGCTCACTGTTTTGTCAGCTGAACTTGTGACGTCCATAACTCTTTACTCTGATGTCCGATAGATGAACGGTTTGTTGAGTTGGAAACTAGACTCGACGAACTTCATTTTAGGCTTTTAAAACACCTAAAAACTCCTCGTATACCAGGAGATATACCTCTCCAAAGTTGGCTGAAATCTACCAACCTTGGCCGAGAGCATAAGAGAAGAGGGAAAGAGATGAGAGCTTTCTTGGATGAAAATGTATATGGCTAAGTCTTGCAAGCCTCTATGTGTATATAATGTATCTCAAGGGTTGGATGCTTGACAAGTGGAGGGCCTAAATGTTGCAAGACAATTGGAGTGGGACCCACCTCCACTTGTCTCCAAAATATCTTCCAAGACCAAGTCAAATAGTCAAAGGGGTGCCACATGTCACCCTCTCATTGGTCAAAAAAATATTTCATCACCCAAAAATCCATAACTGGCCAAAATATCTCAAAATATTGTGGGCCGCACAAAACCGTAAAATTTCCCGGGTGGGCCCCACAGGACCAAAATTCGAAAATAAAAATCCATAATTCTAATATATTCCAAAAGTCTCAAATACCAAATTTGAGAACCGAATTCCAATTAATAAATCTTTTCCTTTACAAATTCTCGAGATTTTTCCTTAAGAAAAGTAATCATTCTTTCCTTCCGAAATTCAAATCTCAATTTCCTTCGTACGTTCTCATCTCAATTTCCTTCGTACGTTCTCATCTCATTGCCTTGGAAATACGGGGTGTAACATCCTTCCCTCTTAGAAACATTCATCCCGAATGTTCATACTAGGTACATGCTAAACAAATATTGGTATAGTCTCCTTAAACTACACTTCAACGAAACCAATTATGCCACATATGGCCACAATATATCACACATACATATACATCTCAAATCTAGAGTGTACATTACCACTATTAACTCTCATTCATGGCCTAAAAGGATTTTCCTTTCGTACTTTCATTAGTCATAATTATAAACACTTCAATTTTTTTAACACTTGTTCGCTCCTTTTCTTACTTGTCGTACTCTTCTCGTACTTCCAAACTATAATCTCACATATTGCTTCTGTTTTCAAATCATTGGAGTTACTATATCCAAACTTGGTCATTATACTTAGATTCAATTTCCGTTAAGGCCCTTCTCGGCCCTCACGACCCGGTTCTGGTGGAACGCGTCCACGAACTCGTACAACGATTAACTAGACTTGGACCTTACACCCTCATGACCCTATCACATAGCGGGACCACCTCAAACTAACCCTACTCAATTTAATGCCACGGGTTGTCCCGTAATTGGTCCTCAATCCCCCTCATGGTCGCACTTAATTCTCACTGTTGGTCTGAAATAAATCTTTCTACCCGAGAAAGCCTTATACATCTAAGGTCTCTGCGGTCATCAATGTTCCAAGGTTCACAATTATTCCATGTTCCAAGCTTACATTATCAATCCCCACATACGGAAAATGTAGCTTCTCAATCTCTCACAAACATGTTGTCTTACTCACAACAACTCTAATTACTCCATACCATTATTATTCACGCAATCACTTAACCGTACCACACCGCTTAATCTAACAACATGGTATGTTATCAACTCAATTAAACATGATTTCCTAAGAGTCTATCACCATCCTAGACAGTTCATTACTTCCTGACTATTTCAAATCAGTACATACATAAAGCCTAGGTGTGGATTCAATCAACTGTTTCACACCTTCCAAGAATTTACAAAGGCTTAACCAACTCATGGTAATTCATAACCATTCTAGGCAACACACATAGCCCCAAATAAATACGCTCGTACAAATATATATCATCATAATACCATCTATACGATAATTTTACCAACCTGGATACGCAATCCATATAATCCTTGTTGGGCCACTGTTGTCTTTCTCATAGCGGCAATCACAATAATATGTTAGGAAGAGACCACCCTAACAACACAACTCTATCGCACGATCTCAGAGTGAGAAGAAGGAAAATCAATCCTAAATGTACTATAGCCTCCTGTTTATAGATGTGGTGCACAACACACCGATAAACAAGACTCTACTATACACGGTCTGTAGACATTCCGAAGACTAACTACTCTGATACCACTCTGTCAAGCCCCGAACCCCGGGCCCGCGACTGGTGCCCTACCTGGGCACCCTTCTATTCATATAACACAATAAACCGTGGAAGATAAATAACACTCATTTGTTTTTCTTAAAACAAAGGCAAAGCCGATAAGGCTGCCATAATATAAATCACCCAAAAGGGTCTACACTATTCAATAATGTAAATACGACTCTAGCCAGTCCATCCCACATATGAATACAGACCTCTAAGATTTTGGATAAATACTATGACGAGACAAGGCCCCGTCGTACACCTGAATATACCTATCCATAATGACAAGCTCCGGAACATTGGAGCCATCTCAAAATGCTGAACCAGGATCCTAATCTCGCGGATCCACAACTGTGTACCTAAACCTGCGGACATGAACGCAGCCCCCCGAAGGGGGTCAGTACAACAAGTACTAAGTATGGAACGAAAATAAAGTACAGCATAATAAACTGCGGAAGATAAATAACACTTTTTTTAAAAAAAAAAACTAAGGCCAAGCCGATAAGGCTGCCATAACATAAAAATTACCCGAAAGGGTCTACACTGTATAACAATGTCAAACAACTAGCCATCCAGCCCACGTATGAATACGCACTCTAAGATTTGGACAAATGCTATGACGACAAGGCCCCGCCGCACTTGAATATACATAACCATGACGACAAGCTCCTAACATCGAGCCATCTCAAATGCTGAACCAGGATCCTAAGCTCGCGGATCCACAACTGTGTACCTAAACATGCGGACATGAACGCAGCCCCCCGAAGGGGGTCAGTACAACAGGTACCAAATATGGAACGGAAAATATGGTACAGTAAACAAATCATAACTGTACAAAAGAATGACAGGGGCAAGTATAAAAAAAGTAAATACCAGATCCTACCGTGTCATTACCATCTCGTGAACTTAATCGTACCTTATTATCTTTTCCCATTTTTACATAAAAGTTATAGTCACATTCTTACGTGCATGCTTACGAAAAACCGTCAAGTTCATTACCATATAACTTAGTTACCTTGCATAACATAATCCGACCCTTTATGGAGGGACGCCCATACTGCCCGGCCCAATCTGGGACGCGATAAAGTCACATAAGTCTGCCCATAGAGGTATATCGCCGTGCTCATTTCGACGCGATAATGTCATATAGTCCGCCCATAAAGGTATATTGCCGCCCATTTCTCGATGCGATAATGTCATATAGTCCGCCCATAAAGGTATATCGCCTACCATTTCGATGCGATAATGTCATATAGTCCGCCCATAAAGGTATACCGCCTGCCCATTTCGGACGCGATAATGTCATATAGTCCGCCATAAAGGTATAACGCCGACCCATTTCTGGGACGCGATAATGTCATATAGTCTGCCCATAAAGGTATACTGCCCGGCCCATTTCTGGGACGCGATAATGTCATATAGTCTGCCCATAAAGGTATACTGCCCGGCCCATTTCTGGGACGCGATAATGTCATTATAAAATCCAGGAATTTAACCCAATGTACTACGTACCTCTACTCCTTTAAAATGACTCTTTTTCAAATAAAACTTCCAAGATACTAATAACCGTAGTATCAAGTCATATCTACTTTTCAAGACAAGTCACAATTGTTACACCCCGTAGTTCCAGGGTATGTATGTGAGGACGTACGTACGAGAATACGAGAGTAATATTGGAAAGGAAGAAAGATGTGATTTTTCGACGGAAAAGTTTCCGAACTACGTGAAGGAAAGAGGTTTATTATTGAGAATTGGATTCTCAATTTTGGTATTTAAGACTTTAAGAACTTATACGAATTATGGAATTTATATTTTACGGATTTGGTCACGTGGGGCCCACCCGAGGAAATTTTACGTTTTGTGGGGCCCACGAGGGTTACAGAATTTTTTATGAACGAATGGGAGGGCGGCACGTGGCACCTCCCCCATTTGATGTTGGACGAAATGTGCAAGGGTTGGATGGTCATTTGACCCTTGTGGATGAAAGTCTTCAAGCTTGAGTGTATTGACCAAGTCAACTTGTCCACTTGGCCATTATCCATGTGATCTTCATCCTAGCCACACATTTGTGATGATCTTGACCCTCCATTGTTTTATATATACCCAACTACTGCAAGACTTGTCTTCCAACACTTAGAATTATTTCACATTCTTGTTCTTCACTAAGATAGCTCACGGGTTGGTCCCTCTCCCACACAAAAAAAATTGTAGTTTTGTTCCATTGTTCACAAGACTTAAACCCTAGGTTCCTAAGAGTGTTGTAAGGTTATCTCAATAGAAAGATCCCGGAAAAGTGGCGTTTTTGTATTAGTCGCAAGGCGGAAACTTAAGGAGTTCTTCAACTTTGAAATTGGAACTTGAAGATGGGTTCTTCATAGGCTTCTAAGGAGTGCTTGGAGCGGATTGGAGCTTAAGTAAAGGAGCTAAGAATTGCTAAGGAGCGACTTTGAAGCTTGGAAGGATTAAGGGCTTGTAAAGGTATAATTCTTGTCGTTTTAGTAATTAAGATTACTTATTGTTGTAGCTTTGGATATTAGCAAGCATGAGGTATATATTATGAAGTTTGATAAGTGAATTGACTATTGGAACCCTAATCCGAAAACTAGTATGTTAGCCCTTAAGATTATAATTCAAGTTGATTACTAGTTAAGTTGTCATATGTTATATAAAGAAGGGAATTGTAGTTGTGGAAGTTGTTTTTGACTATATAACATGTTTGACCCAAGAACTTGAATTGGATAAGAATTGGTGTTGTTGTATCTCAAGTGTCGAATAGACATTGTGTTTTGTGGACTAGTTTTGATGTCAAATGTGGGGCGGAATTTTACACGTCTTGTAGGGCGTGTAATCCCCTTTGTATTTGCTGAAATGTTTGAGCCTTAAATGTGGCGTTTGGTTATTGAATTCGGCCTTGAAAAAGGTGGCAAAGTATGTAGAAACAAAGGAAGTACTGTCCGATTTTCCATAGAATTTAGTGACCTTGTACTTAGAATATTCTACTAAGAGAGCTAGAGGTTAATAGACATTTTTATGACCATTATAGGTTGAAGTACTACGAGTAGCGTATTCTACCTGAAGGGTGGAAAAGTCTAGCAAGGGTATAGTACTTGGAGCGTTTTGCTAATTGTCGATAATCGTCGCGAGGTATGTGAACCTCTTCCTATCTTTTCTAGCATGATTGTTGTAAACTATGTAGTACGGTAGACGTACGTGTGCTAAATGATATTGGTTGGTTTAGAACATAAAGTGTTATAATGGCTTTATGGGAAGTATATTATAACGACTTTATGTAGGTAAAAGAATGGTTGATTGTTTTTAAAAGATAAGAGACTTGACTTGTATTTGACTTGAATTGTGTTAAAAAGTTGTGAAACCTCATTCGTGAGTAATGAGTACTTGGTTTTTAAAAGAATAATGTTATATTGATTTCGGAAATGGGAATAATTATCGAACAAGCCATTGCAGCGTTAATAAAGGAAAATGTAATAACAATTAATTATATTAAAACCAGTAGAAACCTCCATCTGCATAGAAGCTAAGATAAGACAAAATTTTATTACATTTCTTAGATCATGACTACTTTAATAAGATCATTAATAACAAGTATTGATTTTTCTTAAATTCCAAAGTAAGGAACTTGTTTTCTAAAAAGAAAAGAGACTTGAGGAATTTGAAGTGTTTTGGTTTAAAAGAAAGGCATGTTTTTGTCTTAAAATGGTTTTAAAAGAAGGCATGGTTTTGTCTTAAATTGGTTTACTTGAAATGATAGTTACTCTACTTTTGATACTATGGGTATCATATGACTTTTGTAAAAGAAAGGGGTCTTTTGAAAGAATTTAAGTACGTAGTACTTTAGGATTAAAACCCGGATTGTTGGCACAAAATGGGGGTACTTGAGTTTATATAAATGGTGAATCAATTTACATGTTAATGAAGGTCTAAAAGTATGTTGAACTTGCCTATGCTAGTTGTGATAGCTTTTGTTGTGCAAGTATTGTATTTCTATACCACTGCGTCTCTCGATGGAGGGTCGGCTAACTTGTTGTGAACTTACTTGGACGTACCGGCAGTGACGGAAGATTCCACGGGTATGCTTCCATTATTATTGTCACATGGGCATGTCTACACCGATGAGGGATTCCGGGGGCATGTGACCATTATTGTTATTTGTGGCGAAGTCTAGTGACTTACGGTTGTGATCTGGTGGTTAGCCTGGTTACTTGCCCCCGTCAGCTACGTGGCGCAGGGAGGATCTGGTAGAGGTTATCACACTTGCCACGTGTCGCCTTCGCGCGGCGCATCGTGACTTACGGTTGTGATCCGTGGTTAGCTGGTTACTTTCCGCCGCCTACGTGGCGCAGGAGGATCCGTAGAGGTTATCTCACTTTCCACGTGTCAGCTTCGCGAGTCAGTGTTTGGACGAAGCTTCGTGACTTACGGTTGTGATCTGGTGGTTAGCCTGGTTACTTGCCCCCGCCGCCTACGCGGGCGCAGTGAGGATCCGTAGAGGCTATCGCACTTGCCACGCGGTCGCCTTCGTGATATGGTTGTTTAGTATTGTTGGTACGGTAGGTTCTGGTAGCTGGCTTTCGTACTTGCCCCGGTCAGTTGATGATGCAGGTTGGATCCGATAGCTATGCCTTCAGACTTGCCGTCAGACGGGTTTTATGACACAGCGGACTCGTGTTCATGGTACTTCTTGGTATTATTATATCATAGATCGCGCAGGGCGAAGGTATTCCACGGGCATGATTGATGTTGTGGGCGTGAGACCCATTGTTATATTTGAGTGATGACTTTGAGGGCGTGAGTCCCTGACTTGACATGACTATTTATATATTGTGGACTGTAGTTTGGTTATCATACATGTCTCCTGCTTTATATAGACTATTATGATTTCATTTACAATATTTTATAGTTTCACATACTTGGTACCTGTTGTACTGACCTCCTTCGGGGGGCTGCGTTCATGCCGCAGGTAGAGGTACACCAGTTGTTGATCCTCGCTCATAGGATCACAGTTCAGCGTTCGGGAAGCTCCGTTTCTCCGGAGGCTTATCTTTGGTATAGTCCTCGTTGTAGGTACTTACATCTGTGGTATGGCGGGCCCCGCCCCGTCGTAGTTGTGGTTACATTCTAGAGGTCCATAGTAATCGTTGTAAGCGTGGTTTGTAAAAGGATATAACTGCTCGTGTATATATATGCGTAAAGGTAACCGCTTGGTTAGCCTGCTTTATTTTATCTTGTTTCATGTTTAAGTTTTAATTTCACGATTTTCTCTCGATGTTGTATCACTAGGGTGCCCGGTAAGGCACTACGCGCCCGAGATCGGTCGTGACAAAAGTGGTATCGAGCGCTTAGTCCCTGGAAAGTGTCTACATCAGATCTAGTAGAGTCTTGATTATCGGTGTGTTGTGCACCACATCAATAATCAGGAGGCTATAGGATATTTAGGATTGGTTTCCATTTTTTTCTCACTCTGAGATCGTGCCTTAGAGCTGTGTTATAAGTTGGACCCCTCTGACGTATTTCGTTTTTTTTACCAGTTATGCCTCCACGCAAGGCAACCCGGGCCCAGAAGGGCAAGGCAGCCGAGGGAGCTGCTAGTAGGACAAAGAGGAGTACGAGGGCGCAGGCCCAGTCATTACCTGAGATAGTGCTTCAGACGGCGAGTTTTGCGACGCCGCCATTTCAAAGAGAGTTTAGAGTCACGCAGAGGATACCGAGACCACAAGACTGCGCCTCCACCCCACACAAGGGCAGAGGAGATGGGGTTACAGGAGATGGCCCGATTACAGTCGATCGTGGGCGCATACGAGGATAGGCCGATGCAGCAGCTTCAGCCTAGTAGTACCCATGGTTCACCCGAGGTCGGATAGTTTGAGGCTACGGGACTTTATGAGTTGCAGCCCGCCAGAGTTCTACGGGTCGAGGCCTGAGGATGATCCGCAGGAGTTCATCCGAAGCGATTCAGCCGGATCATGAGAGTGATCAAGGCTTCGAGACCGAGTCGGTGGTCTTAGGTTCGCATCGGCCGCGCGTGATACCGCAATGATCGTTTGATTCGCGAGCTGTCCCG
This sequence comes from Przewalskia tangutica, assembly GCA_029844215.1. Lineage (NCBI taxonomy): Eukaryota > Viridiplantae > Streptophyta > Magnoliopsida > Solanales > Solanaceae > Przewalskia > Przewalskia tangutica. Next base: position 59,409,623 of record CM056719.1, read on the forward strand.
GAGCGCATGCGCCCAGGTTGTATGGGAAGAGTTCTCTGAGGCATTCCTTGGTCATTTCTTGCCGCCACAGATGAGGAGAGCACGGGCCGACAGATTTTTGATGATGAGACATAGAGGACGCACAGTTCGGGAGTACAACGTTGAGTTCGACTCGTTGGCTCGATATGTCCCTGCGTTAGTGGCAGATATGGAGGACAGAGTGCACCGCTACGTCACGGGGCTCGATGACTACTTGGCAGAAGCTTGCTCGGGTGTAGCTCTTCATCCTGGCATGGACATTGCCCGTATACGAGCTTATGCAGGGGATGGAGGAACGTAGACCGACGTGGGGATCAGGATCAGCATAAGAGGGCCAAGACAGCAGGGTCCTTTGGTAACTTTCGAGGCGGACCGCCTCAGCAGCAGGCTAGTTATACACCTCCGCCAAGATGCAGTGGTCCTCCACGCCTTCGCGCCCACGGTATTCGTGAGCGGGTCGAGCTCCTGTGTTTCATATTTTCCGGGAGTAGGAGTACTCACGGATGAGGCTACCCGTATCTCAGTGTATCCGTTGTGGTAAAACCCATAGGGGAGTGTCATACTAGTTTGGGAGATTGCTATACTTGCGGCGGCACGGCCATTTTGCGAAAGAGTGTCCGACTGCAGGTAGCGCAAGGGAAAGTGAAGCGAGTTACGGTGTATATCCTTAACCTCTAGAGACTAGTATGTATTGATGTTATGATGATGTGTTAAGTGTTATGTTCGGATAGCTTTGTGTTAAAATGTGATTTAGAAGCCTGGTTAGTGAAAAGGGTAAGTCTGGGGATGAGAAAATTTTGAACCTTAGAAATTATGACAGTTGAGACCTTAGATGTAAGGCCGTCTTGAGTAAAAGACTTTACGGTTAATCTTTGTCAGAATACATAGTATACGTGGAGTATTTGTGTGATAATTCCATGGGTAGTTGTGATAGAAGTGGTAGCTTTCATGACGCGAATTAGTAAGAGTGTTCCGGATCGGGGAACGAGAGAGTTTGGCGCAATAATGGGTCGGGTTGAGGCCAGGTCGCGGGTCAACCCACAGCCCGGAATGAGGTGGGGTCAGTTTGAGGTGGTCCCGCCAGGTGGTAGGGTCACGAGGGTGCTAGGCCCAAGTTTAGGTAACCATTGTACGAGTTCGCAGACGCATTCGACCATAATCGGATCATGAAGGCCGGGATTGGCCTTAAAGGAATGTGAGACTAGTAAGATGACCAAGGTTGGAGGTAGTAACTCCAAGGTGTTGGAAACTGAAGCAATGACGAATGCAGTGCGTGTACTAGAAAGAGTTCGGGTGTTCGAGAAAGGTACGACGAGTAAGGGAAGGAGTGAACATGTGTTAAGAGGAGGGAAGTGATCATTTTGGGAGGTAACGAGGTGAAGAAAGTATCCTTTAGACCATGGGTGGAAGCTTTTGTGACGTTAGAGATGATTCCTCGTTGGCTTGGATTAGAGTTTTGCACATGTGTTATATCATGGCCAGGTGTGGCATAATTGGTTTTGTAAGTATAGTAGTGAAGACTATACCGGCACGTGTATGTTTTGAGACTTAGAAGGAACATTCGGAACGAATGTTTCTAAGGGGGGAAAAATTTTACACCCCGTAGTAAAAGGGTATGTATGTGAGGACGTACGTACGAGAATACGAGAGTAATATTGGAAAGGAAGAAAGATGTGATTTTTCGACGGAAAAGTTTCCGAACTACGTGAAGGAAAGAGGTTTATTATTGAGAATTGGATTCTCAATTTTGGTATTTAAGACTTTAAGAACTTATACGAATTATGGAATTTATATTTTACGGATTTGGTCACGTGGGGCCCACCCGAGGAAATTTTACGTTTTGTGGGGCCCACGAGGGTTACGGAATTTTTTATGAACGAATGGGAGGGCGACACGTGACACCTCCCCCATTTGATGTTGGACGAAATGTGCAAGGGTTGGATGGTCATTTGACCCTTGTGGATGAAAGTCTTCAAGCTTGAGTGTATTGACCAAGTCAACTTGTCCACTTGGCCATTATCCATGTGATCTTCATCCTAGCCACACATTTGTGATGATCTTGACCCTCCATTGTTTTATATATACCCAACTACTGCAAGACTTGTCTTCCAACACTTAGAATTATTTCACATTCTTGTTCTTCACTAAGATAGCTCACGGGTTGGTCCCTCTCCCACACAAAAAAAATTGTAGTTTTGTTCCATTGTTCACAAGACTTAAACCCTAGGTTCCTAAGAGTGTTGTAAGGTTATCTCAATAGAAAGATCCCGGAAAAGTGGCGTTTTTGTATTAGTCGCAAGGCGGAAACTTAAGGAGTTCTTCAACTTTGAAGTTGGAACTTGAAGATGGGTTCTTCATAGGCTTCTAAGGAGTGCTTGGAGCGGATTGGAGCTTAAGGAAAGGAGCCAAGAATTGCTAAGGAGCGACTTTGAAGCTTGGAAGGATTAAGGGCTGGTAAAGGTATAATTCTTGTCGTTTTAGTAATTAAGATTACTTATTGTTGTAGCTTTGGATATTAGCAAGCATGAGGTATATATTATGAAGTTTGATAAGTGAATTGACTATTGGAACCCTAATCCGAAAACTAGTATGTTAGCCCTTAAGATTGTAATTCAAGTTGATTACTAGTTAAGTTGTCATATGTTATATAAAGAAGGGAATTGTAGTTGTGGAAGTTGTTTTTGACTATATAACATGTTTGACCCAAGAACTTGAATTGGATAAGAATTGGTGTTGTTGTATCTCAAGTGCCGAATAGACATTGTGTTTTGTGGACTAGTTTTGATGTCAAATGTGGGGCGGAATTTTACACGTCTTGTAGGGCGTGTAATCCCCTTTGTATTTGCTGAAATGTTTGAGCCTTAAATGTGGCGTTTGGTTATTGAATTCGGCCTAGAAAAAGGTGGCAAAGTATGTAGAAACAAAGGAAGTGCTGTCCGATTTTCCGTAGAATTTAGTGACCTTGTACTTAGAATATTCTACGAAGAGAGCTAGAGGTTAATAGACATTTTTATGACCATTATAGGTTGAAGTACTACGAGTAGCGTATTCTACCTGAAGGGTGAAAAAGGCTAGCAAGGGTATAGTACTTGGAGCGTTTTGCTAATTGTCGATAATCGTCGCGAGGTATGTGAACCTCTTCCTATCTTTTCTAGCATGATTGTTGTAAACTATGTAGTACGGTAGACGTATGTATGCTAAATGATATTGGTTGGTTTAGAACATAAAGTGTTATAATGGCTTTATGGGAAGTTAATTATAACGACTTTATGTAGGTAAAAGAATGGTTGATTGTTTATAAAAGATAAGAGACTTGACTTGTATTTGACTTGAATTGTGTTAAAAAGTTGTGAAACCTCATTCGTGAGTAATGAGTACTTGGTTTTTAAAAGAATAATGTTATATTGATTTCGGAAATGAGAATAATTATCGAACAAGCCATTGCAGCGTTAATAAAGGAAAATGTAATAACAATTAATTATATTAAAACCAGTAGAAACCTCCATCTGCATAGAAGCTAAGATAAGACAAAATTTTATTACATTTCTTAGATCATGGCTGCTTTAATAAGATCATTAATAACAAGTATTGATTTTTCTTAAATTCCAAAGTAAGAAACTTGTTTTCTAAAAAGAAAAGAGACTTGAGGAATTTGAAGTGTTTTGGTTTAAAAGAAAGGCATGTTTTTGTCTTAAAATGGTTTAAAAAGAAGGCATGGTTTTGTCTTAAATTGGTTTACTTGAAATGATAGTTACTCTACTTTTGATACTATGGGTATCGTATGACTTTTGTAAAAGAAAGGGGTCTTTTGAAAGAATTTAAGTACGTAGTACTTTAGGATTAAAACCCGGATTGTTGGCACAAAATGGGGGTACTTGAGTTTATATAAATGGTGAATCAATTTACATGTTAATGAAGGTCTAAAAGTATGTTGAACTTGCCTATGCTAGTTGTGGTAGCTTTTGTTGTGCAAGTATTGTATTTCTATACCACCGCGTCTCTCGATGGAGGGTCGGCTGACTTGTTGTGAACTTACTTGACGCGTCTGCAGCGGTGACTAAGATTCCACGAGTATGTTTCCATTATTATTGTCACATGGGCATGTCTACACCGATGAGGGATTCCTGGGGAATGTGACCATTATTGTTATTTGTGGCGAAGTCTCGTGACTTACGGTTGTGATCTGGTGGTTAGCCTGGTTACTTGCCCCCATCAGCTACGTGGCGCAGGGAGGATCTGGTAGAGGTTATCGCACTTGCCACGTGTCAGCTTTGCGGCGAAGTATCGTGACTTACGGTTGTGATCTGGTGGTTAGCCTGGTTACTTGCCCCCGTCAGCTACGTGGCGCAGAGAGGATCTGGTAGAGGTTATCACACTTTCCACGTGTCAGCTTCGCGAGTCTGTGTTTGGACGAAGCTTCGTGACTTACGGTTGTGATCTGGTGGTTAGCCTGGTTACTTGCCCCCATCAGCTACGTGGTGCAGGGAGGATCTGTTAGAGGTTATCGCACTTGCCACGTGTCAGCTTCGTGATATGGTTTTTTAGTATTGTTGGTACGGTAGGTTCTGGTAGCTGGATTTCGTACTTGCCCCGGTCAGTTGATGATGCAGGTTGGATCTGGTAGCTATGCCTTCGTACTTGCCCCGTACGGTTTTTATGACACAGGTGGGACCTGGTGTTCATGTGTACTTCTTGGTGTTATTATATCATAGATCGCGGTGAGGAAGGTATTCCACGGGCATGATTGATGTTGTGGGCGTGAGACCCGTTGTTATATTTGAGTGATGACTTTGAGGGCGTGAGTCCCTGACTTGACATGACTATTTATATATTGTGGACTGTAGTTTGGTTATCATACATGTCTCATGCTTTATATAGACTATTATGATTTCATTTACAGTATTTTACAGTTTCACATATTTGGTACCTGTTATCGACCTCCTTCGGGCCGCGTTCATGCCGCAGTAGAGGTACACCGCTTGTTGATCCTCTCTCAGGATCACGCTCGTCGAAGCTCCGTTTCTCCAGAGTCTTATCTTTGGTATAGTCCCCTGTTGTTGTAGGTACTTACATTCAGGGGTATGGCGGGGCCCTGTCCCGTCGTAGTTGTGGTTACATTCTTAGAGGTCTGTAGTACTGTTGTGGGCAGAGTTTGTAAAAGGATATAACTGCTTAGGTATATATATGCAGAAAGGTAACCGCTTGGTTAGCTTGTTTCTTATTTTATCTTGTTTCATGTTTAAGTTTTTATTTCCGCTGATTTTCTCTGATGTTGTATCACTAGGGTGCCCGGGATAAGGCACCAGTCGCGGGCCCGAGGTCGGGTCGTGACAACAATACCTTTTAGAAATACATTTATAGGCTTCTAAATCAAGTGACTTCTTTCTTAAAAACCTTAAGCAATTGGTACCTTTAAAACAATTTGTCCTTCTTTATTTCAAATCATTTCTTTTCTTACATTACTGAAGAAAACCATTCTTTTAGTCTTCCATAAAGTTGTTATAACCAACTTCCCATAAAGCCGTTATAACTCTTTATGTCTTAGACAAATTCATTCCTTTTATAACCAAGAGACTTATACTTTCAAATCAAATCACATAGCTTTCAAAATACTTCAAGTCTCTTAACTTTTGAAATCAAGCTTCTTTAACTTTTAGAAATCAAGTCTCTTTTTTTTTTTTTTCTTTTTTCGGGTAAATGCAAATATTATTACTAAAAAGAAAAGCTCAGGAAGCTACAATCAGTCGTTGAGGGTTCTCAATCCTCAACGTAAACAAGAACAAGAAAATAAACTTCAACATGAAAATTAAATGTTATCTATCCGGGACATTCCAAGATAGTATCTTCATTTAAGTAATCGGGGGGTAGTGAAATACTCTTCCAATCTTCGTACTTGGACTTTTATTCGTTGGATTAGAAATCAAGTCTCTTATCTTTAAAATGGCAAGAAATCAATTCTTTCCAAATCAAGTATTCTATACTTTTAAATCAATTCATTTCTTCCTTTAAGAATCAAGTACCATAACTTGAAAAATAAAGTCCCTTAACCCTTTAAAAATTTGATGTTCATAGTCTTAAAACTTCATACGTAAATTCTTATAAATTAAGTAACATATACTTTGGTGCGTTGTGAATAAGTTATACTTATTTATAACGATCTTAATCGAGTAGCCATGATCTAGAAAATGTAATACAATTTTGTCTTATCTTAGCTTCTATGCAGATGGAGAATTCTACTCATTTTAACTTAATTGATTGTCATTACATTTTCCTTTATTAACGCTGCAGTGGCTTGTTCGATTCTTATTCTCATTTGTGCCGTAACTTAGCCAAGTCAACTTGGCTCAAAATACCTCCTAACGACTCTTACCAACATCCCCCATAAGACTTGGTAAGAACTTAGGATAACTTAGACATAACCTTTACGTAGAGTAAATCAACATACATACCTCTTAACTTCTAAGAGTAGAAGGAATCATGAAATAGTACTACATGTATATTCCATACATAGAATCATGTCAAAAGAAGGAAGAGGTTCACATACCTCGCGACGATTATCGACAAATAGCAAAATGCTCCAAAGTACTTCAACCTTGATAGCTATTCCATCCTTCAAGTAGAATACGCTATACTTAGTAATTCAACCTATAATGGCCATAATACGTCCATTAACCTTTATCTTTGAACGTAGAATATTCTAAGTGCAAAGTCACTAAATTCTACGGAAAATCGGACAGCACTTCCTTTGTTTCTACATACTTTGCCACCTTTTTCAAGGCCGAATTCAATAACCAAACACACCACATTTAAGGCCCAACAATTCAGCTAACCAAAGGGGATTACACACCTTAACAGGACGTGTAAAATTCTGCCCCAAAACCATACCAAAACAGCCCCTAAAACAGCCCCTAAAACAGTCCATAATTACTATAACGAGGGTGGAATGTGAGGCCTTTCAACGCCTTTCCACACCCTTATTCCTTCGGGGTTTTCATTAGCAATCTACTACATTAAACATGAAATATAGGGGCTGATTTTCCATCATACAACACGTCTAAAGCAGTCCCTAAAAACTGCACGACAATATCCAACAGTTTTATAGATTCTACGGCAACAACTAAAATCCGATAACTCTTTCCTTAATCCTTTTTATTCCAATTCGAGTTCCAAAACATCTACATAAGTTATAACAACTTATTAACAACAATATTAATCCATTATAACATGCAATAGGTGAAGATAACAACGACAATAACCAACGAATTCCATTTACACCAAATCTGTCCCAAATCGGTTTTAGCCCCAAAAAATGGCTCAAACGCTTTTTATTCTTCATTCTTTTTAACACAAGTTCATCCATACATTATAACAATAAGTAATATCCAATTACTTTAAAAGAAGAAGGACTTTTACCTCATTTTTTGCCCAAAAACGCCCCAAAACATTCCGGTCTTTATTGGTCCGCAGTTTTCGTTTCGCTCCACTTCTTCAAGTTCCAATCACATATATGTAACCCCTACAACCTTAGGATCAACTTCTCTTCACGTTTCGCTTCCAAAAAGTCGACGGAAAACCCCTAGGGTTTCATTCTATTTTCGGCCCAACCTAGATTTAGGGGTTAAGGGTGCTTAATCTTGGAAAGAAAATACTTTGATCTTGATCTTGTCTTTGGATATGGGGATTTCGAATTGCTCTAGGTTTTTGGAGAGATGAGGGTTTGTATGGATGAATATATTTTGTTCTAAGTCTTCAAGACTTATCTATATAAAGGTGTGTGGAGTCTTCACAAGACAAGTGGGGAGGGCACTTGCTAACCTCCTATTGGCCAAGTATTTCTTCACAAAATATTTCATCCACACTTTGTTATTTTTCATCCCATTTCGATGGACATGTAACATAGTATACCAAGACTTAATAAATCCACTAAGTCCATTATTCTAATGAAAAATAATTCCATTACTAGAATTAATTTTTGTCATCACATTAAACTCGAAAATTTTCCGTATAAGGAAATGTAAAAATCCTTTCCTTTCGACATTCCAATCTTAATTCTATAATCATGTTCTTGAATTACGGGGTGTAATATTCTTCCCCCCTTAGAAACATTCATCCCCGAATGTTCTTTCGGAGTCCAATCTAATTAGATAGCGACATAGTCTCCTTTTACTACACCCTTCATACAACATATGCCACCCATGGCCACATAACAATACTTATGCTAAGATGTCAACCTTGGCACTCACGAAGCCAACTAGTCCATACTCATAATGACCTCAAAGTCCGCCATAATCATCTCTACTAGGTCTACTAGGGTCTGACGACTGTATCATCACCGGGCAAATCTCATATACCCGCTCAGCTACCACCCACACACTCATGGGTGTAGTTACCTCGAAAGGTTCTTATGGATTCAGGCTCTATTCCTTTACACTTGGTTATTATCTTTCTTACTGGTCGTACTTTTTCCGTACTTCCAACTCATGCTAGCATACATACATAACTTCCATACCGATTATGGCCTCTAATCTTTGGAGTCACTCTTTTAAACAACATAAGGCCATTTCCGACTCCCACGACCTGGTTCCGGTGGAACGCGTCCACGAACCCGTAAAACAATTAACTAGACTTGGGCCTTGCACCCTCGTGACCCTATCACGTAGCGGAGCTACTACCAACCTGTTATACCCCGTATTTTCAGAGTATGTACGTAAGGACGTACGTAGAAAAATTTGAACTTGAGAATAGGCTTGGCCGATTTATTCTTTGTGCACAACACCCGGTTAGAGTCGTTTTTTGACGAAACGTTTCCACAGCTTTCGTAGGGAAAATTCCGGCTATGTCATTTTTAATTTTTGCGGATTTTTCCGAGAGACGAAACATTTTGGACCAACGAGAGGGCGACACTTGTCACCCTCTCTCAGGCACGTTAGTGCGTAATGGTGGACGAATTGCTTGGCTATTTTGTCAAGTAGTAGGTAGGATATTTTGGTGGTAGATGGATAAGGTGCACTTGGCATGATCATGGCCCTACACTTGCCTTGCACTTGGCATGATCTTGGCCATTGGTTGGCCTTTGCTAGACCTATAAATACCCCCCCTCTTTGATGACTTCTTCATCCATTCCACAAAGTTTCTAAGTCTTGAAAGCTTTCCCCTCTCCTTGTTGTGTTTCGTCTAAACACCCCCTCCCCTTGTGAGGCCCTCTTGGCCGAGAGCCCTCTCCCTCGCCGAGAGTACCCCTAGTGGGTAGGCCGAGGTATACACCCCCTAGCCGCGTTGTTTTCGTATAAATACCCTCCTCTTGGTAGAAATACTCAAAAGTATTGTTACTATACCCAAATTACCTTAGCCAGATACCTTGTAGTATTCTAAGGTTATACCTATCTAAAAGCCCCGTTATACTATTATACTTCCTTCCAGTCACAAAACCAAAACCCTAAGGAAAATCTCCATAGTTGGTTGGAGTATTAAGTAGAAGTTGGTTAGAACTTCTAAGGTCATGTGGAGCGGGCCTGAGCGCACGAGTAGGAGCTAAACCTTGCTCAGGATCGACATTTAAACTCGGATAATTTTGGGCTTATCGAGGTAAACACTCTTGACCTTCTATTGTAATTGGAAATTACATGTTGTTAGAATATATAGTTGAAGTATACTATATATAGAAATGAACGTAGTTAGCGGCAATGTCTTTTGACTTAAGCCTGAATAATTAGAAACCTTTTCGAAAGAAGAGTACTGAACTGTAATTACATAGGACTGTATTACAGTAGACTTGTGTAGCTTTTCTGTGAGGTAGAATTGTGCACGTCCGGATTAGACGTATAACCCCCCCCTGGTTGGCTTGGTAGCCGGCCCCGATAGAGGAGGAGATTTACGCTGTCATGGGGAGGTCTTGCCAATTTTCGTAGAATGTTCTACGATTAGACCTAGATGTTAATAAAGCGCCTTGTGGCCTTATAGGTCAAGTACCATGCGTGGCGATCTACTTGGCTTAAGGAGTAGCCGACGGTTTGAGGTACTTGGAGAGTTTTGCTATTAGTCGATAATCGTCGCGAGGTATGTGAACCTCTTCCTACCTTTTCTAGCATGATATGTGTATAACTATGTAGTACGGTAGACGCATACGTTAAACGTATTTGATTGGTTTGAAACATAAAGTGTTATAACGGCTTTATGGGAAGTTGGTTATAATGACTTTATGTAAGTAAGAAAATGGCTTATGGTTTTAAAAGGTAAATCGATTTGACTTATAATTGACTTAATGTGTAATAATAAAGAATCTTGAAGTATTTCAAAAGAATCTTTGAATCATTTTTTTAGCAGAAGAATAATACTTGGTTTTCAAAACATAAGAGTTATACTAGCTTTATGGGAAGTTAGGTATAACGTCTTAAGAATGGTAAAATGAATGGTTTATTGATTTTAAAAGTTAAGAGACTTGATCTTAAAAGAAAAGAGACTTTACTTGTTTTACTTGGTAATTAGCATTATGTTAAAAATGTTGTAAAACCTCATTCGCAAGTAATGAGTACTTGATTTTAAAAGCAATAATGTTTTACTGATTTCGGAAATCATAATGAGTATCGAACAAACCACAACAGCGCTAATAAGGGGAAATGTTTTGACTAATAATGTATTAGTAAAACCAGTAGAAACTTCCATCTGCATAGAAACTAAGATGAGACAAAATGATGTTACATTTCCTAGATCATGGTCGCTAAGTAAGATTGTTATAAACAAAAATAACCTACTCACATATCAGACATATGTTTCTCAAATTGCTTTTAAAGGAGAATTATATCATTAAGTGATTAAAATTATGAACTACGAAACCTTTCGAAAACGAGAAACTTGAGTAATTGAAATTAGGCAAACTTGAAACATTTGGAAAAGAATGTTGTTACTTGATTTTACGAAGAGAAGTGTTTTGATTTACTTCAAAGGATAATCACTCTATTTTCATATACTACGGGTATTGTGTGACTTTCGTAAACGTAACGTATCTTTTAAAAGATAATGTATGAAGTACTTTGGGAATAGATACTCGATCTTGTTAATCATATAATAGAATGTACCTTGTGTGTATAACTTGATTGTGTTGGCCTTGTAATACTTTCTTGTTGATTTGATAAGTAGACGTGATATGATGCTATGTGTGTTAGTGTCTTGTAACGTTTGTGAAAGAGAGTATTCTTGTTGTGCTTATGTTGTTTAACGATAAGCTGTTATGTTAGTATGATATCACTCACCTCTTGACATTTTACCGGGGGTTAAGCTGCCCTCCGATGCGGGGTAGACTCAGGCGGTCTGGGACCATGATTCGAGAATACCTCATGCGGGTCCAAGGGACCTATGCGGAGCTACGGGAGTTCCTTGTTAGTGATGCGGGTTATACCTCATGCGGTCTATGTGGCCATGCGGACTACGAGTCGGGGCGATTTACGCCGAGGAGTAGCTACCCTCGATGCGGGGTTATGTACCCTATGCGGGCCTATGTGAGTGGCCTATGCGGACTACGAGAGTCCAGGATTAGGCTTGCATGGTGATACTACGGGCAATTGGCCCTGCTTCGATCATTCGCAGCCTAGAAAAGACCTGTTGCAGTTTACCTATTGTTGCTCTTGTTTATGATATGGCACTATGTGCGGTTACCTTGGTTGTTTCATACATACTTGCAAAACTGATTTTAAAATGATATGTTTTCATTTAAGTACTTTACAGTTTCACATACTTGGTACCTGTTGTACTGACCTCCTTCGGGGGGCTGCGTTCATGCCGCAGGTTGAGGTACACCAGTCGTTGATCCTAGTTCTCGGGGTCACAGTTCAGCGTATGGGAAGCTCCGTTTCTCCGGAGGCTTATCAGTGGTATAGTCCCCTGTCGTTGTAGGTATTTACATTCAGGGGTATGGCGGGGCCCTGTCCCGCCATTATTGTCGTATCATTCTTAGAGGTGCAGTAATCTTGTTGTGGCGAGTTGTAATGGGATGTAATCGTCGGTTTTAAAAATTGATTTATATATATGCCGTAAGGCAAGTTTTCTCCGACATCGTTTCTTACTTCTTAATATTTTCATGTCTTATTTTATGTTCACTGATTACTCGATAATGTATCACTAGGGTGCCCGGTAAGGCACGATCACGCCCGGTTCGGTCGTGACAAAAGTGGTATCGAGCGATTAATCCTCGGAAAGTGTCTACAGATCGTATCCATGAGTCTTGATTATCGGTGTTGCGCACCACACCAATAATCGTGAGGTCAGAGGATATTTAGGATTGGTTTCTATTCTTCGCACTCTGAGATCGTGCCTTAGAGCTGTGTTGTAAGTTGGACCCTCTCACGTATTTCTTTCCCTTACCGTTATGCCTTCGCGTGGGCAACCCGCCCAGAGGCGGGCGCAAGCGGCGAGTCGCGAGTAAGTACTGCAGGTTACGAGGGCACAGGCCCAACCAGCACCTGAGTTAGGTGCTTCGTTCGGGAAGTTATGCTACGTCACCAGCCCCAGCAGAGTTTAGCACGGCGGCAGCAGTTCCTACTGCGGCCACGACATTTGAACCTTCGGCCCACCGGAAAGAGAATATAGATGCGAAAAGACAACCCTCACATTAGCTATGGATTTGGCTACCAGAGTGTATACCGATGTACCGCGAGTCTTGATGAATATCTTAGAAGGGGTTGTGCGAGAGTAATTCTTCAGTTAGGCTTGAGCATGGCCTGTGTACGGGCTTATGCGCAGCAGGCCAAGAAACGTAGAGATCAACGGGTTAACGAAGGACAGCAGAAGAGGGCCAGAGCAGCAAGGTCCTTTGGTAACTTTCGAGTCGAGTCACCTCACCAGCAGATTAGATTATGCACATCCACCAGTGCAGAAAGGTCCTCCACAGGATTCAGGACGTTCGGGGTATGCAGGAGTTGGTCAGAGCTCCAAAGCTTCCGGTTCACAGCTACACGTAGGTTCCAGCCACCATTCGATTTTCCCCGGTGTTCATAGCTGTGCACGTCATCCCGGGGAATGTCATCTTTTAGTTAGTACTTGTTTTACCTACGACCGTCAGGGTCTGATGTCGAAAGAGTGTCCTTGTAGGAGGACTTAGCCTTCAGGATCGATGGGTAGTCGTCACCTTCCTTAGCTATGCGCCTACAGGCGAGTTTGATTAGAACGACTTAAGGAGTGGAGCAAGAGATCTGAGTTTATCCTTAACCTCTGTGAGATTAGTACGTATGATGAGATGAGTATATCTTAAGTGCTATGTTCTGATAGCAGTGTGTAATTTGTGATTAGGAATCATGGTTAGTAACCGGGGAAGATTGGGGGATAGAGAAAGTGTGAGCCTTAGAGTGTTATACGTGGAGACCTTAGAGGTAAGGCCATCTCGAGTAAAAGATGTCTTGTTTCTGTTTGACCCTTATAGGAGTGCATAGTGCACGTGAATTATGTTTGTGGGATAAGTCTCTGAGTAGTGTGGAATGAAAGAGGGTAGTTGAGCTAAGAAGACCGCTAGGTTTTTGTAACGTGATTAGTGAGAGTTTTCCTTCGGGGAGCTAGCGTTTTGCGCGTTGCCGGGTCGGGTTGAGGCCACGTTGCGGGTCAACCCGCGGCATGTTTGGTGGGGTCGGTTGTGGTGGTCCCGCCTTGTGCTAGGGTCATAAGGGTGTTTGGCCCAAGTTTAGTTAACCAAACAGTCTGAGTTCGTGGATGCATTCGACCAGTGGTCGGGCCGAGGAGGTCAGCCGTCTTGTCTTCTAGCAAAGACCGTTTACTCGGCAGTGTTGATTTATCGGAAAGGTTGTAAGGCTGCACGGGGTGCCTAACCTTCACCTTGTGATGCATGGAGCCAGTGGTACGCTGTTTTGTTTACGGAAGTTTTACCAAGCGGGTTAAGAACTCAGTGAGTCTCAGACCGCATTCGCCTCGCCAGCGGTGTGTGGATTTCGGGGTAGTTGTGGGATTGTTATCTCTGTTGGGAAGTGTTTTATAGCTACCATTTCGGTGTTCGGATATCGCTTGTGACGCCTTGTAAGGCGGAAGTGTAAGTTGCGATCGATTGGTTCGACGTTGGCAAGGTTCGATAGTTGGTTCATACGTGTTCAGCAGATGTGGATAGTGAAGCTTGTCTAGAAGAGGTTCCGGCAGCTCGGAGAAATCATGCGGATAATCGGCGACGCGCTCAGAGTTCAGTTGACGGTCGGTCTTCTTGAAAGTACCACCGTTGGGTGTGACGAGTTTTGGAGAACAGAGGAACTTAGCCCGAGTTACTTGGGGCCCTTTAAGTTCATGTGAAGAATAGGCCAGTTGCCTATATGTTAGCTTTGCCGTCCGACTTAGGAGGCAATACGTCCGGCCTTTTCGTATTGTTATAAGCGGGAAAGTATCGAGATCCATCAGTGTTCCCGATTAATGATGACCACGTTAAAGATAGTAACCGAGTTTTGGAAAGCGGCGATGATCGTAAATGTGGTAAGAGTTCGAGTGTACGATACCTCGGGGATCGCGTACGGCAGCCGGTACCATTTGTTAGGTCGCCGAGTGACACTAGAACCTCGCGCAAAGTGACAAAAGTGGTATCACGATGAGTAAAGGGAGAAGCGAGCAAGTATTGCGGCGAGAGATGTGACCATTTCTTTTGTATGGAGAGTTCAAGGAATTATATTTTAGACCTTGGATGGGAGCGTTTGTGATGTTAGAGGTGTTTCCTCGTGAACTTGGATGTAAGTATTTTGCGCAGGTGTTGTTGTGGCCAGTTGTGGTAGGATTGTTCAGGTAAGTATAGTAGTGAAGACTATACTGGCGCACGTTTGGTTTGAGGCTTAGAAGGAACATTCGACGAATGTTTCTAAGGAGGAGAATGTTATACCCAGTATTTTGAGTATGTGCGTGGGGCGTGCGTGAAAAATTTGAACTTGAGAATAGGCTTGGCCGATTTATTCTTTGTGCACAACACCCGGTTAGAGTCGTTTTTTTAAGAAAAGTTTACAAAGCGTTCGTAGGGAAAAATACCGCGATGTCATTTTTAATTTTTTCGGATTTTTACGAGAGAAGAAACATTTTGGACCAACCAGAGGGCGACCCATGTCACCCTCTCATTGGGGCACGTTTAGTGGTAATGGTGGACGAATTGCTTGGCTATTTTGTCAAGTAGTAGGTAGGATATTTTGGTGGTAGATGGATAAGGTGCACTTGGCATGATCATGGCCCTACACTTGCCTTGCACTTGGCATGATCTTGGCCATTGGTTGGCCTTTGCTAGACCTATAAATACCCCCCTCTTTGATGACTTCTTCATCCATTCCACAAAGTTTCTAAGTCTTGAAAGCTTTCCCCTCTCCTTGTTGTGTTTCGTCCAAACACCCTCTCCTTGTGAGGCCCTCTTGGCGAGAGCCCTCTCCCATGGCCGAGAGTACCCACAGTGGTAGGCCGAGGGTATACACCCCCTAGCCTAGTTGTTTCGTATAAATACCCTCCTCTTGGTAGAAATACTCAAAAGTATTGTTATTATACCCAAATTACCTTAGCCAGATACCTTGTAGTATTCTAAGGTTATACCTATCTGAAAAGCCCAGTTATACTATTATACTTCCTTCCACACAAAACCAAAACCCTAAGGAAAATCTCCATAGTTGGTTGGAGTATTAAGTAGAAGTTGGTTAGAACTTCTAAGGGTTGTGTGGAGGCGGGTCGGAGCGCACAGAGTAGAGCTAAACCTTGCTCGGGATCGACATTTAAACTCGGATAATTTTGGGCTTATCGAGGTAAACACTCTTGACCTTCTATTGTAATTGGAAATTACATGTTGTTAGAATATATAGTTGAAGTATACTATATATAGAAATGAACGTAGTTAGCGGCAATGTCTTTTGACTTAAGCCTGAATAATTAGAAACCTTTTCGAAAGAAGAGTACTGAACTGTAATTACATAGGACTGTATTACAGTAGACTTGTGTAGCTTTTCTGTGAGGTAGAATTGTGCACGTCCGATTAGGCGTATAACCCCCAGTTGGCTTGGTAGCGGCCGATAGAGGAGGAGATTTACGTCATTGGGGAGGTGCCGAATTTTCTGTAGAATGTTCTACGATTAGACCTAGATGTTAATAAGCGCCTTGTGGCCTTATAGGTTGAAGTACCATGCGTAGCGCGATCTACTTGGCTTAAGGAGTAGCCGACGGTTTGAGGTACTTGGAGAGTTTTGCTATTAGTCGATAATCGTCGCGAGGTATGTGAACCTCTTCCTACCTTTTCTAGCATGATATGTGTATAAATATGTAGTACGGTAGACGTACATGTGTTAAACGTATTTGATTGGTTTGAAACATAAAGTGTTATAACGGCTTTATGGGAAGTTGGTTATAACAGCTTTATGTAAGTAAGAAAATGGCTTATGGTTTTAAAAGGTAACTGATTTGACTTATAATTGACTTAATGTGTAATAATAAAGAATCTTGAAGTATTTCAAAAGAATGCTGAATCATTTTTTTTAGCAGAAGAATAATACTTGGTTTTCAAAACATAAGAGTTATACTAGCTTTATGGGAAGTTAGGTATAACGTCTTAAGAATGGTAAAATGAATGGTTTATTGATTTTAAAAGTTAAGAGACTTGATCTTAAAAGAAAAGAGACTTTACTTGTTTTACTTGGTAATTAGCATTATGTTAAAAATGTTGTAAAACCTCATTCGCAAGTAATGAGTACTTGATTTTAAAAGCAATAATGTTTTACTGATTTCGGAAATCATAATGAGTATCGAACAAACCACAGCAGCGCTAATAAGGGGAAATGTTTTGACTAATAATGTATTAGTAAAACCAGTAGAAACTTCCATCTGCATAGAAACTAAGATGAGACAAAATGATGTTACATTTCCTAGATCATGGCTGCTTAAGTAAGATTGTTATAAACAAAAATAACCTACTCACATATCAGACATATGTTTCTCAAATTGCTTTTAAAGGAGAATTATATCATTAAGTGATTAAAATTATGAACTACGAAACCTTTCGAAAACGAGAAACTTGAGTAATTGAAATTAGGCAAACTTGAAACATTTGGAAAAGAATGTTGTTACTTGATTTTACGAAGAGAAGTGTTTTGATTTACTTCAAAGGATAATCACTCTATTTTCATATACTACGGGTATTGTGTGACTTTCGTAAACGTAACGTATCTTTTAAAAGATAATGTATGAAGTACTTTGGGAATAGATACTCGATCTTGTTAATCATATAATAGAATGTACCTTGTGTGTATAACTTGATTGTGTTGGCCTTGTAATACTTTCTTGTTGATTTGATAAGTAGACGTGATATGATGCTATGTGTGTTAGTGTCTTGTAACGTTTGTGAAAGAGAGTATTCTTGTTGTGCTTATGTTGTTTAACGATAAGCTGTTATGTTAGTATGATATCACTCACCTCTTGACATTTTACGGGGGTTAAGCTGCCCTCCTATGCGGGGTAGACTCAGGCGGTCTGGGACCATGATTCGAGAATACCTCATGCGGGTCCAAGGGACCTATGCGAGCTACGGAGTTCCGGTGTTAGTGATGCGGGTTATACCTCATGCGTCTATGTGGCCATGCGGACTACGAGTCCAGCGATGCCGAGGAGTAGCTACCCTAGATGCGGGTTATGTACTATGCGGCCTATGTGAGTGGCCTATGCGGACTACGAGTCCGAGATTAGGCTTGCATGGTGATACTACGCAATTGGCCCTGCCGATCATTCGCAGCCTAGAAAAGACTGTTGCGATTTACCTATTGTTGCTCTTGTTTATGATATGGCACTATGCGGTTACCTTGGTTGTTTCATACATACTTGCAAAACTGATTTTAAAATGATATGTTTTCATTTAAGTACTTTACGATTTCACATACTTGGTACTTTGTTATCGACCTCGCCCGGCTGCGTTCATGCCGCGAGTTGAGGTACACCGCCGTTGATCCTAGTTCTCGGGTCACGATTCAGATGGGAAGCTCCGTTTCTCGGAGGCTTATCGGTGGTATAGTCCTGCCGTTGTAGGTATTTACATTCAGGTATGGCGGCCCTGTCGCCATTATTGTCGTATCATTCTTAGAGTGCAGAGTAATGCTTTGTAGGCGAGTTGTAATGGGATGTAATCGTCGGTTTTAAAAATTGATTTATATATATGCCGTAAGACAAGTTTTCTCCGACATCGCTTTCTTACTTAATATTTTCATGTCTTATTTTATGTTCCGCTGATTACTCTGATGATGTATCACTAGGGTGCCCGGGGTAAGGCACCAGTCACGAGCCCGGGTTCGGGTCGTGATACAACCGATCCCACTCCATTTCAAACTATGAGGCGACCCGTAACAGGTACTCACCCCGACCCACCGTCGCACTTAACTCTTACCCTTAGTCTGAATAAAATCTTAATGCCCGAGAAGGCCTTATATATACCTAAGGTCTCGGCGGTTATCAATATTCTTAGGCTCGCAATTTCCATGCTCCAAGCCTACATTATCAGTCCCCCCGTAAACGGGTACAAAAACTTCTCATAATATCATAATTGTGTCGTCTTGATCACAACAACCATTACTTACTCTATACGGACCTCATCCGTACAATTCTCTTAAGCCTACCACGTAGCTTAATATATTAACATGGTATTCCATTAAGTTCTTAACATGACTTCTTAAGGGTTCACTGCCCTATCAGACAGTTCATCCTTTCCCAATTATCCCAAAATAAAACATAAGACCTTGGCGAGAATTCATTAACCGTTCCATACCTTCCCGGTATCTAGTTAGTCTTTACCAACTCCTGGTAATCTAAAATAATTCTAGGCTACACGCGTCTGACCCTCATACATAACTCCGTATAGATGTATATTACAATACCAACTATACTACAATCATTACCAACCTGGATACGCAATCCACATAGTCGCTTCACGCTTTCTGCGCCCGTCTGCAATCAACATAACTCGTTAGGGAGAGACGACCCTAACAACACAGCTCTATCGCACGATCTCAGAGTGAGAAGAATGGAAACCAATCCTAAATGTCCTGCAGCCTCCTGATTATAGATGTGGTGCACAACACACCGATAATCAAGACTCTACTAGACACTGTCTGTAGACACTTTCCGAGGACTAACTGCTCTGATACCACTTTTGTCACGACCCGACCCCGGGCCGCGACTGGTGCCCTACCTGGACACCCTTATACTCATACAACATAATAAACTGCGGAAGATAAATAACACTTTTTTTAAAAAACTAAGGCCAAGCCGATAAGGCTGCCATAACATAAAAATTACCCGAAAGGGTCTGTTATACCCCGTATTTCCAGAGTATGTACGTGAGGGCGTACGTACAAAAGTTTAAGCCTTAAAGTAGACTAAGGGACGAAATTTTGTGGCACAACTAGCAAAAAGAATCGTTTTCCGACAAAACGTTTTCCAAACTTTGCGAAGGGAAAATTCCGGCTATGTCATTTATAATTTTTGCGGATTTTTCCGAGAGATGAAATATTTTGGACCAACGAGAGGGCGACACTTGGCCCTCAAGTGGACGGCAATCCATGGGCTCCATTGGCACGTTTTTTTAATGTTTCATGCCTTAAACATTTGGTCAATGTTTGGCTAGATATTTTGTGTAGTAGATGAGCAAGTGGGGCCCACAAACACATGTCCAAATCTTCACCCTACACTTGCCCACCACTTGTCTTGATCTTGGCCATTGGTTGGCCTATAAATACCCCTCCAATGCAAGACTAAATCTTCATCCACAAATCATTTTCCAAGTCTAAAAACTCTCTCCCCCTTAATTTTTTATTTCGTACAAGGCGCCCCCCCCCCTTTGTTTGGCCTTGGCCGAGAGTATACCCCCCCTTGCCTAGTAGTTTTCGTAAAATACCCCCCCCCCCCCCCCTTGGTAGAAAAGTATTCTCCAAGTATTGTTACTATTCCAAAATACCTTGGCCCAAATACCTTGTAGTATTCCAAGGTTCTTATCACACGACCGACTGCGTGGATCGTGCCTTACCCCGGGCACCCTAGTGATATAACATCAGAGAAAATCAGCGAAAATAAAAATTTAAACAGGAAACAAGATACATCATAAGAAAATAGGCCAACCAAAACGGTCGCCTTCATGCGTATATATAAAACCGAGCAGCATAATCCTTTACAACACCGCCTACAACAAGATTACTGCACTTAAGAATGTAACAACAACTATGACGGGACAGGGCCCCGCCATACCCCTGAATGTACAAGAACCTACAACTCAGGGAAACATACCAAAAGATAAGCCTCCGGAGAAACGGAGCTTCCCAATACGCTGAACTGAGATCCTATGAGCGAGGATCCACAACCGATGTACCTCTACCTGCGGCATGAACGCAGCCCCCCGAAGGAGGTCAGTACAACAGGTACCAAGTATGTGAAACTGAAAAATACTGTAATGAAATCACATTTCATCATTTTATAAAACCTTTTGCGATAAGTAAACAGTTATGCCAAGTAAGGGGACGCACATCCCCAGAATAATCACTCACACATAACTATGGGTCTCACGCCCATAATATCACTCATGCCCGTGGAACTCATTCCTCACTGCCGGCAGTACATGATGTAAAACAACATCCATATGTGAACCTGAACACTAGATCCTGCCTGCGTCATCAAACCGATCGGGCCAAGTAGAATCTCTCTATACCAGATCCAAAAGCTAGTCATAAAACTTCACGGGCATGGTACGGAAGCTAATTACCAGATCCAAAAGCTAGCCACGCAACTGGCCGAGGCAAGTACCAAAGCTAACGTACCCTAGCCAACCGTCTCACGAGATATGACCGAGGCAAGTATCTCAAGCTATCTACCAGAGGCTACCGATACACGAGAAATGACCAGAACAAGTATCTAAAGTGTGCACAACCACACGCGTACAAATCAAGCCCGTGATCGCCGTCATCGCGGCAAGCTTCATGGATTAGCGGTCCATGGACTAACAATCTGAACCTCACAATGACCGCGTGCCCCATCTCACCTCGGAAGTCATGGCCATGAAACCATCCCATCGACGACGCCCGTGGAACATCCATCACGCCGCATGTCCAAAGGAATAACAAGATGATACTCAAAGTGGACGATACCGTGGAAAATCCAACGCGTCAAGATGTCCAACAATCAATCGGATAACCGCCTCCCAGAGTCACGGCAGACATCAACAAAACACTTGCACATCAAAGACTATCACGACAAGCATAGGCAAGTTCAACATACATACATTTTTATCAACAATCGTGGTTTCAAACCCAAAATACTACATACTTTCATTCTTTCAAAAGACCTCTTTTTCGTAAAGCCACATGATACTAATACTCGTAGTATTAAAACACGTTTCCTTTTAAACCAAATTACTACACCTTCGTAAAATCTTTATAAGATTTTTAAAATCAAGTACTCTATACCTTTTTAAAACCAAGTGCTTTTCTTTTAAAACAACAACAAGTGTTCTTTTAAAACCCAAATAACTTTACTCTTTTCAAAACAAGTAACCTATACTTAAATCAAGTTACTTCTCTTTTTCCAAAAAAACAAGTCGTTATAAGTCAAGTCTCTTGTCTTTCAAGATCAAGTCTCTTAACTTTCAAAATCAAGTCGTTTTACAGTCAAAACCAAATCTTTCTTTTATTTTCATAAAGTCATTATAACTAACTTCCCATAAAGCCATTATAACACTTTATGTTTTAAACAAACAAAATCCATTTCACACACGTACGTCTACCGTACTATATAGTTTACAACAATCATGCTCAAGAGTATAGGAAGAATCACATACCTTTTAGCTTAAGCCACAAGCCAAGTGTTATACCCCGTAGTTGCAGGGTATGTATGTGAGGACGTACGTACGAGAGTACGGCAGAAATTTTGAAAGAAAGAAAGATGTGAGTTTTCGGCGGAAAAGTTTCCGGTTATTTGTGAAGAAAAAGGTTCGTTAATGGGAATTGGATTCCCAGATTTGGTATTTGGACTTCATAGATTATATTGGAATTTTGAGATTTTATTTTCGGAAATGGTCACGTGGGGCCCACGGGAGAAATTTACGGTTTTGTGGGGCCCGCTTTGTTTTTGAGATTTCCGGTATTTTGGATATTTTCGGAAGACGAAATATTCTGGGCGAATCGGGGGGCGACACGTGTCACCCCCATGTGGCACCCTTGGCCGATTTTACATTTGTGCACAACACCCGGTTAGAGTCGTTTTTTGACGAAACGTTTTGCGTAGCTTGCGAAGGGAAAATTCCGGCTATGTCGTTTTGTATTTTTGCGGATTTTTCCGAGCGACGGAACATTTTTGGACCAACGGGAGGGTGACACTTGTCACCCTATCGACGGCTTGAGAGGCCACGGCCAGGAGGTTTTAAGGCCTTTTCTTGGGTCTTTGTTTTGTGAGGATTTAAGGAGTAGGTTAGGTGCACTTGTGCCAATCTTGGCCCTCCACTTGCCCCCACATGGCTTGATCTTGTCCGTTGGTGTCCCTATAAATACCCTTGCTTGAAGGTTTTTTCTTCATCCTCATTTCATTCTAAGTCTTGAAATATCCCTCCCCTTTAGTGTTGTTCTCGTCCAAAGGTCTACCCCTTTTGAGGAGCTTGGCCGGAGGCTTCCTCCCCTTTGTGAGGCTTGGCCGGGTACCCCCTAGCCTAGTTGTTTTCGTATAATACCCTTGTTGTGGTATAGAAATACTCCCTAGTGTTGTTATAATGCCCAAAATACCTTAGCCTTGTACCTTGTAGTATTCCAAAGATACCTCTTTACGTAGAGTCCTGAAATACTACCTTTTGTCCTTTTAGTCTCAAACCGAAACCCAAGGAAATCTTCATAGTTGGTCAAGTATTTGAGTAGAAGTTAGTTAGAACTTCTAAGGGTTGTTTGGAGTGGTTTGGAGCGCACGAGTGGAGCTAAACCTTGCTCAGGATCGACATTATAACTTGGATAATTTTGGGCTTGTCGAGGTAATTATCTTGTCCCTCTATTGTAATTGGAAGTTACATGTTTGTTAGAATATATAGTTGAAGTATACTGTATATGGAACTATACTTAGTATTCGGCAATGTCTTTTGACTTAAGCCTGAAGAATAAAGAATCGAATCAGTATTTACATAGGGTGTATCAGATGAGACTTGTGTAGTATTCTTGAGTAGAATTGTACACGCCCGGTAGACGTGTAAACCCCTGGTTGGCTTGGTAGGCCTCGATAGAGGAGGAGATTTACTGTTGTGTGGGGAGGTCTTTGCGAATTTTCTATAGAAAGATAGAAAACTTGTGTTTTGGGGTTAATAGACGTTTGTGACCTTTATAGGTGAAAGTACTAAGAGTAGCGTATTCAACTCGAGGAGTGGAAAGGGCTAGCAAGGTTGTAGTACTTGGAGCATTTTGCTTATTGTCGATAAATCGTCGCGAGGTATGTGAACCTCTTCCTATCTTTTCTAGCATGATTGTTGTGAACTATGTAGTACGGTAGACGTACATGTGCTAAGTGATTTGGTTGGTTTAAAACATAGGGTGTTATAATAGCTTTATGGGAAGTTAGTTATAACGAACTTATGTAAGTGAAAATGGTTTACTGATGTTAGAAGTTAAGAGACTTGATCTTATAAGATAAGAGACTTAACTTATTTGTTTTAATGTGGATGTTTGTGTGAAACCTCATCCGTGAGTAATGAGTACTTGGTTTTTAAAGGGATAATGTTTTACTGATTTCGGGAATCAGAATGTGTATCGACAGACCACTGCAGCGTTAATAAAAGGAAAATGTATTGAATAATGATGTGTTGTATTAAAACCAGTAGAAACCTCCATCTGCATAGAAGCTAAGATAAGACAAAATGATATTACATTTTCTAGATCATGGCTGCTGTAATAAGATCGTTATAACAAGAATAAACTACTCACATATATGACATATGTTACTCAATTGTTCTAAAAAGGAATCAAGTGATTAAGTTTGGGAACTATGAAACCATTTGAAATGAGAAGCTTAAGTAATTGAAACTAGGCAAACTGGAACTTAGGAAAAGAATGTTGTTACTTGGTTTTGAAAAGGAAGGTGGGTTGGTCATTCTAATACTACGGGTATCGGGTGACTTTTATAAAAGAAATGGATCTCTTTAAAAGAACTTAACGTATGTAGTACTTTGGGGTTAAAAACCCGGACTTTGGCATAAAATGAAGGTACTTTGAGTTGTGTGAAACTTGCCTATGCTTGTTGTTGTAAAACTTGCCTATGCTTGTTGTTGTAAAACTTGCCTATGCTTGTTGTTGTGAAACTTGCCTATGCTTGTGATGATAGCCTTTGTTGTGCAAGTGTGGTATTTCTGTGTTACCGCGTCTCGATGCAGGCCTGGCCGACTTGTCGAGAACTTACTTGGGCGTCTTGGCGGTGATGGAGAATTCCACGTATGTTTCCATTTTGATTATCGTCTTGTTGTTGATGTCACCTGGACATGTCTACACCGATGCAGAATTCCGGGGGGATGCGGCCATGCGGTCGGGTTGATTACCCGATATATGGTTATTGTGGTTACATGGACATGTCTACACCGAGGTAGAATTCCGGGGGCATGTGGCCATGCGGCCGGGTTGATCACCCAGGATAGTATTGTTGATGTCACATGGACGTGTCTACACCGAGTTAGAATTCCGGGCATGTGGCCGGGACATTGGTATTATTGTTGCATCATGGACATGTCTACACCGATGCAGAATTCGGCACGCGCCATGATGCGAACATGATTGATGTGGGCGTGAGACCCATAGTTATATTTGAGTGATGACTGAGGCGTGAGTCCTCGATCGACATGATCGCTTTTATGTTGTGGAATCAGAGTTTGGTTATCATACATGTCTCTGCTTTATATAGACTAGTATGATTTCATTCTGATTTTTTACGCTTCACATACTTGGTACTGTTGTCTTGACCTCGGCCGGAGAAAGCGTATAAAGAGCGAGCTCTACCACGGAACAGACCAACCGTGGCTCTCCGTATGGCACATCCCGAGAAGGGCCGTAGGCATGCCTCGAGGATCGCAGCAACCGGTACCATTTGTTGGGTCGCCGAGCAAGGCTCGCGACAAAGTTACAAAAGTGGTATCGAGCGTTAGTCTCGGAAAGTGTCTACGGCGTGTCTAGTAGAGTCTTGATTATCGTGTGTTGTGCACCACATCTATAATCGTGAGGCCGCAGGACATTTAGGATTGGTTTCATTTTTCTCATTCCGAGATCGTGCCTTAGAGTTGTGTTGTAAGTTGGACCCTCCGACGTATCTCGTTTTTACCGCTATGCCTCCGCAAGGCAACCAGAGCCAGAAGGGCAAAGCAGCGAGGTGCCGCTAGTGAGATACTGAGGAGTACGAGGGCGCAGCCGGACAAGACTGAGGTTGTGCTTGACGGCGGGGTTTTGTGGACGCCGCCACCCCAAAGAAGTTTAGAGCCGCAGCCGTGGCTGATGAGACTACTGCACTGAGCCTCCACCCCACACCGGGCAGGAGATGGGTTACAAGGAGATGGCGGCCGGCCGCCGTGGTCGTGGCCGATATGAGGATAGGCCGATGCAGCAGCCGATTCCAAGAGCACCAGTGGTTCACCCCGAGCGATAGTTTGAGGCTACGGACTTTCGAGTTGCCCGCCAGAGTTTCACGGGTCGAGGCACGAGGATGATCCGCAGGAGTTCATCAAGCGATTCTGACGGATCATGCGGGTGATCAAGGCTTCAGAGACAGAGCCTGTGACCTTCTGTTCGCATCGGCTGCGTGATACCGCAGTCGATTGGTTTGATTCGTGGGAGCTTTCCCGGGGAGAGCATGCACCTCCAGCAGTATGGGATGAGTTTTCGGGGGCTTTCCTCACGCACTTCTTGCCTCCGCAGATGAGGAGGGCACGCCGGCGATTTTTGTTACCGAGACAGAGGCGACCGCTCGGAGTACAATGTCGAGTTCGATTCTTTGGCTCGATATGTCCTCGCGCTTAGTCAGATATGGAGGATAGGGTGCATCGCTACGTCACCGGGCTAGATGATTATATGGCTGAGTCTTGTGCGGGTGTTTCTCTTCAGCCGGGCATGGACATTGCCCGCATGCAGGCTCATGCACTGGGATGTGAGGCACGGAGAGGTCGACGGAATGACCAAGATCAGCAGAAGAGGGCCAGAACAACAGGGTCCTTTGGTGACTTTCGAGGCGGACCGCCTCATGAAGATACTAGTTTTGTACCTCCGCCCGGTGCAGTGGTCCTCCACAACCTTGAGTATTCGGAGCGGTCGTGGCTCCGCGGTTCGTTTCGAGGAAGTAAGTGTTGGCGACGCGGTCACCCCTACCTCGGTGGTCGATGTAGACCGCATTTCGGAGTGTCGTGGTGCGGGGAGCTTGTTATTTTTGGCGGCGGCCATTTTGCGGAACTGTCCGACCAAGGGTAGCACGGATGTTACGACTCACCACCGGATCGATGGTGGTTCATCGCTTTCGATTATACGCCTGCAGGCGTGCCTATGATTAGAGTGAGCGGTAGCTTCGTATATCCTTAACCTCTAGAGTTTTGGTATGCTTGTTATGATGGTCTCATTATTATGTGCTATGTACGAATAGCGTTGTGTTAATTGTGAGTTAGAAAACATGCTTAGTTGGGAGGATACGTATGGGGGCATGGTAAGTGTGAACCTTAGACTATGTCACGACTGAGACCTTAGGGGTAAGGTCGTCTTGAGTTAAAGAGTTATTTTTGACCCTTATCAGAGTAGTAGTATACGTGGGATTTATTTGTGTGATAAGTCCGTGGGTAGTGTGAGATGGAAGTGGTAGCTTTCATGATGTGAATTAGTAAGATTGTTAGGATCGGGAACAAGAGTTTGGCGCGTTGGGGTCGGGTTGAGGACCATTTGCGGGTCAACCCAGAACCCGGTTTGGGGTGGGGTCAGTTGGTGGTCCCGCCAGTGGTAGGGTCACGAGGATGCTAGGCCCAAGTTTGTGTGACCAACGTATCAGTTCGTGGACGCATTCGCCCAGCAGCGGTTCGTAAACGCCGGCAATGGCCTTAAGGAAGTTTGAGGTTAGTAAGATGACCAAGTTTGGAGGTAGTGACTCCAGAGATTTTCGGGAACGGAAGTAATGACTGAAGTATGGTACGTACTGGGAGAGTTCGAGTGTTCGAGAAGGGTACAACGAGTAAGGGAGGAAGATAACGTGTGTTATCTCGTGGCCAAGCTGTGGCGTTGGCAACTTGTTAGAGGAACTTCATCGATATCCGTCTTGAGAAGGAACATTCGGGACGAATGTTTCTAAGGAGGGGAGAATGTTATACCCCGTAGTTGCAGGGTATGTATGTGAGGACGACGCATTTGCAGTACGGCAGAAATTTTGAAAGAAAGAAAGATGTGAGTTTTCGGCGGAAAAGTTTCCGGTTATTTGTGAAGAAAAAGGTTCGTTAATGGGAATTGGATTCCCAGATTTGGTATTTGGACTTCATAGATTATATTGGAATTTTGAGATTTTATTTTCGGAAATGGTCACGCGGGCCCACGGAGAAATTTACGCTGTGGGGCCCGCTTTGTTTTGAGATTTCGGTATTTTGGATATTTTCAAGACGAAATATTCTGCGAATCGGGGCGACACGTGTCACCCCCATGTGGCCTTGGCGATTTTACATTTGTGCACAACACCCTGCAGAGTCGTTTTTGACGAAACGTTTGCAGTATTTGCGAAGGGAAAATTCCGGCTATGTCGTTTTGTATTTTTGCGGATTTTTCCGAGCGACGGAACATTTTTGGACCAACGGGAGGGTGACACTTGTCACCCTCATTGACGGTTTGAGAGGGCCACGGCTAGGAGGTTTTTAAGGCCTTTTTCTTGGGTCTTTGTTTTGTGAGGGATTTAAGGAGTAGGTTAGGGTGCACTTGTGCCAATCTTGGCCCTCCACTTGCCCCCCACATGGCTTGATCTTGTCCGTTGGTGTCCCTATAAATACCCCCTTGCTTGAAGGTTTTTTCTTCATCCCTCATTTCATTCTAAGTCTTGAAATATCCCTCCCCCCCCTTTAGTGTTGTTCTCGTCCAAAGGTCTACCCCCCCCTTTTTGAGGAGCTTGGCCGAGAGGCTTCCCCCTCCCCCTTTGTGAGGCTTGGCCGTGGGGTACCCCCCCCCCCCTAGCCTAGTTGTTTTCGTATAATACCCCTTGTTGTGGTATAGAAATACTCCCCTAGTGTTGTTATAATGCCCAAAATACCTTAGCCTTGTACCTTGTAGTATTCCAAAGATACCTCTTTACGTAGAGCCCGGAAATACTACCTTTTGTCCTTTTAGTCTCAAACCGAAACACTAAGGAAATCTTCATAGTTGGTTGAAGTATTTGAGTAGAAGTTGGTTAGAACTTCTAAGGGTTGTTTGGAGTGGTTTGGAGCGCACGGAGTGGAGCTAAACCTTGCTCAGGATCGACATTATAACTTGGATAATTTTGGGCTTGTCGAGGTAATTATCTTGTCCCTCTATTGTAATTGGAAGTTACATGTTTGTTAGAATATATAGTTGAAGTATACTGTATATGGAACTATACTTAGTATTCGCAATGTCTTTTGACTTAAGCTGAAGAATAAAGAATCGAATCGAATCAGATTTACATAGATGTATTGCGATGAGACTTGTGTAGTATTCTTGAGTAGAATTGTACACGCCCGGTAGACGTTTAAACCCCCTGGTTGGCTTGGTAGCCCTCGATAGAGGAGAGATTTACGCTGTCATGGGGAGAGTCTTCGAATTTTCTATAGAAAGATAGAAAACTTGTGTTTTGGGGTTAATAGACGTTTGTGACCTTTATAGGTGAAAGTACTAAGAGTAGCGTATTCTACTCGAGGAGTGGAAAGGGCTAGCAAGGTTGTAGTACTTGGAGCATTTTGCTTATTGTCGATAAATCGTCGCGAGGTATGTGAACCTCTTCCTATCTTTTCTAGCATGATTGTTGTGAACTATGTAGTACGGTAGACGTACATGTGCTAAGTGATTTGGTTGGTTTAAAACATAGGGTGTTATAATAGCTTTATGGGAAGTTAGTTATAACGACCTTATGTAAGTGAAAATGGTTTACTGATGTTAGAAGTTAAGAGACTTGATCTTATAAGATAAGAGACTTAACTTATTTGTTTTAATGTGGATGTTTGTGTGAAACCTCATCCGTGAGTAATGAGTACTTGGTTTTTAAAGGGATAATGTTTTACTGATTTCGGGAATCAGAATGTGTATCGACAGACCACTGCAGCGTTAATAAAAGGAAAATGTATTGAATAATGATGTTGTATTAAAACCGAGAAACCTCCATCTGCATGAAGCTAAGATAAGACAAAATGATATTACATTTTCTAGATCATGGTCGTAATAAGATCGTTATAACAAGAATAAACTACTCACATATATGACATATGTTACTCAATTGTTCTAAAAAGGAATCAAGTGATTAAGTTTGGGAACTATGAAACCATTTGAAATGAGAAGCTTAAGTAATTGAAACTAGGCAAACTGGAACTTAGGAAAAGAATGTTGTTACTTGGTTTTGAAAAGGAAGGTGGGTTGGTCATTCTAATACTACGGGTATCGGGTGACTTTTATAAAAGAAATGGATCTCTTTTAAAAGAACTTAATGTATGTAGTACTTTGGGGTTAAAAACCCGGACTTTGGCATAAAATGAAAGTACTTTGAGTTGTGTGAAACTTGCCTATGCTTGTTGTTGTGAAACTTGCCTATGCTTGTTGTTGTGAAACTTGCCTATGCTTGTTGTTGTGAAACTTGCCTATGCTTGTGATGATAGCCTTTGTTGTGCAAGTGTGGTATTTACGTTACCGCGTCTCGATAGAGGCGGTCGACTTGTCGAGAACTTACTGACGCGTCTTGGCAGTGATGGAGAATTCCACGGGTATGTTTCCATTTTGATTACTGTCTTGTTGTTGATGTCACATGGACATGTCTACACCGATGCAGTATTCCGGGGGCATGCGGCCATGCGGCCGGGTTGATTACCCGATATATGGTTATTGTGGTTACATGGACATGTCTACACCGAGGTAGAATTCCGGGGGCATGTGGCCATGCGGCAGGGTTGATCACCCAGTATATTATTGTTGATGTCACATGGACGTGTCTACACCGAGGTAGAATTCCGGCATGTGGCCACGGGCATTGGTATTATTGTTGCATCATGGACATGTCTACACCGATGCGCATTCCGGCATGCGCCGACGCGAACATGATTGATGTTGTGGGCGTGAGACCCATAGTTATATTTTAGTGTTGACTTGAGGCGTGAGTCCTCGATCGACATGATCGCTTTATGTTGTGAATCAGTAGTTTGGTTATCATACATGTCTCCCGCTTTATATAGACTAGTATGATTTCATTCTGATTTTTTACGCTTTCACATACTTGGTACCGTTATCGACCTCCTCGGGCTGCGTTCATGCCGCAGTAGAGGTACATCGGCCGTGGATCCCCGCTCTTAGGATCACGTCAACAGATTGGGAAGCTCCGCTTTCTTGAGGCTTATCTTTTGTATGTGTTCCCGAGTTGTAGGTTCTTGTACATTCGTGGTATGGCGGGCCCTGTCCGTCATAGTCGTTGTAAATCTTAGAGGTCCGTAAATGTTGTGGCGGGGTTGTAAAGGATTAAACTGTTCGTTTTATGTATATACTGAAGGCAACCGTTTTGGTTGGCCTGTTTATTATTATATCTCTTGTTTCATGACTCATGTTTTATTTTCCGCTGGTTTTCTCTGATGTTGTATCACTAGGGTGCCCGGGATAAGGCACCAGTAACGGGCCCCGGAACGGGTCGTTACACCAAGTCAAGTATGTCGCGCGTAGAAGATCCACCTATAAAGGCCACAATATATCTATCAATCTCTAGTTCTCTTCGTAGAATACTTAAGTAAACAGTTCCTGATTCTACAAAAATTGGCAAAGACTCCCCGCGATCACAAAAAACTCCTACCCAATACAGGCCCGCGACCCCGCCAACCACACCCCGGGGATTATACGGCTAACCGGACGTGTTCAATTATACTCCACAATAATACAACGATGCATCAGAATACACCTATGTAAATACAGTTCAATACTCATTCTATATATAGTATGCTCAACTATATATTACTACAATATGTAATATCCAATTACAATAGGGGGACATAGATCATTACATCGATAAGCCCAAAATTATCCAAGATTATATGTCGATCCTGAGCAACGCTTAGCTCCAATTACTTACGCTCCAACCCGCTCCAAGCAACCCTTAGAAGTTTCTAAACAACTTCTCTAAATACTTCAACCAAGCTTATGAAGATTTTCTAGGGTTTCATTTTGCGACTAGCGGATAAAGTAGTATTTCCGGGCTCCAAGTATTAAAACAACCTTGGAATACTACTAGGGATACTAGGCTAGTGTATTTGGAATTATACCACAATACACAAGGTATTCTACACAAGAGGGGAGGGGTGGGACGAAACCACAAAAAAAGGGAGGGGAGTATTTTGCCTTGAAAGGCTTTCAAGTGTTGATGAAATACTCTTCAAGCTAAGGGGTATATATAGAAGAGTCAAGGGCCAAGATCAAAGCAAGGTGGGTGGTCAAGATTGGGCCATGTGTGTGTGGGTCCCACCACAACACATGGCCAACGAAATAGGCTACCAAGTGTCAAGGCCAAAATCGGCCAAGTGAGTAGGTGACAAGTGGCTAGCCACTTGTCACACCATTTCGGCCCACATGGCCACACAAGGGGGTGACACGTGTCGCCCCCCGATTCGTCCAAAATATTTCGTCTTCCGAAAATATCCAAAATGCCGGAAACCTCAAAAACAAAGCGGGCCCCACAAAACCGTAAATTCCTCCCGTGGGCCCCACGTGACCATTTCCGAAAATAAAATCTCAAAATTCTAATATAATCCAAGAAGTCCGAATACCAAACTGGGAATCCAATTCCACTAACGAACCTTTTCTTCACAAAACCGGAACTTTTCCAGAAATATTCACATCTTTCTTTCTTTCCAAAATTTCTGTCGTATTCTCGTACGTACATCCCCACATACATACCCTGGAACTACGGGGTATAACATTCTTCCCCCCTTAGAAACATTCGTCCCGAATGTTCCTTCTAAGATTCCAAACACACATGCTCCGGTATAGTCTTCACTACTACACTTACGAAACTAATCATGCCATCAATGGCCATAGCATAACATACAAATCCAAACCACGAGGAATCACTTCTAACATGTAAAACAACACTAACTCTCACTCCTGGTCCAAAGGATACTCTTCCGAAACCTAGTAACATGGAGTCTGGACGACGCCTCTAAGTCGGACGGCAGTGCTATCTTATAGGCAACCCGGCCTATTGTACAACCAATGCTGAAAGGCCCAAAAGTACATCGGGCTAAGTTGCCCCTGCTTTCCAAAACTCGTCACACCCTTCCTGTTATACCCCGTAGTTCCAGGGTATGTATGCGAGGACGTACGTACGAGAATACGACAGAAAGATTGGAAAGGAAGAAAGAGGTGATTTTTCCACGGAAAAGTTTCCGGTTTTGTGAAGGAAAAAGGTTCGTTAATGGGAATTGGATTCCCAGATTTGGTATTTGGACTTCATAGATTATATTAGAATTTTGGGATTTTATTTTCGGGAATGGTCACGTGGGGCCACGGAGAAATTCTGATTTTGTGGGGCGCTTTGTTTTTGAGATTTTGGTCGTTATGGATATTTTCTAAGACGAAATATTTTGGGCGAATCGTGGCGACACGTGTCACCCCATGGCACCCTTGGCGAAATATGTTTGTCTGTGACACGGTTAGAGTCGTTTTTAAACGTTCTACCTAACTACGAAGTGTAAATTACGGCTATGTCCTTTAGTATTTTTGCGGATTTTTCCGAGAGACGGCGTTTTGGACCAACGAGAGGCAACACTTGCACCCTCTCGTTGGTGGACTGAAAAGGCGGTTAGGGCGATTGGATGGGTGTTGGTTGATATTTGTGTAGATATTTGTGAGGGTTTTAAGGAGTAGGGTCTAGGGGCACTTGGGCATATCTTGGCCTCCACTTGCCCCCAGTTGGCTAGATCTTGGCCATTGGTTGGCCTTTGCTTGGCCTATAAATACCCTCTCCCTTTGAAGACTTCTTCATCCATTCCATAATTTCCAAGTCTTGAAAACCTACCTCCCTCCTTGTTGGTTTCGTCCCTCCCCTCTTCCTTTGTGAGGCCTTGGCAGAGGGGTGCACCACTCCTGAGGCCTTGGCCGAGGTACACCCCTCTAGTGGTGTCTTAGTGAGGTACCCCTGCCTTGTTGTTCTCGTAGAATACACCCCTCTTGGTAGAAATACTCTAAAAAGTATTGTTACTATACCCAAATTACCTTAGCCGTATACCTTGTAGTATTCCAAAGAAACCTCTATACGTAGAGCAGGAAATACTACCAGTATGTCCTTTTGTCTCAAACCGAAACCCTAAGGAAATCTTCGTTGATTGATTGAAGTATTTAAGTAGAAGTTGGTTAGAACTTCTAAGGGTTGTTTGGGCGGGTTGGAGCACCGGAGTAGGAGCTAAGCGTTGCTAAGGATCGACATTTATACTTGGATAATTATGGGCTTATCGAGGTAATTATCTTGTCCTCTATTTGTAATTGGAAATTACATGTTGTTAGATTATATAGTTGAAGTATACTATATATAGAACTAAGCTTAATCTTTGGCAATGTCTTTTGACTTAAGCCCGAAGAATAAAGAAAAGAATCGAATGTATTTACATGGGGTGTATTGCGATAGACTTGTGTAGTATTCGAGTAGAATTGTACACGTCCGGTTAGGCGTGTAAACCCCACTGGTTGGCTTGGTGGCGGCCTCGATAGAGAGGAGATTTACGCTGTTATTGCGGGAGAAGTCTTTGCGAATTTCTGTAGAAATGGAACCTTGTGTTTTGAAGTTAATAGACGTTTGTGACCTTTTTAGGTGAAAGTACTAGAGTAGCGTATTCTACTTGAGAGTGGAAAGGGCTAGCAAGGTTGTAGTACTTGGAGCATTTTGCTTATTGTCGATACTCGTCGCGAGGTATGTGAACCTCTTCCTATCTCTTCTAGCATGATATGTGTGAACTATGTAGTGCGGTGAGCGTACGTGTGTTAGCGTGTTTGATTATTTTAAAACATAAAGTGTTATAACGGCCTTATGGGAAGTTGGTTATAACGACTTTATGTAGGTAAAAAATACCTTGTGGTTTTAAAAGGTAATCGATGTGAATTATAAGCGGCTTGTTATAATAAAGAACTTGATGGATTTCAAAAGATTTATAAATCGTTTTGAAGGAGAATAATACTTGGTTTTGAAAACTTAAGAGTTATACTAGCTTTATGGGAAGTTAGGTATAACGGCTTAAGAATGTTTTCTTGATTTAAATCGAATGTGTATCGCCAAACCAACTGCAGCGTTAATAAAGGAAAATGTCTTGACTAATGAGTTGTATTATTAAAACCGGTAGAAACCTCCATCTGCATAGAAACTAAGATGAGACAAAATGATATTCCATTTTCTAGGTCATGGTCATTGTAGTAAGATTATTATAAACAAGAATAACCTATTCACACATAAGACTTATGTTACTCAAATGTTTTAAAAGAGATTAAGACTATGAGTTATGAAACCTTTCAAAAAAATAAGTGACTTGAGCATTTGAAATTAGGCAAACTTGGGCGTTTGGAAAATAATGTTGTTACTTGATTTTACAAAGGTAAGTGTTTTGGGTTTACTTAAAAAACGATCACTCTATTTTATACTACGGGCATGGTGTGACTTATGTGAAAAGCAGATCTTTTAAAGATTTAATGTGTGAAGTACTTTGGGGTAGATGCAGAACTTGTTAATAGAAAGTACCTTGTGTGAATAACTTGATTGTATTGGTTTGTGATAGCCTTGTAATACTTTCTTGTTGATTTGATAAGTAAACATGTTAGGATGCTACGTGTGTTAGTATCTTGTGATGTTAGTGTAAAGGGGTTTTCCCCTCGACTGCGCTTAAAGTTGTTTGACTATCAGTCGTTATGTTGGTATTGTACCACTCACCTTGACTTGTGTCCGGAGGTTAAGCTGCCCCGTCACGGGGTAGACTCGGCTGGCGATGCAGGACCATGATTCGAGAATACCTCATGCGGGTCCAGGGGATCCATGCGGAACTACGGGAGTTCCAGGTTAGTTTACGGCCCTTGTGGTCATGCGGTCCTTGTGGCCATGCGGACTGCGAGTCCAGGACGATGCCGGGGAGTAGCTACCCTCGATGCGGGGTTATACCTCATGCGGGCCTATGAGGTTGGCCTATGCGGAGCTGCGGAAAGTTCCAGGGCTAGACGCGCACATTTGATACTGCGGGCGAGTGACCAGCTTGATCATGTGACGGTCTAGACAGATATCATGATCTGATTTATGACCTTGTTAATCGCGTAGGTGTTAGTAGTCGGCTATGCCTTCGTACTTACCCTGTACTGTTTTATTTGGACGCAGGTGGGACCTGGTGTTCATGTGTATTCCTTGGTGCTTTTATATCATAGACTGCCGGCAGTGAGGAAGGTATTCCACGGGCACGATTGATGTTGTGGGCGTGAGACCCATAGTTATTATTAGTGATGACTTTGAGGCGTGAGTCCACGGCTTGACATGGCCTTATTTATCAGAAGCGTAGTTTGGTTATCATACATGTCTCCGCTTTGTATAGACTACTATGATTTCATTTACTGATTTATTTTGATTTCACATACTCGCACTGTTATGCGACCTCCTTGAAGCTGCGTTCATCTGCGAGTAAAGGTACACGATCGTTGATCCTCGCTCTTAGGGTCCACGATTCGGCGTTTGGGAAAGCTCCGTTTCTCCGAGGCTTATCTTGGTATAGTCCCTGTTGTTGTAGGTGCTTACATTCGTGGTATGGCGACCACTGTCCGTCGTTGTTATCATATCATTCGTAAGTGCATGTAATCTTGTTGTGGCGGGGTTTGTAAAAAGTTAAAGCGTTCATGTTGAAAAAGTTGTTATTTATATATATGCCAAAGGCAAGTTTTTCTCAGATTATTGTTTCATATTTCATAATATGTCTTGTATCGTTTTATGTTCCGCTGATTACTCTGATGTTGTATCACTAGGGTGCCCGGGGTAAGGCACCAGTCACGGGCCCGGAATCAGGTCGTGACAAAAGTGGTATCAGAGCAGTTAATCCTCGGAAAGTGTCTACAGACCGTATCCAGTAGAGTCTTGATTATCGGTGTGTTGTGCACGCCAATGTCGAGGCTATAGGATATTTAGGATTGGTTTCTATTCTTCTCACTCGAGATCGTGCCTTAGAGTGTGTTGTCGATTGGACCTCTAAACGTATTTCTTCCCACTGCCGCTATGCCTCGCGTGGCAACCCGGGCAGGAGGCAAGCGGCCGAGGAGGCTGCGAGTAGAGTTCGAAGGGTTGCGTGGGCACAGCCCAATCATTACCTAGGGTAATGCTTCATTCGAGGATTCTGCGGCGTCACTAGCCCAAAGAGTTTAAGCCACGGCGGCGGCGGTTCCTCTGCGGCCATGATATGAACCTTGGTTCCACGGCCAGGAGCAGAGAATATAGATTGCAAAGAGGCAACCACTGTTACTAGCTATGGATTTGGCTACGAGAGTATACTGGATGTCTGCGCGAGTCTTGATGAATATCAACGAGAGGGTTGTCTGAAGTAGTTCTTGATTGAAGCTTGAGCATGGCACGTATGCGGGCTTATGCGCATCGGTAGAAACATAGAAATCATGGTGGGTTAACCAAGTAAGATTTTGGGGGATAGAGAAGGTGTGAGCCTTAGAGTGTTATACGTAGAGACCTTAGAGGTGAGGCCATCTCAAGAAAAGGTGTAGTGTTATGTTTGATCCTTATCAGAAGTGCATAGTGCACGTGAGTTATGTTTGGGATAGGTCCCTAAGTAGTGTGTAATGAAAGGGGGTAGTTGAGCTAAGAAGACCGCTAGGTTTTCGTAGCGTGATTAGTGAGAGTTTTCCTTCGTGGAGCTAGCATTGTGCGCGTTGCCGGGTTGGGTTGAGGCCACGTTGCGGGTCAACCCGCGGCAGGTTTGGTGGTGGGGTCAGTTTGTGGTGGTCCCGCCTTGTGTTAGGGTCACGAGGGTGTTAGGCCCAAGTTTAGTTGACCAGCGTACGAGTTCGTGGATGCATTCGACCAGTAGTCGGGCCGATGGGAGCAGCCCGTCGAGTTTTTGATCGAGACCATGTACTTGCAGTGTTGATTATATCAGAAAGGTTGTAAGGCTGCACGGGGTGCCTACCTTCACCTTATGACAGGCAGTGAAGCCCAGGTTGTGGCTATTTTCGTTTTCTAAGAGTTTGACCAGGCAGGGTTAAGAACTCAGGTGAGTCTCAGAATCGCATTCGCCCTCGGGCCAGTGTGTGGGTTTCAGGGGTAGTTGTGAGGATTGTTGGTTCCTGTGGAAGGAGCGTTTAAGCTACCATTTCAGTGTTCGGATGTCGCCTTATGAAGCCTTGTAGGGGCGGAAGTGTAAGTTGCCGGTCGATTGGTTCGATGTTGGCAAGTTCGGATGGTTGGTTGAGCTTGTTCCACAGATGTGGATAAGTGAAGCTTGTCTAGAAGAAGTTCGCGGCTCGGAGAATCGTTCGGATAATCGGCGGCACGCTTGAGTTCAGTTGGACGGTCGGTCTTCTTGAAAGTACCACCGGACGGTGTGACGAGTTTTGGAAAGCGAAGGAACTTAGCGGAGTTACTTTGGGCCTTTTGAGTTCATGTGAAGAATAGGCCAGGTTGCTTATATGTTAGCAATTGTCGTCCGACTTAGGAGGCAGTACGTCCGGTCTTTCGTATTGTCCTTGGTGGCGTATAAAGAGGCGAGCCTCTACCACGAAACAGACCGAACCGTGGCTCTCCGTATGGCACATCCCGAGAAGAAGTAGAAGAGGCGTGCCTCGAGGATCGCAGCCCGGTACCATTTGTTGGGTCGTCGGAGCAAGGCTCGCGACAAAGTGACAAAAGTGGTATCAGTGACTAAGGGAATATATTTTTGACCCCGGGAAGAGGTATTTGTGGTGATATAGAGGTGTTTCCTCGTGGGCTTGGATGTAAGTTTTTGCGCAGGTGTTTCCATGGCCAGGTGTGGCAGGATTGTTCTCATAAGTATAGTAGTAGAGACTATATCGACGCTTGTATGTTTGGGGACTTAGAAGGAACATTCGGGACGAATGTTTCTAAGGGGGGAAGAATGTTATACCCCGTAGTTCCGTGGTATGTATGCGAGGGCGTGCGTGCGAGAATCACGTAAAGATTGGAAAGGAAGAAAGAGGTGATTTTCCACGGAAAAGTTTAGGTTTTGTGAAGGAAAAAGGTTCGTTAATGGGAATTGGATTCCCAGTTTGGTATTTGGACTTCATAGATTATATTAGAATTTTGGGATTTTATTTTGGGAATGGTCACGTGGGGCCCACGGAGAAATTCTGATTTTGTGGGGCCCGCTTTGTTTTTTTGAGATTTTGGCCGTTATGGATATTTTTCGGAAGACGAAATATTTTGGACGAATCGGGGGGCGACACGTTTCACCCCCATGTGGCACCCTTGGCAGAAATATGTTTGTGCACAACACCCGGTTAGAGTCGTTTTTCGACGAAAAGTTCTAACTAAAATACGAAGGGTAAATTACGGGTATGTCATTTAGTATTTTTGCGGATTTTTCCGAGAGACGTAGCGGTTTTGACCAACGAGAGGGCGACACTTGGCACCCTCGTTGGTGGACTGAAAAGAGGCGGTTAGGCCGATTGGATGGGCAAGTGTTGGTTGATATTTGTGTAGATATTTGTGAGGGTTTTAAGGAGTAGGGTCTAGGGGGCACTTGGGCATATCTTGGCCCTCCACTTGCCCCCCACTTGGCTAGATCTTGGCCATTGGTTGGCCTTTGCTTGGCCTATAAATACCCTCTGTTATACCCCGTATTTCCAGAGTATGTACGTAAGGGAATACGTACAAAAGGTTAGCCTTAAAAGTTAGGCTTGGACGAAAATTATTGGGCACAACTCACAAAACGATTGGTTTTCCGACGAAGCGTTTCCACAGCTTTCATAGGATAAATTAGGCTATGTCATTTCTTATTTTTGCGGATTTTTCCGAGGCGTAACACTTTGGACCAATGAGAGGGCGACACTTTCCACCCTCTCATTGGTGGACTTGTCACGGCAATAGGGCCGATTGGATGACAATCCTTGTCATAAAGTTGGATAGATATTTTGTGTGCAAGTTGGCTAGGTACACTTGCCCTAATCTTGACCTTACACTTGCCTAGCACTTACTAAATCTTGGCCATTGGTTGGCCATGTCTTGACCTATAAATACCCCTCTTGAGATGAAGAGTTATTCATCCACTAAAGCTTTCAAGTCTTGAAAAATCCTCCTCTCCTTGTGAGCAATTCGTCCAAACACCCTCCCCTTTGAGTGAAGTTTTGGCGAGGCCCTTCCCCTCTAGCCTAGCCGAAACCTACCCCCTCCTTGGTAGGAAAGTTGCCTTCTAGTATTGTTATAATGCCCAATTTAACCTAGCCCAAATTCCTTAGTACTTAGTAGAAGTTGTGGGAAACTTCTAAGGATTCTTGGGCGCCTTGGAGCTTTGGATTAGGAGCTAAACCTCGCTCGGGATCGACTTTTACTTGGATATTATTGGGCTTATCGAGGTAAATAATCCTAACCCTCTTTTGTAATTAGAGAATGCATCTTTGTAGAAGTATTGAGATAAGTATAAATACTTAGGAGGTTATTAAGAATAGAATATCTGACTGTACTTACATAGGAATTTTGTTTTCGATGAGACTTATATAGCTCACCGGTAGGGCCGTCGCCCGACTTTCCATAGAATTGAGGACCTCTGCTTAGAATGACCTACAGAATAGTCTAGACTTTGATAGATGTCTGTGACTATTATAAGGCTGATTCTCTGCGCGACATACTCGACTTGGCGGTGGATTTCGCCAGAAGGTATGTGATTCTTCCTATACTCTGAGCATGATATTTTAAGTATATATAGTGCAGACGTACATATGATAATCGGCAATGTCTTTTGACTTAAGCTGAATAATAAGAACCTTGAAGTATGTCAAAAGAATAATGAATCATTTTAATGTAAGAGTAATAGTTGGTGTTAAAACAAAAGCTTAAGAGTTATACTAAGCTTTATGGGAAGTAGGTATAACAACCTAAGAATGATAAAAGGAACTGTTTACTTGTTTGTTTATAAAAGCCTTGTATTGCTTTCTGTTAAGTGTAGTAAGATTGGTTGATAGGTAGACATACTATGATGCTGCATGTGTTAAATGCCTTGTAATGTGTGAAAGGGGGTTATTCTTGCTGTGCTTACGTTGCTAACCGTAAGTCCGTTTGTCTTGTTATTGTATCACCTACCCTCGACTTGTTATACCAGGGCTTGCCACCCTTGATGCGGGTCTATACGGCCTATGCGGTCTATGAGACTACGCGAGGCTGCGGTATGCTCGAGATTGATCATTCGGTGTTTAGCCCGACGCGGATGCCCTATGCGTCCATGGGACTATGCGGTCTTTTGAGGCTATGCGGATCGGAAGTCCGGGAGGGTACCGGCTAGCTACCCCGATGCGGGAATACCTCACGCGTGCATGTGTGACCTATGCGATCGCGGAAGTCGAGACTAGGCACGCATGATACTATGGGCGGTTGGCCTTGCTTCGATCATTCGCGCCTAGACTAGACTATTCTGATTTTCCTATTACTGTTATTGTTGTGATGTGGCACTATGTGCAATTGAACTGATTATATTTGTGAAAAGGTTTTAAATACCTTGATTTCATTTAAAGTACTTTATAGTTTCACATACTTGGTACTGTTATGACCGACTTCGGGCCGCGTTCATGCCGCAGTTCTAGAGGAAAGGTGCTAGATCCACATCCTTAGGATCTCTACGTTGGTGTTAGAGCTCCACTCTCTCCGAGGCTCTACTGGGTATGATCTCCTGTTGTTGATAGTTTTGTATCGAAGCAGGTATGGCGGGGCCCTGTCCCGCCATAGTTGTTATTTCCTTAGAGGTCTGTAGTCCTGTTGTACAGTTGGGATGTAACTGCAAAAAAAAAAACTTGGTTTATGTATATATGCCGAAAGGCAATCTTTTCATCAGATAAAATGTTCTAGTTATATCATGTTTCATGTCTTGTTTTATATTCCGCTGATTGTTCTCTGATGTATGACTACTTGGGTGCCCGGGTAAGGCACCAGTCACGGGCCCCGGAACGGGTCGTGACAAAAGTGGTATCGAGCGATTAATCCTCGGAAAGTGTCTACGATCGTATCTAGTAGTTTGATTATCGGTGTGTTGTGCACCACACCAATAATCGTGAGGCTATAGGATATTTAGGATTGGTTTCCATTCTTCTCACTCTGAGATCGTGCTTTAGAGCTGTGTTATAGGTTGGACCCCTCTAACGCATTCCTTTCTTGTAACAGATATGCCGCCACGTAAGGCAACCCGGGCCCAGAAGGGCAAGGCAGCCGAGGGAGCTGCTAGTATGACACCCAGAGTCACGAGGGCTCAGGCCCAGGCTATACCAGAGACGGAGAGTTCTATGACACCGCCGGCCCCAAAGAGGACCGCAGCATCACACTCCCGCCCTCACCGGGCGAGGAGTTAGGGTACAAGGAGATGGCGATTAGCCAAGGTCGTGGCGGATATGAGGAGAGGTTTGAGGCGACCATTCCAGCCAGTTCAGCTCGGAGTACCGTTGTTCACCGTAGGCGATAGCGAGGCTACGGACTTCGAGTTGCAGCCGCCGAGTTTTACTGTCTAGACCAGAGGATGATCCGCAGAGTTCATCCGTCGATTGCAGAGGATTATGCGGTGGTCAAGGCTTGATCGAGTCTGTGACATTCGGTTCGCATCGGCCGCGTGATACCGCAATGATCGTTCGATTCATGGGAGCTTTCCCGGGGAGAGCATGCACCTCCAGCAGTATGGGATGAGTTTTCAGAGGCTTTTCTCACACACTTCTTGCCTCCGCAGATGAGGAGGGCACGATCTGACAGATTTTTGTTACTGAGGCAGGGAGGACGCACAGTTAGAGAGTACAATGTCGAGTTTGATTCATTAGCTCGATATGTTCCTGCACTGGTAGCAGATATGGAAGACCGGGTGCATCGCTACGTCACCGGGCTAGACGACTATATGGCCGAGTCTTGTGCGGGTGTGTCCCTTCAGCCGGGCATGGACATTACCCGTATGCAGGCTCATGCATTGGGATGCGAGGAGCGTAGAGACCGCCGGGTAGACCGATATCGCCAGCAAGAAGGCCAGACGGCGGTTCTTTTAGTGGTTCTCGTGGTGGCGGCATCGCCAGAAGTCGATTTGCACCACACCGCCAGAGCACTCCTACATCATTTTCAAGACACCAGAGCGATCGAGGCGGTCGGGGCCCCGTGACTTCAGATTTCGAGGGTAACGCGGCTAACCGTTCGAGGTCTGTTCAGTGTGCCCGTTGTGGTAGATTCCATTCTGGGAGCTGTTATGCTACTACGGGGACTTGCCATACTTGTGGCCGCAGGTCATTTCGCGAGGGTTTGCCCGACCGGCGGCACGGGGTAGGGCCACCACGCAGGTCTGCGCCGCTTCTTCATCCCCGACAGCTACTCGCCGAGGCGTGGTACTCAGAGATCGCAGTCGCGGCAGAGGTCGTGGTGCAGGTCCCAGTTCTAGCGGTCCTCAGAACCGCATTTATGCTTTGTCCAGCCGACAGGATCAGGAGGCCTCACCTGATGTCGTCACAGGTACCTTATCAGTTCGGGTTTGATGTATATGCTTTGATAGATCCGGTTCTACTGCTGTCCTATATATCTCCCTTGTTTCTAGTAGGATAGGGATAGAGCACGAGTCCATAGACCTTTCGAGGTAGCTACGCCGGTGGGTGATTCGGTGGTAGCTCGGCGTATATAGAGCTTGTCCTGTGACCATTTACGATCGCCGACCGCCGACTTGATAGAGTTGGAGATGATTGACTTGACGTAATCATGGGGATGGATTGGCTAGCTTCTTGCTACGCCAATGTAGACCGCAGAGAGAGTAATGCGTTCCGATTCTCGGCGAGCCGTTGTTGAGTGGGAAGGAGCACCAGATCGTCGAAAGGTAGGTTTATTTCCTACCTCAAGGCTAGGAAGATGGTGCAGAAGGGGTATATCTACCATCTCGTTCGGGTGTTTGATACTGAGGCTGCGGTACCAGATTTTCAGACAGTTCCAGTAGTCCGAGAGTTCTCAGACGTGTTTCCAGACGACCTCCCGGGTATTCCTCCAGAGAGGGAGATTGAGTTTTGTATAGATGTGTTGCCAGACACTCGGCCTATTTCCATTCCGCCATACAGGATGGCACCTGCCGAGTTAAGAGAGTTGAAGGAGCAGCTGAGTGATTTGTTGGAGAAGGGTTTCATCAGACCTAGTGTTTCTCCCTGGGGGGCGCCGGTATTGTTCGTGAAGAAGAAAGACGGGACGCTGCGCATGTGTGTTGACTACAGGCAGCTAAACAAGGTGACCATTAAGAACAGATACCCCCTTCCCAGGATTGATGATTTGTTCGATCAGCGTGGCGAGATGCTTTTTCAAGATTGATCTACGATCGGGCTATCATCGAGTTCGAGTTAGAGGTGGATGTCCCTAGGATCGCATTCGGACCGATGCGGGCATTATGAGTTCGTGGTCATGTCTTTTGGGTTGACGATGCTCGTGGTATTCATGGAGTTGATGAACCGAGTGTTCAAACCATTTTTGACACGCTTGTGATAGTGTTCATTGATGATATCTTGGTTTATTCTCGCCAGAGCGGAGCACGCGAGCATTTGAGAGGCCGATGGCTTCCGGATCGCATTTGTATGCGAAGTTTTCCAAATGTGAGTTTTGGTTGACCTCGGTGGCTTTTCTTGGGCACATTGTCGGGGTTGATGGCATTCGAGTGGATATGGCCAAGATCGAGGCAGTCAGGACTTGGCCTAGACCTACTACTCCGACAGAGGTTCGCAGCTGGGCCTTGCAGGATATTATCGGCGGTTCGTAGAGAAGGTCGCTTCTATCTCGCACCATTGACTAGGCCGACTCGAGGCGCCAAGTTTGATGGTGATGCTTGTGGCGGGGTTTCCATTCTTTGAAAGAGAAAGCGACGACCGCCCGCTTCTTACTCTTCCGGAGGGTCGGATGGTTACGTGGTGTATTGTGATCGTCGTGCATCGGGTTGGGATGTGTGTTGATGCAGCAGGCGAGTTATAGCATACGCGTCCCGACGGCTTAAGATACACGAGAGGAACTACCCCACCCATGATTTGGAGCCGGCGGTGATTCACGCCAAGATCCGGAGGCACTATTTGTAATGGGGTTCACGTGGATATTTATACTGCACCACAAGAGCCTCAGTATATCTTCACCAGAGGAGCCGAACTTACGGCAGACGGTGGTTAGAGTTGCTAAAGGATTATGGCGTCGATATCTGTACCACCCGGGAAGGCCAATGTTGTGGCGTATGCTCTTAGTCGTAGGTCGATGGGAGTCTATCAGGTGCAGCCAGAGAGGGCATGGTTCGTGATTTGCATCGCCAGCGAGCCTTGGTGTCCGTTTGATTGATTACGATAGCAATGGGTTAGGGTTCGTGAGGTTGCCGAGTCTTCCATCGTCGAGGAGGTGAA
Source organism: Przewalskia tangutica (assembly GCA_029844215.1). Classification (NCBI taxonomy): domain Eukaryota; kingdom Viridiplantae; phylum Streptophyta; class Magnoliopsida; order Solanales; family Solanaceae; genus Przewalskia; species Przewalskia tangutica. The sequence continues at coordinate 59,454,382 of CM056719.1, forward strand.
GAGGCAACAGCCGAGGATCCGGTTTTGGCACGTTATCGTGATACGCCTCCGTGAGGCGAGGTCCTTTGAGGTAGCACCGATGGGCGCTAAGGTTTGAGGGCAGGTTGTGTTCCGGATGTTTGAGACTTGGCGGGTTCTTGGGAAGCACACAGCGCGCGTTACTATCCATCCGTGGTCGACCAAGATGTACCACGACCCTTAGTCCGTATTGGTGGGATGGTTTGAAGAGGGACGTTGCGAGTTCGTAGCTCGATGCCGTGTTGTCGCAGTGAAGGTAGAGCACCGAGGCACGGTGGTTTGTTACGCACGATAGAGATCCCGACGGAAGTGGGAGGTGATCAACATGGACTTCATCACGGATTGCCTCGCACTCGGAGGAGACATGATTCTATATGGGTTATCGTCGGCAGTCGAAAATCAGCCCACTTTCTTCCCGTCGGGCGACTTTCTACCGAGGATTATGCGGACTTTACATCCGAGAGGTCATCGATCGCATGGAGTCCCTATTTCGATCATATCGCATGCAGGAGCCGGCCATTTACGCTAACTTCCGGAGGTCCTTCCGCAGGGGTTTAGGACGCAGTGAGCTTTGAGTACGCATTTCATCCACGCAGCACGGACAGCAGAGCGCACTATCCGCACTCTTGAGGATATGCTGCGAGCCCGTGTTATTGACCAGAGGTAGCCGAGGATCACTTGCACTGGTAGAGTTCGCAGATAATAACAGCTACCACTCTAGCATTCGGATGACGCCGTATGAGGCTTTGTATGAGGAAGTGCAGATCGCCGATAGCATGGTTCGATGTGGCGAGGTACGATTAGTGGGACCAGACTTGGTGCAGCGGCCGGATAAGGTGAAGCTTATCCGAGAGCGGCTATTGACACCGTAGTCGCATGTGTCGATGCAGATCATCGACGCCGACATCCGAGTTCGCAGCTGATGATTGGGTTTTCTGAAGGTGTCACCCATGGCGGTGTGATGAGATTCGGGAAGAAGGGAAAACTCAGCCCAAGGTACATTGGGTCGTTTCAGATTGTCCACAGGGTAGGCAAGGTTGCCTATGAGTTGGATCTGCCATCCGATCTGGAGGCAGTGCATCCGGTATTTCACGTATCTACGCCGGCGAGATGTGTCGGGATCCATCTAGGTACACCCGATTGACGATGTCCGTGTGACCGCGGGTTATCGTATGAGGAGATTCCCATAGCGATAGTCGATCGTCGTGTTAGGCGTCTGCGGACCAGGACGAGCTTCCACAAAGTTTTGTGGCGAACGAGCTTAGAGGAGATGGCGTGGGAAGCGAGAGAGGACATGAGGCGAGATACCTCACCTATTCCCCACACCTCCGGGTAACCTACTTTCCTACTTATTGATTCAATTGACTTATGTGCTAAGTGTTTTTTTGCAAACCGCAGGTTGTTAAGAACCTTATCTTTAAGCATCACGGGAAGGAACATTCGGGGTGAGGTGTTTGCGAATTTTCTCGTAGAAATGGAACCTTGTGTTTTGAAGTTAATAGACGTTTGTGACCTTTTTAGGTGAAAGTACTAAGAGTAGCGTATTCTACTGGCGAGTGGAAAGGGCTAGCAAGGTTGTAGTACTTGGAGCATTTTGCTTATTGTCGATACTCGTCGCGAGGTATGTGAACCTCTTCCTATCTCTTCTAGCATGATATGTGTGAACTATGTAGTGCGGTGACGCGTACGTGTTAACTGTGTTTGATTGTTTTTAAAACATAAAGTGTTATAACGGCTTATGGGAAGTTGGTTATAACAGCTTTATGTAGGTAAGAAAATACTTTGTGGTTTTAAAAGGTAACTGATGTGAATTATAACTGGCTTGTTATAATAAAGAACTTGATGTATTTCAAAAGATTTATAAATCGTTTTGAAGGGAGAATAATACTTGGTTTTTGAAAACTTAAGAGTTATACTAGCTTTATGGGAAGTTAGGTATAACGGCTTAAGAATGTTTTACTGATTTCGGAAATCAGAATGTGTATCGCCAAACCACTGCAGCGTTAATAAAGGAAAATGTACTGACTAATGAGTTGTATTATTAAAACCAGTAGAAACCTCCATCTGCATAGAAACTAAGATGAGACAAAATGATATTCCATTTTCTAGGTCATGGCTGCTGTAGTAAGATTATTATAAACAAGAATAACCTATTCACACATAAGACTTATGTTACTCAAATGTTTTAAAAGAGATTAAGACTATGAGTTATGAAACCTTTCAAAAAAAATAAGTGACTTGAGCATTTGAAATTAGGCAAACTTGGACGTTTGGAAAATAATGTTGTTACTTGATTTTACAAAGGTAAGTGTTTTGGGTTTACTTAAAAAGACAGTCACTCTATTTTATACTACGGGCATGGTGTGACTTATGTGAAAGAAACAGATCTTTTAAAGATTTAATGTGTGAAGTACTTTGGGGGTAGATACCCGAACTTGTTAATAGAAAGTACCTTGTGTGAATAACTTGATTGTATTGGTTTGTGATAGCCTTGTAATACTTTCTTGTTGATTTGATAAGTAAACATGTTAGGATGCTACGTGTGTTAGTATCTTGTGATGTTAGTGTAAAGGGGTTTTCCCCTCGACTGCGCTTAAAGTTGTTTGACTATCAGCCGTTATGTTGGTATTGTACCACTCACCTTGACTTGTGTCCGAGGTTAAGGCGCCTCCGTCGCGGGTAGACTCGGTGATGCAGGACCATGATTCGAGAATATCTCATGCGGGTCCAGGGGATCCATGCGGAACTACGGGAGTTCCAGGTTAGTTTACGACCCTTGTGGTCATGCGGTCCTTGTGGCCATGCGGACTGCGAGTCCGCGATGGGAGTAGCTACCCTCGATGCGGGTTATACCTCATGCGGGCCTATGAGGTTGGCCTATCGCGAGTCGCGAAAGTTCCGAGGCTAGACGAGCACATTTGATACTGCGGGCGAGTGACCAGCTTGATCATGTGACGGTCTAGACAGATATCATGATACAGTTTATGACCTTGTTAGTACTGTGGGTGTTAGTAGTCGGCTATGCCTTCGTACTTACCCTGTACTGTTTTATTTGGACACAGGTGGGACCTGGTGTTCATGTGTATTCCTTGGTGCTTTTATATCATGATCGCGGCGGAGGAAGGTAGTCCACGGGCATGATTGCTGTTGTGGGCGTGAGACCCATAGTAATTATTGAGTGATGACTTTGAGGCGTGAGTCCACGGCTTGACATGTCGCTTATTTATCAGAATCGTAGTTTGGTTATCATACATGTCTCTCGCTTTGTATAGACTACTATGATTTCATTTACGATTTATTTTCAGCCACATACTCTGCACTGCTTGACCGACTTCGGGCCGTTCATGCCCCAGGTAAAGGTACACCAGTCATGGATCCTCCCTCTTAGGTCCACAGATCAGCGATAGGGAAAGCTCCGTTTCTCCGGAGGCTTATCTTGGTATAGTCCCCTTGTTGTAGGTGCTACATTCGTGGTATGGCGGCCCCGTCCCGTTGTTGTCATATCATTCGTAAGTCCGTAGTAATGCTTGTGGGCAGGGTTTGTAAAAAGGATTAAACTGTTCATGTTGAAAAAGTTGTTATTTATATATATGCCGAAAGGCAAGTTTTTCTCAGATTATTGTTTCATATTTCATAATATGTCTTGTATCGTTTTATGTTCCGCTGATTACTCTGATGTTGTATCACTAGGGTGCCCGGGGTAAGGCACCAGTCACGGGCCCGGAATCGGGTCGTGACACTTCCGGGGTGGTACCTTCAAGAAGACCCACCGTCAACCTGAACTCCAAGTGTTTATGCTGATTATCCGTACGGCTTCTGCTGACTCCGAGCTGCAAACAACCCCATCTGGATAAGCTTCTCCCTATCCACATTCTGCTGAAACAAGTATGTACCCACTATCTGAACCTTGCCAACATCGAACCAATCGATTGGCAATCAACACTTCCGCCTATACAAGCCTTCGTAATGTGATATCCGAATACTGAAATGGTAGCTATTATAATAATACACACTCAACAAGAGGCACATAATCCTTACAGCTACCCCTGAAATCACAACACCGGCCCGAGGGTAAATGCAATACTGAGACTCACTCGAATTCCTATCCCTGCCTGGTAAAACCTCCGATACAAAAAGAAATAGCCGAAACGGGCTCCACCGTCGCCATAGAAAGTAGGAACCCGGGCAGCCTTACAACCTCCCGATACATAACATCTCGCATAATCCTCCGCGAGTAAACACCCGATCGAAGAAAAGATAGGTTGACCTCATCAGCCTGACTACTGGTTGAACGCATCCTCGAACTCGTACGATGGTTACCTAAACTTGGGCCTAGCACCCTCGTGACCCCATCACACAGCGGGACCACCACAAATCGACCCCACCTTATTCCGGGTTGCGGGTTGACCCGCCATCTGGCCTCAACCTGACCCATTTCGCGCCAATCCTTATTCCCCGATCCGGAACAATCTCACTAATCAAGTCAATAAAAACCTAGTGGTCTTCTTAGCTCAACTACCCTCTTATAATTCACACCCCTCAGGGACTTATCACGCAATTATACCCCACGTATACTATGCACTCCAACAAAGGTCGAATCGCAAACAAAATCTTTTACCCAAGACGGCCTCGCCTCTAAGGTCTCCACGTATAATATTCTAGGGCTCACAATCTCTATGTACCCAACTTCCCCTTTACTAACCGGGCCTCTAAATCACAATTAACATAATACTTAGCACAACATCACATCATCAATGCATACTAGTCTCTAGAGTGTAAAGGATATACCTGAAATCAAATAGGCGGTTCCAAGGACCGCTAGAACTGGGAGCTTCCACCACGACCCCTGCCCTGGCCTGCCGGTGTATGAACACCCTGCCTAGCTATCGAAGGTGAAGAACCCGCAACAGATCCCGAAGGCCGAGTCTCAACATCCGCGCTACCTCTGGTCGGACAATTCTTCGCTAAATGGCCCTGCTGGCCGTATGTAAAACAAACTCTCTGAATACCGCGACACTCCCTCGCATGGGTTTTACCACACTGGACACACCGAGGTTGGGGTGGCTTCATCCGGCCAACACTCCCGCTTGAAAACTCAACCACAGCGTCGACCGCCTGAAGACTGTAGAGGACCACTCTGTACTGGCGGAGGTGCATAACTAGTTTGCTGCTGCGGCGGTCCGCTTTGAAAGTTGCCAAAGGACTCTGCCGTCCTGGCCTTCTTCTGCTGGTATTGGTCAATCCGTCGGTCTCTCCGTGCCTCACACCCTAGTGCATGAGCCTGCATGCGGGCAATGTCCATGCCCGGCTGAAGCGATACACCCGAACAAGACTCTTCCAAGTAGTCATCAAGCCCTGTGACGTAGCGGTGCACTCGGTCCTCCATATTAGCTACTAACGCAGGGACATATCGGGCCAACGAGTCGAACTCTACGTTGTACTCCCGAACTGTGCGTCCTCGCATCTCAAAGATCAAAACACGTTTACCGCGTTCTCCTCATCTGCGGAGGCAAGAAATGGCTGAGAAATGCTTCCGAGAACTCGTCCCAAACAGCTGGAGGCGCATGCTCCCCCCGGGACAGCTCCCACGAATCAAACCAGTCGACTGCGGTATCACGCAGCCGATGTGAACTGAAGATCACGGACTCGGTCTCCGAAGCCTTGATCACGCGCATGATCCTCTGTAACTGACGGATGAACTCCTGCGGATCATCCTCAGGCCTCGACCCGTAGAACTCTGGCGGGCTACAACTCAGAAAATCCCGTAGCCTCAAACTATCTGATCTGGGGTGAACTACGGCTCTTTGGAAGCTGAACTGCCGTCCACCTATCTCATGTCGCCGCGATCCTGGCTAGTAACTGTGCCATCTGCTTGTTACCCATCTCCCTGCTCAGCCGTGGATCGAGGCTTAGGTAAGTGGTCTCTGCAGCCACCGCTGCGCCCTAAACTCACTGGGCGGCGTCCACGTAACTCGCCGTCAAGCACTATCTCGTGCAATGACCGGCTCGCACTGCATTCTCTCAGATCCTACTAGTAGCTCCCTCGGCTGCCTTGCCCTTCTGGGCTCTGGTTGCCTTACGTGGAGGCATAACTGGCAGAAAAGAATACGTCAGAAGGAGTCCAACTTACAACACAGCTCTAAGGCACGATCTCAGAATGAGCAGAATGGAAACCAATCCTAAATGTCCGCGACCTCACGATTATAGATGTGGTGCACAACACACCGATAATCAAGACTCTACTAGACACGGTCAGAGACACCTTCCGAGGATTAATCGCTCGATACCACTTTTGTCACGACGACTGCCCGCGGATCGTGCCTTACCCCGGGCACCCTAGTGATATAACATCAGAGAAAATCAGCGGAAATAAAAATTTAAATAGGAAACAAGATACATCATAAGAAAATAGGCCAACCAAAACGGTCGCCTTCATGCGTATATATAAAACCGAATAGCTACAATCTTTACAACATCGCCACAACAAGCATTACATACCTCTAAGAATGTAACAACAACTATGACGGACAGGCCCTTCGCCATACCCTGAATGTACAAGAACCTACAACTCGTGGAAACATACCAAAAGATAAGCCTCCGAGAAACGGAGCTTCCCAATACGCCAATCGAGATCCTATGGCGAGGATCCACAACCGATGTACCTCACTGCGGCATGAACGCAGCTCGGGCGAGGTCGATAACAGTACCAAGTATGTGAAATCGAAAAATCGTAATGAAATCACATTTCATCATTTTATAAAACCTTATGATAAGTAAACAAGTTGCCAAGTAAGGGACGCACATCCCCAGAATAATCACTCACACATAACTATGGGTCTCACGCCCATAATATCACTCATGCCCGTGGAACTCATTCTCATCACGACAAGACATGATGTAAAACAACATCCATATGTGAACCTGAACACTAGATCCTGCCTGCGTCATCAAACCGATCGGGCCAAGTAGAATCTCTCTATACCAGATCCAAAAGCTAGTCATAAAACTTCACGGGCATGGTACGGAAGCTAATTACGGATCCAAAAGCTAGCCACGAATCGCCGAGGCAAGTACCAAAGCTAACGCACTTAGCCAACCGCCTCACGAGATATGGCCGAGGCAAGTATCTCAAGCTATCTACCGCAGGCTACCGATACGAGAAATGACCAGAACAAGTATCTAAAGTGTGCCTGAACCACACGTACAAATCAAGCCCGTGATCGCTCGTCACTGCGGCAAGCTTCATGGATTAGCGGTCCATGGACTAACAATCTGAACCTCACAATGACCGCATGCCCCGGCATCTCACCTCGGAAGTCATGGCCATGAAACCATCCTGCGGGCGCGTGCGTGGAACATCCATCACGTCGGCATGTCGAAGGAATAACAAGATGATACTCAAAGTGGGACGATACTGTGGAAAATCCAACGTCGGTATGTCCAACAATCAATCGGATAACCGCCCTCCTGCAGAGTCACGGCGAGACATCAACAAAACACTTGCACATCAAAGACTATCACGACAAGCATAGGCAAGTTCAACATACATACATTTTTATCGACAATCAGGGTTTCAAACCCAAAATACTACATACTTTCATTCTTTCAAAAAGACCTATTTTTTCGTAAAAGCCACATGATACTAATACTCATAGTATTAAAACACGTTTCCCTTTTTAAACCAAATTACTACACCTTCAGAAAATCTTTATAAGATTTTTAAAATCAAGTACTCTATACCTTTTTAAAACCAAGTGCTTTTCTTTTAAAACAACAACAAGTGTTCTTTTAAAACCCAAATAACTTTACTCTTTTCAAAACAAGTAACCTATACTTAAATCAAATTACTTCTCTTTTTCCAAAAAAACAAGTCGTTATAAGTCAAGTCTCTTGTCTTTCAAGATCAAGTCTCTTAACTTTCAAAATCAAGTCGTTTCTGATCAAACCAAATCTTTCTTTTATTTTCATAAAGTCGTTATAACTAACTTCCCATAAAGCCATTATAACACTTTATGTTTTAAACAAACAAAATCCATTTCACACACGTACGTCTACCGTACTATATAGTTTACAACAATCATGCTCAAGAGTATAGGAAGAATCACATACCTTTTAGCTTAAGCCACAAGCCAAGTCAAGTATGTCGCGCGTAGAAGATCCACCTATAAAGGCCACAATATATCTATCAATCTCTAGTTCTCTTCAGAGAATACTTAAATGCGATTCTGATTCTACGAAAATTCGCAGACCTCCCCGCTATCACATAAAACTCCTCCTATCCGGGCCGCTACTGTGCCAACAACTCCTGAAGGATTATACGTCTAACTGGCGTGTTCAATTCTACTCCACAATAATACAACAGTCTACTGTAAATACAGCCCTATGTAAATACAGTTCAATACTCATTCTATATATAGTATGCTCAACTATATATTACTACAATATGTAATATCCAATTACAATAGGGGGACATAGATCATTACCTCGATAAGCCCAAAATTATCCAAGATTATATGTCGATCTGAGCAACGCTTAGCTCGATTACTTACGCTCCAACCCGCTCCAAGCAACCCTTAGAAGTTTCTAAACAACTTCTCTAAATACTTCAACCAAGCTTATGAAGATTTTCTAGGGTTTCATTTCATGACTAGCGGATAAAGTAGTATTCCTGGCTCAGTATTAAAACAACCTTGGAATACTACTAGGGATACTAGGCTAGTGTATTTGGAATTATACCACAATACACAAGGTATTCTACACAAGAGGGGAGGGGTGGGACGAAACCACAAAAAAAGGGAGGGGAGTATTTTGCCTTGAAAGGCTTTCAAGTGTTGATGAAATAATCTTCAAGCTAAGGGGTATATATAGAAGAGTCAAGGGCCAAGATCAAAGCAAGGTGGGTGGTCAAGATTGGGCCATGTGTGTGGGTCCCACAACACATGGCCAACGAAATAGGCTACAGTGTCAAGGCCAATCGGCCAAGTGAGTAGGTGACAAGTGGCTAGCCACTTGTCACACCATTCGGCCCATGGCCACACAGAGGGTGACACGTGTCGCCCCGATTAAATCAAAGTATTTCGTCTTAGAAAATATCCAAAATGCGGAAACCTCAAAAACAAAGCGGGCCCCACAAAGCAGTAAATTCCTCGTGGGCCCACGTGACCATTTCCAAAATAAAATCTCAAAATTCTAATATAATCCAAGAAGTCCGAATACCAAATGGGAATCCAATTCCACTAACGAACCTTTTTCTTCACAAAACCGAACTTTTCCGTGAAAAATTCACATCTTTCTTTCTTTCCAAAATTTACATGCGTATTCTCGCACGCACATCCCCACATACATACCACGGAACTACGGGATATAACATTCTTCCCCCCTTAGAAACATTCGTCCCGAATGTTCCTTCTAAGATTCCAAACACACATGCTCCGGTATAGTCTTCACTACTACACTTACGAAACTAATCATGCCATCAATGGCCATAGCATAACATACAAATCCAAACCACGAGGAATCACCTCTAACATGTAAAACAACACTAACTCTCACTCCTGGTCCAAAGGATACTCTTCCGAAACCTAGTAACATAGAGTCTGGACGACGCCTCCTAAGTCGGACGGCGGTGCTATCTTATAAGCAACCCGACTATCGTACAACCAATGCTGAAAGGCCCAAAAGTACTTCGGGCTAAGTTGCCCCTGCTTTCCAAAACTCGTCACACCCTTCCGGGGTGGTACCTTCAAGAAGACCCACCGTCAACCTGAACTCCAAGTGTTGATGCTGATTATCCGTACGGCTTCTGCTGACTCCGAGCTGCAAACAACCCCATCTGGATAAGCTCCCTATCCACATTCTGCTGAAACAAGTATGTACCCACTATCTGAACCTTGCCAACATCGAACCAATCGATTGGCAATCAACACTTCCGCCTATACAAGCCTTCGTAATGTGATATCCGAATACTGAAATGGTAGCTATTATAATAATACACACTCAACAAGAGGCACATAATCCTTACAGCTACCCCTGAAATCACAACACCGGCGAGGTAAATGCACATCGAGACTCACTCAATTCCTATCCCTTCGGTAAAACCTCCGGACACAAAGAAATAGCCAGGCGGGCTCCACCGCCGCCATAGAAAGTAGGAACCGGGCAGCCTTACAACCCTCCCGATACATAACATCTCGCATAATCCTCGTAGTAAATGGGCGATCGAAGAAAGAAAGATAGGTGACCTCATCGGCGACTCTGGTCGAACACATCCTCGAACTCGTGCGATGGTTACCTAAACTTGGGCCTAGCACCCTCGTGACCCATCACACACGGGACTACCACAAATCGACCCCCACTTATTAGGGTTGCGGGTTGACCCGTCCGCCTCAACGACCCATTCGCCAATCCTTGTTCCGATCCTAACAATCTCACTAATCAAGTCAATAAAACCTAGTGGTCTTCTTAGCTCAACTACCCTCTTATAATTCACACCCTCGAGGACTTATCACGCAATTATACCCCACGTATACTATGCACTCCAACAAAGGTCGAATCATGAACAAAATCTTTTACCCAAGACGGCCTCGCCTCTAAGGTCTCCACGTATAATATTCTAGGGCTCACAATCTCTATGTACCCAACTTCCTTTACTAACCGGCCTCTAAATCACAATTAACATAATACTTAGCACAACATCACATCATCAATGCATACTAGTCTCTAGAGTGTAAAGGATATACCGAAATCAAATAGGCGGTTCCAAGGACCGCTAGAATCGAGCTTCCACCACGACCCTCGCAGCTGCCGTGTATGAACACCCTGCCTAGCTATCGAAGGTGAAGAACCCGCAAGATCCGAAGGCGAGTCTCAACATCCGCTACCTGCAGTGGACAATTCTTCGCTAAATGGCCTGCCGTGGTATGTAAAACAAACTCTCTGAATACCGCGACACTCCTCGCATGGGTTTTACCACACCGCCACAGGGTTGGGGTGGCTTCATCCGCCAACACTCCCGCTCCGAAAATCAACCACGGGAGCCCGACACGCCTCAAGATGAGACCGTAGACCACTGTTATAACCCGTATTTCCAGCAGTATGCGTGAGGCGTGCGTATAAAAGTTTAAAGCCTTGAGTAGGCAAAGTGGCTTGGCGAATTAAATTTGTTCACAACACCCGATTAGAGTCATTTTTAGTAAACGTTTCCACGACTTTCGTAGGGAATTTCCGCTATGTCATTTAGTATTTTTGCGGATTTTTCCGAGAGGCGAAACATTTTGGACCAACGGGAGGCGACACTTGGCACCTCCAATTGGTGGCAAATCGCCCAAATTGGACGAAATGGGATAGGTAAGGCACGTTTTTGTGCCTTGGCTAAAGTCAAGGTTGGTAGGATATTTATGTGTAATAAATCCTAGCCCTACACTTGCCTAACACTTGGTTTAATCTTGGCCTTTGGTTGGCCATCCCTTGACCTATAAATACCCTCTCCCTTTGATGAATTCTTCATCCTTTCCACAAATCTCTAAGTGTTAAAATCCCCTCTCTTGTTGTTGTTCGTCCCTCCCCCTCGGCGAGAGCCCTCCCTGTGTGGCCTTGTGGCGAGACTTCACCTCCTAGTGGTGTTGTTCTCGTATAATATACCCCCTCTTGGTAGAAATACTCTCAAAGTATTGTTATAATGCCCAAATTACCTTAGCAGATACCTTGTTGTATTCTAAGGTTATACCTATCTGAAAAGCCAGAAAATACTATTATACTTCCGTACAAACCAAACCCTAAGGAAAATCTTCACCGTAGTTGAAGTCATAAGTAGAAGTTGGTTAGAACTTCTAAGGGTTGTTGGAGCGGGTCGGAGGCCTTGAGATGGAGCTAAACCTTGCTCAGGATCGACATTTAAACTAGGATAATTATGGGCTTATCGAGGTAATTATCTTGTCCCTCTATTGTAATTGGAAATTACATATTGTTAGAATATATAGTTGAAGTATACTATATATAGAACTGAACGTAGTTATCGGCAATGTCTTTTGACTTAAGCCTGAATAATACTTACGTCAATGTCTTGCGACTTAAGCCTGAATTTAAAGAAGAATACTGAACTGTAATTACATAGGGCTGTATTACAGTAGACTTGTGTAGTAGTACCGTGGAGTAGAATTGTACCCGTTAGGGTTAGACGTATAACCCCCCCCCTGGTTGGCTTGGTAGCCGGCCTCGGTAGAGGAGGAGATTTACGCTGTTGCGGGGGGGGGAGGTGCTGCCGAATTTTCTGTAGAATGTTCTACGATGAGATCTAAATGTTAATAAGCGCCTTGTGGCCTTATAGGTTGAAGTACTACGTGTGGCGCGATCTACTTGGCTTAAGGAGTAGCCGACAGTTGGAAGTACTTGGAGCGTTTTGCTATTAGTCGATACTCGTCGCGAGGTATGTGAACCTCTTCCTATCTCTTCTAGCATGATATGTGTGAACTATGTAGTACGGTAGACGTACATGTGCTAAACGTATTTGATTGATTTAAAACATAAAGTGTTATAACGGCTTTATGGGAAGTTGGTTATAACAGCTTTATGTTGGTAAGAAAATACTTGTGGTCTTTAAAAGGTAACTGATTTGAACTATAACTGGCTTGTTATGTGTTAATAAAGAACTTGAAGTATTTCAAAAGATTTTGAATCATTTTGAAAGAAGAAGTAATACTTGGTTTTTGAAAACTTAAGAGTTATACTAGCTTTATGGGAAGTTAGGTATAACGGCTTAAGAATGTTTTACTGATTTCGGAAATCAGAATGTGTATCGACAAACCACTGCAGCGTTAATAAAAGGAAATGTTTTGACAGATTAAGTATTATTAAAACCAGTAGAAACTTCCATCTGCATAGAAGCTAAGATGAGACAAAATGATATTTCCTAGATCATGGCTGCTGTAATAAGATTGTTATAAACAAGAATATCCTACTCACATATAAGACTTATGTTTCTCAGATAGTTTAAAAGAGAATTATATTCTTAAATGAATAAGACTATGAACTACGAAACCTTTCTAAAATAAGAAACGTGAACATTTGAAATTAGGCAAACTTGGACGTTTGGAAAATAATGTCGTTACTTGATTTTACAAAGGTAAGTGTTTTGTTTTACTTAAAAGGATAATCACTCTATTTTCACATAACTACGGGTATTGTGTGACTTTTGTGAAAGTAACGTATCTTTTAAAGATTTAGTGTATGAAGTACTTTGGGGATAAAAACCCGAACTTGTTGACATATAGTAGAAAGTACCTTGTGTGTATAACTTGATTGTGTTGGTTTGTGATAGCCTTGTAAATACTTTCTTGTTGATTGATAAGTAAACATGCTAGGATGCTATGTGTGTTAGTATCTTGTGATGTTAGTGTAAAGGGTTTTCCTCGATCGTGCTTAAAGTTGTTTGACTATCACCGTTATGTTGGTAGTGTACCACTCACCTTGACTTATTTCCGAGGTTGTCGCCCTCCGTCGCGGTAGACTTCAGCGATGCAGGACCATGATTCGAGAATACCTCATGCGGGTCGAGGATCCATGCGGAACTACGGAGTTCGGTGTTAGTGTGCGGCCTTTATGGTCATGCGGTCTATGTGGCCATGCGGACTGCGAGTCGGGGCGATCGCCGGAGTAGCTACCCTCGATGCGGGGTTATACCTCATGCGGGCCTATGAGGTTGGCCTATGCGAGTCGCGGAAAGTTCGAGGCTAGACGCGCACATTTGATACTGCGAGCAGTGACGGCTTTGATCATGTGGATGCAGACAGATATCATGATCTGATTTATGACCTTGTTAGTCTTGTAGGTGTTAGTAGTCGGCTATGCCTTCGTACTTACCTGTCTTGTTTTATTTGGACACAGTGGGACACGGTGTTCATGTGTATTCCTTCGTGCTTTTCTATCATAGGCTCGCGGTGAGGAAGGTATTCCACGGGCATGATTGATGTTATGGGCTTGAGACCCATAGTTATATTCAGTGATGACTTTGAGGCGTGAGTCCCCGACTTGACATGCTTATTTATTGTGGCGTAGTTTGGTTATCATACATGTCTCTGCTTTATAGACTATTATGATTTCATTTCTGATATTTTTAGTTTCACATACTCTGCATTGTCTTGACCTCGCCCGAAATGCGTTCATCCGCAGTTGAGGTACACCGATCGTTGATCCTAGCTCTCGGTCCGCTTTCAGCGTTTGGGAAGCTCGTTTCTCCGAGGCTTATCGTGGTATAGTCCCGTCGCCGTAAGTGTTTACATTCGTGGGTTTGGCGGGGCCACTGTCGCCATTGTTGTATCATTCTTAGAGGTGCAGTAATCTTGTTGTGGCGGGGTTTGTAAAAGGATTAAAGCTGCTCATGTTGAAAGAGTTGTTTTTATATATATATCGAAGGTAACCGTTTTTGGTTAGCTTCTTCTTATTTCACCGCCTTATTACACTGGTTCATGTATTGTCTTTATGTTCTGATTACTCGATGTATGTCTACTTGGGTGCCCGGTAAGGCACGATCCACGCCCGGTTGGTCGTGACAAAAGTGGTATCGAAGCGATTAATCCTCGGAAAGTGTCTACGCACCGTATCGATGAAGTCTTGATTATCGGTGTGTTGTGCACACCAATAATTAGGAGGCTATAGGGTATTTAGGATTGGTTTCTATTCTTCTCACTCGAGATCGTGCCTTAGAGAGGCGTGTTGTAAGTTGGACCCTCGACGTATTTCTTTCCCTTACCGCTATGCCTCCGCGTAGGGCAACCCGGCCGGGAGGCAAAGCGGCGGAGGCTGCGAGTAGAGTTCGAGGGTGGCAAGGCACATGCCCAATCATTACCTAGGGTAGTGCTTCATTCGGGAGTTCTGCGACGTCACTAGCCAATGAGTTTAGTACGGCGGCGGTGCCTCTGCGCCATGATATATGAACCTCGGTTCCACGACCGAGAACGATGAATTTAGATTGCAAGAAAGGCGACCATTACTAGCTATGGATTTGGCTACGAGAGTATACCGATGTACCGCGGTCTTGATGACTATCTAAGAGAGGTTGTGCAAGAGTAATTCTTCGATTAGGCTTGAGCATGGCACGTATGCGGGCTTATCTTATGCGCAGCCGAAAACGTAGAGATCGACGGGTTAACGGAGGACAGCGAAGAGGGCGAGCGGCCAGTCCTTTGGTAACTTTCTGGCGAGTCACCTCACGTGGATTAGATTATGCACGCGTCCACGGTGCAAAGAGGTCCTCCATGGGGTTCAGTACGTTCGGGGTATGCAGGAGTTGGTCAGAACTCCAGGGCTTCCGGTTCACAGTGTGACAGACGTCATCCCGGGGAATGTCGTCTTTTAGTTGGTACTTGTTGTACCTGCGGCCGTCAGGGCCATGTGTCGAATGGGTGACCTAGTAGGAGGACTTTGCCTTCAGTACCGGTGGGTAGTTCGTCACCTTCCTTAGCTATGCGCCTGCAGGCGGGGTTGATTAGAACGACTAAGGAGTGAAACAGAGATATAGATTATCCTTAACCTACAGAGATGCGTATGTGTGATAAGGTGAGTATACCTTAAGTGCTATGTTCTGATAGCAGTATGTTAGTTGTGATTAGAAATCATGGTGGGTTAACCGAGTAAGATTTTGGGGGATAGAGAAGGTGGGAGCCTTAGAGTTTTATACGTAGAGACCTTAGAGGTAAGGCCATCTCAAGTATAGGTGTAGTGTTATGTTTGATCCTTATCGGAGTGCATAGTGCACGTGAGCTATGTTTGTGGGATAAGTCCCTGAGTAGCGTGATTTGAAAGAGGGTAGTCGAGCTAGGAAGACCGCTAGGTTTTAGTAATGTGATTTTTGAAATTGTTCCGGATCGGGAACTAGTGTTTCTTGCGATCTTGGGTAGGGTTGAGGCCGTGTTGCGGGTCAACCCGCGGCTGTTTGGTGGTGGGGTCAGTTTGTGGTGGTCCCGCTTGTGTTAGGGTTGTGAGGTGTTAGGCCCAAGTTTAGTTAACCAAGTGCGAGTTCGTGGATGCGTTTGACCGATGGTCGGGCGATGGGGCAGCCCATCGTGTTCTTGATCGGGACCATTTACTCGGTGTGTTGAGTTATGAAAGGTTGAAAGGCGCGGGGTGCCTACCTTCACCTTATGTCGCAGTGAAGCCCGGTTGTGGCTATTTCGTTTTCTAAAAGTTTTACCAGCAAGGATAGGAACTCGGTGAGTCTCGAATCACATTCGCCACCGGGCGGTGTTTGGATTTCGTGGATAGTTGCGAGAATTGTTGTCTCTGTTGAAGGAGTGTTTAAGCTACCATTTCGGTGTTCTGATATCGCCTTATGAAGCCTTGTAAGAGGCGGAAGTGTAAGTTGCTTATCGATTGGTTCGATGTTGGCAAGGTTCGCATTAGTTCAGCTTGTTCCAGCAGATGTGGATAGTGAAGCTTGTCTAGAAGAAGTTCGCGGCTCGGAGAAATCGTGCGGATAATCGGCGGCGCTTAGAGTTCGAGTTGACGGTCGGTCTTCTTGAAGGTACCACCCGGTTTGGAGTGCGACGAGTTTTGGAAAACAGAGGAACTTAGCCCGAGTTACTTTGGGCCTTTGTGAGTTCATGTGAAGGATAGGCGGGTTGCCTATATGTTAGCATTTGCCGTCCGACGTAGGAAGCGGTCGTCCGATCTTCAGATTGTGATGTTCGGGAAGTATCGAAGATCCATCGAGTGTTCCCGATTAATGATGACCACGTTAGAGATAGTAACCCGAGTTTTGGAATCACGGCGTGTCGAATGTGGTAAGAGATCGAGTGTCGACATCCTCCGATCGCATGGCGGCCGGTACCATTTGTTAGGTCGTCGGAGCAAGGCTCGCGACAAAGTGACAAAGTGGTATCTACGACGAGTAAAGAGAGAAGCGAGCATGTATGGCGAGCATAGATGTGATCATTTCTTTTGTAAAGAGTAGGTGCGAAGGAAGTATATTTTAGACCCCGGTGAGAAGTGTTTTGTGGGGATGATTAGAGGTGTTTTCCTCGTGGACTTAGATAGAAGTATGTGCGCAGGTGTTTCTGTGGCCAGGTGTGGCAGGATTGTTTTCGTAAGTATAGAAGTGAAGACTATACTGGCGCGCGTTTGTCTTGAGATTTAGAAGGAACATTCGGGACGAATGTTTCTAAGAAGGAGAATGTTATACCGTATTTCAGTATATGCGTGAGGCGTGCGTATAAAAGTTTAAAGCCTTGAGTAGGCAAAGTGGCTTGGCGAATTAAATTTGTTCACAACACCCGATTAGAGTCATTTTTAGTAAACGTTTCCCACTTTCGTAGGGAATTTCCGCTATGTCATTTAGTATTTTTGCGGATTTTTCGAGAGGCGAAACATTTTGGACCAACGGGAGGCGACACTTGGCACCTCCAATTGGTGGCTTGAAATCGCCCAAATTGGACGAAATGGGATAGGTAAGGCACGTTTTTGTGCCTTGGCTAAAGTCGAGGTTGGTAGGATATTTATGTGTAATAAATCCTAGCCTACACTTGCCTAACACTTGGTTTAATCTTGGCCTTTGGTTGGCCATCCCTTGACCTATAAATACCCCTCTCCCTTTGATGAATTCTTCATCCTTTCCACAAATCTCTAAGTGTTAAAATCCCACTCTCTTGTTGTTGTTCTCGTCCCTCCCCTCGGCGAGAGCCCTCCCCATGTGTGGCCTTGTGGCGAGACTTCACCCTCTAGTGGTGTTGTTCTCGTATAATATACCCACTCTTGGTAGAAATACTCTCAAAAGTATTGTTATAATGCCCAAATTACCTTAGCCGTATACCTTGTTGTATTCTAAGGTTATACTATCTGAAAAGCCAGAAAATACTATTATACTTCACGTCACAAACCGAAACCCTAAGGAAAATCTTCACCCGTAGTTGAAGTCATGAGTAGAAGTTAGTTAGAACTTCTAAGGGTTGTTTGGAGGCGGAGCGCACGAGTAGAGCTAAACCTTGCTCAGGACCGACATTTAAACTCGGATGTTTATGGGCTTATCGAGGTAATTATCTTGCCCTCTATTGTAATTGGAAATTACATATTGTTAGAATATATAGTTGAAGTATACTATATATAGAATCAACGTAGTTATCGGCAATGTCTTTTGACTTAAGCTGAATAATATTTACTGCAATGTCTTGCGACTTAAGCCGAATTTAAAGAAGAATCGTAATTACATAGGTGTATTACGAGACTTGTGTATTAGTACCGTGGAGTAGAATTGTAGATTAGGGTTAGACGTATAACCCCCTGGTTGGCTTGGTAGCCGGCCTCGGTAGAGAGGAGATTTACTGTTGTTGCGGGGAGGTCTTTGCCAATTTTCTGTAGAATGTTCTCTGATGAGATCTAAATGTTAATAAGCGCCTTGTGGCCTTATAGGTTGAAGTACTACGTGTGGCGCGATCTACTTGGCTTAAGGAGTAGCGACGGTTGGAAGTACTTGAGCGTTTTGCTATTAGTCGATACTCGCCGCGAGGTATGTGAACCTCTTCCTATCTCTTCTAGCATGATATGTGTGAACTATGTAGTACGGTAGACGTCACGTGTGCTAAACGATTTGATTGATTTAAAACATAAAGTGTTATAACGGCTTTATGGGAAGTTGGTTATAACAACTTTATGTTGGTAAGAAAATACTTGTGGTCTTTAAAAGGTAATCGATTTGAACTATAATCGGCTTGTTATGTGTTAATAAAGAACTTGAAGTATTTCAAAAGATTTTTGAATCATTTTGAAAGAAGAAGTAATACTTGGTTTTGAAAAACTTAAGAGTTATACTAGCTTTATGGGAAGTTAGGTATAACGGCTTAAGAATGTTTCTTGATTTGAAATCGAATGTGTATCGACAAACCACCGCGGCGTTAATAAAAGGAAATGTTTTGACAGTTAAGTATTATTAAAACCGGAGAAACTTCCATCTGCATAGAAGCTAAGATGAGACAAAATGATATTTCCTAGATCATGGTCTTTGTAATAAGATTGTTATAAACAAGAATATCCTACTCACATATAAGACTTATGTTTCTCGGATAGTTTAAAAGAGAATTATATTCTTAAATGAATAAGACTATGAACTCTTAAACCTTTCTAAAATAAGAAGCGTGAACATTTGAAATTAGGCAAACTTGGACGTTTGGAAAATAATGTCGTTACTTGATTTTACAAAGGTAAGTGTTTTGTTTTACTTAAAAGGATAATCACTCTATTTTCACATAACTACTGTTATTGTGTGACTTTTGTGAAAGTAACGTATCTTTTAAAGATTTAGTGTATGAAGTACTTTGGGGATAAAAACCGAACTTGTTGACATATAGTAGAAAGTACCTTGTGTGTATAACTTGATTGTGTTGGTTTGTGATAGCCTTGTAAATACTTTCTTGTTGATTGATAAGTAAACATGCTAGGATGCTATGTGTGTTAGTATCTTGTGATGTTAGTGTAAAGGGGTTTTCCTCGATCGTGCTTAAAGTTGTTTGACTATCACCGTTATGTTGGTACTGCACCACTCACCTTGACTTATTTCCGAGGTTGCCGCCTCCGTCGGGTAGACTTCAGCGGTGCAGGACCATGATTCGAGAATACCTCATGCGGGTCGGGGATCCATGCGGAACTACGGAGTTCGTGTTAGTGTGCGGCCTTTATGGTCATGCGGTCTATGTGGCCATGCGGATCGCGAGTCGGGGCGATGCGGGAGTAGCTACCCTCGATGCGGGGTTATACCTCATGCGGGCCTATGAGGTTGGCCTATCGCGAGTCATGCGGAAAGTTCGAGGCTAGGCGCGCATTTGATCTTCGCGCGAGTGACCAGCTTTGATCATGTGACGGTCTAGACAGATATCATGATACAATTTATGACCTTGTTAGTACTGTGGGTGTTAGTAGTCGGCTATGCCTTCGTACTTACCCTGTACTGTTTTATTTGGACACAGGTGGGACCTGGTGTTCATGTGTATTCCTTGGTGCTTTTCTATCATAGACTGCCGGCAGTGAGGAAGGTATTCCACGGGCATGATTGATGTTATGGGCTTGAGACCCATAGTTATATTCGAGTGATGACTTTGAGGGCGTGAGTCCCTGACTTGACATGACTGCTTATTTATTGTGAACTGTAGTTTGGTTATCATACATGTCTCCTTTATAGACTATTATGATTTCATTCTGATATTTTTAGTTTCACATACTCTTTGTTATGACCTCGCCGGGGCTGCGTTCATCGGCGCAGGTTGAGGTACACCAGTCGTTGATCCTAGCTCTCAGGGTCACAGTTTCAGCGTTTGGGAAGCTCCGTTTCTCCGGAGGCTTATCAGTGGTATAGTCCCCTGTCGTCGTAAGTGTTTACATTCAGGGGTTTGGCGGGGCCCTGTCCCGCCATTGTTGTCGTATCATTCTTAGAGTGCAGTAATCTTGTTGTGGCGGGGTTTGTAAAAAGGATTAAACTGCTCATGTTGAAAGAGTTGTTATTTATATATATATCTTGAAGGTAACCGTTTTTGGTTGCTTTGTCTTATTTCCCGTCTTATTACACTGGTTCATGTATTGTCTTTATGTTCCGATTACTCGATGTATGTCTACTTGGGTGCGGGTAAGGCACGATCACGGGCCGGTTGGTCGTGACATCTGTCTTCGCGAGATGCATAACTAGTTTCTTCTACGGTCCGCTGAAAGTTGCCAGGACTCTGCCGTCCCGGCCTTCTTGGTATTGGTCAATCCGTCGGTCTCTCCGCTCACACCCTAGTGCATGAGCTGCGTGCGGGCAATGTCCATGCGGTGAAGCGATACACGAACAAGACTCTTCCAAGTAGTCATCAAGCCTGTGACGTAGCGGTGCACTCGGTCCTCCATATTAGCTACTAACGCAGGACATATCGGTCAACGAGTCGAACTACGTTGTACTCCCGAAGCTGGCGTCCTCCTGTCTCGGATCAAAAACACGCCGGCCGTGCCCTCCTCATCGCGGAGGCAAGAAATGGTGAAATGCTTCAGAACTCGTCCCAACCAGGTGAGGCGCATGCTCCCGGACAGCTCGCGAATCAAACGGGTCGACTACGGTATCACGCACCGATGTGAGCGAAGATCACGGACTCGGTCTCGAAGCCTTGATCACGCGCGCGATCCTCTCAGGCGACGGATGAACTCCTGCGGATCATCCTCGTGCCTCGACCGTAGAACTCGGCGGGCTCTGACTCGTAAAATCCGTAGCCTCAAACTATTTGATCTGGGTGAACTACGGGCTACCGGCTGAATCGCATCCGGCCTATCCTGCGTTCGCCGCGATCACGGCTAGTCGTGCCATCTCCTTGTAACCCATCTCCCTGCTTCCAGTGTGGGGCTGAGGCTTAAATGCGTGGTCTCTGCGGCCCCGCCGCGGCCCTAAACTCTTTGAAGGGCGGCGTCACAAAACTTCGCCGTCAAGCACTATCTCAGCAATGACCGGCTCGCCCTCGTACTCCTCAGATCCTACTAGTAGCTCCTCGACCTTGCCGCCCTTCGGGCTCGTTGCCTTACGTGGAGGCATAATCGCGTAAAAGAATACGCCGGAAGAGTCCAACTTACAACACGGCTCTAAGGCACGATCTCGGAATGAGCGAATGAAACTAATCCTAAATGTCCTGCAACCTCACGATTATAGATGTGGTGCACAACACACCGATAATCAAGACTCTGACTAGACCGTCAGACACCTTCGGATTAATCGCTCTGATACCACTTTTGTCACGACCCGACCTCGGGCCCGTGACTGGTGCCTTACCCCAGGCACCCTAGTGATATAACATCAGAGAAAATCAGCGGAAATAAAAACTTAAATAGGAAACAAGATACATCATAAGAAAATAGGCCAACCAAAACTACGCTTTCATGCGTATATATAAAACCGAACAGCTATAATCTTTACAACATCGCCACAACAGCATTACATGCACTTAAGAATGTAACAACAACTATGACGGACAGGCTCCCGCCATACCCACAATGTACAAGAACCTACAACTCGTGGAAACATACCAAAAGATAAGCCTCCGAGAAACGGAGCTTCCCAATACGCCAACCGAGATCCTATGAGCGAGGATCCACAACCGATGTACTTCTACCGCGGCATGAACGCGGCCTCGAAGGAGGTCGATAACAGTACCAAGTATGTGAAATCGAAAATATCAGAATGAAATCACATTTCATCATTTTATAAAACCTTTGCGATAAGTAAACAAGCTATGCAAGTAAGGGACGACATCCCGAATAATCACTCACACATAACTATGGGTCTCACGCCCATAATATCACTCATGCCCGTGGAACTCATTCTCATCGCTGACAGACATGATGTAAAACAACATCCATATGTGAACTCAACACTAGATCTCGCTCAAGGCTATCAAACCGACGCCAAGTAGAATCTCTATACTGGATCCAAAGCTAGTCATAAAACTTCACGCATGGTACGAAGCTAATTACTGATCCAAAAGCTAGCCACGCAATCGCCGAGGCAAGTACCAAAGCTAACGCATTCAGCCAACCGTCTCACGAGATATGACCGAGGCAAGTATCTCAAGCTATCTACCGCAGGCTACCGATACACGAGAAATGACCGAACAAGTATCTAAAGTGTGCTCAACCACACGCATAAATCAAGCCCGTGATCGCCGTCATCTGCGGCAAGCTTCATGGATTAGCGGTCCATGGACTAACAATCTGAACCTCACAATGACCGCATTCCCCGGTATCTCACCTCGGAAGTCATGGCTATGAAACCATCCTACTGGACGCATGCCCGTGGAACATCCATCACGCCGACGTCCAAAGGAATAACAAGATGATACTCAAAGTGGACGATACTGTGGAAAATCCAACGCACAAGATGTCCAACAATCAATCGATAACCGCCCTCCCTGCAGAGTCACGATAAAGACATCAACAAAACACTTGCACATCAAAGACTATCACGACAAGCATAGGCAAGTTCAACATACATACATTTTATCAACAATCGGGTTTCAAACCCAAAATACTACATACTTTCATTCTTTCAAAAGACCTCTTTTTCGTAAAAGCCACATGATACTAATACTGTAGTATTAAAACACGTTTCCCTTTTAAACCAAATTACTACACCTTCGTAAAATCTTTATAAGATTTTTAAAATCAAGTACTCTATACCTTTTAAAACTAAGTGCTTTTCTTTTAAAACAACAACATGTGTTCTTTTAAAACCCAAATAACTTTACTCTTTTCAAAACAAGTAACCTATACTTAAATCAAGTTACTTCTCTTTTCCAAAAACAAGTCGTTATAAGTCAAGTCTCTTGTCTTTCAAGATCAAGTCTCTTAACTTTCAAAATCAAGTCGCTTTACAAATAAACCAAATCTTTCTTTTATTTTCATAAAGTCGTTATAACTAACTTCCCATAAAGCCATTATAACACTTTATGTTTTAAACAAACAAAATCCATTTCACACACGCACGCCTACCGTACTATATAGTTTACAACAATCATGCTCAAGAGTATAGGAAGAATCACATACCTTTAGCTTAAGCCACAAGCCAAGTCAAGTATGTCGCGCGTAGAAGATCCACCTATAAAGGCCACAATATATCTATCAATCTCTAGTTCTCTTCAGAGAATACTTAAGTAAATGCCTCGATTCTACGTAAAAATTCGCAAAGACCTCCCCGCTATCACATAAAACCTCCCCTATCCAGCCAACAACTCCTGTGGATTATACGCCTAACCTGACGTGTTCAATTCTACTCCACAATAATACAACAATTTCATCAGAATACAAACTCTATGTAAATACAATTCAATACTCATTCTATATATAGTATGATCAACTATATATTACTACAATATGTAATATCCAATTACAATAGGGACATAGATCATTACCGATAAGCCCAAAATTATCCAAGATTATATGTCGATCCCGAGCAACGCTTAGCTCCAATTCCTTACGCTCAACCCGCTCCAAGCAACCCTTAGAAGTTTCTAAACCACTTCTCTAAATACTTCAACCAAGCTTATGAAGATTTTCTAGGGTTTCATTTTGCGACTAGCGGATAAAGTAGTATTTCCGGGCACCAAGTATTAAAACAACCTTAGAATACTACTAGGGATACTAGGCTAGTGTATTTGGAATTATACCACAATACACAAGGTATTCTACACAAGAGGAGGTGGGACGAAACCACAAAAAGGGAGGGAGTATTTTGCCTTGAAAGGCTTTCAGTGTTGATGAAATACTCTTCAAGCTGGGTATATATGTAAGAGTCAGGGCCAAGATCAAAGCAAGGTGGGTGGTCAAGATTGGGCCATGTGTGTGTGGTCCCACCACAACACATGGCCAACGAAATAGGCTACCAGTGTCAAGGCCAAAATCGGCCAAGTGAGTAGTGACAAGTAGCTAGCCACTGTCACACCATTTCTACCACACATGGCCACACAAGGGGTGACACGTGTCGCCCGATTCGCCCAAAGTATTTCGTCTTCCAAAATATCCAAAATGCCTAAACCTCAAAAACAAAGCGGGCCCACAAAACCAGTAAATTCTCCCCGTGGGCCCCACGTGACCATTTCCAAAATAAAATCTCAAAATTCTAATATAATCCAAGAAGTCCGAATACCAAACTGGGAATCCAATTCCCACTAACGAACCTTTTCTTCACAAAACCTAACTTTTCCGTCGAAAAATTCACATCTTTCTTTCTTTCCAAAATTTCTGTCGTATTCTCGTACGTACATCCCCACATACATACCCTGGAACTACGGGGTATAACAGTTACGCCTATACTAAAAGCCCAGAAATACTATTATACTTCTTTTAGCCACTAAACGAAACCCTAAGGAAATCTTCATAGCGAGTTGAAGTATTAAGAAGAAGTTGTGTAGAACTTCTAAGGGTTGTTTGGAGCGGGTTGGAGCACCCAGATTAGGAGCTAAACGTTTCTCAGGACCGACATTTAAACTTGGATAATTTTGGGCTTATCGAGGTAAATACTCTTGTCCTTCTATTGTAATTGGAAATTACATACTGTAGTTGTATAGAAGTGAGGATAAGATATATAGAAGGATGGTATAAAAGAAGAGAATTGAATTGATATCACATCAGAATAATATTAAAGAAGAAGACTGAATCAGATTTACATAGACCGTATTTACTGATGAAACTTGTAGTTTGGCTGTAGGGTAGTCTTGCCCAATTTTTCGTAGAATAAGGAATCAGATCTAGAATTATTCGCAGAGTAGTCTAGACGCTGATAGACTTGTATGACCGCTATAGGTTGAAATCTTGCAAGTAGCGTATTCTACTCGAAGGGTGGAAAGGGCTAGCGGACATGATTTTGGAGCTATTTGCTTATAGTCGATAATCGTCGCGAGGTATGTGATTCTTCCTATACTCTTGAGCATGATATTTTAAAAGTATATATATATATATATAGTACGGTAGACGTACGTGTGTTAACTGAACGTAGTTTTACGGCAATGTCTTTTGACTTAAGCCTGAATAATAAGAATCTTGAAGTATTTCAAAAGAATTAAGAATCGTTTTCGAAAGAAGAGTAATACTTGGTTTTAAAAGCTTAAGAGTTATACTAGCTTTATGGGAAGTTAGGTATAACGACTTAAGAAAGATAAAAGAATGATTTATTGATTTTAGAAGTTAAGAGACTTAATCTTAAAAGATAAGAGACTTGACTTAATTGAATTGATATGAAAGTTGTTAAGAAGTGTGACACCTCATTCGTGAGTAATAAGTACTTGGTTTTTAAAGAATAATGTTTACTGATTTCGGAAATGAGAATAAGTAAGGAACTTGATTTTTAAAAGAGACTTGAGGAAATTGAAGAGTTTTTGGTTTAAAAGAAAGGCATTGTTTTGTCTTAAATTGGTTTAAAACATAAAGTGTTATAATGACTTTATGGGAAGTTATTTATAACGACCTTATGAAAACAAAAGAATGGTTTTATCAGTGGTTTTAAAGTGGTAACTTTACTTTAATGGAGAAGTGTTTTGGTTTACTTAAAAATTTTAGTCACTCTATTTTTACAATACGCATCGGGTGATCTTCGTAAAAGAAATGGATCTTTTAAAAAGAATTTAACGTACGTAGTACTTTGGGGTTAAAACCTGGACTTTGGCATAAAATGAAAGTACCTTGGGTTGTGTGTAACTTGCCTATGTTTGCGTGTGATAGCCTTGTCGCTAGCATTGTATTTCTATACCACCGCGTCTCAATGGAGGGTGGCTGATTTGTTATGATATTACTTGACGCGTCTGCGGTGACGGAGAATTCCACCGCACGCTTCACGTTGATAGTGTTATTCCATGGACTAGCTCTCCATGAGGTTTCTTACTGATACGGCCTTGGTATCTGGTAGTCGGCTTTCGTACTTGCCCTGCCTCGCGCTGATTCGCCTTGGTACTGTAGTTAGCCCTCGCACTTGCCCCGCTTCGGTTTAGTGGCGAAGTCTCGTGATACGCCTTGGTATCCGTAGTTAGCCCTCGACTTGCCCCGGCCATTACGTGACACGGCCTTGGTATCCGGTAGTCGGCTTGCCCGTGACGCCTTCGTGGCGAGTCTCGTGATACGGCCTTGGTATCCGTAGTTAGCCCTCGTACTTGCCCCGCCACCACGTGACACGACTCGTATCCGTAGTCGGCTTCGTACTTGCCCGTGACGCCCGTGGTTTGATTGTATAGTATTGTTAGTACGGCTTTGGTATCCGTAGTTGGCTTTCGCACTTGCCGCCGATTGATGATACGGCTTTGGTATCCGGTGGTTAGCCGTACTTGCCTCGCATGCAGTTTATGACTCGTAGGACTTGGTGTTTATATGTACTCCTCGTGTTATTATATCATGCATCGCCGTGATGAGGAAGGTATTCCACGGGCATGATTGATGTTGAGGCGTGAGACCCATAGTTATATTTGAGTGATGACTTTGAGGTGTGAGTCCCGACTTACATGATCGCTATTTATTATGGATCGTAGTTTGGTTATCATACATGTCTCCGCTTTATATAGATCGCTATGATTTCATTTACGATATTTTTGATTTCACATACTTGGTACTGTTATCGACCTCCTCTGGGCTGCGTTCATGCCGCAGTGAGGAACACCGATCGTTGATCCTCGCCATAGATCACGCCAACAGACGGGAAGCTCCGTTTCTCGAGGCTTATCTTTTCGTATAGACCACACATCGTAGGTACTTGTACATTCTGTGGTATGGCGGGCCCGTCGTCATGTTGTATAAAAACTCTTAGAGGTCCAGAAATCGTTGTGGCGGTGGTTTGTAAAAAGGATTAAAGCTATTCGGTTTGAAAGATTTGTATATATATTATTGAAAGGTGACCGCTTTGGTTATCCTGTTTATCATATATCTTGTTTCATTTTTAAGTTTTTATTTCACTGATTTTCTCGATGTTGTATCACTAGGGTGCCGGTAAGGCACTACCACGCCCGGATCGGTCGTGACAGTGGTCTACATCGCTTAACAATGTAAAATAACTCTAGCCACCCAAATTCGGATGAATACAGACTCTAAGATTTGGACAAATGCTATGACGGACAAGGCCCCGCCGCACTTCAATATACATAACCATGACGACAAGCTCCGAACATTGGAGCCATCTCAAATCTTTGAACCAGATCATAAGCTCGCGGATCCACAATCGTACCTAAACTGCGGACATGAACGCACTCGCGGCAGAAGTCGACAACAGTACCAAATATGGAACGGAAAATATGGTACAAGAAACAAATCATAATCGTATAAAAGAATGACAGGCAAGTATAAAAAGTAAATACCGATCCTACCGTGTCATTACCATCTCGTGAACTTAATCGTACCTTATTATCTTTTCCCATTTTTACATAAAAGTTATAGTCACATTCTTACGCATACTTTAAAAAAACCAAGTTCATTACCATATAACTTACTTACTTGCATAACATAATCCGCCCTTTATGGAGGACGCCATACTTCCTACCCAACTGGGACGCGATAAAGTCACATAAGTCGCCATAGAGGTATATCGTCCGCCCATTTCGGGACGCGATAATGTCATATAGTCTGCCCATAAAGGTATACTGCCCGGCCCATTTCTAGGACGCGATAATGTCATATAGTCTGCCCATAAAGGTATACTGCCCGGCCCATTTCTGGGACTCGATAATGTCATATAGTCTGCCCATAAAGGTATACTGCCCGGCCTATTTCTGGGACGCGATAATGTCATATAGTATGCCCATAAAGGTATACTTCCCGGCCCATTTCTGGGAAGCGATAATGTCATATAAAATCCGGGAATTTAACCCAACGTACTACGTACCTCTACTCCTTTAGAATGACTCTTTTTCAAATAAGACTTCCAAGATACTAATAACCGTAGTATCAAGTCATATCTACTTTTCAAGACAAGTCACAATACCTTTTAGAAATACATTTATAGGCTTCTAAATCAAGTGACTTCTTTCTTAAAACCTTAAGCAATTGGTACCTTTAAAACAATTTGCCCTTCTTTATTTCAAATCATTTCTTTGCTTACATTACTGAAGAAAACCATTCTTTTAGTCTTCCATAAAGTTGTTATAACCAACTTCCCATAAAGCCGTTATAACTCTTTATGTCTTAGACAAATTCATTCCTTTTATAACCAAGAGACTTATACTTTCAAATCAAATCACATAGCTTTCAAAATACTTCAAGTCTCTTAACTTTTGAAATCAAGCTTCTTTAACTTTTAGAAATCAAGTCTCTTATCTTTAAAATGGCAAGAAATCAATTCTTTCCAAATCAAGTATTCTATACTTTTAAATCAATTCATTTCTTCCTTTAAGAATCAAGTCCCATAACTTGAAAAATAAAGTCTCTTTACCCTTTAAAAATTTGATGTTCATAGTCTTAAAACTTCATACATAAATTCTTATAAATTAAGTAACATATACTTTGGTGCGTTGTGAATAAGTTATACTTATTTATAACGATCTTAATCGAGTAGCCATGATCTAGAAAATGTAATACAATTTTATCTTATCTTAGCTTCTATGCAGATGGAGAATTCTACTCATTTTAACTTAATTGATTGTCATTACATTTTTCTTTATTAACGCTGCAGTGGCTTGTTCGATTCTTATTCTCATTTGTGTCGTAACTTAGCCAAGTCAACTTGGCTCCAAATACCTCCTAACGACTCTTACCAACATCCCCATAAGACTTGGTAAGAACTTAGGATAACTTAGACATAACCTTTACGTAGAGT
Organism: Przewalskia tangutica; assembly: GCA_029844215.1. NCBI lineage: Eukaryota > Viridiplantae > Streptophyta > Magnoliopsida > Solanales > Solanaceae > Przewalskia > Przewalskia tangutica. Next base: position 59,483,675 of record CM056719.1, read on the forward strand.
AAATCAACATACATACCTCTTAACTTCTAAGAGTAGAAGGAATCATGAAATAGTACTACATGTATATTCCATACATAGAATCATGTCAAAAGAAGGAAGAGGTTCACATACCTCGCGACGATTATCGACAAATAACAAAATGCTCCAAAGTACTTCAACCTTGATAGCAATTCCATCCTTCAAGTAGAATACGCTATACTTAGTACTTCAACCTATAGTGGCCATAATACGTCCATTAACCTTTAGCTTCGAACGTAGAATATTCTAAGTGCAAAGTCACTAAATTCTACGGAAAATCGGACAGCACTTCCTTTGTTTCTACATACTTTGCCACCTTTTTCAATGCCGAATTCAATAACCAAACACGCCACATTTAAGGCCCAACAATTCAGCTAACCAAAGGGGATTACACGCCTTAACAGGACGTGTAAAATTCTGCCCCAAAACCATACCAAAACAGCCCCTAAAACAGTCCATAATTACTATAACGAGGGTGGAATGTGAGGCCTTTCAACGCCTTTCCACACCCTTATTCCTTCGGGGTTTTCATTAGCAATCTACTACATTAAACATGAAATATAGGGGCTGATTTTCCAGCATACAACACGTCTAAAGCAGTCCTTAAAAACTGCACGACAATATCCAACAGTTTTTTAGATTCTACGGAAACAACTAAAATCCGATAACTCTTTCCTTAACCCTTTTTATTCCAATTCGAGTTCCAAAACATCTACATAAGTTATAACAACTTATTAACAACAATATTAATCCATTATAACATGCAATAGGTGAATATAACAACGACAATAACCAACGAATTCCATTTACACCAAATCTGTCCCAAATCAGTTTTAGCCCCAAAAAATGGCTCAAACGCTTTTTATTCTTCATTATTTTTAACACAAGTTCATCCATACATTATAACAATAAGTAATATCCAATTACTTTAAAAGAAGAAGGACTTTTACCTCATTTTTTGCCCAAAAACGCCCCAAAACAGTCCGGTCTTTATTGGTCCGCAGCTGCTTCGCTCCACTTCTTCAAGTTCCAATCACATATATGTATCCCCTACAACCTTAGGATCAAATTCTCTTCACGTTTCGCTTCCAAAAAGTCGACGGAAAACCCCTAGGGTTTCATTCTATTTTTGGCCCAGCCTAGATTTAGGGGTTAAGGGTGCTTAATCTTGGAAAGAAAATACTTTGATCTTGATCTTGTCTTTGGATATGGGGATTTCGAATTGCTCTAGGTTTTTGGAGAGATGAGGGTTTGTATGGATGAATATCTTTTGTTCTAAGTCTTCAAGACTTATCTATATAAAGGTGTGTGGAGTCTTCACAAGACAAGTGGGGAGGGCACTTGCTAACCTCCTATTGGCCAAGTATTTCTTCACAAAATATTTCATCCACACTTAGTTATTTTTTATCCCATTTCGATGGACATGTAACATAGTATACCAAGACTTAATAAATCCACTAAGTCCATAATTCTAATGAAAAATAATTCCATTACTAGAATTAATTCTTGTCATCACATTAAACTCGAAAATTTTCCGTATAAGGAAATGTAAAAATCCTTTCCTTTCGACATTCCAATCTTAATTCTATAATCATGTTCTTGAATTACGGGGTGTAACATATACAAGGAATGACAGGGGCAAGTATGAAAATCAAATACCAGATCCTACCGTGTCATATAAAAATCAGAGCCAATCAGACTTGTATCATCAGACATCAGAATAATCGCACCACTTTCAAATATGAAAGCCATGTCAAAATCCGGGACACCTGCCCTCAGCATATAATATCACAGAAGCATGCTCGTGGAATACAACATCACTGTCAGCATGTAACAAGTATAACATACAACTACCCGCACACTGTGCCTTTTTAACAATGAGAGTAAACTTTACATGCTTTAAAATAGGAAGCTTATGATCAATCTAGGGCCACCCGCCCGTAGTATCATTATGCAAACCTACTCCTGAGACTGTTTCACCCGCAAGGGTCTTGTGGACCCGCATAGGACAATTTGCCCCGCATAGGACTATTTCACCCGCACAGGACTATTTCACCCGCTTAGGCCCTACGGGCCCGCAATGAGCATATACGTCATGCTCGCATCATGGGTAGCAAATCCATGGAGATGTATAATGTCTTGGGGGTTTACCCCGCAATTATACTCAGAAGGTGTATAACGTCTTGGGGGTTTACCCCGCATTTATACTCAGGAGGTGTATAACGTCTTGGGGGTTTACCCCGCATTTATACTCAGGATGTGTATAACGTCTTGGGGGTTTACCCCGCATTTATACTCAGGAGGTGAATAACGTCATGGGGGTTTACCCCGCATTTATACTAATAACACTAGCACCAATGACTATCATGAACAACATATGCAAGTTAAGATAATCTTTGACTCTCAACATCATAAAATGAATAAACTATCATTTTAACAAACCAAGACAATTTACATGCCTTCTTTTTCAACAAATCAAGACAATACCATGCCTTTCCTTTTTAATAAATCAAGACAATACCATTTAGGCAAGCCGAAGTACTATCAAGGCACAAAATATAATAACTATCATTTAAGCAAGCCAAAGTACTATCAAGGCACTAACACACCTTGTTTTACTAAGGATTAAAGTCCATTACGACAATGTACGTGAGCCGTACATTCACTTTATGAACTAAATTTTCATTTTAGGAAAGCCCAAGTACTACATGTATCGCTAGGAAGTAGGATCCAATACATGTATCATTTTGGAACCATCATTTAGAAAATCGAGACACTTATCGTACCAAGTATCCTTCTAAAACATGGTTTTGGCAAATCAAGGCACTAGACCTCATGTGTTACTTTAAAACATCTTGAACATCAAAGTACCACATATCATGTATTATATTAAGGACTTAATCATGGACATTCTCGCACGATTTCCTTAAAACAATTTAAAACATCCTTTGACTTTCCACTAAAACTTGTTATAACAAACTTCCCATAAAGCCGTTATAACCACTTCATTTTTAGACAACTAACGCACCATTACCTCTTTACTTTTTATAAAAACCAAGGCATTATCATGCCACCTAAGGGAATTGAACCCAAAGTACTTTGTACATCTATTCTTTATAAAAGAATCGTTTCATGAAATATTAGGGCGTTAGACCCAAAAGTACTTTCACCATTAAAACCAAGTTACTTACTTTTTTTAAACTCAAGTAACTTATACTTTTAAGACCAATTAACTTATGTCTTCAAATCAAGTCACTTACTCTCTTTAAATCAAGTAACATATACTTTTCAAAACGAGTTACTAAACATTTTTGAAATTCAAGTCCCAAGTGTTACACCCCGTAAGTCCAGGACATGTATAAGAGAACGTAAGTAAGGAACACAAGACTTGAAATTGGTACGAAAGGAAGAATTGTTTTTCCGACGGAAAATCTTCCGAACGTCGGAAAGGAAAAATGTTCGTTGAGGAGAATTGGATTCTCAAAATGCATTAATTGAGGATTATAGAATGTATTTTCATTATGGAAATTTATTTTTACGGATTTGGTCACGTGGAGCCCACCCGAGGAAGTTTACGTTTTGTGGGGCCCACGAGGGTTACAGAATTTTATGGACGAATGGGAGGGCGACATGTGGCACCCCCTCATGGCTTGGTCGAATTGAGACAAGGGTATAATGGTCATTTGACCAAAGTTTAGATGACAAAGTCTTGCAAGCTAAGAGCTTGACATTGTTGACTAAGTCAAGAGCCACTTGGCTTGATCCCTTTCATCCAAATTTAACATGTGTTGTAATATAGACCCTCCAATGTATTATATAAGCACACTAGTAGCAAGAAAAGTCTTCCAACACTTAGAAAAAATTTGAGAGAACTTGTGTGTGCCATGGAAGCTCTCGGGTTTGCTCCATATGAACAAGAAAATATTTTCGTTTGTGGTTCTTTAACCACAATACTTTAACCCAAGGTCCCTAAGGGTATTGTAAGGATATCTCAATAGAAAGATTTCGGAAAACCCGCATTTTTACGTTAGTCGCAAGGCGGAAACCCAAGGTGTTCTTCAACTTTGAAGTTGGAAATAGAAGAGGAGTTTTTCACAAGCTTCTAAGGGTTGCAAATAGCGGATTGGAACGTCAAGAAAAGTAGTTGGAGTTGCTAAGGATCGACTTAGGGTTTTGGATCATTTTGAGCTTAAGGAGGTAATAATCTCCGTCTTGCTATTATAATTCAAGATTTCATGTTGTAGTAGTTAGAAATGATCATGTGGATTATATTATGTAGAATGATATGTGTTATGGAATATTTGGATGGAATCCGAAAGTTGCATGATTTAGCCTTTAAGTTTGTAATTCAATTTAGTTACTAGTTTAGTCGTCGCATGTTATCTAAAGAGTTGATTAAGGTGGTTATAATTGCTAAGTTGTTTATGACTATATAACATGTTAGACCTAAGAAGTTGGATTGAAAAAGAATTGGAAAGAACTTTGTGTTATTGAATAAGTTAGCCGAGAATGACCTTGATTAAGGGCTTAGTTGGTATTAATTGTGGGGCGGAATTTTACACGTATTGTAAGACGTGTAATCCCCTTTGATTTGGTTGTTGTATTGAGCCTTAAATGTGGCGTGTTTGGTTATTGAATTTGGCCTTGAAAAAGGTGGCAAAGTATGTAGAAACAAAGGAAGTGCTGTCCGATTTTCCGTAGAATTTAGTGACTTTGCACTTAGAATATTCTACGTTCGAAGCTAGAGGTTAATGAACGTATTATGGCCATTATAGGTTGAAGTACTAAGTATAGCGTATTCTACTTAAAGGATGGAATAGCTATCAAGGTTGAAGTACTTTGGAGCATTTTGCTATTTGTCGATAATCGTCATGCGGTATGTGAACCTCCCTTCTTTTGACATGATTCTATGTATGGAATATACATGTGGTACTATTTCATGATTCCTTCTACTCTTAGAAGTTAAGAGGTATGTATGTTGATTTACTCTACGTAAAGGTTATGTCTAAGTTATCATAAGTTCTTACCAAGTCTTATGAGACGCAAAGAGTCGTTAGATATATTCGAGCCAAGTTGACTTGGCTAAGTTACCGCACAAATGAGAATAAGTATCGAACAAGCCACTGCAGCGTTAATAAAGGAAAATGTAATGACAATCAATTAAGTTAAAATGAGTAGAATTCTCCATCTGCATAGAAGCTAAGATAAGACAAAATTGTATTACATTTTCTAGATCATGGCTACTTGATTAAGAACATTATAAATAAGTGTAACTTATTCACAACGCACCAAAGTATATGTTACTTAATTTATAAGAATTTACGTATGAAGTTTTAAGACTATGAACCTCAATTATTTTTAAAAGGTTAAGGGACTTTATTTTTCAAGTTATGGGACTTGATTCTTAAAGGAAGAAATGAATTGATTTAAAAGTATAGAATACTTGATTTGGAAAGTATTGATTTCTTGTCATTCTAAAGTTAAGAAACTTGTTTTCTTAAAAGTTAAGAGACTTGAAGTATTTTGAAAGCTATGTGATTTGATTTGATACTACGGTTATTAGTATCTTGGAAGTTTTATTTGAAAAAGAGTCATTCTAAAGGAGTAGAGGTACGTAGTACGTTGGGTTAAATTCCCGAATTTTATATGACATTATCGCGTCCCAGAAATGGGTCGGGCAATATACCTTTATTGGCAGACTATATGACATTATCGCGTCCCAGAAATGGGCCGGGCAGTATACCTTTATGGGCAGACTATATGACATTATCGCGTCCCAGAAATGGGCCGCAAGATACCTTTATGGGCGACTATATGACATTATTGCATCCCGAAATGGGCCGCAAGATACCTTTACGGGCGTACTATATGACATTATCGCCCCGTAAATGGGCCGGCAAGATACATTTATGGGCGACTATATGACATTATCGCGCCCCAGAATGGGCCGGCAAGATACCTCTACGGGCAGACTTTAGTGACTTTATCGCGTCCCAGATTGGGCCGGGCAGTATAGGCGTCCCTCCATAAAGAGTCGGATTATGTTATGCAAGGTAAGTAAGTTATATGGTAATGAACTTGACGGTTTTTCCTAAGCATGTACGTAAGAATGTGACTATAACTTTTATGTAAAAATGGGAAAAGATAATAAGGTACGATTAACTTCACGAGATAGTAATGGCACGGTAGGATCTGGTATTTACTTTTTTTTATATACTTGCCCCTGTCATTCTTTTGTACAGTTATGATTTGTTTACTGTACCTTATTTTCCGTTCCATATTCTGCACTGTTGTAATCGACTTCTCGGGGCCGTTCATGTCCACGTTTAGGTATTACGCTGTGGATCCGCGAGCTTAGGATCCTGGTTCAAGACCGAGATGGCTCCAATGTTCCGAGCTTGTCGTCATGGTTATGTATATTCGTGGTACGCGGGCCTTGTCCCGCCATAGTATTTGTCCAAATCTTAGAGGTCCGTATTCATCTGGCCGGATCGGCTAGAGTTGTTTTTACATTGTTAAACAAATGTAGACTTTTCGAAGTTTTTATGTTATGGCACTTTATCGCTTGGCCTTAGTTTTTGATAAAAAAGTGTTATTTATATTCGCATTTATTATGTTGTATGAATAGAAGGGTGCCCGGGTAGGGCACCGATGCGGCTGAGGTCGGTCGTGACAAAAGTGGTATCGAGCGATTAGTCCTCGGAAAGTGTCTGCATCGTGTCTAGTAGAGTCTTGATTATCGGTGTGTTGTGCACCACATCTATAATCGTGAGGTCGCAGGACATTTAGGATTGGTTTCCATTCTTCTCACTCGAGATCGTGCGATAGAGTCGTGTTGTTAGGGTCGTCTCCCTAACGAGTTATGTTGATTGCATTTCTGAGCAAAGCGTGATGACCTGGAAGGACTATGTGGATTGCATATCCGTGTTGGTAATGATTGTAGTGTAGTTGGTATTGTGACATACAGCCATACGGAGTTATGTATGAGGTCGACGCGCGTGTTGCCTAGAATGATTTTAGATTACCAAGAGTTGGTAAAGACTAACTAGATCTGGGAAGGTATGAAACGATTAAAGAATTCTCACGAGGTTTTACGTATTACTTTGAGATAATTGGGAAAGGATGAGGTCATGCGATAGGCGATGAACCCTTAAGAAGTCATGTTAAGAAACTTAATGGAATACCATGTTAATATATTAAGCTACGTGGTAGGCTTAAGAGAATTGTACGGATGAGGTCCGTATAGAGTAAGTAATGGTTGTTGTGATCAAGACGACACGATTATGGTATTATGAGAAGTTTTTGTACCCGTTTACGGGGGGACTGGCAAGGTAGGCTTGGAGCATGGAAATTGCGAGCCTAAGAGTATTATTAACCGCCGAGACATTAGGTATATATAAGGCCTTCTCGGGAAATAAGATTTTATTCAGACTAAGGTAAGAGTTAAGTGCGACGGAGGGACGGGGTGAGGACCTGTTACGGGTCGCCCCATAGCCTGAAATAGAGTGGGATCAGTTGGTAGTAGTTCCGCTACGTGACAGGGTCACGAGGGTGCAAGGCCCAAGTCTAGTTAATTGTTTTACGGGTTCGTGGACGCGTTCCACCGGAACCAGGTCGTGAAAGCCGGAAATGGCCTTATGTTGTTTAAAAGAGTGACTCCAAATATTGGAGGCCAGAATCGGTATGGATGTTATGTATGTATGCTAGTATGAGTTGGAAGTACGGAAAGAGTACGATCAGTAAGGAAGATGGCAACCAAGTGTAAAGGAATAGAGCCTGAATCCATAAGAACCTTTCGAGGTAACTACACCTGTGAGTGTTTGGGGTGGTAGCTGAGCGGGTATATGAGATTTGCCCGGTGATGATACAGTCGTCAGACCCTAGTAGACCTAGTAGAGGTGTTTATGACAGACTTTAAGCTCATTATGAGTATGGACTAGTTGGCTTCGTGAGTGCCAAGGTTGACATTTAGTATAAGTATTGTTATGTGTCCATGGGTGACATATGTTGTATGAAGGGTGCAGTAAAAGGAGACTATGTCGCTATCTAATTAGATTGGACTCCGAAAGAACATTCGGGGACGAATGTTTCTAAGGGGGGAAGAATGTTACACCCCGTAAGTCCAGGACATGTATAAGAGAACGTAAGTAAGGAACACAAGACTTGAAATTGGTACGAAAGGAAGAATTGTTTTTCCGACGGAAAATCTTCCGAACGTCGGAAAGGAAAAATGTTCGTTGAGGATAATTGGATTCTCAAAATGCATTAATTGAGGATTATAGAATGTATTTTCATTATGAAAATTTATTTTTACGGATTTGGTCACGTGGGGCCCACCCGAGGAATTTTACTTTTTGTGGGGCCCACGAGGGTTACGGAATTTTATGGACGAATGGGAGGGCGACATGTGGCACCCACCCTCATGGCTTGGTCGAATTGAGACAAGGGTATAATGGTCATTTGAACAAAGTTTAGATGACAAAGTCTTGCAAGCTAAGAGCTTGACATTGTTGACTAAGTCAAGAGCCACTTGGCTTGATCCCTTTCATCCAAATTTAACATGTGTTGTAATCTAGACCCTCCAATGTATTATATAAGCACACTAGTAGCAAGAAAAGTCTTCCAACACTTAGAAAAAATTTGAGAGAACTTGTGTGTGCCATGGAAGCTCTCGGGTTTGCTCCATATGAACAAGAAAATATTTTCGTTTGTGGTTCTTTAGCCACAAGACATTAACCCAAGGTCCCTAAGGGTATTGTAAGGATATCTCAATAGAAAGATTTCGGAAAAACCGCATTTTTACGTTAGTCGCAAGGCGGAAACCCAAGGTGTTCTTCAACTTTGAAGTTGGAAATAGAAGAGGAGTTTTTCACAATCTTCTAAGGGTTGCAAATAGCGGATTGGAACGTCAAGAAAAGTAGTTGGAGTTGCTAAGGATCGACTTAGGGTTTTGGATCATTTTGAGCTTAAGGAGGTAATAATCTCCGTCTTGCTATTATAATTCAAGATTTCATGTTGTAGTAGTTAGAAATGATCATGTGGATTATATTATGAAGAATGATTTGTGTTATGGAATATTTAGATGGAATCCGAAAGTTGCATGATTTAGCCTTTAAATTTGTAATTCAATTTAGTTACTAGTTTAGTCGTCGCATGTTATCTAAAGAGTTGATTAAGGTGGTTATAATTGCTAAGTTGTTTATGACTATATAACATGTTAGACCTAAGAAGTTGGATTGAAAAAGAATTGGAAAGAACTTTGTGTTATTGAATAAGTTAGCCTAGAATGACCTTGATTAAGGGCTTAGTTGGTATTAATTGTGGGGCGGAATTTTACACGTATTGTAAGGCGTGTAATCCCCTTTTATTTGGTTGTTGTATTGAGCCTTAAATGTGGCGTGTTTGGTTATTGAATTCGGCCTTGAAAAAGGTGGCAAAGTATGTAGAAACAAAGGAAGTGCTGTCCGATTTTCCGTAGAATTTAGTGACTTTGCACTTAGAATATTCTACGTTCGAAGCTAGAGGTTAATGAACGTATTATGGCCATTATAGGTTGAAGTACTAAGTATAGCGTATTCTACTTGAAGGATGGAATAGCTATCAAGGTTGAAGTACTTTGGAGCATTTTGCTATTTGTCGATAATCGTCGCGAGGTATGTGAACCTCTCCCTTCTTTTGACATGATTCTATGTATGGAATATACATGTGGTACTATTTCATGATTCCTTCTACTCTTAGAAGTTAAGAGGTATGTATGTTGATTTACTCTACGTAAAGGTTATGTCTAAGTTATCCTAAGTTCTTACCAAGTCTTATGGGGGATGTTGGTAAGAGTCGTTAGGAGATATTTGGAGCCAAGTTGACTTGGCTAAGTTACGGCACAAATGAGAATAAGTATCGAACAAGCCACTGCAGCGTTAATAAAGGAAAATGTAATGACAATCAATTAAGTTAAAATGAGTAGAATTCTCCATCTGCATAGAAGCTAAGATAAGACAAAATTGTATTACATTTTCTAGATCATGGCTACTTGATTAAGAACGTTATAAATAAGTGTAACTTATTCACAACGCACCAAAGTATATGTTACTTAATTTATAAGAATTTACGTATGAAGTTTTAAGACTATGAACCTCAATTTTTTTTAAAAGGTTAAGGGACTTTATTTTTCAAGTTATGGGACTTGATTCTTAAAGGAAGAAATGAATTGATTTAAAAGTATAGAATACTTGATTTGGAAAGTATTGATTTCTTGCCATTCTAAAGTTAAGAGACTTGTTTTCTTAAAAGTTAAGAGACTTGAAGTATTTTGAAAGCTATGTGATTTGATTTGAAAGTATAAGTCTCTTGGTTATAAAAGGAATGAATTTGTCTAAGACATAAAGAGTTATAACGGCTTATGGGAAGTTGGTTATAACAACTTTATGGAAGATTAAAAGAATGGTTTTCTTCAGTAATGTAAGCAAAGAAATGACTTGAAATAAAGAAGGACAAATTGTTTTAATGGTACCAATTGCTTAAGGTTTTAAAGAAAGAAGTCACTTGATTTAGAAGCCTGTAAATGTATTTCTAAAAGGTATTGTGACTTGTCTTGAAAAGTAGATATGACTTGATACTACGGTTATTAGTATCTTGGAAGTCTTATTTGAAAAAGAGTCATTCTAAAGGAGTAGAGGTACGTAGTACGTTGGGTTAAATTCCCGGATTTTATATGACATTATCGCTTCCCAGAAATGGGCCGGGAAGTATACCTTTATGGGCATACTATATGACATTATCGCGTCCCAGAAATAGGTAGGCGGATACCTTTATGGGCACTATATGACATTATCGAGTCCCGAAATGGGGCAAGATACCTTTATGGGCGTACTATATGACATTATCGCGTCTAGAAATGGGCGGCAAGATACCTTTACGGCGGCACTATATGACATTATCGCGTCCCAGAATGGGCAGGCGCTTGTCACGACCTGCCCGGCCCGTGGATCGTGCCTTAGGCACCAAGTAGCCATACATCGAGTAACCACGGAAATATAAACCAAGACAGAAACAATTTATAAAATAAGACACGCCTTATGTAAGAAAACGCCTTTCTGCATATATAAATAATCAAGTTTTGCGATTACATCCCAACCGCATAATAGTACTACAGACCTCTGGGAAGTAAACAACTATGGCGGGGACAGGGCCCGCCATACCCGATCAGATAAAACTATCTACAATACAGGAGATCATACCCAAAGTGGAGCCTCGGAGAAGATGGAGCTCGACACCAACGCAAAGATCCTAAGGATGCGGATCTAGCACCTGCTTGCCTTTACCTGCGGCATGAACGCAGCCCCCCGAAGGAGGTCAGTACAACAGGTACCAAGTATGTGAAACTATAAAGAACTGAAATGAAATCAAAGTATTTAAAACCTCTTCACAAATACAATCAGTTCAATTGCACATAGTGCCACATCACAAACAACAACAGTAATAGGAAAACTGTAACAGGTCTATTCTAGGCCGCGAATGATCGAAGCAAGGCCAATCGCCCATAGTATCATTCTGCGTGCCTAGTCCGGACTTCCGCACCGCATAGGTCACACATGCACCGCATGAGGTATTCCCAGCATCGGGGGCAGCCAACCCCCGGCATCCGCCTAGGCTCCCGCAGCCCGCATAGCCTCAAAAGACCGCATAGTCTCAACAGACCGCATAGGGAATCCCCCGCATCAGGCTAAACACCCGGAATGATCAATCCTGGAGCATACCGCTGCTCCGCATAGTCTCACAGCATCGCGTAGGCGTATAGACCGCGTCAAGGGCAAGCCCTCGGTATAACAATCGAGGGTAGGTGATACAATAATAAAGACAACGGACTTAGGTTAGCAACGTAAGCACAAAAAGAATGACCCCTTTACAAAGATTTCAAGACAATAACCTGTAGCATCATAATAGTCTACTTATCACACAAATCTTACTACAATTAAATGTAAATCAATACAAGACTTTTATAAACAAACAAGTAAAGCCTTTTATCTTTCTTAAGTTGTTATACCTAACTCCCCATAAAGCTAGTATAACTCTTAAGCTTTTGTTTTAAAAACCAAATATTTATCTTCTGTTAAAAATGATTCTGTATTCTTTTGAAATGCTTTCAGTTCTTTGTTATTCAGGCTTAAGCTGTGAGGCATTGCCGTAATTATTATTCAGGCTTAAGTCGTGAGGCATTGCCATAAGTATTATTCAGGCTTAAGTCAAAGACATTGCCGTAGTTATTATTCGATTAACACGTATGCGTCACCGCACTATATATTGTAAAATATCATGCTTTAGGAGGAATCACATACCTTCTCAAATAAAACCACCGCCAAGTTCAATATGTCGCAGAGAGTCAGCCTATAATAGTCACAGACATCTATCAAAGACTACTCTGAAGGTCATTCTAAACAGAGGGTTCACAATTCTACGGAATGTCGGGCAGTACCTCCCTACCCGGTGAGCTATATAAGTTCATCGTGAAAACAAATTCTATGTAAGTCTGATTTGATTATTCTTCTTTTAAACCCTTCTACTGTGGTAACAGTTCAATTTCTATTCTGATATCCTTCTAAGTATTTAATACTTATTCAATACTACTACGTATGTATTCTCTAATTCAAAAGAGGTTAGGATTAGTTACCTCGGTAAGCCCAAAATATCCTAGATAAAGTCGCGCTGAGCAAGGTTTAGCTCCTAAGTTGTATGCGCTCCCAGAGTAGCTCCAGAAACCCTAGAAGTTCTTCACAACTTCTACTCAGTACTATGGGATTTGGGCTAGGGTATTTTGGGCATTATAACGATACTAGGAGACAACTTTTCTACCAAGGTAGGGGGGTAGATTTCGGCTAGGCTAGGGGGGGGTAGGCCCTCGGCCAAACTCACTCAAGGGGAGGTGTGGGACGAAAGGCTAAGGGAGAGGAGAGGATTTGTTTCAAGACTTGGAAGATAACTTTGTGGATGAAGAACTCTTCATCTCTAAGGGGTATTTATAGCTCAAGCCTTGGCCAATGGCCAAGATGAAGACAAGTGCAAGGCAAGTGTAGGGTGAGGATTAACTATACACAAATATCCTACCAACTCCTTGACTTGTGCACAAGGCACAAAAACGTGCCATGGCTCTTCAATTCGCCCAAATGGGCGATTCAAGTCCACCAAAGGAGGGTGCCAAGTGTCGCCTCCGTTGGTCCAAAATGTTTCGCCTCTGGAAAAATCCGCAAAAATAGCAAAGGCATAGCGGAATTTTCCCTACGAAAGTCGTGGAAACGCTTCGTGGAAACGATTCTTTTAGTGAGTTGTGTACAAAAACGCCCAAGGCTAACTTTAAGGCCAAACTTTTAGACGTATTCCCTTACGTACATACTCTGGAAATACGGTATAACATTCTCCCTCCAGAAACATTCGTCGAATGTTCCTTCTCAAGACGATTATCGAAGAAGCTTAAATAGCTTGTAAGTGCCACACATGGCCACAAAAATAACACTTAGGCATAAATGATAACGAAAATTTACAAGTAGGAAAGTGAATTACGGAGGTGTGGGAATAGGTGAGGATATTCGCCTCATGTCCTCCTGGCTTCACGCCATCTCATCCTCGAGCTCGTTCCGCCACAAGACTTTGACGGAAGCCACATCCTTCGTCCGCAGACGCCTAACCCGACGATCGACTATCGCATGGGAATCTCTCATACGATAACCCCGGCCACCGACATCGCGTCAATCGGTGTACCCTAGATGGATCCCGATACATCTCTCAAAGATAGATACGTGAAAAACCGGATGCACCGCCTCCGGATCGGACGGCAGATCCAACTCATAGGCAACCTTGCCTACCCTGCGGACAATCAAACGCCCAATGTACCTAGGGTGAAGTTTCCCTTCTTTCCCAAATCTCATCACACCCTTCATGGGTGACACCTTTAGAAAACCCAATCATGAACCTCGAACTCAAGATGCCGACGACGATGATCTGCATACGACTTACATCGACTCGAGTCGTCAATAGCCGCCTCGGATAAGCTTCACCTTATCCATCGCTCTTCGCACCAAATCTGGTCCCACTAGCCGCACTCGCCCACATCGAACCAACCTATAGGCGATCCGCACTTCCTCCCATACAAGGCCTCATAAGGCGCCATCCGAATATCTGAGTGGTAGCTATTATTATCGTGAACTCAACTAGAGGCAAATGATCCTCCCAACTACCATCGAAGTCAATAACAGCTCGCAAAGATATCCTCAAGAGTCGGATAGTGCGCTCTGCTGTCGTCTGCGTGGATGAAATGCGATTTCGTGCTCACTGCGTCCCTAAACCCCTCTGGAAGGACCTCGAAGTTAGCCGTAAACGGGCTCCTCATGCGATATGATCGGTAGGGACTCCATGCGACCGACGATCTCTCGGATGTAAAGTCCGCATAATCTCTCGGTGAAAGGTCGTCGACGGAAGAAAGTGGGCTGATTTCGCCACCGTCGACGATAACCCATATAGAATCATGTCTCTCCGAGTGCGGGTAATCGTGATGAAGTCCATGTTGATTACCTCCCACTTCCGGTCGGGATCTCAATGCGTAACAAACCACGTGCCTCGTGCTCTACCTTCACCGCGACAACACGCACCGAGCTACGAACTCGCAACGTCCTCTTCAAGCCATCCCACCAATACACGATCTAAGGTCGTGGTACATCTTGGTCGACCGGATGGATAGAGTAACGCCTTGTGTGTGCTTCCCAAGAACTCTGCCAAGTCTCGAAACATCCGAACACATGCGCCCTCAAACCTTAGCACCCATCGTGCTACCTCAAAAGGACCTTGCCTCACGAAGAGCTGTATCACGATATCGAATCAAAGTGGATCCTCGAGCTGTTGCCTCTTCTCGCCGGACGATGGAAGACTCGGCAACCTCACGAACTCTAACCCCACTGCTATCAGAATCAATCAAACGGACACAAGGCTCGCTAACTGATGCAAATCACGAACCATGTCCCTCCTCTCTGGTTGCACATCTGATAGACTCCCCATCGACCTACGACTAAGAGCATCTGCCACAATATTGGCCTTCCCCGGGTGGTACAGGATATCAACATCGTAATCCTTAAGCAACTCTAACCACCGTCTATGTCGTAAGTTCAGCTCCCTCTGGCTGAAGATATACTGGAGGCTCTTGTGGTCTGTATAAATATCCACGTGAACCCCATACAAATAGTTCCTCCAGATCTTCAAAGCGTGAATGTCACGACCCGAACCCGGGCCCGTGACTGGTGCCTTACCCCGGGCACCCAAGTAGACATACATCAGAGTAATCAGCGGAACATAAAGACAATACATGAAACCAGTGTAATAAGACAGTGAAATAAGATGACAGGCTAACCAAAAACGGTTACCTTCAGTATATATATAAATAGCAACTTTTTCAACATGAACAGTTTAATCCTTTTTACAAACCCTGCCCACAACAGTACTACAGACCTCTAAGAATGATACGACAACAATGGCGGGACAGGGCCCCGCCAAACCCCTGAATGTAAACACTTACGACGATAGGGGACTATACCACTGATAAGCCTCCGGAGAAACGGAGCTTCCCAAACGCTGAAACTGTGACCCTGAGAGCTAGGATCAACGACTGGTGTACCTCAACCTGCGGCATGAACGCAGCCCCGGGAGGTCGGCTAACAACAGTGCAGTATGTGAAATCAAATACATCAGTAAATGAAATCATAGCGATCATATAAAGCGGAGACATGTATGATAACCAAACTACGATTTACAACAAAGCGATATGTCAAGTCGTGACTCACGCCTCAAGTCATCACTCAAGTATAACAACGGGTCTCGTGCCCACAACATCAATCATGCGTGGATACCTTCCTCACCGCGGCGATGCATGATATAAAAGCACCAAGGAACACACCGAACACCGTGTCCCACTGTGTCATAATAAAGCATGCGGGGTAGTAATGCGAAGGCATAGCCGACTACTAAAACCCACGCACCAACAAGGTCATGGCGTATCATAAGATCTGTCTGCACCGCCACATGATCAAAGCCGCCACTTGCGCAGATATCAATGTCGCGTCTAACCTCGAACTCCGCGACTCGCATAGGCCAATCTCATCGCCCGCATGAGGCATTCCGCATCGGGGTAGCTACTCCCGGCATCGCCCCGACTTCGCGATCCGCGTAGCCACAGGACCGCATGCCCATAAAGGACGTCACTAACTCGGAACTCGTAGTTCCGCATAGGCCGGGACTCGCATGAGGTATTCTCGAATCATAGGTCCATCGACCGCCGAGTCTACCCGTCGGAGGGCGACTTAACCCGGAATCATCTCAAGAGATGAATGCCACAATACTATCATAACGATCGATAGTTAATAAGCACAATCAAGGGAAACCCTTCACACAAACATCACAAGATACTAACACACGTAGCATCCCAACACGTTTACTTATCAACGCAATCAAGAAAGTATTACAAGGCTATCACAAACCAATACAATCAAGTTGTTCACACAAGGTACCTTCTACTATATGATTAACAAAATCGGGTTTTTATCCCCAAAGTACTTCATACATCAACTCTTTAAAAGATACGTTACTTTCACAATGTCACACAATACACGTAGTATAAAAATAGAGTGACTATCCTTTTAAAGTAAATCAATTACTTCTCTTTGTAAAATCAAGTAGCAACATTCTTTTCCAATGATCAAGTTTGCCTAATTTCCAATGTTCAAGTTTCTCATTTTAGAAAGGTTTCGTAGTTCATAGTCTTATTCATTTGAGAATATAATTCTCCTTAAAACTATCGAGAAACATAAGTCTTATATGTGAGTAGGATATTCTTGTTTATAACAATCTTATTACAAAGACCATGATCTAGGAAATATCATTTTGTCTCATCTTAGCTTCTATGCAGATGGAAGTTTCTCTTGGTTTTAATAATACTTAATCACCAAAACATTTCCTTTTATTAACGCTCGCGTTGGTTTGTCGATACACATTCGATTTCAAATCAAGAAACATTCTTAAGCCGTTATACCTAACTTCCCATAAAGCTAGTATAACTCTTAAGTTTTTCAAAAAACAAGTATATTACTTCTTTCAAAATGATTCAAAAAAAATCTTTTGAAATACTTCAAGTTCTTTATTAACACATAACAAGCCAGTTATAGTTCAAATCAGTTACCTTTTAAAGACCACAAGTATTTTCTTACCAACATAAAGCTGTTATAACCAACTTCCCATAAAGCCGTTATAACACTTTATGTTTTAAATCAACCAAATACGTTTAGCACATGTACGTCTACCGTACTACATAGTTCACACATATCATGCTAGAAGAGATAGGAAGAGGTTCACATACCTCGCGACGAGTATCGACTAATAGCAAAACGCTCCAAGTACTTCCAACCGTCGGCTACTCCTTAAGCCAAGTAGATCGCGCCACACGTAGTACTTCAACCTATAAGGCCACAAGGCGCTTATTAGTGTCTAGATCCCTTCAGAGCACATTCTGAGAAAATTCGGCAAGACCTCCCACATGGCGTAAATCTCCTCCTCTATCGAGGCCGGCTACCAAGCCAACCAGGGGGGGGTTATACAACTAACCCTAACGGGTACAATTCTACTCCACGGTACTACTACACAAGTCTACTGTAATACAACCCTATGTAATTACAGTTCAGTATTCTTCTTTAAATTCAGGCTTAAGTCGCAAGACATTGCCGTAAGTATTATTCAGGCTTAAGTCAAAAGACATTGCCGATAACTACGTTCAGTTCTATATATAGTATACTTCAACTATATATTCTACAATATGTAATTTCCAATTACAATAGAGGGACAAGATATTTACCTCAATAAGCCCATAATTATCCAAGTATAAAGTCGATCCGGGCAATCGCTTAGCTCAACTCCGAGCGCCCAACCGCTCTAAACCACCCTTAGAAGTTCTAACCAACTTCTACACAATACTCCAACGGACTATGGAGATTTTCCTAGGGTTTCGGTTTGGTGGACCAGTAAGTATAATAGTATTTACGGGCTTTTAGTATAGGTATAACCTTAGAATACAACAAGGTATAAGGCTAAGGTAATTTGGGCATTATAACAATACTTTTGAGAGTATTTCTACCAAGAGAGGGGGGTATTATACGAAAGCAACTAGGCTAGGGGGGGGGGGTACCCCACGGCCACACTACTAGGAGGGGGGGAAGGGCTCTCGGCCAAGGGGGAGGGGGGAGGCTCTCGGCCACTACACTAAGACTTAAGAGATTTTTGGATGAAGAAGTTCATCAAAGGGGAGGGGTATTTATAGGTCAAGTGAAGGCCAACCAATGGCCAAGATTTAGCCAAGTGCTAGGCAAGTGTAAGGCCAAGATTAGGGCATGTGTACCTAGCCAACTTGCACACAAAATATCCTACCTACTACTTGACAAAAACCAACCCCAATCGTCCAAGCTTTACCGCCCCAAGGTCCACCAATGAGAGGGTGCCAAGTGTCGCCCTCTCGTTGGTCCAAAATGTTACGTCTCTCGGAAAAATCCGCAAAAATTAAAAATGACATAGCCGGAAATTCCCCTACGAAAGCTGTGAAAACGTTTCGTCGAAAAACGACTCTAACCCGGTGTTATGCACAAATAAAATTCGGCCAAGCACTTTAAGGCACAAACTCAAATTTTCTACGTACGTCCTTACGTACATACTCTGGAAATACGGGGTATAACATTCTCCCCTCCTTAGAAACATTCGTCCCGAATGTTCCTTCTAAGTCTCAAAACAAACGTGCGCCAGTATAGTCTTCACTACTATACTTACGAAAACAAACACCACGTCATCCGCCACTAAACACCAAGCAAAATACCTCCATCCATGTCACGAGAAACACTCTATCATAACCACAAACACTTCTCACCGGGTTTAAAATATACCTCCTTCGCACTTCTCTTTACAAAAGAAATGATCACACCTATGCCGCCATACATGCTCGCTTCTCTCTTTACTCGTCGTAGATACCACTTTGTCACTTTGCTCGAGGCATTAACCTTCTCAGCGACCAAACAAATGGTACCATCGCACGATCCTCGAGGATGTCGATACTCGAACTCTTTCCACATTTAAATCGCTTGGTTTCCAAAACTCGTTACTATCTCTAACGCGTGGTCATTAATCGGGAACACTACGGATGGATCTCGATACTTTCCCGAACATAACATTTAACGATCGTGGACCTTCGCCTCCTAAGTCGGACGGCAAATGCTAACATATAAGCAACCGGCCTATTCTTCACATGAACTCAAAGGGCCCAAAGTAACTCGGGCTAAGTCCTCTCAGTATTCCAAACTCGTCACCCAACCCGGTGGTACCTTCAAGACCGACCGTCGGCTGAACTCTGGCGTCGTCGCCGATTATCCGCACAATTCCTGAGCCGCGTAACTTCTTCTAGACAAGCTTCGCACTATCCACGATCTGCTGGAACAAGCTGAACAACTAATCGAACCTTGCCAACATCGAACCAATCGGCCAAAACTTACACTTCCGCCTTACAAGGCTTCAAGGCGATATCCGAACCGAAATGGTAGATCAAACACTACCTCCACAGAGACAACAATCCCCAACGACTACCTCTCGAAATCCACGCCGGCGGGGCGAATGCGGTCGAGACTCACCGAGTTCTTAACCTGCCTCGTAAACTTTTAGAAGGCGAAAAATAGCCACACGGGCTTCACTGTTCGACATAAGGTGAAGGTAGGCACCGTGACGCTTACAACCTTTACGATAAAACAATCTGTAGAGTAAACGATCTTTGCTAGAAGACAAGGCGGTGACCTCCCGGTCCGACCTCGGTCGAATCGTCCACGAACTCGTCTGTTGGTTAGCGAACATGGGCCTAACACCCTCGTGACCCTACCACAAGGCGGGACCACAAACTGACCCCACCACCCGCCGCGGGTTGACGCAACGTGGCCTCAACCCGACCCGGCAACGCGCGTCATACTAGCTCCGGCCGGAACAATCTCACTAATCACGTTACGAAAACCTGGCGGTCTTAGCTCAACTACCCTCTTTCATTCCACACTACTAGGGACCTGTCCCAACATAACTCACGTGCACTATGCACTCCGATAAGGGTCAAACATAACACTACACCTTTTTTCCTCGAGATGGCCTCACCTCTAAGGTCTCTACGTATAAAGCTCTAAGGCTCACACTTTCTCTATCCCCCAAAATCTTACTCGGTTAAACAACCATGATTTCAAATCACAACTAACACACTGCTATCAGAACATAGCACCTAAGGTATACTCACCTTATCACCTATACAAAACTCTAGAGGGTTAAGGATAGATCTATATCTACTGCTTCACTCCCCTTAGTCGTTCTAATCAAACTCGCCTGCAGTGGCGCCGTGAGAGATGACAAACTACCCACCGATCACGAAGGCTAAGTCCTCCCAAGGACACTCCTCGACACGGACCACGACGGTCATGTACAACAAGTACCAACCTAAACGATGACATTCCCGGGATGGCGTGCATCGCTGTGAACAGGAAGCCACAGTTTCGACCAACTCCTGCGCCCGAGCGTCACGAAATTTGTAGAAGACCACTCTGCGGCTGGCGGAGGTGCATATCTAACTCTTTGGGAGGCGACTCGCCTCGAAAGTTACCAAAGGACCTTCTTTGCTCGGCCTCTTCTCATCGCCCGTTAACGTCGATCTCTACGTCTCGGCTGCTGCGCATAAGCGCATACGTGCCATGCCAAGCCTAATCAAGAATTATTCTTGCACAACCTCTTATAGATAGTCCTCAAGACTCGCGGTACATCGGTATACTCTCTGGTAGCCAAATCTATAGCTAATGTGAGGTTACCTCTTTGCAATCTATATTCACCGTTCGATCGTGGGCGAAGGTTCAAATATCATGGTCGCGATGAGGCTGCTGCCGTCGTGCTAAACTCTGCTTGGGGCTAGTGACGTCGCAGACTCCCGAATGAAGCACCACCCAAGGTGATAATTGGGCTGTGCCCACGTAACCCTCATGCTTTACTCGCGGCTCCTCGGTGCCTTGCCCTCCCGGGCGGGTTGCCACTGCGCGGAGGCATAACGATAAGGAAAGAATTTCGTCGGAGGGTCAACTTACAACACAACTCTAAGGCACGATCTCGAGTGAGAAGAATAGAAACCAATCCTAAATATCCTATAGCCTCACGATTATTGGTGTGGTGCACAACACAGATAATCAAGACTTCATCGATACGGTGCGTAGACACTTTCCGAGGATTAATCGCTCGATACCACTTTTGTCACGACCGAACCGGGCGTGGTCGTGCCTACCGGGCACCCAGTAGACATACATCGAGTAATCATGAACATAAAGACAATACATGAAACCAGTGTAATAAGACAGTGAAATAAGATGACAGGCTAACCAAAAACGGTTACCTTCAGTATATATATAAATAGCAACTTTTTCAACATGAACAGTTTAATCCTTTTTACAAACCCCGCCTGGCGATTACAAAGACGGACCTCTAAGAATGATACGACAACAATGGCGGGACAGGGCCCCGCCAAACCCCGAATGTAAACACTTACGGCGATGGGGACTATACCACCGATAAGCCTCGGAGAAGCGGAGCTTCCCAAACTGAAATCGCTGACCACGAGAGCTAGGATCAACGGCGGTGTACCTCAACTGCGGCATGAACGCGGCCCGCGAGGTCGATAACAGTGCAGAGTATGTGGCGAAATACATCACGTAAATGAAATCATAGCGATCATATAAAGCGGGAGACATGTATGATACCAAACTACGATTTACAACAAAGCGATCGTGTCAAGTCGGGGACTCACGCCTCAAGTCATCACTCAAGTATAACAATGGGTCTCGTGCCCACAACATCAATCATGCGTGGGATACCTTCCTCACCGTGATCATGATATAAAAGCACGAGAACACACTGAACACGTGTCCGCGTGTCATAATAAAGCATGCGGGGTAAGTACGAAGGCATAGCCGACTACTAAAAACCACGGTACCAACAAGGTCATGAATCGTATCATAAGATCTGTCTGGGCGTCACATGATCAAAGCCGCCACTTGCCCGATGTCGATGTCTGCGCGTCTAACCACTCGAACTCCGCGACTCCGCGTAGGCCAATCTCATCGGCCCGCGTAGGCATTCCGCGTCGAGGTAGCTACTCCGGCATCGCACCGACTTCGCGATCCGCATAGCCACAAGGACCGCGTGCCCGTAAGGGCGACACTAACTCGGAACTCTCGTAGTTCCGCATAGGCCGGGACTGCGTAGGTATTCTCGAATCATAGGTCCATCGACGCTGAGTCTACCGCGTCGGAGCGACAACCCGGAATCATCTCAAGAGATGAATGCCACAATACTATCATAACGGTGATAGTTAATAAGCACAATCAAGGAAACCCCACACAAACATCACAAGATACTAACACACGTAGCGTCCCAACACGTTTACTTATCAACGCAATCAAGAAAGTATTACAAGGCTATCACAAACCAATACAATCAAGTTGTTCACACAAGGTACCTTCTACTATATGATTAACAAAATCGGGTTTTATCCCCAAAGTACTTCATACATCAACTCTTTAAAAGATCGTTACTTTCACAATGTCACACAATACGTAGTATAAAAATAGAGTGACTATCCTTTTAAAGTAAATCAATTACTTCTCTTTGTAAAATCAAGTAGCAACATTCTTTTCCAATGATCAAGTTTGCCTAATTTCCAATGTTCAAGTTTCTCATTTTAGAAAGGTTTAGTAGTTCATAGTCTTATTCATTTGAGAATATAATTCTCCTTAAAACTATCTGAGAAACATAAGTCTTATATGTGAGTAGGATATTCTTGTTTATAACAATCTTATTACAATGACCATGATCTAGGAAATATCATTTTGTCTCATCTTAGCTTCATGCGGATGGAAGTTTCTCTTGGTTTTAATAATACTTAATCATCAAAACATTTCCTTTTATTAACGCGGTGGTTTGTCGATACACATTACGATTTCAAATCGAAAACATTCTTAAGCCGTTATACCTAACTTCCCATAAAGCTAGTATAACTCTTAAGTTTTCAAAAACCAAGTATATTACTTCTTTTCAAAATGATTCAAAAAAATCTTTTGAAATACTTCAAGTTCTTTATTAACACATAACAAGCGATTATAGTTCAAATCGATTTACCTTTTAAAGACCACAAGTATTTTCTTACCAACATAAAGTCATATAACCAACTTCCCATACAGCCGTGATCACACTTTATGTTCTAAATCAACCAAATACGTTTAGCACCTGTACGTCTACCGTACTACAGAGTTCACACAGATCCTGCTAGAAGAGATAGGAAGAGGTTCACATACCTCGCGATGAGTATCGACTAATAGCAAAACGCTCAAGTACTTCCAAGTCGGCTACTCCTTAAGCCAAGTAGATCGCGCCACACGTAGTACTTCAACCTATAAGGCCACAAGGCGCTTATTAGTGTCTAGATCCCGTAGCACATTCTACAGAAAATTCGGCCACCTCCCCATGACAGCGTAAATCTCCTCTCTATCGAGGCTGGCCAAGCCAACCAGGGGTTATACAACTAACCTAACTGTACAATTCTACTCCACGGTACTACTACACAAGTCTCAGTCTGACAACCTATGTAATTACAGTTCGATTCTTCTTTAAATTCGTGCTTAAGTCGCAAGACATTGCGTAAGTATTATTCAGCTTAAGTCAAAAGACATTGCCGATAACTACGTTGATTCTATATATAGTATACTTCAACTATATATTCTACAATATGTAATTTCCAATTACAATAGAGGACAAGATATTTACCTCAATAAGCCCATAATTATCCAAGTATAAAGTCGATCTGGGCAATCGTTTAGCTCAACTCAGCGCTCAACCGCTCTAAACCACCCTTAGAAGTTCTAACCAACTTCTACACAATACTCAACTGACTATGGAGATTTTCCTAGGGTTTCGGTTTGGTGGTGACGGTAAGTATAATAGTATTTACGGGCTTTTAGATAGGTATAACCTTAGAATACAACAAGGTATAAGGCTAAGGTAATTTGGGCATTATAACAATACTTTTGAGTATTTCTACCAAGAGAGGGGGTATTATACAAAGCAACTAGGCTAGGGGTACCCCACGGCCACTACTAGGAGGAAGGGCTCTCGGCCAAGGGGAGGAGGCTCTCGGCCACTACACTACACAAAGGGGGAGGAAGAAGCTTTCAAGACTTAAGAGATTTTTGGATGAAGAAGTTCATCAAAGGGGAGGGGTATTTATAGGTCAAGTGAAGGCCAACCAATGGCCAAGATTTAGCCAAGTGCTAGGCAAGTGTAAGGCCAAGATTAGGGCATGTGTACCTAGCCAACTTGCACACAAAATATCCTACCTACTACTTGACAAAAACCAACCCCAATCGTCCAAGCTTTACCTTGAGGTCCACCAATGAGAGGGTGCCAAGTGTCGCCCTCTCGTTGGTCCAAAATGTTACGTCTCTCGGAAAAATCCGCAAAAATTAAAAATGACATAGCCGGAAATTCCCCTACGAAAGCTGTGAAAACGTTTCGTCGAAAAATGACTCTAACCCGGTGTTATGCACAAATAAAATTCGGCCAAGCACTTTAAGGCACAAACTCAAATTTTCTACGTACGTCCTTACGTACATACTCTGGAAATACGGGGTATAACAGTGAATCACGGCTGCCAACTCCAAATCATGGGTGGGGTAGTTCCTCTCGTGTTTCTTCAGTTGTCGGGATGCATATGCTATAACCCTGCCATGCTGCATCAACACATCCCAACCCGATGCTGGCGCGTCACAATACACGACATAACCATCTGGACCCTCCGGAAGTAAGAAGCGGGCGATCGTCGATCTCTCTTTCAAGAATCGAAACCACGCTCACAAGCATCGGTCCCATCAAACTTGGCGCTTCGAGTCACCTAGTCAATGGTGCGAAGATAGAAGCAAACTTCTCTACGAGCCGATAATATCTGCAAGGCCCGAAATCGCGAACCTCTGCCGAGTAGTAGGTCTAGGACAAGTCTGGCCTCGATCTTGGCCGTATCCACTGAATGCCATCGGCCCGACAATATGCCCAAGAAACGCCATCAAGTCAACCAAAACTCACATTTGGAAAACTTGGCGATAATCTGCTGGTCTGGAGAAGCGTCGGCCACCGCCAAATGCTCGCGTGCTCCGCTCTGGCGAGAATAAACCAAGATATCATCAATGAACACTATCACAAGCGTGTCCAAAATGGTTTGAACACTCGGTTCATCAAATCCATGAATACCGCGGAGCATTGGTCAACCAAAGACATGACCACTGAACTCATAATGCGTCTGGGTCTGAATGCGATCTAAGGACATCCACCTCTCGACTCGCACTTTGATGATAGCCCGATCGCAGATCAATCTTGGAGAAACATCTCGCACCGCACCACGGTCGAACAAATCATCAATCCAGGAAGGGGTATCGTTCTTAATGGTCACCTTGTTCACCGCACATGTCAACACACATGCGCTGGCGTCGTCCTTCTTCTTCACGAACAATCTGGCGCTCCCGGGGAGAAACACTAGGCCTGATGAAGCCCTTCTCCAGAAAATCTCTAAGCTGATCCTTCAACTCTCTCAACTCGGCAGGTGCCATTCTGTATGGCGGAATGGAAATAGGCCGAGTGTCTGGCAATATGTCAATACAAAACTCAATCTCCTCTCAGGAGGGATACCGAGGTCATCCGAAACACGTCGGGAACTTCGCGACTCTGAATCGAAAATCTGGTACCGCAGCCTTCGATATCAAACACGAACGAGATGGTAGATATACCCCCACGCACATCTTCCAGCCTTGAGGTAGGAAATAAACCTACCACTCGGCGATCTGATGCTCCTCCCACTCAACAACCGGCTCGCAGAAAGCTGGAACCGTACTACTCTCTCTCTGCAGTCTACATTGGCGTAGCAAGAAGCTAGCCAATCCATCCCCATAATCACGTCGAAGTCAATCATCTCCAACTCTATCAAATTGGCTAGGGTCCGACAACTGTAAATGGTCACAGGACAAGCTCATATACCCGCCGAGCTACCACCGAATCACCCATCGCGTAGCTACCTCGAAAAGGGTCTATGGACTCGTGCTCTATCCCTATCCTACTAGCAACAAGGGAGATATATATGGGGCCAGTAGAACCGGATCTATCAACGCATACACATCAAACCCGATAAAGTACCGTGGCGACATCGGTGAGGCCTCACGATCTGTCGGTGGACAAAGCATAAATGCGGTTCGAGGACCGCTAGAATCGACCGCGCCACGACCTCTGCCGCGACCCGGTCCATGAGTACCTTGCCCTCGGGGCGAGTAATCGTCGAGGATGAAGAAAGCGGCAACAGACCATGGCAGGCCCTACTACCAGCGCCGCTCCCGGTCGGACAAACTCTCGCGAAATGACCCTGCTGGCCACAAGTATAGCGAGCTCGAGTACTGACTCCCGAATGGTATCTACCACAACGCACAGGCGGACCTCGAGCGGTTAGCACCGCTACTCGAAATCAAGTCCAGGGCCCCGACACGCCCCATCGCTCGCTGTACCGAAAATGAGGTAGGAGCGCTCTGCCGTGGTGCAAATCTGGACTTCTGCTGATGCCGCCCACCCTGAGGACCACCAAAAGAACCGGCTGTCTTGGCCTTCTTCTGCTGCTGATATCGCTCTACCCGGCGGTCTCTACGCTCTTCGCATCCTAGTGCATGAGCTGCATAGGTTATGTCCATTACTGGTGAAGGGACACACGCGAAGACTTCGGCCATGTAATCATCTAGCCCGATGACATAGCGATGCACCGGTCCTCCATCTGCTACGGTCGCGAGGACATATCGAGCCAAAGAATCAAACTCGACATTGTACTCCTCACATGCGTCCTCCCTGTCTCAGCAACAAGAATCTATCAGCTCGTGCCCTCATAAATGCGGAGGCAAGAAATGTGAGAAAAGCCTCAAAACTCATCCCATATCTGCGGAGTGCATGCTCTCCCGGAAAGCTCCATGAATCAAACCAATCGATTGCGGTATCACGCGGCCGATGGCCGAATGTCACGCGGCCTCGATCTCAAGCCACGATCACCCGCATAATCCTCTGCAGCTGACGGATGAACTCCTGCGGATCATCCTCCGGCCTCGACCCGTAAAACTCTGGCGGGCTACAACTCAAGAAATCTCGTAGCCTCAAACTATCTGCCCTCGGGTGCACTATGGGTGCGACTGGAGCTGGAGCTGGAACTGCCGCATCCAGCCTCTCCTCGTATCGGGCCACAACTTTAGCCAATAGCTGGGCCATCTCCTTGTACCCTAACTCCTCCGCCCCAGGCTGTGGGACAGGAGGTGTGGGTACTGCGGTCTCTGCTGGGGCCGGCGGCGTCATAGAACTCGCCGTCTCTGGTATAGACTGGGCCTGAGCCCTCGTGACTCTGGGTGTCCTGCTAGCAGCTCCCTCGGCTGCCTTGCCCTTCTGGGCCCGGGTTGCCTTACGTGGAGGCATAACTGTTACAGGAAAGGAATACGTTAGAGGGGTCCAACCTATAACACAGCTCTAAAGCACGATCTCAGAATGAGAAGAATGGAAACCAATCCTAAATATCCTATAGCCTCCTGATTATTGGTGTGGTGCACAACACACCGATAATCAAGACTCTACTAGATACGGTCTGTAGACACTTTCCGAGGATTAACTGCTCTGATACCACTTTTGTCACGACCCGTTCCGGGGCCCGTGACTGGTGCCTTACCGGGGCACCCAAGTAGCCATACATCAGAGTAACCAGCGGAAATATAAACCAAGACAGGAAACAGTTTATAAAATAAGACACAGCTTATGTAAGAAAACGTCGCCTTTCGGCATATATAAATAATCAAGTTTTGCAGTTACATCCCAACTGTACAATAGTACTACAGACCTCTAAGGAAGTAAACAACTATGGCGGGACAGGGCCCCGCCATACCCTGACTGTACAAAACTATCTACAATACAGGGAGATCATACCCAAAAGTGGAGCCTCCGGAGAAGATGGAGCTCCTGACACCAACGCAAAAGATCCTAAGGATGCGGATCTAGCACACTTGCCTTTACTGCGGCATGAGCGGCCCGAAGGAGGTCGATAACAGTACCAAGTATGTGAAACTATAAAGCGAAATGAAATCAAAGTATTTAAAACCTCTTCACAAATACAATCGGTTCAATTGCACATAGTGCCACATCACAAACAACAACGATAATAGGAAAAGCGTAGCAGTCTATTCTAGGCGCGAATGATCGAAGCAAGGCGATCGCCTATAGTATCATTCTGCGTGCCTAGTCACGGACTTCCGCGTAGGTCACGCGCACGGACCCGCGTGAGGTATTCCCGCGTCGGGGCAGCAACCCGGCATCCGCCTAGGCTCCGCGGCCGCATAGCCTCAAAAGACGCGTAGTCTCAGCGGACCGCGCATAGGAATCCCGCGTCGGGCTAAACACCGGAATGATCAATCTCGAGCATACCGCTGCTCCGCATAGTCTCACGAACCGCGTGGCCGTATAGACCCGCGTCGAGGGCAAGCCCTCGATATAACGATCGAGGGTAGGTGATACAATAACGATAACGGACTTACGGTTAGCAACGTAAGCCGCAGAATGACCCTTACACAAAGATTTCAAGACAATAACCTGTAGCATCATAATAGTCTACTTATCACACAAATCTTACTACAATTAACAATCAATACAAGGCTTTTATAAACAAACAAGTAAATTCCTTTTTATCTTTCTTAAGTTGTTATACCTAACTCCCATAAAGCTGGTATAAATCTTAAGCTTTTGTTTTAAAAACCTAATATTTATCTGCTGTTTAACAATGATTCAGTTTTCTTTGAAATGCTTTCAGTTCTTTATTATTGAGGCTTAAGAAGTGAGGATTTGCCTTAAGTATTATTCGAGCTTAAGCGTGAGGCATTGCCATAAGTATTATTCAGCTTAAGTCAAAGACATTGCCGTAGTTATTATTCGATTAACACGTATGCGTCTCATACTATATATTGTAAAATATCATGCTTTAGGAGGAATCACATACCTTCTCGTGAAAACCACCGCCAAGTTGAATATATGTCGCAGAGTCACCTATAATAGTCGCACATCTATCAAAGACTACTCAAGGTCATTCTAAGCAGAGGGTTCACAATTCTACGGAAAGTCGGGCGTACCTCCCTGCGGTGAGCTATATAAGTCTCATGAAAAGCAGTCCTATGTAAGTCTGATTTGATTATTCTTCTTTAAACCCTTCTACTGTGGTAGCAGTTCAATTCTATTCGTGATATCCTTCTAAGTATTTAATACTTATTCAATACTACTACAGATGTATTCTCTAATTCAAAAGAGGTTAGGATTAGTTACCTCGGTAAGCCCAAAATATCCTAGATAAAGTCGCGCTGAGCAAGGTTTAGCTCTAAGTTGTATGCGCTCCTAGCTCCAGAAACCCTAGAAGTTCTTCACAACTTCTACTAAGTACTATGGGATTTGGGCTAGGGTATTTTGGGCATTATAACGATACTAGAAGACAACTTTTCTACCAAGGAGGGGTAGATTTCGGCTAGGCTAGGGGTAGGCCTCGCCAAACTCACTCGAGGGGAGGTGTTGGACGAAGGCTAAGGAGAGGAGAGGATTTTTCAAGACTTGGAAGATAACTTTGTGGATGAAGAACTCTTCATCTCTAAGGGTATTTATAGCTCAAGCCTTGGCCAACCAATGGCCAAGATGAAGACAAGTGCAAGGCAAGTGTAGGGTGAGGATTAACTATACACAAATATCCTACCAACTCCTTGACTTGTGCACAAGGCACAAAAAACGTGCCATGGCTCTTCAATTCGTCCAAATGGACGATTCAAGTCCACCAATGGGAGGGTGCCAAGTGTCGCCCTCCCGTTGGTCCAAAATGTTTCGTCTCTCGGAAAAATCCGCAAAAAATAGCAATGGCATAGCCGGAATTTTCCCTATGAAAGCTGTGGAAACGTTTCGTCGGAAAACGATTCTTTTAGTGAGTTGTGTACAAAAAAAACGTCCAAGGCTAACTTTAAGGCCAAACTTTTTGTACGTATTCCCTTACGTACATACTCTGGAAATACGGGGTATAACAGCAGTATACCTCTATGGGCAGACTTTTGTGACTTTATCGCGTCCCAGATTGGGCTGGGCAGTATAGGCGTCCCTCCATAAAGAGCTGGATTATGTTATGCAAGGTAAGTAAGTTATATGGTAATGAACTTGACGGTTTTTCCTAAGCATGTACGTAAGAATGTGACTATAACTTTTATGTAAAAATGGGAAAAGATAATAAGGTACGATTAAGTTCACGAGATGGTAATGGCACGGTAGGATCTGGTATTTACTTTTTTAATATACTTGCCCCTGTCATTCTTTTGTACAGTTATGATTTGTTTACTGTACCTTATTTTCCGTTCCATATTAAATTTTGTTATCGACCTCCTTGGGGTGCGTTCATGTCCGCAGTTTAGGTACGATTGTGGATCATGAGCTTAGGATCTGGTTCAAGATTGAGATGGCTCCAATGTTCCGGAGCTTGTCGTCATGGTTATGTATATTCAGGGGTACGACGGGGCCTTTTCCCGTCATAGTATTTGTCCAAATCTTAGAGGTATGTATTCATCTGTGGGCTGGAATGGCTAGAGTTGTTTTTACATTGTTAAACATTGTAGACCTTTTCGGGAAGTTTTTATGTTTTGGCAGCCTTATCGGCTTGGCCTTAGTTTTTGATAAAAAAAAAGTGTTATTTATCTTCCGCAGTTTATTATGTTGTATGAATAGAAGGGTGCCCAGGTAGGGCACCAGTCGCGGCCCGGGGTCGGGTCGTGACACCAAGTACTTTCAAAAATCAAGCTTCATGTACTTACAAAATTAATACTTTTATGAGCTGCGTATAGGTTATTCTCATTTATAACGATCTTGTTAAATCAGCCATGATCTAGAAAATGTAATACAATTTTGTCTTATCTTAGTTTCTATGCAGATGGAGAATTCTACTCATTTCAATATAATTTATTGTCGATACATTTTCATTAACGCTGCAATGGCTTGTTCGATACCTATTCTCATTAGTGTAGTAAATTAGGAAGGTCACTCGACTGCAATACTTCCTAACGACTCTTATCAACATCCCCCATAAGACTTGGTAAGAACTTAGGAATATTCTAGACATGCCTTTAGCATAAAATCAATAACATTAATACTTCCTATGACAAGGAAAGTATACTAAAAAACAAATCATGTATACTCCTAACAACAAGGCAAGTATACCTCAAATATCCAGCCATGTATACTCCTAACAACAAGGCAAGTATACTTCAAACAACAAGTCATGTATACTCCTAACAACAAGAAAAGTATACCATAAAAATACTCATGTCTATAGAAAGAAGAAGTTCACATACCTCGTGACGACTAACCCATACGACAAGTAGCAAAATGCTCCGAAGTACTTCAACCTCATCGGATATTCCTTAAGCCAAGTAGACTCTGCTACACGTAGTACTTCTACCTAAAATGGCCATAGTACTTCTATCAATATCATACTTACTATTGTAAGACTTATACCAAATAATTGCCCTCTAATTCTACGGAAAATCAGGCAGCACTTCATTTGTTTCTACGTACTTTTCCACCTTTTCTAAGGCCCGTATTCATCAACCAACAAGCCACATTTAAGGTGCAACCAACAGTTAGCCAAAGGGGATTACACGCCTAACTGGACGTGTAAAATTCTGCCCCACGGTTATACAAAACAGTCCACAAATCATCCCATAAAAACAGTCTGTAATCCAACAATAACGAGGGTAAAATGTGAGGCGTTTCAACACCTTTCCACACCCCTATTTCCTTAGGACTTTCATTATCAACTACTACACTTAAACATGCATATTAGGGATGATTTTTACAGCATAACCACACCCCCAAAATAGTCCATTAAATGATTGTCACGACCGAACCGGGCGTGGTAGTGCCTACCCGCACCAAGTAGACATACATCAGAGTAACCAGCGGAATATAAAAACAAGACATGAAACAATATGAAGTGAGAAACAGTTTATCTGAGAAAAGTTGCCTTTCGGCATATATATATATATATATAAACTTGAACAGTTACATCCCTTTTACAAACCACACTTGCGATTACTACGACCTCAAGAATGTTATAACAACAATGGCGGGACGGGGCCCGCCATACCTCGAATGTAAGTACCTACAACGACGGGGACTATACGAAAGATAAGCCTCCGAGACACGGAGCTTCCCAAAACGCTGAATCGTGACCCTATGAGCGAGGATCAACAATGGTGTACCTCTCTACTGCGGCATGAACGCGGCCCGAAGGAGGTCGATCTGACAGTACCAAGTATGTGGAATCAAAATACTGTAAATGAAATCATAATAGTCTATATAAAACAGAAGACATATATGATAACCAATTTACGATACACAATATGTAAGCAGTCATGTCAAGTCAGGGACTCACGCCTTTAAAGTCATCACTCAAATATAACCATAGGTCTCATGCCCACAACATCAATCATGCGTGGAATTCCTTCCTCACGCGTCGATCCATGATATAAAAGCACCAAGGAATACACATGAACACGTGTCCCACGTGTCATAATAAAGCTATGCGGGGTAAGTACGAAGGCATAGCCGACTACTAAAACCCACAGTACCAACAATGCTATAAAACTGTATCAAGAGGTCTTTCTAGACAGCGCCACATGATCGAAGCTGGCCACTCGCCCTCAGTATCAATGTGCGCGTCTAATCCTGGAACTTCCGGAGCTCGCGTGACCCTAGGCCCGCATGAGGTATTCCCCGCATCGAGGGTAGCTACTCCTCGGCATCGTCCTGGACTCTCGTAGTCCGCATGGCCACATAGACCGCATGAGGTATCCCTCGCACACTAACCTGGAACTCTCGTAGCTCCGCATAGGTCCCCTGGACCCGCATGAGGCATCCCTCGCATCGGGGCAACAACCCGGTATAACATGTCAAGAGGTGAGTGGTACAATACTAACATAACGGCTTATCGTTAAACAACATAAGCACAACAAGGGAACCCCCTTTACACAAATGTTACAAGATACTAACACACGTAGCATCATGACATGTTTACTTATCAAACCAACAAGAAAGTATTACAAGGCTATCACAAGCAAGTGGATGGTGGAGATTTGGACAAGTGTTGTGTGGGTCCCACTTATCCATCTACTACACAAATATCTAGCAAAACATTGACCAAATGTTTAAGGCCTTTTCCATGTAAAAAACGTGCCAACAACTCCCTCACCAAACCGTCCACTTGAGGGTGACACATGTCGCCCTCTCGTTGGTCCAAAATATTTCATCTCTCGGAAAAAATCCAAAATAAATAAATCCCTGAAAACGTAAAATTCCTTTACAAGGTTCGGAAAATTTTCTGTCGGAAAAACAAATCTTTTTCGTGGATGTACACAATTTCGTCCTTAACAATAATTCGGGCTTACAAAATTGTACGTACGTCCTCACATACATACTCTGGAAATACGGGGTATAACAATGATACGACAACGTCTAACAGTTTTGGGCAGTTTTTCAGCTAAAACAACTACAATCCGATAATTCTTTCCTTAATCCATTTTATTCCAATTCGAGTTCCAAAACATCCATATATGACATACCAACTTATCAACAACCATATTACCTTATTTTAACCTGCGACAAGTGTGGATAAAAACAACCATATAACAAACGAAACCAAGGGCACAAAATTGTCTCAAATCGGCCAACAACATATCTACCTCATACACATCTTATTTTCAATTTCTTCCTTAACATGAATTCATCTATACATTATAACAATAAGTAATATCCAATTACTTTAATTTTTGAAGAACTATTACCTCATTTTTGTGCCCAAAAACGTCCCGGGCAGAATGCTCAACAATGGCCCGTAGTTTTCGTTTCGCTCCACTTATTCAAGATCCAATCACATATATGTATCCCCTACAACATTAGGAGCAACTTCCCTTCACATTCCATCACCAAAAAGTCGACGGAACCCCTACGGTTTCACCCTCTATTCTCGACCTAGTGTAGCGTTTTTGCTCACTGTTTTGTCAGCTGAACTTGTGACGTCCATAACTCTTCACTCCGATGTCCGATCGATGAACGGTTTGTTGCGTAGAAAACTAGACTCGACGAACTTCATTTTAGGCTTTTAAAGAACCTAAAGACTCCTCGTATACCAGGATATATACCTCTCCAAAGTTGGCTGAAATCTGCCAACCTTGGCCGAGAGCATAAGAGAAGAGGGAAAGAGATGAGAGCTTTCTTGGATGAAAATGTATATGGCTAAGTCTTGCAAGCCTCTATGTGTATATAATGTATCTCAAGGGTTGGATGCTTGACAAGTGGATGGCCTAAATATAGCAAGACAAGTGGAGTGGGACCCACCTCCACTTGTCTCCAAAATATCTCCCAAGACCAAGTCTTCCAAGACCAAGTCAAATAGTCAAAGGGGGTGTCACATGTCACCCTCTCATTGGTCAAAAAAATATTTCATCACCCAAAAATCCATAATTGGCCAAAATATCTCAAAATATTGTGGGCCCCACAAAATCGTAAAATTTCCCGGGTGGGCCCCACAGGACCAAAATCCGAAAATAAAAATCCATAATTCCAATATATTCCTAAATTCTTAAATACCAAATTTGAGAATCGAATTCCAATTAATAAACCTTTTCCTTTACAAATTCTCGAGATTTTTCCTTAAGAAAAGTAATCTTTCTTTCCTTTCGAAATTCAAATCTCAATTTCTTTCATACGTTCTCATCTCATTGCCTTGGAAATACGAGGTGTAACAACATGTATATAAGAACGTACGTAAGAAATCAGAACGTTAAGAATTGAGACTTGTAGAATTTAACAAAATTATGGAAATGTCGGGAAACGAAATATTATAACGAATGGGAGGGTGACACGTGTCACCCCCCCACATGTACTTGGTCGATTTTAGCCAAGGCTAAAATCGTCAAAATGACCAAGGTAAGATAATCAAGTTGTCACGACCCGTTCCGGGGCCCGTGACTGGTGCCTTACCCGGGCACCCAAGTAGTCATACATCAGAGTAATCAGCGGAATATAAAACAAGACATGAAACAGTTGTAAAAAGAGACACAGTTTTATGTGAGAAAATGTCGCCTTTCGGCATATATACATAAACATAGTTTTGCAGTTACATCCCAACTGTACAATAGGACTACATACCTCTAAGGAAGTAAACAACTATGGCGGGACAGGGCCCCGCCATACCCTGAATGTACAAAACTATCTACAATACAGGGAGATCATACCCAACATTAGAGCCTCCGAGAAGATGGAGCTCACGACACCAACGCAAAGATCCTAAGGATGTGGATCTAGCACACCTTGCCCACTGCGGCATGAGCGCGCCCCGAAGGAGGTCGATTACAACAGTACTAAGTATGCGCTGAATAAAGTACTTAAATGAAAACATATCATTTTAAAATCGGTTTACATATATGTATGAAACAACCAAGGTAATCGCATAGTGCCACATCATAAACAAGAGCAACAATAGGTAAGCGTAATGAGTCTTTTCTAGGGTGCGAATGATCGAAGCGAGGCCAATTGCCCATAGTATCATTAAGCAAGCCTAATCCTCGACTCCGTAGTCGCATAGGCCACTCACATAGGCTGCGTAGGGCATAACCCGCGTCGAGGGTAGCTACTCCTCGGCATCGCCTGGACTCGTAGTCGCATGGCCACATAGACGCGTGAGGTATAACCCCGCACTAACACGGAACTCTCGTAGCTCGCGCCAGGTCACACGCACCGCGTAGGTGTCCTCGCATCATAGTCACACTGGTGCACGAGGTATACCCGCGTCGGAGGCGACTTAACCCCGGTATTTATGTCAAGAGGTGAGTGATATAATACTAACATAACGACTTATCGTTAAACACATAAGCACAACAAGAATACCCTTTTATACAAGCGTTACAAGACACTAACACACATAACATCATATCATGTCTACTTATCAAACCATTTTATTATTCTTTCCATAGATCGATGTAAGTGCATTATAAACACATAAGTAAACTGTTCCTTTTATCATTCTTAAGTTGTTATACCTAACTTCCCATAAAGCTAGTATAACTCTTAAGCTTTCGCTTAAAAACCAATTAGTTCTCTTACATTAAAAATGATTCGAGATTCTTTTGAAATGCATCAAGATTCTTATTATTCGGGCTTAAGTCAAAAGACATTGCCGTAAGATTTATTCAGCTTAAGTCAAAAGACATTGCCGTAATTATTATTCGATTAACACGTATGCGTCTACCGTACTATATATATATATTTTAAAATATCATGCTTAGGAAGAATCACATACCTTCTCGCGAAACCACCGCCAAGTTGAATATGTCGCGCAGAGAATCAACCTATAATAGTCGACACGCCTATCAACGTCTAGACTACTGCAAATGATTCTAAGCGAGGGTCCTTTATTCTACGGAAAATCGGGCAGACTTCCCTACGGTGAGCTACTCAAGTCTCTGTGAAAACAATCCTAAGTAAGTATAGTTCAATTATTCTTCTTTTAAACCCTTCTGTGATAATGATTCAATTCTATTATGTGATATCCTTCTAAGTATTTAATACTTATTTCTATACTTCTACAGTATGTATTCTCTAATTACAAAAGAAGGACAAGTTTATTTACCTCGGTAAGCCCAATAATATCCTAGATAATACGTCGATCCTGAGCAAGGTTTAGCTCCTAAGTTGTACGCTCCGATAGCTCCAAGAACCCTTAGAAGTTCTTCACAACTTCAACTAAGTACTAAGGGATTTGGGCTAGGGTATTTTGGGCATTATAACAATACTAGAAGGCAACTTTTCTACCAAGGGAGGGGGGGTAGATTTCGGCTAGGCTAGGGGGGGTAGCCTCGGCTAAGCTTCACCAAAGGGGGGGGGGGAAGGTGTTTGGACGAAAAGGGCTAACAAGGGAGAGGGGAGGATTTTAGACTTGGAAAGTTTTTGTGGATGAAGAACTCTTCATCTTAAGGGGGGTATTTATAGGTCAAGACATGGCCAACCAATGGCCAAGATTTAGCCAAGTGCTAGGCAAGTGTAAGGTCAAGATTAGGGCAAGTGTACCTAGCCAACTTGCACACAAAATATCCTACCAACTACTTGACAAAATAGCCAATCCATTTCGGCTCACTTCCGCCTCACGTCCACCAATGAGAGGGTGACAAGTGTCGCCCTCTCGTTGGTCCAAAGTGTTTCGTCTCCCGGAAAAATCCGCAAAAATTAGAAATGACATAGCCGGAATTTATCCTACGCGAGTCTTGTTAAACGTTTCGTCGGAAAACCATTCTTTTAGTGAGTTGTGCCCAAAAAAACGTCTTGTGCCTAAACTTTAAGGCTAGACTTTCGTACGTACGTCCTCACGTACATACCCTGGAAATACGGGGTATAACATTCTCCCCTCCTTAGAAACATTCGTCCCGAATGTTCCTTCCCAAGACAGATAACAATAAGGTTCTTCATAACTTAAATTTTTTGCAAATGCCACACACGGCCACAAAACAACACTTAGGCATAAACGATAATGAAGATTTACAAGTAGGAAAGTGAATTACCTGGAGGTGTGGGGAATAGGTGAGGATACTTCTGCCTCATGTCCTCCTCAGCTTCCCACGTCATCTCCTCCCTGAGCTCGTTCCGCCACAAGACTTTGACGGAAGCCACGTCCTTGGTCCGCAGACGCCTAACCTGACGATCGACTATCGCTATGGGAATCTCCTCATACGATAACCCCTCGGTCACCTGGACATCGTCGTCGGGTGTACCTAGATGGATCCGATACATCTCTCAAAGATAGAAACATGAAACACCGGATGCGCCTCCGGATCGGACGACAGATCCAACTCATAGGCAACCTTGCCTACCTGCGGACAATGCGAAGCGGCCCGATGTACCTTGGTGAGTTTCCCTTCTTCCGAATCTCATCACACCGCCATGGGTGACACCTTAGGAAAACCCAATCATGAACCTCGAACTCCGGATCTGGCGACGATGATCTGCATATGACTTATCGACTCGGTGTCAAGAACCTCTCTGGATAAGCTTCACCTTATCCATCGCTGCTTGCACAAATCTGGTCCCAATCGCACCTCGCCCACATCGAACCAGCTATAGGCGATGCACTTCCTCCATACAAGGCCTCATAAGGCGCCATTTGAATCTTTGGGTGGTAGCTATTATTGTATGCAAACTCAACTAGAGGCAAATGATCCACCGGCTACCCACGGTCAATAACGGGCTCGCGGCGTATCCTCGAAGTGCGGATAGTGCGCTCTGCTGTCGTGCATGCGTGGATGGAATGCGAAGACTCGTGCTCACTGCGTCCCTAAACCCTTCGAAAGACCTCGAAGTTAGCGTAAACCGGGCTCCTGCATGCGATATGATCGAAATAGGGACTCCATGCGATCGACGATCTCTCGGATGTAAAGTCGGCATAATCCTCAGAAAAAGTCGTCTAACGGGAAGAAAGTGGGCTGATTTTCGACTTGTCGGCGATAACCCATATAGAATCATGTCTCCTCCGAGTGCGAGGTAATCCCGTAATGAAGTCCATGTTGATCACCTCCCACTTCCGGTCGGGATCTCTATCGTGCGTAATAAACCACCGTGCCTCGGTGCTCTACCTTCACCGCCGACAACACGGGCGCGAGCTACGAACTCTGCAACGTCCTCTTCAAGCCATCCCACCAATACACGGATCTAAGGTCGTGGTACATCTTGGTCGACCACGGATGGATAGAGTAACGCCTTGTGTGCTTCCCAAGAACTCCTGTAGAAGTCTGAAATATCTGGAACACACAACTCGCCCTTAAACCTTAGCACCCATCGTGCTACCTCAAAGACCGCTTCCTCACGAAGAGCGTATCACGATAACGTGTCAAAACGGATCCTCGAATGTTGCCTCTTCACCTCGCCGGCGATGGAAGACTCGGCAACCTCACGAACTCGAACCCATCGCTATCGGAATCAATCAAGCGGACACAAGGCTCGCTGGCGATGCAAATCACGAACCATGTCCTCCTCTCTAGCGCATCCGATAGGCTCGCGTCGACCTACGACTAAGAGCATACGCCACGACATTGGCCTTCCCGGGTGGTATAGGATATCAACATCGTAATCCTTAAGCAACTCTAACGCCGTCTCGCCGTAAGTTCGGCTCCCTTTGGTGAAGATATCTTGGAGGCTCTTGTGGTGCGTATAAATATCCACGTGAACCCATACAAATAGTGCCTCGGATCTTGGCGTGAATCACCGCTTCCAACTCAAATCATGGGTGGGGTAGTTCCTCTCGTGTTTC
The DNA here is from genome assembly GCA_029844215.1 of Przewalskia tangutica. Classification (NCBI taxonomy): domain Eukaryota; kingdom Viridiplantae; phylum Streptophyta; class Magnoliopsida; order Solanales; family Solanaceae; genus Przewalskia; species Przewalskia tangutica. The sequence continues at coordinate 59,523,243 of CM056719.1, forward strand.
TTGGTGTCGGGATGCATACGCTATAACCTTGCCTGCTGCATCAACACACATCCCAACCCGATGCGGCGACATCACAATATACGACATAACCGTCTGGACCTGCGGAAGAGTAAAGCGGGCGGTCGTCGATCTCTCGCAAGAATCGAAACCACGCTCACAAGCATCACCATCAAACTTAGCCGCTCGAGTCGGCCTAGTCAATGGTGCGAGAGATAGAAGCAAACTTCTCTACGAACGCCGATAATAACTGCAAGGCCCGTAAAGCGTGAACCTGCGCCGGAGTAGTAGGTCTAAGCCAAGTCTGGCGCTTCGATCTTGGCGTATCCACTGAATGCCATCGGCCGGCAATATGCCCAAGAAAAGCCATCGAAGTTAACCAAAACTCACATTTGGAAAACTTGGCGTATAACTGCTGGTCTGGAGAATCGGACAGTCGCCAAATGCTCGCACGCTCACTCGCTCTGGCGAGAATAAACAAGATATCATCGATGAACACTATCACAAACGTGTCCAAAAATGGTTTGAACACTAGGTTCATCAAATCCATGAATACCGCCGGAGCATTGGTCAATCCAAAAGACATGACCCTGAACTCATAATGCGTCTGCGGTCCGAATGCGATCCTAGGGACATCGCCTCTCGACTGTACACGATGATAGCGATCGCAGATCAATCTTGGAGAAACATCTCGCGCACTGGCTGGTCGAACAAATCATCAATCACGGGAAGGGTATCTGTTCTTAATGGTCACCTTGTTCACCGCTGTAATCAACACATACGCAGTGGCGTCGTCCTCTTCTTCACGAACAATACGGCGCTCCCGGAAACACTAGGCTGATGAAGCCGCTTCTCCAAAGAAATCTCTCACCGTCCTTGACTCTCTCAACTCGGCGGCGGTGCCATTACGTATGGCGGAATGGAAATAGGCCGAGTGTCCGCAAGACATCAATACAAAACTCTATCTCCTCTCTGCGGAGGAATACGGGAGTCGTGCGGAAACACGTGCGGGAACTCTCGACTCTTCGGGCCGGGAAATCGCACTGCGGCCTCGTGATCAAACACCCGAGCGAGATGGTAGATGTACCCTCGCACCATCTTCCTAGCCTTGAGGTAGGAAATAAACCTACCACCGGCGTCTGGTGTTCCTCCCACTCAACAATGGCTCGCTCGAAGCTGGAACCGTACTACTCTCTCTGCGGTCTACATTGGCGTAGCAAGCTAGCCAATCCATACCATGATCACGTCGAAATCAATCATATCCAACTCTATCAAGTCGGCTGGGTCGACGATCGTAAATGTCATCGACAAGCCCTATATACGCCGAGCTACCACCGAATCACCCATCGCGTAGCTACCTCGAAAGGGTCTATGGACTCGTGCTCTATCCCTATCCTACTAGCAACAAGGGGATATATATGGGACCAGTAGAACCGGATCTATCAAGGCATACACATCATAATCGGAGATCGATAAGGTACTGCGGATTTACATCGGTGAGGCCTCACGATCTGCCCGGTGGACAAGGCATAAATGCTCTTCGAGGACCGCTGGCGGGACCCGAGCCACGACCTTTGCGCGACTGGCTGGTCCATGAGTACCACGCCCTCGGGCGAGTAATCAAGGAGATGATGAGCGAACCAGACCACAGCCGTGAGCCCTACCACCCGCACTGCCTCCGGTCGGACAGGCCCTCGCAAAATGACCCGGCCCGCCTGGCGTAATAAGCTCGGAGGAGTACCACAAATCCTGAAATGTGATCTACCGCATCGGCCACACTGAGGGGGGTGGTCCCGACCGGCCATCACCTCTGCCACCCTGAAAGTCTGAAGTCCAGGGCCCTGCCCCGCCGAATACTCTGTTTGTCTTGAGGGCGGTGCGGGAGTGCTCAGCCGGCGTGGTGCGAATCTAGACCATTCGGTGCCGCCCACCACGATAACTACCAAAGGACCTGCCGTCTGGTCCTCTTCTTCTTGTCGGTCAACCGTCGGTCCCTACGCTCGCCGCATCCAAGTGCATGAGCTGCATGCGGGTAATGTCCATACCGGTGAAGAAACACCCGCACAAGACTCGGCCATATAATCATATAGCCTGGTGACGTAGCGGTGCACCGTATCCTCCATATCTGCTACCAACGCTGGTACATATCGAGCCAATGAATCAAACTCGACATTGTACTCTAACTGGCGTGCGTCCTCGTCTCGTGATAAAAATTTGTCGACCGCGCCTCCTCATCTGTGGAGGCAAGAAGTGAGTGAGAAAGCCTCGAGAACTCATCCCAAGTAGGCGGGACGCGTGCTCTCCCGGGATAACTCCCGTGAGTCAAACCAATCGATCGCGGTATCACGCGCCTATGTGAACCGAAGATCACGGACTCGATCGTCGACACCGATCACTCACAATCCTCAGTGGCGACGGATGAACTCCTGCGGATCATCCTCCGGCCTCGACAGTAAAACTCGGCGGGCTACAACTCAGAAATCTCGTAGCCTCAAACTCTCGGCCTCGGGTGAACCACGAATGCACGAAGTGGAACTAGAGCTGCGCATCCGGCTGTCCTCGTATGCAGCCCACGATCCTGGCCAATAGCTGGGCCATCTCCTTGTACCCTAACTCCTCCGCCCCAGGCTGTGGGACAGGAGGTGTGGGTACTGTGGTCTCTGCTGGGGCCGGCGGCGTCATGGAACTCGCCGTCTGAGGTATAGACTGGGCCTGAGCCCTCGTAACTCTCGGTGTCCTACTAGCAGCTCCCTCGGCTGCCTTGCCCTTCTGGGCCCGGGTTGCCTTACGTGGAGGCATAAGCATTCTAAAAGGAATACGTTAGAGGGTCCAACTTTAACACGCCTCTAAAGCACGATCTCAGAGTGAGAAGAATGGAAACCAATCCTAAATATCCTATAGCCTCCTGATTATTGGTGTGGTGCACAACACACCGATAATCAAGACTCTATTAGATACGGTCTGTAGACACTTTCCGAGGATTAACTGCTCTGATACCACTTTTGTCACGACCCGTTCCGGGGCCCGTGACTGGTGCCTTACCCGGGCACCCAAGTAGTCATACATCAGAGTAATCAGCGGAATATAAAACAAGACATGAAACAGTTGTAAAAAGAGACACAGTTTTATGTGAGAAAATGTCGCCTTTCGGCATATATACATAAACATAGTTTTGCAGTTACATCCCAACTGTACAATAGGACTACAGACCTCTAAGGAAGTAAACAACTATGGCGGGACAGGGCCCCGCCATACCCTGAATGTACAAAACTATCTACAATACAGGGAGATCATACCCAAAAGTAGAGCCTCCGGAGAAGATGGAGCTCCTGACACCAACGCAAAGATCCTAAGGATGTGGATCTAGCACTGTTTGCCCTTACTGCGGCATGACGCAGCCCGAAGGAGGTCGATAACAGTACTAAGTATGCGAATCAAAGTACTTAAATGAAAACATATCATTTTAAAATCAGTTTACATATATGTATGAAACAACCAAGGTAACGCGCATAGTGCCACATCATAAACAAGAGCAACAATAGGTAAAGCTATGTGTCTTTTCTAGGTGCGATTGATCGAGCGAGGCCAATTGCCGATAGTATCTTTAAGCTAGCCTAATCCTGGACTCCCGTAGTCCGCATAGGCCTCTCACATAGGCTGCGTAGGCATAACCCGCATCGAGGTAGCTACTCCTCGGCGTCGTCCCGACTCGTAGTCCGCATAGCCACATAGATCGCATGAGGTATAACCCCGCACACTAACCTAGAACTCGTAGCTCCGCATAGGTCACACTGCACCGCGTGAGGTGTCCTCGCATCATAGTCACACTGATCGCACGAGGTATACCGCGTCGGAGTGCACAACCCCATTTATGTCAAGAGGTGAGTGATATAATACTAACATAACAGCTTATCGTTAAACACATAAGCACAACAAGAATACCCTTTTATACAAATGTTACAAGACACTAACACACATAACATCATATCATGTCTACTTATCAAACCATTTTATTATTCTTTCCATAGATCAATGTAAGTCTGTTATAAATACATAAGTAAACTGTTCTTTTTATCATTCTTAAGTTGTTATACCTAACTTCCCATAAAGCTAGTATAACTCTTAAGCTTTCTGTTTAAAAACCAATTAGTTCTCTTCTGTTAAAAATGATTCAGTATACTTTTAAAATGCATCAAGATTCTTATTATTCAGGCTTAAGTCAAAAGACATTGCCGTAATTATTATTCAGTTAACACATGTACGTCTACCGTACTATATATATATATAAAAATATCATGCTTAGGAAGAATCACATACCTTCTCGGCGAAAACCACCTGCCAAGTTGAATATGTCGCGCGCAGAGAATCAACCTATAATAGTCAGACACGTCTATCAACGCGTCTGAACTACTGCAGAATTCTAAGTAGAGGGTCCTTTATTCTACGGAAAATCGGGCAGCACTTCCCTACCCAGTGAGCTACTCAAGTCTACTGTGAAAACAGTCCTAAGTAAGTATAGTTCAATTATTCTTCTTTTAAACCCTTCTACTGTGATAACAGTTCAATTCTATTCTGTGATATCCTTCTAAGTATTTAATACTTATTTCTATACTTCTACAGTATGTATTCTCTAATTACAAAAGAAGGACAAGTTTATTTACCTCGGTAAGCCCAATAATATCCTAGATAATACGTCGATCCTGATCAAGGTTTAGCTCCTAAGTTGTACGCTCCGATAGCTCCAAGAACCCTTAGAAGTTCTTCACAACTTCAACTAAGTACTAAGGGATTTGGGCTAGGGTATTTTGGGAATTATAAAAATACTAGAAGGCAACTTTTCTACCAAGGGAGGGGGGTAGATTTCGGCTAGGCTAGGGGGGGTAGCCTCGGCTAAGCTTCACCAAAAGGGGGGGGGGGGGAAGGTGTTTGGACGAAAAGGGCTAACAAGGGAGAGGGGAGGATTTTAGACTTGGAAAGTTTTTGTGGATGAAGAACTCTTCATCTTAAGGGGGGTATTTATAGGTCAAGACATGGCCAACCAATGGCCAAGATTTAGCCAAGTGCTAGGCAAGTGTAAGGTCAAGATTAGGGCAAGTGTACCTAGCCAACTTGCACACAAAATATCCTACCAACTACTTGACAAAATAGCCAATCCATTTCGGCTCACTTCCGCCTCACGTCCACCAATGAGAGGGTGACAAGTGTCGCCCTCTCGTTGGTCCAAAGTGTTTCGTCTCCCGGAAAAATCCGCAAAAATTAGAAATGACATAGCCGGAATTTATCCTACGCGAGTCTTGTTAAACGTTTCGTCGGAAAACCATTCTTTTAGTGAGTTGTGCCCAAAAAAACGTCTTGTGCCTAAACTTTAAGGCTAGACTTTCGTACGTACGTCCTCACGTACATACCCTGGAAATACGGGGTATAACACAAGTCTTGACAAGCCCAAAGCTTGATATAATTGACTAAGTCAATGAGCCCACTTGACTAGATATTTAAATCCCCTTCATCCAAACCCCACAAGTGTTTTAATCTTGACCCTCCATTTAATTATATATATACCCATATAGCAAGACAAGTCTCAACACTTAGAAAATTTTCAAGAAATCTTGTTCTTGTCTTGAGAGCTCTCGGGTAGGGCATCCATGGAGAAGAAAAAATTTCATTTGTTGTTCATAATTCACAATACTTTAAACCAAGGTTCCTAGAGGTATTGTAAGGTTATCTCAATAGAAAGATCCCGGAAAAGCTACATTTTTACATTAGTCGCAAGGTGAAAACCTAAGTCATTTTCATAGTTTTGGTTGAGAATTGAAGGGAAGTTGTTTATGAATTTCTAAGGGCTTCAAATAGCGGATTGGAGCGTGAAGGAAATGAGCTAAGTTGCTAAGGAGTGACTTTGGATCTTGAAGTTATATTAGGGCTTGTCAAGGTAACAATCTTGTCCTCTTAAGTGATTAAAGATTACATGTTGTTGTAGTTATATATATATATATATATATATATATAATGGAGATTGAAATGTTATGGAATATTTGGAAGAAATCCGAAAGTTGCATGATTAGCCTTAAGGTTGTAATTCGATTTAGTTATTAGATTTAGTCATCGCGTGTTATATAAATAAGGGATTGTAGTTGTTATTATCGATTGCGGCTATATAACATGTTAGACTAAACAACTTGGATTGAAAAAGAATTGGAAAAGACTTTGTGTTGTTGTACATTATTAGCCGAGAATGACATTGAAATTTTGAACTATTTTGATGTCCATTGTGGGGCAGAATTTTACACGTCCTGTAAGGCGTGTAATCCCATTTGATTGGTTGATGTGTTGAGCCTAAAATGTGGCATATTAGTTATTAAATTCGGGCCTTGAAAAAGGTGGAAAAGTACGTAGAAACAAAGGAAATGCTGTCCGATTTTCCATAGAACAAGTGACTTTACACTTAGAATATTTTACGTTTGAAGCTAGAAGTTAATAGATGTATTATGGTCATTATAGGTTGACATACTACGTGTGACATATTGGACTTAGCACGTGGATTGAACCGAATAGGTATGTAGAACTTTCCCTATCTCTTGAGCATGAGTTTTATAAATGTATAGAATGGTAGGCGTACGAGTTTTAAAGAAATTAGGTTTTGTTTTGATATCATTAACTTGATATAAGAATGTCTAAGTTTGGTTGAGTTAGGTAATTAACTCATTCGATTTTTAAGGAATGAAAATGTCTTGGTTCCTAAAGCATAAAGTTATTATAATGACTTTATGGGAAGTTGGTTATAACAACTTTATGGAAAGCTAAAAGAATGGTTTATTCTAGTAAGGTAAACAAAGATAAATGACTTGAAATAAAGAATATCAATTTGATTTAAAGCTATCAATTGCTTAAAGTTTTAAAGTAAGGGTCACTTGGTTTAGAAGCCTAAAAATGTATTTCTAAAGGTATAATGACTTGTCTTGAAAAGTAGATATGACTTGATACTACGGGTATTAGTATCTTGGGGTTTTTATATAAAAAAGAGTCATTTTAAAAGAATAGAAGTACGTAGTACTTTGGGTTAAATTCCCGGATTTTCATGATATGATAGTGCTTTAAGTTAAATAAAATGAGAGTGCATGCTAATTAAGTCTAATGAGAAGTTAAGGGATTTCTTAACTTGCTTATGTTATTTATGGTAGCCGGTTGTTCTTGTGTTATATTATTCTTCACGGGGTCATTCCCCGGGCATGTTGCATTTTGCATATTCCGTGGATTTTCTCCCCACGATGCGGGGAAGTTACCTCATGCGAGTCTGTAGGGCTCATGCGGGTGAAATAGTCTCATGCGGGGCGGACCAGTCCTATGCGAGGAAATTACCTCATGCGAGTCCACACGGCCTATGCGGGTGAAATAGTCCCAGGAGTAGGATTGCGTGATAATACTACGGGCGGATGGTCCTAGGTTAATCACATGCTTCCTATTTTAATAACCAAAAATGTTTTATTTTGTTACTCTCATTGTTAGTAAGGCACAGTATACTGTTAATTTGATTATCATACATGTCTCAGAATTTATTTTAGACTTATTATGTAAATTACAATATTTCCAGTTTTACATACTTGGTACATATTGTGTACTGACCCCCTTTCCTCGGGGGGCTGCGTTCATGCCGCAGGTAGGGGTAAACAGGTTGTGGATCCTCACTCTTAGGATCACTGATCAGTTATTAGAAGCTTCATTTCTCCGGAGGCTTGTCTTTTGGTACGGTTTCCCTGATGTTGTAGATTTATGTACATTCAGGGGTATGGTGGGGCCCTGTCCCGTCACAGTTGTTATGTAAAAATTCTTAGAGGTCTGTAGTCATATCTTGTGGATTGGGTTGTAAAAACAAAGATGTAACTGTATTTTTGGGTTATGTATATTTTTCGGAAGGTGGCCTTATCGGCTAGCCTGTTGATATTTAATGTCTAGTACTTTATGAGTTTATGTATGTTCCGCTGCTATTCTCTGATGTATACCTGTGAGGGGTGCCTAGGTAGGGCACCAGTCGCGGGCCCGGGTCGGGTCGTGACAAATGTGAAGCCTTTCTACACCTTTCTACACCCTTATTCCTTTAGGACTTACATTAGTAATTATCACATTTAAACATGCATAATGATAACTGAATTTTCATCATTTTAACACCACAAAACAGCCCCTAAAAGAGCACGACCATATCCAACAGTTTTAAGATAGTTTTGGCCAACAACAACAATCCAAAGCCCTTTTCATAATGCCTTATAATCCAATACATGTTTCAACACTTTTATATAAACCATTTCATCTTTCATAACAAGATTTCCTTCAATCTAACATGCACTTAGTGACGATAATAACAACAATAACCAACGAATCCAACAACATCAAAACTGCCTCAAAATCGGCCCATAGCCTAAAACTGTGACATGCACTTCTTATTCTCCATTTTACTTAACACAAGTTTATCCCTTAGCTACAACATTATTTAACTTCCATTAATATTTAAGAGGAAGAAGAACTCTTACCTTAATTTTTAGCCAAAACAATCCACTAGTTTCGGCCGCCACCACTTCCTTTTGCACCACTTCTTCAAGTTACAACAACACACATGTATCCCCTACTAGCTTGTAACCATCTTACTTTCTTGTTTTTCTTCCAAAAAGTTCATATCCAAGCTTAGGGTTTCAAGACAATTTATTGGCCAAACCGTGACCAACAGTTTTGGAAGGTTAACTTGGCTTAGAACTTGGTTAAAGAGCTTAATCATGGAAAATAAGTTAACTTTGTTCTTCACTTGGCCATGGATTTCGAAAATGTGAAGGAGAAGGAAGGGAGAAGAGAGGTTTGAAGGATGAAGATATTTGTGCTAAGGCAAGAAAGTCTTGCAATGTATATCTATATACAAGTGGAGCCTTTACAAGACAAGTGGAGGGGGGACACATGTCACCCTCTTATTGGTCATATATTCTTTTCACAAAAATATCTTCCACACTTAGCCAAATTCTTAATATTTCGATGGGCTCATAAAATTGTAAAATTTTTGGTGGACCCCATATTATCAATGCCAAGACTTCATAATACAATACTAAGTCCATAAATCCATTGGAAAGAATTTAATGTACAAGTTAAAAATTTTCATCGTCACAATTGTCTCGAAAAATTTTCCATACAGAAAATGTAAAAATCTTTTCCTTCCAATATTCAAATATTATTTCCATAATCATGTTCTCAATTAAACGCCCTGGAATTACGGGGTGTAACACATTATTACATTGATTACCCATTCATTGGTAAAGTGGTTTGGAATGGTTAATGAATAAATGATCTCTTGATACTCAAATTATTGATTATTGAACTCCTTCGTAAATGTTACACCTCGTAAGTTTAGGGCGATAATTAAGAACGTCATTAAGAAAATTGATATACTTAAGGATGTGACTCCAGAATGTTTTTTGTTACAACGGGCGATAATGGCAATTGGAAATGATTGTTGTATATTCCCGTTACGGGTTAGTAACATATTATAAGAATTACGACATGGAGAATACGAGACCTTATGAAAATTCCTGAGAATTAAAGGAAACGGGAGTTAAGATTAAAAGAAGTGGGATTAAGAATTATTACTAGGGGGATAGATTTAATTTAAATAGATAATTAGAGGGCCAAAGTGTAATATTTAGGGGGACCAAAGTGTATTAATAAAAATCTGAAAAAATCTTACTTATAACTTAACAAAAACTCATCTTCCCTACTTAAAAAAGAATCTCAAACTCCCTCACCTCTCTCTCTCCCTAGCCGATTTTTGCTCCTTCTCCATAGAAAAAAATTACAGTTTATTTCCCCCCTCCTTATACTACATTGTTCGCCAAAACTTGGAACCAAAAATAACACCCAAATAGTGGGCAAAAACCGAGAGAACTGGGGCAGAAAATTGGAAACTGCTGGGCAAATTCATAGTCAAATTTGGATGGGTATATCTCCTAGTATATTATGGGTTTTTAGGTGTTCAAAAGCCTAAGATGAATTTCGCCGAGTATAGTTTCCAACGAAATAAACCGCTCGTCTATAGGACATCTGAGTAGAAAATTATGGACGCGTTACGATTCGGTGACAAAGCAATGGCGATTCGGTCCTCACTGGACCGAAATTAGGGCAGGTTTTCTTCAATTTTTTGAGAGAAATTTGGGAAGTAAAAATGTGTAATAATGATGGGATAACATTGTAGAATGGTTGCATGTTGAATTGGAGTTGAAGAAGTGAAGGATTGGGCAAGAAAACCCGATAAAATAGTGGGTATTCGGAAGGGCAGTGAGTTCAATTTTAAGGGTTGTTTTGGCGTTAAAAATTGAGGTAAAATTCTTATCCTTGTAATATAATTTGAGTTGCATGTTGTTGTAATTGAAGTAATGAATGTGTGTTAAGAAGAAACTTGGAATTTAAACAATGCATGTGAAGGTTTGGGTGCTATTGCCGATTAGGGACTAATTTGGACACTTTGGAGTTGATTGTCGTTATTGTTGTAATTGTCATAAATTGCATGTTAAAATAAAGGAGTCTTGATATTTAAAGGAAGTAATGGTTTACATAAGAATGTTGGAATATGAAGTGTATCTTAAGAAGTTAAGAAAGAAAGTATGGAATTATGTTGTTGTTGGTCGAAATTTACATGGACTGTTTTTAACATGTTGTTATGCAGGAAAATTAGCCCCTATATTGCATGTCTAGTGTGGAAAAATGGCTAATGAAAGTCCTAAAGAATAAGGGTGAAAAAGGCTTCATATTGTACCCTTAATGTGGGTTAATTATGGACTGTTTTGTGGACTGTTTTAAGGTGAATTTTGGGGCAGAATTTTAGACGTCAAGTTGGCGTGTAATCCCCTTTGGTTGCTATTTTGGATTGTGCCTTAAATGTGGTTTGTTGGTTGTTGAATTCGGGCCTTGGAAAAGGTGAAAAAGTATGTATAAATAGGGGAAATGCTGCCCAAATTTTCCTAGGAAAATAGGGTCTTTATGTAGTATAAGTGTATATTAGTAAGCACGTAGTTGATAGATGTGTTATTGATTTTATAGGTTGAAGTACTACTCGAGGCGTGTTCTAATTGTCGATTTGGTAAAACCTATAAGGTATGTGAACTATCCTTTCTTCTTTGACATGATTATTTTGAAAGTTATGAGACTTGATTTATTTGAAAGTCATGAGACTTGATTTATTTGAAAGTCATGAGACTTGATTTATTTTGAAAGTTATGAGACTTGATTTATTTGAAAGCTATGTGACTTGATTTCTAAAGTATATGTGACTTGATTTTTAAAGTAAATGTGACTTGATTTTGGAAAGTCTATGTGACTTGATTTTTAAAGTACATGAGACTTTACTTGAAAGTATGTGAGACTTTACTTGAAAGTATGTGAGACTTTATTTGAAAATATATGAGACTTTATTTGAAAGTATATGAGATTTGATTATATGAAGTACATGTGGCTTAATTTTAAAAGTGCAAGCGACTTGATTAGAAGAAGTATAAGAGACTTGATTTATATGAAGTATAAATGACTTGATCTTGGAGAGTATATATGACTTGAATTTGAAAGTATATGTGACTTGAATTTGAAAGAGTATATGATTTGATTTTGAAAGTAAGCGACTTGATTTATATGAAGTATAAATGACTTGGTTTCAAAAGGTCTAAATGACTTGATTTTATAAATAAAAGTGCCTTGAGTTTTATAAAATAAAGATTGTACGGCGGACGTACATTATTTTATTGGATCTTAATCCTAATTGATATATGAGGTGATAGTACCTTGGGTTTTTATAAAATTAAAGTTCCTTCTATTTGTTCTAATGAGAGTCAAAGATGATTAAAATTGCACATGGTTGTATCACACCGAGTCCCATGATGGGCCGGTGATGTTATGTGTTTATGCTTTCACACCGAGACCCATGACGGGTCGGGACGCATTATATGTATATGTATAAGGATTATATGAGAATCATGTGAGAATATCCATGATTTTGACTTATATGTATTATATGAAAATCATGTGAGAATGTCCATGATTATGACCTACATATACATATGAAAATCATATGAGAATGTCCATGATTATGACCTATGTACGCTTATGAAAATCATGTGAGAACGTCCATGATTATGACATAAATCATATTTTGAAAATGGTATAGTTGAGATCATGTGAGAACGTCCATGATTATGACATGAATAGGACATGCATATGATTCTATGGGCGGGTGTCTCGGATTTTGACATGGCTTTCATATTTGTGAAAAGGTATGAGTGATTTTGATATTCTGAAAAGGCACTCTTCTGTTATATGACACAGTAGAATCTGATATTTGATTTTCATACTTGTCCCTGTCATATTTGGCATGTTATGATTGTATTTACAGTACCTTACGTTCACATACTTGGTACATTATTGTTGTACTGACCCCCTTCTCCGGGGGGCTACGTTCATGTCGGCAAGCGTAGATACGCAGTCGGGTGATTCTCGTAGTTAGGACCTCATTTCAGTATTTCGGGATAGCTCCATTGTTCCAGAGCCTATCATTCTGGTACAGTCTTTTGTATATTTTGGTATTGTACATTTGCGGGTACGGCGGGGCCTTGTCCCGTCATATGTTGTTGTTAAATCTTAGAGGTATGTATTCATATATGGGCTGTACTGAGGGGATTACAAAAGGAGTTAGAGAGAAGTTTCTCTCACTAAGAAAACGCTCTCAACGTTTCCCCTTAGTTGCTCCTTCGGTTTTTTCCTCTTCTTCCCCCCCCTAAGATTTTCGTTTGTTTCACAATGGTTTAATTGTTATTGTTCACAATATGAAGAAGTATAAATGTTACACACGTTCTAGCAATGATTCAGGAGGTTCAGGCAGTTCGGCTAAAGCTAGAACAAGGAAGAAAAAAAAGAGTGGCAGCAGTCCAACAATTGCCGAGGAAAATCTTATTCCGGAAATCTCGGACCCTTCTGTGTTGGTTCATGTCACGCCAGACTCGCGCTTCCTATTAGAAAATGTAGTAGACGATTCTATGCTACAAAGGATACATGAATGGGGCAAAAATATAGAAATTGAAAGGTTGGATATAAGTGAATTTGAAGGCAGAACTTCCGGCAGGAATGGTCTTTTACCGATAGCCATTGACACCCCTAATGCTACTATGGTGGTCGATCATTCCACGGGCCAATTAGTGGATAATGGGATCATTTCGGAAGAACAGGACAGTCACTCAAGAATTAGTACCCCGACACTACCTGGTAATTCACTCAGGTTAGCCGGAAAAGGGTTAAAATCTGGGCCAGACATTGCAGTTGGTGAAACAAGGCACGATGGCATACTCGGGTCAAAACCGGGTCAGGGCGTGGGTCAGAAGTTCATGGCGGGTCGGGCAGGTGTCCATGGGTCCAAGAGTAATCACGTCTTGTTTGATTCAAAGTCAGTTGATAGCATTGAAGGTACTCCTATCCCCAAGAAGTTTAACGCGGGTGTCAAGAGAACAAACTTTAATGCCCCGGGAAACGATGTGACTCCTCCTATTTCGGGTCGGGGCTTGGGTCAGAAGGATAAGGCGGGTCAGGAGGATAACAATGAAACTAGGAATATGCACTCTATTCAAGGATCAAGGTCAGACGTGGGATACGAAGGGGTTTCTATCCCCAAGGATTCTAACGTTATTATTGAAGGTGCCGAGGCGTCACACATTAATGCTGCGGGTACCAACGATTCACTCACAAGCACGGGTCTTTATGATGGTCTGATTTCCAAGACGGGTCAGGGGGATAACCAAGGGACATTGACTATTCCCGTTATACAAGGAGCCAAGTCAATTGTGAGAAACAAAGCTAATTCTATTTCCAAGGAGCCTAGGAACTCCATGGCCATTAATAACGCGGGAGACGAGGGGTCAGCCTTGAATGATGCGGGATCCAAAGAGTCCTCTCGTGTATTAAGACAACAACCACAGATTTCTTTAAGTGTCACTAATGAAGCCTTCCCTACTTTAGCTAGTTTGCGAAGTGGAGTCAATCTCAAGAATCACAACAAACCTTTCGTCTTTAATGCTTCCTCGGATTAGAGTAAAGTCTTGAACATACCCCCTCTCTCATCTAATACCACTTCACTACTCTCTGAATTACACAACACCTCACCCCTTCTATCTCATCTTCCTTCTATTCCTCCTGAAACCCAACACAAATTCCCTACCCTCCCAAATGGCACGCGAATCATTTCTCCTATCGCGGGCCCAAGCTCATTTCCTTCTACCCATCCCCCTCTGCCTATACCTCCTGAAATACCTCCCAATGATTTACACACTAATGCATCTTCTAAACCACATCATATTCCTACCGCGGCTACAACTCATAACAATCTTCCCCCAAACCATGGCAAAGGTACCTTCCCTCCCAAAAAGACTTATGCTGGAGTCTTTGCGGGAACTAGGATTGAGGCAAAAGGTATGAAGTTACAATTTATTGAACAACAAAGGGCGGAAGTAGATATAGAAGCTGAGGATGAAGTTCCTTTCATAGAAACATGGGGCTATTGCCTAATAGGTTGCTTCACTGTCCTTTCGGGAAGAGAAGCATTGAATACCATTGTGAAAGGATGGGGAGTTAAATGTCGTATTATACCATATGGCAAAGGCTGGACAATGTTCAAATTCATGACGGAGGAGGAGCGCACTAATGTACTTCACGGAGGCCCTTATATGGTCTACGGGAAAACCATGATGCTCAAGGCTATCAATGAAGGAGTTCTAATAACGGATGATTTATTCATGGACATTCCTATTTGGGTCACTTTTCCGGACATTCCCCTTTCTATTTGGAGTGCAACGGGCCTTAGTAAGATTGTTTCACGTGTAGGAAAACCTCTTTACACGGACCAATATACTAAGGAAATGTCTAAAATGAACTATGCAAGAGTTCTAGTGGAAGTGGATGTTAGCAAGGAGTCAATAATGGATTTTGTCGTCAAACTCCCCGATAACAGAAGGTATACTCAAAGGGTAAACTATGAGAATTAGCCGGACTTTTGCTATCATTGTGCGGCTTTTGTACACAACCATTTGAAGTGTAGGAAGCTGAGGGATGATGTCAAAAATGAAGAAGCTCCAAAAACACGCAATACTGAGGTACCCCCTAACAATAAGGAAGTTTCTACTTGTTTGGAGGTCAACAGAGGTACGGGTGGAACCAACCCTCCTCCCCCTCATCCACCAACTTCTCAACATCCCGTAGATGCTGATAACTTGATGTACATTGAAGAAAATGAGCACACAACACCTCCTGGTACCAGAAGTTTGGGTGAAGCTTCACATGTCGCGGGTCCTCCGGTTTTGGGTCATTCTGGCCCATCATGTTTGCGGGATTCTCAAGCAAAGTCCTCACTGCCTGATTCTCACCATGGCAGTGCACAACATGTTAGGATGAGTTGTGAGTCAAAACATTCTGATTCTGAGATGCCTATGAACCCGCCACCTTCATTGGATGGAGATACATACAAGGGTGCTACGGAAAAGGCTCAACTTGTGTCACGTAAGGTTAACTTTGAATGCGGGGAACATAGCTTGGCTGGAACACAAGTTATGGCTTCCAGCAACAAAGATGATGGATGGCAAGAAGTATTGTCAAAAAAGAATGGGCCGAAAAGCAGTGGGAAAGCGAAGGCAGCTAAGCGCGGAGGTGCTAACAAAACCTCCTTTGTTTCCTAATGAAAATACTTTGTTGGAATGTCTGTGGTCTTTGCGGACAAAGGGATAGGGCAGCCACGCAAGCTCTAGTGTGTAGTATCACAAAACAGCATGACGCGGCTATGATTTTTCTATTGGAAACTAAACTATCTCGGCCAAGGACAGAGTCTTTCTCTACTCAAAGATTCAAAGCTTGGAAGTTTTGCTCAAATTTGGAATTCATTGGAGGCGCAAGAATGCTATTAATTTGGGATCCATCTAGGGTTTGTTGCGAAGTGCTTGGCATGGACTCTCATCATATCCATGTCCAGGCAAGTTGCAATATAACACAAGTGTCCTTCCTTGCCACATTTGTGTACCCAGTTTATAGCATCTCGGATAGAAGGATGCTTTGGCATCACCTTTCTCACTTGGGCATTGGCATCACTAAGCCTTGGATGATTATGGGATATTTCAACACTTACTGCAACCCTAATGATAAGGTGGGGGGTCCTCCTCTCACGCCTTATGCACTTAGGGATCTTGGCGATTTCAGGATTTCTCATGGACTAGAAGACGCTCCTTCTTCCGGTTCCTTCTACACTTGGACAAATGGTTCGATTTGGTCTAAGCTTGATAGAGTGTTGATGAATCAAAATTGGAGTGATTTGACCCTAGAATGCACGGCCAATTTCATGCCTATGGAACCTGTCTCGGACCACTGTCCTGTGATAGCAACGGTTATTGCATCCTATAATGTTGGGAAGCGCCCTTTCAAGTTCATGAATATGTGGCTTTCTCACCCAGCCTTTGAGGACATAATGACTTCATGTTGGAGACAAGACATATTGGGAACTGCTCAATTCGTCCTTGCCTCAAAATTGAAAGCCTTAAAGCAACCATTAAGGGCTTTGAACATAAGTGACTTTGGGGGTATTGAACAAAGAGCAAAAGGGGCAAACATTGAGTTCAAGGAGGCTATCAATGCACACATGGAAAATCCCTTTGATGAGGAGCTAAAAGCCTGTTATACCCCGTATTTCCGGAGTATGTACGTAAGGGCGTACGTACGAAAATTTGGCCTTAAAAGTTTAAGCCTTGGACGTTTTTATTTGTGCACAACTCACTAAAAGAATCGTTTTCCGACGAAACATTTCCACAGCTTTCGTAGGGAAAATTCCGGCTATGTCATTTAGTATTTTTGCGGATTTTTCCGAGAGACGAAACATTTTGGACCAACGGGAGGGCGACACTTGGCACCCTCCAATTGGTGGACTTGAAATCGTCCATTGGACGAAATGGACTAGGAGTTGCACGTTTTTTGTGCCTTTGCACAAGTCAAGGATTAGGTAGGATATTTTGTGTGCAAGTTGGCCAAGGACACTTGCCCTAATCTTGACCTTACACTTGCCTAGCACTTGGCTAAATCTTGGCCATTGGTTGGCCATGTCTTGACCTATAAATACCCCCCTTTAGATGAAGAGTTCTTCATCCACAAATCAATTTCCAAGTCTTGAAAAATCCCTCCCCCTCTCTCTAAAGCTTTTCGTCCAAAGCCTCCTACCCCCCTCCCCTTTTGAAGTTTGGCCGAGGGCCCCCCCCCTAGCCTAGCCGAAATCTACCCCCCCTCCCTTGGTAGAAAAGTTGCCTTCTTGTATTGTTATAATGCCCAAAATACCCTAGCCCAAATTCCTTAGTACTTAGTAGAAGTTGTGAAGAACTTCTAAGGTTTCCTCGAGCATACAACTTAGAGCAAAACCTTGCTCGGTAGCGACTTTATCTAGGATATTATTGGGCTTACCGAGGTAACTAATCCTAACCCTCTTTTGAATTAGAGAATACTTCTGTAGTAGTATAAGAATAAGTATAAAATACTTAGAAGAATATTGCAGAATAAATTGAACTGTTATCACAAAGAAGGGTTTAAAGAAGAATAATCAAACTGCACTTACATAGATCGTTTTCACGATACTTGAGTAGCTCACCGTAGGGAAGTACGCCCAATTTTCCGTAGGATATAGAACCCTCTGTTTAGAATCTGTTTACAAAGTAGTCCGAACGTTGATAGGCGTGTCGACTATTATAAATTTGATTCTCTGCGCGACATATTCAACTTGGCGGTGGTTTTATTTGAGAAGGTATGTGATTCTTCCTAAAGCATGATATTTTACAATATATATGTAGTACGGTGAGCGTACATGTGTTAATCGAATAATAACTACGGCAATGTCTTTGACTTAAGCCCGAATAATACTTACGGCAATGCCTCACGCTTAATCTGAATAACACTTACGGAATGCCTCGCTTAAGCCTCAATAATAAAGAAGCGAAAGCATTTCAAAAGAATCTTGAATCATTTTTTTATGTAAGAGAACTAATTGGTTTTAAATGAAGCTTAAGAGTTATACTAGCTTTATGGGAAGTTAAGTATAACCACTTAAGAATGATAAAAGAAACAGTTTGCCTATGTGTTTATAACAGACTTATATTGAATTGTGAAAAGAACAATAAGATGGTTTGATAAGTAGACATGATATGATGCTATGTGTGTTAGTGTCTTGTAACGTTTGTATAAGAGAGTATTCTTGTTGTGCTTATGTTGTTTAAAGATAAATTGTTATGTTAGTGTACTATCACTCACCTCTTGACATATTACCGGGGGTTAAGCTGCCCTCCGATGCGGGGTAGACTCAGGCGGTCTGGGACCATGATTCGAGAATACCTCATGCGGGTCTAAGGGACCTATGCGGAGCTACGGGAGTTCCAGGTTAGTGATGCGGGGTTATACCTCATGCGGTCTATGTGGCCATGCGGACTACGAGTCGGGGCGATGCAGGAGTAGCTACCCTCGATGCGGGTTATGTACCCTATGCGGGCCTATGTGAGTGGCCTATGCGGACTACGAGTCGAGATTAGGCTTGCATGGTGATACTACGCAATTGGCCTGCTTCGATCATTCGCGGCCTAGAAAAGACTGTTGCGATTTACCTATTGTTGCTCTTGTTTATGATGTACTATGTATGCGGTCCCCATCGTTGTTTCATACATACTTGCAAAACTGATTTTAAAATGATATGTTTTCATTTAAGTATTTTCTGATTTCATATACTTAGTACTGTTATCGACCTCCTTCGGGGCTGCGTTCATGTCGCGGTAAGGGCAAGCAGTGCTAGATCCACATTCTTAGGATCTCTACATTGGTGTCGGGAGCTCCATCTTTTCCGGAGGCTCTACTTTTGGGTATGATCTCCCTGTTGTAGATAGTTTTGTACAGTCAGGGTATGGCGGGCCCTGTCCCGCCATAGTTGTATATTTCCTTAGAGTTCTGGAGTAATGTTGTACAGTATCGGATGTAACTAAACTATGTTTATATATATATCGAAAAGCGATGTTTTCTCATATAAAGCGTGTCTTATTTTATAAAGCTTCATGTCTTGTTTCATATTTCACGATTACTCGATGTATGACTACTTGGGTGCCGGTAAGGCACGATCCACGGACCCGAATGGGTCGTGACAAAAGTGGTATCGAGCGATTAATCCTCGGAAAGTGTCTGACCGTATCTAGTAGTCTTGATTATCGGTGTGTTGTGCACCACACCAATAATCGTGAGGCTATAGGATATTTAGGATTGGTTTCCATTCTTCTCACTCTGAGATCGTGCTTTAGAGCTGTGTTAAAGTCGGACCCCTCTAACGTATTCCTTTTCTGTAACAGTTATGCCTCCACGTAAGGCAACCCGGGCCCAGAAGGGCAAGGCAGCCGAGGGAGCTGTTAGTTGGACACCTAGAGTCACGAGGGCTCGGGCCCAGTCTATACCAGAGACGGCGAGTTCTCTGACGCCGCCCGATTCAGCGAGACTACAAGACCGCACCTCGTCCCACACTGGGCGGAGAGATAGGAGTCAAGGAGATGGCCCGGCTATTGGCTAGGATTGTGGCGGACACGAGGACAAAGCTAGATCGGCAGTTCGTCCAGCCCGATCGTACCGTGGTTCACCCAGGCAGAGAGTTTGAGGCTACGAGACTTCCTGAGTTGTAGCCCGCCAGAGTTTTACGGGTCGAGACCGGAGGATGATCCGCAGGAGTTCATCCGTCAGCTACAGAGGATTCTGAGAGTGATCAGGGCGTCGGAGACCGAGTCTGTAATCTTTGGTTCGCATAGGCTGCGTGATACCGCAGTCGATTGGTTTGATTCATGGGAGTTATCCCGGGGAGAGCATGCGTCCCCAGCTACTTGGGATGAGTTCTCAGAGGCTTTCCTCACTCACTTCTTGCCTCCACAGATGAGGAGGGCGCGGGATGATAGATTTTTACTGCTGAGGCAGAGAGGACGCACTGTCTGGGAGTACAATATCGAGTTTGACTCATTGGCTCGATATGTCCCAGCGTTGGTAGCAAATATGGAGGATAGGGTGCACCGCTACGTCACCGGGCTAGATGACTATATGGCCGAGTCATGTGCGGGTGTTTCTCTTCAGCCGGGTATGGACATTACCCGCATGCAGGCTCATGCTCTTGGATGTGAGGAGCGTAGAAACCGACGGGTTGTGCGGCGAGAAGAAGACCAGACGGCGGCGAGGTCTTTTGGTGGCTATCGTGGTGGGCGGCCTCAGCAGCAGTCTAGATTTGCACCACAGCCAGCTCAGAGCACTCCTGCACTGTCCTCAGTACAGCCAGGATATTCGAGGCGGACCGGGGCCCGGGACCTCGACATCCGAGCGGCGAGAGGTTACGGCGTCGGGACCACCCGCCGGTGTGGCGTGCGGCAGATCCCACTTCGGGAGTTGTGGTGCTACGGGAGCTTGTTTCAGTTGTGGCCAGCAGGGTCACTATGCGGAACCGTCAGACCAAGGCGATCTTGATGGTAAGTCACCTACGAGTTCTTTCGCCGGTCTTCTTCATCCCAGCGATTACTCGCCCGGAGGGCAAGGTACTCATGGACGGCCAGTCGCGGCAGGTCGTGGCGCGGTCCCGATTCTAGCGGTCCTCGAACCGCATTTATGCTTTGTCCACCGGGATCGTGAGGCCTCACGATGTCACGTGTACCTTATCGGTTCGGTTTGATGTTTATGCCTTGATAGATCCGGTTCTACTCTGTCCCATATATCTCCCTTGTTGCTAGTAGGATAGGGATATAGACTGAGTACATAGACCGTTTCGAGGTAGCTACGCCTGTTGGTGTTTCTGTGGTAGCTCGTCGGGTTTATAGAGCTTGTCCTGTGAGCATTTACAGTCGTCGGACCCTAGCCGACTTGATAGAGTTGGAGATGATTGACTTGGCGTGATCATGGGATGGATTGGCTAGCTTTTGCTACGCCAATGTAGACTGAGAGAGAGTAGTACGGTTCCAGTTTCTGAGGCCGGTTGTTGAGTGGCGAGGAGCACGGTATCGCCGTGGTAGGTTTATTTCCTACCTCGGCTAGGAAGATGGTGCGAAGGGTATATCTACCATCTCGTTCGGGTGTTTGATCTCAAGGCTGCGGTACGATTTTCCGTCGATTCGAGTGGTCGAGAGTTCCCGCACGTGTTTCCGACGACCTCCGCATCCTCCCGAGAGGAGATTGAGTTTTGTATAGACATATTGCCAGACACTCGGCCTATTTCCATTCCGCCATACAAAATGACACCTGCCGAGTTGAGAGAGTTGAAGGATCAGCTTAGGGATTTGCTGGAGAAGGGCTTCATCAGGCCTAGTGTTTCTCCCTGGGGAGCGCCGGTATTGTTCGTAAAGAAGAAGGACGGGACGTTGCGCATGTGTGTTGATTACAGGCAGCTGAACAAGGTGACCATTAAGAACAGATACCCCCTTCCGTGATTGATGATTTGTTCGACCGATTGCGAGTGCGAGATGCTTCTCAAGATTGATCTGCGATCGGGCTATCATCAGTGCGAGTCGAGATGTGGATGTTCCTAGGATCGCATTCCGACGATGCACGCATTATGAGTTCAGTCATGTCTTTTGGGTTGACCAATGCTCGGCGGTATTCATGGATTTGATGACCGAGTGTTCAAACCATTTTGGACACGTTTGTGATAGTGTTCATTGATGATATCTTGGTTTATTCTCGCCGTAGCGGGAGCATGCGAGCATTTGAGGGCTGTCTTGCGATTCTCCAGACCAGCGTTATGCGCCAAGTTTTCCAAATGTGAGTTTTGGTTGACTTGATGGCGTTTCTTGGGCATATTGTCGGGTGATGGCATTCGAGTGGATACGGCCAAGATCGAAGCGATCGGGACTTGGCCTGAACTACTACTCCGGCGAGGTTCGCGATTTTACGGGCCTTGCGAGATATTATCGGTTCGTGGATAAGTTTGCTTCTATCTCGCACCATTGACTAGGCCGACTCGTAAAGCGGCCAAGTTTCGATGGTGATGTTTGTGGCGGGGTTTCGATTCTTTGAAAGAAGGCGACGATCGCCCCGTTCTTACTCTTCGGAGGTCCGGATGGTTATGTCGTGTATTGTGATGCGTCGGGCATCGGGTTGGGATGTGTGTTGATGAAACATGGCGGGGTTATAGCATATGCATCGACGGTGAAGAAACACGAGAGGAACTACCCCCATGATTTGGAGTTAGCGGCTGTGATTCACGCTTTGAAGATCCGAGGCACTATTTGTATGGGGTTCACGTGGATATTTTTACGCACCACAAGAGCCTCCGGTATATCTTCACCAGAGGAGCTGAACTTACGGCGAGCGGTGGTTAGAGTTGCTTAAGGATTACGATGTTGATATCTGTACCACGGGAAGGCGATGTTGTGGCGTATGCTCTTAGTCGTAGGTCGATGGGAGCCTATCGGATGTGCGGCTAGAGAGGAGGACATGGTTCGTGATTTGCATCGATTAGCGAGCCTTGGTGTCCGCTTGATTGATTCGATAGCGGTGGGGTTAGAGTTCGTGAGGTTGCCGAGTCTTCCATCGTCGAGGAGGTGAAGAGGTAACGATTCGAGGATCGGCTTTGATTCGATATCGTGATCTGACTCTTCGTGAGGGCAAGGGTCCTTTTGGTAGCACTTGATGGGGTGTTAAGGTTTGAGGCGTGTTGTGTGTTCCGGATGTTTGAGGACTTGGCAGCGAGTTCTTGGGAAGCACACACGCGGCGTTACTCTATCCATCCGGTCGACCAAGATTTACCACGACCTTAGATCATGTATTGGTGGGATGGCTTGAAGAGGGCGTTGCGAGTTCGTAGCTCGGTGCCGTGTTGTCGGCGGTGAAGGTAGAGCACCGGAGGCACGGTGGTTTATTACTGACGATTGAGATCCCGACACGGAAGTGGGAGGTAATCAACATGGACTTTATCACGGGATTACCTCGCACTCGGAGGAGACATGATTCTATATGGGTTATCGTTGTGGTGTGAAATCAGCCCACTTTCTTCCGTCGGGCGACTTTTTTGGTGAGATTATGCGGACTTTACATCAGAGATCGTCGATCGCATGGAGTCCCTATTTCGATCATATCGCATGAGGAGCCCGGTTTACGGCTAACTTCGGAGGTCTTTTCAAGAGGTTTAGGGGCCTTGGTGAGCACAATCGCATTCCATCCACGCAGACGACGGACGGGCGGCGCACTATCCGGACTCGAGGATATCTTTGCGAGCCCGTTATCGACTTCGAGGTAGCCGAGGATCATTTGCCTCTAGTTGAGTTCGCGTACAATAATAGCTACCACTCCGGTATTCGGATGGCGCCTTATGAGGCCTTGTATGGGAGGAAGTGCGATCGCCTATAGGTTGGTTCGATGTGGGCGAGTGCGGCTAGTGGGACCAGATTTGGTGCAGCGGCGATGGATAAGGTGAAGCTTATCCGAGCGGCTATTAATGACTCGAGTCGGCCAAGTCGTATCACGAGATCATCGTCGTCGGCATGCCGAGTTCGCGATTGATGATTGGGTTTTCTGAAGGTGTCACCCATGAAGGGTGTGATGAGATTCGGGAAGAAGGAAACTTCGGCCCAAGGTACATTGGGCGTTTGATTGTCCGCGAGGTAGGCAAGGTTGCCTATGAGTTGGATCTCGTCCGATCTGGAGGCGGACATCCGGTTTTCACGTATCTATCTTTGAGGAGATGTATCGGATCCATCTAGGGTGCACCCGATTGACGATGTCCGGTGGCCAGGGGTTATCGTATGAGAGGTTCCCATAGCGATAATCGATCGTCAGGTTAGGCGTCTGCGGACCAAGGACGTGGCTTCCGTCAAAGTCTTGTGGCGGAACGAGCTCAGGGAGGAAATGACTTGGGAAGCCGAGGAAGACATGAGACAGAAGTATCCTCACCTATTCCCCACACCTCCAGGTAATTCACTTTCCTACTTGCAAATCTTCATTATCGTTTATGCCTAAGTGTTGTTCTGTGGCCGTGTGTGGCATTTGCAACTGTTTAAGTTATGAAGAATCTTATCGTTAACTGTCTTGGGAAGGAACATTCGGGACGAATGTTTCTAAGGAGGGGAGAATGTTATACCCCGTATTTCCGGAGTATGTACGTAAGGGCGTACGTACGAAAGTTTGGCCTTAAAAGTTTAAGCCTTGGACGTTTTTATTTGTGCACAACTCACTAAAAGAATCGTTTTCCGACGAAACGTTTCCACAACTTTCGTAGGGAAAATTCTGGCTATGTCATTTAGTATTTTTGCGGATTTTTCCGAGAGACGAAAAATTTTGGACCAACGGGAGGGCGACACTTGGCACCCTCCAATTGGTGGACTTGAAATCGTCCATTGGACGAAATGGACTAGGAGTTGCACGTTTTTTGTGCCTTTGCACAAGTCAAGGATTAGGTAGGATATTTTGTGTGCAAGTTGGCCAAGGACACTTGCCCTAATCTTGACCTTACACTTGCCTAGCACCTGGCTAAATCTTGGCCATTGGTTGGCCATGTCTTGACCTATAAATACCCCCCTTTAGATGAAGAGTTCTTCATCCACAAATCAATTTCCAAGTCTTGAAAAATCCCTCCCTCTCTCTCTAAAGCTTTTCGTCCAAAGCCTCCTACCCCTCCTTTTGAAGTTTGGCGAGGCCCCACTGCCTAGCCGAAATCTACCCTCCCTTGGTAGAAAAGTTGCCTTCTTGTATTGTTATAATGCCCAAAATACCTAGCCCAAATCCTTAGTACTTAGTAGAAGTTGTGAAGAACTTCTAAGGTTTCCTTGGAGCATACAACTTAGGAGCAAAACCTTGCTCAGGCGCGACTTTATCTAGGATATTATTGGGCTTACCGAGGTAACTAATCCTAACCCTCTTTTGAATTAGAGAATACTTACTGTAGTAGTATAAGAATAAGTATAAAATACTTAGAAGAATATTGCGAATAGAATTGAATCATATCACGATGAAGGGTTTAAAGAAGAATAATCAAACTGTACTTACATGAATTTGTTTTCACGATGAACTTGAGTAGCTCACGGGTAGGAAGTCGCCCAATTTTCCGTAGGATATAGAACCCTCTGTTTAGAACTATTTACAAAGTAGTCCGAACGTTGATAGACGTGTCTGACTATTATAGGCTGATTCTCTGCGCGCGACATATTCAACTTGGCAGGTGATTTTCGCTGAGAAGGTATGTGATTCTTCCTAAAGCATGATATTTTACAATATATATGTAGTGCGGTGAGCGTACGTGTGTTAAGCGAATAATAACTACGGCAATGTCTTTGACTTAAGCTGAATAATACTTACGGCAATGCCTCACGGCTTAAGCACGAATAACACTTACGCGATGCCTCAAACTTAAGCATTAATAATAAAGAACTGAAAGCATTTCAAAAGAATACTGAATCATTTTTTTAACAGAAGAGAACTAATTGGTTTTTAAAACAAAAGCTTAAGAGTTATACTAGCTTTATGGGAAGTTAAGTATAACCACTTAAGAATGATAAAAGAAACAGTTTGCCTATGTGTTTATAACAGACTTATATTGAATTGTGAAAAGAACAATAAGATGGTTTGATAAGTAGACATGATATGATGCTATGTGTGTTAGTGTCTTGTAACATTTGTATAAGAGAGTATTCTTGTTGTGCTTATGTTGTTTAAAGATAAGTTGTTATGTTAGTGTACTATCACTCACCTCTTGACATATTACCGGGGGTTAAGTCCCTCCGTCGGGGTAGACTCGAGGCGATGCAGGACCGTGATTCGAGAATACCTCATGCGGGTCCAAAGGGACCTATGCGAGCTACGAGAGTTCGAGGTTAGTGATGCGGGGTTATACCTCACGCGGTCTATGTGGCCATGCGGACTACGAGTCGGGGCGATGCAGGAGTAGCTACCCTCGATGCGGGGTTATGTACCTATGCGGGCCTATGTGAGTGGCCTATGCGGACTACGAGTCGAGATTAGGCTTGCATGGTGATACTACGGGCAATTGGCCCTGCTTCGATCATTCGCAGCCTAGAAAAGACCTGGTGCAGATTACCTATTGTTGCTCTTGTTTATGATGGCGCACTATGTGCGGTCCCCGTGGTTGTTTCATACATACTTGCAAAACTGATTTTAAAATGATATGTTTTCATTTAAGTATTTTCTGATTTCATATACTTAATGCTTGTTGTCTTGACCTCCTTGGGCTGCGTTCATCATGCGGTAAGGGCGAAGGTGCTAGATCCACATTCTTAGGATCTCTACGTTGGTGTCGGAGCTCCATCTTTTAGGAGGCTCTACTTTTGGGTATGATCTCACTGTTGTAGATAGTTTTGTCTGATCGGGGTATGGCGGGGCCTGTCCGCCATAGTTGTATATTTCCTTAGAGTGCTGTAGTCATGTTATGCAAGATGTCGGATGTAGCGCTAAACCATGTTTATATATATATGCCTTAGAAACGATGTTTTCATATAAGCGTATCTTATTTTATAAACTGTTTCATGTCTTGTTTCATATTTCCGCTGATTACTCTGATGTATGACTACTTGGGTGCCCCGGTAAGGCACCAGTCACGGGCCCCGGAATGGGTCGTGACAAAGCCAAGGTTAAGTCCTCAAGAGCTAGAGCAAACACCTTACTGGAAGCAGAAAGACACTTCATAAGGCAGAAGTCAAGACAGAAACACTTGATTGGAAGTGATAGATGCTCCAAATACTTTCATAGCTTGATCAAGAGGAGTAATGTCAGGAACTCTATTAACTTTCTTGTTAAAGCTAATGGTACTATCACTACATCACCAGAAGAAGTTAGGAAGTTGCTTGTGGAATTTTACAAAGATCTATTAGGTACTTCCAGATCCACTATCAATTTTGATCCTGAAGTGTCACGACCCGATTCCGGGCCCGTGACTGGTGCCTTACCCCGGGCACCCTAGTGATACAACATCAGAGTAATCAGCGGAACATAAAACGATACAAGACATATTATGAAATATGAAACAATAATCTGAGAAAAACTTGTCTTTCGGCATATATATAAACAACTTTTTCAACATGAGCAGTTTAATCCTTTTTACAAACCCCGCCACACTTGGCGATTACTGGACCTCTAAGAAATTATACGACAACAATGGCGGACGGGGCCGCCATACCCACGAATGTAAACACCTACAACAACGAGGAACTATACCATCGATAAGCCTCGAGCAACGGAGCTTTACCAAATTTGGCGTGACCCAAGAGCGAGGATCGATGGCGGTGTACCTTTACTGCGGCATGAACGCAGCCCCGAAGGAGGTCGATAACAGTGCAGAGTATGTGAAACTAAAAATCGTAAATGAAATCATAATAGTCTATAAAGCAGAGACATGTATGATAACCAAACTACGATTCACAATAATAAGCGATCGTGTCAAGTCGGGACTCGCCTCAAGTCATCACTCAAATATAACAATGGGTCTCACGCCCACAACATCAATCATGCGTGGAATACCTTCCTCACCGCTGGCGATTTATGATATAAAAGCACCAAGGAACACACATGAACACGGGTCCCACGTGCCATAATAACACGTGCAGGGTAAGTGCGAAGGCATAGCCGACTACTAACACCCAGCGATCAACAAGGTCATGAATCGTATCATAAGATCTGTCTAGGCGTCACATGATCAAAGATGACCACTTGCCCGCATGTATCTAATGTGCGCGTCTAGCCTCGAACTTTCGCGACTCGCGCATAGGCCAATCAGATCGGCCGCATGAGGTATAACCCGCGTCGAGGTAGCTACTCCGGCGGTGTCCTCGACTCGCCGTCCGCGTAGCCACAAGGACCGCGTGACCACAAGGCGCGTCTAACACGGAACTCCGCGGTTCGCGCCGGCCCTGGACCCGCATGAGGTAGTCTCGAATCATAGGTCCATCGACCCGCTGATCTACCCGCGTCGGAGGCGGCAACCCGGAATCATCTCGAGATGAGTGATGTATAATACTATCATAACGACTTATCGTCAAAAAACATAAACACAACTAAGGAAAAACACCTGTACACAAACATCCCAAGATACTAACACACGTAGCATCCTAGCATGTTTACTTATCAAATCAACAAGAAAGTATTACAAGGCTATCACAAACCAACACAATCAAGTTATACACACAAGATACTTTCTACTATCTGCTAACAAGTTCGGGGTTTTATCCCCAAAGTACTTCATACATTAACTCTTTAAAAGATACGTTACTTTCACAAAAGTCACACAATACCCGTAGTATATGAAAATACAGTGATTATCTTTTGAAGTAAATCAAAACACTTCTCTTTGTAAAACTCAAGTAACAACATTATTTTCCAAACGTCCAAGTTTGCCTAATTTCAAATGTTCATGTTTCTTATTTAGAAAGGTTTCGTAGTTCATAGTCTTATTCATTTAAGAATATAATTCTCTTTTAAACTATCTGAGAAACATAAGTCTTATATGTGAGTAGGATATTCTTGTTTACAACAATCTTATTACAGCAGCCATGATCTAGGAAATATCATTTTGTCTCATCTTAGCTTCTATGCAGATGGAAGTTTCTACTGGTTTTAATAATACTTAATCTGTCAAAACATTTCCTTTTATTAACGCTGCAGTGGTTTTGTCGATACACATATGATTTTCAAAATCAGTAAAACATTCTTAAGACGTTACACCTAACTTTCCATAAAGCTAGTATAACTCTTAAGTTTTCAAAACAAATCAAGTATTACCTCTTCTTTCAAAATGAATCGAAAACCTTTTGAAATACTTCAAGTTCTTTTATTAACACATAACAAGCGCTTATAGTTCAAATCGTTACCACTTTAAAAACCACAAGTATTTTCTTACCAACATAAAAAAGTTATAACTAACTTCCCATAAAGCCGTTATAACACTTTATGTTTTAAACCAATCAAATACATTTAGCACATGCGTCTACCGTGCTACATAGTTCACACATATCATGCTGGAAGAGATAGGAAGAGGTTCACATACCTCGCGAGTATCGACTAATAGCAAAACGCTCCAAGTACTTCCAACTGTCGGCAACTCCTTTAAGCCAAGTAGATCGCGCCACACGTAGTACTCAACCTATAAGGCCACAAGGCGCTTATTAATATTTAGGTCCCTTCGTAGAACATTCTACAGAAAATTCGGCAGCACCTCCCCCCCCCCGCAACAGCGTAAATCTCCTCCTCTATCGGTAGGCTACCAAGCCAACCAGGGTTATCGCCTAACCCTAACGGTACAATTCTACTCCGGTACTACTACACAAGTCTACTGTAATACTGACCCTATGTAATTACGATTCGGATTCTTCTTTAAATTCGGGCTTAAGTCGCAAGACATCGCAGTAAGTATTATTCGAGCTTAAGTCAAAAGACATCACGATAACTACGTTCGATTCTATATATAGTATACTTCAACTATATAATCTAACAACATGTAATTTCCAATTACAATAGGGACAAGATATTTACCTCGATAAGCCCATAATTATCCAAGTATAAAGTCGATCCGGCAATCGCTTAGCTCCAACTCCGTGCGCTCCAACACGCTCCAAACTACCCTTAGAAGTTCTAACCAACTTCTACATACTACTCCAACAAACCATGGAGATTTTCCTTAGGGTTTCGATTTGGTATTGACGGGAAGTATAATAGTATAACTGGGCTTTTCGATAAGTATAACCTTAGAATACTACAAGGTATATGGCTAAGGTAATTTGGGCATTATAACAATACTTTTGAGAGTATTTCTACCAAGAGGGGTGTATTATACGAGACAACTAGGCTAGGGGGTACCAGCCACACTACAAGGAGGAGGGAGAGGGCTCTCGCCAAGGACCTTTCAAAGGGAGAGGGCTCTTGGACGAGAGTCAACAAGAGGGAGAGGGAGGGATTTTAACACTTAGGAACATTTAGGAATGGATGAATAAGTCTTCAAAGGGATGGGTATTTATAGGCCAAGTGAAGGCCAACCAATGGCCAAGATTGAGCCAAGTGCTACACAAGTGTAAGGCCAAGATTCACCCAAGTGTCCCTTAACCAACTAACACACAAATATCCTACCAACTCCATGACAAAAATGACCAACTTTCGGCCAAGCTTGACCGCCCAAGGTGTTCCAATGAGAGGGTGACAAGTGTCGCCCTCTTGTTGGTCCAAAATGTTTCGTCTCTCGGAAAAATCCGCAAAAATAAAATATGGCATAGCCGGAAATTCCCCTACGAAAGCTGTGAAAACGTTTCGCCGAAAAACGACTCTAACCGTGTTGTGCACAAAATTAAATCGGCGAGCCTACTTTCTCAAGTTCAAATTTTCTACGTGCGTCCCCACGTACATACTCTGAAATACGGTATAACATTTTCCTCCTTAGAAACATTCGTCCGAATGTTCCTTCTAAGTCTCAAAACAAGCGTCGCCGAGATAGTCTTCACTACCATACTTACGAAACAATCCCGCCACAATGGCCACGAAACAATCATGAAAATACTTACATCCAAGTCCACGAGGAATCACCTCTATCATCACCACAAACACCTCTCTCGGTCTAAAATATACTTCCTTCGCACCTTCTCCTTACAAAAGAAATGATCACATCTATGCTCGCCATACATGCTCGCTTCTTCCGATACCACTTTTGTCACTTTGCCGAGGTTCTAGTGTCACTCCGTGACCCAACAATTGGTACCGGACTACGTGATCCCCGAGGCGCCGTACACTCGAACTCTTACCACATTCGATCGGCGGTTTCAAGACTGGGTTACTATCTCTAACGTGGTCATCATTAATCGAACACTGCGGATGGATCTCCGATACTTTCGAACATAACAATACGAAAAGACGGACGTCGCCTCCTAAGTCGGACGACCAAAGCTAACATATAGGCAACCCGCCTATTCTTCACATGAACTTAAAAGGCCCAAAACAACTCGGGCTAAGTTTCTCTGTTTTCCAAAGCTCGTCACCAATCCGGTGGTACTTTCAAGAAGACCGTCGGCACGAACTCTAAGCGTCGTCGCCGATTATCCGCACGATTTCCTCGAGCCGCGAACTTCTTCTAGACAAGCTTCTCACTAACCACGATCTGCCGGAACAAGCTTCGAACCAGTATGCGAACCTTGCCAACATCGAACCACTCGACCGACAACTTACACATCCGCCCCTACAAGGCTTAATAAGGCGACATCCGAACACCGAAATGGTAGCTTAAACACTCCTCCACCGAGACAACAATCTTCACAACTACCCCGAAATACACACCGCCCGGCGGGCGAATGCGGTCGAGACTCACCGAGTTCTTAACCTTGGTAAAACTTCGGAAAAACGAAAATAGCCACACGGGCTTCATCGCTCGACATAAGGTGAAGGTAGGCACCGTGCGCCTTACAACCTTTCGATATAACATCTCGCATAACCTCGCCGAGAAAGCGGTCGAGCGATGAACACGATGGGCTGCCCCCATCGACCCGACCACCGGTCGAACGTATCCACGAACTCGTACGCTGGTTAACTAAACTCGGGCCTAACACCCTCGTGACCCTATCACAAGGCGGGACCACCACAAACTGACCCCACCACCAAACAGGCCGCGGGTTGACCCGCAACGTGGCCTCAACCCGACCCGGCAACGCGCACCATACTAGCTCCCCGAACCGGAACAATCTCACTAATCACGTTACGAAAACCTAGCGGTCTTCTTAGCTCAACTACCCTCTTTCATTCCACACTACTCAGGGACTAATCCCACAAGCATAACTCACGTGCACTATGCACTCCTATAAGGGTCAAACATAAACAATACATCTTTTACTCGAGATGGCCTTACCTCTAAGGTCTCTACGTATACAACTCTAAGGCTCACACCTTCTCTATCCCCCAAAATCTTACTCGGTTAACCCACCATGATTTCTAATCACAACTAACACACTGCTATCAGAACATAGCACTTAAGGTATACTCACCTTATCACATAAACAAAACTCTAGAGGGTTAAAGATATATCTATATCTACTGCTTCACTCCCCTTAGTCGTTCTAATCAAACACGCCTGCAGCGCATAGCTAAGGAAGATGACAAACTACCCACCGATTCTGAAGGCTGAGTCCTCCTACCAGGACACTCTCGACATCAGACCCTGACGGTCATAGGTACAACAAGTACCAACTAAAAGACGACATTCCCCGAGATGACGCCTGCCACACTGTGAACACTGAGAAAAACTGAATCGGATGGCCGAACCGCGCGTGTGGCGTGAACGGAAGCTCGAGCTCGACCAACTCTGCATACCGAACGCCCCGAACCCCGTGGAGGACCTTTCTGACCGTGGATGCGCATAACCTAATCTGGCCGTGAGGCGACTACGCCTCGAAAGTTACCAAAGGACTCACGCTCGCCCTCTTCTCGCCTCGTTAACCGTCGATTGCTCGTTCTCGACTGCTGCGCATAAGCCCGACCACGTGCCATGCTCAAGCCCAATCAAGAACTACTCTTTGCACAACCTTCGTTGATAGTCATCAAGACTCGCGATACATCGGTATACTCTCGTAGTCAAATCCATAGTTAGTAATGTGGTTGTCTCTTTGCAATCCATATTCTCTGCTCCTCGTGGGCGAAGGTTCAAATATCATGGCGCGATAGGAACTAAGCGCCGCCGTGCTAAAACTCTGCTTTGGGGCTAGTGACGTCGCAGAACTCCCGAATGAAGCACTACCTAGGTAATGATTGGGCCTGTGCCTCGCCACCTCGAACTCTACTCGCGGCTCCGCCTTGCCGCCTCTGGGCGGGTTGCCTACGCGGAGGCATAACGATAAGGAAATAATTTCGTCGGAGGGTCCAACTTACAACACGCCTCTAAGGCACGATCTCGAGTGAGAAGAATAGAAACCAATCCTAAATACCCTATAGCCTCTCGGTTATTGGTGTGGTGCACAACACCGATAATCAAGACTCTACTGGATACGGTGCGTAGACACTTTCCGAGGATTAATCGCTCGATACCACTTTTGTCACGACGATTCCGATTCCGTGGATCGTGCCTTACCCCGCACCCTAGTGATACAACATCGAGTAATCAGTGAACATAAACGATACAAGACATATTATGAAATATGAAACAATAATTGAGAACAACTTGCCTTTCGGCATATATATAAACAACAACTTTTTCAACATGAACAGTTTAATCCTTTTTACAAACCCTGCCCACAACAGTACTACAGACCTCTAAGAAATTATACGACAACAATGGCGGGACAGGGCCCCGCCATACCCCTGAATGTAAACACCTACAACAACAGAGAACTATACCGATAAGCCTCGAGCAACGAGCTTTACCAAACGCCGAATGACCTAAGAGCGAGGATCAATGATCGTGTACCTTTACTGCGGCGTGAACGCAGCCCGCGAGGTCGATAACAGTGCATCGAGTATGTGAAACTAAAAATACTGTAAATGAAATCATAATAGTCTATAAAGCAGGAGACATGTATGATAACCAAACTACAGTTCACAATAATAAGCAGTCATGTCAAGTCAGGGACTCACGCCCTCAAGTCATCACTCAAATATAACAATGGGTCTCACGCCCACAACATCAATCATGCCCGTGGAATACCTTCCTCACTGCCGGCAGTTTATGATATAAAAGCACCAAGGAACACACATGAACACGTGTCCCACGTGCCATAATAACACGCATGCAGGTAAGTGCGAAGGCATAGCCGACTACTAACACCCACAGTACCAACAAGGTCATGAACTGTATCATAAGATCTGTCTAGACCGTCACATGATCAAAGCTGACCACTTGCCCGCAGTATCTAATGTGCGCGTCTAGCCCTGGAACTTTCCGCAACTCGCGTAGGCCAATCGATCGCCCGCATGAGGTATAACCCGCGTCGAGGGTAGCTACTCCCGGCGTCTGGACTCGCCGTCCGCATAGCCACAAGGACCGCATGACCACAAGGCGCGTCTAACTCGAACTCCGCGATTCGCGCCGGCCCTCGACCCGCATGAGGTAGTCTCGAATCATAGGTCCATCGACGCTGAAGTCTACCCGCGTGGAGGGCAACCTAATCATCTCGAGATGAGTGATGTATAATACTATCATAACGACTTATCGTCAAACAACATAAGCACAACAAAGGAAAAACCCTTTACACAAACATCACAAGATACTAACACACGTAGATCCTAGCATGTTTACTTATCAAATCAACAAGAAAGTATTACAAGGCTATCACAAACCAAAACAATCAAGTTATAAACACAAGATACTATCTACTATCTGCTAACAAGTTAGTGGTTTTATCACCAAAGTACTTCATACATTAACTCTTTAAAATATACGATACTCTCACAAAATTCACACAAAACCCGTAGTATATGAAAATAGAGTGATTATCTTTTGAATTAAATCAAAACACAACTCTATGAAAAACTCAAGTAACGACATTATTTTCAAAACGTCACAGTTTGCATAATTTCAAATTTTCATGTTTCTTATTTAGATATGTTTCGTAGTTCATAGTCTTATTCATTTAAGAATATAATTATATTTTATAATATCTTAGAAACATAAGTCTTATATGTGAGTAGGATATTCTTGTTTACAACAATCTTATTACAAAGACCATGATCTAGGAAATATCATTTTGTCTCATCTTAGCTTCTATGCAGATGGAAGTTTCTCTGGTTTTAATAATACTTAATCACAAAACATTTCCTTTTATTAACGCTGCAGTTGGTTTGTCGATACACATTCGATTTTCAAAATCGGAAACATTCTTAAGACGTTATACCTAACTTTCCATAAAGCTAGTATAACTCTTAAGTTTTCAAAACAAATCAAGTATTACCTCTTCTTTCAAAATGAATCAAAACCTTTTGAAATACTTCAAGTTCTTTTATTAACACATAACAAGCCGCTTATAGTTCAAATCGATTACCCTTTAAAACCACAAGTATTTTCTTACCAACATAAAGTCGTTATAACTAACTTCCCATAAAGCGTTATAACACTTTATGTTTTAAACCAATCAAATACATTTAGCACGTATGCGTCACCGCACTACATAGTTCACACATATCATCTTTGGAAGAGATAGGAAGAGGTTCACATACCTCGCGGCGAGTATCGACTAATAGCAAAACGCTCCAAGTACTTCCAATCGGCAACTCCTTTAAGCCAAGTAGATCGCGCCACGTAGTACTCAACCTATAAGGCCACAAGGCGCTTATTAATATTTAGGTCCTTCGTAGAACATTCTACGTAAAATTCTAGAAGACCTCCCATACAGCGTAAATCTCTCTCTATCGAGTGGCTACCAAGCCAACCGGGGGTTATCGCCTAACCTAACGGGTACAATTCTACTCCACGGTACTACTACAAGTCTCATGTAATGACCTATGTAATTACGATTCGATTCTTCTTTAAATTCGTGCTTAAGTCGCAAGACATTGCTGTAAGTATTATTCAGCTTAAGTCGCAAGACATTGCGATAACTACGTTCGATTCTATATATAGTATACTTCAACTATATAATCTAACAACATGTAATTTCCAATTACAATAGGGGACAAGATATTTACCTCGATAAGCCCATAATTATCCAAGTATAAAGTCGATCTGGGCAATCGCTTAGCTCAACTCCGCGCGCTCAACCCGCTCCAAACTACCCTTAGAAGTTCTAACCAACTTCTACATACTACTCCAACAAACCATGGAGATTTTCCTTAGGGTTTCGATTTGGTGGTGGGAAGTATAATAGTATAACTGGCTTTTCAGATAAGTATAACCTTAGAATACTACAAGGTATATGGCTAAGGTAATTTGGGCATTATAACAATACTTTTGAGAGTATTTCTACCAAGAGGGGTGTATTATACGAGACAACTAGGCTAGGGGGTACCCACGCCACACTACAAGGAGTGGAGAGGGCTCTCGGCCAGGGACCTTTCAAAGAGGAGAGGGCTCTTGGGCGAGTCAACAAGAGGGGAGAGGAGGGATTTTAACACTTAGGAACATTTAGGAATGGATGAATAAGTCTTCAAAGGGATGGGTATTTATAGGCCAAGTGAAGGCCAACCAATGGCCAAGATTGAGCCAAGTGCTACAAGTGTAAGGCCAAGATTCACCCAGTGTCCCTTAACCAACTAACACACAAATATCCTACCAACTCCATGACAAAATGACCAACTTTCGCCAAGCTTGACCGCCAGGTGTTCAATGAGAGGGTGACAAGTGTCGCCCTCTTGTTGGTCCAAAATGTTTCGTCTCTCGGAAAAATCCGCAAAAATAAAATATGGCATAGCCGGAAATTCCCCTACGAAAGCTGTGAAAACGTTTCGCCGAAAAACGACTCTAACCGGGTGTTGTGCACAAAATTAAATCGGCCAAGCCTACTTTCTCAAGTTCAGATTTTCTACGTACGTCCTTAAGTACATACTCTGGAAATACGGGGTATAACATGAAGTATTCAACTATGGCCCGAAGCTAAGTGAAGAGGAGAGATTACAGCTTTTGCATTTCATCACCCCAAAGGAGATTTGGGAAGCTCTCTCTGATATAGGCAATGATAAGGCACCTGGACCGGATGGTTATTCGGCTTCCTTCTTCAAGAATAGATGGAGAGATGTGGGCCATGATGTTGTAAGAAGTGTTCAAGAGTTCTTCTCTACTGGAGTTCTTTTGAAGCAGGTGAATCATACCATCATTACCCTACTACCAAAGACTGATCATGATCCTAAGGTAAATGATTTCAGGCCCATCGGATTGACTAATGTGGTCTATAAGATCATCACAAAGATTCTAGCTAACAGAATGGCATTGCTCCTTCCTTCTCTCATTGACAAATCCCAAGGGGCTTTTGTGAAAGGAAGAAACATGATGGACAACGTATATGTGGCACAAGAGCTTGTGAGAGGATTTAATAGAGCCAGAGTCTCACCAAGATGTATGCTTATGGTGGACCTTCGTAAAGCATTCGATACAGTCTCTTGGAGTTTCCTCGAATTGGTACTAAGAAGTCTAAAATTTCCAGAAAGATTTACAAGTTGGATCATGGAATGTGTTAGCTCAACCTTCTTCTCCCTTTCTATCAACGGTGATGTCACGACCCGAACCCGGGCCCGTGACTGGTGCCTTACCCCGGGCACCCTAGTGATACAACATCAGAGAAAATCAGCGGAAATAAAAACATGAACATGAATTAAGAGACAAGATAAATAAACAGGCCAACCAAAACAGTTGCCTTCATCATATATACATAAATACCCGAACAGTTATCTTTTTTTTACAAACCTCGCCACACTTGCAAGCACTGCACCTCTAAGATTTTTACAATGCTATGACTTAACAGGCCCACCATACCGAATGTATAAGAATCTCTGCACTTGGTAACATACCAAAAGATAAGCCTCAAGAAATGGGGCTTCCCGACACGAATCATGATCCTAGAGCGAGGATCCACAACCGATGTACTTCCACGCGGCATGACGCAGCCGAAGGAGTCGATCTAACAGTACCAAGTATGTGAAATCGTAAAGGCGTAAATGAAATCATAATAGTCTATATAAAGCAGGAGACATGTATGATAACCAGATGAAATACGTGTCCCTGCCCATCTCGTGGGACTCGGTGTAGAATCAGATGAAATACGTGTCCCTGCCCATCTCGTGGGACTCGGTGTAAAAATCAGATGAAATACGTGTCCCTGCCCATCTCGTGGGACTCGGTGTATGATCAGATGGAATACGTGTCCCTGCCCATCTCGTGGGACTCGGTGTATAATCAAATGGAATACGTGTCCCTGCCCATCTCGTGGGACTCGGTGTATAATCAAATGAAATACGTGTTCCTGCCCATCTCGTGAGACTCGGTGTCGAATCGTTCAGAACAAATCAACCGCCCATCGAGAGGCGGAGTGTAAATACAACAAAGGCTATCACAACAAGCATAGGCAAGTTTCACAACAACAAGCATAGGCAAGTTTCACAACAACAAGCATAGGCAAGCTTCACAACAACAAGCATAGGCAAGCTTCACGACAACAAGCATAGGCAAGCTTCACGACAACAAGCATAGGCAAGCTTCACGACAACAAGCATAGGCAAGTTATACACAACTCAAAGTACTTTCATTTTATGCCAAAGTCCTGTTTTAACCCTGGGTACTACGTCGTTAAATTACTTTTAAAGATCCATTTCTTTTACAAAGGTCACCCGATACCCGTAGTATAAAAAATAGAGTGACTAACATTGTTAAGTAAACCAAAATGCTTTCCTTTGTAAAATCAAGTAACAACCTTATTTTCCAAACGTTCAAGTTTGCCTTATTTCAAATGCTCAAGTTTCTCATTTTAGAAAAGGTTTCGTAGTTCATAGTTTTAATCCTTTAAACATAATTCTCCTTTAAACGTTTTGAGAAACATATGCCTTATAGCTGAGTAGGTTATTCTTGTTTATAAACAATCTTATTAAGCAGTCATGATCTAGGAAATGTAATATCATTTTGTCTCATCTTAGATTCTATGCAGATGGAGGTTTCTACTGGTTTTAATACCATACTTCATTATTCAATACATTTTCCTTTATTAACGCTACAGTGGTTTGTCGATACTTATTCTGATTTCAAATCAAGAAACATTATTCCTTTTTAAAACCAAGTACTCATTACTCACGAATGAGGTTTCACACTTTTAACAAAATTCATATTAATACCATTAAGTCAAGTCTCTTATCTTCTAAAAATTAGTAAACCATTCTTTTTATCACTCTTAAGACGTTATACCTAACTTCCCATAAAGTTAGTACAACTCTTATGTTTTCAAAGCCAAGTATTACTCTTCTTTAAAAAGGGTCTTTTTGGAACACTTCAAGTTCTTTGTTACTACACATCAAATTCGTTATAAGTCAAATCAGTTATCCTTTGAAACCACAAAGCATTTTCTTACCTACATAAAGCTGTTATAACCAACTTCCCATAAAGCCGTTATAACACTTTATGTTTCAAACCAATCAAATACATTAAACACGTATGCGTCTGCCGTACTACATAGTTATACACATATCATGCTAGAAACAGATAGGAAGAGGTTCACATACCTCGCGACGATTACCGACTAATAGCAAAGCGCTCCAAGTACCTCAAACCGCTCGGCTACACCTTAAGCCAAGTAGACCACGCCACACGTAGTATTTCAACCTATAGAGGCCACAAGGCGCCTATTAACATCTTAGATCTCAATGTAGAATATCTTACGTAAAATTCGCAGACCTCCCATGGCAACGTAAATCTCCTCTATCGAGGCCGGCTACAAGCCAACCAGGGGGTTTGCGTCTAACCGACGTGTACAATTCTACTCAGCAATACTACACAAGTCTCATGTCTGAATCCTATGTAATTCTGATTCGATTCACTTCTTAAAATTGGGCTTAAGTCGCAAGACATTGCCGTAAGTATTATTCGAGCTTAAGTCAAAAGACATTGCCGCACAACTATGTTCAGTTCTATATATAGTATACTTAACTATATACTCACAACATGTAATTTCCAATTACAATGAAGGTCAAGAATGTTTACCTCGATAAGCCCAAAATTATCCGAGTTTATATGTCGATCCTGAGCAAGGTTTAGCTCTACTCCGTGCGCTCCAAGCTCCAACAACCCTTAAGTTCTAACCAACTTCTACTTAACACTTCAACCGACTATGAAGGTTTTTCCTTAGGGTTTCGTTTTGTGGCTAAAGGAAAGTATAATCGTATTTTTCCGGGTTTTTCGTATAGAGGGTACTTTGGAAAGTACTACAAGGTATTTGGCTAAAGTATTTTGGGCATTATAACAATACTTGTAGAATACATTTCTACCAAGGGGGGTAGTATTTCGACTAGCACAACTAGGCTAGGGGGAGGGGGTTCTCGGCTAGAACCACTAGGCAAATGGGGTTGCTCGTAGGGCCTTGAGAGGAGAGGGGTGGTGTTTGGACGAGAACAAGGTTGGGGGAGAGGGAGGGATTTTTAACACTTAGAGAAATTTTGGGGTATTTATAGGTCAAGCAAAGGCCAACCAAGGGCCAAAATGAAGCCAAGTGCAAGGCAAGTGTAAGGCCAAGATTAAGCCATGTGCTACCTTATCCATCTACACAAAATATCCTACCTAACCCTTGACTAAAATTCCAACACAAAAAACGTGCCAAGGGCCTCACTTTGCCGTCCAAGTCCTTCCAATGTGAGGGTGACACATGTCACCCACCCGTTGGTCCAAAATGTTTCGTCTCTCAGAAAAATCCGCAAAAATTAAAAATGCCATAGCCGGAATTTTCCCTACGAAAGCTGTGGAAACGTTTCGTCGAAAAACGACTCTTATCGGGTGTTGTGTACAAATTTCGAAACTTGCCTAACTTAAGGCTCAAATTATTATACGTACGCCCTCACGTACATACTCTGAAAATACGGGGTATAACATTCTTCCCCCCTTAGAAACATTCGTCCCGAATGTTCCTTCTCAGTCTCAAAACAACACGTGTCGGTATAGCCTTCACTACTATACTTACGAAACCAAACATGCCACACCTGGCCACAAAAATAACATGCGCGCGAAAACCCAAATCCAAGCCAACAAGGAATCACCTATGTTTCACAAAAGTTCCCACCAAGGTCTAAAAATCTAATCCCTTCGCACCTTCATTTCTCAAAAGAAACGATCACACACGTTCACTTCTCCCCTATCTCGTTGTACCCTTCTCGAACACTCGAACTCTTTCTAGTATCCGTACCACACTTCCGTCAACGTTTCTGTTTTCCAACCCTTGGAGTTACTACCTCCAAACTTGGTCATCTTACTAACCTCGATTTCCTCTAAGGCCATTCTCGGCCTTCACGAACTGATTCTGGTCGAACGTATCCACGAACTCATACGATGGTCATCTAAACTAGGGCCTAGCACCCTCGTGACCCTGCCACCTGGCGGGACCACCCAGTGAACCCACCTCGAAGCAGGCGCGGGTTGGCGCAACATAGCCAACCCGACCCACTGTCGCGCGCCAACTCTTGCTCGCCGACACGGAACAATCTTGCTAAATCACATCATGAAAGATACCACTTTCATTTACCCAACCCAGGGACTTATCACACAATACATTCTAGGCATAAAATGCACTCTGACAAGGATCACTCGCAAAATCTTGTACTCAAGACGGCCTTACATCTAAGGTCTCAACTGTAATATTCTAAGGTTCATCATTTTCTCACCCCTGCGCTTACTTTTTCACCAACGGGTTCTAAATCACATTTTAGCACAAAGTTATCCGAACATAACACTTAACACATTAACATAACATCAAAACATACAAGCCTCTGAGGGTTAAGGATATACAAGCTACCGCTCCACTCTAATCATAAGCACTGCCTGCGATAGCATTGTAGAAAGCGATGAACTCGCGATCCGTAGGTGAGTCATTCTTTTCATCCTTCCTACTAGGGCGGTTTCGTCATATGGCCACGGCCGCAGGAAAAACAAGCACCGATAAAAAGCGACATTCCGGGATGGCGTGCGCCCACATCGTGCACACCGAGAAAACTCGAACGTGGCTAGAACCCACGTATATCTGTGAACGAAGCCACGGAGCTCGACCGGCTCGAATACTGAGCGTCGACGATCGC
This sequence comes from Przewalskia tangutica, assembly GCA_029844215.1. NCBI lineage: Eukaryota > Viridiplantae > Streptophyta > Magnoliopsida > Solanales > Solanaceae > Przewalskia > Przewalskia tangutica. The sequence goes on from CM056719.1 coordinate 59,564,973, forward strand.
GGGGACCACTGCATCTTGGTGGAGGTACATAACTAGGCTGCTTGGCGGTCGCCTCGAAAGTTACCAAGGACCTGCGTTGCTCGCCTCTTCGCGATCTCGGTCATTCCGTCGACCTCTCGTGCCTCGCATCCTAGTGCATGAGCTTGCATGCGGGCAATGTCCATGCGGTGAAGAGCTACACCGTATAAGCCTCGCCAAGTAATCATCCAGCCCGGTGGCGTGGCGGTGTACTCGTCCTCCATATCGGCTACCACCGGGAACATACCGAGCTAATGAGTCGAACTCCACATTATACTCTCTAACCGCCCGCGTCACGCCTCAACGTCAAAAATGTCGGCGAGCCCTCCTCATTTGTGGGGGCAAGAAATGTGCAAGAAAAGCCCTTGAGAACTCGTCCCATACGGTGGAAGTGCATGCTCTTCCCGACAATTCCCACGAATCAAACCGATCAGCTGCAGATCACGCGGTGATGCAAACCCAATACCACCGACTCGCCTCAAACTCGATCACTCTCGCGATGCATTTGTAGCTGTCGGATAAACTCGAGGTCATCCTCGGCTCTCGATCCATAGAACACCGGCGGGCTCTGACTCGTAAAGTCCCGTAGCCTCAAACTGCTCGGGGTGAACTACGGGTGCTCAAATTTAGGCTAGCTGCGTCGGCCTATCCTCATATCGGCCACGACCACGGCGATGGCGGGCCATCTCCTTGTACCCATCTCATCCGCTCCAGTGTGGGACCGAGGCTCAGTGCGTAGTCTCGCGACCAGCATTGCGGCTCTAAACTCTGCTGGTCTTTGCGGCGTCGCGAAACTTGCCGTCGGAAGCTTGTCTCGAGCATCGGGCTGCGCGCTCGCATTCCTCGTATCTCACTAACTCCTCATCGCCTTGCCCATTCGGGCTCGGGTTCCTTCTACGCGAGGCATAACGGTAAAGGAAAGGAATACGTCGGAGGGTCCAACTTATCACACGGCTCTGGGCACGATCTCGTAATGAGAAGAATGGAAACCAATCTAAATGTCCTATAGCCTCACGATTATAGATGTGGTGCAACACACACACGATAATCAAGACTCTACTGAACACGGTGTAGGCACTTTCCGAGGACTAATCGCTCGATACCACTTTTGTCACGACCGAACCGGGCGTGGTCGTGCCTACCGGGCACCTGGTGATACAACATCAGAGAAAATCAGCGGAAATAAAAACATGAACATGAATTAAGAGACAAGATAAATAAACAGGCCAACCAAAACAGTTGCCTTCATCATATATACATAAATACCCGAACAGTTATCCTTTTTTTTACAAACGGGGCCCACAACAGTGCTACAGACCTCTAAGATTTTTACAACAGCTATGACGGGACAGGGCCCCGCCATACCCCTGAATGTATAAGAATCTACAGACTCAGGGTAACATACCAAAAGATAAGCCTCCGAAGAAATGGGGCTTCCCGACACGCTGAACTGTGATCCTAAGAGCGAGGATCCATAACCGATGTACTTCCACCTGCGGTATGAGCGGCCCGAAGAGGTCGATAACAGTACCAAGTATGTGAAATCGTAAAGCGTAAATGAAATCATAATAGTCTATATAAAGCGGGAGACATGTATGATAACCGGATGAAATCGTGTCCTGCCCGTCGTGGGACTCGATGTAGAATCAGATGAAATACGTGTCCCTGCCCATCTCGTGGGACTCGGTGTAAAAATCAGATGAAATACGTGTCCCTGCCCATCTCGTGGGACTCGGTGTATGATCAGATGGAATACGTGTCCCTGCCCATCTCGTGGGACTCGGTGTATAATCAAATGGAATACGTGTACCTGCCCATCTCGTGGGACTCGGTGTATAATCAAATGAAATACGTGTTCCTGCCCATCTCATGGGACTCGGTGTAGAATCGTTCATAACAAATCAACCGACCCTCCATCGAGAGACGCGGGGTACAAAAATACAACAAAGGCTATCACAACAAGCATAGGCAAGTTTCACAACAACAAGCATAGGCAAGTTTCACAACAACAAGCATAGGCAAGCTTCACAACAACAAGCATAGGCAAGCTTCACGACAACAAGCATAGGCAAGCTTCACGACAACAAGCATAGGCAAGCTTCACGACAACAAGCATAGGCAAGTTATACACAACTCAAAGTACTTTCATTTTATGCCAAAGTCCGGGTTTTAACCCTAAGGTACTACGTACGTTAAATTACTTTTAAAGATCCATTTCTTTTACAAAGGTCACCCGATACCCGTAGTATAAAAAATAGAGTGACTAACATTGTTAAGTAAAACAAAATGCTTTCCTTTGTAAAATCAAGTAACAACCTTATTTTCCAAACGTTCAAGTTTGCCTAATTTCAAATGCTCAAGTTTCTCATTTTAGAAAAGGTTTCGTAGTTCATAGTTTTAATCCTTTAAACATAATTCTCCTTTAAACGTTTTAAGAAACATATGCCTTATAGGTGAGTAGGTTATTCTTGTTTATAAACAATCTTATTAAGCAGTCATGATCTAGGAAATGTAATATCATTTTGTCTCATCTTAGATTCTATGCAGATGGAGGTTTCTACTGGTTTTAATACCATACTTCATTATTCAATACATTTTCCTTTATTAACGCCGCGTTGGTTTGTCGATACTTATTACGATTTCAAATCGAAGAAACATTATTCCTTTTTAAAACCAAGTACTCATTACTCACGAATGAGGTTTCACACTTTTAACAAAATTCATATTAATACCATTAAGTCAAGTCTCTTATCTTCTAAAAATCAGTAAACCATTCTTTTTATCACTCTTAAGACGTTATACCTAACTTCCCATAAAGTTAGTACAACTCTTATGTTTTCAAAGCCAAGTATTACTCTTCTTTAAAAGGGTCTTTTGGAACACTTCAAGTTCTTTGTTACTACACATCAAATCTGTTATAAGTCAAATCAGTTACCCTTTGAAACCACAAAGCATTTTCTTACCTACATAAAGCTGTTATAACCAACTTCCCATAAAGCCGTTATAACACTTTATGTTTCAAACCAATCAAATACATTAAACACGTATGCGTCTGCGTACTACATAGTTATACACATATCATGCTAGAACAGATAGGAAGAGGTTCACATACCTCGCGGACGATTCTGGTAATAGCAAAGCGCTCAAGTACCTCAAAGCTTGGCCACACCTTAAGCCAAGTAGACCACGCCACACGTAGTATTTCAACCTATAGAGGCCACAAGGCGCCTATTAACATCTTAGATCTCAATGTAGAATATCTTACGTAAAATTCGCGACACCTCCCACATGAGCGTAAATCTCCTCTCTATCGGCCACTACCAGCCAACCAGGGGTTTGCACGTCTAACCGGAAGTGTAAAATTCTACTCATAACAATACTACACAAGTCTATGTCTGATCCTATGTAATTACATTTCATTCACTTCTTAAAATTGGGCTTAAGTCGCAAGACATTGTAGTAAGTATTATTCGAGCTTAAGTCAAAAGACATTGCGCACAACTATGTTCAGTTCTATATATAGTATACTTAACTATATACTCCTACAACATGTAATTTCCAATTACAATGTAAGGTCAAGAATGTTTACCTCGATATGCCCAAAATTATCCGAGTTTATATGTCGATCTGAGCAAGGTTTAGCTCTACTCCGTGCGCTCCAACCCGCTCCAAACAACCCTTAGAAGTTCTAACCAACTTCTACTTAACACTTCAACCGACTATGAAGGTTTTTCCTTAGGGTTTCGTTTTGTGGCTAAAGGAAAGTATAATCGTATTTTTCCGGGTTTTTCGTATAGAGGGTACTTTGGAAAGTACTACAAGGTATTTGGCTAAAGTATTTTGGGCATTATAACAATACTTGTAGAATACATTTCTACCAAGGGGGGTAGTATTTTGACTAGCACAACTAGGCTGGGGAGGGTTCTCGGCTAGAACCACTAGGCAAGGGGTTGCTCGTGAGGGCCTTCAGAGGGGAGAGGGGTGGTGTTTGGGCGAGAACAAGGTTGAGGGAGAGGGAGGATTTTTAACACTTAGAGAAATTTTGGATGAAGAAGTTCATCAACTTAGAGGGGTATTTATAGGTCAAGCAAAGGCCAACCAAGGGCCAAGATGAAGCCAAGTGCAAGGCAAGTGTAAGGCCAAGATTAAGCCATGTGCTACCTTATCCATCTACACAAAATATCCTACCTAACCCTTGACTAAAATTCCAACACAAAAAACGTGCCAAGGGCCTCACTTTGCCGTCCAAGTCCTTCCAATGTGAGGGTGACACATGTCACCCTCCCGTTGGTAAAAAATGTTTCGTCTCTCGGAAAAATCCGCAAAAATTAAAAATGCCATAGCCGGAATTTTCCCTACGAAAGCTGTGGAAACGTTTCGTCGAAAAATGACTCCTATCGGGTGTTGTGTACAAATTTCGAAACTTGCCTAACTTAAGGCTCAAATTATTATACGTACGCCCTCACGTACATACTCTGGAAATACGGGGTATAACAGGTGAGCTACATGGATACTTCAAAGGAAGCGTGGCCTAAGACAAGGTGATCCTATGTCCCCTACTCTCTTTATCTTGTGCATGGAATACCTCTCAAGGCTGCTTAAAATGAAGGCTGAGGCAAGAGCTTTCTCATATTTTCCAAAGTGCAAGAAATTGGGCATTACTCATCTTGCATTTGCGGATGACCTCATGCTTTTTGCCAAAGGAGATATATCTTCAGTTGAGATTCTTATGAATTGTCTGGAAGAGTTGGAGGCTGCCTCAGGGCTAACTCTTAACCCGTCTAAATCCTCTGTCTACTTAGCGGGAATGCATATTACAGTTCGTGACTTGATATTGTCCAGAGTGGGATTCGCCATTGGTAGCTTTCGATGCGATACTTGGGGATCCTTTGTCCCCAATTTCAGTCTCGGTAGACCAATTTGCTCCATTCACTAGTGCAATTTCGAATTACATTCAGAAATGGGGGCATCACACCCTTTCTTATGCGGGTAAGCTGGAACTAATCAGGTCGGTTGTCCAAGGGGTTGAGAGCTTTTGGTTCCGGGCACTTCCTATCCCGGCCACTATTATCAACAAGGTGCAGTGCCTTGTATTCGGTTCTTATGGGAGAAACCTCTAAGAGTTGCTTGGGATATCATTTGCTTGCCTCAATCAAGGTGGCTTGGGTCTAATGAACATCAAAGAATGGAATCATGCCTTGCTATCCAGGACTATTTGGCAAACTTACACGGATGCTGATTCTCTATGGGTCCAATGGATCAATAGCCACTATTTGAGAGGTATTACAATTTGGGACTATGAGGTACGTCCTAGGGACTCCCCCTTATTCAAAAGGATTTGTGGGATTCGCGACAAATTTGTTTCTATCTTTGGTAGCCATGGTGATGCTATTGACGGCTTTACAAAGTGTTGTGCCAACGGTAAATTTAATTCAAGCCTCGTGTATGATATCTTGCACTCATGAGTTAAAAAGCCTTGGATGTCACAAATTTGGAAAGGCTTCATTCCTCCCAAATTCTCTTTTACTGTATGGCTAAATTACAGAAAGCGGTTAGCTACAAAGGATACTCTATCATATCTCAACTTGGAGGATAAATCTTGCGGGTTCTGCAAGCAAGCTAATGAAACAAGGGAACACCTCTTCTTTACTTGCCCCTACACACACATGATCTGGAAGTGCATAAAATATTGGTTGGGTATTAGAAGAGAGATGACAACTGTTGAAAGCTCCCTTAAGTGGATTAAGAAAGACCACCGCGGGACAAGCATCCGAGCCAAAGCTATTTTGCTTACTTTTTGCATAGTGGTCTATGAGATTTGGAGGGCAAGAAACACATTGCTCTTTGAAGGCACAAGCTTTCCGGCAGAAGAGGTCATTGCAAGAATCAAAACAACATCTTATAGAGTTCTCTATGATTTTATCCCCTCTTGTAATGGCACCATTTGAGTGACCACCCCTCCCCTCCCTCTCTTCTTGTTTACATTACGTTGAGGCTTGAGATACCTCAACGACTGATTGTAGCCACTTTCTTTTCATTATTAGTTATAATATTTGCATTTACCTAAAAAAAAAAAATATGTGGGTTGTACTCAGGTAGTTGTAACAAGTTATGGTTTAATATATGTACAGTGACGGTCTTGTCGGCTTGCCAGTTTTATCATGATGTATTTTGAGTTATTTAATGCTTCCGCTATTGGTATATGTGTTGGAAGGGTATAAGGGTTCCCAGGTAGGGCATCAGTCGCGGGTCCGGGTGTTCGGGTCGTGACAGTAAATAAGGTAACTTTTATGATTCATGAACTCTTATGTGAACAAGGTGACTTATTTGATTCAGTGAAAGCTTATGTATACAAGGTGACTAATATGATCTATTGAGCTACTTAGTATATGATTACTTGAGAACCAACTTGATATTTATTTCTGTTATGTATCTTCCGTCATTGACGATCGATGATGCCTACGAACGAGGGTATGTTGTGTACTCATGCTACATTTGTTGCATCCTTTTTGGATGCAAATATATTATATTCTACCAGTTCAGGACTTTGTGGCTGAGACTGAGTTGGAGGATTTCCAATATTCGGGCTGAGAATGCTTCCATTCAGCATGCCTTGTATGCTCCTATATTTACATTTGTCTTTTATTTTGTTTGGGAGACATTTCTATACTTTCAAACTATGTTACTGTCACGACCCGACCCCGGGCCGCGACTGGTGCCCTACCTGGGCACCCTTCTAATCATACAACATAATAAACTACGGAAGATAAATAACACACTTTTGTTTTTAAAACCAAGGCCAAGCCGATAAGGCTGCCATAATCATAAAAATTACCCGAAAGGGTCTACACTGTTTAACAATGTAAAAACAATTCTAGCCAGATCTGACGATGAATACGCACTCTAAGATTTGAACAAATACTATGACGGGACAAGGCCCCGCCGTACCCCTGAATATACATAGCCATGACAACTCCGGAACATTGGAGCCATCTCAAAATGCTGAATCAGGATCCTAAGCTCGCGAATCCACAACTGTATACCTAAACCTGCGGACATGAACGCAGCCCCGAGGTCGATAACAAATTTAATATGGAGCAGAAATAAAGTCTGATAAACAAATCATAACTGTACAAAAGAATAACAGAGGCAAGTATAAAAAGGGTACATACCAGATCCTACCGTGTCATTACCATCTCGTGAACTTAATCGTACCTTATTATCTTTTCTCATTTTTCAATAAAAGTTATAGTCACTTTCTTACGTACATACTTAGGGAAAAATCTTCAAGTTCATTACCATATAATTTACTTATCTTTCATAACATAATCCGACCCTTTATGGAGGGACGCATATACTACCCGACCCAATCTGGGACGCGATCAAGTCACACAAATATCAAAGCGTGCCCGTGGAATTCCTTCCTCATCGCGATCTATGACATAAATCATACTCGTGTGACACGCGGTGGCATCCTACCTCACCGGCGTACACATATACAATACATATATATATACCTCCCGCGTGGAATCCTTCATCGCTGCCGTAGGTGTAACATATAACCAGGTGACACACCCGTGGCATCCTACCTCACTGTCAGCGTACACGTATACAATACATATATATATATATAACGCGGACGCATGCCCCGGAATCCCTCATCGTATAAGCATGGCCATAACGTGCCTCGGCATCCTCATCGTGAGTGCAGTCTTCATAGAGCTAGCCCATGGAATAAGAATATAAGCCATCACGACGTTCGGGCAGTGGATCGTGCCTTACCCGCACCCAAGTAGTCATACATCGTAGTAATCAGCGAATATAAAAACAAGACATGAAACGCTTGTAAAATGAGACACGCTTTATGTGAGAAAATGTCGCCTTTCGGCATATATATATAAACATAGTTTTGCGATTACATCCCAACTGCAATAGGACTGAGACCTCTAAGAAGATAACAACTATGGCGGGACGGGGCCCGCCATACCTGAATGTACAAAACTATATACAACAACAGGAGATCATACCCAAAGTCGAGCCTCGGAGAAGATGGAGCTCACGACACCAAAGCAAAGAGATCCTAAGGATGTGGATCTTGCACTGCTTGCCTTACCTGCGGCATTGAACGCGGCCGAAGGAGGTCAGTACAACAGGTACCAAGTATGTGAAACTGTAAAGTACTTAAATGAAATCAAAGCATTTAAAACCATTTGCAAATACAATCAGTTCAATTGCACATAGTTCCACATCACAAACAAGAACAATAATAGGTAAACCGTAATAGGTCTTTTCTAGGCCGCAAATGATCGAAGCAAGGCCAATCGCCCATAGTATCATTATGCGTGCCTAATCTCGACTTCGCGATCGCATAGGTCACACGCAGACCGCGTGGTATTCCTCGACGGTAGCTAACCCCGGTACCTCTGGACTCCGCGGTCCGCATAGTCTCAATAGACCGCGTAGTCACACGGACCGCATAGGGCATCCCGTCGGGCTAAAACACCCGAATGATCAATCCTCGAACTCCGCACTCGCATAGTCTCACAAACCGCATAGGCCGTATAGACCCGCGTCAAGGTGGCAAGCCCTCGGTATAAAAAGTCAAGGGTAGGTGATATAATATGATCTGATGACTTACCGCTTAGCAACGTAAGCCTGACAGAATGACCCCCTTTCACAACATCACAAGACACTAACACACGTAGCATCATAATATGTCTATTTATCAATCAATCTTACTACACCTTACAGAAATCAATACAAGGTTTTTATAAGCAAATAAGTAAACAGTTCTTTTTATCTTTCTTAAGTTGTTATACCTAACTTCCCATAAAGCTAGTATAACTCTTAAGCTTTTGTTTAAAAACCAATTGTTTCTCTTCTGTTAAAAATGATTCAGTATTCTTTTGAAATGCTTCAAGATCTTTATTATTCAGGCTTAAGTCAAAAGACATTGTCGTAGTTATTATTCAGGCTTAAGTCAAAAGACATTGCCGTAATTATTATTCAGGCTTAAGTCAAAAGACATTGCCGTAATTATTATTCAGTTAACACTCGTACGTCTACCGTACTATATATATTTAAAATATCATTCTCAAGAGTATAGGAAGAATCACATACTTTCTCGGCGAAATCCACCTGCCAAGTCGAATATGTCGCGCGCAGAGAATCAGCCTATAATAGTCAAATACGTCTATCAATGTCTAGACTATTCATGCAGATTCTAAGTAGAGGGTTCTCTATTCTATGGAAAATTGGGCAGCACTTCCCTACCCGTCGAGCTACTCAAGTCTACTGTGAAAACAGTCCTAAGTAAGTATAGTTCAATTATTCTTCTTTTAAACCATTCTACTGTGATAACAGTTCAATTCTATTCTGTAATATCCTTCTAAGTATTTTATACTCAAGTCTATACTATTCTTATATGTAATATCCAATTACAATAGAAGGACAAGAGTATTTACCTCGATAAGCCCAAAATTATCCAAGTTAAAAGTCGCTCCTGAGCAAGGTTTAGCTCCTAATTTATACGCTCCGATAGCTCCAAGAACCCTTAGAAGTTCTTCACAACTTCTACTAAGTACTAAGGGATTTGGGCTAGAGTATTTAGGAAGACAACTATCTACCAAGGGGTAGGTTTCGGCTAGGGCTTAGAGGGGGAAGAGGGTTGTTCACTAAGCTTCACTCGAGGGGAGAGGAGGCTTTGGACGAAAACACAACAAGAGAGGAGAGGGATTTTTCAAGACTTGGAAATTGATTTGTGGATGAAGAACTCTTCATCTTAAGGGGGGTATTTATAGGTCAAGCAATGGCCAACCAATGGCCAAGATGAAGCCAAGTTCTAGGCAAGTGTAAGGTGGGGATTTAGGCAAGTGTCCTTATCCATCTACTACACAAATATCCTACCAACTCCTTGACTAAGGAGAAGGCACAAAAAACGTGCCAACAATGCCCCACTTTGCCGTCCAATGAGGGTGACAAGTGTCACCCTCCCGTTGGTCCAAAATATTTCATCTCTCCGAAAAATCCGCAAAAAATATAAATGACATAGCCGGAATTTACCCTACGCGAGTTTAGTAAAACGTTTCGTCGAAAAACGATTCTTTTAGTGAGTTGTGCACAAACTTTTTCGTCCAATTTGCCTAACTAAGGCTAAACTTTTAGACGTGCGCCTACGTACATACTGCAAATACGGTATAACATTCTCCTCCTTAGAAATATTCGTCGAATGTTCCTTCCCAAGACGATTAACGATAAAGCTTAAAGCAGTTTCAAATGCCACATACGCCACAAAACAACACTTAGGCATATATGGCAATGAAAATTTACAAGTAGGAAAGTGAATTACCCGGAGGTGTGGGGAATAGGTGAGGATACTTACGTCTCATGTCCTCTCGACTTCCCACGCCATCTCCTCCTAAGCTCGTTCGCCGCCACAAGAATTTGTGGAAGCCACGTCGCCGCAGACGCCTAACGACGATCGACTATCGCTATGGGAATCCTCATACGATAACCCCCGGTCACACGGACATCGTCAACGGTGTACCACAGATGGATCCTCGATACATCTCCTCGGCATAAACGTGAAAAACCGGATCACCGCCTCGGATCGGATGGCAGATCCAACTCATAGGCAACCTTGCCTACCTGCGGACAATCGATCGGCCCAATGTACCTTGGTGAGTTTCCCTTTCTTCCGAATCTCATCACACCGCCATGGGTGACACCTTCAGAAAACCCAATCCTCAACTCGAACTCCGGATCCGACGACGATGATCTGCGTATGACTTCGCCGACTCGGTATCGGCTGAACCTCTCTGGATAAGCTTCACCTTATCCATCGCTGCACCAAATCTGGTCCTACTAATCGCACCTCGCCCATCGAACCAGCCTATCGGCGTCTGCACTTCCTCATACAAGGCCTCATAAGGCGTCGTCGAATCTGGAGTGGTAGCTATTATTATATGCAAACTCAACTAGAGGCAAATGATCCTCCCTACCCACGAAATCAATAACACAGCTCGCAGATATCCTCGAGAGTGCGGATAGTGCGCTCGACCGTCCGATGCCTGCTGTGGATGGAATGCGATGCTCGAGCTCACTGCGTGCCTAAACCATTCGGAAGGACCTCCAAAAGTTAGCCGTAAATCGGTCTCCTGCATGCGATATGATCGAAATAGGGACTCCATGCGATCGACGATCTCTCGGATATAAAGTCCGCATAATCCTCAGAAAAAGTCGTCCGACGGAAGAAAGTGGGCTGATTTCGTCGACCGTCGACGATAACCCATATAGAATCATGTCTCATCCGAGTGCGAGGTAATCGTGATAAAGTCCATGTTGATCACCTCCCACTTCCGGTCGGGATCTCTATCGTCGCAACAAACCACGGGCCTCGGTGCTCTACCTTCACCTGCTGACAACACGGGCACTGAGCTACGAACTCTGCAACGTCCCTCTTCAAGCCATCCCACCAATACATAGATCTAAGGTCGTGGTACATCTTGGTCGACCCTGGATGGATAGAGTAACGCGCGTTGTGTGCTTCCCCAAGAACTGCTGCCAAGTCACGAAACATCCGAACACACAACGCCTCAAACCTTAGCACCCCATCAAATGCTACCTCAAAGGACCGCTTGCCTCACGAAGAGTTGTATCACGATGCGAATCAAAGCGGATCCTCAAATTGCCTCTTCACCTCCTCGACGATGGAAGACTCGGCAACCTCTCGAACTCGAACCCCACTGCTATCAGAATCAATCAAACGGACACCAAGGCTCGCTAACTGATGCAAATCGCGAACCATGCCCCTCCTCTCTGGCTGCACATCTGATAGATTCCCCATCGACCTACGACTAAGAGCATCTGCCACAACATTGGCCTTCCCCGGGTGGTATAGGATATCAACATCGTAATCCTTAAGTAACTCTAACCACCATCTCTGTCGTAAGTTCAGCTCCCTCTGGCTAAAGATATACTGGAGGCTCTTGTGGTCTGTATAAATATCCATATGAACCCCATACAAATAGTGCCTCCAGATCTTCAAGGCGTGAATCACCGCTGCCAACTCCAAATCATGGGTGGGGTAGTTCCTCTCGTGTTTATTAAGCTGTCGGGATGCATACGCTATAACCTTGCCCTGCTGCATCAACACACATCCCAACCCGATGTCTGACGCATCACAATACACGACATAACCGCTCGACCTGCGGAAGAGTAAGAAGCGGGCGGTCGTCGATCTCTCAAGAATCGGAAACCACTCGCCCACGCATCAGTCCATCAAACTTAGCGCTTTCCGAGTCGGCCTAGTCAATGGTGCGAGATAAAGCAAACTTCTACGAACCGATAATAACTGCAAGGCCCGTAAAGTCTGCGCACCTCTGCCGGAGTAGTAGGTCTAGGCCAAGTCTGGCGCCTCGATCTTGGCGTATCCACGAATACCATCGGCCCGACAATATGCCCAAGAAAAGCCACGAAGCTAACAAAACTCACATTTGGAAAACTTGGCGTATAAGCTGGTCGGAGAAGCGTCGGCCGATCGCCGAAGTGCTCGCGTGCTCTGCTCTGGCGAGAATAAACCAAGATATCATCAATGAACACTATCACAAACGTGTCCAAAAATGGTTTGAACACTCGGTTCATCAAATCCATGAATACTGCGGAGCATTGGTCAACCAAAAGACATGACCACGAACTCATAATGCGTCTGGTCCGAATGCGATCTAGGGACATCCGCCTCTCGACTCGTGCACGATGATAGCGATCGCGGATCAATCTTGGAGAAACATCTCGCACCACTGCGGTGGTCGAACAAATCATCAATCCAGGAAGGGTATCTGTTCTTAATGGTCACCTTGTTCACCGTAATCAACACACATGCGCGGCGTCGCCCTTCTTCTTCACGAACAATACCGCGCTCCCGGGAGAAACACTAGGTCCGATGAAGCCGCTTCTCCGAGAAATCTCTTAGCTGGTCCTTCAACTCTCAACTCGGCGGTGCCATTACGTATGGCGGAATGGAAATAGCCGAGTGTCCGGCAAGATATCGATACAAAACTCTATCTCCTCTCGGGAGGATACGGGAGTCGTCTGAAACACGTGCAGGAACTCTCGACTCTGGGCCCGGAAATCGCACTGCGGCCTCGTGATCAAACACCCGAACGAGATGGTAGATATACCCCCTGCACCATCTTCCTAGCCTTGAGGTAAGAAATAAACCTACCGCCGGCGTCTGTTGTTCCTCCCACTCAACAACCGGCTCCCGGGAAAATGGAACCGTACCACTCTCTCCGATCTACATTGCCATAGCAGGAAGCTAACCAATCCATACCCATGATCACATCGAAATCAGTCATGTCCAACTCTATCAAGTCGGCTAGGGTCTGACGACTGCATAAGGTCACTAGGCAAGCTCTATATACCCGCCGAGCTACCACCGAATCACCCACTGGCGTAGCTACCTCGAAAGGGTCTATGGACTCAGGCTCTATCCCTATCCTACTAGCAACAAGAGGAGATATATAAGGCAGTAGAACCGGATCTATCAAGGCATACACATCATAATCGGAGGCGATAAGGTACTGTGGCGACATCAAAGTGAGGCCTCCAGTCTGCCGGTGGACAAGACATAAATGCGATTCGAGGACCGCTAGAATCTGGGACCCGCGCCACGACCTGCATCGCGACCTGCGCCCATGTAGTACCACGCCTCGGCGAGTAATCGTAGGAGACGATGAGCGAACCGCAATGATCCTGTAGGTGAGCCCTACCACCGCTGCCCCGGTCGGACAAGCCCTCGCAAATGACCTGCTGGCCACAAGTATAGCAAGCTCCGGAGTAGTACTACGACTCACGAATGGAATCTACCACAACGGACACCTGGCGGACCTCGATCGGTTAGCACCTCTTGCTACCGAAATTAAGTCACGGGCCACGACACGCCCCGAATACTCGTTGTCTCGACAATGATGTGGGAGTGCTCGAGCTGGTGGGGTGCAAATCTAGGCGCTTCGAGGCCGCCCACCCCGAGAACTACCAAAAGAACCGGCCGCGTCTTGGCGCCCGTCTTGATATATGTAGACTGCGTCGGTCTGCGCTCGCCGCATCCAAGTGCATGAGCTGCATACGTAATGTCCATGCACGGTGAAGAGCCACACCCGCACAAGACTCGGCCATATAATCATCTAGCCCGATGGCGTAGCGATGCGCATCCTCCATATCCGCTACCAATGCAGGGACATATCGAGCCAAAGAATCGAACTCGACATTGTACTCCTGCGTGCGTCCTCTGCCTCGGCAACAAAAATCTGTCGGCGCGCCTCATCATCCGTGGAGGCAAGAAGTGAGTGAGAAAGCCTCAGAACTCATCCCAGTAGGCGGGACGCGTGCTCTCCCCGGGATAACTCCCACTAATCAAACCAATCGACTGCGGTATCACGCAGCCGATGCGAACCGAAGATCACGGACTCGGTCTCCGACACCCTGATCACTCTCATAATCCTCTGTAGCTGACGGATGAACTCCTGCGGATCATCCTCCGGCCTCGACCCATAAAACTCTGGCGGGCTACAACTCAGGAAATCTCGTAGCCTCAAACTATCTGCCCTCGGGTGAACCACGGGTACGACTGGGGTGGGCTGAACTGCTGCGTCCAACCTATCCTCGTATGCGCCACGATCACGGCGATGGCGGGCCATCTCCTTGTACCCTAACTCCTCTGCCCCAGGCTGTGGGACTGGAGGGGCGGGTACTGTGGTCTCTGCTAGGGCCGGCGGCGTTATGGAACTCGCCGTCTGAGGTATCGCCTCGGGTAAGCGGGCTGTGCCTCGTGACTCGGTGTCTCTTAGCGACTCCGCCGGCTACCTTGCCCACGGGCGGGTTGCCTTACGTGGAGGCATAATCATTCTGAGAAAGAAATACATTAGAGGTCTAACTTATAACACGGCGCTAAGGCACGATCTCGAGTGAGAAGAATGGAAACCAATCCTAAATATCCTATAGCCTCACGATTATTGGTGTGGTGCACACACCGATAATCAAGAACTACTAGATACGGTGCTGAACACTTTCCGAGGATTAACTGCTCTGATACCACTTTTGTCACGACCCGTTC
Organism: Przewalskia tangutica; assembly: GCA_029844215.1. Lineage (NCBI taxonomy): Eukaryota > Viridiplantae > Streptophyta > Magnoliopsida > Solanales > Solanaceae > Przewalskia > Przewalskia tangutica. Next base: position 59,580,103 of record CM056719.1, read on the forward strand.
CGGGGCCCGTGACTGGTGCCTTACCCGGGAACCCAAGTAGTCATACATCAGAGTAATCAGCGGAATATAAAAACAAGACATGAAACAGTTGTAAAATGAGACACAGTTTTATGTGAGAAAATGTCGCCTTTCGGCATATATATATAAACATAGTTTTGCAGTTACATCCCAACTGTACAATAGGACTACAGACCTCTAAGAAGATAACAACTATGGCGGGACAGGGCCCCGCCATACCCTAAATGTACAAAACTATATACAACAACAGGGAGATCATACCCAAAAGTCGAGCCTCCGGAGAAGATGGAGCTCCTGACACCAAAGCAAAGAGATCCTAAGGATGTGGATCTAGCACCTGCTTGCCCTTACCTGCGGCATGAACGCGGCCCGGAGGTCGAGATAACAGTACCAAGTATGTGAAATCGTAAAGTACTTAAATGAAATCAAAGCATTTAAAACCATTTGCAAATACAATCGGTTCAATTGCACATAGTGCATCACAACAGAACAATAATAGGTAAATGCAATGTGTCTTTTCTAGGCCGCGAATGATCGAAGCAAGGCCAATCGCCCATAGTATCATTATGCGTGCCTACTCCTGGACTTTCGCAGTCCGCATAGGTCACACACAGACCCGCATGAGGTATTCCTCGCGTGGGTAGCTAACCGGTACCTCCTCGACTCCGCGATCCGCATAGTCTCAATAGACCGCGTAGTCACATTGCATCGCATAGCATCCCCGCGTCGGGCTAAAACACCCGAATGATCAATCCGGAACTCCGCACTCCGCATAGTCTCACAGACCGCATGGATATAGACTCGCATCAAGTGTGGCAAGCCCTCGGTATAACAAGTCAAGAGGGTAGGTGATATAATAACGATAACCGACTTACCATTTAGCAACGTAAGCACAACAAGAATGACCCCCTTTCACAGCATCACAAGACACTAACACACGTAGCATCATAATATGTCTATTTATCAATCAATCTTACTACACCTTACGTAAATCAATACAAGGTTTTTATAAGCAAATAAGTAAACAGCTTCTTTTATCTTTCTTAAGTCATATACCTAACTTCCCATAAAGCTAGTATAACTCTTAAGCTTTTGTTTAAAAAGCAATTTGTTTCTCTTCATTAAAAAATGATTCAGTATTCTTTTGAAATGCTTCAAGATCTTTATTATTCAGGCTTAAGTCAAAAGACATTGCCGTAGTTATTATTCAGGCTTAAGTCAAAAGACATTGCCGTAATTATTATTCAGGCTTAAGTCAAAAGACATTGTCGTAATTATTATTCAGTTAACACTTGTACGTCTACCGTACTATATATATTTAAAATATCATGCTCAAAAGTATAGGAAGAATCACATACCTTCTCGGCGAAATCCACCTGCCAAGTCGAATATGTCGCGCGCAGAGAATCAGCCTATAATAGTCAAATACGTCTATCAACGTCTAGACTATTCTGTAAACAGTTCTAAGTAGATGGTTCTCTATTCTATGGAAAATTGGGCAGCACTTCCCTACCCGTCGAGCTACTCAAGTCTACTGTGAAAACAGTCCTAAGTAAGTATAGTTCAATTATTCTTCTTTTAAACCCTTCTACTGTGATAACAGTTCAATTCTATTCTGTAATATCCTTTTAAGTATTTTATACTCAAGTCTATACTATTATTATATGTAATATCCAATTACAATAGAAGGACAAGAGTATTTACCTCGATAAGCCCAAAATTATCCAAGTTAAAAGTCGCTCCTGAGCAAGGTTTAGCTCATAATTTGTATGCGCTCAGATAGCTCCAGAACCCTTAGAAGTTCTTCACAACTTCTACTAAGTACTATGGGATTTGGGCTACGGTATTTAGGAAGACAACTATCTACCAAGGGGGTAGGTTTCGGCTAGGGCTAGAGGTTATTTCGCTAAGCTTCACTCGAGGGGAGAGGAGGCTTTGGACGAAAACACAACAAGAGAGGGGAGGGATTTTTCAAGACTTGGAAATTGATTTGTGGATGAAGAACTCTTCATCTTAAGGGGGGTATTTATAGGTCAAGCAATGGCCAACCAATGGCCAAGATGAAGACAAGTGCTAGGCAAGTGTAAGGTGGGGATTTAGGCAAGTGTCCTTATCCATCTACTACACAAATATCCTACCAACTCCTTGACTAAGGAGAAGGCACAAAAAACGTGCCAACAATGCCCCACTTTGCCGTCCAATGAGGGTGACAAGTGGCACCCTCCCGTTGGTCCAAAATATTTCATCTCTCGGAAAAATCCGCAAAAAATATAAATGACATAGCCGGAATGTACCCTACGCGAGTTTAGTAAAACGTTTCGTCGAAAAACGATTCTTTTAGTGAGTTGTGCACAAACTTTTTCGTCCAATATGCCTAACTAAGGCTAAACTTTTGTACGTACGCCCTTACGTACATATTCTGGAAATACGGGGTATAACAATAACATGCCCCCGGAATCCCTCATCGTGGGTACATGTCTTCATGGGGAGCTAGCCCATGGATTAATAGTCGTACATAGCATGGTCGCATGCCCCGGAATCCCTCATCGTATAAGCATGGCCATGGGTAATAAAACAAATCCGGGAATCTAACCCGCCTCCTGGTCACATGCCCCGGAATCCCACATCGTATAAGCATGTCCAAGGATCAATCATAATGGAAACATACCCGTGGAATCCCACATCACTGTCGGTACGTCCAAGTAAACTTACAACAAGACAGTCGGCCCTCCAATTGAGAGCCACGACAACGTAAACATATAATACTTGCACTCAAAGCTATCACAAGCAAACATAGGCAAGTTCATTAAACCTTTAGACTTTCATTTTTATAAACTCATGGCACTTTCGTTTCACACATAAAAATCCGGGAATTTAACCCAAAGTACTACGCACCTCTACTCCTTTAAAATGACTCTTTTTCAAATAAAACTTCCAAGATACTAATAACCGTAGTATCAAGTCATATATACTTTTCAAAACAAGTCATAATACCTTTTAGAAATACAATTATAGGCTTTTAAATCACGTGACTTCTTTCTTTAAAACCTTAAGCAATTGGTACCTTTAAAGCAATTTGCCCTTCTTTATTTCAAGTCATTTCTTTGCTTACATTACTGAAGAAAACCATTCTTTTAATCTTCCATAAAGTTGTTATAACCAACTTCCCATAAAGCCGTTATAACTCTTTATGTCTTAGACAATTTCATTCCTTTTATAACCAAGAGACTTATACTTTCAAATCGAATTACTTAGCTTTCAAAATACTTCAAGTCTCTTAACTTTTAAGAAAACCAGTTTCTTAACTTTAGAATGGCAAGAAATCAATACTTTCAAAATCAAGTATGCTATGCTTTTAAATCAATTCATTTCTTCCTTTAAGAATCAAGTCCCATAACTTGAAAAATAAAGTCTCTTAACCTTTTAAGAATTTGAGGTTCATAGCCTTAAAACCTCATACGTAAATTCTTATAAATTAAGTAACATATATCTTGGTGCGTTGTGAATAAGTTATACTTAATTATAACGATCTTAATAAAGTAGCCGTGATCTAGAAAATGTAATACAATTTTGTCTTATCTTAGCTTCTATGCAGATGGAGAATTCTACTTGTTTTAACTTAATTGATTGTCATTATATTTTCCTTTATTAACGCTGCAGTGGCTTGTTCGATACTTATTCGCATTTGTGCCGTAACTTAGCCAAGTCAACTTGGCTCCAAAATACCTCCTAACGACTCTTATCAACATCCCCCATAAGACTTGGTAAGAACTTAGGATAACTTAGACATAACTCTTACGTAGAGTAAATCAACATACATACTGTTACACCCCGTATTTACAGGACATGTTTTAAGAACGTACGTAAGAACTCACAAGTGTTGAGAATTGAGACTTGTAAAAATTTATCGGAATTATGAAATTGTCAGAAAATGTATTATTGTGACGAATGGGAGGGCGACATGTGTCACCCCCCTTATTGTGCCTTGGACGAAATACCATGGCTAAAATGGCCATTGACCATAGTCTTGTATGACTAAGTCTTGCAACTTGTGAGCATGAGATTTTTGACTAAGTCAAAGGAGTCAATTAGTCTTGATATTTAGCTAGAGCTCATCCTAGCCACCCAAATGGTTGCATCTTGACCCTCCATGTCCCTTTATAATACTAGTAGTAGCAAGACTTTGTCTAACACTTAGAAAATTTTCAAGAAATTGAGAGATGGCAAGATAGGCTCTCGGGTTTGGGTCCAAGAAGAAAGAAAGTTTTTTGTTTCTTGTCCAATAAGCCCCACACTTTAAACCAAGGTTCCTATGTGTATTGTAGGCATATCTCAATAGAAAAATCTCGGAAAAAGATAGTTTTCGGGTTAGTCGCAAAGTGAAAACCTAGTGGCTTTCTAGGTTTTGGATTGAAAGTTTGAAGGAAAGTTGTTGGTGTGGTTCTAAGGGTCTCAACTAGAGGATTGGAGTGTCTTGAAGAGGCTCTAAGTTGCTAAGGAGCGACTTCGGATTTGAAGATTGGATTAAGATTCGTTGAGGTATAATCTTGTTCTTTGAAAGTGTTACAAGATTATTTATATTGTTGTTAGCTTTACTTGTTGCTAGCATGAAGTATATGTGTTGAAGTTTGTAAGGATTATGGATTGATTATAGCCTTGAAAAATCCGAAATGTAATGTAAGCCATGTTAAGTTGAATTACAATTTGGTCGTTCATTAGGATCGTCGCATGTTAATTACTTGGAGATTATAGTAGTTATTATCGTTTGCGACTTGATATCATGTTAGGCTAATAACATGGATTGAAATGGAAATTGGATAAGAATTGAGGTTGTAGTACTTCAAGTTAGCCGAATTGGCCTAGTAAGTTGTATTAATTTGATATCGTTTGTGGGGCGGAATTTTACACGTCTAGTAGGCGTGTAATCCCCTATTGTTGATTTCATTGTTTGGGCCTTAAATGTGGCGTGTTTGGTTATTGTATTCGGCCTTGAAAAAGGTGGCATAGTAGTAGAAACAAAGGAGGTGCTGTCCGATTTTCCGTAGAATTTGGCGACTTAGCACTTAGAATATTCTACGTTTGAAGTAAGAGGTTAATGGATGTATTGTGACCATGATAGGTTGAAGAACTAAGTATAGCGTATCCTACTTGAAGAATGGAATAGCTCAAGGTTGAAGTACTTTGGAGCATTTTGCTACTTGTCGACAATCGTCGCGAGGTATGTGAACTTCTTCCTTCCTTTGGCATGATTCTATGTATGGAATATACTTATGGTATCATTTCATGTTTCCTTCTACTCTTAGAAGTTAAGAGGTAGTGGTGTGATTTACTCTATGTAGAACATTTCCTATCCTTTGAGCATGAATAGTTGCGTATGTAGTACGGTGAGCGTCTGAAGACCTTGATATCCTTTACTAGTTTTATGAATAGCCAGGTCGGGTGAGTTAGGAGATTAACTCACTTCTTTGAGAGTATTAAGGATGTCTAATGTTTTATTAAAGTTAAGGGACTTGAAGAGTTTTAAAGTATTTGATACTTGTTTCGTTTTAAACGTATAAGTCCCTTGGATAGGAAATTATATTTAGCTAAGGCATAAAGTGAATATAACGACTTTATGGGGAGTTGGTTATATTTGCTTTATGGAAAGATAAATGACTTGTTTTTAGTGAAAAAGGCAACTTGATTTTTTTTTAGGCATCAATTGCCTAAGGTTGTTTAATAAAAGGAGTCACTTGATTTCTAAAGGTTAAGAGACTAATGGTATTTTTGAAAGTTAAGTGAATTGATTTGAAAGTATTTAATACTTGGTTTCAAAAAGTAGAAGTCTCTTGGTTAAAAGGAATGAGTTTTGTCTAAAACCATAAAGGGTTATAACGGCTTTATGGGAAGTTGGTTATGACGGCTTTATGGAAGGTTAAGAGAATGGTTTTCTCTAATAATGTAATAAACGAAATAACTTGTATCAATGAAGGGCAATGTGATTTAAAGGTATCACTTGCTTAAAGCTTTTAAGTAAGAAGTCACGTAATTTAGAAGCCGGTTATTGAATTTCTAAAAAAGGGTAATGTGACTTGTCAAAAAAAGTAGAGATGACTTGATACTGCGGTTGTCAGTGACTTGGAAGTTTTATTTGAAAAAGAGTCTTTCTAAAGAAGTAGAGGTGCGTAGTACGTTGGGTTAAATTCCCGGATTTTAATATGACATTATCGACCCAGAGATGGGCCGGGAAGTATACCTTTACGGGCAGATTATATGACATTATCGTCCCAGAAATGGGCCGGGCAGTATACATGTATGGGCAGACTATGTGACCTTGATCGCGTCCCAGATTGGGCCGAGTAGTATATGTTATACCCCGTAGTTCTGACCCTACGTATGAGAGTGTACGAAAGCATGTAAGACTTAAAATTTCCAAATGATAGGTTGACGGATTGTTCCGGACGGGTTTTAGTCAACTTTGAGGCGGGTTATGACCCGGTACATTGAGAGTTCCTAAGTGTTTCAAAGGCCTAGGGCGTAGTTCGTTGATTCTAGTTTCCAACGCAACCAACCGTTCATCGATAGGACATCAGAGTAGGAAGTTACGGGAGTTACAAGTTCAGTGCGCAGACGGACTCGAAATCAGAAAACTTCGGTCAGGGGCCTCAGCGCCATGGCCGGGCGTATGGCGCCAAGCGGGAATGCATGGCAGCGCGGAAATCAGTCGCGCGCCTAAAGTTCGAGTCCGCGGGAGTTGCGGCCTTGCGGCGCTGGCGAAATCGGGCGGAAAAACTTAGGAAAATCGATCTTTTCTTTTAAAAGGGCACGAGTGGGGACAAGTGTCCCCATCTGATTTTTACATGCATATATTGACCAAGTCTTAAAGACTTGGTCATTTGTCATCTCTCTTTGAAAAACCTCTTCCTTCTCTCTAAATATTTCAAGCTCCTCCTTCTCTCTAAAAATCCAAGAGGATTCTAGCCTTAAGAAAAATCTGAAAAATTAAAGACAAGAAGGAAGCTTATGGCTAGCTTGTGAAGGTGGTGGTGGTGGTATTCTTGGTAGAAAGGCTAGCAAATTGTTGGATAAAATTTGGCTAAAGCTCTAAGGTAATGATTCTTCCTCTATTATTAGTTTATAAAGTTGCATGTTATGAAGAAGATACTTGTGGTGGTAAATAATGCTCTTAGAGTCATTGCATGCTAGAAATGTGGGTTGAATATAAAGGATTTGGCTAAAGAAATATTATGAGCATGTTGTAGCCTAAAAACCACCTTAGAATTGTTAAGTGTACTATTATAACTTATGGGGCAGAATTTTTACACACCCAAGATTAGGTGTGTAATCCCCTTTGTGTTGGTTTGGTTGTTGGGCCTTAATAAGGCGTTTGAATGTTGAAAAATCGGCCTTTGAAAAGGTGGCAAAGTGAGTAGAAACAAAGGAAATGCTGCCCAATTTTCCTTAGGAATTGATAACTTGAATTTGGAATTTCTACATTGAAATTAGAGGTTAATAAACACTATGGTTATTATAGGTTGACATATTACTTGCGGTAGTTGGACTTAGCAAGTGGATTGACCAAGGAGGTATGTAGAGCTTTCCTATCTCTTGAGCATGAGTAGTTGTATCTATGTAGTGCGGTATCGTCAAGATTTGATAATCTACACTTGTTTTAAAGTATATGATGCTTGTTTCATTTCAAAAGTATAAGTCCTTTGGATTTAAGGAAAATGTATTTGACAAAGGTATAACGCTAATATAATGACTTTATGGGAAGTTGGTTATATTAGTTTTGGAAAAGGTTCACAAAGAATGGTTTACTCTAACTAAAACAAGTACGGGTAAAGGATTTGAAACTATGGAAGGTGGATTGATTTTTAGGCATTGGTTGCCTAAGGTTTTAAAGGAAATGAAGTCACTTGATTTAGAAGCCTATTATATTTCTAAAAAGGAAATGTGACTTGTTTTGAAAAGAAATTGTAACTTGATACTATGGTGATTAGTATCTTGGAATCTTTGTATAAAAAGAGTTTTTCTTAAAAAGTTAGAAGTGCATGGTACTTGGGTTGAATTCCCGGATTTTTCTATTAAAAGACATGTTGGTGCCTTAGATATACTAAAATGAGAGGATATGTTAATAATGTTAATAAGAAGTTAGGAGATTTCTTAACTTGCTTATGTTATGATAGGCCGGTAGCGCTTATGTTATGTATGATAGCCGGTTGTGCTAGGTGATATGTTCTTACGGGGTAGACCTCGGGTTATTCTTGTTAATTCTTGTTGGCATACTGACACGTTGGGTGGCCCACGGGTATGCGGATTCTTGTTATTTCCTTTGGACATCGACTTGCGATGGATGGTCCGGGTATGCGTCCATTAGGATGGTTTACTACTTATGCCATGGATTTGCTACCCATGATGCGAGTGCGGCACTTGTACTACGCGGATCGGTCCACGAGATCCATGCGGGTGAAATAGTCCCATGTGAGTGCGGCGATGGTACTCATGCGGGTCCACAGGATCCATGCGGGTGAAATAGTCCCATGCGGGTGAAACAGTCCCATGCGAGGCGGATGGCCTTATGCGGATCCACAGGATCCATGCGGGTGAAAAAGTCCCAGGAGTAGGATTGCTTAATGATACTACGGGCGAGAGATCCTGTCTTGATCATGAGCCTCCTATTTTCATGCAGTATTATACTTATACTTGTTACTCCCATTGTTAGTAAGGCACGATCAACATAATTTGATTTTTATCTATATCGTCAGTGTATTTTGGACTTATGATATTATTACAGTATTTTCCAGTTTTACATACTTGGTACGTTGTGTACTGACCCCCTTCCACGGGGGCTGCGTTCATGCCGCAGGTAAGGGTAAGCAGGTGGTGGATCCTCATTCGTAGGATCTTTGCTCAAGTGTCAGAAGCTCCATTACTCCGGAGGCTTGACTTGATTTTGGTACAGTTCTCACGACGTGGTAGGTTTTGTGTACATTCGGGGTATGGCGGGGCCTGTCCGTCATGGTTGTTACAAACTCTTAGAGGCACTGTAGTCAGGTTATAAATGGGGTTATTAAGGATGTAGCTTGATTCTGTTTTATTTATGTTACGGGAAGATAGCCATTTTTGGGTTAGCCTATTTTATCTTATATGGTTCGTGTTTGTGAGTTTATTTCCGCTGGTTTTCTCTGATGTTGTATCACAAGGGTGCCCGGGGTAAGGCACCAGTCACGGATCCGAGGTCGGGTGTCGTGACAAAAGTGGTATCAGAGCAGTTAATCCTCGGAAAGGTCTACAGCCGTATCTAGTAAGTCTTGATTATCGGTGTGTTGTGCACCACATCTATAATCGAGGAGTGCAGGATATTTAGGATTAGTTTCCATCTTTCACTCTAGATCGTGCAATGAAGGCATGTTATAGGTTGAATTTCCTCCGACGTATTGTTTCTGTATCGATTATGCCTCGCATGCAACCGCGCCGCGGCGAAGGCAAAGCGATGAGAACTACTAGTAGGGCAAAGGGTTACCGTGGCAAAGGCCCGATCCTTACCAGATGAGGTGTTTGACGGCGAGCTACCACGCCGCCAACCCAGATGAAATGCGGCGGCGGCGCTCACGAGACCGCGGTACCGAGCCTCGATCCAGCCGAAGCGAGGATATGGGCTACAAGAGATGGCCCGATTACTAGCGTGATTGTGGCGAGCATGAGATAGGGAGAGCAGCGATTCGGCTGTACTGTAGTTCAAGACCTGAAGCTAGCTTGAGGCGAGGACTTTTGAGTTGCAGCCCACGAGTTTTATGGGTCGAGGCCCGAGATGATCCTCGGGAGTTTATCCGAAGCGATTCTGACGGATCATGAGTGATCGGGGCTTGAGACCGAAGTCGGTGGTACTAGGTTCGCGTCAGTGCGGGACACTGCGATTGGGTATGATTCATGAAGCCCCGGGGAGCATGCGCTTCACTGTTTGGGGCGAGTTCTCGAGTCCTTTCTTGCACTTCTTGCCTTCGCAGATGAGGAGGCGCGGGCGGATAGATTTTTGATGTTGAGGCGAAGCAGGCGGGCGGTTCGGGATTACAATGTAAGTTTGATTCGTTGGCCCGATATGTACCCGCCTTAGTGGCGAACATGGAGGATAGGGTACACCGCTATGTCACGAGGCGGGCGATTACTTGGCGAGAGTTGCAGGAGTAGCTCTTGACGGGCATGGACATTGCCGTATGCGACTTATGCACTCGGGTGTGAGGCGTAAGTCGGCGGAATAACCAAGATCAGCGAAGAGGCGACAGCAGGTCCTTTGGTAACTTTCGAGGCGGACAGCGCAGCGAGCTAGTTATGCCCTCCGCCGATTCGAGTGGTTCTCCGCGATGCTTGGGGCGTTCGGGATATTCGAGGCGGTCGGGGCTCCAAGGTTTCGGTTCGGGAAGTGGGGTGCTAGTCGGATGGGACCACCCTACCTCGTTCTGCGGCCGTTGTGGTAGGCTCCATGGTGGAGAGTGTCGTCTTTGGGTTGGGAGTTTGTTTTACATGCGGCCAGGCCATTTGCGAGGAATTGTCCGACCAGAGATAACACGGATGAAGAGATTCAGCCTTCGGGATCAGTGGCTGGTTCATCGCCTTCTTTTGCTATGCGCCGTGCAGGGCAGGATCATGATTAGAACGACGAGGGAGAAGTGAAGCAATAGTTGCAGGTATATCTTTAACTCTCTAAAGATTAGTAGGTGTGATAAGATGGTTACATGTTAAGTGTTATGTGCGGGTAATTTTATGTAAATTGTGACTTGGAGAACCTGGCTTGTAGAAGGGGGTAAGTTTAGTGACATGAAAGTGGGGAGTCCTTAGGATTTTGATAACCGTGTGAACCTTAGCTACAGGGCCATCGTGAGTGGAAGATTTTACGGGTGATCTTTTTTTTCGAGGAACATAGTACACGTAGGGTATATGTGGGTAATAAGTCCATGAGTGGTGTGAAATGATAGTGGGTAGCTAAGCTAGGGAAACCACTAGGTTTTCGTGACTTGGATAGTGAGGTTGTCTCGGTAGGGAACAAGAGTGTGGTATGTATGCTAGGAAGAGTCGAGTGTGTAAGGAGGATCTGACAGTGGAAGAAGAAGCGAATATGTGTTGAGAAGATGGGAGTGATCTTTTGTGAGGAGAATACCCTTAGACCGCGGATGGGGACTAATAAGTTGTTATACCTGTTAGAGGTAATTCCTCGTAGGAGGGGAGGTAAGCTTTTGCGTGGTTAGTATATTATGAACATATGTGGCATAATTGGTTTTATAAGTATAGTAGTGGAGACTACACCGGCACATGCGTTCTGGAGACGTAGAAGGAATATTCGGGACGCATGTTTCTAAGGGAGAATGTTATACCCGTAGTTCGACCTACGTATGAGAGTGTCTGAAAGCATGTAAGACTTAAAATTTCCAAAGGATAGGTTGACGGATTGTTCCGAACGGGTTTTAGTCAACTTTGAGGCGGGTTATGACCCGGTACATTGAGAGTTCCTAAGTGTTTCAAAGGCCTAGGGCGTAGTTCGTTGAGTCTAGTTTCCAACGCAACCAACCGTTCATCGATAGGACATCGTAGTAGGAAGTTCTGAGAGTTACAAGTTCGGTCTGTGACGGACTCGAAATCGTAAAACTTGGTCGGGGCCTCGGCGCTGGCCGGAGCGAACGCCGCGCACCGCGGGAATGCATGGCGCGGCGCGAAATCAGGGCGCGCGCCTAAAGTTCAAAGTCCGCGGGGAGTTCTGCGCCCATGGCCTGGCTGAGAACCAGCGCGGAAATCGCGGAAAAACTTAGGAAAATCGATCTTTTCTTTTAAAAGGGCACAGTGGGGACAAGTGTCCCCCATATGATTTTTACATGCAATATATTGACCAAGTCTTAAAGACTTGGTCATTTGTCATCTCTCTCTTTGAAAAACCTCTCCCTTCTCTCTAAATATTTCAAGCTCCTCATTCTCTCTAAAAATCCAAGAGGATTCTAGCCTTAAGAAAAATCTGAAAAATTAAAAGACAAGAAGGAAGCTTGTGGCTAGCTTGTGAAGGTGGTGGTGGTGGTATTCTTGGTAGAAAGGCTAGCAAATTGTTGGATAAAATTTGGCTAAAGCTCTAAGGTAATGATTCTTCCTCTATTATTAGTTTATAAAGTTGCATGTTATGAAGAAGATACTTGTGGTGGTAAATAATGCTCTTAGAGTCATTGCATGCTAGAAATGTGGGTTGAATATAAAGGATTTGGCTAAAGAAATATTATGAGCATGTTGTAGCCTAAAAATCACCTTAGAATTGTTAAGTGTACTATTATAACTTATGGGGCATAAATTTTTACACACCCAAGATTAGGTGTGTAATCCCCTTTGTGTTGGTTTGGTTGTTGGGCCTTAATAAGGCGTTTGAATGTTGAAAAATCGGCCTTTGAAAAGGTGGCAAAGTGAGTAGAAACAAAGGAAATGCTGCCCAATTTTCCTTAGGAATTGATAACTTGAATTTGGAATTTCTACATTGAAATTAGAGGTTAATAAACACTATGGTTATTATAGGTTGACATATTACTTGCGGTAGTTGGACTTAGCAAGTGGATTGACCAAGGAGGTATGTAGAGCTTTCCTATCTCTTGAGCATGAGTAGTTGTATCTATGTAGTACGGTATACGTACAAGATTTGATAATCTACACTTGTTTTAAAGTATATGATGCTTGTTTCATTTCAAAAGTATAAGTCCTTTGGATTTAAGGAAAATATATTTGACAAAGGTATAACGCTAATATAATGACTTTATGGGAAGTTGGTTATATTAGTTTTTGGAAAGGTTCACAAAGAATGGTTTACTCTAACTAAAACAAGTACGGGTAAAGGATTTGAAACTATGGAAGGTGGATTGATTTTTAGGCATTGGTTGCCTAAGGTTTTAAAGGAAATGAAGTCACTTGATTTAGAAGCCTATTATATTTCTAAAAGGAAATGTGACTTGTTTTGAAAAGAAATTGTAACTTGATACTATGGTGATTAGTATCTTGGAATCTTTGTATAAAAAGAGTTTTTCTTAAAAGTTAGAAGTCGTGGTACTTGGGTTGAATTCCCGGATTTTTCTATTAAAAGACATGTTGGTGCCTTAGATATACTAAAATGAGAGGATATGTTAATAATGTTAATAAGAAGTTAGGAGATTTCTTAACTTGCTTATGTTATGATAGGCCGGTAGCGCTTATGTTATATATGATAGCCGGTTGTGCTAGGTGATATGTTCTTACGGGGTAGACCTCGGGTTATTCTTGTTAATTCTTGTTGGCATACTGACACGTTGGGTGGCCCACGGGTATGCGGATTCTTGTTATTTCCTTTGGACATACTGACACGATGGATGGTCCACGGGTATGCGTCCATTAGGATGGTTTACTACTTATGCCATGGATTTGCTACCCATGATGCGAGTGCGGCACTTGTACTCATGCGGATCCGGTCCACAGGATCCATGCGGGTGAAATAGTCCCATGTGAGTGCGGCGATGGTACTCATGCGGGTCCACAGGATCCATGCGGGTGAAATAGTCCCATGCGGGTGAAACAGTCCCATGCGAGGCGGATGGCCTTATGCGGATCCACAGGATCCATGCGGGTGAAAAAGTCCTAGGAGTAGGATTGCTTAATGATACTACGGGCGAGAGATCCTGTCTTGATCATGAGCCTCCTATTTTCATGCAGTATTATACTTATACTTGTTACTCCCATTGTTAGTAAGGCACACGGTCTGACATAATTTGATTTTTATCTATATCGTCGATTGTATTTTGGACTTATGATATTATTACGATATTTTCGATTTACATACTTGGTACGTTGTGTCGACCCCACTTCCTCGGGCTGCGTTCATGCTGCAGGTAAGGGTAAGCAGGTGGTGGATCCTCATTCGTAGGATCTTTGCTCAAGTGTCAGAAGCTCCATTACTCCGGAGGCTTGACTTGATTTTTGGTACGGTTCTCCCTGACGTGGTAGGTTTTGTGTACATTCAGGGGTATGACGGGGCCCTGTCCCGTCATGGTTGTTACAAACTCTTAGAGGCCTGTAGTCCGGTTATAAATGGGGTTATTAAGGATGTAACTGTTCAGTTCTGTTTTATTTATGTTACGGGAAGGTAGCCATTTTTGGGTTAGCCTATTTTATCTTATATGGTTCGTGTTTGTGAGTTTATTTCCGCTGGTTTTCTCTGATGTTGTATCACAAGGGTGCCCGGGGTAAGGCACGATCCACGGATCCAGTCGTCGTGACAAAAGTGGTATCGAGCGATTAATCCTCGGAAAGGGTCTACGACCGTATCTAGTAAGTCTTGATTATCGGTGTGTTGTGCACCACATCTATAATCGAGGAGCAGGATATTTAGGATTAGTTTCCATCTTTCACTCTAAGATCGTGCAATAGAGGCGTTATAGGTTGAATTTCCTCGACGTATTGTTTCTGTATCGCTTATGCCTCGCATGAGCAACCGCGGCCCAGAAGGGCAAGGCAGTAGAGGGAACTACTAGTAGGGCATCGAGGGTTACCAGGGCAAAGGCCCAGTCCTTACCAGATGAGGTGTTTCGGACGGCGAGTTCTACCACGTCGCCAACCCCAGTAGAGTCTGACAGTATAGGCGCCCCTCCTTAAAGGGCCGGATTATACTTATGAAAGATAAGTAAGTTATACAGTAATGAACTTAATGATTTTTCCGAAGTAAGTACGTAAGGAAGTGACTATAACCTTTATTGAGAATGGGAAAAGATAATAAGGTACGATTAAGTTCACGAGGGGGGTAATGACATGGTAGGCTCAGGTATTTACTTTTTTTACACTTACCCCTGTCATGCTTTTATACAGATATGTTTTAGTTGTTGTACCTTATTTCCGTTCCATATTCGGTACCTGTTGTACTGACCCCCTTCGGGGGGCTGCGTTTATGCCCGCAGGTTTTAGGTACCCAGGTTGGTGATCCTTGCTCTTAGGATCTCGGTTCAGTTTTTGGGAGAAAGCTCCATTTGCTCCGGAGGCTTATTCCTTGGTACGGTTTTCCCTGAGGTAGTAGTTCATGTATATTCAGGGGTATGGCGGGGCCCTGTCCCGCCACAGTTGTTATGTTAAAACTTCATAGAGGTCTGTAGTCACATAGTGTGGGTCAGTTTGTAAAGAAAATGAGACAACTGCTTCGGTTGTTTTTATATATGTCCAGGAAGGTAGCCCTATCGGCTAACCTGTTGTTTTATTTCTGTTGTTTATTTTATAAGTTTCATGTATGTTCCGCTGATTATCTCTGATGTATACCTGTAAGGGTGCCCAGGTAGGGCACCAGTCGCGGGCCCGGGGTCGGGTCGTGACACATACCTCTTAACTTCTAAGAGTAGAAGGAATCATGAAATAATACCACATGTATATTCCATACATAAAATCATGTCAAAAGAAGGAAGAGGTTCACATACCTCGCGACGATTATCGACAAATAGCAAAATGCTCCAAAGTACTTCAACCTTGATAGCTATTCCATCCTTCAAGTAGAACACGCTATACTTAGTACTTCCACCTATAATGGCCATAATACGTCCATTAACCTCTAGCTTCAAACGTAGAATATTCTAAGTGCAAAGTCACTAAATTTTACGGAAAATCGGACAGCACTTCCTTTGTTTCTACATACTTTGCCACCTTTTTCAAGGCCGAATTCAATAACCAAACACGCCACATTTAAGGCCCAATACAACAACCAAATCAAACGGGATTACTGTTACACCCCGTAAGTCCAGGACATGTTTAAGAGAATGTACGTAAGGAACATAAGACTTGAAAAGGGTACGAAATGAAGAATTGTTTTTCCGACGGAAAAATCTTTCGAACGTCGGAAAGGAAAAATGTTCGTTGAGGAGAATTGGATTCTCAAATGCATTAATTGAGGATTATGTAATGTATTATCATTATGGAAATTTAATTTTACGGATTTGGTCGTGTGGGGCCCACCCGAGGAATTTTACATTTTGTGGGACCCACGAGGGTTATGGAATTTTATGGACGAATGGGAGGGCGACACGTGGCACCTCCCCCACAAGGTCTTGGACGAAATTTTTCAAGGTCAAAATGGTCATTTGACCATTATGGATGATAAGTCTTGAAGCTTGATTTTGTTGACTTGTCAAAGGGCCACATGGGTTTGATCCTAGTGAAACTCATCTTAGCCACCCATTTGATTAATTCTTGACCCTCCATAGTGTTATAAATACATACTAGTAGCAAGACTAGTTCCACACTTAGTCATATTTCAAGAAAATATTGAAGAACAAAGGGAGGGGGCTCTCGGCTTTAGGCCTATTTTTGAAGACAAAATTTTGCAATTGTGGATGATAATTCACAAGACTTAAACCCAAGGTCCCTAAGAGTATTGTAAGGTTATCTCAATAGAAAGATCCCGGAAAAGTGGCGTTTTCGTATTAGTCGCAAGGCGGAAACTTAAGGAGTTCTTCAACTTTGAAGTTGGAACTTGAAGATGAGTTCTTCATAGGCTTATAAGGAGTGCTTGGAGCAGATTGAAACACAAGGAAAGGAGCTAAGAATTGCTAAGGATCGACTTAGGGTTTTGGATCATTTTGAGCTTAAGAAGGTAATAATCTCCGTCTTGCTATTATAATTCAAGATTTCATGTTGTAGTAGTTAGAAATGATCATGTGGATTATATTATGAAGAATGATATGTGTTATGAAATATTTGGATGGAATCCGAAAGTTGCATGATTTAGCCTTTAAGATTGTAATTCAATTTAGTTACTAGTTTAGTCGTCGCATGTTATCTAAAGATTTGATTAAGGTGGTTATAATTGTTAAGTTGTTTATTACTATATAACATGCTAGACCTAAGAACTTGGATTGAAAAGCAATTGGAAAGGTTGATAAGTTGTTGCACTTTTTGACCGAATTGACATTTGTATTATGGACTAGTTTAATGTCATTTGTGGGGCAGAATTTTACA
The DNA here is from genome assembly GCA_029844215.1 of Przewalskia tangutica. Classification (NCBI taxonomy): domain Eukaryota; kingdom Viridiplantae; phylum Streptophyta; class Magnoliopsida; order Solanales; family Solanaceae; genus Przewalskia; species Przewalskia tangutica. The sequence continues at coordinate 59,597,086 of CM056719.1, forward strand.
CGTCCTGTAAAGGCGTGTTGTTACACCCCGTAATTACAGGACATGTTTTAAGAACGTAAGTAAGAACTCACAAGTGTTAAGATTTGAGACTTGTAAAAATTTATCGGAAATATGAAATTGTCGGAAAATGTATTATTGTGGCGAATGGGAGGGTGACATGTGTCACCCCCCCTTAGTGATGCCTTGGACGAAAATGCCATGGCTAAGATGTTCATTGACCATAGTCTTGTATGACTAAAGTCTTGCAACTTGAAGCTTGAGAGTTTTGACTTGGTCAAAGGACCCACAAAGTCTTGATTTTTACTAAGAGCTTATCCAAGCCACCCAATTGTTCATATCTTGACCATCCAATGTGCTATATATTACTACTAGTAGCAATAGAGAGCTAACACTTAGCCAAAATTCACAAAAAAATTGAAGAACATTGAAGCATGCTCTCGGGTTCCTCTTGGGGAAAAAGGAAAAATCTTTGTTCCTTGTTCTTTTAGCTCCCCACTTTAAACCAAGGTTCTTATGTGTATTGTAAACATATCTCAATAGAAAAATCATGGAAAAAGATAGTTTACGGGTTAGTCGCAAAATGAAAACCTAGTTGTCTTTCTAGGTTTTGTTTGGAGATTTGAAGGATATTTGTTGGCGTTGTTCTAAGGGTCTCAACAAGCGGATTGAAGTGTCTTGGAGAGGCTCTAAACTACTAAGGAGCGACTTCGGATTGGAGTGGGATTAAGTTTCATTGAGGTATAATCTTGTCTTTTAAAAGTGTTACAAGATTATATATTTATATTGTTGTTGTTAGCTTTACATGTTGCTAGCATGAAGTTGATATGTTGAAGTTAATAAGTATTATGGATTGCTTGTAGCTTAAATCCGAAATGTTATACAAGCCACTTGAAGATTGGATTACTAATTGGTCGTTTATTAGAAATCGTCGCATGTCACTTACTTGAAGATTATGGTAGTTATAATCAAATGCGACTTGATATCATGTTATGCTACCAATTTGGATTGAAATGGAAATTGGATAAGAATTGGTATTGTTGTATTCATTATGGCCGAAAATTGGACTAGTAGTTGTATTAGTTTGTTATCGTTTGTGGGGCGGAATTTTACACGTCTAGTAGGCGTGTAATCCCCTATTGATTAATTGCTTTGATTGTGCCTTAAATGTGGTGTGTTTGGTTATTGTATTCGGCCTTGAAAAAGGTGGCAAGGTGAGTAGAAACAAAGGAGGTGCTGTCCGATTTTCCGTAGAATTTAGCGACTTGACACTTATAATATTCTATGTTTGAAGTAAGGCTTTAATAGGCGTATTGTGAATATTATAGGTTGACATACTACGGGCGGGACTTTGTACTTGGCAAGTGGTTTGACCCGGCGAGGTATGTAGAACTTTTAATATCCTTTGAGCATGACTAGTTGCACGTATATAGTACGGTAGACGTACAAGATCTTGATATCCTCTACTAGTTTATTGAATAGCCAAGTTGGGTGAGTTAGGAGATTAACTCACTTCTTTGAAAGTATTAAGGATGTCTAATGTTTTATTAAAGTTAAGGGACTTGAAGAGTTTTAAAGTATGTGATACTTGTTCCGTTTTAATCGTATAAGTCCCTTGGATAGGAAATTGTTTATGACTAAGGTATAAAGCGAATGTAACGATTTTATGGGGAGTTGGTTATATTTGCTTTATGGAAAGATAAATGACTTAACTTTAATGAAAAGGCAATTTGATTTTTAAGGCATCAATTGCCTAGGGTTTTATAATAAAAGGAGTCACTTGATTTAGAAACCTAACTTTATGTTGAAAGGTATTGTGACTTGTCTTGAAAAGTAATTTTGACTTGATACTACGGTTTATAGTATCTTGGAAGTTCTATATGAAAATGAGTCATTTTTAAAAGGTTGAAGTACGTAGTACTTTGGGTTAAATTCCCGGATTTTTATAAAAGACATGTTAGTGCCTTAAGTAAACTAAAATGAGAGTGTAGATGAATAAGACTAATAAGAAGTTAGGGGGATTTCGAACTTTCTTATTTATTGTATGATAGCCGGTTGAGATAGGGTAAGAGTATAAGTGTTATACGCCATATTTCCAGAGTATGTACGTGAGGGGGTACGTACAAAAGTTTAGCCTTAGTTAGGCATTAGGGACGAAAATATTGTGCACAACACACGAAAAGAATCGTTTTCCAACGAAACGTTTTCCAAACTTTGCGTAGGGAAAATTCCGTCTATGTCATTTATTATTTTTTGTGGATTTTTCCGAGAGAGATGAAATATTTTGGACCAACGAGAGGGTGACACTTGTCACCCTCAAGTGGACGGCAAAGGGCTTGCCTTGGCACGTTTTTTGTGCTAAGTTTTTGGTCAAGGAGTTGGTAGGATATTTGTGTAGTAGATGGATAAGGACACTTGCCTAAATCTCCACCTTACACTTGCCTACCACTTGGCTTCATCTTGGCCCTTGAAAGCCCTATAAATACCCCCCCCCCCCTAAGTTGAAGAAGTTCTTCATCCACAAATTATCTTCCAAGTCTCAAAATCCCCCTTTCTCCCTTAATAGCTCTCGTCCAAAGCTCTCTTCCCCCCCCCCCCCCTCTAAAAGAGCCTAGCCGAAACACCCTCTCCCTCCCCATTTTCCTTGTAGCCTCGGCCAAAGTACCCCCCCTCTTGGTAGAAATACCCTCCAAGTATTGTTATTATCCTCAAATACCCTAGCCAGATATCCTTTAGTATTTCCAAAGTTACCTCTATCGTAGTCCTGAAATACTACCTTGAATTCCTATAGTCACTAAACGAAACCCTAAGAGAAACTTCATAGTTGGTTGAAGTAGAAAGTAGAAGTTGTGTAGAAACTTCTAAGGGTTTCTTGGAGCGGATTGGAGCGTCTGATTAGAGCTAAACCTCGCTCAGATCGACTTATATCTTGGATAATATTGGGCTTATCGAGGTAAATAATCTTATCCTTCTATTGTAATTGGAGAATACATCCGTAGATGTATAGAAATTAGTATAAAATACATGAAGGATATTAAAGAATAGAATTGAACTATAATCACATCGTAAGATTTAAAGAAGATTGAATCAGTACTTACATGAATTTGTATTTCTGATGAGACTTGTATAGCTTAGGGTAGGGAAGTCTTTGCGATTTTCCGTAGAATTAAGAACCCTCTGCTAAGAACTTTCTACAGAGTAGTCTAGACGTTGATAGACGTATTTGACTATTATATGTCGATACTCTGCGCGCGACATATTCGACTTGGCAGGTGGATTTCGCCGAGAAGGTATGTGATTCTTCCTATACTCTTGAGCATGATATTTTAAAATATATATATAGTACGGTAGACGTACGTGTGTTAACTGAACGTAGTTTTACTGCAATGTCTTTTGACTTAAGCCTGAATAATAAGAATCTTGAAGTCTTTCAAAAGAATTATAAATCATTTTTAAAAGAAGAAGAATATTTGTTTTTAAAACAAAAAGCTTAAAGAGTTATACGAGCTTTATGGGAAGTTAGGAATAACGACTTAAGGAAGATAAAAGGCAGTTTACTTGTGTGTTTATAAAAGACTTGTATTGATTTCTGGAAAGTACAGTAAGATGGTTTGTTGAGTAGACATATTGTGATGTTATGTGTGTTAGTATCTTGTAACGTTTGTGTAAAGAGGTTATTCTTATTTGTGCTTATGTTGTTTAACGGTAAGCTGTTATATCACTCACCTCTTGACATGATACCGGGGGTTAAGCTGCCCTCCGATGCGGGGTAGACTCAGGCGGTCTGGGACCATGATTCGAGAATACCTCATGCGGGTCCAGGGGACCTATGCGAGCTACGAGTTCGTGTTAGTGTGCGGGGTTATACCTCGGCGGTCTATGTGGCCATGTACTACGAGTCGGGACGATGCCGGGGAGTAGCTACCCTCGATGCGAGGAATACCTCATGCGGGCCTAGGTGGCCTATGCGGACTACAGGAGTCCAGGATTAGGCATGCATAATGATACTATGGGCGATTGGCCCTACTTCGATCATTCGCAGCCTAGAAAAGACCTGTTACAGTTTACCTATTGTTGCTCTTGTTTATGATGTGGCACTATGTGCGGTTACATTGGTTGTTTCGTGCATATTTGTAAAATTGGTTTTAAAATGATATGATTTCATTTAAGTACTTTACAGTTTCACATACTTAGTACCTGTTGTACTGACCTCCTTCGGGGGGCTGCGTTCATGCCGCAGGTAAGGGAAAGCAGGTGCTAGATCCGCATCCTTAGGATCTTTTGCTTTGGTGTCAGGAGCTCCACCTTCTCCGGAGGCTCGACTTTTGGGTATGATCTCCCTGTTGTGTAGATAGTTTTGTACATTCAGGGTATGGCGGGGCCCTGTCCCGCCATAGTTGTTTACTTCCTGAAGGTGTAGTCCTATGCAGTTGGGATGTAAACTGCCAGATTTTGGTCTATATATATATGCCGAAAGGCGACTTTTCTCAGAAATTGTGTCTTAATTTACATTTGTTTCATGTCTTGTTTTTATATTCCGCTGATTACTCTGATGTATGACTACTTGGGTGCCCGGGTAAGGCACCAGTCACGGGCCCTGGAACGGGTCGTGACAATAAGTGAGGGATAAACCGCCAAGACGCTATACCACCTTCTCCAGGATAAGAGTATAAATGAGGGGTAAACCCCCAAGACGTTATACCACCTGTTTTATTACCTTCTCCAGGGTAAGAGTATAAATGAGGGGCAAACCCCCAAGACGTTATACCACCTGCTTCAGGGTAAGAATATAAACGAGGGGTAAGAACCCTAAGACGTTATACCACATGTTTCTATGGGTTCGCTACCCATGATTTGATCGGGAGTCTCCTATTGTGATGTTGTACGTATTTCCTTGATTTACTCTCATTGTTAGTAAGGCACTGTGTACTGTAATTTTGTTACCATACATGTCTCCGGCTTTGTTTTAAACTTATGTTGTAATTACAGTACTTTCCAGTTTTACATACTTAGTACATATTGTGTACTGACCCCCTTCCTCGGGGGCTGCGTTCATGCCGCAGGAAAGGGTAAGCAGGTGGTGGATCCTCATTCTTAGGATCACTTATCGACGTCGAGCTCCATTTATCCGAGGCTTGTCCTTTTTAGTGATCTTTTCCACAGTGTTGTAGATTTATGTACATTCGTGGTATGGCGAGGCCCCGTCCCGCCACTGTTATTCCTGAGGTATGTATTCACATATGTGGTTGGGTCAGAAGAACCGAGTCTGATTGTACTTTTGATTATGTTTATATTATGGAAGGCGGACTTATAGGCTAGCCTGTGATGTCTTTTGTTTACGCATATGTTTATGTTGTGTATGTTCAGCTGCTATTCTCGATGTATACAGGCACGGGTGCCCGTGTAGGGCACGATCCACGGCCGGTCGGTCGTGTAAGTGGTATCGAAACGATTAGTCCTCGGAAAGTGTCTACAGACCGTGTCTAGTAGAGTCTTGATTATCGGTGTGTTGTGCACCACATCTATAATCAGGAGGCTGCAGGACATTTAGGATTGGTTTCCATTCTTCTCTCTCTGAGATCGTGCAGTAGAGCTATCTTATTAGGTTGAATCCTCTCTGACCTAGTCTTATGAAACAGATATGCCTCCACGGAAGACGACCAGGGCCCAGAAGGGCAAGGCAGCAGCAGAAGCTGTTAGCGGTACTCAGAGGGTTACACGGACTCGGGCACAGGATATGCCTGAGGTAGTAGGCGGGTCGGCGAGTTCAGCCACGCCGGCAGTATTAGAGGAGCCGAGATCGGCAGTAGCTCCAGAGGTTCCGGTGCGAGCCTCCGGGCCGCAGGTGCCGAGTATAGAGACTACGGGAGCGATCCGACATCGACCATATAGTAGTCGAGCGGCACGCGAGCAGCCCACCCTAGAGCCGACAGTTTGCGGATTAGGGATTTTCTGGGTTGTCATCCACCTGAGTTTTATGGTTCGAGGTCTGAGGAGGATCCGCAGGAGTTCATTCGGCAGCTACAGCGGACCATGCAGGTTCTTAGGGCTTCAGAGACAGAGTCTGTTACGCTAGCCTCCTACCGGTTACGCGATATTGCGTTGAACTGGTTTGAGTCGTGGTTGCTTTCGAGAGGGGATGATGCTCTTCCAGCTGTTTGGGAGGAGTTTACAGAGGCCTTCATGGATCACTTTTTGCCTCCTGAGATGAAGAGAGCCCGGGTAGACAGATTCTTGACCTTGAGGCAGAACGGGAGGACTATCAGGGAGTATAGCTTGGAGTTTGACTCCTTGGCCAGATATGCGCATACTATTGTAGCTGACATGGCGGATAGGGTTCATCGTTTTGTGATGGGGCTTGACCGTCATATGATTACCGCATGCTTGGGTGTGGCTCTTCAGCCCGGTATGGACATCGCCCGGATGCGAGCCTATCTGCGAGATTGAGGATAGAGAGAGAGGACCGATTGACTCGAGCGGCCAAGAGGTCGGGACATCGTGGTCTCGGGGCGTTTTCGGCGACAGCCTCAACAGCACTGTGTCCACTTTCCGGCCGGCCAGAGTGCTCCTTCACGGTTTTCGGCAAGAAGTCCGATCGGCCAGTCATTCGAGGAAGTCGTGCTCGGGACTTCGAGATTTCGAGGCGAGGAACCGTCACCGATCGGGACCACCCACACCTCAGTGTGCTCGATGCGGTAGGTTTCACGAGCGAGTGTCGCGAGCCGAGAGCTTGTTACTCGTGTGGCGGCAGGCCATTTGAGGAGAGATTATCCGTCTGAGGCGGCATGGTGGTGCAGCCGGCGAGGATCTGTCTTTGGGTCTTCTCCTTCTGTGGTTATGCGCCCCGGAGGGCAGGGTACTCACGGACCGGCAGGCCGCGGTAGAGGTCGTGGTGGTGGTTCCAGTTCTAGCGGTCCACAGAATCGCATATATGCATTAGCCAGCCGCCAGGATCAGGAGGCTCCCCTGACGTCGTCACAGGTACATTATTGATTTCATGTTGTGACGTTTATGCTTTGATAGATCCAGGTTCTACCTTATCCTATGTGTCCCCTCTTATTGCGGGTAGAATCGGGACAGAGCCGGAGTCGATAGAGTCTTTTGAGGTAGCTACGCCTATGGGAGATTTGGTGTTAGCGGCGGGTGTCTGAAGGTTGTCAGGTTTATATTCTGATCGTCGATCCCTTGCAGACTTGATAGAGCTGGAGATGACAGATTTTGATGTCATTATGGGTATGGACTGGTTGGCTTCTTGTTATGACAATGTTGACTGTAGGGACAGGTTGGTTCGGTTCCAGTTTCCTGGCGAGCCAGTTATCGAGTGGGAGGGCAACACGGCGTCGCCGAGGGGTAGGTTTATTTCTTACCTCAAGGCTAGGAAGATGGTGCAGAAAAGGTACATCTATCATCTGGTTCAGGTATTTGATACTGGTCGAGGTGCCGATTCTTCATCGATACCGATGGTTAGGAGTTTCGGATGTGTTCCCGGATGATCTTGGGTATCACTTTGAGAGGAGATTGAGTTTTGTATTGACACGTTGCGGACACTCGACCTATTTCCATTCCGCCATACAAGATGGCTTTCTTGAGTTGAGGCTGAAGGACCAGGTGAAAGATTTGCTAGAAAGGCTTTATCGGGCCTAGTGTATCTCCGCAGGAGCGCCGGTCTTGTTCGTGAAGAAGAAGGATGGGGCCGCGTATGTGTGTTGATTACTGAGCGGTGAATAAGGTAACCATCAAGAATAGGTACCCCTCCCGGATTGATGATTTGTTTGACCGGTGCGAGTGCGAGGTGTTTCTCAAAGATAGACTGCGATGCGGTTATCATCGAGTTCTAGTTCGAGAGGCGACATCCCAAAGATCGCATTCGGGACCGGTATGGCGGATGAGTTTAGGGTTATGTCTTTCGGTTTGACCAACGCTCAGTGGTATTTATGGATTTGATGAATCGTGTTCAAGTCATTTTGGATACATTTGTGATTGTATTCATTGATGACATCTGGTTTATTCGCGGACAGAGCGAGCATGCAGATCACTCGAGGATCAGGGTCCTCGGGCCGCGATTATTCGCCAAGTACTCAGTGTGAGTTTTGGTTGGCCTCGATGGCATTCCCGGGCATATTATTGGGCTGATGGTGTTCGCGTGGATACGGCAAAGATTGAGGCGATCAAGTCTTGGCGATACCTACTACTCCGGCCAAGTGCGCGATTTCTTAGGGCGGCGTGGTATTATCGTAGGTTTGTGGAGCAGTTTGCTTCGATTTCAGCACCGTTAACTAGGTGACTCGAAAGCGGCCAAGTTCCGATGGGCGAGGCTTGCGGCGGGGTTTTGATTCTTTGAAAGAGAGGTTGACTACACCCGATTCTTACTCTTCCGAGGGTTAGGCAGTGCGTGATCTATTGTGATGCCTCGGGTATCGGGCTAGGGTGTGTTTTGATGTAGCACGGCAAGGTTATAGCCTATGCTTCCCGGCAGTTACGGAAGTATGAGAGGAATTACCCTACCCATGACTTAGAGTTGGCCGCAGTTATTCATGCCTTGAAGATTTGGAGAAATTATTTGTATGGGGTTCATGTGGATATTTATACAGACCACAAGAGCCTCCGAGATATCTTGACGAGGGAGTGAACTTGAGGCAGAGGCGGTGGTTAGAGTTCTTTGAAAGACTATGATGTTGATATTCTATACCATCCGGAAAGGCCAACGTAGTTCTTGATGCCTTGAGTCGTAGATCGATGGGAGCCCGCCGGAGTACGGCCCAGAGATAGGACATGGTCCGTCAGATCCACCAGTTAGCGAGCCTTGGGGTTCGATTGATCGATACCGACGATAGTGGGGTACGGGTTCGTGAGGTTTCCGAGTCTTCCATCGTTGATGAGGTGAAGAGGCGGCGTTTGAGGACCCGGTGTTGAGTGCGGTATCGTGATGCGACTCTTGGGAGAGAAGATTCTATTCGAGTGGCGCTGATGGGGTGCTGAGATTTGAGGGTCGGTTGTGTGTTCCCGATGTGTCAGGACTTCGTCAGCAGATTCTGGGGGAGGCACATAGTGCTCGTTATTCTATTCATCCGGGGTAGACCAAGATGTACCATGACCTCAGATGTTTGTATTGGTGGGATGGCCTGAAGAGGGACGTGGCAGGTTTTGTTGCCTGATGTCCAAATTGCCGGCCAGTCAAGTCGAGCACCGAGGCCAGGATTATTGCAGTCTATTGAGATTCCGACTTGGAAGTGGGAGGTGATCAACATGGACTTTATTACAGGGTTACCTCGTACTCAGAGGAAGTACGACTCCATTTGGGTTATTGTTGTGGTGTGAAATCAGCCCATTTCCTTCGATCGGGCGGCGTTTTGGTGAGGACTATGCGGTGTACATCGAGAGAGATTGTGAGGTCGCGGTGTCGGTGTCGATTATATCCGATAGAGCCTGGATTCTGGCTAACTTCGGAGGTCTTTCGGAAGGGTTTAGGGACGGTGAGTCTCGATCAACATTCCATCCTCGGGGCGGGCGGCGGGCGTACTATCCGAACAACGAGGATATCTGCGGGCTGCGTGATTGATTTCGAGGTAGTGGGAGGATCATTTGCCTCTCGTGGAGTTTGCTTATAACAACGCCTACCATTCCGATATCTGAGATGGCGCCATACGAGGCTTTATATGGCGGAAATGTAGATCGTCGATTGGTTGGTTCGGCGTGGGCGAGGTGCGATTAGTTGGCGGACTTGGTACAAGGTGTGGATAAGGTGAAGCTTATCGGGAGAGCTGTTAGCGGCCAGTCGGCGAGAAGTCATATGCGGATAATCGGCGTCGGCACTTGGAGTTCGGTGAAGCGGGGTCTTCTTGAAGGTGTCACCCATGAAGGGTGTGATGAGATTCGGTAGAAGAAACTCAGCCCAAGGTACATTGGGCCCTACCAGATCGTCCGTAGAGTGGGCAAGGTTGCCTACGAGTTGGATCTGCCATCAGAGTTAGAGGCGGTACATCCGGTCTTCCATGTTTCTATGTTGTGGAAGTGTATCGGTGATCCAGTGAGAGTTTTCCCTACTAGTGAGGTCCAGGTGACAGAGGGGTTATCGTATGAGGAGAGTCCCATAGCGATACTCGATCGCCAGGTCAGGCTACTGCGGACCAAGGATGTAGCTTCCGTCAAAGTCCTGTGGAGGAATGATAACCGGGAGGAGATAACTTGGGAAGCGGAGGAGGACATGTTGAGGAAGTATTGTTATACCCCGTATTTCCAGAGTATGTACGTAAGGACGTACGTAGAAAAATTTGAACTTGTGATTTAGGCTTGGCCGAATTCTTTTTGTTCACAACACCCGATTAGAGTCGTTTTTCGATGAAACGTTTCCACATCTTTCGTAGGGGAATTTCCGGCTATGTCATTTTTAATTTTTGCGGATTTTTCCGAGAGACGAAACATTTTGGACCAACAAGAGGGCGACACTTGTCACCCTCTCATTGGAACACCTTGGGCGGTAAAGGGGGTTGGCCGAATGGCCATTGTTTGGTCAAGGGGTTGGTAGGATATTTTGGTGGTAGATGGATAAGGTGCACTTGGCAAGATCTTGGCCCTACACTTGCCTTGCACTTGGCAAGATCTTGGCCATTGGTTGGCCTTTGCTAGACCTATAAATACCCCCCCTTTGGAAGACTTCTTCATCCATTCCTAAAATTTCCTAAGTGTTAAATCCTCCCCCCCTTTGTAGTGTAGTTCTCGTCCCTCCCCCTTTGAGAAGGCCTCTTGGCCGAGAGCTTCCCCCCCCTTGGCCGAGAGTACCCCCCCCCCCTAGTGGGGTAGGCCGAGGGGTATACACCCCCCCCTTAGCCTAGTTGTCTCGTATAATACACCCCCCTCTTGGTAGAAATACTCTCAAAAGTATTGTTATAATGCCCAAATTACCTTAGCCGTATACCTTGTTGTATTCTAAGGTTATACCTATACGAAGAGCCCAAAAATACTATTATACTTCCCGTCAGTCACAAAACCGAAACCCTAAGGAAAATCTCCATAGTCAGTTGGAGTATTGTATAGAAGTTGGTTAGAACTTCTAAGGGTGGTTTGGAGCGGGTTGGAGCACCCGGAGTAGGAGCGAAGCATTCTTGAGATCGACATCTGCATTTGGATAATTATGGGCTTATCGAGGTAATTATCGTGTCCCCTATTGTAATTGGAGACTGCGTGTTATTAGAATATATAGTTGAAGTATACTATATATAGAATGAACTTAGTATTGTGTGGCAATGTCCTTGGACTTAAGCACGAATTTAAAGAAAGAAAATCAGAATTACATAGGGTGTATTACGATGAACTTGTGTAGCATTGTTGTGTAGTAGAATCGTACACGTCCGGTTAGATGTGCAAACCCCCCCCCCCCCCTGGTTGGGTTGATAGCCGGCCTCGATGGAGGAGGAGATTTACGCTGTTGTTGCGGTGGGGAGGTCTTGCGAATTTTACGTAGAATGTTCTGAAGGGATCTAAATGTTAATAAAGCGCGCGTGGCCTTATAGGTTGAAGTACTACGTGTGGCGCGATCTACTTGGCTTAAAGGAGTGGCCGACGGTTGGAAGTACTTGGGCGTTTTGCTATTAGTCGATACTCGTCGCGGTATGTGAACCTCTTCCTATCTCTTCTAGCATGATATGTGTGAACTATGTAGTGCGGTAGACGTCTTGTGCTAAATGTATTTGATTGGTTTAAAACATAAAGTGTTATAACGGCTTTATGGGAAGTTGGTTATAACGACTTTATGTTGGTAAGAAAATACTTGTGGCTTTTAAAGGTAAGCGATTTGAACTATAAGCGGCTTGTTATGTGTTAATAAAGAACTTGAAGTATTTCAAAAGATTTTGAATCATTTTGAAAGAAGAGGTAATACTTGATTTTTAGAAAACTTAAGAGTTATACTAGCTTTATGGAAAGTTAGGTATAACGGCTTAAGAATGTTTCTTGATTTTGGAAATCGTAATGTGTATCGACAAACCAACTGCGGCGTTAATAAGGAAATGTTTTAATAATTAAGTATTATTAAAACCAGTAGAAACTTCCATCTGCATAGAAGCTAAGATGAGACAAAATGATATTTCCTAGATCATGGTTGCTGTAATAAGATTGTTATAAACAAGAATATCCTACTCACATATAAGGCTTATGTTTCTCAGATTGTTTAAAGGAGAATTATATTCTTAAATGAATAAGACTATGAGCTACGAAACCTTTCTAAAATGAGAAACTTGAACATTGGAAATTAGGCAAACTTGAACATTGGAAATTAGGCAAACTTGAACATTGGAAAGGAATGTTGCTACTTGATTTTACAAAGAGAAGTAATTGATTTACTTTAAGAAGATAATCACTCTGTTTTCATATACTACGGGTATTGTGTGGTTTTTGTGAAGTAACGTATCTTTTAAAGATTTAATGTATGAAGTACTTTGGGGATAGGTACCCAAACTTGTTAGTAGAAAGTACCTTGTGTGAATAACTTGATTGTATTGGTTTGTGATAGCCTTGTAATACTTTCTTGTTGATTTGATAAGTAAGCATGTTAGGATGCTACGTGTGTTAGTATCTTGTGATTATTATGTAAGGGTCACTCTTGTTGTGCTTACGTTGTCAAGCGTTAAGCCCGGTTATCTTATTATTGTATCACATACCCCTTGACTTATTATACAGGGCTTGCCACCCTTGATGCGGTCTATCGGCCTATGCGATCCTCGTGACTATGCGGTCACGGCGGCTCGAGATTGATCATTCCGGGTGTTTAGCCTGATGCTGGGGATAACCTATGCGGTCTGTTGAGACTATGCGGTCTTTTGAGACTATTCGGGCTGATGGAGCCTAGGCGGATACAGAGGGTTAGCTGCGCCCGATGTGGGGTATACCTCGGTGATGCAGGACCATGATTCGAGGAATACCTCATGCGGTGCAATGTGTGACCTATGCGGGCTGCGGGAGTTCGAGGATAGACGCGCACAATGATATTGCGGGTGAGTGGCCGCCGATCATGTAGTGCGGTCTAGAAAGACCTCGTGATATAATTTATGGCATTTTTGTGCGTGGGTCTTAGTAGTCGGCTATGCCTTCGTACTTACCCCGTATGGTTCTATTGTGATGGCTTGAGGGCGTGAGTCCCTGACTTGACATGACTGCTGATTTATTGTGAACTGTAGTTTGGTTTCATACATGTCTCCAGCCTTATTTAGACTACTATGATTTCATTTACAGTATGTATTTTCAGTTTCACATACTTGGTACCTGTTGTACTGACCTCCTTCGGGGGGCTGCGTTCATGCCGCAGGTAAAGGTACACCAGTCGTTGATCCTCGCTCTTAGGGTCACAATTCAGCGTTTGGGAAGCTCCGTTCCTCCGGAGGCTTATCTTGGTATAGTCCCCGCTGATTGTAGATGCTTACATTCGGGGTATGGCGGGAGCCTGTCCGTCGTTGTTGTCATATCATTCTTAGAGGTGCAGTAATCGTTATGGGCGAGTGGTAGAAAGGGATGTATGCTCAAATTGTTATTTATATATATCTTGTGATGGCCGTTTTTGGTTAGCTTTGTCTTATTTCACCGTCTTATTACATTGGTTTCATGTATTGTCTTTATGTTCCGATTACTCGATGTTGTATCACTAGGGTGCCCGGTAAGGCACGATCACGGGCCGGGCGGTCGTGACAAAAGTGGTATCGAGCGATTAATCCTCGGAAAGTGTCTCTGAGCCGTATCGATAGAGTCTTGATTATCGGTGTGTTGTGCACCACACCAATAATCATGAGGCTATAGGATAGTTAGGATTGGTTTCTATTCTTCTCACTCTGAGATCGTGCCTTAGAGCTGTGTTGTAAGTTGGACCTCTAACGTATTTCTTTCCCTACCGTTATGCCTCCGCGTAGGGCAACCGGGCCCGGAGGCAAGCGGCCGAGGCTGCGAGTAAATCTGAGAGGGTTGCGTGGGCACAGGCCCAATCATCACCTGGGGTGGTGCTTCACTCGGGGAGTTTTGCGACGTCACTAGCCCCAGCAGAGTTTAGCACGGTGGCGGCCGGTTCCTCTGCGGCTATGATGTTTGAACGCCCGGTTCGCGGCAGGAACATAGAATATAGATTTCAAGGAGGCGACCCTGTATTTGACTACCAGAGAGTATACCGATGTACCGCGAGTCTTGATGAATATCAACGAGAAGGTTGTGCAAAAGTAAGTTCTTGATTGAAGCGAGCATGGCACGTATGCGGGCTTATGCGCAGCCGAAAGCGTAGAGATCGGCGGGTTAACGAAGGGCGACGAAGAAGGCGAGCGGCAAGGTCCTTTGGTAACTTCGAGGCGAGTCGCCTCACCAAATCAGTTATGCGCATCCACGGTGCGAAAAGGTCCTCCACGGGTTCGGGGCGTTCGGGGTATGCAGAGTTGGTCGAGCTCGAGCTTAGGTTCCACGATCACGAAGATTCGGCCATCCGATTGATTTCTCGATGTTCACGGTGTGCAGCGTCATCTCGAGGAATGTCGTCTTTTAGTTGGTACTTGTTGTACCTATGACCGTCGGTCCGATGTCGAAAGAGTGTCCTTGCGGGAGGACTTAGCCTTGTGATCGGTGGGTAGTTTGTCATCTTCCTTGCTATGCGCCTACAGGCAGGTTTGATTAGAACGACTAAGGGAGTGAAGCGATGGATCGGTATATCTTTAACCTCTAGAGCTTTGTATACGTGATAAGGTGAGTATACCTTTAGTGTTATGTTCAGATACCATGAGTGTTTATTGTGATTAGTAATCTTGGTTAGTTAAACTAGGAAGATTTGGAGGATAGAGAAGGTGTGAGCCTTTGAGTGTTATACGTTGAGACCTTAGAGGTAAGGCCATCTCGAGTAAAAGGCGTATGTTTATGTTTGACCCTTATAGGAGTGCATAGTGCGTGAGCTATGTTCTGGGATAAGTCCCTGAGTAGTGTGGCATGAAAGAGGGTAGTTGAGCTAAGAAGACCGCTAGGTTTTCGTAAAGTGATTAGTGAGTTTTCCTTGGAGAGCTAGCGTTTAGCGCGTTCTTGGTCGGGTTGAGGCCGCGTTGCGGGTCAACCCGCGGCGGTTTGGTGGTGGGTCAGTTTGTGATGGTCGCCTTGTGGTAGGGTCACGAGGGTGTTAGGCGAGTTTAGTTAACCAACGTCACGATTTCATGGATCGTTCGACCCGATGGTTGGGCGAGGTCGGTAGTGTTGTCTTCAGCAAAGGCCGTTTACTCGGCGAGAGGTTATGCAAGATGATATATCGAGAAAGGTTGTAAGGCTGCGAGGTGCCTACCTTCACCTTATGACAGACAGTGGAGCCCAGGGTACGGCTGTTTTTGGTTTCTGGAAGTTTTACCAAGCAGGGTTAAGAACTCAGGTGAGTCTCAGAATCGCATTCGCCCTCGGGCCAGTGCGTGGATTTCAGGGGTAGTTGTGGGGATTGTTGTCTCCTGTGGAGGGAGTATTTAAGCTACCATTTCAGTATTCGGATGTCGCCTTATAAAGCCTTGTAGGGGCGGATGTGTAAGTCGCCGGTCGATTGGTTCGATGTTGGCAAGATTCAAATGGTTGGTTCGGGCTTTTCCGGTATGTGGATAGTGTAAAGCTTGTCTAGAAGAGGTTCGGCGGCTCGGAGAAATCGTGCGGATAATCGGCGCTTAGAGTTCGAGGTTGTGGTCGGTCTTCTTGAAAGTACCACCGGGTTGGGTGTGAGTTTTGGAAAAGCGGGAACTTAGCCGAGTTACTTTGGGCCGCACGAGTTCATGTGAAGAATAGGCGGTCGCTATAGGTTAGCATTTGCCGTCCGACTTAGGAGGCGATGCGTCCGATCTTCGTATTGATATGATCGAGAAAGTATCGGAGATCCGTCAGTGTTCCCGATTAATAATGACCACGTTAGAGATAGTAACCCGAGTTTTGGCGAAGCGATGATCGAAATGTAGTAAGAGTTCGAGTATCACGACGACCACGGGGATCGCATGCGGCCGGTACCATTTGTTAGGTCGCGGTGACACTAGAACCTCGCGGCAAAGTAGCGAAGTGGTATGCTTTATGATGTTAGAGTGCTTCCCGTGGACTTGGATATAAGTATTTTCTTGTGATTGTTTGGTGGCCATGTGTGACGGGTTTGTCCTCGTAAGTATAGTAATGAAGACTATCTTGGCGCGTTTGTTTGAGACTTAGAAGGAACATTCGACGAATGTTTCTAAGGAGGAGAATGTTATACCGTATTTCAGTATATGCGTGGGGCGTGCGTAGAAAAATTTGAACTCGTGATTTAGGCTTGGCGAATTCTTTTGTTCACAACACGATTAGAGTCGTTTTTAAAACGTTTCCACGACTTCGTAGGGAATTTCCGGCTATGTCATTTTTAATTTTTGCGGATTTTTAGAGAGGCGAAACATTTTGGACCAACAAGAGGCGACACTTGTCACCTCTCATTGGAACACTTAGGCGGTAAAGGGGTTGGCGAATGGCCATTGTTTGGTCGAGGGTTGGTAGGATATTTTGTGGTAGATGGATAAGGTGCACTTGGCAAGATCTTGGCCCTACACTTGCCTTGCACTTGGCAAGATCTTGGCCATTGGTTGGCCTTTGCTAGACTATAAATACCCCTTTGGAAGACTTCTTCATCCATTCCTAAAATTTCCTAAGTGTTAAATCCTCCCCCCTTTGTAGTGTAGTTCTCGTCCCTCCCCCTTTGAGAAGGCCTCTTGGCGAGAGCTCCCCCATGGCAGAGTACCCCACAGTGGGGTAGGCCGAGTGTATACACCCTTAGCCTAGTTGTCTCGTATAATACACCCTCTTGGTAGAAATACTCTCAAAGTATTGTTATAATGCCCAAATTACCTTAGTAGTATACCTTGTTGTATTCTAAGGTTATACCTATCTGAAGAGCCCGAAATACTATTATACTTCCGTCAGTCACAAAACCGAAACCACAAGGAAAATCTCCATAGTCGGTTGGAGTATTGTATAGAAGTTGGTTAGAACTTCTAAGGGTGGTTTAAATGGGTTGGAGCACCGGAGTAGGAGCGAAGCATTGCTAAGGATCGGCATCTACTTGGATAATTATGGGCTTATCGAGGTAATTATCTTGTTCCTATTGTAATTGGAAGCTGCGTGTTATTAGAATATATAGTTGAAGTATACTATATATAGAATGAACTTAGTATTGTGTGGCAATGTCCTTGGACTTAAGCACGAATTTAAAGAGAAGCTGATCGTAATTACATAGGGTGTATTCGATAGACTTGTGTAGCATTCTTTGTGTAGTAGAATCGTACGTCCAGGTTAGGCGTGCAAAACCCCACTCTGGTTGGCTTGATGGCGGCCTCGATAGAGAGGAGATTTACGCTGTTGTGCGAGAGTCTTTGCGAATTTTACGTAGAATGTTCTCTGAAGGGATCTAAATGTTAATAAGCGCCTTGTGGCCTTATAGGTTGAAGTACTACGTGTGGCGCGATCTACTTGGCTTAAAGGAGTAGCCGACAGTTGGAAGTACTTGGAGCGTTTTGCTATTAGTCGATACTCGTCGCGAGGTATATGAACCTCTTCCTATCTCTTCTAGCATGATATGTGTGAAATATGTAGTACGATAGACGTACTTGTGCTAAATGTATTTGATTGGTTTAAAACATAAAGTGTTATAACGGCTTTATGGGAAGTTGGTTATAACAGCTTTATGTTGGTAAGAAAATACTTGTGGCTTTTAAAGGTAAGCGATTTGAACTATAAGCGGCTTGTTATGTGTTAATAAAGAACTTGAAGTATTTCAAAGATTTTGAATCATTTTGAAAGAAGAGGTAATACTTGATTTTTTAGAAAACTTAAGAGTTATACTAGCTTTATGGAAAGTTAGGTATAACGGCTTAAGAATGTTTTACTGATTTTGGAAATCAGAATGTGTATCGACAAACCACTGCAGCGTTAATAAAAGGAAATGTTTTTAATAATTAAGTATTATTAAAACCAGTAGAAACTTCCATCTGCATAGAAGCTAAGATGAGACAAAATGATATTCCTAGATCATGGTCATTGTAATAAGATTGTTATAAACAAGAATATCTACTCACATATAAGGCTTATGTTTCTCAGTTGTTTAAAGGAGAATTATATTCTTAAATGAATAAGACTATGAGCTACGAAACCTTTCTAAAATGAGAAACTTGAACATTGGAAATTAGGCAAACTTGAACATTGGAAATTAGGCAAACTTGAACATTGGAAAGGAATGTTGCTACTTGATTTTACAAAGAGAAGTAATTGATTTACTTTAAGAAGATAATCACTCTGTTTTCATATACTACGGGTATTGTGTGGTTTTTGTGAAGTAACGTATCTTTTAAAGATTTAATGTATGAAGTACTTTGGGGATAGGTACCAAACTTGTTAGTAGAAAGTACCTTGTGTGAATAACTTGATTGTATTGGTTTGTGATAGCCTTGTAATACTTTCTTGTTGATTTGATAAGTAAGCATGTTAGGATGCTACGTGTGTTAGTATCTTGTGATTATTATGTAAGGGGGTCACTCTTGTTGTGCTTACGTTGTCAAACGTTAAGCCCGTTGTACTGTTATTGTATCACATACCCCGACTTATTATCACAGGGCTTGCCACCCGCGATGCGGTCTATACGGCTATGCGATCCTCGTGACTATCACGAGTCACGGGAGCTCGAGATTGATCATTCGGTGTTTAGCCTGATGCGGGATTCCTATGCGGTGCTGTTGAGACTATGCGGTCTTTTGAGACTATGCGGTGCGGGAGCCTAGGCGGATACTGAGGTTAGCGCGCCGATGCGGGGTATACCTCGGCGATGCAGGACCATGATTCGAGAATACCTCATGCGGTGCATGTGTGACCTATGCGGCTGCGGGAGTTCGAGGATAGACGCGCCAATGATATTGCGGGTGAGTGGCGGCCCGATCATGTAGTGCGGTCTAGAAAGACCTCGTGATATAATTTATGGCATTTTTGGTGCGTGGGTCTTAGTAGTCGGCTATGCCTTCGTACTTACCGTATGGTTCTATTGTGATGGCTTGAGGCGTGAGTCACGACTTGACATATTCTTGATTTATTGTGAGCGTAGTTTGGTTTCATACATGTCTCCGGCCTTA
Organism: Przewalskia tangutica; assembly: GCA_029844215.1. Lineage (NCBI taxonomy): Eukaryota > Viridiplantae > Streptophyta > Magnoliopsida > Solanales > Solanaceae > Przewalskia > Przewalskia tangutica. Next base: position 59,616,198 of record CM056719.1, read on the forward strand.
TTTAGACTACTATGATTTAATTTACAGTATGTATTTTCAGTTTCACATACTTGGTACTGTTATCGACCTCGCCGAAGTGCGTTCATCTGCGCGGTAAAGGTACACGATCGTTGATCCTCGCTCTTAGGGTCACGATTCAGCGTTTGGGAAGCTCCGTTCCTCGGAGGCTTATCTTGGTATAGTCCACTGTTGATTGTAGATGCTTACATTCGAGGGTATGGCGGGAGCCACATCCCGTCGTTGTTGTCATATCATTCTTAAGTGCATGAAATCTTGTTATGGCGAGTGGTAGAAAGGGATATCTGTTCAAATTGTTATTTATATATATCTTGTGATAGCCGTTTTTGGTTTGCTTTGTCTTCTTATTTCACTGTCTTATTACATTGGTTTCATGTATTGTCTTTATGTTCCGCTGATTACTCTGATGTTGTATCACTAGGGTGCCCGGGGTAAGGCACCAGTCACGGGCCCCGGAACGGGTCGTGACAAGTATCCTCACTTATTTTCTATACCTTCAGGTAATTCATCTTCCCTTACTTGTCAAGTTTTAATTGAAGTATCTCTTTTGCTTAAATACTTTTATGTGGCCATGTGTGGCATTTTTGGTATGTCGGGGTTGTGAAAGGAAACTATGTCGCTAATTGACTCCGAAAGAACATTCGGGGACGAATGTTTCTAAGGGGGGAAGAATGTTACACCCCGTAATTACAGGACATGTTTTAAGAACGTAAGTAAGAACTCACAAGTGTTAAGATTTGAGACTTGTAAAAATTTATCGGAAATATGAAATTGTCGGAAAATGTATTATTGTGGAGAATGGGAGGGCGACATGTGTCACCCCCCTTAGTGATGCCTTGGACGAAAATGCCATGGCTAAGATGGTCATTGACCATAGTCTTGTATGACTAAAGTCTTGCAACTTGAAGCTTGAGAGTTTTGACTTGGTCAAAGGACCCACAATGTCACGACCCATTCCGGGGCCCGTGACTGGTGCCTTACCGGGGCACCCAAGTAGTCATACATCAGAGTAATCAGCGGAAATATAAAACAAGACATGAAACAGTTTATAAAATAAGACACAGTTTATGTGAGAAAACGTCGCCTTTCAGCATATATATATAAACATGGTTTAAGATTACATCCGATAATCGCATAAATACGACTACGCACTTAAGGAAATATACAACTATGGCGGACAGGGCCGCCATACCCCGATCGCACAAAACTATCTACAACAGGAGATCATACCCAAAAGTAGAGCCTCGAAAAGATGGAGCTCCGACACCAACGTAGAGATCCTAAGAATGTGGATCTAGCACTGTTGCCCTTACCTGCGGCATGAGCAGCCCAAGGAGGTCGATCAACAGTACTAAGTATATGAAATCAGAAATACTTAAATGAAAACATATCATTTTAAAATCAGTTTTGCAAGTATGTATGAAACAACCAGGGACCGCATATAGTGCCACATCATAAACAAGAGCAACAATAGGTAATCAGTAATGTCTTTTCTAGGTCGCGAATGATCGAGCGGGCCATTGCGTAGTATCACCATGCAAGCCTAATCACGACTCCAGTAGTCCGCATAGGCCACTCACATAGGCCCGCATAGGGTACATAACCCCGCATCGAGGGTAGCTACTCCTCGGCATCGTCCTGGACTCGTAGTCCGCATGGCCACATAGACCACATGAGGTATAACCCCGCATCACTAACCTGGAACTCCCGTAGCTCCGCATAGGTCCCTGGACCCGCATGAGGTATTCTCGAATCATGGTCCTGCATCACCGAGTCTACCCCGCGTCGGAGGCGACTTAACCCGGTAATATGTCAAGAGGTGAGTGATAGTACACTAACATAACAGCTTATCGTTAAACAACATAAGCACAACAAGAATACTCTCTTATACAAACGTTACAAGACATTAACACACATAGCATCATATCATGTCTACTTATCAAACCATCTTATTATTCTTTTCAATATAAGTCTGTTATAAACACATAGGCAAACTGTTTCTTTTATCATTCTTAAGTGGTTATACTTAACTTCCCATAAAGCTAGTATAACTCTTAAGCTTCGCTTTAAAACCAATTAGTTCTCTTCATTAAAAATGATTGATAATCTTTTGAAATGCTTTCAGTTCTATATTATTCAAAGCTTAAGCCGAGGCATTGCCGTAAGTATTATTCGAGCTTAGCGGTGAGGCATTCCGTAGTTATTATTCAGTCAACACATGTACGTCTACCGTACTACATATATATTTTAAAATATAATGCTTTAGGAAGAATCACATACCTTCTCAGCGAAAACCACCTGCCAAGTTGAATATGTCGTGCGCAGAGAATCAGCCTATAATAGCCAGACACGTCTATCAACGTTCAGACTACTTTGTAAACAGTTCTAAACAGAGGGTTCTATATCCTACGGAAAATTGGGCGACTTCCTACCCGGTGAGCTACTCAAGTCTATTGTGAAAACAAATCCTATGTAAGTACAATTTGATTATTCTTCTTTAAACCCTTCATGTGATAACAATTCTATTCTCTGTGATATTCTTCTAAGTATTTTATACTTATTCTTATACTACTACAGTATGTATTCTCTAATTCAAAAGAGGGTTAGGATTATTTACCTCGGTAAGCCCAATAATATCCTAGATAAAGTCACGCCTGAGCAAGGTTTAGCTCCTATGTTGTACGCTCCGGTAGCTCCAAGAAACCTTAGAAGTTCTTCACAACTTCTACTAAGGACTAAGGGATTTGGGCTAGGGTATTTTGGGCATAATAACAATACAAGAAGGCAACTTTTCTACCAAGGAGGGGTAGGTTTGGCTAGGCTAGGGGGAGGGGTTGCCTCGGCCAAGCTTCAAAAGGGGAGGGGGGGTAGGAGGCTTTGGACGAAAAGCTTTAGAGAGAGGGGGAGGGATTTTTCAAGACTTGGAAATTGATTTGTGGATGAAGAACTCTTCATCTAAAGGGGGGTATTTATAGGTCAAGAAGTGGCCAACCAATGGCCAAGATTAAGCCAAGTGCTAGGCAAGTGTAAGGCCAAGATTAGGGCAAGTGTCCTTATCCATCTACTACACAAAATATCCTACCTAATCCTTGACTTGTGCAAAGGCACAAAAAACGTGCAACTCTATGTCCAATTCGTCCAATGGACGATTTCAAGTCCACCAATTGGAGGGTGCCAAGTGTCGCCCTCCCGTTGGTCCAAAATGTTTCGTCTCTCGGAAAAATCCGCAAAAATACTAAATGACATAGCCGGAATTTTCCCTACGAAAGCTGTGGAAACGTTTCGTCGGAAAACGATTCTTTTAGTGAGTTGTGCACAAATAAAAATGTCCAAGGCTTAAACTTTTAAGGCCAAACTTTCGTACGTACGCCCTTACGTACATACTCCGGAAATACGGGGTATAACATTCTCCCCCCCTTAGAAACATTCGTCCCGAATGTTCCTTCCCAAGACAGTTAACGATAAGATTCTTCATAACTTAAACAGTTGCAAATGCCACACACGACCACAGAACAACACTTAGGCATAAACGATAATGAAGATTTACAAGTAGGAAAGTGAATTACCTGGAGGTGTGGGGAATAGGTGAGGATACTTCTGCCTCATTTCTTCCTCGGCTTCCCAAGTCATCTCCTCCCTGAGCTCGTTCCGCCACAAGACTTTGACGGAAGCCACGTGCTTGGTCCGCAGACGCCTAACCTGACGATCGATTATCGCTATGGGACCCTCCTCATACGATAACCCCTCGGTCCCCTGGACATCGGCAATCGGGTGCAGCCTCGATGGAGCCCCGATACATCTCCTCAAGATAGATACGTGAAACACGGATGCATCGCCTCCGGATCGGACGGCAGATCCAACTCGTAGGCAACCTTGCCTACCGCGACAATCAAACGCCCAATATACTGGGTGAGTTTCCCCTTCTTCCGAATCTCATCACACCCTTCATGGGTGACACCTTTAGGAAAACCCAATCATGAACCTCGAACTCAAGATGCCGACGACGATGATCTGCATATGACTTCGCCGACTCAGCCGCCAAGAACCTCTCTGGATAAGCTTCACCTTATCCATCGCTGCCGCACCAAATCTTGTCCCACTAATCGCACTCGCCCACATCGAACCAGCCTATAGGCGATCTGCACTTCCTTCCATACAAGGCCTCATAAGGCGACATCTGAATACTGGAGTGGTAGCTATTATTGTATGCAAACTCAACTAGAGGCAAATGATCCTCCCACTACCCACGAAGTCGATAACACAGCTCGCGGATATCCTCAAGAGTGCGGATAGTGCGCTTCGCCTGTCCGTGCTGCGTGGATGGAATGCGATTCGGGCTCACCGCGTCCCTAAACCTCTCTCGAAAGACCTCCAAGTTAGCCGAAACCGGGCTCTCCGCATGCGATATGATCGAAATAGGGACTCCATGCGCACCGACGATCTCTGATGTAAAGTCCGCATAATCCTCAGCCGAAAAAGTCGTCCTGACGGGAAGAAAGTGGGCTGATTTCGTCAGCCTGTCGACGATAACCCATATAGAATCATGTCTCCTCTGAGTGCGAGGTAATCCTGTGATGAAGTCCATGTTGATTACCTCCCACTTCCAGGTCGGGATCTCTATCGCCTGCAATAAACCACCAGGCCTCTGGTGCTCTACCTTTACCTGCTGACAACACGGGCACTGAGCTACGAACTCTGCAACGTCCCTCTTCAAGCCATCCCACCAATACACAGATCTAAGGTCGTGGTACATCTTGGTCGACCCTGGATGGATAGAGTAACGCGCGCTGTGTGCTTCCCCAAGAACCTGCTGCCGAAGTCCTGAAACATCTGGAACACACAACCTGCCCTCAAACCTTAGCACCCCATCAGGTGCTACCACAAAAGGACCCTTGCCCTTACGAAGAGTCAGACACGATAACGTGTCAAAATCGATCTCGAATCGTTGCCTCTTCACCTCCTCGACGATGGAAGACTCGGCAACCTCACAAACTCGAACCCCATCGCTATCGTAATCAATCAAACGGACACCAAGGCTCGCTAATCGATGCAAATCACGAACCATGTCCTCCTCTCTAGCCGCACATCCGATAGGCTCCCATCGACCTACGACTAAGAGCATCCGCCACAACATTGGCTTTCCGGGTGGTACAGATATCAACATCGTAATCCTTAAGCAACTCTAACCACCGCCTCGCCGTAAGTTCACTCCTCCGTGAAGATATACCGAGGCTCTTGTGGTCCGTAAAAATATCCACGTGAACCCCATACAAATAGTGCCTCCGGATCTTCAAAGCGTGAATCACACCGCCAACTCCAAATCATGGGTGGGGTAGTTCCTCAGTGTTTCTTCACCGTCGGGATGCATATGCTATAACCCCGCCATGCTGCATCAACACACATCCCAACCCGATGCTCGACGATCACAATACACGACATAACCGTCGACCCTGCGGAAGAGTAAGAACGAGGCGGTGCCGCCTCTTTTCAAAGAATCGAAACCACCGCCACAAGCATCACCATCAAACTTGCCGCTTCGAGTCACCTAGTCAATGGTGCGATATAGAAGCAAACTTCTCCACGAACCGATAATATCCTGCAAGGCCCGAAATCGCGAACCTCGCCGGAGTAGTAGGTCAGGCCAAGTCCTCGATCGCCGATCTTGGCCGTATCCACCGAATGCCATCACCGGCAATATGCCCAAGAAAAGCCACCAAGTCAACCAAAACTCACATTTGGAAAACTTGGCGTAATCGCTGGTCCCGAGAACTCACAAGATCCTCAAATGCTCGCATGCTCCCCGCCTGGCGAGAATAAACCAAGATATCATCAATGAACACTATCACAAACGTGTCCAAAAATGGTTTGAACACTCGGTTCATCAAATCCATGAATACCGCCGAGCATGGTCAACCCAAAAGACATGACCGAACTCATAATGCCCGCACGTCCGAATGCATCTAGGGACATCCACCTCTCGACTCGCACTGATGATAGCCCGATCGCAGATCAATCTTGAGAAACATCTCGCACTCGCAATCGGGTCGAACAAATCATCAATCACGGGAAGGGGTATCGTTCTTAATAGTCACCTTGTTCACCGCTCAGAATCAACACACATGCGCGCAGCCCCGCCCTTCTTCTTTACGAACAATACCGCGCCTCGGGGGAGAAATACTAGGCCTGATGAAGCCCTTCTCCAGCAAATCCCTAAGCTGATCCTTCAACTCTCTCAACTCAGCAGGTGCCATTCTGTATGGCGGAATGGAAATAGGCCGAGTGTCTGGCAATATGTCAATACAAAACTCAATCTCCCTCTCAAGAGGGATACCCGAGGTCGCGGAAATACGTGCGGGAACTCTTCGACCACCGAACCGACGGAAAATCTGGTACCGCAGCCTTCAGATCAAACACCCGAACGAGATGGTAGATATACCCTTCGCACCATCTTCCTAGCCTTGAGGTAGGAAATAAACCTACCTCTACGATACCGTGCTCCTCCCACTCAACAACCGGCCTCAGAAACTGGAACTGCATTACTCTCTCTCTCTGCGGCCTACATTGGCGTAGCAAGAAGCTAGCCAATCCATCCCCATGATCACGTCGAAGTCAATCATCTCCAACTCTATCAAGTCGGCCAGGTCCGACGATCGTAAATAGTCACAGACAAGCTCTATATACCCGCCGAGCTACCACCGAATCACCATCGCGTAGCTACCTCGAAAGTGGTCTATGGACTCGTGCTCTATCCCTATCCTACTAGCAACAAGGGAGATATATAGGACAGAGTAGAACCCGGATCTATCAAGGCATAAACATCAAACCTAGAAACTGATAAGGTACCTGTGACGACATCAGGTGAGGCCTCCGATCCCGCTTACCGACAAAGCATAAATGCGCTCGAGGACCGCTAGAATCGGGACCCGCCACGACCTCGCCACTGCTGGTCCATGAGTACCTTGCCCTCCGTGGCGAGTAGTCGTCGGGATGAAGAAGACCGGTGAAAGAACTCAGGTGACCCTACCATCAAGATCGCTTTGCCTGACAGTTCCGCATAGTGACCTGGCCGCCACAATCAAACAAGCTCCGTAGCACCACAACTCCCGGCGGATCTACCGTGATCGCCACACCGAGGTGGTCCCGATCGGCCGCACTTCGCCGCTCGACGTCAAGTCCCGGGCCCTGGTCCGCCTCGAATATCTCCGGGCCTTGAGGGCGGTGCAGAGTGCTCGAGCCGTTGTGGTGCAAATCTAGACTCGCCGAGGCCGCCACCACGATAGCCACCAAAAGACCTCGCCCCGTCTTCTCTGCCGCCACAACCCGCTTCGGCCCTCACGCTCACATCCAAGAGCATGAGCTCGCATGCGGTAATGTCCATACCACCGAAGAGAAACACCCGCACATGACTCGCCATATAATCATCTAGCCCGGTGACGTAGCGGTGCACCCTATCCTCCATATCGCTACCAACGCTGGACATATCGAGCCAATGAATCAAACTCGACATTGTACTCCCGACAAGGCCCTCTCGCCTCGGCCAGAAAAATCTATCACCCGCGCCTCCTCATCCGCGAGGCTGAAGTGAGTGAGAAAGCCTCCGAGAACTCATCCCAAGTAGCTGGGACGCGTGCTCTCCCGGGATAACTCCATGAATCAAACCAATCGATCGCGGTATCACGCAGCCTATGTGAACCAAAGATCACGACTCGGTCTCCGACGCTCGATCACTCTCAGAATCCTGCATGACGGATGAACTCGCGGATCATCCTCCCGCCTCGACCAGAAACTCGGGCGCTACAACTCGTGAAGTCTCGTAGCCTCAAACTCTCGCCGGGTGAACCACGTACGATCGGGCTGGATCGAATCGCTGATCCAAATTCACTGCCTCATGTTCGCCACGATCCGCCGAGGCCGGGCCATCTCCTTGTACCCTAACTCTCCGCCCCAGCCGTGGGACGAAGGTGTGGTACCGTGGTCTCGCTGGGCCGGCGGCGTCGTAGAACTCGCCGTCTCGGTATAGATCGGGCCCGAGCCCTCGTGACTCTAGGTGTCCCACTAGCGCTCCTCCGCTTGCCTTGCCTACGGGCGGGTTGCCTTACGTGAGGCATAACTTTTACGTAAAAGGAATACGTTAGAGGGGTCCAACTTTAACACAAAGACTAAAGCACGATCTCGAGTGAGAAGAATGGAAACCAATCCTAAATATCCTATAGCCTCGACATTATTGGTGTGCACAACACACCGATAATCAAGACTTACTAGATACGATTGTAGACACTTTCCGAGGATTAATCGCTCGATACCACTTTTGTCACGACCCATTCCGGCGTGATCGTGCCTTACCGGCACCCAAGTAGTCATACATCGAGTAATCACGGAAATATAAAACAAGACATGAAAGCTTTATAAAATAAGACACGCTTATGTGAGAAAATGTCACGACTGCTCGGCTGGATCGTGCCTTACCCGCACCCAAGTAGTCACACATCGTAGAAATCGGAAAATGAAACTACCAAAATATGAAACAAGATAAATAAGACACGCTGGGAAAAAGTTGTCTTTCGATATATGTATATAAGTACCCCAAAATGAACAGCATACATCCCAACCTTACAACAGTCTCATGCACTTAAGAGTTTAAAACAACAATGGCGGACAGGCCCCGCCATACCTCGAATACAAATATCTACAACGACAGGACCATACCAAAATGCTAAGCTCCGAGAAACGGAGCTTTCCCAACGCCAAACGGTGATCCTAAGAACGGATCAACGAGGAGTACCTTTACTCGCGCATGAACGCAGCCTCCGGCGAGGTCGATAACAGTACCAAGTATGTGAAATCAAAATACGTAAATGAAATCATAGTAGTCTATATAAAGCGGGAGACATGTATGATAACCAAAACTACGATTCACAATAAATAAACAAATATGTCAAGTCGTGACTCACGCCTCAAAGTCATCATAAAACCGTGCGGGGTAAGTACGAGGCATAGCCGACTACTAAAAACCCCAAGACAACAAGGTCGTAAATCAGATCATGAGATCTGCTGCATCATTACATGATCAAAGCCGCCACTCGCCGCAGATCTAATGCGCGTCTAAACACGAACTTTCCAGAGCTCGCATGGGCCACCCAATGGCCCGCATGAGGTATTCCCGCATCGAGGGTAGCTACTCCCAGCGTCTGGACTCGCCGTCGCATAGCCACAAAGACCGCATGACCACGGGCCGCATACTAACTCGAACTCCCGTAGCTCCGCGATAGGCCATACTGCACTGCATAAGGTATTCTCGAATCATAGGTCACTAGACCACGAAGTCTACCCGCACGGAGGCGCTTAACCCCTAATCATGAGTGATATAATATCAACATGACAGTTTTATCGTTAAACAATCTAAGCAAAATAAGGGAAAACCCCTCTACACAAACATCACAAGATACTAACTCACGTAGCATCCTAACATGTTTACTTATCAAGTCAACAAGAAAGTATTACAAGACTATCACAAATCAATACAATCAAGTTATTCACACAAGGTACTTTCTACATTATGCTAACAAGTTCGGGTTTTTAGCCCCAAAGTACTTTATGTATTACTCTTTTAAAAGATCCGTTTCTTTCACAAAAGTCACACAATACCCGTAGTATAAAAAAAAATAGAGTGATTATCTTTTGAAGTAAATCAACACATTTCTCTTTGTAAAATCAAGTAACAACATTCTTTTCCCAACGCTTAAGTTTGCCTAATTTCAATTACTCAAGTTTCTCATTTTCGAAAGGTTTCGTAGTTCATAGCTTTAATCCTTTAAAACAATTTGAGAAACATATACCCTAAGTGTGAATAGGTTATTATTATTCGTAACAATCTTATTACAGCAGCCATGATCTAGTAAATGTAATATCATTTTGTCTCATCTTAGCTCCTATGCAGATGGAAGTTTCTACTGGTTTTAATAATACTTTATCAGTCACAATATTTCCCTTTATTAGCGCTGTTGTGGTTTGTTCGACATTTATTCTGATCGGTAAGACATCATTCCTTTTGAAAACCAAAAATACTATTTACTCACGAATGAGGTTTCACACTTTTTAACAAAATTCATATTAGTATAATAAGTCAAGTCTCTTATTTCCTTAAATCAATAAATCGTTCTTTTATCACTCTTGCCGTTATACCTAACTTCCCATAAAGCTAGTATAACTCTTAAGCTTTTAAAACCAAGTGTTACTCTTCTTTCAAAAAAAGGTTTCTTAATTCTTTTGAACTACTTGATTCTTTTTATTCAGCTTAAGTCGTAAGACATTGCCGTAATTATTATTCAGGCTTAAGTCCGAAGACATTGCCGTAATTATTATTCAGGCTTAAGTCCGAAGACATTGCCGTAATTATTATTCAGGCTTAAGTCCGAAGACATTGCCGTAATTATTATTCGTGCTTAAGTCCAAGACATTGCCGTAATTATTATTCGCTTAACACACGCACGCCTACCGTACTATATACATATTCTTTAAAATATCATGCTCAAGAGGATAGGAAGAATCACATACCTTCTACGAAATCCACCGCCAAGTGAATATGTCGCGCAGAGAATCGACCTATAATACCAACACGTCTATCAACGCCTGTGATCAGACTGTACAAAGCTCTAAGCAGAGGGTTCGCTATTCTATGGACATTTGGGCAGCACTTCTCTACCCGGTGAGCTACTCAAGTCTACTGTGAAAACAGTCCTATGTAAGTACAATTCTATTATTCTTCTTTTAAGCCCTTCTACTGTGATAACAGTTCAATTTTATTCTGCAATATCCTTCTAAGTATTTAATACTTATTCCTATACTTCTACAGTATATATACTCTAATTACAAAAGGAAGATAAGGTTATTTACCGCGGTAAGCCCAATAATATCCTAGATAAAAGTCACGCCTGAGCAAGGTTTAGCTCCTAAGTTGTGCGCTCCGGTAGCTCCAAGAAAACCTTAGAAGTTCTTCACAACTTCTACTAAGGACTAAGGGATTTGGGCTAGGGTAATTTGGGCATTATAACAATACTATAAGGCAACTTTTCTACCAAGGGAGAGGGGGGGTAGTGTTTCGGCTAGGCTAGCTTTAGAGGGGGCTCTCGCCAAGCCACTAAGGCTAGAGGGGAAAGGTTGGACGAAACACAACAAGGAAGGGAGGATTTTCAAGACTTGGAAAGTGAAATGTGGATGAAGAACTCTTCATCTAAAGGGGTATTTATAGGTCAGGACGCCAACCAAGGGCCAAGATTATGCCAAGTGCAAGGCAAGTGTAGGGTGAGGATTTAGGCAAGTGTCCTTGGCCAACTTGCACACAAAATATCCTACCAACTCCAAGACAAAATAAGCCAACCCAATCGCCCTATCACGCGTGACATCCATCAATGAGAGGTGACAAGTGTCGCCTCTCGTTGGTCCAACGTGTTCGCCTCTCTGAAAAATCCGCAAAAATTAGAAATGACATAGCCGAATTTATCCTACGCGAGTCTTGTAAAACGTTTCGTGAAACGACTCTAAACGCAAAGGTTGTGCACAAAGTGGAATTCGCCCAAGCCAACTAGGGGTGACACGTGTCGCCTCCTACACGCCCAACATATTTCATCTTCCAAAATATCCACAATGGCCAAAATCTCAAAACAAAGTGGGTCCCACAAAATCAGAATTTTATCCCGTGGCCCCACGTGACCATTTCCAAAATAAAATTCCATAATTCTCTAATATTCCAAGAAGTCCGAATACCAAACTGGGAATCCACCGTTAACGAACCTTTTTCCTTCACAAAACCGGAAACTCTTCCGTGGAAAAATCACCTCGTTCTTCCTTTCCAATTTCAATGTCGTATTCTCGCACGCACGCCGCATACATACTCAAACTACGGGTATAACAGAAACGCCGCTTTCGGCATATATATATAAACATGGTTTAGCGCTACATCCGACATCGCATAAATACTACTGCACTTAAGGAAATATACAACTATGGCGGGACAGGCCCCGCCATACCCCGATCAGCATAAAACTATCTACAACAGGAGATCATACCCAAAAGTAGAGCTCCTAAAAGATGGAGCTCCCGACACCAACGTAGATCCTAAGAATGTGGATCTAGCACTGCTTGCCCTTACCGCGGCAGACGAACGCACTTCAAGGAGGTCGATAACAGTACTAAGTATATGAAACTGTAAAATACTTAAATGAAAACATATCATTTTAAAATCAGTTTTGCAAGTATGTATGAAACAACCAAGGGGACCGCACATAGTGCCACATCATAAACAAGAGCAACAATAGGTAACTTTAACAGGTCTTTTCTAGGCTGCGAATGATCGAAGCAAGGCCAATTGCCCGTAGTATCACCATGCAAGCCTAATCCTGGACTCCCGTAGTCCGCATAGGCCACTCACATAGGCCCGCATAGGGTACATAACCCCGCATCGAGGGTAGCTACTCCTCGGCATCGTCTTAGACTCGTAGTCCGCATGACCACATAGACCGCATGAGGTATAACCCCGCATCACTAACCTGGAACTCCCGTAGCTCCGCATAGGTCCCCTGGACCCGCATGAGGTATTCTCGAATCATGGTCCTGCATCACCGAGTCTACCCCGCATCGGAGGGCAGCTTAACCCCCGGTAATATGTCAAGAGGTGAGTGATAGTACACTAACATAACAGCTTATCGTTAAACAACATAAGCACAACAAGAATACTCTCTTATACAAACGTTACAAGACACTAACACACATAGCATCATATCATGTCTACTTATCAAACCATCTTATTATTCTTTTCACAATTCAATATAAGTCTGTTATAAACACATAGGCAAACTGTTTCTTTTATCATTCTTAAGTGGTTATACTTAACTTCCCATAAAGCTAGTATAACTCTTAAGCTTCTGTTTTAAACCAATTAGTTCTCTTCTGTTAAAAATGATTCAGTAATCTTTTGAAATGCTTTCAGTTCTTTATTATTCAGGCTTAAGCCGAGGCATTGCCGTAAGTATTATTCGAGCTTAAGTCGCAGGCATTGCCGTAGTTATTATTCGCTTAACACTGACGCCTACCGCACTACATATATATTGTAAAATATCATGCTTTAGGAAGAATCACATACCTTCTCAATAAAACCACCGCCAAGTTGAATATGTCGCGCAGAGAATCGATTTATAATAGCCAGACACGCCTATCAACGTTCGACTACTTTGTAAACAGCTTCTAAACAGAGGGTTCTATATCCTACGGAAAATTGCGCATTTCTACCCTAAGAGCTACTCAAGTCTCATCGTGAAAACAAATTCTATGTAAGTACAATTTGATTATTCTTCTTTAAACCCTTCATCGTGATAACAGTTCAATTCTATTCTCAGGATATTCTTCTAAGTATTTTATACTTATTCTTATACTACTACAGATGTATTCTCTAATTCAAAAGAGGTTAGGATTATTTACCTCGGTAAGCCCAATAATATCCTAGATAAAGTCGCACTGAGCAAGGTTTAGCTCCTAAGTCAGATGTCCAGAGTCTAAGAAACCTTAGAAGTTCTTCACAACTTCTACTAAGGACTAAGGGATTTGGGCTAGGTATTTTGGGCATAATAACAATACACGAAGACAACTTTTCTACCAAGGGAGGGGTAGGTTTCGGCCAGGCTAGGGGAGGGGTTGCCTCGCCAAGCTTCAAAAGGGAGGGGTAGGAGGTTTTGGACGAAAAGCTTTAGAGAGAGGGGAGGATTTTTCAAGACTTGAAATTGATTTGTGGATGAAGAACTCTTCATCTAAAGGGGGTATTTATAGGTCAAGAAGTGGCCAACCAATGGCCAAGATTAAGCCAAGTGCTAGGCAAGTGTAAGGCCAAGATTAGGGCAAGTGTCCTTATCCATCTACTACACAAAATATCCTACCTAATCCTTGACTTGTGCAAAGGCACAAAAAACGTGCAACTCTATGTCCAATTCGTCCAATGGACGATTTCAAGTCCACCAATTGAAGGGTGCCAAGTGCCGCCCTCCCGTTGGTCCAAAATGTTTCGTCTCTCGGAAAAATCCGCAAAAATACTAAATGACATAGCCGGAATTTTCCCTACGAAAGCTGTGGAAACGTTTCGTCGGAAAACGATTCTTTTAGTGAGTTGTGCACAAATAAAAACGTCCAAGGCTTAAACTTTTAAGGCCAAACTTTCGTACGTACGCCCTTACGTACATACTCCGGAAATACGGGGTATAACACACAAAGTCTTGATTTTTACTAAGAGCTTATCCAAGCCACCCAATTGTTCATATCATGACCATCCAATGTGCTATATATTACTACTAGTAGCAAGAGAGAGCTAACACTTAGCCAAAATTCACAAAAAAATTGAAGAACATTGAAGCATGCTCTCGGGTTCCTCTTGGGAAAAAAGGAAAAATCTTTGTTCCTTGTTCTTTTAGATCCCCACTTTAAACCAAGGTTCTTATGTGTATTGTAAACATATCTCAATAGAAAAATCTTGGAAAAAGATAGTTTACTGTTAGTCAGAAACGAAAACCTAGTTGTCTTTCTAGGTTTTCTTTGGAGATTTGAAGGATATTTGTTGGCGTTGTTCTAAGGGTCTCAACAAGCGGATTGAAGTGTCTTGGAGAGGCTCTAAACTACTAAGGAGCGACTTCGGATTGGAGTGGGATTAAGTTTCATTGAGGTATAATCTTGTCTTTTAAAAGTGTTACAAGATTATATATTTATATTGTTGTTGTTAGCTTTACATGTTGCTAGCATGAAGTTGATATGTTGAAGTTAATAAGTATTATGGATTGCTTGTAGCTTAAATCCGAAATGTTATACAAGCCACTTGAAGATTGGATTACTAATTGGTCGTTTATTAGAAATCGTCGCATGTCACTTACTTGAAGATTATGGTAGTTATAATCAAATGCGACTTGATATCATGTTATGCTACCAATTTGGATTGAAATGGAAATTGGATAAGAATTGGTATTGTTGTATTCATTATGGCCGAAAATTGGACTAGTAGTTGTATTAGTTTGTTATCGTTTGTGGGGCGGAATTTTACACGTCTAGTAGACGTGTAATCCCCTATTGATTAATTGCTTTGATTGTGCCTTAAATGTGGCGTGTTTGGTTATTGTATTCGGCCTTGAAAAAGGTGGCAAAGTGAGTAGAAACAAAGGAGGTGCTGTCCGATTTTCCGTAGAATTTAGCGACTTGACACTTATAATATTCTACGTTTGAAGTAAGGCTTTAATAGGCGTATTGTGAATATTATAGGTTGACATACTACGGGCGGGACTTTGTACTTGGCAAGTGGTTTGACCCGGCGAGGTATGTAGAACTTTTCCTATCCTTTGAGCATGACTAGTTACACGTATATAGTACGGTAGACGTACAAGATCTTGATATCCTCTACTAGTTTATTGAATAGCCAAGTTGGGTGAGTTAGGAGATTAACTCACTTCTTTGAAAGTATTAAGGATGTCTAATGTTTTATTAAAGTTAAGGGACTTTGTCACGACCCGTTCCGGGGCCCGTGACTGGTGCCTTACCCGGGCACCCAAGTAGTCATACATCAGAGTAATCAGCGGAATATAAAAATAAGACATGAAACAGTTGTAAAATGAGACACAGTTTTATGTGAGAAAATGTCGCTTTCATATATATATAAACATAGTTTTCAGTTACATCCCAACTGCATAATAGACTACTGCACTTAAGAAGATAAACAACTATGGCGGACAGTGGCCCCGCCATACCCTGAATGTACAAAACTATATACAACAACAGGAGATCATACCCAAAGTCGAGCCTCCTAGAAGATGGAGCTCACGACACCAAAGCAAAAGATCCTAAGAATGCGGATCTAGCACTGCTGCTTACTGCGGCATGAACGCAGCCCAAGCGAGGTCAAGATAACAGTACCAAGTATGTGAAATCAGAAAGTACTTAAATGAAATCAAAGCATTTAAAACCATTTGCAAATACAATCGCTTCAATTGCACATAGTGCACATCACAAACAAGAACAATAATAGGTAAATCAGAATGTGTCTTTTCTAGGTCGCGAATGATCGAAGCAAGGCCAATAGCCCATAGTATCATGATGCGTGCCTAATCACGACTTCCGCATCCGCATAGGTCACACGCACCGCATGAGGTATTCCTCGTGACGGGGTAGCTAACCCCTGCATTCTCCTCGACTCCCGCACCGCATAGTCTCAATAGACCGCGTAGTCACACGCATCGCATAGGGCATCTCGATCGGGCTAAAACACCGGAATGATCAATCTTGGAACTCCCGCACTCGCATAGTCTCACGGACCGCATAGCCGTATAGACCGCATCAAGCGTGGCAAGCCCTGGTATAACAAGTCGAGGGTAGGTGATATAATAACAAGATAACTGACTTACCGTTTAGCAACGTAAGCACAACAAGAATGACCCCCTTTCACAACATCACAAGACACTAACACACGTAGCATCATAATATGTCTATTTATCAATCAATCTTACTACACCTTAGAGAAATCAATACAAGGTTTTTATAAGCAAATAAGTAAATAGTTCTTTTTATCTTTCTTAAGTTGTTATACCTAACTTCCCATAAAGCTAGTATAACTCTTAAGCTTTTGTTTAAAAACCAACTGTTTCTCTTCTGTTAAAAAATGATTCAGTATTCTTTTGAAATGCTTCAAGATCTTTATTATTGAGGCTTAAGTCAAAAGACATTGCCGTAGTTATTATTCAGGCTTAAGTCAAAAGACATTGCCGTAATTATTATTCAGTTAACACTCGTACGTCTACCGTACTATATATATATTTAAAATATCATGCTCAAGAGTATAGGAAGAATCACATACCTTCTCGGCGAAATCCACCTGCCAAGTCGAATTTGTCGCGCGCAGAGAATCAGCCTATAATAGTCAAATACGTCTATCAACGTCTAGACTATCCTGTAAACAGTTCTAAGTAGAGGGTTCTCTATTCTACGGAAAATTGGGCAGCACTTCCCTACCCGGTAAGCTACTCAAGTTCATCGTGAAAACAAATGTAAATGTAAGTCAATTATTCTTCTTTTATACCCTTCTACTGTGATAACAGTTCAATTCTATTCTTTAATATTCCTTCATATCTTATACTCAAGTCTTAACTATTCTTATATGTAATATCCAATTACAATAGAAGGACAAGAGTATTTACCTCGATAAGCCCAAAATTATCCAAGTTAAATGTCGCTCCTGAGCAAGGTTTAGCTCCTAATTGGTACGCTCCGATAGCTCCAAGAAACCCTTAGAAGTTCTATACAACTTCTACTAAAATACTATAAGGGATTTGGGCTAGGGTATTTTGGAATAGTAACTTAAACTTGGAAGACAACTATCTACCAAGGGGGGGGGTAGGTTTCGGCTAAGGGCTCAAGGAAGGGGGGGAGAGCCTTGGACGAAAAGCTTATAAGAGAGGGGAGGGATTTTCTTCAAGACTTAGAGAATTGATTTGTGGATGAAGAAAACCTTCAAGTTAGGGGGGTATTTATAGGTCAAGCAATGGCCAACCAATGGCCAAGATGAAGCCAAGTGTAAGGTGGAGATTTAGGCAAGTGTCCTTATCCAACTACTACACAAATATCCTACCAATTCCTTGACTAAGGAGAAGGCACAAAAAACGTGCCAACAATGCCCCACTTTGCCGTCCAATGAGGGTGACAAGTGTCACCCTCCCGTTGGTCCAAAATATTTCATCTCTCGGAAAACTCCGCAAAAATTATAATTGACATAGCCGGAATTTACCCTACGCGAGTTTAGTAAAACGTTTCGTCGAAAAACGATTCTTTAAGTGAGTTGTGCAGAAACATTTCGTCCAAAGTGCCTAACTAAGGCTTAACTTTTGTACGTACGTCCTCACGTACATACTCTGGAAATACGGGGTATAACAGACTTGAAGAGTTTTAAAGTATGTGATACTTGTTCCATTTTAATCGTATAAGTCCCTTGGATAGGAAATTGTTTATGACTAAGGTATAAAGCGAATGTAACTGTTACACCCCGTATTTACAGGACATGTCTTAAGAACGTAAGTAAGAACTCACAAATGTTAAGCTTTGAGACTTGTAAAAATTTATCGGAAATTATGGAATTGTCGGAAAATGTATTATTGTGACGAATGGGAGGGCGACACGTGTCACCCCCCTTATGTGATGCCTTGGTCGAAATGTGCAAGGGTAAGAGGGTCATTGGACCTTTGTTGCAAGACAAGTCTTGCACCATGTGTAGCATGAGAAATTTGACTAAGTCAAAAGGTCAATAAGTCTTGATATTTTGTAAGACCACATCCAAGCCTCACATTTGTTTATATCTTGACCATCCAATTCACTATATAATACTAGTAGCAAGAGAGGACTTAACACTTAGAAAAAATTGCACAAAAATTGAAGAACATAGGCATGTTGCTCTCGGGTTCCACACAAAAAAAAAAAATCATTTCTTGTCCATTTGATTCCACACTTTAAACCAAGGGTCTTAGGTGTATTGTAAACACATCTCAATAGAAAAATCTTGGAAAAAGGTTGTTTACGGGTTAGTCGCAAAACGAAAACCTAATGGTCTTTCTAGGTTTTGTTTGGAGTTTTGAAGGATAATTGTTGGTGTTGTTCTAAGGGTCTCAACAAGCGGATTGAAGTATCTTGGAGAGGCTCTAAACTACTAGGAGCGACTTCGGATTTGGAATTGGATTAAAAATCGTTAAGGTATAATCTTGTCTTTTAAAGGTGTTACAAGATTATATATTTATATTGTTGTTGTTAGCTTTACTTGTTGCTAGCATGAAGTTGATATGTTGAAGTTATAAGTATTATGGATTGCTTGTAGCTAAATCCGAAATGTTATACAAGCCACTTGAAAATTGGATTACTAATTGGTCGTTTTTAGAAATCGTCGCATGCTACTTACTTAAAGATTATGGTTATTATAATCAAATGCGACTTGATATCATGTTATGCTACCAATTTGGATTGAAATGGAAATTGGATAAGAATTGGTATTGTTGAACTCAAGATGGCCGAATTTGGACTTGTAGTTTGTATTAGTTTGTTATTCATTTGTATTGGACTACCTTCTAAATTGTGAGCCAATTGGGGCTGTTTGGTTATTCATTTGTATTAGACTACCTTCTATATTGTTGTGAGCCAATTGGGGCTGTTTGGTTATTCATTTGTATTGGACTACCTTCTATATTGTTGTGAGCCAATTGGGGCTGTTTGGTTATTGTATTTCGGCCTTGAAAAAGGTGGCAAAGTAAGTAAAAACAAAGGAGGTCTTTGTCCGATTTTCCGTAGAATATAGAGACTTAACACTTATAATATTCTACTATTGAAGTAAGGCTTTAATAGACGTATTGTGAATATTATAGGTTGACATACTACGGGCGGGACTTTGTACTTGGCAAGTGGTTTGACCCGACGAGGTATGTAGAACTTTTTCCTATCTTTTGAGCATGACTAGTTCGCGTATATAGTACTGAGACGTCAAGACTTTGACATTCCTTACTAGCCTTATAAAAGCCAAGTCGGGTGAGTTAGGAAGTTAACTCACTTCTTTGAAAATATTAAGGATGTCTTAAGTCTTAGTAAAGTTAAGGACTGAAGGGATTTAAAGTATGTGATACTTGTGTCGTTTTAATCGTATAAGTCCTTGGATAGGAAAATGTACTTGACTAAGGTATAAAGTGAATATAACGACTTTATGGGAAGTTGGTTATATTGACTTTATGCAAAGGTAAATGGCTTGTGTTAATGAAAGGCAAATTGATTTTAAGGTATCAATTGCCTAAAGTTTTAATAAAAAAAAAGAAGTCACTTGATTTAGAAACCTAACTTAAATTCTAAAGGTATTGTGACTTGCCTTGCAATGTAATTTGGACTTGATGCTATGGTTAATAGTGTCGTGGAAGCTTTCTTTTAAAAAGAGTCATTTGTTTTAAAGAGTAGAAGTACGTAGTACTTTGGGTTAAATTCCCGGATTCTTATAAAAGACATATAAGTGCCTTAAGTAAACTAAAATGAGCATAGATGGAAAAGACTAATAAGAAGTTAGGGGGAATTCTAACTTGCTTATCTATTATATGATGGCCGGTTTTGAGACAGGGTAAGAGTATCGGTGAGGGGCAGGCCCCCAAGACGCTATACCGCCTTCTCCAGGATAAGAGTATAAATGAGGGGTAAGCCCCCAAGACGTTATACCACCTGCGTTACTATCTTCTTCAGGGTAAGAGTATAAATGAGGGGCAAACCCCCAAGACGTTATACCACCTGCTTCAGGGTAAGAGTATAAATGAGGGATAGGAACCCCAAGACGTTATACCACCTGTTTTTTTTATGGATTTGCTACCCATGATATGATCGGGAGACTGCTATTGTGATGTTGTACGTATTCTCTTGATGTACTCTCATTGTTGGTAAGGCACTGTGTACTGTAATTTTGTTATCATACATGTCTCCGACTTTCTTTTAAACTTATGTTGTAATTACAGTACTTTCCAATTTTACATACTTAGTACATATTGTAATCGACCCTTCTCTGGCTGCGTTCATGCCGCAGGAAGAGGTAAGCGTGGCGGATCCTCACTCTTAGGATCGCTTATCGACGCCTAAGCTCCATTCTCCGGAGGCTTGTCTTTCTTTTGGTACAGTTTTTCCCTGATGTTGTAGATTTATGTACATTCAGGGGTATGGCGGGGCCCTGTCCCGCCACAGTTCTTATTCCTAGAGGTCTGTATTCACATATGTGGTTGGGCTATAAGAACGGAGTTGTAAACTTGTACTTTTGACTTTGTTTATATTATGGAAGGCGGCTTTATCGGCTAGCCTGTGTTGTTATATTGTTTACACATGTGTTTATGTTGTGTATGTTCCGCTGCTATTCTCTGATGTATACAGAGCAGGGTGCCTGTAGGGCACGATCGCGACCCGGTCGGTCGTGACAAAAGTGGTATCAAAGCGATTAGTCCTCGAAAAGTGTTTACGCATCGTGTCTAGGTAGTCTTGATTATCGTGTGTTGTGCACCACATCTATAATCGTGAGGTCGCAGGACATTTAGGATTGGTTTCATTCTTCTCTCTCTCGAGATCGCATTAGAGTTGTCTTATTAGGTTGAACCTCTCTCTCTTCTTATGAAACGCTTATGCCTCGCGGAGGCGCCGGCAGGGCAGGGCAAGGCAGCGGGAGCGCTAGCGGTACTCGAAGGTTACACGGGCTCAGCACGACATGCCTGAGGTAGTAGGCGGGTCGGCGAGTTCAGCCACGCCTGCAGTTTTAGAGGAGCGAGAGCGCGAGCTCCAGAGGTTCCTGCACTGCACTCCAGCCTCCCGACCCAGCCGAGTATAGAGACTACGGGAGCGGTCCGATTGTTGACCAAGATAGTAGTCGGGCAGCGACAGCAGTGCAGCCCACCCTTTAAGCCGATTTTGGATTAGGGATTTTCTCGGGATGTCATCCACCGAGTTTTATGGTTCGAGGTGCGATGAGGATCCGCAGGAGTTCATTCGGCGACTACATGACCATGCAGGTTCTTAGGGCTTCAGAGACGGAGTCTGTTACACTAGCCTCTTACCGGTTACGCGATATTGCGTTGAACTGGTTTGAGGCATGGTTGCTTTCGAGAGGTGATGATGCTCTTCCAGCTGTTTGGGAGGAGTTTACAGAGGCCTTCATGGATCACTTTTTGCCTCCTGAGATGAGGAGAGCCCGGGTAGACAGATTCTTGACCTTGAGGCAGAACGGGAGGACTGTCAGAGAGTATAGCTTGGAGTTTGACTCCTTGGCCAGACATGCGCATACTATTGTAGCTAGCATGGCGGATAGAGTTCATCGTTATGTGATGGGGCTAGACCGTCATATGATTACAGCATGCTTGGGGGTGGCTCTTCAGCCCGGTATGGACATCGCCCGGATGCAGGCCTATGCGCAGGGGATAGAGGATAGAGAGAGGGAGGACCAGTTTGATTCAGGCCAGCCCAAGAGGCTGTGACATCGTGGTCTCAGGCGATAGCTGAGGCGACAACTCAACAGCAGAGTAGGTCCACATTCCAGCCAGCACAGAGTGCTCCGTCACGGTTTTCTGGCAAGAGGTCTGATCAGCCAGTCGCCGTGAGCAGTCGTGGCTCCGGACTACAGGATTTCGCGAGGCAGAACCGTCACCGACGGGACCACCCACACCTCGGTGCTCGATGCGGTAGGTTCCACTGTGGCGAGTGTCGCAGAGCCGAGCTTGTTACTCGTGTGGCGGCAGGCCATTTGAAGAGAGATTGTCCGCTAGAGGCAAGATGAGTGGTACAAAGACAACAACGGATCGATTCCGGGTCTTTTTCTCCTTCGTGGTTATGCGCCCGAGGCGTGGTACTCGTGGACCGCAGCCGCGTAGAGGTAGAGGTGGCGGTTCTAGTTCTAGCGGTCCTCAGAACCGCATCTATTCATTAGCCACCGCCAGACGGGAGGCTTCCCGACGTCCGCCAGTACATTCTCGATTTCGTGGATGTGATGTTTATGCTTTGATAGATCCAGGTTCTACCTTGTCCTATCTGTCCCCTCTTATTGCGGGTATAATCGGGATAGAGCCGGTGTCGATAGAGCCGTTTGAGGTAGCTACGCCAGTGGGTGATTCGGTGTTAGCCGGCGGTGTATAGAGGTTGTCCGGTATTCATTTACAGTCGTCAGACCCTTGCAGACTTGATAGAGTTAGAGATGACAGATTTTGATGTCATTATGGGTATGGATTGGTTGGCTTCTTGTTATGCCAACGTTGACTGTAGGGACAGGTTGGTTCGGTTCCAGTTTCCTGGCGAGCCAGTTATCGAGTGGAGGGGCAACACAAAGATCGCCGGTGGTAGGTTTATTTCTTACCTCAAGGCTAGAAAGATGGTGCGAAGCGGTACATCTATCATCCGCGGGTATTTGATACGCAGGCCGAGGTACCGATTCTTGATCGGTGCGATGGTTAGGAATTTGCAGATGTGTTCCCAGATGATCTTCCGGGTATCTCTCCTGAGAGGGAGATTGAGTTTTGTATTGACACATTGCCAGACACTCGACCTATTTCCATTCCGCCATACAGGATGGCACCTGCCGAGTTGAGGAGTGAAGGACCACCAAAGATTTCTTGGAAAAAGGCTTTATCAGCCTAGTGTATCTCCCAGGGAGCTCCGGTGTTGTTTGAAGAAGAAGGATGGACGCCAGCAGATGTGTTGACTACAGCAAAATAAGGTAACCATTAAGAATAGGTACCCTCCCGTGATTGATGATTTGTTTGACCATTCCGAGGTGCGAGGTGTTTCTCAAAGATAGACCTGCGGTCTGGTTATCATCAGGTTCGAGTTCGAGAGGCAGATATCCCAAAGACTACATTCAGGACCCGGTATGGGAACTATGAGTTCAGGGTTATGTCTTTCGGTTTGACCAACGCTCCAGCGGTATTTATGGATTTGATGAACCGGGTGTTCAAGCCATTTTTGGATACATTTGTGATAGTATTCATTGACGACATCCTGGTTTATTCGCGGACAGAGCAGGAGCATGCAGATCACTTGAGGACGGTACTTGGGGTCCTCCAGAGCCGACAATTAAATTCCCGGATTCTTATAAAAGACATATAAGTGCCTTAAGTAAACTAAAATGAGCATAGATGGAAAAGACTAATAAGAAGTTAGGGGGAATTCTAACTTGCTTATCTATTATATGATGGCCGGTTTTGAGACAGGGTAAGAGTATCGGTGAGGGGCAGGCCCCCAAGACGCTATACCGCCTTCTCCAGGATAAGAGTATAAATGAGGGGTAAGCCCGCAAGACGTTATACCACCTGCGTTACTATCTTCTTCAGGGTAAGAGTATAAATGAGGGGCAAACCCCCAAGATGTTATACCACCTGCTTCAGGGTAAGAGTATAAATGAGGGGTAGGAACCCCAAGACGTTATACCACCTGTTTTTTTTATGGGTTTGCTACCCATGATATGATCGGGAGACTGCTATTGTGATGTTGTACGTATTCTCTTGATGTACTCTCATTGTTAGTAAGGCACTGTGTACTGTAATTTTGTTATCATACATGTCTCCGACTTTCTTTTAAACTTATGTTGTAATTACAGTACTTTCCAGTTTTACATACTTAGTACATATTGTGTACTGACCCCCTTCCTCGGGGGCTGCGTTCATGCCGCAGGGAAGGGTAAGCAGGTGGCGGATCCTCACTCTTAGGATCGCTTATCAGACGTCGGAAGCTCCATTTTCCGGAGGCTTGTCTATCTT
This sequence comes from Przewalskia tangutica, assembly GCA_029844215.1. Taxonomy (NCBI): domain Eukaryota; kingdom Viridiplantae; phylum Streptophyta; class Magnoliopsida; order Solanales; family Solanaceae; genus Przewalskia; species Przewalskia tangutica. The sequence continues at coordinate 59,640,521 of CM056719.1, forward strand.
TAGTACGCTTTTTCCCGATGTTGTAGATTTATGTACATTCGGGGTATGGCGAGCCCCGCCACGCTTGTTATTCCTAGGTCGTATTCACATATGTGGTTGGGCTATAAGAACTGAGTTGTAAAGTTGTACTTTTGACTTTGTTTATATTATGGAAGGCGGCCTTATCGGCTAGCCTGTGTTGTTATATTGTTTACACATGTGTTTATGTTGTGTATGTTTATTGCTATTCTCTCGATGTATACAGAACAGGGTGCCTGGGTAGGCACCGGCCATGCCCGGTCGGGTCGTGATGAACGACTTTATGGGGAGTTGGTTATATTTGCTTTATGGAAAGATAAATGACTTAACTTTAATGAAAAGGCAATTTGATTTTTAAGGCATCAATTGCCTAAGGTTTTATAATAAAAGGAGTCACTTGATTTAGAAATCTAACTTTATGTTTAAAGGTATTGTGACTTGTCTTGAAAAGTAATTTTGACTTGATACTACGGTTTATAGTATCTTGGAAGTTCTATATGAAAATGAGTTATTTTTAAAAGGTTGAAGTACGTAGTACTTTGGGTTAAATTCCCGGATTTTTATAAAAGACATGTTAGTGCCTTAAGTAAACTAAAATGAGAGTGTAGATGAATAAGACTAATAAGAAGTTAGGGGGATTTCTAACTTGTTTATTTATTGTATGATGGCTGATTGAGATAGGGTAAGAGTATAAGTGAGGGGTAAACCCCCAAGACGCTATACCACCTTCTCCAGGATAAGAGTATAAATGAGGGGTAAACCCCCAAGACGTTATACCACATGTTTTATTACCTTCTCCAGGGTAAGAGTATAAATGAGGGGCAAACCCCCAAGACGTTATACCACCTGCTTCAGGGTAAGAGTATAATTGAGGGGTAAGAACCCTAAGACGTTATACCACCTGTTTCTATGGGTTCGCTACCCATGATTTGATCAGGAGTCTCCTATTGTAATGTTGTACGTATTCCCTTGATTTACTCTCATTGTTAGTAAGGCACTGTGTACTGTAATTTTGTTATCATACATGTCTCCGGCTTTGTTTTAAACTTATGTTGTAATTACGATTTTCCGCTTTACATACTTAGTACATATTGTGTACTGACCCCCTTCCTCGGGGGCTGCGTTCATGCCGCAGGAAAGGGTAAGCAGGTGGTGGATCCTCATTCTTAGGATCACTTATCAGACGTCAGAAGCTCCATTTATCCGGAGGCTTGTCCTTTTTGGTACAGTCTTTTCCCTGGTGTTGTAGATTTATGTACATTCAGGGGTATGGCGGGGCCCTGTCCCGCCACAGTTGTTATTCCTAGAGGTCTGTATTCACATATGTGGTTGGGCTGTAAGAACTGAGTTGTACAGTTGTACTTTTGATTATGTTTATATTATGGAAGGCGGCCTTATCGGCTAGCCTGTGATGTCTTTTGTTTACACATATGTTTATGTTGTGTATGTTCCGCTGCTATTCTCTGATGTATACCTGAACGGGGTGCCCAGGTAGGGCACTGTCACGACCCGTTTCGGGGCCCGTGACTGGTGCCTTACCCGGGCACCCGAGTAGTCATACATCAGAGTAATCAGCGGAATATAAAAACAAGACAGGAAACAATATGAAAAGAGAAACAGTTTATCTGAGAAAAAGTTGCCTTTTGGCATATATATATATCCAAAGTTTGGCAGTTACATCCCAATCTGCATAATAGGCCTCTGCACTCTAAGGAAGTAACAACTATGGCGGGACAGGCCCCGCCATACCTGAATGTACATATATCTACGACAGGAGAACCATACGAAAGTCGAGCCTCCGAGAAGATTGAGCTCACGACACCAAAGTAGAGATCCTAAGGATGCGGATCTAGCACTGCTTCCTTACTGCGGCATGAACGCACTTCGAGGAGGTCGATAACAGTACCAAGTATGTGAAATCAGAAAGCATCAAATAAAATCAAAGTATTTAAAACCATTTGCAAATACAACCAGTTCAACTGCACATAGTGCCACAACATAAACAAGAGCACAATAGATATAATGTAACTGGTCTTTTCTAGGCCGCTAATGATCGAAGCAAGGACAATCGCCCATAGTATCATTATGCGTGCCTAATCCTAGACTTCCCGCAGTCCGCATAGGTCACACACAGACCCGCATGAGGTATTCCTCGCATCGGGGGTAGCTAACCCCGGTACCCTCCTGGACTCCCGCAGTCCGCATAGTCACATAGATCGTATAGTCACACAGACCGCATAAGGCACTCCTCGCATTGGGATAATACACCCGGAATGATCAATCCTGGAACTCCCGCAGCTCCGCATAGTCACAAAGACCGCATAAGCCGTATAGACCCGCATCAAGGGTGGCAAGCCCTCGGTATAACAAGTCAAGGGGGTATGTGATATAATAACAGTACAACGGTCTTAACGTTTAACAACGTAAGCACAACAAGGGAACCCCCTTTACACAAACGTTACAAGACACTAACACACGTAGCATCATAATATGTCTACTTATCAAACAATCTTACTACACTTTACAGAAATCAATACAAGGCTTTTATAAACAAATAAGTAAACAGTTCCTTTTATCTTTCTTAAGTTGTTATACCTAACTTCCCATAAAGCTAGTATAACTCTTAAGCTTTTTGTTTAAAAACCAAGTATCACTCTTCTGTTAAAAATGATTCATAATTCTTTTGAAATACTTCAAGATTCTTATTATTTAGACTCAAGTCAAAAGACGTCAAGTAAAACCATGTTTAGTTAACACACGTACGTCTACCGTACTATATATATATACTTTAAAATATCATGCTCAAGAGGATAGGAATAATCACATACCTCCTTGGCGAAATCCACCTGCCAAGTCGAATATGTCGCGCGCAGAGTATCAACCTATAATAGGAAAGTACGTCTATCAACGTCTAGACTACTCTGAAGAATGTTCTAAGCAGAGGGTTCTCTATTCTATGGAAAATTGGACAGCATTTCCCTACCCGTCAAACTACTCAAGTCTACTGTAGATACAGTCCTATGTAAGTACAGTTCAATTCTTCTTCTTTTATACCCTTGTACTGTGATTACAGTTCAATTCTATTCTTTAATATCCTTCTATATCTTATACTCAAATCTTAACTATTCTTATATGTAATCTCAAATTACAATAGAAGGACAAAAGTGTTTACCTCGATAAGCCCAAAATTATCCAAGTAAAATGTCGATCCTGAGCAAGGTTTAGCTCCTAATTTGCACGCTCCGATAGCCCCAAGAAACCCTTAGAAGTTCTACACAACTTCTACTCAAATACTATAAGGGATTTGGGGCTAGGGTATTTTGGAATAGTAACTATACTAGAAGGCAACTTTCTACAAAAGTGGGGTTTCTACTGAAGCCTACTAGGAAGGGAGGGAGTTGGGACGAGAAAGCAACTAAGGGGGAGGGATTTTTTTTGAGACTTAGAGAAGTGTGGAGTGGATGAAGAAGTCTTCACTCAAGGGGGGTATTTATAGAGCCCTCAAAGGCCAAGATTAAAACAAATGGAGGGTTGGGATTATGATCCAAGTGAAAGATGAGGTCTTCCAACCAAGTGTCTCCCACAACATTTGGACATATGTCCACCACAATATTGGAACACATGCCCACCACAACAATGAGCCATGTGGACTCCACTATCACACCGAAACCGTCCAAGCCTCACCTACTCCCACTCACACAAAATCAACTTGCAAGACTTGACCAATTGACTTGTCCACTAGCCTCACCCAATTCGTCCAACCTAAGCCAACTAAGGGTGACACATGTCGCCCTCCCATTGGCCCAAAATATTTCGTCTCTCGGAAAAATCCGCAATCGGTTAAAATATTAAAAACGTAGAATTTCCTTCACAAGGTTCGGAATCTTTTCCGTCGAAAGCTTACAATTTCATTCTTAACCTAATTAGGGTTTGTACAAACGTACGTACGTCCTCACGTACATACTCCGGAAATACGGGGTATAACATTCTCCCCTCCTTAGAAACATTCGTCCCGAATGTTCCTTCTCAAGACTGATAACGATAAAGTTCCTCATAACGTAAACAGTTTACAAATGCCACACATGGCCACAATACAACACTTAAGCATATATGGTAATTGAAATCAACAAGTAGGAAAGTAAGTTACCTGGAGGTGTGGGGAATAGGTGAGGATACTTCCGCCTCATGTCCTCCTCAGCTTCCCACGTCATCTCCTCCCTGAGCTCGTTCCGCCACAAGACTTTGACGGAAGCCACGTCCTTGGTCCGCAGACGCCTAACCTGACGATCGATTATCGCTATGGGAATCTCCTCATACGATAACCCCTCGGTCACCTGGACATCGTCAATCGGGTGTACCCTAGATGGATCCCCGATACATCTCCTCAGCATAGAAACATGAAACACCGGATGCACTGCCTCCAGATCGGACGGCAGATCCAACTCATAGGCAACCTTGCCTACCCTGCGGACAATCTGATATGGCCCAATGTACCTTGGGCTGAGTTTCCCTTTCTTCCCGAATCTCATCACACCCTTCATGGGTGACACCTTCAGGAAAACTCAATCATCAACCTCGAACTCCAGATGCCGACGACGATGATCTGCATATGACTTCGCCGACTGAGCCGCCAAGAACCACTCTGGATAAGCTTCACCTTATCCATCGCTGCCAGACGTCCGTCCCACTAATCGCACTCGCCTACATCAAACCAGCCTATCGCGATATGCACTTCTCCCATACAAGGCCTCATAAGGCGCCATCCGAATACTTGAGTGGTAGCTATTATTATAAGCAAACTCAACTAAAGGCAAATGATCCTCCAGCTACCACTCAAGTCAATAACACGGGCTCGCGGCGATATCCTCGAGAGTGCGGATAGTGCGCTCTCTGTCCGTCTGCTCGAGGATGGAATGCGATTCGTGCTCACTGCGTCCTAAACCCTTTCTCGAAAGACCTCCGAAGTTAGCCAAATGCGGGCTCCTGCATGCGATATGAAAGAAATAGGGACCCGTGCGATCGGCGATCTCTCGGATGTAAAGTCTGGCATAATCCTCAGCCGAAAAAGTCGTCCTGACGGGAAGAAAGTGGGCTGATTTCGTCAGCCTGTCGACGATAACCCAGATAGAATCATGCTTCCTCTGAGTGCGAGGTAACCCTGTGATGAAGTCCATGTTGATCACCTCCCACTTCCAGGTCGGGATCTCTATCGTCTGCAACAAACCACCAGGCCTCTGGTGCTCTACCTTCACCTGCTGACAACACGGGCACTGAGCCATAAACTCTGCAACGTCCCTCTTCAAGCCATCCCACCAATACACAGATCTGAGGTCGTGGTACATCTTGGTCGACCCCGGATGGATAGAGTAACGTGCGCTGTGTGCTTCCCCTAGAACCTGCTGCCGAAGTCCTGCAATATCCGGAACACACAACCTGCCCTCGAACCTTAGCACCCCATCAGGTGCTACCTCAAAAGGACCATTCCCCTCACGAAGAGCCGTATCACGGTACCGCGTCAAAACCGGATCCTCAAACTGTTGCCTCTTCACCTCCTCGACGATGGAAGACTCGGCAACCTCTCGAACTCGGACCCCACTGCTATCAGAATCAATCAATCGGACTCCAAGGCTCGCTAACTGATGCAAATCGCGAACCATGCCCCTCCTCTCTGGCTGCACATCTGATAGACTCCCCATCGACCTACGACTAAGGGCATCTGCCACAACATTGGCCTTCCCTGGGTGGTACAGGATGTCGACATCGTAATCCTTGAGTAACTCTAACCACCGTCTCTGTCGTAAGTTCAGCTCCCTCTGGCTGAAGATATACTGGAGGCTATTGTGGTCTGTATAAATATCCACATGAACTCCGTACAAATAGTTCCTCCAGATCTTCAAGGCGTGAATCACCGCTGCCAACTCCAAATCATGGGTGGGGTAGTTCCTCTAATGCTTCTTAAGCTGTCGGGATGCGTACGCTATAAACTTGCCCTGTTGCATCAACACACATCCCAACCCGATGCCTGACGCATCACAATACACGACATAGCCGCCCGACCCTCCGGAAGAGTAAGAAGCGGGCGGTCCGCCTCCTTCAAGAATCGAAACCACGCCACAAGCATCACCATCAAACTTAGCCGCATCCGAGTCACCTAGTTAATGGTGCGAGATAGAAGCAAACTTCTCACGAACCGATAATAACTCGCAAGGCCCGAAATCGCGCACTCGCTTGAGTAGTAGGTCTAGGCCAACTCTGATCGCCTCGATCTTGGTCGTATCCACGAATACCATCACCCAGCAATATGCCTAAGAAAAGCCATCGAAGTCAACCGAACTCACACTTCAAAACTTGGCGTCTAAATCCTGGTCTGGAGAACTCTCAAGATCGCCTCAATGCTCCGCGTGCTCCCGCCAGGCGAGAATAAACCAAGATGTCATCGATGAATACTATCACAAACGTATCCAAAATGGTTTGAACACTCGGTTCATCAAATCCATAAAATCGCCGAGCATTGGTCAAACCGAGCGACATAACCTGAACTCATAGTGCGTCACGTCCGGAATGCGATCTAGGGACATCCGCCTCGACTCGTACTGATGATAGCGATCGCAGATCAATCTTGAGAAACATCTACGCACCTGCGGTGATCGAACAAATCATCAATCCTGGGAAGGGGGTATTTGTTCTTAATAGTCACCCTGTTCAGCTGCCTGTAATCAACACACATGCGCAGCGTCCCATTCTTCTTCTTCACGAACAATACCGGCGCTCCCTAGGGAGAAACACTAGGCCTGATGAAGCCCTTCTCCAGCAAATCTCTCAGCTGGTCCTTCAACTCTCTCAACTCGGCAGGTGCCATTTTGTATGGCGAAATGGAAATAGGCCGAGTGTCTGGCAGCACATCGATACAAAACTCTATCTCCCTCTCAGGAGGGATACCCGGGAGGTCGTCTGGAAACACATCTGGGAACTCTCTGACTACTGGAACAGACTGAAGATCTGGTACCGCAGCCTCAGTATCGAATACCCGAATGAGATGGTAGATGTACCCCTTCTGCACCATCTTCCTAGCCTTGAGGTAAGAAATAAACCTACCCCTCGGCGACACAGTGTTCCCCTCCCACTCAATAACCGGCTCCCCAGGAAACTGGAACCGTACCACTCTCTCCCTGCAGTCTACACTGGCGTAGCAAGAAGCTAACCAATCCATGCCCATGATCACATCGAAATCAGTCATGTCCAACTCTATCAAGTCGGCTAGGGTCTGACGACTGCATAAAGTCACTGGGCAAGCCCTATATATCCGTCGAGCTACTACCGAATCACCCACTGGCGTAGCTACCTCAAAAGGGTCTATGGACTCAGGCTCTATCCCTATCCTACTAGCAATAAGGGGAGATATATAGGACAGAGTAGAACCCGGATCTATCAAGGCATACACATCGTAACCAGTAACTGATAAAGTACCTGTGACGACGTCAGGCGACGCCTCCTGGTCCTGCCGGCTGGACAAGGCATAAATGCGGTTCTGAGGACCGCTAGAACTGGGACCCGCGCCACGACCTCTGCCACGACCTGCTGGCCCATGAGTACCACGCCTCCGGCGAGTAATCGGCGGCATGAAGACCGAATGCACCGGCGTGACCCTCCCATCGCCACGCTCTGACAGCTCGCATAGTGACCCTGCTGGCCACAAGTATAGCAAACTCCCGAAGTAGTACCACAACTCCCTGAATGGAATCTACCACATCGGACACACTGAGCGGTCCTCGATCGGTTAGCACCCTTGCTACCCTGGAAGTTCAAAGTCCTGGGCCCCGACACGCCCAATACTGGGCTGTCACCGAAAATGATGTAGGAGTACTCTGAGCTGGCTGTGGTGCAAATCTAGACGTCTGCTGAGGCCGTCCACCCCGAGAGCTACCAAAAGATCCGGCCGTCTTGGCCTTATTCTGCTGCTAAAATCTGTCGACCCGTATGTCTCTACGCTCCTCGCATCCAAGTGTATGAGCCTGAATGCGGGAAATGTCCATGCCCGGCTGAAGAGCCACACCTGAGCAAGACTCTGCCAGATAATCATCTAACCCAGTGACGTAGCGGTGCACTCGGTTCTCCATATGCGCTATTAGCGCGAGGACATATCGAGCCAACGAATCGAACTCAACGTTGTACTCCCTAACAGTGCGCCTCTGCGTCTCAAAGATCAAAACTTATCGGCGTGCCTCCTCATCTGCGAGGCAAGAAGTGAGTGAGAAAAGCCTTCAAAACTCGTCCCAAATAGCCGAGCGCGTGCTCTCCCGATAACTCCCACGAATCAAACCAATCGATCGCGGTATCACGCATTTATGTGAACCGAAGATCACGGACTCGGTCTCGACGCTGATCACTCGCGTGATCCTGCAGAATGACGGATGAACTCCTGCGGATCATCCTCAGGCCTCGACCCGTAGAACTCTGGCGGGCTACAACTCAGAAAATCCCGCAGTCTCAGGCTGTCCGATCTAGGATGTACTACGGGTGCCACTGGAACTGCTGCGTCCAGCCTATCCTCATGTTCGCCACGATCCGGCGATGGTGGGCCATCTCTCAGTAACTCATCTCTCTGCTTCCAGCCGTGGATGGAGGTGCAGTATCGTGGTCTCATCACCACCGCTGCGCCCTAAACCTGCTGGGCCGCGGCGTCGTGGAACTCGCCGCCCTGTATAGATCGGGCTGAGCCTCGTGACTCTCGGTGTCCTACTAGCGGCTCCTCACTGTCTTGCCTTCAGGCCGGGTTGCCTTACGTGAGGCATAATCATCTGAAAAGGAATATGTTAGAGGGGTCCAACTTATAACACAGCTCTAAGGCACGATCTCAGAGTGAGAAGAATGGAAACCAATCCTAAATATCATATAGCCTCCTGATTATTGGTATGGTGCACAACATACCGATAATCAAGACTCTACTAGATACGGTCTATAGACACTTTCCGAGGATTAACTGCTCACATACCACTTTTGTCACGACCTGTTCGGGGCGTGATCGTGCCTTACCCGCACCCCAAAGAGTCATACATCGAGTAATCGGAATATAAAAACATGACAGAAACAATATGAAAAGAAAGCAGTTTATACGAGAAAAGTTGCCTTTTCTATATATATATATCCAAAGTTTGGCAGTTACATCCCAACTGTACAATAGGACTACAGACCTCTAAGGAAGTAACCAACTATGGTGGGACAGGGCCCCGCCATACCCTGAATGTACATATATCTACGACACCAGGGAGAACCATACCAAAAGTCGAGCCTCCGGGGAAGATGGAGCTCCTGACACCAAAGTAGATCCTGAGATGCGGATCTAGCACTGCTTTCCCTTACTGCGGCATGAACGCAGCCCGGCGAGGTCGATAACAGTACCAAGTATGTGAAACTGTAAAGTACTGAAGTAAAATCAAAGTATTTAAAACCATTTGCAAATACAACCAGTTCAACTGCACATAGTGCCACAACATAAACAAGAGCACAATAGATATAATGTAACTGGTCTTTTCTAGGCCGCTAATGATCGAAGCAAGGCCAATCGCCCATAGTATCATTATGCGTGCCTAATCCTAGACTTCCCGCATCGCATGGGTCACACACGCACCCGCGTGAGGTATTCTCGCGTCGGGGTAGCTAACCCCTGCACTCCTCGACTCCCGCAGTCCGCGTAGTCACATAGTCCGCATAGTCACACACGCATCGCATAGGCACTCCTCGTCGGATAATACACCCGTAATGATCAATCACGAACTCCCGCACTCCGCATAGTCACATAGACCGCATAGCCGTATAGACCCGCATCGGGTGGCAAGCCCGGTATAACAAGTCGAGGGTATGTGATATAATAACAGTACAACGGTCTTAACGTTTAACAACGTAAGCACAACAAGGGAACCCCCTTTACACAAGCGTTACAAGACACTAACACACGTAGCATCATAATATGTCTACTTATCAAACAATCTTACTACACTTTACGTAAATCAATACAAGGCTTTTATAAACAAATAAGTAAACAGCCTTTTATCTTTCTTAAGTTGTTATACCTAACTTCCCATAAAGCTAGTATAACTCTTAAGCTTTTGTTTAAAAACCAAGTATCACTCTTACATTAAAAATGATTCATAATTCTTTTGAAATACTTCAAGATTCTTATTATTTAGACTCAAGTCAAAAGGCGTCAAGTAAAACCATGTTTAGTTAACACATCTTGTCACGACCCGAACCGGCCCGTGGTCGTGCCTACCCCGCACCCTAGTGATACAACATCAGAGAAAATCAGCAGAAATAAAAACATGAACATGAATTTAGAGACAAAAATAAATAAACAAAGCAACCAAAGCGATTGCCTTCATCATATATACATAAATACCCGAACGGTTATCCTTTTTACAAACCACGCCACAACAAAGGTGCACTTAAGATTTACATTAACAACTATGACGGACGGGGCCCCGCCATACCCAGAATGTACACGGACCTCTGCACTCGGGGTAACATACCAAAGATAAGCCTCGAAGGAACGGAGCTTCCCAACACGCTGAAAGGTGATCCTAAAAGGATCGACAACCGATGTACTCTACTGCAGATGAACGCAGCCCGGCGAGGTCGATGCAACAGTACCAAGTATGTGAAAGCGAAATATCAGAATCAAATCATAATAGTCTATAAAAGCGAGAGCGGTATGATAACCAAACTACGATGCATACACATAACAATTATATCAATTCAGGGTCTCACGCCCACAACATCAATCCTGCCCGTGGAGTACCTTCCTCACTGCCGGCAGTCTATGATAACAACAAGATAGAAATCCAAATGGGAGCATACCCGTGCGCTACGCATCGTGTCGATGTCCAAAGGGAACAAATAAGACAACATTCCAAATGGAAGCATACCCGCGCGCTACGATCGTGTCGATGAGTCCAAAGGAAACAATAAGACAAAGATTCCAAATGGAAGCATACCGTGCGCTACGATCGCACGATATGTCCAAAGGGAAACAATAAGACAACAAGGCGGTAATCAAAGTGGAAGCATACCCGTGCGCTACGCATCATGTCAGTATGTCCAAAGTGATTTAACAAAAGTAACACTATCAGCGAACGCGTGCGGTGGAATTTCTCCGCCATCACGCGACGCCCAAGTAAGTTCTCAACAAGTCAACCGACCCTCCATCGAGAGACGCGGTAGTATAGAAACACAATCTTTGCACAACAAAGGCTATCACAACAAGCATAGGTAAGTTTCACAACAACAAGCATAGGCAAGTTTCACATCAACAAGCATAGGCAAGTTTCACAACTCCAAGTACTTTCATTTTATGCCAAAGTCCGGGTTTTAACCTAAAGTACTACGTCGTTAAATTCCTTTTAAAGAGATCTAATCCTTTTCTAAAACTCACCCGAGACCAGTAGTATAACACTAGAGTGACTTATATCTTTTAAGTAAACCAAAACAACTTCCATACGTTCCTTTTTAAAACCAAATTAAGGCAACACCAGGCCTTCTTTTTTTTGACCAAAACACTTTTCTTTTTAAAGTCAAGTTACCACATTAAAACCAATGATAAAACCTTTCTTTTGTTTTCATAAGGTCGTTATAACCAACTTCCCATAAAGTTGTTATACACCTTATGTTTTAAACCATTTTAAGACAACACAATGCCTTTCTTTTTCCTAAAGTTCCAGGTTGCCTAATTTCAAATACACAAGTCTCTTTTTGAAAAGTTCATAGTTCAATGTCTTAATCTCTTTTAAAACAATTGAGTAACATATGCCTTAAAGTAGTAGGTTATTCTTGTTCATAATCAATCTTATTAGCAGCCATGATCTAGAAATGTACTATCATTTTGTCTCATCTTAGCTTCTATGCAGATGTAGGGTTCTACTGGTTTTAATAATACTTAATTATTCAATACATTTCCTTTATTAACGCTGCGGTGGTTTGTCGATACACATTCGATTTCGAAATCAAGAAACATTATTCCTTCCAAAACCAAGTACTCATTACTCACGAATGAGGTTTCACACAACCATCCATATTAAGTCAAGTCTCTTATCTTTTAAGAATAAGTCTCTTAACTTCTAAACCATTAAACCATTCTTTTATCTCTCTTAAGGCTACACCTAACTTCTCATAAAGCTGGTATAACTTTTATGTTTTCAAACCAAGTATACACTTCTTTCAAAAAGGTTTCTTAATCTCTTAGAATACTTCAAGGTTCTTTTACATCAAGTCGGTTATAAGTCAAATCAGTTATCTTTTAAAAACCACAAAGCATTTCTCATTTACATGAAATTGTTATAACACTTTATGCTTAAAGACAATCAAATACATTTAACACACGACGTCACCGTACTACATAGTTATACACATATCATGCTAGAACAGATAGGAAGAGGTTCACATACCTCGCGACAGTATCGACTAATAGCAAAACGCTCCAAGTACCTCAAACCGCTCGCTACACTCTCCAAGCGATCACTCCACACGTAGTACTACAACCTATAAAGGCCACAAAACGCCTATTAATATCTTTAGATCTCAATGTAGAATATTCTACGAGAAAATTCGCGACCTCCCCGCAACATGGCAGTAAATCTCCTCTCTATCGAGGCCGGCTACCAAGCCAACCAGGGGGGGGGGTTAACACGACTAACCGGACGTGTACAATTCTACTACACAGTAATGCTACACAAGTCTCATCAGTGATCCTATGTAATTACAGTTCGATTCTTCTTAAAATTCAGCTTAAGTCGCAAGACATCACCGTAAGTATTATTCGTGCTTAAGTCAAAAGACATTGCCGCACAACTAAGTTCAGTTCTATATATAGTATACTTAACTATATACTCCTACAACATGTAATTTCCAATTACAACAGAAGGTCATGAGTGTTTACCTCGATAAGCCCAAAATTATCCAAGTTATATGTCGAACCTGAGCAAGGTTTAGCTCCTACTCCGTGCGCTCCGACCCGCTCCAACCAACCCTTAGAAGTTCTAACCAACTTCTACTTATAACTTCAACTACGGGTGAAGATTTACTTAGGGTTTCGTTTTTGTGACTGAGGGAAGTATAATAGTATTTTCTGGGCTTTTGTATAAGTGTAACTTTGGGAATACTACAAGGTATTTGGGCCAAGGTATTTGGGCATTATAACAATACTAGGAGAGTATTTCTATACCACAAAAGGGGGGTATTATAAGAAAACAACTAGGCTAGGGGTACCATGGCTAGAACACTACAAAGGGAGGGGGAGCTTTCGCCAAGGGCCTTTCTCAAAGGGGAGGGTTTGGGCGAGTTTAACTCACAAAGGGGGAGAGATTTCAAGACTTGGAAAAATGATTTTTGGATGAAGAAAGTTCATCAACTAAGGGGGTATTTATAGGTCAAGCAAAGGCCAACCAATGGTCAAGATCAAGCCAAGTGTTAGGCAAGTGTAGGGCTAGGATTAAGCCATGTGCACCTTATCCGTCTACCACACAACTTGCACAAAATATCCTACCAACTCCCCTTGACCCTTTCGTCCAATCCGCCCAAAAACGTGCTCCAATTGAGGTGACAAGTGTCGCCTCTCGTTGGTCCAAAATGTTTCGTTTCTCGGAAAAATCCGCAAAATTTTAAATGACATAGCCGGAATTTTCCCTACGAAAGCTGGAAACGTTTCATTTAAAAACGACTTTTGGTAGTTATGCACAAATTCAACCTATGCCTACTTTAAGGCTCAAATTGTATCGTGCGCCTCACGCATATACTGAAATACGGTATAACATTCTCCTCTCCTTAGAAACATTCGTCCGAATGTTCCTTCTCAAACGTATAACGAAGAAGTTCCTTCTAACAAGTTGTCAACGCCACACCGCCACGTAATAACACACGTTCTCTTCCTCCTTACTCGCCGTGCCCTTTGAACACTTGAACTCTTCTAGTATACGCATTCACACTTCGCCATCGCCAGCTTCCCAACACTTTGGAGTCACAACCTCCAAACTTGGTCATCTTACTAGCTTCACTCTCCCTTAAGGCCATTTCCGGCCTTCACGATCCGCTTCTGGTCGAACATATCCACGAACTCATACGATGGTTATCTAATCACGGCCTAGCGCCTCGTGACCTACCACTGGCGGGACCACCCAGAGCTGACCCCACTTTGAAACCGGCCGCGGGTTGGCCCTCAACATGGCCCCAACCCGACCCACTTACGCATCACGCTCTTGTTCCCCGATCCGGAACAATCTTACCTCTACAGGTCATGAAAGCTACCACTTCCATTTTTACACTACCCAAGGAAATTTCCCCACAATTACTCTACGTATGATTATACATTCTGACAAAGATCACCCGCAAGATCTTGTACTCAAGACGGCCTTACATCTAAGGTCTCAACTGTAATATTCTAAGGTTCATCATTTCTCACCCTGTGCTTACCCTTATTCACTAACCAGGTTTCTAAATCACATTTTAGCACAAAGCTATCCGAACATAACACTAAACACATCATCACAACATCAATACATACAAAACTCTAGAGGGTTAAGGATATACCTGAAAATAGGCGATTCAGAGGACCGCTAAAACTGGGAACTTCCACCGCGACCTCTACCGTGGCCCGCCGGTGTATGAACATCCTGCCTGACTATGGGAGGTGAAGAACCCGCAACTGATCCCGTAGTCTGTGCTATCCTACCAGCGTTACCCCTGGTCGGACAATTTCTCCCAAAATGGCCATCTGCCGCATGTAAAACAAACTCCCGACTAGCACGACACTCCCACCGCGAGTCTACCACAATGTCACAACGAGGTAGGGGTGGCTTCACCGCTAACACCCCGCTTCTCTCGAAAATCTGAACCTCGAGCCCCGACCGCTCCCGAATACTCTGGATGCTCAAGATTGTGGAGGACCACTGCATCGGGCGAGGCGCATAACTAGTCTGCCGAGGCGGTCCGCCTCGAAAGTCACCAAGGACCTCTGCTCGCCCTTCTCACGACCTTGGTTATTTCGTCGATTTCTCCGCCTCACCTCCAAGTGCATAAGCTGCATGCGGGCAATGTCCATGCCCTACCAAGAGCTACACCGAACAACTCTCGCTAGGTAATCATCGAGCCTGTAACATATCGGTGCACTCGATCCTCCATACTAGCTACTAATGCGGGACGCATCGCCAATGAGTCGAACTCCACATTGTACTCCCGAACCGCACGCCTGCTCGCCGCAACACCAAAAATCTGTCGCCCGAGCCCTCTCATCTCGCGAGGTAAGAAATGTGCAAGAAAGGCCTCGAGAACTCGCCCCATAAAGCCGGAAGTGCATGCTCTCCCGACAGCTCCCACGAATCAAACCACGATCGCGTATCACGCACCGATGCGAACCTAGGACCACCGACTCGGTCTCCGATGCTTGATCACTCATGATCCGCAGAATCGCCGGATGAACTCGCGGATCATCCTCGTGCCTCGACCCATAAAACTCGCGGGTTACACTCGTAAAGTCCTGTAATCTCAAATCGTCGCTCGGGGTGAACTACGGTGCTCTTTGGGCTGGAATCACGTCGATCTAACCTCAAGTTCGCCACAACTCGCCATTAATCGCCATCTCCTTGTAACCTATCTCTCTGCGCTTCACTATGGATCGAGGCTCGTGTATCGCGGTCTCTGTAGATCGCCGCTCTACTCGTATCTCCTCTCGCCGCTTTGCCCTTCTCGAGCCCTGCCGCTTGCGCGAGGCATAATCGTAAAAACGAGATACGTCGGAGGGTCCAACTTACAACATGCTCTAAGGCACGATCTCGGAATGAGAAGAATGGAAACCAATCTAAATGTCCTATAGCCTCACGATTATAGATGTGGTGCACAACACACCGATAATCAAGACTTACTAGACACGGTGCGTAGACACTTTCCGAGGACTAATCGCTCTGATACCACTTTTGTCACGACCAACCGGCCGTGGATCGTGCCTTACCCCGGCACCCTGGTGATACAACATCGAGAAAATCAGCGAAATAAAAACATGAACATGAATTTAGAGACAAAAATAAATAAACAGCAACCAAAACGATTGCCTTCATCATATATACATAAATACCCTAACGGTTATCCTTTTACAAACCACGCCCACAACAAAGGTTACTGCACTCTAAGATTTACACAACAACTATGACGACAGGCCCCGCCATACCCTGAATGTACACGGACCTGCACTGTGGTAACATACCAAAGATAAGCCTCCGAAGGAACGGAGCTTCCCAACACGCTGAAAGGTGATCCTAAAAGCGGGGATCGATAGCCGATGTACCTCTACCTGCGGCATGAACGCAGCTTCGGCGAGGTCGATAACAGTACCAAGTATGTGAAATCGTAAATATCAGAATCAAATCATAATAGTCTATAAAAGCAGGAGACATGTATGATAACCAAACTACAGTACATACACATAACAGTTATATCAATTCAGGGTCTCACGCCCACAACATCAATCCTGCCCGTGGAGTACCTTCCTCACTGCCGGCAGTCTATGATATGATAACAACAAGATAGAAATCCAAATGGGAGCATACCCGTGCGCTACGCATCGTGTCAGTATGTCCAAAGGGAACAAATAAGACAACATTCCAAATGGAAGCATACCCGTGCGCTACGCATCGTGTCAGTAGGTCCAAAGGGAAACAATAAGACAGCATTCCAAATGGAAGCATACCCGTGCGCTACGCATCGTGTCAGTATGTCCAAAGGGAAACAATAAGACAACAAGGCGGTAATCAAAGTGGAAGCATACCCGTGCGCTACGCATCGTGTCAGTATGTCCAAAGTGATTTAACAAAAGTAACACTATCAAGCGAACGCATCTGCGGAATTTCTCCGCCACACGCGCGCCCAAGTAAGTTCTCAACAAGTCAACCGACCCTCCATCGAGAGACGCGGTAGTATAGAAACACAATCTTTGCACAACAAAGGCTATCACAACAAGCATAGGCAAGTTTCACAACAACAAGCATAGGCAAGTTTCACATCAACAAGCATAGGCAAGTTTCACAACTCCAAGTACTTTCATTTTATGCCAAAGTCCGGGTTTTAACCCTAAAGTACTACGTACGTTAAATTCCTTTTAAAGAGATCTAATCCTTTTCTAAAAGTCACCCGATACCAGTAGTATAAAAATAGAGTGACTTATATCTTTTAAGTAAACCAAAACAACTTCCATACTTTCCTTTTTAAAACCAAATTAAGGCAACACCATGCCTTCTTTTTTTTTGACCAAAACACTTTTCTTTTTAAAGTCAAGTTACCACATTAAAACCAATGATAAAACCTTTCTTTTGTTTTCATAAGGTCGTTATAACCAACTTCCCATAAAGTTGTTATACACCTTATGTTTTAAACCATTTTAAGACAACACAATGCCTTTCTTTTTCCTAAAGTTCCAGTTTGCCTAATTTCAAATACACAAGTCTCTTTTTTGAAAAGTTCATAGTTCAATGTCTTAATCTCTTTTAAAACAATTGAGTAACATATGCCTTAGGCGAGTAGGTTATTCTTGTTCATAATCAATCTTATTAGCAGCCATGATCTAGAAATGTAATATCATTTTGTCTCATCTTAGCTTCTATGCAGATGGAGGTTTCTACTGGTTTTAATAATACTTAATTATTCAATACATTTCCCTTTATTAACGCTGCAGTGGTTTGTCGATACACATTCTGATTTCCGAAATCAGTAAAACATTATTCCTTCCAAAAACCAAGTACTCATTACTCACGAATGAGGTTTCACACAACCATCCATATTAAGTCAAGTCTCTTATCTTTTAAGAATAAGTCTCTTAACTTCTAAACCATTAAACCATTCTTTTTATCTCTCTTAAGGCGTTACACCTAACTTCTCATAAAGCTGGTATAACTTTTATGTTTTCAAACCAAGTATACACTTCTTTCAAAAAGGTTTCTTAATCTCTTAGAATACTTCAAGGTTCTTTTACATCAAGTCGGTTATAAGTCAAATCAGTTATCTTTTAAAAACCACAAAGCATTTCTCATTTACATAGAGCTGTTATAACACTTTATGCTTAAAGACAATCAAATACATTTAACACATGTACGTCTACCGTACTACATAGTTATACACATATCATGCTAGAACAGATAGGAAGAGGTTCACATACCTCGCGACGAGTATCGACTAATAGCAAAACGCTCCAAGTACCTCAAACCGTCTCACACTCTCACCAAGCATCACTCCACACGTAGTACTACAACCTATAGAGGCCACAAAGCGCTATTAATATCTTTAGATCTCAATGTAGAATATTCTACGAAAATTCGCAAAGACTCTCCCGCAACAGCGTAAATCTCCTCCTCTATCGAGGCGGCTACCAAGCCAACGAGGGGTTAACACGCCTAACCGGGCGTGTACAATTCTACTACACAAGAATGCTACACAAGTCTCATCTGATACAGTCCTATGTAATTACAGTTCAGTTCTCTTCTTAAAATTCAGGCTTAAGTCGCAAGACATTGCCGTAAGTATTATTCAGGCTTAAGTCAAAAGACATTGCCACACAACTAAGTTCAGTTCTATATATAGTATACTTAACTATATACTCCTACAACATGTAATTTCCAATTACAACAGAAGGTCATGAGTGTTTACCTCGATAAGCCCAAAATTATCCAAGTTATATGTCGAACCTGAGCAAGGTTTAGCTCCTACTCCGTGCGCTCCGACCCGCTCCAACCAACCCTTAGAAGTTCTAACCAACTTATACTTATAACTTCAACTACGGGTGAAGATTTACTTAGGGTTTCGTTTGTGGATCGAGGAAGTATAATAGTATTTTCTGGGCTTTTGTATAAGTGTAACTTTGGGAATACTACAAGGTATTTGGGCCAAGGTATTTGGGCATTATAACAATACTATGAGAGTATTTCTATACCACAAAAGGGGGGTATTATACGAAAACAACTAGGCTAGGGGGGGGGTACCCCACGGCTAGAACACTACAAAGGGGAGGGGGGAGCTTTCGGCCAAGGGCCTTTCTCAAAGGGGGAGGGTTTGGACGATTTTAACTCACAAAGGGGGAGATATTTCAAGACTTGGAAAAATGATTTTTGGATGAAGAAAGTTCATCAACTAAGGGGGTATTTATAGGTCAAGCAAAGGCCAACCAATGGCCAAGATCAAGCCAAGTGTTAGGCAAGTGTAGGGCTAGGATTAAGCCATGTGCACCTTATCCATCTACCACACAACTTGCACAAAATATCCTACCAACTCCCCTTGACCCTTTCGTCAATCCGCCAAAACGTGCTCCAATTAGAGGTGACAAGTGTCGCCTCTCGTTGGTCCAAAATGTTTCGTTTCTCGGAAAAATCCGCAAAAATTTTAAATGACATAGCCGAATTTTCCCTACGAAAGTTGTGGAAACGTTTACGTAAAACGACTCCTTTTGGTAGTTATGCACAAATTCGAACCTATGCCTACTTTAAGGCTCAAATTGTATACGTACGCCCTCACGTACATACTCTGGAAATACGGGGTATAACACGTACGTCTACCGTACTATATATATATATACTTTAAAATATCATGCTAAAGAGGATAGGAAGAATCACATACCTCCTTGGCGAAATCCACCTGCCAAGTCGAATATGTCGCGCGCAGAGTATCAACCTATAATAGGAAAATACGTCTATCAACGTCTAGACTACTCTGAAGAATGTTCTAAGCAGAGGGTTCTCTATTCTATGGAAAATTGGGCAGTATTTTCCTACCCGTCAAACTACTCAAGTCTACTGTAGATACAGTCCTATGTAAGTACAATTCAATTCTTCTTCTTTTATACCCTTCTACTGTGATTACAGTTCAATTCTATTCTTTAATATCCTTCTATATCTTATACTCAAATCTTAACTATTCTTATATGTAATCTCAAATTACAATAGAAGGAAAAAAGTGTTTACCTCGATAAGCCCAAAATTATCCAAGTAAAATGTCGATCCTGAGCAAGGTTTAGCTCCTAATTTGCACGCTCTGATAGCCCCAAGAAACCCTTAGAAGTTCTACACAACTTCTACTCAAATACTATAAGGGATTTGGGGCTAGGGTATTTTGGAATAGTAACTATACTAGAAGGCAACTTTCTACAAAAGTGGGGTTTTCTACGAAGCCTACTAGGGGGAGGAGTTGGGACGAGAAAGCAACTAAGGGGGAGGGATTTTTTTTTTGAGACTTAGAGAAGTGTGGAGTGGATGAAGAAGTCTTCACTCAAGGGGGGTATTTATAGGGCCCTCAAAGGCCAAGATTAAAACAAATGGAGGGTTGGGATTATGATCCAAGTGAAAGATGAGGTCTTCCAACCAAGTGTCTCCCACAACATTTGGACATATGTCCGCCACAATATTGGAAAACATTCCCACCACAACAATGAGCCATGTGGACTCCACTATCACACAAAAACCGTCCAAGCCTCACCTACTCCCACTCACACAAAATCAACTTGCAAGACTTGACCAATTGACTTGTCCACTAGCCTCACCCAATTCGTCCAACCTAAGCCAACTAAGGGTGACACATGTCTCCCTCCCATTGGCCCAAAATATTTCGTCTCTCGGAAAAATCCACAATCGGTTAAAATATTAAAAACGTAGAATTTCCTTCACAAGGTTCGGAATCTTTTCCGTCGAAAGCTTACAATTTCATTCTTAACCTAATTAGGGTTTGTACAAATATACGTACGTCCTCACGTACATACTCCGGAAATACGGGGTATAACAGGCACCAGTCGCGGCCCGGGGACGGGTCGTGATACGTGTAATCCCCTTTGGTTAGCTGAATTGTTGGGCCTTAAATGTGGCGTGGTTGGTTATTGAATTCGGCCTTGAAAAAGGTGGCAAAGTATGTAGAAACAAAGGAAGTGATATCCGATTTTCCGTAGAATTTAGTGACTTTGCACTTAGAATATTCTACGTTTGAAGCTAGAAGGTTAATGGACGTATTGTGGTCATTATAGGTTGAAGTACTAAGTATAGCGTATTCTACTTGAAGGATGGAATAGCTATCAAGGTTGAGGTACTTTGGAGCATTTTGCTATATGTCGATAATCGTCGCGAGGTATGTGAACCTCTTCCTTCTTTTGACATGATTCTATGTTTGGAATATACATGTGGTATTATTTCGTGATTCCTTCTACTCTTAGAAGTTAATAGGTAGGTATGTTAATTTACTCTACGTAAAGGTTATGTCTGAGTTATCCTAAGTTCTTATCAAGTCTTATGGGGGATGTTGGTAAGAGTCTGTTACACCCCGTAAATTCAAGGAGTTAAGATAAGATCATACCAAGGATTATAAGATTGAAAGTTGAAAGATAAGTTGGCAAACATGTGTTGGACGGATTTGAGTTTACCTTGGAGTGTTGTACCCAGTTGTTAAGAGTTTCGAGGTGTTTAAAAGCCTAGTGTGTGGTCCGTTAAATCTAGATCCCAACGCATCAAACCGTTCGTCGATAGGACATCGGAGTCAAAAGTTATGGAAGTTTCAAGTTTGGTGCGCAGTCAGGCAAAGCAGTTTTCGGTTCAGGGGTACAGCGCCGCGGCTCCGGAATCGAGGCGCGGGCGCGGTTGTCTTGGGTCCAGGGGTTGCAGCGCTGCGCCGAATCTGAGGCAGCGCGCCGAATGCTGGAACATTTTCTGGAGTGGGCGCCATGCGGCCGGGCATGGCGCAAGGCGGGATTTTTTCGCGATAAAAGGCTGAAATCAGGAGATATTTTGTTAAAAACCTATGGGAGGGTGACAAGTGTCCCTCCCATCTTTTTTGACTAGATGAGGGCCTATTTTAGGGCCAAGTCTTGGAAGACTTGGCCATTTCATTTCAAAACCCTTCCATGGAAAACCCTCTCCCTTCTCTCTAGTTTTTGGAAGAAAACCTAGCCTAAGAGGAAATTGTTGAGCGGCAAGAAGGAAAAGTGTGGGTAAACTTGTGGGAAGCGGTGGGCGATTTTGACGGATGAGGTAGAAGAAAATGTCACGACCTGCCCGGGCCGGATCGTGCCTTACCCCGGGCACCCTAGTGATACAACATCAGAGAAAAACCAGCGGAAATAAAAAAAAAACTTAAGCATTTAAATAGACATGGATCAAGATAAAGAAAATAGGCCAACCAAAACGGTTGCCTTTCAACATATATATATGTATAGACATTTGAATAAGCGATAATCCTTACAACCCCGCCACAACAAAGGCTGCACTTAAGATTTATACAACAACTATGACGGACAGGCCCCGCCATACCCACGAATGTACAAGAACCTACGGACATCGTGGTAACATACCAAAGATAAGCCTCCAAGGAACGGAGCTTCCCAAGACGAAAGGTGATCCTAAAGCGGGATCGATACCGATGTACCTCACTGCGGCGTGAACGCAGCCCGGGAGAGGTCAAGATAACAGTACCAAGTATGTGAAATCAGAAATATCAGAATGAAATCATAGCGATATATAAAGCGAGACATGCATGATAACCAAACTACAAGACACCACATATAAACAGTCATATCAAGTCAGAACTCACGCCCAAATCATCACTGTGCGTGGAATTCCTTCCTCACCGCTTAGCCTATGATATAACAACACCAAGGAGTATATGTGAACACCGTGTCCTACCTGGTCAATAAAACCGTGACGGCAAGTATAACTACCGATTCGACCGTATCAATAATATTGTACAACCATATCATGAAGGCGACACGTGGCAAGTGCAATAGCCTCCAGCTCCACCGCGCCACGTATGACGGGGCAAGTGAATCGGCTACGCACTGATCACAACCGTAAGTCACGCTCCATCCAAATCGCTCGCGAAGGCGACACGCGGGCGTGCAATAACCTATACCAGATCCACTCGCCACGTGCCGACGGGGCAAGTAAACAGCACGACCATCACAACCGTAAGTCACGATACTTCGCCGCGGTCGACACGTGGCGGCGTGCAATAACCTATACCAGATCCACCTGCGTCACGTAGCTGACGGGGGCAAGTAAACAGGCTACACACCCGATCACAACCGTAAGTCACGATACTTCGCCATAAATAACCATAATGGTCACATGTCCACATCATCAGTGTAGACATGCCCATGTAATAATGATAATGGAAGCGTACCCGTGGAATCTTCCACACCGCCAGACGTCCAAGTAAGTTCTCAACAAGTCAACCTACTCCATCGAGAGACGCGGTAGAATAGAAACACAATTCTTGCACAACAAAGACTATCTCAATAAGCATAGGCAAGTTACCCGACAACAAGCATAGGCAAGTTACACAACAACAAGCATAGGCAAGTTACACAACAACAATCATAGGCAAGTTATACACAACTCAAAGTACTTTCATTTTAAGTCAAAATCCGGGTGTTAACCCTAAAGTACTACGTACGTTAAATTCCTTTTAAGAGATCCATTCCTTTTATGAAAATCACCCGATACCCGTAGTATAAAATAGAGTGACTTACATCTTTTTAGAAAACCAAAACAACTTCTCTTTTTAAAGTCAAGTTTCCACATTAAAACCAATGATAAAAACCCTTCTTTTGTTTTCATAAAGTCGTTATAACCAACTTCCCATAAAGCTGTTATAACACTTTAAGTTTTAAACCATTTTAAGACAACACAATGCCTTTCTTTTCCCTAAAGTTCCAGTTTGCCTAATTTCAATTACTCAAGTCTCTTTTTAGAAAAGTTTCATAGTTCAATGTCTTAATCTCTTTTTAAAACAATTGAGTAACATATGCCATAGGCGAGTAGGTTATTCTTGTTCATAAATCTTATTTAAGCAGCCATGATCTAGGAAATGTAATATCATTTTGTCTCATCTTAGCTTCTATGCAGATGGAGGTTTCTACTGGTTTTAATAATACTTCATTTATTCAATACATTTTCTGTTATTAACGCTGCAGTGGTTTGTCGATACACATTCTGATTTCCGAAATCAGTAAAACATTATTCCTTTTAAAAACCACGTACTCATTACTCACGAATGAGGTTTCACACAAAACTCATATTAATTCATTTAAGTTAAGTCTCTTATCTTATAAGATCAAGTCTCTTAACTTCTAAAATCAGTAAACCATTTTCTTTACCTCTCTTAAGACGTTATACCTAACTCCCCATAAAGCTAGTATAACTCTTTTTAAAACCTTTAAAACCAAGTGTTACTTCTTCTTTCAAAAATGGTTTCTTAACTCTTGTGACATACTGCAAGTTTCTTATTATTCAGTCTTAACTCAACAGACATTGCCGCATAACCACGTTCAATTAGCACACGTCGCTCACCGTACTATATATTATTCGAGCTTAAGTCAAAAGACATTGCCGTACTATATATATCTTCCTTTAAAATATCATGCTCAAGAGTATAGGAAGAATCACATACCGCGACGATTATCGACTATAAGCAAAACGCCCATCGCTATAACCCGGCTAGCCTTGTCCACCTTCTAAGTAGCACATGCTACTTGCAAAACATTCAACCAATAAAGGTTATCACCATCTGATACATCTATGTAAATGCGATTTAATCTTCTACTTATATTTTTCTGATGTGATTTCTGTTCAAGTCTATTCTGTAATATCCTTCTATTACAGTTCAATTCTCTTCTATGAATCTTATATTCATTTCTATACTACTACAGTATGTAATTCCCAATTACAATAGAAGGATGATAGTATTTACCTCGATGAGCCCAAAATTATCCAAGTATAATGTCGCTCCTGAGCAACGTTAGGCTCCTACTCCGAGTGCTCCAACCCGCTCCAAACAACCCTTAGAAGTTCTACGCAACTTCTACTTAACACTTCAACCGACTATGAAGGTTTTCCTTAGGGTTTCTTAGTGGCTAAAGAAAGTATAATAGTATTTTCCGGTTTTTCAGATAGAGGTACTTTGGAAAGTACTACAAGGTATAAGGGCTAAGGTATTTTGGGCATTACAACAATACTTGGAGAAATATTTCTCAACCAAGGTAGTATTTCGACTAGCAACTAGGCTAGGAGTGGGGTATTCTCGCCGAGGCCTTCAAGAGGGGAGGGTGTTTCTGCTAGGCTACCACAAAGGGGGAGTGTGGCGGACGAGAGCACAAGAGGGAGAGGAGGGTTTTGCCTTAGAAGTTTTCAAGTGAGGATGAAGAAAATCTTCAACTTAGGGAGTATTTATAGGCTAACCAAAGGCCAACCAATGGCCAAGATGAAGACAAGTGTGGTGCAAGTGTAGGGCTAGATTTTAACCATGTGGACCTTATCCATCTACCACACAACTTGCACAAAAATATCCTACCAACTAAAGTGCTCTCTTTCGTCCCTTTGCCGCCCCAAGTCCTTCCAATGTGAGGGTGACACATGTCACCCTCCCGTTGGTCCAAAATGTTTCGTCTCTCGGAAAAATCCGCAAAAATTAGAAATGACATAGCCGGAATTTTCCCTTCGCAAGTTTAGTAAAACGTTTCGTCGAAAAACGACTCCTTTCGGCACTTGTGCCCAAATTTCAAACCTTGCCTAATCTTAAGGCTTAAATTTTTATACGTACGCCCTCACGTACATACTCTGGAACTACGGGGTATAACAAAAAAGGGGCTTTTGTGGGCTATTCCTTAAGGTAAAAGTTTTTCCCTTTCTCTTGGTTATGAGCCTAAGGCTGTTATATTTTAGTAGTATAGATGTGAGCCTAAGGCTGTTATATTTTAGTAGTATAGATTTGAGCCTGAGGCTGTTTTATTTGAATAGATTTGGATCTTGTTGTCTTGTTGAAGATGTCTAGGGCTAGATATCATGTTAGGCCTAAGAACTTGGATTGGGAAGAGTTGAAAGGGGTTTAGGGTTGGTTTATTGTTGGTCAAGAATGACATGGAATTATTGGTTTATTTTGCATTATTGTGGGAGTTTGGTTATTGAATTCGACCTTAGCAAAGGTGGCAAGTTAGTAGAAACAAAGGAAGTGTCGTCCAAATTGTCGTAGAATTTAGGGACTTTGCACTTAGTTATTCTACGTTCGAAGCTAGAGTTTGATAGACGTTTCATGACCCTTATAGGATTGAAGTACTACGGTAGCATATTCTACTTAAGGGCGATAATACGGTGGAGCATTTTGCTTATTGTCGACAATCGTCGCGAGGTATGTGATTCTTCCTATCCTCTTCAGCATGACTATTTGTAAAATATATAGTGCGGTAGACGCACGTGTGTTAAAGGAATTTGATTTCCCTTTTGTGTCTTGACTTGATATGAAGTGTTAAGGGCTTCATTGTGTGGAAATAGTAGTAAAGTCTTATCCGTTAATGCTTAATTTTCGGTGGTTAAAGAATGAGCCCCATTGGTCTCATAAATGTTCATAGTGGTAATTGGTTGGTTTAAAACATAAAGTGTTATAACGGCTTTATGGGAAGTTTGTTATAACCACTTTATGTAGCTAAAAGAATGGTTTGTTGATTTCAAAGGATAAGAGACGTGACTTGTAATTGACCTAAATGGTGTTGAAAAGTATAAAACCTAATTCGTGAGAAATGAATACTTGGTTTTTAAAAGAATAACGTTACAAATTTCGGAAATGGGAATAAGGATCGAACAAGCCAATGCAGCGTCGATAAAGGAAAGAAGTAATGACAATTAATCATATTAAAACCAGTAGAAACCTCCATCTGCATAGAAGCTAAGATAAGACAAAATGGCATTATATTTCCTAGATCATGGCTGCTCTAATGAGAATTATTGAAATCAAGTTCTGATTTTCCTAAAAAGTTTCAAAGTAAGGAACTCGTTTTCTAAAAGAAAAGAGACTTAAGAATTTGAAGTATTTTGGTTTAAAAGAAAGGCATGATTTTGTCTTGACTTGTTTTATTAATCATAAAGTGTTGTAATAGCTTTATGGGAGGTTAGTTATAACGACTTTATGGAAAATAAAGAAATGGACTCATTATTGGATTTAGAATGGTAACTTGATTTTGGGAAAAGAGTAGTAACTTGTTTTCAAAATGTTGAACTCTTTGTGATGGAAAAACATAAGTGGCTTGTTTATAAAAGGTAGGAGTACCTTGATTTTAAAGGGGTTTTAATGGTATACTTGACATTGTGGTAAGAAGTATGTATAGTACCTTGAGTTGGATGTAACTTGCCTCTGCTTGTTGTGGTAGCCTTTGTTGTGCAAGTGTTTGGTTGTGTGCTACCGAGTCTCTCGATGGAGAATTGGCTATCCGTTGATTGATGGACATCTTGTGGCGTTGGGTAGCCACGGGTATGCTTCCATCAGACGATCCTCTTGGACATCTTGACACGTTGGGTAGCCACGGGTATGCTTCCATTAGGAGTGTTATCCGTTAGTTGTTTGGACATCTTGACACGTTGGGTAGCCACGGGTATGCTTCCACGATGAGTATCATCTTGTTATTTCCTTTGGGCATACCGACACGTTGGATGGTCCACGGTATGGGCCCACTAGGATGGTTCCATGGCCATGCTTATACCGAGGTGAGATCGGCATGCGGCCGTTGTGCGGGTTAAATTCGGGTTGTATTTGAGTGATGATTTCACGGACATGAGTCCACGACTTGACATATTTGCTTATATGTTGTATGTCTTGTAGTTTGGTTATCATACATGTCTCGCTTTATATAGACTATTATGATTTCATTTACTGATATTTTCTGATTTCACATACTTGGTACCTGTTGTACTGACCTCCTTCGGGGGGCTGCGTTCATGTCGCAGGTTGAGGTACATAGCTTGCTGATCCACTCTCTTAGGATCGTTGTTCGGTTCTCGGAAAGCTTAATATCTCCGGAAGCTTGTCATGTGCAGTTCCACTCAAGTAGTAGACTTTTGTATATTGGGGGCATGGCGGGGCCTGTCCGTCATTATGGTTTCAAAATTCTTAGAGTGCAGCCTTGTTGTGGGCGAGTTTGTAAGGGATGAATCGCTCAAGTTTTAAATTATGTACAAAAAGGTAAGCTGTTAGGTTGCTTTGTTTTCTTATTTCAACTATTTTATATGTTTAAGTTTTTATTTTGGTTTTCTCGATGTTGTATCACCAGGGTGCAGGGTAAGGCACGATCACGGGCCGGTTCAGTCGTGACAAAAGTGGTATCGAGCGATTAATCCTCGGAGAGTGTCTGACCGTATCCATTAAGTCTTGATTATCGGTGTGTTGTGCACATCTATAATCGAGAGGCTATAGGATATTTAGGATTGGTTTTCATTCTTCTCACTCAGATCGTGCCTTAGAGCGGTGTTATAAGTTGGACTCCTCCGGCGTGTTCTTTGTATACGATGATGCCTCGCGCAAAACGAGCCAGAAGGGCAAGCGGCGAAGGAGTGCGAGTAAAGCGGCGGCGGTCTCTCACGAGACTACGGCACTGATCCTCGATCCGCGGCACAGGCGAGAGAGATGGGTTACAAGAGATGGCCCGATTATTGGCGGATCGTGGCGAGCACGAGGATAGGCGGATCGCAGATTCCGTAGTACCCATAGTTCACCGAGGTCGAGATAGTTTGAGGCTACGAGATTTTCGAGTTGTAGCCCACCGAAGTTCTACGGGGTCGAGGCACGAGGATGATCCGCAGAGTTCATCCGGCGATTCTGACGGATCGAGAGTGATCAAGGCTTCGAGACCGAGTCGGTGGTTTTGTTCACATCGGCTGCGTGATCTGCGATCGGGTTTGATTCGTGGGAGCTGTCGGGGAGCATGCCTCCAGTGGTTGGGGTGAGTTCTCAGAGGCTTTCTTGGCCATTTCTTGCCTCCACGGATGAGGAGGGCACAGCAGTAAACAGATTTTTGATGCTAAGACAAAGAGGCGCCGCGATTACGAGTACAATGTAGAGTTTGACTCATTGGCGGTATGTCCCATTGTGGTGGCCAATATGGAGGATAGAGTGCACCATTATGTCACCGGACTCGATGATTATTTAGCGGAGGATGCAGTGTAGCTCTTGGTAGGGCATGGACATTGCCGCATCCAGCCTATGCGCAGGCGGTGAGAACGTAGGGTCGGCAGAATAACCAAGATCAGCGAAGAGGGCGGGGCGGTGAGTCCTCTGGTGACCTTCGAGTGGCGGCCTCGGCGGACTAGTTGTGCGCCTCCGCCAGTACGGAGTGCTCCATCACGATCTTGGGCGTTCAGAAGTCGAGGCGGTCGTGGCTCCCGGGTTTGAGTTTTGGGGGCGGGGGCGTTAGTCGAGATGGGACCACCCCACCTCGTTGTGGCGTTGTGGTAGGCTCCATGGTGGGAGTGTCGTCTTTGGAATGGGGGTTTGTTTTGTATGCGGCCAGGCCATTTTGCGAAATTGTCCAACGAGAGATAGCGCGGATGTAGAGACTCGACGCCGGGATCAGTGGCTAATTCATCTCCTCCTTTTGTGCGCCGTGCAGGGAAGGAACATGAGTAGAACGGCATGAAGGGGCAGTGAAGTAATAGTTACAGGTATATTCTTAACCCACTAGAAACTAGTATGCATTGATGTTATAGTGATGTGTTAAGTGTTATGTTCGGATAACTTTGTGTTATAAATGTGATTTAGAAGCCTGATTAGTGCAAAGGGTAAGTCTGAGGATGAGAAAATTTTGAACCTTAGAATTTATGACAATTGAAACGTAGATGTAAGACCGTCTTGGGTAGAAGATTTTTACAGTGATCCTTGTTGGAAGTATATAGTATGTGGGGAGTATTTTTCGGGTGATAAGTCCATGAGTGGCATAACTGATTCTTATGTGAGTGGAGTAGTGAAGACTATACCGACGTCTGCATTTTGGAGACTTAGAAGGAACATTCGGGACGAATGTTTCTAAGGGGGGGAGAATGTTACACCCCGTAAATTCAAGGAGTTAAGATAAGATCATAACAAGGATTATAAGATTGAAAGTTGAAAGATAAGTTGGCAAACATGTGTTGGACGGATTTGAGTTTACCTTGGAGTGTTGTACCCAGTTGTTAAGAGTTTCGAGGTGTTTAAAAGCCTAGTGTGTGGTCCGTTAAATCTAGATCCCAACGCATCAAACCGTTCGTCGATAGGACATCGGAGTCAAAAGTTATGGAAGTTTCAAGTTTGGTGCGATCGAGCGCGATTTTCGGTTCGAGTGCAGTAGCGGCTCGAATCTTTGGAACATTTTCTCGGAAGTGGGCGCCATGCGCAGCGGGCAGCGGTGCCAAGGCGGGATTTTTTCGCGATAAAAGGCTGAAATCAGGAGATATTTTGTTAAAAACCTATGGGAGGGTGGCAAGTGTCCCTCCCATCCTTTTTGACCAGATGAGGGCCTATTTTAGGGCCAAGTCTTGGAAGACTTGGCCATTTCATTTCAAAACCCTTCCATGGAAAACCCTCTCCCTTCTCTCTAGTTTTTGGAAGAAAACCTAGCCTAAGAGGAAATTGTTGGGCGGCGAGAAGGAAAAGTGTGGGTAAACTTGTGGGAAGCGGTGGGCGATTTTGACGGTATGAGGTAGAAGAAAAAGGGGCTTTTGTGGGCTATTCCTTAAGGTAAAAGTTTTTCCCTTTCTCTTGGTTATGAGCCTCAGGCTGTTATATTTTAGTAGTATAGATGTGAGCCTAAGGCTGTTATATTTTAGTAGTATAGATTTGAGCCCGAAATTTGTTTTATTTGAATAGATTTGGATCTTGTTGTCTTGTTGAAGATGTCTAGGGCTAGATATCATGTTAGGCCTAAGAACTTGGATTGGGAAGAGTTGAAAGGGGTTTAGGGTTGGTTTATTGTTGGTCAAGAATGACATGGAATTATTGGTTTATTTTGCATTATTGTGGGAGTTTGGTTATTGAATTCGACCTTAGCAAAGGTAGCAAGTTAGTAGAAACAAAGGAAGTGTCGTCCAAATTGTCGTAAAATTTAGGGACTTTGCACTTAGTTATTCTACGTTCGAAGCTAGAGTTTGATAGACGTTTCATGACCCTTATAGGATTGAAGTACTACGGTAGCATATTCTACTTAAGGGTGATAATACGGTGGAGCATTTTGCTTATTGTCGGCGATACCGTCGCGAGGTATGTGATTCTTCTTATCCTCTTGACATGACTATTTGTAAAATATATAGTGCGGTGAAGCAGCGTGTGTTAAAGGAATTTGATTTCCCTTTTGTGTCTTGACTTGATATGAAGTGTTAAGGGCTTCATTGTGTGGAAATAGTAGTAAAGTCTTATCCGTTAATGCTTGGTACTCGGTGGTTAAAGAATGAGCCCCATTGGTCTCATAAATGTTCATAGTGGTAATTGGTTGGTTTAAAACATAAAGTGTTATAACGGCTTTATGGGAAGTTTGTTATAACCACTTTATGTAGCTAAAAGAATGGTTTGTTGATTTCAAAGGATAAGAGACGTGACTTGTAATTGACCTAAATGGTGTTGAAAAGTATAAAACCTAATTCGTGAGAAATGAATACTTGGTTTTTAAAAGAATAACGTTACAAATTTCGGAAATGGGAATAAGGATCAAACAAGCCAATGCAGCGTCGATAAAGGAAAAAAGTAATGACAATTAATCATATTAAAACCAGTAGAAACCTCCATCTGCATAGAAGCTAAGATAAGACAAAATGGCATTATATTTCCTAGATCATGGCTGCTCTAATGAGAATTATTGAAATCAAGTTCTGATTTTCCTAAAAAGTTTCAAAGTAAGGAACTCGTTTTCTAAAAGAAAAGGGACTTAAGAATTTGAAGTATTTTGGTTTAAAAGAAAGGCATGATTTTGTCTTGACTTGTTTTATTAATCATAAAGTGTTGTAATAGCTTTATGGGAGGTTAGTTATAACGACTTTATGGAAAATAAAGAAATGGACTCATTATTGGATTTAGAATGGTAACTTGATTTTGGGAAAAGAGTAGTAACTTGTTTTCAAAATGTTGAACTCTTTGTGATGGAAAAACATAAGTGGCTTGTTTATAAAAGGTAGGAGTACCTTGATTTTAAAGGGGTTTTAATGGTATACTTGACATTGTGGTAAGAAGTATGTATAGTACCTTGAGTTGGATGTAACTTGCCTCTGCTTGTTGTGGTAGCCTTTGTTGTGCAAGTGTTTGGTTGTGTGCTACCGAGTCTCTCGATGGAGGGCCGGCTATCTGGTTGATTGATGGACATACTGACGCGTTGGGTAGCCCACGGGTATGCTTCCACTGTATCGATCCTCTTGGACATGCTGACACGTTGGGTAGCCCGGGTATGCTTCCATTAAGTGTTATCTGGTTAGTTATTTAGACATCCCGACACGTTGGGTAGCCGGGTATGCTTCCGATGAGTATCATCTTGTTATTTCCTTTGGGCATCTTGACACGTTGGATGGTCCATGGGTATGGGCCCACTAGGATGGTTCCATGGCCATGCTTATACCGAGTGAGATCTTTGGGGCATGCGGCCATTGTGCGGGTTAAATTCGGGTTGTATTTGAGTGATGATTTCACGGGCATGAGTCCACGACTTGACATGGCTTATATGTTTTGTCTTGTAGTTTGGTTATCATACATGTCTCCGCTTTATATAGACTATTATGATTTCATTTACGATATTTTCTGATTTCACATACTTGGTACTGTTATCGACCTCGCCCGGGGCTGCGTTCATCTGCAGTTGAGGTACATAGCTTGCGATCCACTCTCTTAGGATCGCTGTTCGGTTCTCGGAAAGCTCCATATCTCCAGGAAGCTTGTCTGTGGTACGGTTCCACAAGTAGTAGACTTTTGTATATTCGGGGCATGGCGGGGCCTGTCCGTCATTATGGTTTCAAAATTCTTAGAAGTGCATGTAGCACTGTGGCGGAGTTTGTAAGGGATATCGCTCAAGTTTTAAATTATGTACAAAAAGGTAACTGTTGGTTAGCTTTGTTTTCTTATTTCCTTTGTTTTATATGTTTAAGTTTTTATTTCCATTTGGTTTTCTCGATGTTGTATCACTAGGGTGCCGGGTAAGGCACGATCCACGGCCGGTTCGGTCGTGTGAGTCGTTAGGAGGTATTTGGAGCCAAGTTGATTTGGCTAATTTATGTCACGAATGAGAATAAGTATCGAACAAGCCATTGCAGCGTTAATAAAAGAAAATGTAATGACAATGAAATATATTAAAACAAGTAGAATTCTCCATCTGCGTAGAAGCTAAGATAAGACAAAATTGTATTACATTTTCTAGATCATGGCTTCTTTAATGAGATCATTATAAACAAGTATAATCTACTCACACACATAAGACATATGTACTTCACTTAAAGAATTTACATTATGAAGTTTTAAGACTATGAACCTTTGACTCCTAAAAGGTTGAGAGACTTTATTTTCAAGTAATGAAACTTGATTCTTAAAGGAAGAAATGACATGATTTAAGGGAAGTAACTTGTTTTAAAATAAGGGTCACTCGATTTAGAAGCCGAGAAACGTATTTCTAAAAGTGTAGTGACTTATGTGAAATGTAAACAAGCCTTGATACTACGGGTGTTAGTATCTTGGGGTTTTATATGAAAAGGAACCCTTTGAAAAGAATGGAAGTACGTAGTACTTTGGGTTAAATTCCCGGATTTTTATGTGTGAAACGAAAGTGCCATGAGTTTATAAAAATGGAAGTCTAAGGGTTTAATGAACTTGCCTATGTTTGCTTGTGATAGCTTTGAGTACAAGTATTATATGTTTACGTTGTCGTGACTCTCAGTTGGAGGGCCGGCTGTCTTGTTGTAAGTTTACTTGGACGTACCGACAGTGATGTGGGATTCCACGGGTATGCTTCCATTATGATTGATCCTTGGACATGCTTATACGATATGGGATTCCGTGGCATGTGACCAGGAGGCGGGTTAGATTCCCGAATTTGTTTTATTACCCATGGCCATGCTTATACAATGAGGGATTCCGGGGCATGCGACCATGCTATGTACGATTATTACTCCATGGGCTAGCTCCCCATGAAGACATGTACCCACGATGAGGGATTCCGGGGGCATGCTATATTATTACTCCATGGGCTAGCTCCCCATGAATACCTGCACCTACGATGAGGGATGTCGAGGGCACGTTATGGTCATGCTTATACGATGAGGGATTCCGGGGCATGCGGCCACGTTATATATATATATATATATGTGTGTGTTGTGTATGTGTATGTGTACGCCGACAGTGAGGTGGGATGCCACGGGCGCGTCACATGGTTATATGTTACACCTACACCTGTCGGCAGTGATGTGGGATTCCACGGGCAGGAGATATATATATGTATTGTGTATGTGTACGCCGACAGTGAGGTGGGATGCCACGGGCGCGTCACATGGTTATATTTTACACTTATGACTGTCGGCAGTGATGGGGGATTCCACGGGCACGCTTTGATATTTGTGTGATTTGATCGCGTCCCAGATTGGGCCGGGTAGTATATGCGCCCCTCCATAAAGGGTCGGATTATGTTATGAAATATAAGTAAGTTATACGGTAATGAACTTGACGATTTTTCCTAAGTATGTACGTAAGAAAGTGACTATAACTTTTATTGAAATGGGAAAAGATAATAAGGCACGATTAAGTTCACGAGATGGTAATGACACGGTAGGATCTGGTATGTACCCTTTTTATACTTGCCCCTGTCATTCTTTTGTACAGTTATGATTTGTTTACTGTACCTTATTTTTCGTTCCATATTCGGTACCTGTTATGCGACCCTTCTGGGCCGCGTTAAATGTCCGCAGTGTAGGCACCGCGATTGTGGATCCGCGAGCTTAGGATCTGGTTCAAGATTTTGAGATGGCTCCAATGTTCGGAGCTTGTCGCCATGGCTATGTATATTCGAGTGGCGGGGCCTTGTCCCGTCATAGTATTGGTCCAAATCTTAGAGGTCTGTATTCACATGTGGGCTGGACTGGTTAGAGTTGTAATTACATTTTTGGATAGTGTAAGCCCTTTTTTGGGTGATTTATATTATGGCAGCCTTATCGGCTTTACCTTGGTTTTAAAAGAAAAAAAAACGTGTGTTATTTATCTTCTGCAGTTTACTATGTTGTATGATTAGAAGGGTGCCCAGGTAGGGCACTAGTCGCGGCCCGGGGTCGGGTCGTGACAAAAGTGGTATCGAGCGATTAGTCCTCGAAGTTTCTACGCCGTGTCTAGTAGAGTCTTGATTATCGGTGTGTTGTGCACCACATCTATAATCGGGAGGTGCGGGACATTTAGGATTGGTTTCCATTCTTCTCACTCGAGATCGTGCGATGTTGTGTTGTTAGGTCGTCTCTCCCTAACGAGTTATGTTGATTGCACGAGAAAGCGTGATGACCGGGAAGGACTATATGGATTGCGTATCGGGTTGGTAATGATTGTAGTATAGTTGGTATTGTGACATACATCTATACGGAGTTATGTATGAGGTCGAGCGTGTTGCCTAGAATGATTTTAGATTACCAAGGTTGGTAAAGACTAACTAAATACCGGAAGGTATGGAACGATTAATGAATTCGCCAAGGTCTTATGTTTTATTTTGAGATAATTGGGAAAAGATGAGTTGTCGATGAGGCGGTGAACCCAGAAGTCATGTTAAGAAACTTAATGGAATACCATGTTAATATATTAAGCTACGTGGTAGGCTTAAGAGAATTGTACGGATGAGGTCCGTATAGAGTAAGTAATGGTTGTTGTGATCAAGACGACACGATTATGGTATTGTGAGAAGTTTTTGTACCCGTTTACTGGGGAACTGGTAAGGTAGGCTTGGAGCATGGGAATTGCGAGCCTAAGAATATTGATAACTGACGAGACCTTAGATATATTGTCACGCCCCGAACCCCGGGCCCGTGACTGGTGCCCTACCTGGGCACCCTTCTACCTTAACAACACAAGTAAACTGCGGAAATTAAATAACACCCTTTTTTTTTAAACTAACATACGTGCAAGGGCAAAGCCGACAAGGCTGCCATGATATACATACTCAAAAGACACTATAATGTACATGAGTCCAATCCCACATATGAATACAGACCTCTAAGAGTTATACTGAACTATGACGGGACAAGGCCCCATACCATCATAATCTACAAAAGCACATCTTGAAAGAACTTATACCAAAAAGATAAACTCCCAATGTAGGAGCTATCCAAAACTCGAAGCGGTCCTACACCTGCCGATCACCAAACTGCGTACCTAAACCTGCGGCATGAACGCAACCCCCCGAAGGAGGTCAGTACGAAGAATGTACCAAGTATGTGAAACATTAAGTACTGTAATGAAATCATAACAGTCTAAACAAAACAGGAGACATGTATGATGGCGACCTACGATACACAACACATAGCGGTCATAACAAGTCGTGACGCATGCCTCAAGTCATTTCTAAAATATAACCATGGGTCTCACGCCCATAATATCAATCATGCGTGGAATCCTTCCTCATCACGGCGATCCATGATATAATATAACACCAATAGGCATACATGAACACCAAGTCCCACTGTGTCCTAAAAGCTCATGCAGGCAGTAGGAAAACGAGCAGGTGGTATAATGTCTTGGGGGTTTACCCCTCATTTATACTCTTACCCTGGAGAAGGTGGTAAAGCAGGGGGTATAATGTCTTGGGGGTTTACCCCTCATTTATACTATTACCCTGGAGAAGGTGGTAAAGCAGGGGGTATAATGTCTTGGGGGTTTACCCCTCATTTATACTCTTACCCTGGAGAAGGTGGTATAACATCTTGGGGGTTTACCCCTCACTTATACTTTTACCCTATCTCAACCGACCATCAGACAAAACAAGCAGGGCGTATAATGTCTTGGGGGTTTACCCCTCATTTATACTCTTACCCTGGAGAAGGTGGTATAGCGTCTTGGGGGTTTACCCCTCACTTATACTCTTACCCTATCTCAACCAACCATCAAACAAAACATAAGCACTACCATGTCTTTTATAAAAATCCGGGAATTTAACCCAAGTACTACAAATAACGGAAGCATACCCGTGGAATCTCACATCACTGTCGGTACGTCCAAGTAACTTACAACAAGACAGCCGGCCCTCCAACCGAGAGTCGCGGCAACGTAATAAAACATAATACTTGCACTCAAAGGCTATCACCAGCACACACACAGGCAAGTTCATAACATCTATAGACTTTCATTTTATAAACTCAAGGCACTTAGAGAATAATTCCCATTTAAACAAGCCAAAGTACTTATCAAGGCACACATAGAATAATTCTCAATTAAACAAGCCAAAGTACTTACCAAGGCACACTTAGACTAATTCTCAATTAATCAAGCCAAAGTACTTATCAAGGCACACATAGAAAAATTCTCAATTAAACAAGACAAAGTACTTATCAAGGCACACTTAGACTAATTCTCAATTAATCAAGCCAAAGTACTTATCAAGTCACACTTAGACTAATTCTCAATTAATCAAGCCAAAGTACTACGTACGTACATTCTTTTCAAAATACTCTTTTCTATGTAAAACCCCAAGATACTAACACCCGTAGTATCAAGGTGTGTCTATTTTTTTCAAAGTAAGCTACTACACTTTTAGAAAACTCATTTCAAAGCTTGAAATCAAGTAACTTCAAATTTTCACAATCTAGGCAACTTATGCCCATTAATCAAAATAGACAACTTTCTTAACCTTCCATAAAGCAGTTATAACCAACTTCCCATAAAGCCGTTATAACCCTTTATGGTTTTAGACATATCCATTCCTTTTATAACCAAGAGACTTATACTATTAAAACCAAGTATCACATACTTTGAAAATCAAGTTCTCAACTTTCAAAATACTACAAGTCTCTTAATATTTAGAAAACAAGTTTCTTCTACATTTAAACCTCAAGTAACTCACACCTCTAAAATAAGTTACTTCTTTTAAATCATGTCACTTCTCCTCTTTTAAAACAAGTAAGTAAATCACTCCTTTGACTCCCCTAAAGTCATTATAATGACCTTTAGGTTTGGGAATTAAGGCACTAGCCAAAAGATTTGGAAACCACTTCCTTTTCAAGACTCTATGTACTTTAAGTAAAATACTTCCACTTTTAAGAATCCAAACTTCACTAAGGAAATGGATTATACAACTTACAATTTAAACATCAAAGTATGATCAATGAAGTACATACAACAAGTTCTACTTTAGGCAATCCAAATACAACCAAGGAATGGATCATTTAAGGAGTAGGACATACTTTCTTTATCTTAAGGAATCATGCTAGAAGAGGAGATAGTTCACATACCTTTTCGGCTAAATCCACAAGCTAAGCCGAATACGCCGTACGTAGAAGTGTCAACCTATAATGGTCACAACAAGACTATCAACTTCTTGTCTCTAACGTAGAATAATACTAAGTATACGGTCTCTAATTCTACGGAAAATCGGGCAGCACTTTCTTTGTTTCTACTCACTTTGCCACATTTTTCAAGGCCGAATGCAATAACCAACACGCCATATTTAAGGCTCCAAACAACAACCAAACAAATGGGATTACACGCCTTATAATACGTGTAAAATTCCGCCCCACAATTCATATCAAGTAGTTTAAAAATCCAAGCCATTCTCGGCCAACTACAACCAACAATTCAAAGTCTTTTCCAAACCTTTCCCAATTCCAAGTTCTAAGGTCTAACATGTTATATAGTCATAAACAACTTCAACAACTACAATTTCCTTCTTTATACAACATGCGACGACTTAAACTAATAATCGACTTGAATTGTAATCTTAAGGCTAAACATGCTAGTTTTCGGATTAGGGTTCCAATAGCCAATATAATTATCAAACTTCACACTATATAGCTCATGCTTGCTAATATCCATAGCTACAACAATAAGTAAACTTAATTGCTAAAACGACAAAATTTATACCTCTCCAAGCCCTTAAAAATTCCAAGATTCAAAGTCGCGCCTTAGAAATTCTTAGCTTCTTTCCTTATGTTCCAATCCGCTCCAAGCACTCCTTAGAAGCCTATGAAGAACCCATCTTCAAGTTCCAACTTCAAAGTTGAAGAACTCTTTAAGTTTCCGCCTTGCGACTAATACGAAACGCCACTTTTCCGAAATCTTTCTATTGAGATATCCTTACAATACCCTTAGGGACATTGGGTTTAAGTCTTGTGAACAATGGATCAAAATTACAAATTTTTCTTGTGGGAAAATCACTAAAGCCGAGAGTTATAGTTCTTGCACAAGATTTGTCTAATTTTTCTAAGTGTAAAATGCCAAGTCTTGCTACTATTTGAGTATATAAAACACATTGGATGACTTAGACTTAAACAAATGGGTGGCTAAGATGAAGATCACAAGGATTAAGCACAAGTGGCAAGTTGACCTTGGTCAACAATCTCAAGCTAGCAAGACTTATCTTCCACCATGGTAAATGACCATTTTACCCTTACACATTTCGACCAAGACCAAGTGTGGGGGTTCCACGTGTCGCCTTCTCATTCGTCCATAAAATTCCGTAACCCTCGTGGGCCCCACAAAACGTAAAATTCCTCGGGTGGGCCCCACGTGACCAAATCCGTAAAAATAAATTCCATAATGCTAAAAGTCCCATACTCTTCAAATAATGCATTTTGAGAATCCAATTCTCAACAACGAACATTTTTCCTTTCCGGCGTTCGGAAGATTTTCCGCCGGAAAAACAAATTCTTCCTTTCGTACTAATTTCCAAGTCTTGATTCCTTACGTACATTCTCTTATACATGTCCTGGACTTTCGGGGTGTAACATATATAAGGCTTTCTCGGGCCATAAGATTTTAAGTCAGACCAAGGATAAGAGTTAAGTGCGGCCAGGTCGGGTGAGTACACATTGCAGGTCGCCCCATAGCCTGAAATAGAGTGGGATCAGTTGGTAGTAGTTCCGCTACGTGACAGGGTCACGAGGGTGCAAGGCCCAAGTCTAGTTAATTGTTTTACGGGTTCGTAGACGCGTTCCACCGGAACCAGGCCGTGAGAGCCGGAAATGGCCTTATGTTGTTTAAAAGAATGACTCCAAAAGATTGGGGGACAGAATCGGTATGGGGGTTATGTATGAATGCTAGTATGAGTTGGAAGTACGGAAAGAGTGCGACCAATAAGAAAGATAGCAACCAAGTGTAAAGGAATAGAGCCCGAATCCGTAAGGACCTTTCGAGGTAACTACACCGTGAGTGTTTGGGCTGTTATACCCCGTAGTTCCTGAGTATGTATGTGAGGACGTACGTACAATCGTATAATCCCTAATTAGGTTGAGGATGAAATTGTGAACTTTCGACGGAAAAGATTCCGAACATTGTGAAGGAAATTTTACGTTTTTAATATTTTAACCGATTACGGATTTTTCCGAGAGATGAAATATTTTGGACCAATAGGAGGGCGACATGTGTCACCCTTAGGTGGCATGTTTGGACGAAAATTTTGGGCAAGTGGCCAAGTCAAATAGTCAAGTCTTGGAAGATATTTTATGGGCAAGTGGGAGGGAAGCTTGGACGGTTTTTTGGAGAAGCTAGTGGCTTGCCACATGGCTCATTGTTGTGGTGGACATATGTCCCAATGTTGTGGTGTACATATGTCCCAATGTTGTGGTGGACACTTGGTGGAAGACTCCACTCACACAAGCAACCAAATCTTCACCCTCCACTTGCTTTAATCTTGGCCATTGAAGGTTCTATAAATACCCCCCTTTAGTGCAAGACTTCTTCATTCACTTAACATTTCCAAGTCACAAAATCCTTCCCCCTTTCCCTATCTCTCGTCCGAAACAACACCCCCCCCCCCCTTTGGTAGAAAAATTGTCTTCAAGTATTGTTACTATTCCAAAATACCTTAGCCTAAATCCCTTGTTGTATTCCAAAGTTACCCCTATACTAAAAGCCCGGAAATACTACTTTATATCCTTTAGTCACAAAACGAAACCCTAGGAAAATCTTCTGTTATACCCCGTTTTTCCAAAGTATGTACGTGAGGACGTACGTACAAAAGTTTGAGCCTTAAATTAGGCAAGGGGCGAAAATTTTGTTCACAACCCCCGAAAAGAATTGTTTTTCGACGAAACGTTTTCCAAACTTTGCGAAGTGAAAATTACGGTTGCGACATTTATTATTTTTGCGGATTTTTCCGAGAGATGGAATATTTTGGACCAACGAGAGGGCGACACTTGTCACCCTCAAGTGGACGGATGTGGTGGCCGATTGGGTGCACGTTTTGTGCCATTTTTGTGGCCTAAACCATGGGTCAATGTTTGGAGTGAATTGAGGAGTAGATGGCTAGGGGGCACTTGGGCAAATCCTCACCCTCCACTTGCCCACCACTTGTCTTGATCTTGTCAATTGGTTTCCCTATAAATACCCCCCCTTTGTTGAAGACTTCATCATCCACAAACATTTTCTAAGTCTTGAAAATCCTCCCCCCTTCTTGTTGCTCTCGTCCAAAGAGCACCCCTCCCCCTTTGTGAGGCCTTTTGGCCGAGAAGTACTCCCCCCCTTCCTTTGTGGTGCTAGCCGAAAGTACCCCCCTCTTGAGAGTTGTTCTCGTAAAATACACCCCCCTCTTGGTAGAAAATACTCTCCAAGTATTGTTACTATTCCAAAATACCTTAGCCTTATACCTTGTAGTATTCCAAAGTTACCTCTATACGTAGAGCCCGGAAATACTACCTTATGTCCTTTTTGTCTCAAAACGAAACCCTAAGGAAAATCTTCATAGTTAGTTGAAGTATTAAGTAGAAGTTGTTTGGGAACTTCTAAGGGTTGTTTGGAGCGGGTTGGAGCGCCCAGAGTAGGAGCTAAACGTTGCTCAGGATCGACATTTAAACTTGGATAATTTTGGGCATATCGAGGTAAATACTCTTGACCTTCTATTGTAATTGGAAATTACATACTGTAGTAATATAGAAATGAATATAAGATTCATAGAAGGATATTACAGGAGAGAATTGAACTGTAATAGAAGGATATTAAAGAAGAAGATTGAACTGTACTTACATAGGATTGTATTTACAGTAGACTTGTGTAGTTTAACGGGTAGGGAAGTGCTGCCCGATTTTCCGTAGAATAGAGAACCCTCTGCTTAGAATATTCTACAGAGTAGTCTAGACGTTGATAGACGTGTATGGCCTTTATAGGTTGAAAGTTCTGCGAGTAGCATGTTCTACTTGGAAGGTGGATAAGGCTAGCCGGGTTATAGCCGTGGAGCGTTTTGCTAATTGTCGATAATCATCGCGAGGTATGTGATTCTTCCTATCCTCTTGAGCATGATATTTTGAAAAGAATATATATAGTACGATAGACGTACGTGTGTTAACTGAATGTGGTTTTACTTCGATGTCTTTTGACTTGAGTCTAAATAATAAGAATCTGAAGTAGTTCAAAATAATTAAGAATCGTTTTTGAAAGAAGAGTAATACTTGGTTTTAAAAGCTTAAGAGTTATACTAGCTTTATGGGAAGTTAGGTATAACGACTTAAGAGAGATAAAAACAATGGTTTATTGATTTTAGAAGTTAAGAGACTTGATCTTAAAAGATAAGAGACTTGACTTAATCAATTAATATAAATTTTGTTAAAAAGTGTGAAACCTCATTCGTGAGTAATGAGTACTTGGTTTTTCAAAGGAATAATGTTTCTTGATTTGGAAATCGAATAAGTATCGAACGAACCACGGCGTTAATAGAGGAAATGTATTGACTAATTAAGTATTATTAAAACCAAGAGAAACCTCCATCAAAGAAGCTAAGATAAGACAAAATGATATTACATTTCCTAGATC
The DNA here is from genome assembly GCA_029844215.1 of Przewalskia tangutica. Lineage (NCBI taxonomy): Eukaryota > Viridiplantae > Streptophyta > Magnoliopsida > Solanales > Solanaceae > Przewalskia > Przewalskia tangutica. The sequence continues at coordinate 59,683,280 of CM056719.1, forward strand.
ATGGCTGCTTTAATAAGATTGTTATGAACAAGAATAACCTACTCACACATAAGGTATATGTTTCTCAGATTGTTTTAAAAGAGAATTATATTATTTAATGATTAAGGCTATGAACTACGAAACCTTTCGAAAATGAGAAACTTGAGCATTTGAAATTAGGCAAACTTGAACGTTTGGAAAATAATGTTGTTACTTGATTTTACAAAGGGAAGTGTTTTGGTTTACTTAAAAAGATAGTCACTCTATTTTTATACTACGGGTATTGTGTGACTTTTGTGAAAGAAACGGATCTTTTAAAGAATTAATGTATGAAGTACTTTGGGGATAAAAACCCGAACTTGTTGACATAAAGTAGGAAGTGCCTTGTGTGAATAACTTGATTGTGTTGGTTTGTGATAGCCTTGTAATACTTTCTTGTTGATTTGATAAGTAAACATGTTAGGATGCTACGTGTGTTAGTATCTTGTGATGTTTGTGTAAAGGGGTTTCCCTTGTTGTGCTTATGTTGTTTAACGATAAGTTGTTATGTTAGTATTATATCACTCACCTCTTGACATGATATCGGGGGTTAAGCTGCCCTCCGATGCGGGGTAGACTCAGGCGGTCTGGGACCATGATTCGAGAATACCTCATGCGGGTCCAGGGGACCTATGCGGAGCTACGAGAGTTTCAGGTTAGTGTGTGGCCTATATGGTCATGCGGTCTATGTGGCCATGCGGACTGCGAGTCGGGGCGATGCGGGAGTAGCTACCCTCGATGCGGGAATACCTCATGCGGGCCTACGCGAGTGCGGGAAGTTCGTGACTAGACGCGCGCATTTGATCTGCGCGAGTGGCGGCGCCGATCATGTGGCGGTCTAGACAGCACTCGTGTCTGATTTATGACTTTGTTGGTGCTGTGGGTTTTAGTAGTCGGCTATGCCTTCGCACTTACCCCGTCACGGTTTTAGTATGACACAGTGGGACCTGGTGTTCATGTATTCCTTGGTGCTTTTATATCATGATCGCCGGTGAGGAAGGTATTCCACGGGCATGATTGATGTTGTGGGCGTGAGACCCATAGTTATATTTGAGTGATGACTTTGAGGGCGTGAGTCCCTGACTTGACATGACTGCTTATTTATTGTGAACTGTAGTTTGGTTATCATACATGTCTCCTGCTTTATATAGACTACTATGATTTCATTTACAGTATTTTCAGTTTCACATACTTGGTACCTGTTGTACTGACCTTGTTATACCCCGTATTTCCAGAGTATGTACGTAAGGACGTACGTACAAAAGTTTTAGCCTTAAAGATAGGCAAAGGATCGAAAATTGGTGCACAACCCACTAAAAGAACCGTTTTCCGACGAAACGTCTTCCAAACTTTGCGTAGGGAAAATTACGGCTATGTCATTTATAATTTTTGCGGATTTTTCCGAGAGACGGAATATTTTGGTCCAACGAGAGGGTGACACTTGTCACCCTCATATGGACGAAACTTGGGGCGTTTCCTAGCCTTTTCCTTGGTCAAGGATTAGGTAGCATATTTGTGTGGTAGATTGATAAGGTGGGACCTACAAACACTTGTCCAAATCTTGACCCTCCACTTGCCCCCCACTTGGCTTGATCTTGACCATTGAGGGTCCTATAAATACCCCCCTAACTTGAAGGTTTTTCTTCATCCACAAATCATTCTAAGTCTTGAAAACCCTCTCCTCCCTTGTGTAGTGTTCTCGTCCAACACTTCCCCTCCCCCTTGAGAAGGCCTTGTCCGAAACACACCACCCCTCCCCCTTTGAGAAGCCTAGCGGAGACACCCCCCCACCCCCTCTCTTGAGAATTCTCGTAAAATACCCCCCCTTGGTAGAGGAATACTTCTCCAAGTATTGTTGTTATGCCAAAATACTCTAGCCCAAAACCTTTGTAGTATTTCCAAGTACCCTATATACGAAAAGCCCGGAAAATACTACTATACTTTCCTTTAGTCACAAAACGAAACCTATGGAAAAATCTTCATAAGAGGTTGAAGTATTAAGTAGAAGTTGTGTAGAACTTCTAAGGGTTTCTGAGCGTGGAGCGTGCAGAATAGGAGCTAAACCTTGCTCAGGATCGACATTTAAACTTGGATAATTTTGGGCTTATCGAGGTAAATACTCTTGACCTTCTATTGTAAAAATTACATACTGTAGTAGTATAGAAATGTATATAAGATACATAGAAGAGAATTGAACTGTAATAGAAGGATATTACAGAAGAAAATTGAACTGGAATCACATCAGAAGAATATTAAAGAAGAAGGTTGAATCAGATTTACATAGGATTCGTATTTACATGACTAGTGTAGTTTGGCGGGTAGGGAAGTGCTGCCCAATTTTCCGTAGACTTATTCTACAGTGTAGTCTAGACATTGATAGACTTGTATGACCATTATAGGTTGAAGTACTGCGAGTAGCGTATTCTACTCGAAGGGTGGAAAAGGCTAGCAGGATTACAGTACTTTGGAGCTATTTGCTAATAGTCGATAATCGTCGTGAGGTATGTGATTCTTCCTATCCTCTTGAGCATGATATTTTAAAAGAATATATCTATAGTACGGTAGACGTACGTGTGTTAACCGAACGTAGTTTTACGGCAATGTCTTTTGACTTAAGCCTGAATAATAAGAATCTTGAAGTATTTCAAAAGAGTTAAGAAACCTTTTTGAAAGAAGAGTAACACTTGGTTTTAAAGGTTTTAAAAGCTTAAGAGTTATACTAGCTTTATGGGAAGTTAGGTATAACGACTTAAGAGAGATAAAAAGAATGGTTTATTGATTTTAGAAGTTAAGAGACTTAATCTTAAAAGATAAGAGACTTGACTTATTTTGAATTAACATGAATTTTGTTAAAAAGGGTGAAACCTCATTCGTGAGTAATGAGTACTTGGTTTTTAAAAGGAATCATGTTTTACTGATTTCGGAAATCAGAATAAGTATCGAACGAACCACTGCAGCGTTAATAAAGGGAAATGTATTGACTAATTAAGTATTATTAAAACCAGTAGAAACCTCCATCTGCATAGAAGCTAAGATGAGACAAAATGATATTACATTTCCTAGATCATGGCTGCTTTAATAAGATTGATTATGAACAAGAATAACCTACTCACATATAAGGCATATGTTTCTCAAATTGTTTAAAAGAGAATTATATTCTTAAGTGATTAAGACTATGAACTACGAAACCTTTCTAAAATAAGAGACTTAAGTACTTGAAATTAGGCAAACTTGAACTTATGGAAAAGAATGTTGTTACTTGATGTTGAAAAGGAAAGTGTTTTGGTTTACCTAAAAATGTGAGTCACTCTATTTTAATACTACGGGTATCGGGTGACCTTTATAAAAGAAATGGATCTTTTAAAAAGAATTTAACGTACGTAATACTTTGGGGTCAGAACCTGGACTTTGGCATAAAATAACCTTGAGTTGTGTGTAACTTGCCTATGTTTGCGTTTGATAGTCTTGTTGTGCAAGTACTGTACTTCTATACCACCGTGTCTCTCGATGGAGGGTCGGCTGATTTGTTATGAACGATTCTTCACCGAGTCCCATGAGATGGGCCGGGACACGTATTTCATCTGATTCTTCACCGAGTCCCATGAGATGGGCCGGGACACGTATTTCATCTGATTCTTCACCGAGTCCCATGAGATGGGTCGGGACACGTATTTCATCTGATTCTTTACCGAGTCCCATGAGATGGGCCGGGACACGTATTTCATCCAATTCTTTACCGAGTCCCACGTGATGGGCCGGGACATGTACATCACACGATTCCACCTCTATCCCCATGGGATGTGCCGAGACATGTTATACGTATAATACGGTTTATATCCAGACTGCCGGCAGTGAGGAAGGAGTTCCACGGGCATGAGGGATGACTTGAGGGCGTGAGTCACGACTTGGATCGCTTTTATGTTATGAACTGTAGTTTTGTTATCATACATGTCTCCTGTTTTACATAGACTATCATGATTTCATTTACAGTATTTTTCAGTTTCACATACTTGGTACCTGTTGTACTGACCTCCTTCGGGGGGCTGCGTTCATGCCGCAAGTAGAGGTACATTGGTTGTGGATCCTCGCTCATAGGATCACAGTTCAGCGTGTTGGGAAGCCCCGTTTCTCCGGAGGCTTATCTTTTGGTATGTTACCACAGTGCAGAGGTTCTTATGCATTCAGGGGTATGGCGGGGCCCTGTCCCATCATAGTTGTTGTTGTAAAACTCTTAGAGGTCTGTAGTACTATTGTGGGCAGAGTTGTAAAAAAGATAATTGTTCGGGTTTTTATGTATATATACTGAAGGCAACTGTTTTGGTTGGCCTGTTTATTTATCATATCTCTTGTTTCATGTTTATGTTTTATTTTCGCTGATTTTCTCTGATGTTGTATCACTAGGGTGCCCGGGGTAAGGCACCACGATCCCGGGTTGGTCGTGACAAAAGTGGTATCAGAGCAGTTAATCCTCGGAAAGTGTCTACAGACCGTGTCTAGTAGAGTCTTGATTATCGGTGTGTTGTGCACCACATCAATAATCAGGAGGCTATAAGATATTTAGGATTGGTTTCCATTCTTCTCATTCTGAGATCGTGCCTTAGAGCTGTGTGATAAGTTGGACCCCTCTGACGTATTCCTTTCCTTTACCGCTTATGCCTCGCGTAAGGCAACCCGGGCGGAAGGGCAAGGCAGCCGGGAGCTGCAAGTAGAGCACGGAGGTTACAGGCGAAGGCCCGGTCGTTACGAGATAGTGCTTGACGGCGAGTTTTGCGACGCCACGCCAAAGAGAGTTTAGAGCGCAGCGGTGGCTGCCGAGACTCTGATACACGAGCCTCGGTCCCACACCGGAGCGAGATGAGATGGGGTACAAGAGATGGCCCGATTCTGGCGGTCGTGGCCGATATGAGGATAAATTTGGATCACGGCGATTCGATCCCGAGCACTCGTAGTTCACCCCGGCGATAATTTGAGACTACGGACTTTCGAGTTGTAGCGCCCGATTATATGGATCGAGAGCCGAGGATGACCTCGGAGTTTATCCGGCTACAACGGATCATGAGAGTGATCGAGCCTCGAGGCGAGTCGGTGGTATTGGGTTCGCATCACCGCGTGATCTGCAATCGATCGTTTGATTCATGAGCTGTCCCGGGAGAGCATGCACTTCCATCGTATGGGGACGAGTTCTCGGCATTTCTTGCACATTTCTTGCCCCACGATGAGAGGGCTCGGCGCAATTTTTGACGCGTTGAGCGGGGCGGGCGGACGGTTAGAGAGTACAATGTGGAGTTCGACTCATTAGCTCGGTATGTCCCCGCTGTAGTAGCTGATATGGAGGACAGAGTACACCGCTACGTCACCGGGCTAGATGATTACTTGGCAGAGGCTTGTTCAGGTGTAGCTCTTCAGCCGGGCATGGATATTGCCTGCATGCAGGCTCATGCACTAGGATGTGAGGCACGGAGTGTTATACCCCGTTTTTCCAGAGTATGTACGTAAGGACGTACGTAGAAATTTGAGCCTTAAAGTTAGGCAAAGTTCGAATTTTTGTGCACAACACCCGGTTAGAGTCGTTTTTCGACGAAACGTTTCCACAGCTTTCGTAGGGAAAATTCCGGCTATGTCCTTTTTAATTTTTGCGGATTTTTCCGAGAGACGAAACATTTTGGACCAACGGGAGGGTGACATGTGTCACCCTCACATTGGAAGCTAGGGGCGGCAACCCTTGGACGAAATGGGCTACTTTATGGCCTTGATTTGTGCCTTGTTTTGTGGCTTGTTTTGTGGAGTGTTTTGTGGAGTAGGGTTAGGGTGCACTTGGCTTGATCATGGCCTTACACTTGCCTTGCACATGGCTTGATCTTGGCCATTGGTTGGCCTTTGCTTGGCCTATAAATACCCCTTGAAGTGAAGACTTTTTCATCCACTCCTCACTTTGTATAAGTCTTGAAACCCTCTCCTCCCTCTTGTTGACTCGTCAAGAGCCCCTCCCTAGTAAAGGCCCTTGGCCGAGAAACCCCTACCCCTTTGTGTAACCTTAGCCGAGAACACCCCCCCTTCCCTTGGAGTTGTTCTCGTGAGATACCCCCCCCCTTGGTTGTGAAATACTCTCCTAGTATTGTTATAATGCCCAAAATACCTTGGCCTTATACCTTGTAGTATTCCAAAGTTACCTCTATACGTAGAGCCCGGAAATACTACCTTTTGTCCTTTTAGTCTCAAATCGAAACCCTAAGGAAATCTTCATAGTTGGTTGAAGTATGTAAGTAGAAGTTGGTTAGAACTTCTAGGGGTTGTTTGGAGCGGATTGGAGCGCACGGAGTAGGAGCTAAACCTTGCTCAGGATCGACTTTTATCTCGGATAATTTTGGGCTTATCGAGGTAAATAATCTTGTCCCCCTTTGGTAATTGGAAATTACACGTCGTTGTAATATATAGTTGGAGTATACTATATATAGAATCAACTTAGTATTGTGGCAATGTCTTTTGACTTAAGCTCAATTTAAAGAAAGAATCGTCAGAATTACATAGGGTGTATTGATGGACTTGTATAGTTTTCTTGTGTAGTAGAATTGTACACGTCCGGATTACGTATAACCCCGGTTGGCTTGGTAGCCGGCCTCGATAGAGAGGAGATTTCTGCGGTTGCGGGGAGAGTCTTCGAATTTTCTGTAGAGTATGGGAACCGTGTGTTTAGAAGATTAATAAAGCGCCTTGTGGCCTTATAGGTTCAAGTACTACGTGTGGCGTGATCTACGTGGCTTAAGGAGTAGCCGACGGTTTGAGGTACTTGGAGCGTTTTGCTATTAGTCGATAATCGTCGCGAGGTATGAACCTCTTCCTAGCTCTTCTAGCATGATATGTGTATAACTATGTAGTACGGTGAGCGTCACGTGTTAAATGTATTTGATTGGTTTAAAACATAAAGTGTTATAACGGCTTTATGGGAAATTGGTTATAACAGCTTTATGTAGGTAAGAAGTGCTTGTGGTTTTTAAAAGGTAACTGGCTTGATGTGTGATAATAAAGAACTGGAAGTATTTCAAAAGATTTATGAATCATTTTGAAAGAAGAGTAATACTTGGTTTTTGAAAACTTAAGAGTTATACTAGCTTTATGGGAAGTTAGGTATAACGGCTTAAGAATATTTTACTGATTTCAGAAATCTGAATGTGTATCGACAAACCACTGCAGCGTTAATAAAGGAAAATGTACTGACTAACGAATTGTATTAAATTAAAACCAGTAGAAACCTCCATCTGCATAGAAGCTACGATGAGACAAAATGATATTACATTTCCTAGATCATGGCTGCTTAATAAGATTTATAAAAATAACCTACTCGCCTATGGCATATGTTACTCAATTGTTTTAAAAAGAGATTAAGACATTGAACTATGAAACTTTTCAAAAAAGAGACTTGAGTAATTGAAATTAGGCAAACTGGAACTTTAGGGAAATGAAAGGCATTGTGTTGTCTTAAAAGGGTTTAAAACTTAAAGTGTTATAACAGCTTTATGGGAAGTTGGTTATAACGACTTTATGAAAACAAAAGAAGGGTTTTTATCATTGGTTTTAATTGTAACGACCCGTTCCGGGCCCCGTTACTGGTGCCTTACCCCGGGCACCCTAGTGATACAACATCAGAGAAAAACCAGCGGAAAATAAAACATGAGTCATGAAACAAGAGATATAATAATAAACAGGCCAACCAAAACGGTTGCCTTCAGTATATACATAAAACCTGAACAGTTTAATCCTTTACAACCCTGCCCACAACAAGATTACAGCACTCTAAGATTTACAACGACTATGACGGGACAGGGCCCCGCCATACCCCTGAATGTACAAGAACCTACAACTCAGGGAACACATACCAAAAGATAAGCCTCCGAAGAAACGGAGCTTCCCAATACGCTGAACTGTGATCCTAAGAGCGGGGATCCACGACCGATGTACCTCTACCTGCGGCATGAACGCAGCCCCCCGAAGGAGGTCGATCTGGCAGTACCAAGTATGTGGCAGTAAAAATCAGAATGAAATCATACTAGTCTATATAAAGCAGGAGACATGTATGATAACCAAACTACAGTTCACAACATAAAAGCAGTCATATCCAGTCAGGGACTCACGCCCTCAAGTCATCACTCAAATATAACTATGGGTCTCACGCCCACATCAATCATGTTCGCATCATGGCGCGTGCCCCGGATTCTGCGCCGGTGTAGACATGTCCATGATGCAACAATAATACCAATGCCCATGGCCACATGCCCCGAATTCTACCTCGGTGTAGACACGCCCACGTGACATCAACAATAATATCTTGGGTGATCAACCCCGCGCGTAGCCACATGCCCCCGGAATTCTACCTCGGTGTAGACATGTCCATGTAACCACAATAACAATATATCGGGTAATCAACCCGACCGCATGGCCGCATGCCCCCGGAATTCTGCATCGGTGTAGACATGTCCATGTAACCATAATAACAATATATCGGGTAATCAACCCGACCGCATGGCCGCATGCCGGTCTGCGCCGGTGTAGACATGTCCATGTGACATCAACAACAAGACGAGAATCAAAATGGAAACATACCCGTGGAATTCTCCATCACCGCCAAAGACGCGTCCAAGTAAGTTCTCAACAAGTCGACCCTCTATCGAGAGACGCGGTAACACAGAAATACCACACTTGCACAACAAAGGCTATCATCACAAGCATAGGCAAGTTTCACAACAACAAGCATAGGCAAGTTTCACAACAACAAGCATAGGCAAGTTTCACACATCTCAAAGTACTTTCATTTTATGCCAAAGTCGGGTTTTAACCCAAAGTACTACATACGTTAAGTTCTTTTAAAAGAGATCCATTTCTTTTATAAAAGTCACCCGATACGTAGTATTAGAATGACCAACCCACCTTCCTTTTCAAAACCAAGTAACAACATTCTTTTCCTAAGTTCCAGTTTGCCTAGTTTCAATTACTCAAGCTTCTCATTTTCAAATGGTTTCATAGTTCCCAAACTTAATCACTTGATTCCTTTTAGAACAATTGAGTAACATATGTCATATATGTGAGTAGTTTATTCTTGTTTATAACGATCTTATTACAAGTGACCATGATCTAGAAAATGTAATATCATTTTGTCTTATCTTAGCTTCTATGCAGATGGAGGTTTCTACTGGTTTTAATACAACACATCATTATTCAATACATTTTCCTTTATTAACGCGGTGATCCTGTCGATACATTCGATTCCGAAATCAGAAAACATTATCCCTTTAAAACCAAGTACTCATTACTCACGAATGAGGTTTCACACAAACATCCACATTAAAACAAATAAGTTAAGTCTCTTATCTTATAAGATCAAGTCTCTTAACTTCTAACATCAAGAAACCATTTTCACTTACATAAGGTCGTTATAACTAACTTTCCATAAAGCTATTATAACACCTATGTTTTAAACCAACCAAATCACTTAGCACGTATGTCGTCTACCGTACTACATAGTTCACAACAATCATGCTAGAAAAGATAGGAAGAGGTTCACATACCTCGCGACGATTTATCGACAATAAGCAAAATGCTCCAAGTACTACAACCTTGCTAGCCCTTTCACTCCTCGAGTAGAATACGCTACTCTTACTACGTTCACCTATACAGGACACACCCGTCTATGCCCCCCAAAACACCAGTTTTCTATCTTTCTATAGAAAATTCGTGACACTCCCCGCAACAGAAATCTCCTCCTCTATCGAGGCCGCTACCAAGCCAACCGGGGGTTTACACGCCTAACCGGACGTGTACAATTCTACAAGTCTCTTTGCAATACATCCTATGTAAATACGATTCGATTCAGTTCTTTATTCTTCAGCTTAAGTCAAAAGACATTGCGAATACTAAGTATAGTTCCATATAGTATACTTCAACTATATATTCAACAAACATGTAATTTCCAATTACAAATAGAGGACAAGATAATTACCTCGACAAGCCAAAATTATCCAAGTTATAATGTCGATCCTGAGCAAGGTTTAGCTCACTCATGCGCTCCAAACCACTCCAAACAACCCTTAGAAGTTCTAACTAACTTCTACTCAAATACTTCAACCAACTATGAAGATTTCCTTGGGTTTCGGTTTGAGACTAAAAGGACAAAATGTAGTATTTCCGGAATCTACGTAAATAGTTATCTTTGCAATACTACAAGGTACAAGGCTAAGGTATTTTTGGCATTATAACAATACTAGGAGAAGTATTTCAATACCACAAGGGAGGGGTATTATACGAAAACAACTAGGCTAGGGGGGGGTACCCCACGGCTAGCACCACAAAGGGGGGAGGGGGACTCCTCGGCCAAAGGCCTTTACTAGGGAGGGGGGGGCTCTTGGACGAGAGTCAAACAAGAGGAGAGGGGAAGGATAGCAAGACTTGGAACATTTTTGGATGAATGAAGTCTTCAAGCCAAGGGGGGTATTTATAGCAAAACCAAAAGCCAACCAATGGCCAAGATCAAGCCATGTGCAAGGCAAGTGTAAGGCCAAGATCAAGCCAAGTGCACCCTAGACCCTACTCCTTAAAACCCTCACAAATATCTACACAAATATCTACCACAACTTGCCCCCCCAAATCGGCCAAGTGCCCCACGTCTTCCATTGTGAGGTGACATGTCACCCTCCCGTTGGTCCAAAATGTTTCGTCTCTCGGAAAAATCCGCAAAAACAAAGCGACATAGCGAATTTTCCGCCATGAAGTTACGCAAAACGTTTCGTCGAAACGACTCTGGCAAGGTGTTGTGCACAAATGTAAAATCGGCCAAGGGTGCCACATGGGGTGACACGTGTCGCCCCGATTCAGAATATTTCGTCTTCCAAAATATCCAAATTACGGAATCTCAAAAACAAAGCGGGCCCCAAAACCGTAAATTTCTCCGTGGGCCCACGTGACCATTTCCAAAATAAAATCTCAAAATTCTAATATAATCTATGAAGTCCAAATACCAAATCTGGAATCCAATTCCCATTAACGAACCTTTTCTTCACAAATAACCGGAAACTTTTCCGTGAAAACTCACATCTTTCTTTCTTTTCAAAATTTCTGCCGTACTCACGTTCGTTCGTCATCACATCCATACCCTGCAACTACGGGGTATAACATTCTACCCTCCTTAGAAACATTCGTCCCGAATGTTCCTTCTCAAGACGGATATCGATGAAGTTCCTCTAACAAGTTGCCAACGCCACAGCTTGGCAACGAGATAACACACGCGTTATCTTCCTCCCTTACTCGTTGTACCGCTTCTCGAACACTCGAACTCTCCCAAGACGTACCATACTTCAGTCATTACTTCCGCTCCGAAAATCTGGAGTCACTACCTCAAACTTGGTCATCTTACTAACCTCAAACTTCCTTAAGGCCATTCCGCCTTTACGAACCGCTTCGGTCGAACGCGTCCACGAACTCATACGATGATCATACAAACTTGGGCCTAGCATCCCCGTGACCCTACCACCTGGCGGGACCACCCAGAACTGACCCCACCCAAACCGGGTTCTGGGTTGACCCGCAAATGGTCCTCAACCCGACCCCAATCACGCCGAACTCTTGTTCCCGATCCTAACAATCTTACTAATTCACATCATGAAAGCTACCACTTCCATCTCACACTACCCACGGACTTATCACACAAATAAATCCCGTACCACTACTCGATAAGGGTCAAACATAAAATAAATCTTTAATCTCAAGACGACCTTACCACAGGTCTCGGTCGTGACATAGTCTAAGGTTCACACTTACCATGCCCCATCGTAACCTCCCAACTAAACATGTTTTCAAACTCACAATTAACACAACGCTTATTCGTACATAGCACACAATAATGAGACCATCATAACAAGCATACCAAAACTCTAGAGGGTTAAGGATAAACCTGAAGCTACCGCTCCACTCTAATCATAGGCACGCCTGCAGGCATAAGTATGAAGGCGATGAACGACCATCGATCCGGTGGTGAGTCGTAACATCCGTGCTACCCTTGGTCGGACAGTTCCTCGCAAATGGCCTGCTGGCCGCAAAAATAACAAGCTCCCCTGGCACCACGACACTCCCCGAAATGCGGTCTACCACATCGACCACACCGAGGTAGGGGTGACCGCATCTGGCCAACACCCTTACTTCCCTGGAAACCTGAACCCTTGGAGCCCTGACCTGCCCCCGAATGCTCAGAAGGTTGTGGAGGACCACTCTGCACTGGCGGAGGTACAAAACTAGTATGCTGCTGAGGCGGTCCGCCTCGAAAGTCACCAAAGGACCCTGTTGTTCTGGCCCTCTTCTGCTGATCTTGGTCATTCCGTCGACCTCTCCGTGCCTCACATCCCGGTCATGAGCTGCGTGCGGGCAATGTCCATGCCGGTGAAGGGCTACTCCTGAACATGACTCTGACATGTAATCATAGAGCCACCGAACATATCGGTGCACTCGATCCTCCATACTAGCTACCAACGCTGGGACGTACCGGGCCAATGAGTCGAACTCCACATTGTACTCCCGAACCGTACGCCCGCTCTGTCTAAGCATCACAAATCTGTCGGCCCGTGCCCTCCTCATCTGCGGAGGCAAGAAGTGCGTGAGGAAAGCCCCCGAAAACTCATCCCATACTGCTGGAGGTGCATGCTCTCCCCGGGAAAGCTCCCATGAATCAAACCAATCGACTGCGGTATCACGCAGCCGATGCGAACCAAAGGTCACAGACTCGGTCTCTGAAGCCTTGATCACCCGCATGATCGCAGAATCGCCGGATGAACTCCTGCGGATCATCCTCGTGCCTCGACCCATAAAACTCGCGAGCTCTGACTCGAAAGTCCGTAGCCTCAAACTATCTGCTCGGGGTGAACCATCGTGCTCTCGAATCTGGCTGCTGCGTCCGGCTATCCTCATATCGCCACGACCACGGCAAGAATCGCCATCTCGCCTTGTAACCCATCTCCTCGCCTGTGTGGGGTGGAGGCTCGTGCAGTAGTCTCATCAACCCCGGCTGCGGCTCTAAACTCTGCTGGGGCTGGTGGCGTCACAAAACCCGCCGTCACGAAGCACACCTCGGGTCTTGTCGGGCTGCGCCCTCGTGCTCCTCAGATCTCACTAGCAGCACCCTCGGCTGCCTTGCCCTTCTGGGCTCTGGTTGCCTTGCGCGGAGGCATAACTGGTAAAAACGAGATACGTCAGAGGGGTCCAACTTACAACACAGCTCTAAGGCACGATCTCAGAATGAGAAGAATGGAAACCAATCCTAAATGTCCTATAGCCTCACGATTATAGATGTGGTGCACAACACCGATAATCAAGACTACTACTAGACACGGTGTGTAGACACTTTCCGAGGATTAATCGCTCGATACCACTTTTGTAACGACCGTTCGGGCCGCATCGTGCCTTATCCCGGGCACCCTAGTGACACAACATCAGAGAAAACCAGCGGAAAATAAAACATGAGTCATGAAACCAGAGATATAATAATAAACAGGCCAACCAAAAACGGTTGCCTTCAGTATATACATAAAACCTGAACAGTTTAATCCTTTACAACCCTGCCCACAACAGTACTACAGACCTCTAAGATTTACAACGACTATGACGGGACAGGGCCCCGCCATACCCCTGAATGTACAAGAACCTACAACTCAGGGAACACATACCAAAAGATAAGCCTCCGAAGAAACGGAGCTTCCTAATACGTCTGTTGGCTGATCCTAAGGCGGGGATCCACGATCGATGTACCTCTACTGCGGCGTGAACGCAGCCCAAGGAGGTCGATAACAGTACCAGTATGTGAAATCAGAAAAAATCAGAATGAAATCATACTAGTCTATATAAAGCGGGAGACATGTATGATAACCAAACTCTGATTCACAACATAAAAGCGATCATATCGATCGAGGACTCACGCCCTCAAGTCATCACTCCAATATAACTATGGGTCTCACGCCCACAACATCAATCATGTTCGCATCATGGCCGCATGCCACCGGAATTCTGCATCGGTGTAGACATGTCCATGATCCAACAATAAAACCAATGCCCCACGGCCATGCCGGAATTCTACCTCGGTGTAGACACGTCCATGTGACATCAACAATAATATCTTGGGTGATCAACCTCGCGCGTAGCCACATGCCCCGAATTCTACCTCGGTGTAGACATGTCCATGTAACCACAATAACAATATATCGTAATCAACCCGACCGCGTAACCGCATGCCCCGGGTCTGCGACGGTGTAGACATGTCCATGTAACCACAATAACAATATATCGGGTAATCAACCCGACCGCGTGGCCGCGTGCCCCGAATGCATCGGTGTAGACATGTCCATGTGACATCAACAACAAGACAGTAATCAAAATGGAAACATACCAGTGGAATTCTCCATCACTGCCAGCACGTCCAAGTAAGTTCTCAACAAGTCGACCGGCCCTCTATCGAGAGACGCGGTAACACAGAAATACCACACTTGCACAACAAAGGCTATCATCACAAGCATAGGCAAGTTTCACAACAACAAGCATAGGCAAGTTTCACAACAACAAGCATAGGCAAGTTTCACACATCTCAAAGTACTTTCATTTTATGCCAAAGTCCGGGTTTTTAACCCCAAAGTACTACATACGTTAAGTTCTTTTAAAAGAGATCCATTTCTTTTATAAAAGTCAGACGTTAAGCGTAGTATTATAATTACCAACCCACCTTCCTTTTCAAAATCAAGTAACAACATTCTTTTCCTAAGTTCCAGTTGCCTAGTTTCAATTACTCAAGCTTCTCATTTTCAAATGGTTTCATAGTTCCCAAACTTAATCACTTGATTCCTTTTTAGAACAATTGAGTAACATATGTCATATATGTGAGTAGTTTATTCTTGTTTATAACGATCTTATTACAGCAGCCATGATCTAGAAAATGTAATATCATTTTGTCTTATCTTAGCTTCTATGCAGATGGAGGTTTCTCCTGGTTTTAATACAACACATCATTATTCAATACATTTTGCTTTTATTAACGCTGCAGTGGTCTGTCGATACACATTCTGATTCCCGAAATCAGTAAAACATTATCCCTTTAAAACCAAGTACTCATTACTCACGAATGAGGTTTCACACAAACATCCACATTAAAACAAATAAGTTAAGTCTCTTATCTTATAAGATCAAGTCTCTTAACTTCTAACATCAGTAAACCATTTTCACTTACATAAGGTCGTTATAACTAACTTCCCATAAAGCTATTATAACACCCTATGTTTTAAACCAACCAAATCACTTAGCACATGTATGCGTCACCGTACTACATAGTTCACAACAATCATGCTAGAAAAGATAGGAAGAGGTTCACATACCTCGCGACGATTTATCGACAATAAGCAAAATGCTCCAAGTACTACAACGCTTACTAGCCCTTTCCACTCGAGTAGAATACGCTACTCTTAGTACTTTCACCTATAAAGGTCACAAACGCCTATTAACCCCCAAAACACAAGTTTCTATCTTTCTATAGAAAATTGGCACCTCCCCATGCAGCGTAAATCTCTCCTCTATCGAGGCCTACTAAGCCAACCGGGGGGTTTACACGCCTAACCTGACGTGTACAATTCTACACAAGTCTCTTCAATACACCCTATGTAAATACTGATTCATTCGATTCTTTATTCTTCAGGCTTAAGTCAAAAGACATTGCCGAATACTAAGTATAGTTCCATATATAGTATACTTCAACTATATATTCAACAAACATGTAATTTCCAATTACAAATAGAGGGACAAGATAATTACCTCGACAAGCCCAAAATTATCCAAGTTATAATGTCGATCCTGAGCAAGGTTTAGCTCCACTCCGTGCGCTCCAAACCACTCCAAACAACCCTTAGAAGTTCTAACCAACTTCTACTCAAATACTTCAACCAACTATGAAGATTTCCTTAGGGTTTCGGTTTGAGACTAAAAGGACAAAATGTAGTATTTCCGGACTCTACGTAAAGAGGTATCTTTGGAATACTACAAGGTACAAGGCTAAGGTATTTTGGGCATTATAACAATACTAGGAGAAGTATTTCAATACCACAAGGGAGAGGTATTATACGAAAACAACTAGGCTAGTGGGTACCCATTTGCTAGCACCACAGGGAGGGGACTCTCGGCCAAAGGCCTTTACTAGGAGAGGGCTCTTGGACGAGAGTCAAACAAGAGAGAGGAAGGATAGCAAGACTTGGAACATTTTTGGATGAATGAAGTCTTCTGCCAAGGGTATTTATAGCAAAACCAAAAGCCAACCAATGGCCAAGATCAAGCCATGTGCAAGGCAAGTGTAAGGCAAGATCAAGCCAAGTGCACCCTAGACCCTACTCCTTAAAACCCTCACAAATATCTACACAAATATCTACCACAACTTGCCCATCAAATCGGCCAGTGCGCCACATCTTCCATTGTGAGGTGACACGCCACCCTCCCGTTGGTCCAAAATGTTTCGTCTCTCGGAAAAATCCGCAAAAACAAAACGACATAGCCGGAATTTTCCGCCCATGAAGTTACGCAAGCGTTTAAAACGACTCTAGCAGGGTGTTGTGCACAAATGTAAAATCGGCCAGGGTGCCACATGGGGTGACACGTGTCGCCCCGATTCGCCCGAATATTTCGTCTTAGAAAATATCCAAATTATGAAATCTCAAAAACAAAGCGGGCCCAAAATCAGTAAATTTCTCCCGTGGGCCCCACGTGACCATTTCCGAAAATAAAATCTCAAAATTCTAATATAATCTATGAAGTCCAAATACCAAATCTGGGAATCCAATTCCCATTAACGAACCTTTTTCTTCACAAATAAACGGAAACTTTTCCGTCGAAAACTCACATCTTTCTTTCTTTTCAAAATTTCTGTCGTACTCTCGTACGTACGTCCTCACATACATACCCTGCAACTACGGGGTATAACATTAATGTGGTAACTGGACTTTAAAAAGAGAAGTGTTTTGGTCTAAAAAGAAGGCATGGTATTGCCTTAATTGGTTTTAAAAAGGAAAGTATGGAAGTTGTTTTGGTTTACTTAAAAGATGTAAGTCACTCTATTTTTATACTACGGGTATCGGGTGACTTTTATAAAAGGAATGGATCTCTTTAAAAGGAACTTAACGTACGTAGTACTTTAGGGTTAAAACCCGGACTTTGACATAAAATGAAAGTACTTAGAGTTATGTATAACTTGCCTATGCTTGTTGTTATGTATAACTTGCCTATGCTTGTTGTTGTGTAACTTGTCTATGCTTATTGAGATAGTCTTTGTTGTGCAAGAATTGTGTTTCTATTCTACCGCGTCTCTCGATGGAGGGCCGGTTGACTTGTTGAGAACTTACTTGGACGTACAGGCAGTGACGGGAGATTCCACGGGTATGCTTCCATTAGCATTGTTACATGGGCATGTCTACACCATTGATGAATTCTGTGGACATGTAACCATTTTGGTTGTGGCGAAGTATCGTGACTTACGGTTGTGATTGGGTGCGTAGCCTGTTTACTTGCCCCCGTCAGCTACGTGGCGCAGGTGGATCTGGTACAGGTTGTTGAACTTACCACGTGTCAGCTTCGCGGCGAAGTATCGTGACTTACGGTTGTGATCGGGTGCGTAGCCATTACTTGCCCCCGTCAGCTACGTGGCGCAGGTGGATCGGGTATAGGTTATTGCACTTGCCACGTGTCAGCTTCGCGAGTCAGTATAGTGACGAGGTCTCGTGGTACGGCTTTGGCATCAGGTAGGACTTGGTGTTCAGGTGTACTCCTTGGTGTTGTTATATCATAGATCGCGGTGAGGAAGGAATTCCAGCACGAGTGATGATTTGGAGGCGTGAGTCCTCGACTTGATATATTTGTTTATATGTTGGATACTGTAGTTTTGTTATCATACATGTCTCCGCTTTATATGATCGCTATGATTTCATTTATAGTACTTTCTGATTTCACATACTTGGTACTGTTATCTTGACCTCCTTGAAGCTGCGTTCATCTGCGTGTAGACATCGTCGGTCGATCCATTTTAGGATCACCTTTCAACAGATTGGGAAGCTCAGTTCCTTGAGGCTTATCTTTGGTATGTTACCACAGTCTATAAGTTCTTGTACATTCGGGGTATGGCGGGCCCTGTCCGCCATAGTTGTTGTAAAAATCTTAGAAGTGCATGCCTTGTGGCGGGGTTGTAAAAGGATTAAAGCTGTTCGGGTTTTATGTATATCCAAGGCAACTGTTTTGGTTGCTTTGCTTATTTATCATACCTCTTGATCCATGTCTATTTGCATGTTTAAGTTTTTATTTCCATTGGTTTTCTCGATGTTGTATCACTAGGGTGCCCGGTAAGGCATCGATCACGGGCCCGTTGGTCTTGACAAAGTGGTATCGAGCGATTAGTCCTCGGAAAGTGTCTGAGACCGTGTCTAGTAAGTCTTGATTATCGGTGTGTTGTGCACCACATCTATAATCGAGAGGCTATAGGACATTTAGGATTGGTTTCCATTCTTCTCATTACGAGATCGTGCCTTAGAGGTGTGATAAGTTGGACCCTCCGACGTATTTCGTTTTACCGCTTATGCCTCCGCAAGCAACCTGCCCGGGCGAAGGCAAAGCGAGAGGAGTCGCGAGTAGAAGCGGCGCGAGACCACAATACTGAGCCTCGATCCGCGATGCAGGCGAAGAGATGGGTTACAAAGGTGGGCCCGATTAATGGCGGGGTTGTGGCGGCCGAGATAGGCTGGGCAGCGGTTCGAGCACCGATGGTTCACCCAGATCGATAGGTGGAGGCTACGGGATTTTTCGAGATGTAACCCGCGAGTTTTATGGGTCGAGGCACGAGGATGATCGCAGGAGTTCATCGGCGATTCTGAGATCATGAGTGATCAAGGCATCGGAGACCGAGTCGGTGGTCCTAGGTTCGCATCGGCTGCGTGATACCGCAATCGACTGGTTTGATTCGTGCGAGCTGTCCCGGGGAGAGCATGCACTTCCAGCTGTGTGGAACGAGTTCTCAGAGGCCTTTCTTGCACATTTCTTGCCTCCCGGATGAGGAGGGCTCGGTAAGCAGATTTTTGGTGTTGCGGCGAGCAGGCGTGCGGTTGAGTAGTACAATGTGGAGTTCGACTCATTGGCCCAGACGTCCGCGTTGGTAGCTAGTATGGAGGATCGAGTGCACCGATATGTTCTGAGGCTCGATGATTACCTAGCAGAGTTGTTGGTGTAGCTCTTCAGGGCATGGACATTGCCGCACGCGAGCTTATGCACTTGGATGTGAGGCGGAGAATCGACGGAATGACCGAGATCGCCAGAAGAGGCGAACAGCAGGTCCTTTGATGACTTTCGAGGCGGACCGCCTGCCAGCGAGCGATTATGCGCCTCGCTTGTACCAAGTGGTCCCCGCGTCGTCGGAACGTTTGGAATATTCGGGAAGCGGTCGTGGCTCCTGTGGTTCAGATTTTGGGAAGCAGGAGTGCTCGCCGGATGAGGCCACCCGTATCTCAGTGTGACTATTGTGGTAAAGCCCATAGGGGGGAATGTCGTACTGGTTTGGGAGATTGCTATACTTGCGGCCGACAGGGCCATTTGATGAGAGACTGTCCGACCAGGGGTAGCACTGGTGGGATAGCACAGACTACTAGATCGGTTGCGGGTTCTTCACCTTCCATAACTAGGCAGGATGTTCATACACCGGCAGGTCACGGTAGAGGTCGCGGTGGAAGTTCCCAGTTTTAGCGGTCCTTTGAACCGCCTACTTTCAGGTATATCCTTAAACCCTCTAAGAGACTTGTATGTATTGATGTTATGATAATGTGTTAAGTGTTATGTTCGGATAGCTTTGTGCTAAAATGTGATTTAGAAACCAGGTTAGTGAAAGGGTAAGTCTCTGGGTAGTGTGAAATAGAAGTGGTAGCTTTCACGACTTGTATAGGTAAGATTGTTCCGGATCGGGGAACAAGAGTTTGGCGCGTTTGGGGGTCGGGTTGGGGACCATTTGCGGGTCAACCCGTAGCCCGGTTTAGGGTGGGGTCAGTTCGAGGTGGTCCCGCCAGAGGGTAGGGTCACGAGGGTGCTAGGCCCCAGTTTAGGTGACCATCGTATGAGTTCGTGGAGATGTTCGACCAGAAGCGGTTCGTGAAGGCCGGGAATGGCCTTAGAGAAGATTGAGGTTAGTAAGATGACCAAGTTTGGAGGTAGTGACTCCAGAGATTTTTGGGAACTGAAGTAATGACTTAAGTATGGTACGTATTCAAGGAGAGTTCAAGTGACTACGACGAGTAAGGATAGAAGAGAACGTGTGTTATTTCGTGGCCATGTGTGGTGTTGGCAACTTGTTAGAGGAACTTTATCGTAATCCGTCTTGAGAAGGAACATTCGGGACGAATGTTTCTAAGGAGGGGAGAATGTTATACCCCGTTTTTCCAGAGTATGTACGTAAGGACGTACGTAGAAATTTGAGCCTTAAAGTTAGGCAAAGTTCGAATTTTTGTGCACAACACCCGGTTAGAGTCGTTTTTCGACGAAACGTTTCCACAGCTTTCGTAGGGAAAATTCCGGCTATGTCCTTTTTAATTTTTGCGAATTTTTCCGAGAGACGAAACATTTTGGACCAACGGGAGGGTGACATGTGTCACCCTCACATTGGAAGCTAGGGGCGACAACCCTTGGACGAAATGGGCTACTTTATGGCCTTGATTTGTGCCTTGTTTTGTGGCTTGTTTTGTGGAGTGTTTTGTGGAGTAGGGTTAGGGTGCACTTGGCTTGATCATGGCCTTACACTTGCCTTGCACATGGCTTGATCTTGGCCATTGGTTGGCCTTTGCTTGGCCTATAAATACCCCTTGAAGTGAAGACTTCTTCATCCACTCCTCACTTTGTATAAGTCTTGAAACCCTCTCCTCCCTCTTGTTGACTCTCGTCCAAGAGCCCCCCCTCCCTAGTAAAGGCCCTTGGCGAAACCCTACCCTTTGTGTAACCTTAGCCGAGAACACCCCCTTCCTCGAGTTGTTCTCGTGAGATACCCCCCCCCTTGGTTGTGAAATACTCTCCAAGTATTGTTATAATGCCCAAAATACCTTGGCCTTATACCTTGTAGTATTCCAAAGTTACCTCTATACGTAGAGCCCGGAAATACTACCTTTTGTCCTTTTAGTCTCAAACCGAAACCCTAAGGAAATCTTCATAGTTGGTTGAAGTATGTAAGTAGAAGTTGGTTAGAACTTCTAGGGGTTGTTTGGAGCGGATTGGAGCGCACGGAGTAGGAGCTAAACCTTGCTCAGGATCGACTTTTATCTCGGATAATTTTGGGCTTATCGAGGTAAATAATCTTGTCCCCCTTTGGTAATTGGAAATTACACGTCGTTGTAATATATAGTTGGAGTATACTATATATAGAACTGAACTTAGTATTGTGGCAATGTCTTTTGACTTAAGCCTGAATTTAAAGAAAAGAACTGAACTGTAATTACATAGGACTGTATTACAGTAGACTTGTGTAGTTTTACTGTGTAGTAGAATTGTACACGTCCGGATTAGACGTATAACCCCCCCCCCTGGTTGGCTTGGTAGCCGGCCTCGATAGAGGAGGAGATTTACGCGGTTGCGGGGAGGTGCTGTCGAATTTTTTGTAGAGTATGGGAACCGTGTGTTTAGAAGATTAATAAGCGCCTTGTGGCCTTATAGGTTGAAGTACTATGTGTGGCGTGATCTACGTGGCTTAAGGAGTAGCCGACGGTTTGAGGTACTTGGAGCGTTTTGCTATTAGTCGATAATCGTCGCGAGGTATGTGAACCTCTTCCTAGCTCTTCTAGCATGATATGTGTATAACTATGTAGTACGGTAGGCGTCACGTGTGTTAAATGTATTTTATTGGTTTAAAACATAAAGTGTTATAACGGCTTTATGGGAAGTTGGTTATAACAACTTTATGTAGGTAAGAAGTGCTTGTGGTTTTTAAAAGGTAACTGGCTTGATGTGTGATAATAAAGAACTGGAAGTATTTCAAAAGATTTATGAATCATTTTGAAAGAAGAGTAATACTTGGTTTTTGAAAACTTAAGAGTTATACTAGCTTTATGGGAAGTTAGGTATAACGGCTTAAGAATGTTTCTTGATTTGAAATCGAATGTGTATCGACAAACCACCGCAGCGTTAATAAAGGAAAATGTCTTGACTAACGAATTGTATTAAATTAAAACCAAGAGAAACCTCCATCTGCATAAGCTACGATGAGACAAAATGATATTACATTTCCTAGATCATGGCTTAATAAGATTTATAAAATAACCTACTACTTTATGGCATATGTTACTCAATTGTTTTAAAAAGAGATTAAGACATTGAACTATGAAACTTTTCAAAAAAGAGACTTGAGTAATTGAAATTAGGCAAACTGGAACTTTAGGGAAAAGAAAGGCATTGTGTTGTCTTAAAAGGGTTTAAAACTTAAAGTGTTATAACAGCTTTATGGGAAGTTGGTTATAACGACTTTATGAAAACAAAAGAAGGGTTTTTATCATTGGTTTTAATGTGGTAACTGGACTTTAGAAAGAGAAGTGTTTTGGTCTAAAAAGAAGGCATGTTATTGCCTTAATTGGTTTTAAAAAGGAAAGTATGGAAGTTGTTTTGGTTTACTTAAAAGATGTAAGTCACTCTATTTTTATACTACGGGTATCGGGTGACTTTTATAAAAGGAATGAATCTCTTTAAAAGGAACTTAACGTACGTAGTACTTTAGGGTTAAAACCCGGACTTTGACATAAAATGAAAGTACTTAGAGTTATGTATAACTTGCCTATGCTTGTTGTTATGTATAACTTTCCTATGCTTGTTGTTGTGTAACTTGCCTATGCTTATTGAGATAGTCTTTGTTGTGCAAGAATTGTGTTTCTATTCTACCGCGTCTCTCGATGGAGGGCTGGTTGACTTGTTGAGAACTTACTTGGACGTACCGGCAGTGACGGGAGATTCCACGGGTATGCTTCCATTAGCATTGTTACATGGGCATGTCTACACCATTGATGGATTCTGTGGACATGTAACCATTTTGGTTGTGGCGAAGTATCGTGACTTACGGTTGTGATTGGGTGCGTAGCCTGTTTACTTGCCCCCGTCAGCTACGTGGCGCAGGTGGATCTGGTACAGGTTGTTGAACTTACCACGTGTCAGATTCGCGGCGAAGTATCGTGACTTACGGTTGTGATCGGGTGCGTAGCCGTTACTTGCCCCCGTCAGCTACGTGGCGCAGGTGGATCGGGTATAGGTTATTGCACTTGCCACGTGTCAGCTTCGCGAGTCAGTATAGTGACGAGGTCTCGTGGTACGGCTTTGGCATCAGGTAGGACTTGGTGTTCGGTGTACTCGCTTGGTGTTGTTATATCATGCATGCCGGCGATGAGGAAGGAATTCCACGCACGAGTGATGATTTGGAGGCGTGAGTCCCCGACTTGATATATTTGCTTATATGTTGGGTCGTAGTTTGGTTATCATACATGTCTCGCTTTATAGATCGCTATGATTTCATTTATAGTACTTCTGATTTCACATACTTGGTACTGTTATCGACCTCCTTGGGCTGCGTTCATCGCCGCAGTAGAAATCGTCGGTCGATCCGCTTAGGATCACCTTTCAGATTGGAAGCTCCGTTCCTTGGAGGCTTATCTTTGGTATGTTACCCCAGTCTGTAAGTTCTTGTACATTCAGGGGTATGGCGGGGCCCTGTCCCGCCATAGTTGTTGTAAAAATCTTAGAGGTCTGTAGCACTGTTGTGGGCAGGGTTGTAAAAGGATTAAACTGTTCGGGTTTTATGTATATCAAGGCAACTGTTTTGGTTGGCCTGTTTATTTATCATACCTCTTGATCCATGTCTATTTGCATGTTTAAGTTTTTATTTCCGCTGGTTTTCTCTGATGTTGTATCACTAGGGTGCCCGGGGTAAGGCACCAGTCACGGGCCCGGGTTCGGGTCTTGACACGGAGAGGTCGACGGAATGACCGGAATCAGCAGAAGAGGCGAGCAGCGAGTCCTTTGGTAACTTTCGGCGGGCGCCTCGTGATGACTAGTTATGTACCTACGCCCGGTCTGAGTGGTCCTCCGCGCCTTGTGACGCTCGGTGTATTCGGGAGCTGGTCAGGGCTCCAGGGCTTCTGGTTCACAGGTATACATGGGTTCTAGCCAGCCGGATTCATGTTTCCCTCAGTGTGCACGATGTGGCGCACGCCATCGAGAATGTCGTCTTTTTCGTGCTTGTTTTCTCGCGGCCGTCAGAGCCATGTGGACGAAACCGCCCTAATAGGAAGGATGCAGCAGAATGACTCACCACGGGTCGATGGCGTGTTCATCGCCTTCTATAGCTATCGCCTGCAAGCGTGATTATGGTTAGAGCGACGAAGGGAAAATGAAGCAGTTGATACAGGTATATTCTTACCCCTCTAGAGACTAGTATGCGTTAATGATATGATGATGTGCTAAGTATTATGTTCAGATATCATTATGTTAAATTGTGATTTAAAGGCCTGGTTAGTAAAGGGTAAGGTTGGGTACCTAGAAATTGTGGGCCTTAGAATATTATACGTGGAGACCTTAGATACAAGGCCATCTCGAGTAAAAGATTTATTTTTATAATGACCTTTATCGGAATACATAGTACACGTGAGATATGTCTGTGTGATAAGTCCCGGAGTGGCATGAAATGAAAGAGGGTAGTTGATCTAAGAAGACCACTAGGTTTTCGTGACTCGATTGTGAGATTGTTTCGGATCGGGGAACAAGAGTTTGGCGCGATTATGGGGTCGGGTTGAGGACCATTCGCGGGTCAACCCGTAGCCCGGTTTGTGGTGGGGTCAGTTCGAGGTGGTCCCGCCAGGTAGTAGGATCACAAGGGTTTTAGGCCCAAATTGTGTTAATGTCACGACCCGAAACCGGGCCCGCGACTGGTGCCTTACCCGGGCACCCAAGTAGTCAAACAACATCAGAGAAAATCAGCGGAAATTAAAACTCATACATGATAACCAATGAAAAGAGAAAACAGGCTAACCAAGCGGTTACCTTTTCTGAAAAAAATAACTAACACCTGAACAGTTACAATCCCTGCCCACATCAGTACTACAGACCTCTAAGAATTTTTATAACATCTCTGACGGGCCAGCCATACCCCTGAATGTACAAAAAGTTCTACAACTTCAGGGAACCGTACCAAGTGACAAAGTCTCCGAAGGAATGGAGCTTTCTGAGAACTGAACAGCGATCCAAAGGGTGCGGATCAACAAGCGATGTATCTCAACCTGCGGCATGAACGCAGCCCGAAGGGTCGATAACAAGTGCGAGTATGCGAAAGCAGAAAAAAATCGTAAATGAAATCATAATAGTCTATAAGGAAAACAGGAGACATGTATGATAACCAAACTACAGTACACCACGTATATACAGTTCAGTCAAATCAAATCACATCAAGTCAGGGACTCACGCCCGAAAGATCATTACTCAAAGTGGACGCATACTCGTGGGCTACCCAACGTGTCGGTATGTCCAACCCAATAACAAGATAATACTCACTGTGGACGCATACTCGTGGGCTACCCAACGTGTCAGTATGTCCAAACAAATACCCAGATAATACTCACTGTGGACGCATACTCGTGGGCTACCCAACGTGTCGGTATGTCCAAACCAGTTTACAAGATAACACTCCTAATAGAAGCATACCCGTGGGCTACCCAACGTGTCGATATGTCCCAAAGGATCAATATAGTGGAAGCATACTCGTGGGCTACCCAACGTGTCGATATGTCCATCATACCACCCGATATCCGGCCCTCCGTCGAGAGACTCGGTAGCACAAAGTCAAACACTTGCACAACAACAAAACTATCACCACAAGCACAGGCAAGTTACACACAACTCAAAGTACCTTCGTTTAAGTCGACAAACCGGGTGCCAACCCCAAAATACTACATTCTTTCCTACCTTCAAAGACCTCTCTTTACGTAGAAACCATACGATACTATCACACGTAGTATCACACACATTCATGTTTAAAACACGTACTTCAAACACAATTAACATAACGTCAAGTATACCTTTTAAAAATCCAAGTAATTAACTCCTTTAAGGTCAAGTATTCCTACCTTTTAAAACCAAGTCATTTACTTTTCCCTTAAGAAAAGTTCGATATTTGAAAACAAGTGATTTATACTTTCAAACTCAAGTTACTTCTCTTTTCCAAAATCAATGACATTATCCTTTGCAATCCATTAAGTTCATTCTTTGGAATTTTAAGAAAAGTCAGAACTTGTTATCAATGATTCTCATTTAAGCAGCCATGATCTAGGAAATGTAATATCATTTTGTCTTATCTTAGTTTCTATGCAGATGGAGGTTTCTACTGGTTTTAATATAATCAATTAGTCGAAACCATTTCCTTTATTAAGCTATGATGGTGTGTTCGATACTTGTTCCCACTTTCAAATCCATTTCACATTCTTATGCCGTTATACCTAACTTCCCATAAAGCTAGTATAACTCTTAAGTTTTCAAAAACCAAGTATTACTCATTACTCACGAATGAGGTTTTACAACTTTTGAATACATTACAAAACTTTCACAATTCTAAGTTAAGTCTCTTATCTTACAAGATCAAGTCTCTTAACTTCTACCAATCAACAACTTCTTTTACTCACATAAAGTTGTTATAACTGACTTCCCATAAAGCCGTTATAACCCCTTTATGTTTTAAACCAACCAATTACCACATAAACATTTATGAGACCAAGAGGGCTCATTCTTTAAGCACCGAGTGCCCATTACTAACGGATAAGACTTACTACTCTTACACCTAATGAAGCCCTTTACACTTCATAACAAGTCAAGACACAATTTGGAAAATCAATTTTTAACACACGCGTCGCCAACCGCACTATATATTTTACAAATAGTCATGCTGAAGAGGATAGGAAGAATCACATACCTCGCGACGATTGTCGACACTAAGCAAAATGCTCCACAGTACTATCTCCCTTAAGAAGAATATGCTACACGTAGTACTTCAATCCTATAAGGGCCATAAAACGTCTATCAAACTCTAGTTTCGAACGTAGAGTAAACTAAGTACAAGGCCCCTACATTCTACGGAAATTGGACAGAACTTCCTTTGTTTCTATTAACTTGCCACCTTTCACAAGGCCGAAATCAACAAGGCTACAAGATCCAAATCTAAGCCAACTTAACTATAACAGCCTCATGCTCACAAATCTATACAAACTTAACTATAACAGCCTCAGGCTCACAAATCTATTCAAACTCTAAATATAACAGCCTCAGGCTCACAGATCTATACTACTATCACAAGTACTAACTCAAAACCCGGAGAAGGGAAACTCTTACCTTTTAGAAAAGCCCACAAAAGCCCTTTCCTACCACTTCTTCCGTCAACTCAACCACCGCTTCCAAGTTCACCAACACTTTTTCCTTCTTGCCGCCTCAACAGTTCCCTAAGGCCAGTTTCTCAAAAACCTAGAGAGAAGGAGAGGGGTTTTCTCTTGGGAGGGTTTGAATGAAATGGCCAAGTCTTCCAAGACTTGGCCTAAAATAGGCTTCTATCGCTGGTCAAAGGATGGGAGGACACTTGTCACCCTCCCATAGGCTCATATAAAAATATCCCGATTTTTCTCCTTTACATGAAAATCCGCCTCGGCGCATGCGCCCGCCCGGCGTAACACTCAGAAAAATAATTGCAGCGTCTGCGCGCGCCACAGATTCCGGCGCGCGGCGCCTTCAAGACCACCGGCACTGATCGCGCCATGCCCTTTCTCCGGCGCCGCTGAACCCCGAATCAAGTCACTGCTTTGCCATCGCGCCAAACTTGAAACTTCCATAACTTTTGACTCGATGTCCAATCGACGAAGCGGTTGGTTGCGTTGGGACCTAGATTCAACGGACTACACACTAGGCCTTTTAAACACCTTACAATCCTTAACAACTGGGGTCCAATACTCAAAGGTAAACTCAAAATCCTTCCAACACATGTTTGCCAACTTATCTATCCTCTAGAATTTACGGTGTAACATTCTTCCTCTCGAAACATTCGTCCCGAATGTTCCTTCTAAGTCTTCAGAACACGTGCGCGGTATAGTCTTCACTACTATACCTACAAAACTCATTTATGCCTCTCATGGCCATAATATAGAAATCACGCGTCTCCAAATTCCAAATTCGGAAATCACCTCTAACGTGCAAACATCACTATTTTCTCCTCCTTGGTCTAAAGGATACTCTCCTTACTCGGCGTACCTTCCTTGTACACTCACACCCCTCTAGTACACGTTCCACAATTCGATCGCTTCTGCTTTCTACCACCTGGAGTCACTACCTCAACTCGTCCATCTTACTAATCCACGTCATGGAAGCTACCACTTCCATCGCAAACTACCCATGGAATCATCACACAAACTCCATGTATACCATACACTCCGACAAGGATTAACGATGAAGGCTCCTACCCAAGACGGCCTTACATCTAAGGTCTCAACTGTTATAAATTCTAAGGTTCAAAATTTTCTCATCCCCAACTTACCCTCTTTATTAACCATGCTTCCAAATCACATTATATACACAAAGCTACCCGAACATAGCACTCAACACATCACCACAACATCAAAGCATACAATACTCTAGAGGGTTAAGAACATACCAGAACTATTGCTTCACTTCCCTTCTTGTCGTTCTACTCATGTTCTTTCCGCACGACGCACAAAGGAGGAGGTGAATCGCCCACCGATCGAAGGTGAATCTCAACCTCGCGCTATCTCTCGGTGGGACAATTCCTTGCAAAATGGCGGTGGCGCGTGTAAAACAGATTCCCCTAGTAGCACGACACTCCACATCGTGGAGCCTACCACAATGGTCACAACGAGGTAAGGGTGGTCCCATCCGACTAACATCCCTGATCCCCCAAAAACCCGAAACCTTGGAGCCCTGACCTGCTCCTGAAGTTTTCGAACGTCCTGACGACTGAGGTGGAGCACTCCGTCGGGCGGAGGCGCATAACTAACTCTTCTTTGAGGCTGCCCGAAGGTCACCAAGGACCTGCGCCTTGGCCCTACTCTGCTGATCTTGGTCATTCCGCCGACTCTACGTGCCTCACATCCAAGTGCATGAGCTGCGTGCGGGCAATGTCCATGCGGTGAAGAGCTACTCGAGCAACTCTACGCCAAATAGTCATCAAGCCTCGTGACATAGCGGTGCACTCGCCCTCCATGTCGGCTACTAACGCGGGGCGTCGAGCTAGTGAGTTAAACTCCACGTTGTACTCTCTGAATGCGCCCGCTCGCCTCAACATCAAAAATCGTCGGCCGAGTCCTCCTCATCGTGGAGGCAAGAAATGTGCAAGAAATGCCTCGAGAACTCGTCCCATCTCATTTGGAAGTGCATGCCCTCCCGGGACAGCTCACGAATCAAACGATCGGCTAGCGGTATCACGCACCGATGCGAACCTAGGACCACCGACTCGGTCTCCGATGCCTTGATCACTCACGATCCAGAATCGCCGGATGAACTCCTGCGGATCATCCTCGTGCCTCGACCAGAACTCGCGGGCCACAACTCGTAAAGTCCCGCGACCTCAAACTATCCGATCTCGGGTGAACCATGGTGCTCTTCGAACTGCTGCGTCGGCCTATCCTCGTGTCGGCCACAACCGCCAATAATCGGGCCAACTCGCGTAACCCGTCTCCTGCTCCGGGCCTGGGATGGAGGCTCGTCTTGTGGTCTCTGTAGAGGCGCCGCTCTACTCGCGACTCCCTCTGCTGCCTTGCCCGCCACGGGCCTGGTTGCCTTTCGCAGGCATAATCGTAAAAACGAAACACGCCGGAGGGTCCAACTTACAACACGGCTCTAAGGCACGATCTCGTAATGAGAAGAATAGAAACCAATCCTAAATGTCGCATGACCTCACGATTATAGATGTGGTGCACAACACATCGATAATCAAGACTACTTAGACACGGTGCAGAGACACTTTCAGGACTAATCGCTCGATACCATACATCACGACCAAAGCCGGGCTCGCGATGCCTTACCCGCACCCAAGTAGTCAAACAACATCGAGAAAATCGCGGAAATTAAAACTCATACATGATAACCAATGAAAAGAAAAAGCAACTAAGCGGTTACCTTTTACAAAAATAACTAACACCAACGAGCGATTACAATCCCCGCCACATCGATTCTGCACCTCAAGAATTTTATAACATCTCTGACGGACAGGGGCCACATACCCCGAATGTACAAAAGTTCTACAACTTGAGAACCGTACCAAGTGACAAAGTCTCCGAAGGACTGGAGCTTTCTGAGAACTGAACAGCGATCCAAAAGGTGCGGATCAACAAGCGATGTATCTCAACCTGCGGCATGAACGCAGCCCGAAGGTCGATAACAGTGCAGAGTATGCGAAACAGAAAAAAATACTGTAAATGAAATCATAATAGTCTCTAAGGAAATCAGGAGACATGTATGATAACCCAACTACAGTACACCACGTATATCTGATTCGGTCAAATCAAATCACATCAAGTCGTGGACTCGCGAAAGATCATTACTCAAAGTGGACGATACTCGTGGGCTACCCAACGTGTCGGTATGTCAACCCAATAACAAGATAGTACTCGCGGTGGGACGATACTCGTGGGCTACCCAACGTGTCAGTATGTCCCAACAAATACCCAGATAATACTCACTGTGGACGCATACTCGTGGGCTACCCAACGTGTCAGTATGTCCAAACCAGTTTACAAGATAACACTCCTAATAGAAGCATACCCGTGGGCTACCCAACGTGTCGATATGTCCCAAAGGATCAATATAGTGGAAGCATACCCGTGGGCTACCCAACGTGTCGATATGTCCATCATACCACCCGATATCCGGCCCTCCGTCGAGAGACTCGGTAGCACAAAGTCAAACACTTGCACAACAACAAAACTATCACCACAAGCACAGGCAAGTTACACACAACTCAAAGTACCTTCGTTTAAGTCGACAAACCGGTGCAACCCCAAAATACTACATTCTTTCCTACCTTCAAAGACCTCTCTTTACGTAGAAACCATACGATACTATCACACGTAGTATCACACACATTCATGTTTAAAACACGTACTTCAAACACAATTAACATAACGTCAAGTATACCTTTTAAAAGTCCAAGTAATTAACTCCTTTAAGGTCAAGTATTCCTACCTTTTAAAACCAAGTCATTTACTTTTCCCTTAAGAAAAGTTCGATATTTGAAAACAAGTGATTTATACTTTCAAACTCAAGTTACTTCTCTTTTCCAAAATCCAGTACATTATCCTTTGCAATCCATTAAGTTCATTCTTTGGAATTTTAAGAAAAGTCAGAACTTGTTATCAATGATTCTCATTTAAGCAGCCATGATCTAGGAAATGTAATATCATTTTGTCTTATCTTAGTTTCTATGCAGATGGAGGTTTCTACTGGTTTTAATATAATCAATTAGTGAAACCATTTCCTTTATTAAGCTGCGATGGTGTGTTCGATACTTGTTCCCACTTTCAAATCCATTTCACATTCTTATGCCGTTATACCTTACTTCCAATAAAGCTTGTATAACTCTTAAGTTTTAACAAAACCAAGTATTACTCATTACTCACGAATGAGGTTTTACAACTTTTGAATACATTACAAAACTTTCACAATTCTAAGTTAAGTCTCTTATCTTACAAGATCAAGTCTCTTAACTTCTACCAATCAACAACCGTTCTTTTACTCACATAAAGTTGTTATAACTGACTTCCCATA
Source organism: Przewalskia tangutica (assembly GCA_029844215.1). NCBI lineage: Eukaryota > Viridiplantae > Streptophyta > Magnoliopsida > Solanales > Solanaceae > Przewalskia > Przewalskia tangutica. The sequence continues at coordinate 59,715,155 of CM056719.1, forward strand.
AAGCCGTTATAACCCCTTTATGTTTTAAACCAACCAATTACCACATAAACATTTATGAGACCAAGAGGGCTCATTCTTTAAGCACCGAGTGCCCATTACTAACGGATAAGACTTACTACTCTCACACCTAATGAAGCCCTTTACACTTCATAACAAGTCAAGACACAATTTGGAAAATCAATTTCCTTTAACACACGCGTCGTCAACCGCACTATATATTTCACAAATAGTCATCTTTGAAGAGGATAGGAAGAATCACATACCTCGCGACGATTGTCGACACTAAGCAAAATGCTCCACAAGACTATCTCCTTAAGAAGAATATGCTACACGTAGTACTTCAATCCTATAAGGGCCATAAACGCCTATCAAACTCTAGTTTGAACGTAGAGTAAACTAAGTACAAGGCCCTACATTCTACGGAAATTGGATGTAACTTCCTTTGTTTCTATTAACTTGCCACCTTTCACAAGGCCGAAATCAACAAGGCTACAAGATCCAAATCTAAGCCAACTTAACTATATGACCTCAGCTCACAAATCTATACAAACTTAACTATAACAGCCTCGGGCTCACAAATCTATTCAAACTCTAAATATAACGACCTCGTGCTCACAGATCTATACTACTATCACAAGTACTAACTCAAAACCCGCAGAAGGAAACTCTTACCTTTTAGAAAAGCCCACAAAAGCCCTTTCCTACCACCTCTTCCGTCAACTCAACCACCGCTTCCCACAAGTTCACCAACACTTTTTCCTTCTTGCCGCTCAACAGCCTCCCTAAGGCCGGGTTTCTCAAAACCTAGAGAGAAGGGAGAGGGTTTTCTCTTGGGAGGGTTTGAAATGAAATGGCCAAGTCTTCCAAGACTTGGCCCTAAAATAGGCTTCTATCATTTGGTCAAAGGATGGGAGGACACTTGTCACCCTCCCATAGGCTCTTATAAAAATATCCCCGATTTTTCTCCTTTACCCGAAAATCCGCCTCGGCGCGCATGCCGCCGGCCATGGGCGCTAACACTTCTCGAAAAATAATTGCAGCGCTGGCGCGCGCCTGCATTCGGCGCGGCGCTTCAACACCCGCAGACCCTCAGTACAATCGGCGCCGCGGCCCTGCTCTCCGGCGCCGCGGCGCTGAACCCCTGAACTGAAGTCACTGCTTTACTTGACTGCGCGCCAAACTTGAAACTTCCATAACTTTTGACTCCGATGTCCAATCGACGAACGGTTGGTTGCGTTGGGACCTAGATTCAACGGACTACACACTAGGCCTTTTAAACACCTTACAATCCTTAACAACTGGGGTCCAATACTCAAAGGTAAACTCAAAATCCTTCCAACACATGTTTGCCAACTTATCTATCCTCTAGAATTTACGGGGTGTAACAGTTAACCATCGTACGAGTTCGTGGATGCGTTCGACCAGTAGTCGGACCGGTGTTTTGATTTCAAGGGTAGCTGTGAGGACTATTGCCTCCTGTTGAGGGAGTTTTATAAAAGCTACCATTTCAGTATTCGGATGTCGCCTTATGAAGCCTGCGTGGGCGGTAGTGTAGTCTTGGCCGATTGGTTCGATGTTGGCAAGGTTCAGATAGTTGGTCCGTACTTGATCCAGCAGGATGTGGATAAGGTGAAGCTTATCCAGAAGAGGTTATTTGCAGCTCAGAAGCAACAGAAGTCGTACGGATAATCGGCGTCGACACTTGGAGTTCAGGTTGACGGTGGGTCTTCTTGAAGGTATCACCCCGGAAGGGCGTGATGAGATTTTGGAAACTGAAGCAATAACAGAAATGTGGTAAGTGTTACACCCCGTAAGTCCAGGACATGTATAAGAGAATTTACGTAAGGAAACAAGACTTGGAAATTAGTACGAAAGGAAGAATTGTTTTTCCGACGGAAAATCTTCCGAACGTCGGAAAGGAAAAATGTTCGTTGTTGAGAATTGGATTCTCCAAATGCATTATTTGAAGAGTATGGAACTTTTAACCTTATGGAAATTTATTTTTACGGATTTGGTCACGTGGGGCCCACCCGAGGAATTTTACATTTTTGTGGGGCCCACGAGGTTTACGGAATTTTATGGACGAATGAGAGGGCGACACGTGGCACCCCCTCCATGATGTTGGACGAAATATTTCAAGGGTGTTATGGTCATTTGACCTATGTAGATGATAAGTCTTCTAAGCTTGATTTTGTTGACTAGTCAACTTGTCCACATAGGCTTAATCCTTGTGATCTTCATCTAAGCCACACAATTGTTATAATCTTGGCCCTCCAATGTGTTTTATAAGTATACTAGTAGTGCAAGACTTGAGCATTCTATACTTAGTGAAATTTTTCAAGAACTAGTCTTGTTCAAGAATGTTGCTCTCGGCTTAGTCCATTCCTCCACAAGAAATTTTTTTAGTTTGTGATCCATTAGCCACAAGACCTTAACCCAATGTCCCCAAGGGTATTGTAAGGTTATCTCAATAGAAAGATTTCGGAAAAAACGCATTTTTGCGTTAGTCGCAAGGCGGAAACTAAGGGTGTTCTTCAACTTTGAAGTTGGAACTTGAAGATGGGTTCTTCATAGGCCTCTAAGGAGTGCTTGGAGCGGATTGGAACCTAAGGAAAGGAGTTAAGAATTGCTAAGGCGCGACTTTGAATTTTGGAAATTTTAAGGGCTTATAAAGGTATATTCTTGTCGTTTTAGCAATTAAGGTTTACTTATCATTGTAGCTATGGTTATTAGCAAACATGAGTTATATAGTATTTTGACTATTTTGACTATTGGAACCCTAATCCGAAATCTAGCATGTTTAGCTTTAAGATTTCAATTCAAGTCAATTATTAGTTAAGTCGTCACATGTTGTATAAAGAAGGAAATTGTAGTTGTTGAAGTTGTTTATGACTAAATAACATGTTGACCTAAGAACTTGGAATTGGAAAAGGATTGGAAAAGACGTAGTGTTGTTGGCTATATGTTGGCCGAGAATGGCTAGTGAAGTATTAAACTATTTGGTATGAATTGTGGGGCGGAATTTTACACGTATTGTAAGGCGTGTAATCCCATTTGTTTGGTTGTTGTTTTGAGCCTTAAATGTGGCTTGTTGGTTATTGTATTCGGCCTTGAAAAAGGTGGCAAAGTGAGTAGAAACAAAGGAAGTGCTGCCCAATTTTTCGTAGAATTAGAGACTGTATACTTAGTATTATTCTACGTTAGAGACTAGAAGTTGATAGTCTTGTTGTGACCATTATAGGTTGACACTTCTACGTACGGCGTATTCGGCTTAGCTTGTGGATTTAGCCGAAAAGGTATGTGAACTATCTCCTCTTCTAGCATGATTCCTTAAGATAAAGAAAGTACGTCCTACTCCTTAAATGATCCATTCCTTGGTTGTATTTGGATTGCCTAAAGTAGAATTTGTTCTATGTACTTCCTTTGATTGTACTTTGATGTTTAAATTGTAAGTTGTATAATCCATTGCCTTAGTGAAGTTGGATTCTTAAAAGTGAAAGTATTTTACTTAAAGTACATAGTCTTAAAAAGGAAGCGGTTTTCAAATCTTTTGGGCTAGTGCCTTAGTCCCAAAATCCTAAAGGTCATTATAATGACTTTAGGGGAGTCAAAGGAGTGATTTACTTAATTGTTTTAAAAGAGGAGAAATGACATGATTTAAGAGAAGTAACTTGTTTTAAATGAGTGAGTTACTTGAGGTTTAAAAGTAGAAGAAACTTGTTTTCTATATATTAAGAGACTTGAAGTGTTTTGAAAGTTAAGAACTTGATTTGTAAGTATGTGATACTTGGTTTTAATAGTATAAGTCTCTTGGTTATAAAAGGAATGGATATGTCTAAAACCATAAAGGGTTATAACGGCTTTATGGGAAGTTGGTTATAACGGCTTTATGGAAGGTTTAGGAAGTTGTCTATTTTGATTAATCGGCATAAGTTGCCTAGTTTGTGAAAATTTGAAGTTACTTGGTTTCAAGCTTTGAAATGAGTTTCAAAAAGTATAGTAACTTACTTTGAAGAATAGACACGCCTTGATACTACGGGTGTTAGTATCTTGGGATTTTACATAAAAATGAGTCTTTTGAAAAGAATGTACGTACGTAGTACTTTGGCTTGTTAAATGAGAATTATTCTATTTGTGCCTTGATAAGTACTTTGGCTTGTTAAATGAGAATTATTCTATTTGTGCCTTGATAAGTACTTTGGCTTGTTAAATGAGAATTATTCTATTTGTGCCTTGATAAGTACTTTGGCTTGTTAAATGAGAATTATTCTATTTGTGCCTTGATAAGTACTTTGGCTTGTTAAATGAGAATTATTCTATTTGTGCCTTGATAAGTACTTTGGATTGTTAAATGAGAATTGTTCTATTTGTGCCTTGATAAGTACTTTGGCTTGTTAAATGAGAATTATCCTATTTGTGCCTTGATAAGTACTTTGGCTGGATAAATTGAGAATTTGTCTAAGTGTGCCTTGATAAGGACTTTGGCTTGTTTAAATTGAGGATTGCCTATGTGTGCTGGTAATAGCCGGTCGTGTGCTATTGGTATATCAGTCGTTTCGGGGTCATTCCCCGGGTTTGTGGCATTTGGATATTCCGTGGATTTGCTACCCAAGATGCGAGGAATACCTCATGCGAGTCCGTAAGGGCTTATGCGGGTGAAATAGTCCCATGCGGGCGGGTCCAGCCTATGCGAGGAATACCTCATGCGAGTCCGTAAGGGCTTATGCGGGTGAAATAGTCTCATGCGAGGAATACCTCACGCGGGTCCACGTGACCTATGCGGGTGAAATAGTCCCAGGAGAAGGATTGCTAAATGATACTGCGGGCGGGTGGTCATGCTTTGATCGTGAGCTTCCTATTTTATATTGTAAGGATACTACTGTTTACTCTCATTATTAGTAAGGCACAGTGTGTTGTAATTTGATTATCATATATGTCCCCGGATTTGTTTGTGTCACCCTATGGTCATGCTTTTACGATGTGGGATTCCGGGGCATGAGACCACGAGGTATTTAGGACACAGGTGGGACTTGGTCTTCATGTATCCTTATTGGTGTTATTATATCATGGACTGCCGGCAGTGAGGAAGGATTCCACGGGCATGATTGATATTATGGGCGTGAGACCTATAGTTATATTTGAGTAGTGACTTTTAGGGCCTGCGTCCCTGACTTGATATGACTGCTTATGTGTTATGTACTGTAGGTTGGCTATCATACATGTCTCCTGTTTTGTTTAGACTGTTATGATTTTATTACGATTACTCGCTCACATACTTGGTACATTCTTCGAATCGACCTCCTTTGTGGCCGCGTTCACGCCGCAGTTTAGGTACCTGATTTGGTGATCGGCAGGTGTAGGATCCTGCTCAGAGTTTTTGGATAGCTCCTTCAGTTCGGGAGTTTATCTTTTTGGTATAAGTTCTTTCGATGAGGTTTTTTATCTGATTATGGTGCACGGGGCCTTGTTAGTCATAGTTCGGTATAACTCTTAGAGGTCTGTATTCATATGTGGGATTGGACTCATGTACGGTGTAGTGTCTTTTGTTTATGTATATATATGGCAGCCTTGTCGGCTTTGCCCTTGCACGTACGATGGTTTTATAAAAAAAAATGAGGTGTTATTTAATTTCCGCAGTTTACTTGTATTGTTAAGGTATAAGGGTGCCCAGGTAGGGCACCAGTCACGGGCCCGGGGTTCGGGGTGTGACAGTAAGTTTATTAGGAAGAGTTCGAGTATACGAGGAGGGTACGACGAGCAAGGGAAGGAACAAACATGTGTTAAAAGAGAATAGAAGTGATCATTTCTTTTGTGAAGTAAAAGTGCGAAGGGAGTATCTTTTAGACCTTGGGTGGAAGCTTGTGTGATGTTAGAGGTGATTCCTCGTGGATTTGGATTTAAGTTTTGCGCGTATGTTATTTTTTTTTTTGTGGCCATGTGTGGCATTGGCAACTTGTTTAAGTTAAAGAGAACTTTATCGTTATCCGTCTTGAGAAGGAACATTCGGGACGAATGTTTCTAAGGAGGGGAGAATGTTATACCCCGTATTTCCAGAGTATGTACGTAAGGACGTACGTACAAAAGTTTTAGCCTTAAAGATAGGCAAAGGATCGAAAATTGGTGCACAACCCACTAAAAGAACCGTTTTCCGACGAAACGTCTTCCAAACTTTGCGTAGGGAAAATTACGGTTATGTCATTTATAATTTTTGCGGATTTTTCCGAGAGACGGAATATTTTGGTCCAACTAGAGGGTGACACTTGTCACCCTCATATGGACGAAATTTGGGGCGTTTTCCTTGCCTTTTCCTTGGTCAAGGATTAGGTAGGATATTTGTGTGGTAGATTGATAAGGTGGGACCCACAAACACTTGTCCAAATCTTGACCCTCCACTTGCCCCCCACTTGGCTTGATCTTGACCATTGAGGGTCCTATAAATACCCCCCTAACTTGAAGGTTTTTCTTCATCCACAAATCATTCTAAGTCTTGAAAACCCTCTCCTCCCTTGTGTAGTGTTCTCGTCCAACACTTCCCCTCCCCCTTGTGAAGGCCTTGGCCGAAACACACCACCCCTCCCCCTTTGAGAAGCCTAGCCGAGACACCCCCCCCCCTCTCTTGAGAATTCTCGTAAAATACCCCCCCCCCTTGGTAGAGAAATACTTCTCCAAGTATTGTTGTTATGCCAAAATACTCTAGCCCAAAACCTTTGTAGTATTTCCAAGTACCCTCTATACGAAAAGCCCGAAAAATACTACTATACTTTCCTTTAGTCACAAAACGAAACCCTATGGAAAAATCTTAATAAGAGGTTGAAGTATTAAGTAGAAGTTGTGTAGAACTTCTAAGGGTTTCTCGAAGCTAATTGGAGCGTGCAGAATAGGAGCTAAAACTTGCTCAGGATCGACATTTAAACTTGGATAATTTTGGGCTTATCGAGGTAAATACTCTTGACCTTCTATTGTAAAAATTACATACTGTAGTAGTATAGAAATGTATATAAGATACATAGAAGAGAATTGAACTGTAATAGAAGGATATTACAGAAGAAAATTGAACTGGAATCACATCAGAAGAATATTAAAGAAGAAGGTTGAACTGTACTTACATAGATTTGTATTCTGATGGCGGTGTAGTTTGGCGGGTAGGGAAGTCTGCTGTTATACCCGTATTTCGCAGTATGTACGTGAGGACGTACGTAGAAAAGTTTGAGCCTTAAAGTAGGCAAGGGCCGAAAATTTTGTTCACAACTACCGAAAAGAATCGTTTTTCGACGAAACGTTTTACAAGACTCGCGAAGGGAAAATTACGGCTATGTCATTTCAAATTTTTGCGGATTTTTCCGATAGATGAAACATTTTGGACCAACGGGAGGGTGACATGTGTCACCCTCATATTGGACGTTGTTGTGGGCGTTTTCCTTGCCTTTTCCTTGGTCAAGGATTAGGTAGGATATTTGTGTGGTAGATTGATAAGGTGGGACCCACAAACACTTGTCCAAATCTTGACCCTCCACTTGCCCCCCACTTGGCTTGATCTTGACCATTGAGGGTCCTATAAATACCCCCCTAACTTGAAGGTTTTTCTTCATCCACAAATCATTCTAAGTCTTGAAAACCCTCTCCTCCCTTGTGTAGTGTTCTCGTCCAACACTTCCCCTCCCCCTTGAGAAGGCCTTGGCCGAAACACACCACCCCTCCCCCTTTGAGAAGCCTAGCCGAGACACCCCCCCCTCTCTTGAGAATTCTCGTAAAATACCCCCCCCCCTTGGTAGAGAAATACTTCTCCAAGTATTGTTGTTATGCCAAAATACTCTAGCCCAAAACCTTTGTAGTATTTCCAAGTACCCTCTATACGAAAAGCCCGAAAAATACTACTATACTTTCCTTTAGTCACAAAACGAAACCCTATGGAAAAATATTAATAAGAGGTTGAAGTATTAAGTAGAAGTTGTGTAGAACTTCTAAGGGTTTCTCGGAGCGAATTGGAGCGTGCAGAATAGGAGCTAAAACTTGCTCAGGATCGACATTTAAACTTGGATAATTTTGGGCTTATCGAGGTAAATACTCTTGACCTTCTATTGTAAAAATTACATACTGTAGTAGTATAGAAATGTATATAAGATACATAGAAGAGAATTGAACTGTAATAGAAGGATATTACAGAAGAAAATTGAACTGGAATCACATCAGAAGAATATTAAAGAAGAAGGTTGAACTGTACTTACATAGGACTGTATTTACAGTAGACTGGTGTAGTTTGGCGGGTAGGGAAGTGCTGCCTGTTATACCCCGTATTTCCAGAGTATGTACGTGAGGACGTACGTAGAAAAGTTTGAGCCTTAAAGTAGGCAAGGGCCGAAAATTTTGTTCACAACTACCGAAAAGAATCGTTTTTCGACGAAACGTTTTACAAGACTCGCGAAGGGAAAATTACGGCTATGTCATTTCAAATTTTTGCGGATTTTTCCGATAGATGAAACATTTTGGACCAACGGGAGGGTGACATGTGTCACCCTCATATTGGACGTTGTTGTGGGCGTCACATGGGACGAATTGGGGTCTTGGGTTAGGTAGGATATTTGTGATAGTTGGTGTGGTAGATGGATAAGGTACACATGGGTAAATCCTCACCCTACACTTGCCTACCACTTGGCTTGATCTTGGCCTTTGATTTCCCTATAAATACCCCCCCTTTGTGAAGACTTCTTCATCCACAAAAATCCCTAAGTCTTGAAAACCCTCTCCCTCCCTCTCTATGGTTCGTCCAAGCCTTCCCCCTCCCCCTTTGAGTAGGCCCTTGGCCGAGGGGTACACCCCCCCTCCTAGTGGCCTTGGCCGAGAGTACCCCCCCCCCCTCTTGAGAGTTGTCTCGTAAAATACTACCCCCCCTCTTGGTAGAAATACTCTCCAAGTATAGTTACTATTCCAAAATACCTTGGCCCAAATACCTTGTAGTATTCCAAGGTTATCCCTATACTAAAAGCCCAGGAATACTACTATACTTCCCTTCAGTCACTAAACGAAACCCTAAGGAAATCTTCACAGTTGGTTGAAGTTTTAGGAAGAAGTTTCGTAGAACTTCTAAGGGTTGTTTGGAGCGGGTTGGAGCACCCGGAGTAGGAGCTAAACATTGCTCAGGATCGACATTAAACTTGGATAATTTTGGGCTTACCGAGGTAAATAATCCTATCCTTCTATTGTAATTGGAAATTACATACTGTAGTTGTATAGAAATGAATATAAGATTCATAGAAGAGATTTGAACTGTAATAGAAGGATATTACAGAAAAGACTTGAACTGAAATCACATCAGAAGAATATTAATGTAGAAGATGGTAGACTAATATAACCTTTATAGGTTGAATGTTCTGCGAGTAGCATGTACTACTTGAAAGGTGGACAAGGCTAGCCGGGTTATAGCCGTGGAGCGTTTTGCTAATAGTCGATAATCGTCGCGAGGTATGTGATTCTTCCTATCCTCTTGAGCATGATATTTTAAAGAATATATATATAGTACGGTAGCCGTACGTGTGTTAATTGAACGTAGTTTTACGGCAATGTCTTTTGACTTAAGCCTAAATAATAAGAATCTTGAAGTATTTCAAGAGAATTAAGAAACCTTTTTGAAAGAAGAGTAATACTTAGTTTTAAAAGCTTAAGAGTTATACTAGCTTTATGGAAGTTAGGTATAACGGCTTAAGAGAGATAAAAAGAATGATTTACTTTAGAAGTTAAGAGACTTGATCTTAAAAGATAAGAGACTTGACTTAATTAAATTAATATGAGTTTTGTTAAAAAGTGTGAAACCTCATTCGTGAGTAATGAGTACTTGGTTTTTAAAAGGAATAATGTTTCTTGATTTGAAATCGAATAAGTATCGAACAAACCATCTGCGGCGTTAATAAGTGGAAATGTATTGACTAATTAAGTATTATTAAAACCAGTAGAAACCCCCATCTGCATAGAAGCTAAGATGAGACAAAATGATATTACATTTCCTAGATCATGGCTGCTTTAATAAGATTGTTATAAACAAGAATAACCTACTCACATATAAGGCATATGTTTCTCAAATTGTTTTAAAGGAGAATTATATCATTAAGTGATTAAAACTATGAGCTATGACACCTTTCGAAAATGAGAAACTTGAGCATTTGAAATTAGGCAAACTTGAACATTTGGAGAATAATGTTGTTACTTGATTTTACAGAGGAAAGTGTTTTGGTTTACTTAAAAAGATAGTCACTCTATTTTTATACTACGGGTATTGTGTGACTTTTGTGAAAGAAACGGATCTTCTAAAGAGTTAATGTATGAAGTACTTTGGGGATAAAAACCCGAACTAGTTAACATAAAGTAGAAAGTACCTTGTGTGATTAACTTGATTGTGTTGGTTTGTGATAGCCTTGTAATACTTTCTTGTTGATTTGATAAGTAAAACATGTTAGGATGCTACGTGTGTTAAGTATCTTGTGATGTTTGTGTAAAGGGGTTTCCCTTGTTGTGCTTATGGTGTTTAACGATAAGTTGTTATGTTAGTATTATATCACTCACCTCTTGACATGATTCCGGGGGTTAAGCTGCCCTCCGATGCGGGGTAGACTCAGGAGGGTCTGTGTGACCTATGATTCGAGAATACCTCAGGCGGGTCTGTGTGACCTATGCGGAGCTACGAGAGTTCCAGGTTAGTGTGCAGCCTTTATGGTCATGCGGTATATGTGGCCATGCGGACTGCGAGTCAAGGACGTTGTCGGGAAGTAGCTACCCTCGATGCGAGGAATACCTCATGCGGGCCATTGGAGTGGACTATGCGGAGCTGCGGGAAGTTCCAGGACTAGACGAGCACATTATATACTGCGGGCGAGTGGCCAGCTTCGATCATGTGGCGGTCTAGACAGATCTCATGATACAGTTTATGACCTTGTTGGTACTGTGGGTTTTAGTAGTCGGCTATGCCTTCGTACTTACCCCGTACGGTTTTATTATGACACGTGGGACACGGTGTTCATGTGTTCCTTGGTGCTTTTATATCATGAGGCTGGCGATGAGGAAGGTATTCCACGGGCATGATTGATGTTGTGGGAGTGAGACCCATAGTTGTATTTGAGTGATGACTTTGAGGGCGTGAGTCCCTGACTTGACATGACTGCTTATTGATTGTGAACTGTAGTTTAGTTATCATACATGTCTCATGCTTTATATAGACTACTATGATTTCATTTACAGTACTTTCAGTTTCACATACTTGGTACTTGTTGTACTGACCTCCTTCGGGGGGCTGCGTTCATGCCGCAGGTAAAGGTACACCAGTGTTGATCCTCGCTCATAGGGTCACAGTTCAGCGTTTGGGAAGCTCCGTTTCTCCGGAGGCTTATCTTGGGTATAGTCCCCTGTCGTTGTAGGTACTTACATTCAGGGGTATGGCGGGGCCCTGTCCCGTCATTGTTGATAAAACTCTTAGAGGTCTGTAGTACTGTTGTGGGCAGAGTTGTAAATGGGATGTAACTGTTCGGTTTTAAAGTTTATATATATATGCCGAAAGGCAAGTTTTCTCAGATAACTGTTTCACATTTCATATTATATCATGTCTTGTTTTATGTTCCGCTGATTACTCTGATGTATGTCTACTTGGGTGCCCGGGGTAAGGCACCAGTCACGGGCCCGGGTTCGGGTCGTGACAAAAGTGGTATCAGAGCAGTTAATCCTCGGAAAGTGTCTACAGACCGTATCTAGTAGAGTCTTGATTATCGGTGTGTTGTGCACCACACCAATAATCAGGAGGCTATAGGATATTTAGGATTGGTTTCCATTCTTCTCACTCTGAGATCGTGCCTTAGAGCTGTGTTATAAGTTGGACCCCTCTAACGTATTTCTTTCCGCACTGTTATGCCTCGCGTAAAGGCAACCGGGCCCGAGAAGGCAAAGCGGCGAGAGCTGCGAGTAAAGTACAGAGGGTTACTAGGGCACAGGCCCAATCATCACCTGGGGTGGTGCTTCATTCGGGGAGTTCTGCTACGTCGCTAGCCCCAGCAAAGTTTAGCACGGCGGCAACAGTTCCTACTGCGGCCATGATATTTGAACCTTCAGTTCCACGATCGGGAACAGAGAATATAGATTGCAAAGAGACGACCCTGTTTCTAGCTATGGATTTAGCAACCAGAGAGTATTTTATGTATCGATTTATCGCGGGCCTTGATGAATATCTAAGAAAGGGTTGTGCAAGAGTAGCTCGTCGGTCAGGCATGAGCATGGCTCGCGTCAAAGCTTATGCAGCGGTAGAAAGCGTGAGATCGACGGGTTAACCAAGATCGCGAGAAGAGGGCGAGCAGCGAGTCCTTTGGTAACTTTCGAGGCGGATCGCCTCAGAAGCGAACTAGATATGCACCTCCGCCAGGTCAGTGGTCCTCCACGACTTCAGACATTCGGGTATCTGGAGTTAGTCGAGAACTCGTGGCTCCCGATTCACGACTATACGTAGGTTAGCCAGTAGGTTGATTTTCCCGGTGTTCACAGTGTGATAGCGTCATCGGGAATGTCATCTTGTTGTTGGTGCTTGTTTTACCTGCGGCCGTCAGGGCAATGTGTCGAAAAGATGTCCTAGTAGAAGGACTCAGCTTACCAGATTAGTTGCGGATTCAGTGGCTCGGAGAGGAAGGGTTGTTAGCCAGAGGAGGTCACCCCCACCTCGGTGTGGCCGTTGTGGTAGATGTCATTGTGGGAGTGTCGCATTCTTCGGCTTGTTTTGCTATGCGCCCGGTAGGCGGGATTGATTGAAACAGCGAGAGAGTGAAGCGGTAGATCTGGTATATCCTTAACCTACAGAGATTTGTATGTGTGATAAGATGAGTATACCTTAAGTGTTATGTTCAGATAGCATTGTGTTAATTGTGATTAGAAATCATGGTTAGTTAACCGGGTAAGATTGGGGATAAGGAAAGTGTGAGCCTTAGAGTTTTATACGTGGAGACCTTAGAGGTAAGGCCATCTCGAGTAAAAGAGGTATTTTATGTTTGACCCTTATCGGAGTGCATGGTGCACGTGAGATATAGTTGTGTGATAAGTCCCTGAGTGGTATGATATGAAAGAGGGTAGTTGAGCTAAAAAGACCACTAGGTTTTGTGACTCGATAGTGAGATTGTTCCTTTTCGGGGAACAAGAGTTTTGTGCGATAGTGGGTCGGGTTGAGGCCACGTCGCGGGTCAACCCGCAGCCTGTTTGGTGGTGGGGTCAGTTTGTGGTGGTCCCTCCAGGTGGTGGGGTCATGAGGGTGTTAGGCCCAAGTTTAGTTAACCATCGTACGAGTTCGTGGATGCATTCGACCAGTAGTCGGGCCGATGAGGTCAGCCCCTCTTGTCTTTCAGTCAAGATCGTTTTACTCGGCAGAGGGTTATGCGAGGTGTTATATCAGAAAGGTTGTAAGGCTGCACGAGGTGCCTACTTTCACCTTATGGCAGACAGTGAAGCCCAGGTTATGGCTATTTCTTTTTTCTGGAAGTTTTACCAGGCAGGGTTAGAAACTCAGGTGAGTCTCAGTATCGCATTCGCCTTCGGGCCAGTGTTTGGATTTCAGGGGTAGCTGTGAGGATTGTTGTCTCCTGTTGAGGAAGTGTTTTGTAGCTACCATTTCAGTATTCGGATGTCGCCTTATGACGCCTTGTAGGGGCGGAAGTGTAAGTTGCCGGTCGATTGGTTCGAGGTTGGCAAGGTTCAGATAGTTGGTTCATACTTGTTTCGGTAGGATATGGATAGGGTGAAGCTTATCCAGGAGAAGTTATTGACAGCTCAGAGTCAACAGAAGTCGTACGGATAATCGGCATCGACACTTGGAGTCAGGTTGACGGTAGGATTTCTTGAAGGTACCACCCCGGAAAGGGTGTGACAAGTTTTGGAAAACAGAGGAAACTTAGCCTGAGGTACTTGGAGCGTTTTCAGATCCTTTGGAGGATAGTCCAGGTTGCCTAAAAGTTTACATTGCCATCCGACGTAGGGAGCAGTACGTCCGGTCTTTCATGTTGTTATGTTCGGAAAAGTATCGGAGATCCATCCAGAGTGTTCCCAGTTAATGATGACCAAGTTGGAGGTAGTAACCCAGAGATTTGGAAACCGAAACAGTAAAAGAAATGTGGTAAGTTATGAGAAAGAGTTCGAGTGTACGAGAAAGGTACGACGAGTAAGGGAAGAAGCGAGCATGTGTTACGAGCATAGATGTGATCATTTCTTTTGTAAAGTGAAGGTGCGAAGGGAGTATCTTTTAGCCCTTGGGTGGGAGCTTTTGTAGTGATGGAAGTGATTCCTCGTGGACTTGGATGTAAGTATTTGCGCGTGTGGTATTGTGGCTAGGTGTGGCATGATTGTTTTCGTAAATATAGCAGTGAAGACTATACTGGCGCATGTTTGTTTTGAGACTTAGAAGGAACATTCGGGACGAATGTTTCTAAGGAGGGAGAATGTTATACCCCGTATTTCCAGAGTATGTACGTGAGGACGTACGTAGAAAAGTTTGAGCCTTAAAGTAGGCAAGTCGGAAATTTTGTTCACTACCGAAAGAATCGTTTTTCGACGAAACGTTTTACAAGACTCGCGAAGGGAAAATTACGGCTATGTCATTTCAAATTTTTGCGGATTTTTTCGAGAGATGAAACATTTTGGACCAACGGGAGGGTGACATGTGTCACCCTCATATTGGACGTTGTTGTGGGCGTCACATGGGACGAATTGGGGTCTTGGGTTAGGTAGGATATTTGTGATAGTTGGTGTGGTAGATGGATAAGGTACACATGGGTAAATCCTCACCCTACACTTGCATACCACTTGGCTTGATCTTGGCCTTTGATTTCCCTATAAATACCCCTTTGTGAAGACTTCTTCATCCACAAAAATCCTAAGTCTTGAAAACCCTCTCCTCCTCTCTATGGTTCGTCCAAGCCTTCCCCGTCCCCCTTTGAGTAGGCCCTTGGCCGAGGGGTACACCCCCCCCTCCTAGTGGCCTTGGCCGAGAGTACCGCCCCTCTTGAGAGTTGTCTCGAAATACTACCCCCTCTTGGTAGAAATACTCTCCAAGTATAGTTACTATTCCAAAATACCTTGGCCCAAATACCTTGTAGTATTCCAAGGTTATCCCTATACTAAAAGCCCAGAAATACTACTATACTTCCCTTCAGTCACTAAACGAAACCCTAAGGAAATCTTCACAGTTGGTTGAAGTTTTTGGAAGAAGTTTCGTAGAACTTCTAAGGGTTGTTTGGAGCGGGTTGGAGCACTCGGAGTAGGAGCTAAACATTGCTCAGGATCGACATTAAACTTGGATAATTTTGGGCTTACCGAGGTAAATAATCATATCCTTCTATTGTAATTGGAAATTACATACTGTAGTTGTATAGAAATGAATATAAGATTCATAGAAGAGATTTGAACTGTAATAGAAGGATATTACGTAAAATACTTGAACTGAAATCACATCAGAAGAATATTAATGTAGAAGATGGCAGACTAATATAACCTTTATAGGTTGAATGTTCTGCGAGTAGCATGTACTACTTGAAAGGTGGACAAGGCTAGCCGGGTTATAGCCGTGGAGCGTTTTGCTAATAGTCGATAATCGTCGCGAGGTATGTGATTCTTCATATCCTCTTGAGCATGATATTTTAAAGACTATATATATAGTAATGCAGTGGCGTCGTGTGTTAATCGAACGTAGTTTTACGGCAATGTCTTTTGACTTAAGCTGAATAATAATAATCTTGAAGTATTTCAAGAGAATTAAGAAACCTTTTTGAAAGAAGAGTAATACTTGGTTTTAAAAGCTTAAGAGTTATACTAGCTTTATGGGAAGTTAGGTATAACGGTTTAAGAGAGATAAAAAGAATGATTTATTTTAGAAGTTAAGAGACTTGATCTTAAAAGATAAGAGACTTGACTTAATTAAATTAATATGAGTTTTGTTAAAAAGTGTGAAACCTCATTCGTGAGTAATTAGTACTTGGTTTTTAAAAGGAATAATGTTTCTTGATTTCGGAAATCAGAATAAGTATCGAACAAACCACTGCAGCGTTAATAAGGGAAATGTATTGACTAATTAAGTATTATTAAAACCAGTAGAAACCCCCATCTGCATAGAAGCTAAGATGAGACAAAATGATATTACATTTCCTAGATCATGGCTGCTTTAATAAGATTGTTATAAACAAGAATAACCTACTCACATATAAGGCATATGTTTCTCAAATTGTTTTAAAGGAGAATTATATCATTAAGTGATTAAAACTATGAACTATGACACCTTTCGAAAATGAGAAACTTGAGCATTTGAAATTAGGCAAACTTGAACGTTTGGAAAATAATGTTGTTACTTGATTTTACAGAGGAAAGTGTTTTGGTTTACTTAAAAAGATAGTCACTCTATTTTTATACTACGGGTATTGTGTGACTTTTGTGAAAGAAACGGATCTTCTAAAGAGTTAATGTATGAAGTACTTTGGGGATAAAAACCCGAACTTGTTAACATAAAGTAGAAAGTACCTTGTGTGATTAACTTGATTGTGTTGGTTTGTGATAGCCTTGTAATACTTTCTTGTTGATTTGATAAGTAAAACATGTTAGGATGCTACGTGTGTTAAGTATCTTGTGATGTTTGTGTAAAGGGGTTTCCCTTGTTGTGCTTATGTTGTTTAACGATAAGCTGTTATGTTAGTATTATATCACTCACCTTTTGACATGATTCCGGGGGTTAAGCTGCCCTCCGATGCGGGGTAGACTCAGGTGGGTCTGTGTGACCTATGATTCGAGAATACCTCATGCGGGTCTGTGTGACCTATGCGGAGCTACGAGAGTTCCAGGTTAGTGTGCGGCCTTTATGGTCATGCGGTCTATGTGGCCATGCGGACTGCGAGTCCAGGACGTTGCCGGGGAGTAGCTACCCTCGATGCGAGGAATACCTCATGCGGGCCATTGGAGTGGCCTATGCGGAGCTGCGGGAAGTTCGAGACTAGACGCGCGCATTAGATCTGCGCGCGAGTGGCGGCCGATCATGTGGCGGTCTAGACAGATCTCATGATACAGTTTATGACCTTGTTGGTACTGTGGGTTTTAGTAGTCGGCTATGCCTTCGTACTTACCCCGTACGGTTTTATTATGACACAGGTGGGACCTGGTGTTCATGTGTGTTCCTTGGTGCTTTTATATCATAGACTGCCGGCAGTGAGGAAGGTATTCCACGGGCATGATTGATGTTGTGGGCGTGAGACCCATAGTTGTATTTGAGTGATGACTTTGAGGGCGTGAATCCCTGACTTGACATGACTGCTTATTGATTGTGAACTGTAGTTTAGTTATCATACATGTCTCATGCTTTATATAGACTACTATGATTTCATTTACAGTACTTTCAGTTTCACATACTTGGTACTTGTTATCGACCTCCTGCCGAAGTGCGTTCATGCCGCAGTAAAGGTACACCGGTGTTGATCCTCGCTCAAAGTCCGGTTCAGCGTTTGGGAAGCTCCGTTTCTCCGGAGGCTTATCTTGGGTATAGTCCCGTGTCGTTGTAGGTACTTACATTCAGGGGTATGGCGGGGCCCTGTCCCGTCATTGTTGATAAAACTCTTAGAGGTCTATAGTACTGTTGTGGGCAGAGTTGTAAATGGGATGTAACTGTTCGGTTTTAAAGTTTATATATATATGCCGAAAGGCAAGTTTTCTCAGATAAACTGTTTCACATTTCATATTATATCATGTCTTGTTTTATGTTCCGCCGATTACTCTGATGTATGTCTACTTGGGTGCCCGGGGTAAGGCACCAGTCACGGGCCCGGTTTCGGGTCGTGACAAAAGTGGTATCAGAGCAGTTAATCCTCGGAAAGTGTCTACAGACCGTATCTAGTAGAGTCTTGATTATCGGTGTGTTGTGCACCACACCAATAATCAGGAGGCTATAGGATATTTAGGATTGGTTTCCATTCTTCTCACTCTGAGATCGTGCCTTAGAGCTGTGTTATAAGTTGGACCCCTCTAACGTATTTCTTTCCGTACTGTTATGCCTCGCGTAAGGCAACCCGCCCGAGAAGGGCAAAAAGCGTGAGAGAGCTGCGAGTAAAGTCTGAGAGGGTTACTAGGGCACAGCCCAATCATCACACGGGTGGTGCTTCATTCGGGAGTTACGCTCGTCGCTAGCCCGGAAAGTTTAGCACGGCGGCGATTCCTACTACGGCCATGATATTTGAACCTTGATTCCACGATCGAACAGAGAATATAGATTGCAAAGAGCGACCACTGTTTCTAGCTATGGATTTAGCAACCGAGTATTTTATGTATCGATTTATCGCGGGCCTTGATGAATATCTAAGAAAGGGTTGTCAAGAGTAGCTCGTCGGTCGAGCATGAGCATGGCTGCGTCAAAGCTTATGCAGTCGAGAAACGTAGGGATCGACGGGTTAACCAAGATCGGCAGAAGAGGGCCAAAACGGCAGAGTCCTTTGGTAACTTTCGAGGCGGATCGCCTCGGCCGAACTAGATATGCACCTCCGCCCGATGCAGTGGTCCTCCGGAACTTCGTGACATTCGGGGTATCTGGAGTTAGTCGAACTCGGGCTCACGATTCACGATTATCGTAGGTTAGCCAGCGGGTTCGATTTTCCCGGTCTTCACAGTGTGACAGGCGTCATCCCGGGGAATGTCATCTTGTTGTTGGTGCTTGTTTTACCTGCGGCCGTCAGGGCCATGTGTCGAAAAGATGTCCTAGTAGGAGGACTCAGCTTACCAGATTAGTTGCGGATTCAGTGGCTCGGAGAGGAAGGGTTGTTAGCCAGAGGAGGTCACCCCCACCTCGGTGTGGCCGTTGTGGTAGATGTCATTGTGGGGAGTGTCGTACTTCTTCGACAGCTTGTTTTGCTATGCGCCCAGCCGGGCAGGATTGATTGAAACGACAGAGGGGAGTGAAGCAGTAGATACAGGTATATCCTTAACCCTCTAGAGATTTGTATGTGTGATAAGATGAGTATACCTTAAGTGTTATGTTCAGATAGCATTGTGTTAATTGTGATTAGAAATCATGGTTAGTTAACCGGGTAAGATTGGGGATAAGGAAAGTGTGAGCCTTAGAGTTTTATACGTGGAGACCTTAGAGGTAAGGCCATCTCGAGTAAAAGAGGTATTTTATGTTTGACCCTTATCGGAGTGCATGGTGCACGTGAGATATAGTTGTGTGATAAGTCTCTGAGTGGTATGATATGAAAGAGGGTAGTTGAGCTAAAAAGACCACTAGGTTTTGTGACTCGATAGTGAGATTGTTCCGGATCGGGGAACAAGAGTTTTGTGCGATAGTGGGTCGGGTTGAGGCCACGTCGCGGGTCAACCCGCAGCCTGTTTGGTGGTGGGGTCAGTTTGTGGTGGTCCCTCCAGGTGGTGGGGTCATGAGGGTGTTAGGCCCAAGTTTAGTTAACCATCGTACGAGTTCGTGGATGCATTCGACCAGTAGTCGGGCCGATGAGGTCAGCCCCTCTTGTCTTTCAGTCAAGATCGTTTTACTCGGCAGAGGGTTATGCGAGGTGTTATATCAGAAAGGTTGTAAGGCTGCACGAGGTGCCTACTTTCACCTTATGGCAGACAGTGAAGCCCAGGTTATGGCTATTTCTTTTTTCTGGAAGTTTTACCAGGCAGGGTTAGAAACTCAGGTGAGTCTCGATGTCGCGTTCGCGCCGGCCAGTGTTTGGATTTCAGGGGTAGCTGTGAGGATTGTTGTCTCCTGTTGAGGAAGTGTTTTATAGCTACCATTTCAGTATTCGGATGTCGCCTTATGACGCCTTGTAGGGGCGGAAGTGTAAGTTGCCGGTCGATTGGTTCGAGGTTGGCAAGGTTCAGATAGTTGGTTCATACTTGTTTCGGCAGGATGTGGATAGGGTGAAGCTTATCCAGGAGAAGTTATTGACAGCTCAGAGTCAACAGAAGTCGTACGGATAATCGGCGTCGACACTTGGAGTTCAGGTTGACGGTAGGATTTCTTGAAGGTACCACCCCGGAAAGGGTGTGACAAGTTTTGGAAAACAGAGGAAACTTAGCCTGAGGTACTTGGAGCGTTTTCAGATCCTTTGGAGGATAGTCCAGGTTGCCTAAAAGTTTACATTGCCATCCGACGTAGGGAGCAGTACGTCCGGTCTTTCATGTTGTTATGTTCGGAAAAGTATCGGAGATCCATCCAGAGTGTTCCCAGTTAATGATGACCAAGTTGGAGGTAGTAACCCAGAGATTTGGAAACCGAAGCAGTAACAGAAATGTGGTAAGTTATGAGAAAGAGTTCGAGTGTACGAGAAAGGTACGACGAGTAAGGGAAGAAGCGAGCATGTGTTACGAGCATAGATGTGATCATTTCTTTTGTAAAGTGAAGGTGCGAAGGGAGTATCTTTTAGCCCTTGGGTGGGAGCTTTTGTAGTGATGGAAGTGATTCCTCGTGGACTTGGATGTAAGTATTTGCGCGTGTGGTATTGTGGCCAGGTGTGGCATGATTGTTTTCGTAAATATAGCAGTGAAGACTATACTGGCGCATGTTTGTTTTGAGACTTAGAAGGAACATTCGGGACGAATGTTTCTAAGGAGGGGAGAATGTTATACCCCGTATTTCCAGAGTATGTACGTGAGGACGTACGTAGAAAAGTTTGAGCCTTAAAGTAGGCAAGGGCCGAAAATTTTGTTCACAACTACCGAAAAGAATCGTTTTTCGACGAAACGTTTTACAAGACTCGCGAAGGGAAAATTACGGCTATGTCATTTCAAATTTTTGCGGATTTTTCCGAGAGATGAAACATTTTGGACCAACGGGAGGGTGACATGTGTCACCCTCATATTGGACGTTGTTGTGGGCGTCACATGGGACGAATTGGGGTCTTGGGTTAGGTAGGATATTTGTGATAGTTGGTGTGGTAGATGGATAAGGTACACATGGGTAAATCCTCACCCTACACTTGCATACCACTTGGCTTGATCTTGGCCTTTGATTTCCCTATAAATACCCCCCCCCCCCCTTTGTGAAGACTTCTTCATCCACAAAAATCCCTAAGTCTTGAAAACCCTCTCCCTCCCTCTCTATGGTTCGTCCAAGCCTTCCCCCTCCCCCGGTGAGTTGGCCCTTGGCCGAGGGGTACACGCCCCCGCGTCGTGCCCTTGGCCGAGAGTACCCCTCTTGAGAGTTGTCTCGTAAAATACTACCCCCCCTCTTGGTAGAAATACTCTCCAAGTATAGTTACTATTCCAAAATACCTTGGCCCAAATACCTTGTAGTATTCCAAGGTTATCCCTATACTAAAAGCCCAGAAATACTACTATACTTCCCTTCAGTCACTAAACGAAACCCTAAGGAAATCTTCACAGTTGGTTGAAGTTTTTGGAAGAAGTTTCGTAGAACTTCTAAGGGTTGTTTGGAGCGGGTTGGAGCACTCGGAGTAGGAGCTAAACATTGCTCAGGATCGACATTAAACTTGGATAATTTTGGGCTTACCGAGGTAAATAATCATATCCTTCTATTGTAATTGGAAATTACATACTGTAGTTGTATAGAAATGAATATAAGATTCATAGAAGAGATTTGAACTGTAATAGAAGGATATTACAGAAAATACTTGAACTGAAATCACATCAGAAGAATATTAATGTAGAAGATGGCAGACTAATATAACCTTTATAGGTTGAATGTTCTGCGAGTAGCATGTACTACTTGAAAGGTGGACAAGGCTAGCCGGGTTATAGCCGTGGAGCGTTTTGCTAATAGTCGATAATCGTCGCGAGGTATGTGATTCTTCATATCCTCTTGAGCATGATATTTTAAAGAATATATATATAGTACGGTAGCCGTACGTGTGTTAACTGAACGTAGTTTTACGGCAATGTCTTTTGACTTAAGCCTGAATAATAAGAATCTTGAAGTATTTCAAGAGAATTAAGAAACCTTTTTGAAAGAAGAGTAATACTTGGTTTTAAAAGCTTAAGAGTTATACTAGCTTTATGGGAAGTTAGGTATAACGGTTTAAGAGAGATAAAAAGAATGATTTATTTTAGAAGTTAAGAGACTTGATCTTAAAAGATAAGAGACTTGACTTAATTAAATTAATATGAGTTTTGTTAAAAGTGTGAAACCTCATTGAGTAATTAGTACTTGGTTTTAAAAGGAATAATGTTTCTTGATTTGAAATCGAATAAGTATCGAACAAACCACTGCAGCGTTAATAAGGGAAATGTATTGACTAATTAAGTATTATTAAAACCAGTAGAAACCCCCATCTGCATAGAAGCTAAGATGAGACAAAATGATATTACATTTCCTAGATCATGGCTGCTTTAATAAGATTGTTATAAACAAGAATAACCTACTCACATATAAGGCATATGTTTCTCAAATTGTTTTAAAGGAGAATTATATCATTAAGTGATTAAAACTATGAACTATGACACCTTTCGAAAATGAGAAACTTGAGCATTTGAAATTAGGCAAACTTGAACGTTTGGAAAATAATGTTGTTACTTGATTTTACAGAGGAAAGTGTTTTGGTTTACTTAAAAAGATAGTCACTCTATTTTTATACTACGGGTATTGTGTGACTTTTGTGAAAGAAACGGATCTTCTAAAGAGTTAATGTATGAAGTACTTTGGGGATAAAAACCCGAACTTGTTAACATAAAGTAGAAAGTACCTTGTGTGATTAACTTGATTGTGTTGGTTTGTGATAGCCTTGTAATACTTTCTTGTTGATTTGATAAGTAAAACATGTTAGGATGCTACGTGTGTTAAGTATCTTGTGATGTTTGTGTAAAGGGGTTTCCCTTGTTGTGCTTATGTTGTTTAACGATAAGCTGTTATGTTAGTATTATATCACTCACCTCTTGACATGATTAGGGGTTAAGCCCTCCGTCACGGGGTAGACTCGGGTGGAGTGCATGTGACCTATGATTCGAGAATACCTCATGCGGTGCAGGGGACCTATGCGGAGCTACGAGAGTTCCAGGTTAGTGTGCGGCCTTTATGGTCATGCGGTCTATGTGGCCATGCGGACTGCGAGTCCAGGACGTTGCCGGGGAGTAGCTACCCTCGATGCGAGGAATACCTCATGCGGGCCATTGGAGTGGCCTATGCGGAGCTGCGGGAAGTTCCAGGACTAGACGCGCACATTAGATACTGCGGGCGAGTGGCCAGCTTCGATCATGTGGCGGTCTAGACAGATCTCATGATACAGTTTATGACCTTGTTGGTACTGTGGGTTTTAGTAGTCGGCTATGCCTTCGTACTTACCGTCAGATTTTATTATGACACAGTGGGACACGGTGTTCATGTGTGTTCCTTGGTGCTTTTATATCATAGATCGCGGTGAGAAGGTATTCCACGGGCATGATTGATGTTGTGGGCGTGAGACCCATAGTTGTATTTGAGTGATGACTTTGAGGGCGTGAATCCCTGACTTGACATGACTGCTTATTGATTGTGAATTGTAGTTTAGTTATCATACATGTCTCATGCTTTATATAGACTACTATGATTTCATTTACAGTACTTTCAGTTTCACATACTTGGTACTTGTTGTACTGACCTCCTTCGGGGGGCTGCGTTCATGCCGCAGGTAAAGGTACACCAGTGTTGATCCTCGCTCAAAGGGTCACAGTTCAGCGTTTGGGAAGCTCCGTTTCTCCGGAGGCTTATCTTGGGTATAGTCCCGTGTCGTTGTAGGTACTTACATTCAGGGGTATGGCGGGGCCCTGTCCCGTCATTGTTGATAAAACTCTTAGAGGTCTATAGTACTGTTGTGGGCAGAGTTGTAAATGGGATGTAACTGTTCGGTTTTAAAGTTTATATATATATGCCGAAAGGCAAGTTTTCTCAGATAAACTGTTTCACATTTCATATTATATCATGTCTTGTTTTATGTTCCGCCGATTACTCTGATGTATGTCTACTTGGGTGCCCGGGGTAAGGCACGATCCACGCGGCCGGGTCGTGACAAAAGTGGTATCGAGCGATTAATCCTCGGAAAGTGTCTACAGACCGTATCTAGTAAGTCTTGATTATCGGTGTGTTGTGCACACCAATAATCGTGAGGCTATAGGATATTTAGGATTGGTTTCCATTCTTCTCACTCGAGATCGTGCCTTAGAGGTGTTATAAGTTGGACCCTCTAACGTATTTCTTTCCGCACTGCTATGCCTCCGTAAAAGGCAACCCGGGCCTAGAAAAGGCAGCGTAGGAGGCTGCGAGTAAAGTCTGAGAGGGTTACTAGGCACAGCCCAATCATCACCGTGGTGCTTCATTCGGGGAGTTACGCTCGTCGCTAGCCCCAAAAGTTTAGCACGGCGGCGATTCCTACTCTGGCCATGATATTTGAACCTTGCCCACGATCGGGAACAGAGAATATAGATTGCAAAGAGACGACCCTGTTTCTAGCTATGGATTTAGCAACCAGAGAGTATTTTATGTATCGATTTATCGCGGGCCTTGATGAATATCTAAGAAAGGGTTGTGCAAGAGTAGCTCGGCGGTCGAGCATGAGCATGGCTCGCGTGCGAGCTTATGCGCAGCCGAGAAAGCGTAAGGATCGACGGGTTAACCAAGATCGCGAGAAGAGGCGAACGGCGAAGGTCCTTTGGTAACTTTCGATGCGGATAGCCTCGGCGGACTAGATATGCACCTCCGCCCGGTGCAGTGGTCCTCGCGCACTTCGTGACATTCGGGTATCCGGAGTTAGTCGAAACTCGGGGCTCCCGATTCACGCTATTATCGTAGGTTACAGCGGTAGGTTGATTTCCCCAGTGTTCACAGTGTGATAGGCGTCATCCCGGGGAATGTCATCTTGTTGTTGGTGCTTGTTTTACCTGCGGCCGTCAGGGCCATGTGTCGAAAAGATGTCCTAGTAGGAGGACTCAGCTTACCAGATTAGTTGCGGATTCAGTGGCTCGGAGAGGAAGGGTTGTTAGCCAGAGGAGGCCACCCCCACCTCGGTGTGGCCGTTGTGGTAGATGTCATTGTGGGGAGTGTCGTACTTCTTCGACAGCTTGTTTTGCTATGCGCCCGGTAGGCAGGATTGATTGAAGCAGCGAGGGGAGTGAAGCAGTAGATACAGGTATATCCTTAACCCTCTAGAGATTTGTATGTGTGATAAGATGAGTATACCTTAAGTGTTATGTTCAGATAGCATTGTGTTAATTGTGATTAGAAATCATGGTTAGTTAACCGGGTAAGATTGGGGATAAGGAAAGTGTGAGCCTTAGAGTTTTATACGTGGAGACCTTAGAGGTAAGGCCATCTCGAGTAAAAGAGGTATTTTATGTTTGACCCTTATCGGAGTGCATGGTGCACGTGAGATATAGTTGTGTGATAAGTCCCTGAGTGGTATGATATGAAAGAGGGTAGTTGAGCTAAAAAGACCACTAGGTTTTGTGACTCGATAGTGAGATTGTTCCGGATCGGGGAACAAGAGTTTTGTGCGATAGTGGGTCGGGTTGAGGCCACGTCGCGGGTCAACCCGCAGCCTGTTTGGTGGTGGGGTCAGTTTGTGGTGGTCCCTCCAGGTGGTGGGGTCATGAGGGTGTTAGGCCCAAGTTTAGTTAACCATCGTACGAGTTCGTGGATGCATTCGACCAGTAGTCGGGCCGATGAGGTCAGCCCCTCTTGTCTTTTCACCAAGATCGCTTTACTCGCAGGTTATGCGAGGTGTTATATCGAAAGGTTGTAAGGCTGCGAGGTGCCTACTTTCACCTTATGGCGCATGAAGCCCGTGTTATGGCTATTTCTTTTACGGAAGTTTTACCAGCGGGGTTAGAAACTCGGTGAGTCTCGATGACGCATTCGCCGGGCGGTGTTTGGATTTCAGGGGTAGCTGTGAGTATTGTTGTCTCCTGTTGAGGAAGTGTTTTGTAGCTACCATTTCAGTATTCGGATGTCGCCTTATGACGCCTTGTAGGGGCGGAAGTGTAAGTTGCCGGTCGATTGGTTCGAGGTTGGCAAGGTTCAGATAGTTGGTTCATACTTGTTTCGGTAGGATATGGATAGGGTGAAGCTTATCCAGGAGAAGTTATTGACAGCTCAGAGTCAACAGAAGTCGTACGGATAATCGGCATCGACACTTGGAGTCAGGTTGACGGTAGGATTTCTTGAAGGTACCACCCCGGAAAGGGTGTGACAAGTTTTGGAAAACAGAGGAAACTTAGCCTGAGGTACTTGGAGCGTTTTCAGATCCTTTGGAGGATAGTCCAGGTTGCCTAAAAGTTTACATTGCCATCCGACGTAGGGAGCAGTACGTCCGGTCTTTCATGTTGTTATGTTCGGAAAAGTATCGGAGATCCATCCAGAGTGTTCCCAGTTAATGATGACCAAGTTGGAGGTAGTAACCCAGAGATTTGGAAACTGAAGCAGTAACAGAAATGTGGTAAGTTATGAGAAAGAGTTCGAGTGTACGAGAAGGGTACGACGAGTAAGGGAAGAAGCGAGCATGTGTTACGAGCATAGATGTGATCATTTCTTTTGTAAAGTGAAGGTGCGAAGGGAGTATCTTTTAGCCCTTGGGTGGGAGCTTTTGTAGTGATGGAAGTGATTCCTCGTGGACTTGGATGTAAGTATTTGCGCGTGTGGTATTGTGGCTAGGTGTGGCATGATTGTTTTCGTAAATATAGCAGTGAAGACTATACTGGCGCATGTTTGTTTTGAGACTTAGAAGGAACATTCGGGACGAATGTTTCTAAGGAGGGGAGAATGTTATACCCCGTATTTCCAGAGTATGTACGTGAGGACGTACGTAGAAAAGTTTGAGCCTTAAAGTAGGCAAGGGCCGAAAATTTTGTTCACAACTACCGAAAAGAATCGTTTTTCGACGAAACGTTTTACAAGACTCGCGAAGGGAAAATTACGGCTATGTCATTTCAAATTTTTGCGGATTTTTCCGAGAGATGAAACATTTTGGACCAACGGGAGGGTGACATGTGTCACCCTCATATTGGACGTTGTTGTGGGCGTCACATGGGACGATTGGGGTCTTGGGTTAGGTAGGATATTTGTGATAGTTGGTGTGGTAAATGGATAAGGTACACATGGGTAAATCCTCACCCTACACTTGCATACCACTGGCTTGATCTTGGCCTTTGATTTCCTATAAATACCCCTTTGTGAAGACTTCTTCATCCACAAAAATCCCTAAGTCTTGAAAACCCTCTCCCTCCCACTCTATGGTTCGTCCAAGCCTTCCCCCTCCCCCTTTGAGTAGGCCTCGGCCGAGGTACACCCCCACCCTCCTGTGGCCTTGGCCGAGTACCCCCTCTCGAGAGTTGTCTCGTAAAATACTACCCCCTCTTGGTAGAAATACTCCAAGTATAGTTACTATTCCAAAATACCTTGGCCCAAATACCTTGTAGTATTCCAAGGTTATCCCTATACTAAAAGCCGTAAATACTACTATACTTCCCTTCAGTCACTAAACGAAACCCTAAGGAAATCTTCACAGTTGGTTGAAGTTTTTGGAAGAAGTTTCGTAGAACTTCTAAGGGTTGTTTGGAGCGGGTTGGAGCACTCGGAGTAGGAGCTAAACATTGCTCAGGATCGACATTAAACTTGGATAATTTTGGGCTTACCGAGGTAAATAATCATATCCTTCTATTGTAATTGGAAATTACATACTGTAGTTGTATAGAAATGAATATAAGATTCATAGAAGAGATTTGAACTGTAATAGAAGGATATTACAGAAAATACTTGAACTGAAATCACATCAGAAGAATATTAATGTAGAAGATGGCAGACTAATATAACCTTTATAGGTTGAATGTTCTGCGAGTAGCATGTACTACTTGAAAGGTGGACAAGGCTAGCCGGGTTATAGCCGTGGAGCGTTTTGCTAATAGTCGATAATCGTCGCGAGGTATGTGATTCTTCATATCCTCTTGAGCATGATATTTTAAAGAATATATATATAGTACGGTAGCCGTACGTGTGTTAACTGAACGTAGTTTTACGGCAATGTCTTTTGACTTAAGCCTGAATAATAAGAATCTTGAAGTATTTCAAGAGAATTAAGAAACCTTTTTGAAAGAAGAGTAATACTTGGTTTTAAAAGCTTAAGAGTTATACTAGCTTTATGGGAAGTTAGGTATAACGGTTTAAGAGAGATAAAAAGAATGATTTATTTTAGAAGTTAAGAGACTTGATCTTAAAAGATAAGAGACTTGACTTAATTAAATTAATATGAGTTTTGTTAAAAAGTGTGAAACCTCATTCGTGAGTAATTAGTACTTGGTTTTTAAAAGGAATAATGTTTTACTGATTTCGGAAATCAGAATAAGTATCGAACAAACCACTGCAGCGTTAATAAGGGAAATGTATTGACTAATTAAGTATTATTAAAACCAGTAGAAACCCCCATCCGCATGTAAGCTAAGATGAGACAAAATGATATTACATTTCCTAGATCATGGCTGCTTTAATAAGATTGTTATAAACAAGAATAACCTACTCACATATAAGGCATATGTTTCTCAAATTGTTTTAAAGGAGAATTATATCATTAAGTGATTAAAACTATGAACTATGACACCTTTCGAAAATGAGAAACTTGAGCATTTGAAATTAGGCAAACTTGAACGTTTGGAAAATAATGTTGTTACTTGATTTCTGAGAGGAAAGTGTTTTGGTTTACTTAAAAGATAGTCACTCTATTTTTATACTACGTATTGTGTGACTTTTGTGAAAGAAACGGATCTTCTAAAGAGTTAATGTATGAAGTACTTTGGGGATAAAAACCCGAACTTGTTAACATAAAGTAGAAAGTACCTTGTGTGATTAACTTGATTGTGTTGGTTTGTGATAGCCTTGTAATACTTTCTTGTTGATTTGATAAGTAAAACATGTTAGGATGCTACGTGTGTTAAGTATCTTGTGATGTTTGTGTAAAGGGGTTTCCCTTGTTGTGCTTATGTTGTTTAACGATAAGTCGTTATGTTAGTATTATATCACTCACTTTTGACATGATTCCGGGTTAAGGCCCTCCGACGCGGGTAGACTCGTGGGTGCATGTGACCTATGATTCGAGAATACCTCATGCGGGTCTGTGTGACCTATCGGAGCTACGAGTTCCAGGTTAGTGTGCGGCCTTTATGGTCATGCGGTCTACGTGGCCATGCGGACTGCGAGTCCAGGACGATGCCGGGGAGTAGCTACCCTCGATGCGAGGAATACCTCATGCGGGCCATTGGAGTGGCCTATGCGGAGTCGCGGGAAGTTCGAGACTAGACGCGCATTAGATCTGCGAGCGAGTGGCGGCGATCATGTGGCGGTCAGACAGATCTCATGATACGCTTTATGACCTTGTTGGTACGTGGGTTTTAGTAGTCGGCTATGCCTTCGCACTTACCCGCAGATTTTATTATGACACGTGGGACTCGTGTTCATGTGTGTTCCTTGGTGCTTTTATATCATGATCGCCGGTGAGGAAGGTATTCCACGGGCATGATTGATGTTGTGGGCGTGAGACCCATAGTTGTATTTGAGTGATGACTTTGAGGGCGTGAGTCCCTGACTTGACATGACTGCTTATTGATTGTGAACTGTAGTTTAGTTATCATACATGTCTCATGCTTTATATAGACTACTATGATTTCATTTACAGTACTTTCAGTTTCACATACTTGGTACTTGTTATCGACCTCCTTGAAGTGCGTTCATGCCGCAGGTAAAGGTACACCAGTGTTGATCCTCGCTCAAAGGGTCACAGTTCAGCGTTTGGGAAGCTCCGTTTCTCCGGAGGCTTATCTTGGGTATAGTCCCGTGTCGTTGTAGGTACTTACATTCAGGGGTATGGCGGGGCCCTGTCCCGTCATTGTTGATAAAACTCTTAGAGGTCTATAGTAATCCGTTGTGGCGAGTTGTAAATGGGATGTAATCGTCGGTTTTAAAGTTTATATATTTATGCCGAAAGGCAAGTTTTCTCGAATAAAGCATTTCACATTTCATATTATATCATGTCTTGTTTTATGTTCCGCCGATTACTCTGATGTATGTCTACTTGGGTGCCCGGGGTAAGGCACCAGTCACGGGCCCGGTTTCGGGTCGTGACAAAAGTGGTATCAGAGCAGTTAATCCTCGGAAAGTGTCTACAGACCGTATCTAGTAGAGTCTTGATTATCGGTGTGTTGTGCACCACACCAATAATCAGGAGGCTATAGGATATTTAGGATTGGTTTCCATTCTTCTCACTCTGAGATCGTGCCTTAGAGCATGTTATAAGTTGGACCCCTAACGTATTTCTTTCCGCACTGCTATGCCTCCGCGTAGGCAACCCGCCCGAAGGGCAAAGCGGCAAGGAGTCTGCGAGTAAAGTACAGAGGGTTACTAGGGCACAGGCCCAATCATCACCTGGGGTGGTGCTTCATTCGGGGAGTTCTGCTACGTCGCTAGCCCCAGCAAAGTTTAGCACGGCGGCAGCAGTTCCTACTACGGCCATGATATTTGAACCTTCAGTTCCACGATCGGGAACAGAGAATATAGATTGCAAAGAGACGACCCTGTTTCTAGCTATGGATTTAGCAACCAGAGAGTATTTTATGTATCGATTTATCGCGGGCCTTGATGAATATCTAAGAAAGGGTTGTGCAAGAGTAGCTCGTCGGTAAGGCATGAGCATGGCCTGCGTACAGGCTTATGCATAGCAGGCCGAGAAACGTAGGGATCGACGGGTTAACCATGATCGGCAGAAGAGGCCGAACGCAGGTCGCTGGTAACTTTCGAGGTGGATCGCCTCGGCGTGATCGATATGCACCTCCGCCCGGTCAGAGTGGTCCTCGCGCACTTCGTGACATTCGGGTATCTGAGTTGGTCGAACTCGTGGCTCCCGATTCACGCCTATACGTAGGTTAGCCGATCGGGTTGATTTTCCCGGTGTTCACAGCGATGTGAGCGCCATCCCGGAATGTCATCTTGTTGTTGGTGCTTGTTTTACCTGCGGCCGTCAGGGCCATGTGTCGAAAAGATGTCCTAGTAGGAGGACTCAGCTTACCAGATTAGTTGCGGATTCAGTGGCTCGGAGAGGAAGGGTTGTTAGCCAGAGGAGGCCACCCCCACCTCGGTGTGGCCGTTGTGGTAGATGTCATTGTGGGGAGTGTCGTACTTCTTCGACAGCTTGTTTTGCTATGTGCCCAGCCGGGCAGGATTGATTGAAACGACAGAGGGGAGTGAAGCAGTAGATACAGGTATATCCTTAACCCTCTAGAGATTTGTATGTGTGATAAGATGAGTATACCTTAAGTGTTATGTTCAGATAGCATTGTGTTAATTGTGATTAGAAATCATGGTTAGTTAACCGGGTAAGATTGGGGATAAGGAAAGTGTGAGCCTTAGAGTTTTATACGTGGAGACCTTAGAGGTAAGGCCATCTCGAGTAAAAGAGGTATTTTATGTTTGACCCTTATCGGAGTGCATGGTGCACGTGAGATATAGTTGTGTGATAAGTCCCTGAGTGGTATGATATGAAAGAGGGTAGTTGAGCTAAAAAGACCACTAGGTTTTGTGACTCGATAGTGAGATTGTTCCGGATCGGGGAACAAGAGTTTTGTGCGATAGTGGGTCGGGTTGAGGCCACGTCGCGTCAACCCGCACTGTTTGGTGGTGGGTCGGTTGTGGTGGTCCCTCCGTGGTGGGGTCATGAGGTGTTAGGCCCAAGTTTAGTTAACCATCGTATGAGTTCGTGGATGCGTTCGACCGATGGTCGGGCCGATGAGGTCACCCTCTTGTCTTTCGATCAAGATCGTTTTACTCGCGAGAGGTTATGCGAGTGTTATATCGTAAAGGTTGTAAGGCTGCACGAGGTGCCTACTTTCACCTTATGGCGCAGTGAAGCCCGTGTTATGGATATTTCTTTTTACGGAAGTTTTACCAGCAGGTTAGGAACTCAGTGAGTCTCGATGATCGCATTCGCCTCCGGGCGGTGTTTGGATTTCGAGGTAGCCGTGAGGATTGTTGTCTCTGTTGAGAAGTGTTTTGTAGCTACCATTTCAAGATTCGGATGTCGCCTTATGACGCCTTGTAGGGCGGTTGTGTAAGTTCTTGGTCGATTGGTTCGAGGTTGGCAAGGTTCGATAGTTGGTTCATACTTGTTTCGAGGATGTGGATAAAGTGAAGCTTATCCGGAGAAGTTATTGTGACTCGAGTCAGCGAAGTCGTACGGATAATCGACATCGACACTTGGAGTCAGGTTGACGGTAGGATTTCCTGAAGGTACCACCCCGGAAAGGGTGTGACAAGTTTTGGAAAACAGAGGAAACTTAGCCTGAGGTACTTTGAGCGTTTTCAGATCCTTTGGAGGATAGGCCAGGTTGCCTATAAGTTTACATTGCCATCCGACGTAGGGAGCAGTACGTCCGGTCTTTTATGTTGTTATGTTCGGAAAAGTATCGGAGATCCATCCAGAGTGTTCCCAGTTAATGATGACCAAGATGGAGGTAGTAACCCAGAGATTCGGAAACCGAAACACTAACAGAAATGTGGTAAGTTATGAGAAAGAGTTCGAGTGTACGAGAAAGGTACGACGAGTAAGGGAAGAAGCGAGCATGTGTTACGAGCATAGATGTGATCATTTCTT
Source organism: Przewalskia tangutica (assembly GCA_029844215.1). Classification (NCBI taxonomy): domain Eukaryota; kingdom Viridiplantae; phylum Streptophyta; class Magnoliopsida; order Solanales; family Solanaceae; genus Przewalskia; species Przewalskia tangutica. The sequence goes on from CM056719.1 coordinate 59,747,740, forward strand.
TTGTAAAGTGAAGCTGCGAAGGGAGTATCTTTTAGCCCTTGGGTGGGAGCTTTTGTAGTGATGGAAGTGATTCCTCGTGGACTTGGATGTAAGTATTTGCGCGTGTGGTATTGTGGCCAGGTGTGGCATGATTGTTTTCGTAAATATAGCAACGAAGACTATACTGGCGCATGTTTGTTTTGAGACTTAGAAGGAACATTCAGGACGAATGTTTCTAAGGAGGGGAGAATGTTATACCGCGTATTTCCAGAGTATGTACGTGAGGACGTACGTAGAAAAGCTTGAGCCTTAAAGTAGGCAAGGGCCGAAAATTTTGTTCACAACTACCGAAAAGAATCGTTTTTCGACGAAACGTTTTACAAGACTCGCGAAGGGAAAATTACGGCTATGTCATTTCAAATTTTTGCGGATTTTTCCGAGAGATGAAATATTTTGGACCAACGAGAGGGTGACATGTGTCACCCTCATATTGGACGTTGTTGTGGGCGTCACATGGGACAAATTGGGGTCTTGGGTTAGGTAGGATATTTGTGATAGTTGGTGTGGTAGATGGATAAGGTACACATGGGTAAATCCTCACCCTACACTTGCCTACCACTTGGCTTGATCTTGGCCTTTGATTTCCCTATAAATACCCCCCCCCCCCTTTGTGAAGACTTCTTCATCCACAAAAATCCCTAAGTCTTGAAAACCCTCTCCCTCCCTCTCTATGGTTCGTCCAAGCCTTCCCCCTCCCCCTTTGAGTAGGCCCTTGGCCGAGGGGTACAACCCCCCCTCCTAGTGGCCTCGCCGAGTACCCATCTCGAGAGTTGTCTCGTAAAATACTACCCCCCCTCTTGGTAGAAATACTCTCCAAGTATAGTTACTATTCCAAAATACCTTGGCCCAAATACCTTGTAGTATTCCAAGGTTATCCCTATACTAAAAGCCAAGAAATACTACTATACTTCCCTTCAGTCACTAAACGAAACCCTAAGGAAATCTTCACAGTTGGTTGAAGTTTTAGGAAGAAGTTTCGTAGAACTTCTAAGGGTTGTTTGGAGCGGGTTGGACCACCCGGAGTAGGAGCTAAACATTGCTCAGGATCGACATTAAACTTGGATAATTTTGGGCTTACCGAGGTAAATAATCCTATCCTTCTATTGTAATTGGAAATTACATACCGTAGTTGTATAGAAATGAATATAAGATTCATAGAAGAGATTTGAACTGTAATAGAAGGATATTACAGAAAAGACTTGAACTGAAATCACATCAGAAGAATATTAATGTAGAAGATGGTAGACTAATATAACCTTTATAGGTTGAATGTTCTGCGAGTAGCATGTACTACTTGAAAGGTGGACAAGGCTAGTCGGGTTATAGCCGTGGAGCGTTTTGCTAATAGTCGATAATCGTCGCGAGGTATGTGATTCTTCCTATCCTCTTGAGCATGATATTTTAAAGAATATATATATAGTACTGAGTGGCGACGTGTGTGTTAACTGAACGTAGTTTTACGGCAATGTCTTTTGACTTAAGCCTGAATAATAAGAATCTTGAAGTATTTCAAGAGAATTAAGAAACCTTTTTGAAAGAAGAGTAATACTTGGTTTTAAAAGCTTAAGAGTTATACTAGCTTTATGGGAAGTTAGGTATAACGACTTAAGAGAGATAAAAAGAATGATTTATTTTAGAAGTTAAGAGACTTGATCTTAAAAGATAAGAGACTTGACTTAATTAAATTAATATGAGTTTTGTTAAAAAGTGTGAAACCTCATTCGTGAGTAATGAGTACTTGGTTTTTAAAAGGAATAATGTTTCTTGATTTCAAATCAGAATAAGTATCGAACAAACCACTGCAGCGTTAATAAGGGAAATGTATTGACTAATTAAGTATTATTAAAACCAGTAGAAACCCCCATCTGCATAGAAGCTAAGATGAGACAAAATGATATTACATTTCCTAGATCATGGCTGCTTTAATAAGATTGTTATAAACAAGAATAACCTACTCACATATAAGGCATATGTTTCTCAAATTGTTTTAAAGGAGAATTATATGATTAAGTGATTAAAACTATGAACTATGACACCTTTCGAAAATGAGAAACTTGAGCATTTGAAATTTGGCAAACTTGAACGTTTGGAAAATAATGTTGTTACTTGATTTTACAGAGGAAAGTGTTTTGGTTTACTTAAAAAGATAGTCACTCTATTTTTATACTACGGGTATTGTGTGACTTTTGTGAAAGAAACGGATCTTCTAAAGAGTTAATGTATTAACATAAAGTAGAAAGTACCTTGTGTGATTAACTTGATTGTGTTGGTTTGTGATAGCCTTGTAATACTTTCTTGTTGATTTGATAAGTAAAACATGTTAGGATGCTACGTGTGTTAAGTATCTTGTGATGTTTGTGTAAAGGGGTTTCCCTTGTTGTGCTTATGTTGTTTAACGATAAGCTGTTATGTTAGTATTATATCACTCACCTCTTGACATGATTCCGGGGGTTAAGCTGCCCTCGAATACGGGGTAGACTCAGGCGGGTCTGTGTGACCTATGATTCGAGAATACCTCATGCGGGTCTGTGTGACCTATGCGGAGCTACGAGAGTTCCAGGTTAGTGTGCGGCCTTTATGGTCATGCGGTCTATGTGGCCATGTGGACTGCGAGTCCAGGTCTTTGCCGGGGAGTAACTACCCTCGATGCGAGGAATACCTCATGCGGGCCATTGGAGTGGCCTATGCGGAGCTGCGGGAAGTTCCAGGACTAGACGCGCACATTAGATACTGCGGGCGAGTGGCCAGCTTCGATCATGTGGCGGTCTAGACCGATCTCATGATACAGTTTATGACCTTGTTGGTACTGTGGGTTTTAGTAGTCGGCTATGCCTTCGTACTTACCCCGTACGGTTTTATTATGACACATGTGGGACCTGGTGTTCATGTGTGTTCCTTGGTGCTTTTATATCATAGACTGCCGCGATGAGAATGTATTCCACGCATGATTGATGTTGTGGGCGTGAGACCCATAGTTGTATTTGAGTGATGACTTTGAGGCGTGAGTCCACGACTTGACATATCGCTATTGATTGTGAATCGTAGTTTAGTTATCATACATGTCTCATGCTTTATATAGACTACTATGATTTCATTTACGATCTTTCGGGATTTCACATACTTGGTACTTGTTATCGACCTCCTTCGGCCGCGTTATCTGCGCGAGTAAAGGTACACCGGTGTTGATCCTCGCTCATAGGGTCACAGTTCAGCGTTTGGGAAGCTCCGTTTCTCCGGAGGCTTATCTTGGGTATAGTCCCCTGTCGTTGTAGGTTCTTACATTCAGGGGTATGGCGGGGCCCTGTCCCGTCATTGTTGATAAAACTCTTAGAGGTCTGTAGTACTGTTGTGGGCAGAGTTGTAAATGGGATGTAACTGTTCGGTTTTAAAGTTTATATATATATGCCGAAAGGCAAGTTTTCTCAGATAACTGTTTCACATTTCATATTATATCATGTCTTGTTTTATGTTCCGCTGATTACTCTGATGTATGTCTACTTGGGTGCCCGGTGTAAGGCACCAGTCACGGGCCCGGGTTCGGGTCGTGACACTGCCCAATTTTCCGTAGACTTATTCTACAGTGTAGTCTAGACATTGATAGACTTGTATGACCATTATAGGTTGAAGTACTGCGAGTAGCGTATTCTACTCGAAGGGTGGAAAAGGCTAGCAGGATTACAGTACTTTGGAGCTATTTGCTAATAGTCGATAATCGTCGCGAGGTATGTGATTCTTCCTATCCTCTTGAGCATGATATTTTAAAAGAATATATCTATAGTATGGTAGACGTACGTGTGTTAACCGAACGTAGTTTTACGGCAATGTCTTTTGACTTAAGCCTGAATAATAAGAATCTTGAAGTATTTCAAAAGAGTTAAGAAACCTTTTTGAAAGAAGAGTAACACTTGGTTTTAAAAGTTTTAAAAGCTTAAGAGTTATACTAGCTTTATGGGAAGTTAGGTATAACGACTTAAGAGAGATAAAAAGAATGGTTTATTGATTTTAGAAGTTAAGAGACTTAATCTTAAAAGATAAGAGACTTGACTTATTTTGAATTAACATGAATTTTGTTAAAAAGGGTGAAACCTCATTCGTGAGTAATGAGTACTTGGTTTTTTAAAAGGAATCATGTTTCTTGATTTGAAATCGAATAAGTATCGAACGAACCAACTGCGGCGTTAATAAAGGAAATGTATTGACTAATTAAGTATTATTAAAACCAGAGAAACCTCCATCCGCATGAAGCTAAGATGAGACAAAATGATATTACATTTCTAGATCATATCGCTTTAATAAGATTGATTATGAACAAGAATAACCTACTCACATATAAGGCATATGTTTCTCAAATTGTTTAAAAGAGAATTATATTCTTAAGTGATTAAGACTATGAACTACGAAACCTTTCTAAAATAAGAGACTTAAGTACTTGAAATTAGGCAACTTGAACTTATGGGAAAGAATGTTGTTACTTGATGTTGAAAAGGAAAGTGTTTTGGTTTACCTAAAAATGTGAGTCACTCTATTTTAATACTATGGGTATCGGGTGACCTTTATAAAAGAAATGGATCTTTTAAAAAGAATTTAACATACGTAATACTTTGGGGTCAGAACCTGGACTTTGGCATAAAATAACCTTGAGTTGTGTGTAACTTGCCTATGTTTGCGTTTGATAGCCTTGTTGTGCAAGTACTGTACTTCTATACCACCGTGTCTCTCGATGGAGGGTCGGCTGATTTGTTATGAACGATTCTTCACCGAGTCCCATGAGATGGGCCGGGACACGTATTTCATCTGATTCTTCACCGAGTCCCATGAGATGGGCCGGGACACGTATTTCATCTGATTCTTCACCGAGTCCCATGAGATGGGTCGGGACACGTATTTCATCTGATTCTTTACCGAGTCCCATGAGATGGGCCGGGACACGTATTTCATCCGATTCTTTACCGAGTCCCACGGGATGGGTCGGGACATGTACACCACACGATTCCACCTCTATCCCGTAGGATGGCGAGACATGTTATACGTATAATACGGTTTATATCCAGTTACCGCGGTGAGGAAGGAGTTCCACGGCGTGAGGATGACTTGAGCGTGAGTCCCCGACTTGACGTGGATCGCTTATGTTATGAACTGTAGTTTTGTTATCATACATGTCTCCTGTTTTACATAGACTATCATGATTTCATTTACAGTATTTTTCAGTTTCACATACTTGGTACCTTGTCTTGACCTCTTGGCTGCGTTCATCTGCAGTAAGTACATCGGTTGTGGATCCTCGCTCATAGGATCACAGTTCAGCGTGTTGGGAAGCCCCGTTTCTCCGGAGGCTTATCTTTTGGTATGTTACCCTGAGTCTGTAGGTTCTTATGCATTCAGGGGTATGGCGGGGCCCTGTCCCGTCATAGTTGTTGTTGTAAAACTCTTAGGTGCATGTAATCTTGTTGTGGCGAGTTGTAAAAGATAATTGTTCGGTTTTATGTATATATCTGAGGCAAGCTATTTTGGTTGCTGTTTATTTATCATATCTCTTGTTTCATGTTTATGTTTTATTTCCTGATTTTCTCGATGTTGTATCACTAGGGTGCGGGTAAGGCACCGATCACGGGCCGGTTGGTCGTGATGCACCTCGCCGGGCTGCGTTCATGCCGCAGTAGGTACACCGATCGTCGATCCTCGCTCTTAGGATCACGATTGGTGTTTTGGGAAGCTCCGTTTCTCCGAGGCTTATCGATGGTATAGTCCTGCCGTTGTAGGTACTTACATTCAGGTATGGCGGGCCTGTCGCCATTGTTGTTGTATCATTCTTAAGTGCAGAAATCTTGTTGTGGGCAGAGTTTGTAAAAGGGATGTAACTGTTCGGATTAAAGTTTTTATATATATGCCGAAAGGCAACTTTTCTCAGATAACTGTTTTACACTTCATATTATTTCATGTCTTGTTTTATGTCCCGCTGATTACTCTGATGTATGTCTACTTGGGTGCCCGGGGTAAGGAACCAGTCACGGGCCCGGGTTCGGGTCGTGACAAAAGTGGTATCAGAGCAGTTAATCCTCGGAAAGTGTCTACAGACCGTATCTAGTAGAGTCTTGATTATCGGTGTGTTGTGCACCACACCAATAATCAGGAGGCTATAGGATATTTAGGATTGGTTTCCATTCTTCTCACTCTAAGATCGTGCTTAGAGTTGTGTTATAAGTTGGACCCCTCTAACGTATTTCTTTCCCGTACCGTTATGCCTCCGCGTAAAGGCAACCCGGGCCCGTAAGGGCAAGCGGCCAAGGAGGCGAGTACATCACAGAGGGTTATGAGGGCACAGGCCCAATCATCACCTGGGGTGGTGCTTCATTCGGGGAGTTCTGCGACGACGCTAGTCCCAGCAGAGTCTAGCGCAACGGCAACAGTTCCTACTGCGGCCATGATATTTGAACCTTCAGTTCCACGACCAGTAGCAGAAAGTATGGATTGCAAAGAGGCGACCCTGTTACTAGCTATGGATGTGACTACCAGAGAGTATACTATGTATCGATTTATCACGGGTCATGATGACTATCTAAGAGAGGGTTGTGCAAGAGTAGCTCTTCAGTCAGGCTTGAGCATGGCCTGTGTACGGGCTTATGCGCAGCAGGCCGAGAAACGTAGGGATCGACGGGTTAACCAAGATCGCGAAGAGGCGGTCGGCGAGGTCCTTTGGTAACTATCGAGGCGGATCGCCTCAGGCCAGATCGATATGCGCCTCCGCCCGATCGCAGTGGTCCTCGCGGGGTTCGTGGCGTTCGGGGTATGCAGGAGTTGGTCAGAGCTTCAGGGCTGCTGGTTCGCAGATACACGTAGGTTCCAGCCAGCCGGATTCAGTTTTTCCTCAGTATTCACAGTGTGGCAGGCGTCATCCCGGGGAATGTCGTCTTTTTGTTGGTGCTTGTTTTACCTGCGGCCGTCAGGGTCATGTGTCGAAAGTGTGTTCTAGTAGGAGGGATGCAAGTAGGAGGACTCAGCCTACCAAATCAGTTGCGGATTCAGTAGTTCGGAGAGGAAGGGGTGCTAGCCCGAGGAGGCCACCCCCACCTCGGTGTGGCCGTTGTGGTAAGTGTCATTGTGGGGAATGAAGCAGTAGATACAGGTACATCCTTAACCCTCTAGAGATTGGTATGTAAGATGAGTATATCTTAAGTGTTATGATTAGATAGCATTGTGCTAACTGTGATTAGAAATCATGGTTAGTTAACCGAGTAAGATTGGGGGATAGGAAGTGTGAGCCTTAGAGTTTTATACGTGGAGACCTTAGAGGTAAGGCCATCTCGAGTAAAAGATTACATTTATGTTTGACCCTTATCGGAGTGCATAGTATACGTGAGAGATGTTTGTGTGATAAGTCCCTGAGTGGTATGATATGAAAGAGGGTAGTTGAGCTAAGAAGACCCGGATCAGGGAACAAATGTTTTTGCGCAATAGCGGGTCGGGTTGAGGACCGATAAGGGTCAACCCGCGGCCTGCAATGTGGTGGGGTCAGTTCGAGGTGGTCCCGCCAGGTGGTAGGGTCATGAGGGTGTTAGGCCCAAGTTTAGTTAACCATCGTACGAGTTCGTGGATGCGTTCGACCAGTAGTCGGGCCGATGAGATCAGCCCATCTTGTCTTTCAGTCAGAACCGTTTACTCGGCAGAGGGTTATGCGAGATGTTATATCAGGAAGGTTGTAAGGCTGTACGAGGTGCCTACTTTCACCTTATGTCAGGCAGTGGAGCCCAGGTTACGACTATTTCTTTTTCTGGAAGTTTTACCAGGCAGGGTTAGGAACTCAGGTGAGTCTCAGAATCGCATTCGCCCTCGGGCCAGTGTTAGGAATTCGGGGGTAGCTGTGAGGATTGTTGCCTCCTGTTGAGGGAGTGTTTTATAGCTACCATTTCAGTATTCGGATATCGCCTTATAACGCCTTGTAGAGGCGGAAGTGTAAGTTGTCGATCGATTGGTTCGATGTTGGCAAGGTTCAGATAGCTGGTTCATTCTTGTTTCAGCAGGATGTGGATAGGGTGAAGCCTATCCAGGAGAGGTTATCGGCTCGAGTCAGTAAGTCGTGCGGATAATCGGCGACGACGCTTGGAGTTCAGGTTGACGGTGGGTCTTCTTGAAGGTACCACCCCGGAAAGGGTGTAACGAGTTTTGGAAAACAGAGGAAACTTAGCCGAGGTACTTTGAGCGCTTTCAGATCATTTGGAAAATAGGCCAAGTTGCCTATAGGTTAGCATTGTCGTCCGACGTGGGAGGCAGTATGTCCGGTCTTTCATGATGTTATGTTCGGAAAAGTATCGGAGATCCAGCCAGAGTGTTCCCAGTTAATGATGACCAAGTTGGAGATAGTAACCCCGAGATTTGGAAGCGATGTAAATGTGGTAAGTTGAGAAAGGGTTCGAGTGTGCGAGAAGAATGCACGAGTAAGGGAAGAAGCGAGCATGTGTTAAGAACATAGATGTGATCATTTCTTTTGTAAAATAAAGGTGCGAAGGGAGTATATTTTAGACCTCGGGTGGGAGCTTTTGTGATGCTAGAGGTGATTCCTGGTGGACTTGGATGTAAGTATTTGCACGTGTGTTATTTTGTGGCCATATGTGGCATTGGCAACTTGTTTAAGTTAAAAGGAACTTCATCGTTATCCATCTTGAGAAGGAACATTCGGGACGAATGTTTCTAAGGAGGGGAGAATGTTATACCCCGTTTTTCCAGAGTATATACGTGAGGACGTACGTACAAAAGTTTGAGCCTTAAATTAGGCAAGGGGCGAAAATTTTGTTCACAACCCCCGAAAAGAATTGTTTTTCGACGAAACGTTTTCCAAACTTTGCGAAGTGAAAATTACTGTTGCGACATTTATTATTTTTGCGGATTTTTACGAGAGATGAAATATTTTGGACCAACGAGAGGGTGACACTTGTCACCCTCAAGTGGACGGATGTGGTGGCCGATTGGGTGCACGTTTTGTGCCATGTTTTGTGGCCTAAACCATGGGTCAATGTTTGGAGTGAATTGAGGAGTAGATGGCTAGGGGGCACTTGGGCAAATCCTCACCCTCCACTTGCCCACCACTTGTCTTGATCTTGTCCATTGGTTTCCCTATAAATACCCCCCATTTGTTGAAGGGTTCATCCTCCCCAAACATTTTCTGAGTCTTGAAAATCCTCCCCACTTGTTGCTCTCGTCCAAAGAGCACCCCTCCCCCTTTGTGAGGCCTTTTGGCCGAGAAGTACTCCCCCCCCCCCCTTCCTTTGTGGTGCTAGCCGAAAGTACCCCTCCTCTTGAGAGTTGTTCTCGTAAAATACACCCCCCTCTTGGTAGAAAATACTCTCCAAGTATTGTTACTATTCCAAAATACCTTAGCCTTATACCTTGTAGTATTCCAAAGTTACCTCTATACGTAGAGCCCGGAAATACTACCTTATGTCCTTTTTGTCTCAAAACGAAACCCTAAGGAAAATATTCATAGTTAGTTGAAGTATTAAGTAGAAGTTGTTTGGGAACTTCTAAGGGTTGTTTGGAGCGGGTTGGAGCGCCCAGAGTAGGAGCTAAACGTTGCTCAGGATCGACATTTAAACTTGGATAATTTTGGGCTTATCGAGGTAAATACTCTTGACCTTCTATTGTAATTGGAAATTACATACTGTAGTAGTATAGAAATGAATATAAGATTCATAGAAGGATATTACAGGAGAGAATTGAACTGTAATAGAAGGATATTAAAGAAGAAGATTGAACTGTACTTACATAGGATTGTATTTCTGATGAGCTTGTAGTTTAACGGGTAGGAAGTCTTTGCCCGATTTTCCGTAGAATAGAGAACCCTCTGCTTAGAATATTCTACAGAGTAGTCTAGACGTTGATAGACGTGTATGGCCTTTATAGGTTGAAAGTTCTGCGAGTAGCATGTTTGTTATACCCCGTATTTCCAGAGTATGTACGTAAGGGCGTACGTATAATAATTTGAGCCTTAAGTTAGGCAAGTTTCGAAATTTGTACACAACACCCGATAAGAGTCGTTTTTCGACGAAACGTTTCCACGACTTTCGTAGGAAAATTCCGGCTATGTCATTTATAATTTTTGCGGATTTTTCCAGAGGCGAAACATTTTGGACCAACGGGAGGGTGACAAGTGTCACCCTCACATTGGCCTTGAGTGGGCGGCTTAATGGACGATTTTGGGCTACTTTAGTTGGTAGGATATTTTGTGCAAGTTGTGTGGTAGATGGATAAGGTCCACATGGTTGAAATCTAGCCCTACACTTGCACCACACTTGTCTTCATCTTGGCCATTGGTTGGCCTTCACTTGACCTATAAATACCCCTCTAGTTGAAGACTTTCTTCATCCAAAAAAAACTTGAGCAATCTATCTAAGTCTCAAAATACTCCCTCTCCCTTGAGCTTTCGTCCACCACACCCTCCCCTTTGAGAGCCATGGCGAGAGCCACCCTCCCTTTGTGGTGTTTTTGGTAGGGTACCCACAGCATAGTTGTCTCGTATAAATACCCCCCTTTTGTGGTATAGAAATACTCTCCAAGTATTGTTATAATGCCCAAATACCTTGGCCCAAATACCTTATAGTTTTCCCAAGGTTACACTTATACAAAAGCCCAGAAAATACTATTATACTTCCCTCAGTCACAAAAACGAAAACCTAAGTAAATCTTTACCCGTAGTTGAAGTTATATGTAGAAGTTGGTTAGAACTTCTAAGGGTTGGTTGGAGCGGGTCGGAGCGCACGGAGTAGGAGCTAAACCTTGTTTAGGATCGACATTTAAACTCGGATAATTTTGGGCTTATCGAGGTAAACACTCTTGACCTTCTATTGTAATTGGAAATTACATATTGTTGGAATATATAGTTGAAGTATACTATATATAGAATTGAACATAGTTGTGCGGCAATGTCTTTTGACTTAAGCCTGAATAATACTTACGGCAATGTCTTGCGACTTAAGCCTGAACTTTAAGAAGAGAACTGAACTGTAATTACTTAGGATTGTATTACGAAGAGCTTGTATAGCATTCTTGTGAAGTAGAATTGTACACGTCGGTTAGGCGTATAAAAACCCCCAGTTGGCTTGGTAGCGGCCTCGATAGAGAGGAGAATTACGCCATTGCGGGAGAGTCTTTGCGAATTTTACGTAGAATATTCTACGTCGAGATCTAAAGATGTTAATAGGCGCCTTGGGGCCTCTATAGGTTGAAGTACTACGTGTGGAGTGATCTGATTGGCTTAGAGTGTAGCCGAGCGGTTTGAGGTACTTGGGCGTTTGCTATTAGTCGATAATCGTCGCGAGGTATGTGAACCTCTTCCTATCTGTTCTAGCATGATATGTGTATAACTATGTAGTGCGGTGAGCGTACGTGTGTTAAATGTATTTGATTGTCTTTAAACATAAAGTGTTATAACGGCTTTATGGGAAGTTGGTTATAACATTTCTATGTAAATGAGAAATGCTTTGTGGTTTTAAAAGATAACTGATTTGACTTATAACCGACTTGATGTAAAAGAACCTTGAAGTATTCTAAAAGATTAAGAAACCTTTTTGAAAGAAGTGTATACTTGGTTTGAAAACATAAAAGTTATACCAGCTTTATGAGAAGTTAGGTGTAACGCCTTAAGAGATAAAAAGAATGGTTTAATGGTTTAGAAGTTAAGAGACTTATTCTTAAAAGATAAGAGACTTGACTTAATATGGATGTTTGTGTGAAACCTCATTCGTGAGTAATGAGTACTTGGTTTTTGGAAGGAATAATGTTTCTTGATTTGAAATCGAATGTGTATCGACAAACCAACTGCAGCGTTAATAAAGGAAATGTATTGAATAATTAAGTATTATTAAAACCGAGAGAAACCTCCATCTGCATAGAAGCTAAGATGAGACAAAATGATATTACATTTCTAGATCATGGCTGCTAATAAGATTGATTATGAACAAGAATAACCTACTGCCTAAGGAATATGTTACTCAATTGTTTTAAAAGAGATTAAGACATTGAACTATGAACTTTTCAAAAAAGAGACTTGTGTAATTGAAATTAGGCAAACCGAACTTTAGGAAAAGAAAGGCATTGTGTTGTCTTAAAATGGTTTAAAACATAAGGTGTATAACAACTTTATGGGAAGTTGGTTATAACGACCTTATGAAAACAAAAGAAAGGTTTTATCATTGGTTTTAATGTGGTAACTTGACTTTAAAAGAAAAGTGTTTTGGTCAAAAAAAAGGCATGGTGTTGCCTTAATTTGGTTTTAAAAGGAAAGTATGGAAGTTGTTTTGGTTTACTTAAAAGATATAAGTCACTCTATTTTTATACTACGGTATCGGATGACTTTTATAAAAAGTTAGATCTCTTTAAAAGGAATTTAACGTCGTAGTACTTTAGAGTTAAAACCGGACTTTGGCATAAAATGAAAGTACTTTGAGTTGTGTATAACTTACTATGCTTGTTGTTGTGAAACTTGCCTATCTTGTTGTTGTGAAACTTGCCTATGCTTGTTGTTGTGAAACTTGCCTATGCTTGTTGTTGTGAAACTTGCCTATGCTTGTTGTGATAGCCTTTGTTGTGCAAAAATTGTGTTTCTATACTCTGGCGTCTCCGATGGAGGGTCGGTTGACTTGTTGAGAACTTACTTGGAGCGTCTTGCGGTGTGGAGAAATTCCGCAGATGCGTTCCTGTTGATAGTGTTACTTTGTTAATCACTTTGGACATCGACACGATCGTAGCGCGCGGGTATCTTCCACTTTGATTACCGCCTTGTTGTCTTATTGTTTCCCTTTGGACATCTTGACCGCGTCGTAGCGCGCGGGTATGCTTCCATTTGGAATGTTGTCTTATTGTTTCCCTTTGGACCTCGACGATGTGTAGCGCCGCGTATGCTTCCATTTGGAATGTTGTCTTATTTGTTCCCTTTGGACATACCGACACGATCGTAAGCGCGGGTATGCTCCATTTGGATTTTTATCTTGTTGTTATCATATCATGCATGGCGGTGAGAAGGTACTCATGGCGGGATTGATGTTGTGGACGTGAGACCACGAATTGATATAAGCGTTATGTGTGTATCTTGTAGTTTGGTTATCATACACATCTCTGCTTTTATAGACTATTATGATTTCATTTCTGATATTTCTGATTTCACAAACTTGGTACTGTTGTCTTGACCTCGCCCGGAAGTGCGTTCATGTCGCAGTAGAGGTACATCATTGTCGATCCATTTTAGGATCACCTTTCGTATTGGGAAGCTCCGTTCCTTGGAGGCTTATCTTTGGTATGTTACCACAGTGCAGAGGTCCGTGTACATTCAGGGGTATGGCGGGGCCCTGTCCCGTCATAGTTGTTGTGTAAATCTTAGAGGTCTGTAACACTGTTGTGGGCAGGGTTTGTAAAAAGGATAAATGTTCGGGTATTTATGTATATATGATGAAGGCAACTGTTTTGGTTGGCCTGTTTATTTATTTTGTCTCTTAATTCATGTTCATGTTTTTATTTCCGCTGATTTTCTCTGATGTTGACAACTTGGGTGCCCGGGTAAGGCACCAGTCACGGGCCCCGGAACGGGTCGTGACAAAAGTGGTATCAGAGCAGTTAATCCTCGGAAAGTGTCTACAGACCGTGTCTAGTAGAGTCTTGATTATCGGTGTGTTGTGCACCACATCTATAATCAGGAGGCTATAGGACATTTAGGATTGGTTTCCATTCTTCTCATTCTGAGATCGTGCCTTAGAGCTGTGTGATAAGTTGAACCCCTCTGACGTATTCCTTTCCTTTACCAGTTATGCCTCCGCTTAAGGCAACCTGTGCCAGGCAGGCGAAAGCGTAGGAGGCTGCTAGTAGGATCTGAGAAATCTGGCGCGAGCGTCGATACACGAGATAGTACTTGACGCAGCGAGTTTTGCGACACCGCCAAAGACCAAGAGTTTAGCCGCAGCGGTTGGCTGCTGAGACTCTGATACTGAGCCTCAGTCCACGGCTGGAAGCGAGATGAGATAAGTACAAGAGATGGCCCGATTCGCGGCGGTCGTGGCGAATATGAGATAAATTTGAATCGTGATTCGATCCCGATAGCACCGTAGTTCACCCGGCGAGCGATTTGAGACTACGGGATTTTACGAGTGTAACGCGAGTTTTATGGGTGAGACACGAGGATGATCGCAGAGTTCATCCGGCGATTCTGACGGATCGTAGGAGTGATCAAGGCATCGGAGACCGAGTCGGTGATCTAGGTTCGCGTCCGCGTGATACCGCAATGATCGTTTGATCGTGGGAGAGCTGTCGGGAGAGAATGCACTTCCGGTATTTGGGACGAGTTCGCGAGCATTTCTTGCACATTTCTTGCCTCGCGGATGAGGAGGGCTCGGGCGAAAGATTTTTGGTGTTGCGCGAAGCAGGCGTGGTTCGGGAGTACAATGTGAGTTCGACTCATTGGCGTCGTCCCGCATTAGTAGCTAGTATGGAGGATCGAGTGCCGATATGTTCTGAGGCTCGATGATTACCTAGCGAGTTGTTCGGGTGTAGCTCTTTAGCGGGCATGGACATTGCCGCGTGCGAGCTTATGCACTTGGGGTGAGGCGGAGAAATCGGCGAAATGACCAAAGTCGCAGAAGAGGCGAAGCTGCAGGTCCTTGGTGATTTTGAGGCGACCGCCTCGGCGGCCGGACTAGTTATGCGCTTCGCCCGATCTGAGTGGTCTACAATCTTGAGCGTCGAGTTTTCGGGAAGCGGTCGTGGCTCGAGGTTGATTTTCGGGAGAAGCGGTGTTAACGGTGAAGCCACCCTACCTCGTTGTGGCCGTGGTAGACTCCACAGTGGGGAGTGTCGTGCTAGTCAGGAGTTTGTTTACATGCGGCGAGGGCCATTTTGGGAGAAACTGTCCAGGCGAGTGCTGGTAGGATAGCACGGACTCTGAGATCGATTGCGGGTTCTTCACCTTCCATAGCCAGCAGATGTTCATACACGGCGGGCCACGGTAGAGGTCGCGGTGGAAGTTCCCGATTTTAGCGGTCCTGAATTGCCTATTTTCGTGTATATCCTTAACACTCTAGATTTTAATATGTATTGAGGTTGTTATGAGGTGGATAGTGTTATGAACCGATATCTTTGTGATAAAATGTGAAGTATAACATTGTGAGTGATAAGGGTAAGCTTGAGGGTGAGAAAATGATGAACCTTAGAATATTACGATTGAGACCTTAGATGTAAGGCCGTCTTGAGTACAAGTTTTTGCAAGTGATCCTTGTCGAGTGCATTTTATGCCTAGACTGTATTGTATGATATGTCTCTGGGTAGTGTGAATTGGAAGTGGTAGCTTTCATGACCTGTAGAGGTAAGATTGTTCCGGAGCGGGGAACAAGAGCTTGATGTGTTAAGTGGGTCGGGTTGGGGCCATGTTGCGGGCCAACCGGCCTGTTCGAGGTGGGGTCGACTGGGTGGTCGCCGGTGGTAGGGTCACGAGGGTGCTAGGCCCAAGTTTAGTTGACCATCGTATGAGTTCGTGGGTATGTTCGACGAGCGGTCGTGAAGGCGGGAATGGCCTTAAGGAAGATTGAGGCTAGTAAGATGACCAAGTTGGAGGTGGTGACTCGAGGTTTCCAAGCGATGGCGAAGTGTGATGCATTATACTAGAAGAGTTCGAGTGTTAGAAGAGTACGACGAGTAAGGAAGGAAGTGAACTTGTCTTTGAAAGATGGAAGAAATCATTTTGAGAAACGAATGTGCGAATGGAGTGTCCCTTGGATCAAGAGCGAGAGTTGGTATTGTTTTGCATCATCGAGGTGGTTCCTCGTTGGCCTGGATTTACGTAATTGCGCGCATGTGTTATTTCGTGGCCAGTTGTGGCGTTGGCAACTTGTTAGAGGAACTTTATCGTTATCCGTCTTGAGAAGGAACATTCGGGACGAATGTTTCTAAGGAGGGGAGAATGTTATACCCCGTATTTCCAGAGTATGTACGTGAGGGCGTACGTATAATAATTTGAGCCTTAAGTTAGGCAAGTTTCGAAATTTGTACACAACACCCGATAAGAGTCGTTTTTCGACGAAACGTTTCCACAGCTTTCGTAGGGAAAATTCCGGCTATGTCATTTATAATTTTTGCGGATTTTTGAGAGGCGAAACATTTTGGACCAACGGGAGGGTGACAAGTGTCACCCTCACATTGGCCTTGAGTGGGCGGCTTAATGGACGATTTTGGGCTACTTTAGTTGGTAGGATATTTTGTGCAAGTTGTGTGGTAGATGGATAAGGTCCACATGGTTGAAATCTAGCCCTACACTTGCACCACACTTGTCTTCATCTTGGCCATTGGTTGGCCTTCACTGACCTATAAATACCCCTCTAGTTGAAGACTTTCTTCATCCAAAAAACTTGAGCAATCTATCTAAGTCTCAAAATACTCCCTCTCCCTTGAGCTTTCGTCCACCACACCTCCTTTTGAGAGCCCTTGGCGAGAGCCACCCCACCTTGTGGTGTTTTGTAGGGTACCCCTAGCATAGTTGTCTCATATAAATACCCCCCTTTTGTGGTATAGAAATACTCTCCAAGTATTGTTATAATGCCCAAATACCTTGGCCCAAATACCTTATAGTTTTCCCAAGGTTACACTTATACAAAAGCCCAGAAAATACTATTATACTTCCCTCAGTCACAAAAACGAAAACCTAAGTAAATCTTCACCCGTAGTTGAAGTTATATGTAGAAGTTGGTTAGAACTTCTAAGGGTTGGTTGGAGGCCTGAGCGCACTGAGTAGGAGCTAAACCTTGCTCAGGATCGACATTTAAACTCGGATAATTTTGGGCTTATCGAGGTAAACACTCTTGACCTTCTATTGTAATTGGAAATTACATATTGTTGGAATATATAGTTGAAGTATACTATATATAGAATTGAACATAGTTGTGCGCAATGTCTTTTGACTTAAGCCTGAATAATACTTACGGCAATGTCTTGCGACTTAAGCCTGAACTTTAAGAAGAGAACTGAACTGTAATTACTTAGGACTGTATTACAGTAGACTTGTATATCATTACTGTGAAGTAGAATTGTACACGTCCGGTTAGACGTATAAACCCCACTGGCTTGGCAGTAGCCGGCCTCGATAGAGGAGGAGAATTACGCCGCGGGAAGGTCTTCTTGAATTTTACGTAGAATATTCTACGTCGAGATCTAAAGATGTTAATAGGCGCCTTGTGGCCTCTATAGGTTGAAGTACTACGTGTGGAGTGATCTGCTTGGCTTAGAGTGTAGCCGACGGTTTGAGGTACTTGGAGCGTTTTGCTATTAGTCGATAATCGTCGCGAGGTATGTGAACCTCTTCCTATCTCTTCCTATGCTTGTTGTTGTGAAACTTGCCTATGCTTGTTGTGATAGCCTTTGTTGTGCAAAAATTGTGTTTCTATACTACCGCGTCTCTCGATGGAGGGTCGGTTGACTTGTTGAGAACTTACTTGGGCGTCTTGCGTGATGGCGGAGAAATTCCGCAGATGCGTTCGCTGATAGTGTTACTTTTGTTAATCACTTTGGACATCGACACGATCGTAGCGCTGCGGGTATGCTTCCACTTTGATTACGCCTTGTTGTCTTATTGTTTCCCTTTGGACATCTTGGCGTGATCGTGGCGCGCGGGTATGCTTCCATTTGGAATCTTTGTCTTATTGTTTCCTCGACCTCGACCACGATCGTAGCGCTGCGGGTATGCTTCCATTTGGAATGTTGTCTTATTTGTTCCCTTTGGACATACCGACACGATCGTAGCGCACGGGTATGCTCCATTTGGATTTTTATCTTGTTGTTATCATATCATGATCGCCGTGATGAGGAAAGGTACTCGCGGGCGTGATTGATGTTGTGGGCGTGAGACCACGAATTGATATAAGCATGTGTGTATCGTAGTTTGATTATCATACTGTCTCCTGCTTTTATAGACTATTATGATTTCATTTACGATATTTCTGATTTCACATACTTAGTACTGTTATGCGACCTCGCCTCGGAGGCTGCGTTAAATCTGCAGTAGGTACATCATTGCCGATCCATTTTAGGATCACCTTTCGTATTGGGAAGCTCCGTTCCTTCGAGGCTTATCTTTGGTATGTTACCACCGAGTCGATGGGTCGTGTACATTCGTGGTATGGCGGGGCCCCGTCCGTCATAGTTGTTGTGTAAATCTTAGAGTGCATGTAACCTTTGTTGTGGCAGGGTTTGTAAAAAGGATAACTGTTCGGGTATTTATGTATATATGATGAAGGCAACTGTTTTGGTTGGCCTGTTTATTTATTTTGTCTCTTAATTCATGTTCATGTTTTTATTTCCGCTGATTTTCTCTGATGTTGACAACTTGGGTGCCCGGGTAAGGCACCAGTCACGGGCCCCGGAACGGGTCGTGACAATGTTCTACTTGGAAGGTGGATAAGGCTAGCCGGGTTATAGCCGTGGAGCGTTTTGCTAATTATCGATAATCGTCGCGAGGTATGTGATTCTTCCTATCCTCTTGAGCATGATATT
Organism: Przewalskia tangutica; assembly: GCA_029844215.1. Lineage (NCBI taxonomy): Eukaryota > Viridiplantae > Streptophyta > Magnoliopsida > Solanales > Solanaceae > Przewalskia > Przewalskia tangutica. The sequence continues at coordinate 59,766,292 of CM056719.1, forward strand.
TTGAAAAGAATATATATAGTACGGTAGACGTACGTGTGTTAACTGAATGTGGTTTTACTTCGATGTCTTTTGACTTGAGTCTAAATAATAAGAATCGGAAGTATTTCAAAAGAATTAAGAATCGTTTTTGAAAGAAGAGTAATACTTGGTTTTAAAAGCTTAAGAGTTATACTAGCTTTATGGGAAGTTAGGTATAACGACTTAAGAGAGATAAAAAGAATGGTTTATTGATTTTAGAAGTTAAGAGACTTGATCTTAAAAGATAAGAGACTTGACTTAATCAATTAATATGAATTTTGTTTAAAAGTGTGAAACCTCATTCGTGAGTAATGAGTACTTGGTTTTTCAAAGGAATAATGTTTTACTGATTTCGGAAATCAGAATAAGTATCGAACGAACCACTGCAGCGTTAATAAAGGGAAATGTATTGACTAATTAAGTATTATTAAAACCAGTAGAAACCTCCATCAGCATAGAAGCTAAGATAAGACAAAATGATATTACATTTCCTAGATCATGGCTGTTTTAATAAGATTGTTATGAACAAGAATAACCTACTCACACATAAGGTATATGTTTCTCAGATTTTTTTAAAAGAGAATTATATTATTTAATGATTAAGGCTATGAACTACGAAACCTTTCGAAAATGAGAAACTTGAGCATTTGAAATTAGGCAAACTTGAACGTTTGGAAAATAATGTTGTTACTTGATTTTACAAAGGGAAGTGTTTTGGTTTACTTAAAAAGATAGTCACTCTATTTTTATACTACGGGTATTGTGTGACTTTTGTGAAAGAAACGGATCTTTTAAAGAATTAATGTATGAAGTACTTTGGGGATAAAAACCCGAACTGGTTGACATAAAGTAGGAAGTGCCTTGTGTGAATAACTTGATTGTGTTGGTTTGTGATAGCCTTGTAATACTTTCTTGTTGATTTGATAAGTAAACATGTTAGGATGCTACGTGTGTTAGTATCTTGTGATGTTTGTGTAAAGGGGTTTCCCTTGTTGTGCTTATGTTGTTTAACGATAAGCTGTTATGTTAGTATTATATCACTCACCTCTTGACATGATACCGGGGGTTAAGCTGCCCTCCGATGCGGGGTAGACTCGGGCGGTATGGGACCATGATTCGAGAATACCTCATGCGGGTCCAGGGGACCTATACGGAGCTACGAGAGTTCCAGGTTAGTGTGCGGCATATATGGTCATGCGATGCATGTGTGGCCATGCGGATGCGAGTCGGGGCGATCTTGGGAGTAGCTACCCTCGATGCGGGGAATACCTCTGTTATACCCCGTATTTCCAGAGTATGTACGTGAGGGCGTACGTATTAAAGTTAAGCCTTAAAGTAGGCTAGTGCCGAAAATTTTGTTCACAAGTACCGAAAAGAGTCGTTTCAGGTAAACGTTTTACAAACTTTGCGAAGGGAAAAATACGGCTATGTCATTTATTATTTTTACGGATTTTTCCGAGAGACGAAATATTTTGGACCAACGGGAGGGTGACACTTGTCACCCTCAATGGACGGCAAAGTGGGCACTTCTTGGCACGTTTTTTTTGTGTTGTTCTTGGTCAAGGGTTAGGTAGGATATTTTGTGTGGTAGATGGATAAGGACACATGGGTAAATCCTTGCCCTACACTTGCACCACACTTGTCTTCATCTTCGCCATTGGTTGGCCATTGCTTGACCTATAAATACCCCCCTTGCTTGAAGGTTTTCTTCATCCCTCAAATCTTTCTAAGTCTTGAAAACCCTCTCCTCCTTTGAGTGTGGTTCTCGTCAAAAGCCACCCCCTCCCCCTTGAAAAGGCCCTTGGCCGAAACCCCTCTCCCTTTGTAGTGTTCTAGCCGAGAACACCCCCCCTAGCCTAGTTGTGCTAGCCGAAAATACACCCCCCCTTTGTGATATAGAAATACTTCTCCAAGTATTGTTATTATGCCAAAATACTCTAGCCCAAAACCTTTGTAGTATTTCCAAGTACCCTCTATACGAAAAGCCCGGAAAATACTACTATACTTTCCTTTAGCCACTAAACGAAACCCTATGGAAAAATCTCCATAATTGGTTGGAGCACTAAGTAGAAGTTGTGTAGAACTTCTAAGGGTTTCTTGGAGCAAATTGGAGCGCACGGAGTAGGAGCTAAACCTTGCTCAGGATCGACTTTAAACTTGGATAATTTTGGGGCTTACCGAGGTAAATAATCCTATCCTTCTATTGTAATTGGAGATTACATACTGTAGTATTATTGAAAATGAATATAGGATTCATAGAAGAGAATTGAACTGTAATAGAAGGATATTACAAATAAGACTTGAACTGAAATCACATCAGAAGAATATTATAGTAGAAAGTATCGTACTTACATAGAATTTATTTATTCTGATGAACTTATAACCTTTATTGGTTGAATGTTCTGCGAGTAGCATGTACTACTTGGAAGGTGGACAAGGCTAGCCGGGTTATAGCCAAGGAGCGTTTTGCAAATAGTCGATAATCGTCGCGAGGTATGTGATTCTTCCTATACTCTTGAGCATGATATTTTAAAGGAATATATATAGTACGGTAGACGTACGTGTGTTAACTGAACGTAATTGTACGGCAATGTCTTTTGACTTAAGCCTGAATAATATATATATATAGTACGGTAGACGTACGTGTGTTAACTGAACGTAATTGTACGGCAATGTCTTTTGACTTAAGCCTGAATAATAACAATCTGGAAGTATTTTACAAGAATATATATATATATAGTACGGTAGACGTACAGGTGTTAACTGAATATAGTTTTACGGCAATGTCTTTTGACTTAAGTCTGAATAATAAGAATCTTGAAGTATTTCAAAAGAATTAAGAAACCTTGTTGAAAGAAGAATAATGCTTGGTTTTAAAAGCTTAAGAGTTATACTAGCTTTATGGGAAGTTAGGTATAACGAATTAAGAGAGATAAAATGAATGGTTTATTGATTTTAAAAGTTAAGAGACTTGATCTTAAAAGATAAGAGACTTGACTTAATTATATTAATATGAATTTTGTGTGAAACCTCATTCGTGAGTAATGAGTACTTGGTTTTTAAAAGGAATAATGTTTTACTGATTTTGGAAATCAGAATGAGTATCGACAAACCACTGCAGCGTTAATAAAGGGAAATGTAATGACTAATGAAGTATTATTAAAACCAGTAGAAACCTCCATGTGCATAGAAGCTAAGATGAGACAAAATGATATTACATTTTCTAGATCATGGCTGCTTTAATAAGATGGTTATAAACAAGAATAAATTGCTCACACATATGGCATATGTTACTCAATTGTTTTAAAAGAGATTAAGACATTGAACTATGAAACTTTTCTAAAATAAAGAGACTTGAGTAATTGAAATTAGGCAAACTGGAACTTTATGAAAAGAATGTTGTTACTTGATTTTTTTTTAAAAAAGAAGTGTTCTGGTTTACTTAAAAATGTGAGTCACTCTAATTTTATACTACGGGTATCGGGTGACTTTTATAAAAGGAATGGATCTCTTTAAAAGGAAGTTAACGTACGTAGTACTTTAGGGTTAAAACCCGGACTTTGACATAAAATGAGAGTACCTTGAGTTGTGTATAACTTGCCTATGCTTGTTGTTGTGTAACTTGCCTATGCTTGTTGTGATAGTCTTTGTTATGCAAAAATTGTGTTTCTATACTACTTCGTCTCTCGATGGAGGGCCGGTTGACTTGTTGAGAACTTACTTCGACGTACCGGCAGTGACAGAAGATTCCACGGGTATGCTTCCATTATTATTGTTACATGGGCATGTCTACACCGATGATGGATTCTGTGGACATGTGACCATTATGGTTATTTATGGCGAAGTATCGTGACTTACGGTTGTGATCGGGTGCGTAGCCTGTTTACTTGCCCCCGTCAGCTACGTGACGCAGGTGGATCTGGTATAGGTTATTGCACTTGCCACGTGTCAGCTTCGCGGCGAAGTATCGTGACTTACGGTTGTGATCAGTGCGTGGCGATTCACTTGCCCCGTCGGCCACGTGGCGCGGAGGAGGCTGGTGGAGGCTATTGCACTTGCCACGTGTCAGCTTCGCGAGTCAGTGTTTGGATGGAGCTTCGTGACTTACGGTTGTGATCTGGTGCGTAGCCGATTCACTTGCCCCCGTCATCTACGTGGCGCAGGGAGGAGCTGGTGGAGGTTATTGCACTTACCACGTGTCAGCTTCATGATATGGTTGTACAGTATTATTGGTACGGTCGGATCTGGTAGTTATACTTGCCCCGTACGGTTTTTATGACATAGGTGGGACCTGGTGTTCATGTATACTCCTTAGTGTTGTTATATCATGGCTATGGCGGTGAGGAAGGAATTCCACGCAGTGATGATTTGGAGCGTGAGTCCACGACTTGATATATTTGTTTATATGTTGTGTCTTGTAGTTTGGTTATCATACATGTCTCTACTTTATATAGACTATTATGATTTCATTTCTGATATTTTGATTCACATACTTGGTACTGTTATCGACCTCCTTCGGGCTGCGTTAAATGCCACGGTAGAGGTACATCACCGTCGATCCGCTTATAGGATCACATTTGACGTATTGAAAGCTCCATTCCTTGGAGGCTTATCTTTTGGTATGTTACCACACAGTCAGTAGGTTTTTGTACATTCGTGGTATGGCGGGGCCACTGTCCGTCATAGTTGTTGTAAAAATCTTAAGTGCAGCCTTTGTTGTGGGCGGGGTTGTAAGGATTATGCTCGTTCAAAGGTCGATATATATATATATCTTTGAAAACCGCTTTGGTTGGCCTATTTTCTTTATCTTGATCCATATCTATTTGTATGTTTAAGTTTTTATTTCCACCGGTTTTTCTCGATGTTGTATCACTAGGGTGCAGGGTAAGGCACGATCCACGGGCCGGTTCGGTCGTGACAAAAGTGGTATCGAGCGATTAGTCCTCGGAAAGTGTCTACGCATCGTGTCTAGTAGAGTCTTGATTATCGGTGTGTTGTGCACCACATCTATAATCGAGGCCGCAGGACATTTAGGAGTTGTTTCCATTCTTCTCATTACGAGATCGTGCCTTAGAGTCGTGTGATAAGTTGGACCCTCGACGTATTTCGTTTTACGATTATGCCTCGCGTAAAAGGCCGGGCGAAGGGCAAAAGCGGCGAAGGAGGCTGCGAGTAAAGCGGCGGCAGTCTCTGAAGACCACAATACCGAGCCTCCGGTCCGCGATGCAGGCGAGAGAGATGGGTTACAAAGAGATGGCCCGATTCGCCGTGATCGTGGCGAACGTGAGATAGGCCCAGCGGCAGATTCGATGCACCGTGGTTCACGAGATCGGATAGTTTGAGGCTACGGGATTTTCCGAGTTGTCTTGCCGAGTTTTATGGGTCGAGGCACGAGGATGATCGCGTGAGTTCATCAAGCGATTCTGACGGATCATGAGTGATCAAGGCATCGGAGACCGAGTCGGTGGTCTAGGTTCGCGTCGGTGCGTGATACCGCACGATCGTAGTTTGATTCGTGGGAGCCGTCGGGAGAGAATGCACTTCGGTATATGGGACGAGTTCTCGGGAATTTCTTGCACATTTCTTGCCTCGCGGATGAGGAGGGCTTGGTAAACAGATTTTTGGTGTTCTGGCGAGCAGGCGTGCGGTTGAAGTACAATGTGAGTTCGACTCATTGGCGACGCGTCCGTGTTAGTAGCTAGTATGGAGGATCGAGTGCACCGATATGTTACGAGGCTCGATGATTACCTAGCGAGAGAGTTGTTCGTGTAGCTCTTGTAGGCATGGACATTGCCGCGTAGGCTTATCTTGGGATGTGAGGCGGAGAGATCGACGGAATGGCCGAGATCGGCGAAGAGCGAGCAATGAGGTCTTTTGGCGACTTTCGAGGCGGACCGCCACGGCGAACTAGTTATGTACCTCGCCATGCAAGTGGTCCCCAGTCGTCGGGACGTATGGGATATTCGAGAGCAGTCGTGGCTCCCCGGTTTCAGATTTTCAGGGGAGTAGAAGTGCTCGCCGGATGAGGCCACCCGTATCTCAGTATGGCCGTTGTGGTAAAGCCCATAGGGGGGAGTGTCGTACTGGTTTGGGAGATTGCTATACTTGTGGCCGACTGGACCATTTGACGAGAGACTGTCCGACCAGGGGTGCGGTGGGATAGCATGACTACTAGATCGATTGCGGGTTCTTTACCTTCCATAGCTAGGCGGGATGTTCATACTCGGCAGCCACGGTAGGTCGCGGTGGAAGTTCCAGTTTTAGCGGTCCTTTGAACCGCCTATTTTCAGGTATATCCTTAACCCTCTAGAGATTTGTATGTATTGATGTTATGATGATGTGTTTAGTGTTATGTTCGGATAGCTTTGTGCTAAAATGTGATTTAGAAGCCTGGTTAGTGAAAGGGTAAGCCTGGGGGTGAGAAAATGATGAACCTTAGAATATTACGGTTGAGACCTTAGTTGTAAGGCCGTCTTGAGTACAAGATTTTGCGGGTGATCTTTGTCAGAATGTATAAGTATACGTGGAGTAATGGTGGGAAAATTCCTTGGGTGGTGTAAAATGGAAGTGGTAGCTTTCATGACCTGTATAGGTAAGATTGTTCCGGATCGGGGAACAAGAGCTTGATGCGTTAAGTGGGTCGGGTTGGGGACATGTTGTGGGTCAACCCGTAGCCCGGTTTTGGGTTGGGTCAGTTCGAGGTGGTCCCGCCAGGTGGTAGGATCACGAGGGTGCTAGGCCCAAGTTTAGGTAACCATCGTATGAATTCGTGGATGCGTTCGACCAGAATCGGTTCATGAAGGTCGGGAATGGCCTTAGAGGGAAGTGAAGCTAGTAAGATGACCAAGTTGGGAGGTAGTGACTCCAAAGTTTTAGCAACAAAAGCGGTGACTGAAGTGTGGTACGTGTTCTAGGAAGAGTTCGAGTGTTCGAGAAGGATACGACGAGAAAGGAAAGAAGTGAACTTGTGCTGAAAGATGGAAGTAATCATTTTTGTGAAACAAGTGTGCGAAGGGAGTATCCTTTGGACCAGAAGCGAGAATTGGTACTGTTTTGCATCGTCGAGGTGATTCCTCATTGGCTTGGATTTAAGTATTTGCGCGCGTATACGTGATCATGCGTGATTGCAAACTGGTTAAGCTATGAGGAACTTGATCGTTATCTGTCTTGAGAAGGAACATTCGGGACGAATGTTTCTAAGGAGGGGAGAATGTTATACCCCGTATTTCCAGAGTATATACGTGAGGGCGTACGTATTAAAGTTAAGCCTTAAAGTAGGCTAGTGACGAAAATTTTATTCACAAGTACCGAAAAGAGTCGTTTTCCGACGAAACGTTTTACAAACTTTGCGAAGGGAAAAATACGGCTATGTCATTTATTATTTTTACGGATTTTTCCGAGAGACGAAATATTTTGGACCAACGGGAGGGTGACACTTGTCACCCTCAATGGACGGCAAAGTGGGCACTTCTTGGCACGTTTTTTGTGTTGTTCTTGGTCAAGGGTTAGGTAGGATATTTTGTGTGGTAGATGGATAAGGACACATGGGTAAATCCTAGCCCTACACTTGCACCACACTTGTCTTCATCTTGGCCATTGGTTGGTCATTGCTTGACCTATAAATACCCCCCTTGCTTGAAGGTTTTCTTCATCCCTCAAATCTTTCTAAGTCTTGAAAACCCTCTACTCCTTTGAGTGTGGTTCTCGTCCAAAGCCACCTCCCTCAGAAAGGCCCTTGGCGAAACCCTCTCTCCTTTGTAGTGTTCTGGCGAGAACACCCCTAGCCTAGTTGTGCTAGTAGAAAATACACCCCCTTTGTGGTATAGAAATACTTCTCCAAGTATTGTTATTATGCCAAAATACTCTAGCCCAAAACCTTTGTAGTATTTCCAAGTACCCTCTATACGAAAAGCCCGGAAAATACTACTATACTTTCCTTTAGCCACTAAACGAAACCCTATGGAAAAATCTCCATAATTGGTTGGAGCACTAAGTAGAAGTTGTGTAGAACTTCTAAGGGTTTCTTGGAGCGAATTGGAGCGCACGGAGTAGGAGCTAAACCTTGCTCAGGATCGACTTTAAACTTGGATAATTTTGGGGCTTACCGAGGTAAATAATCCTATCCTTCTATTGTAATTGGAGATTACATACTATAGTATTATTGAAAATGAATATAGGATTCATAGAATAGAATTGAACTGTAATAGAAGGATATTACAAATAAGACTTGAACTGAAATCACATCAGAAGAATATTATAGTAGAAGACTGAACTGTACTTACATAGGACTGTATTTACAGTAGACTTATAACCTTTATTGGTTGAATGTTCTGCGAGTAGCATGTACTACTTGGAAGGTGGACAAGGCTAGCCGGGTTATAGCCAAGGAGCGTTTTGCAAATAGTCGATAATCGTCGCGAGGTATGTGATTCTTCCTATACTCTTGAGCATGATATTTTAAAGGAATATATATAGTACGGTAGACGTACGTGTGTTAACTGAACGTAATTGTACGGCAATGTCTTTTGACTTAAGCCTGAATAATATATATATATAGTACGGTAGACGTACGTGTGTTAACTGAACGTAATTGCACGGCAATGTCTTTTGACTTAAGCCTGAATAATAAGAATCTGGAAGTATTTTACAAGAATATATATATATAGTACGGTAGACGTACAGGTGTTAACTGAATATAGTTTTACGGCAATGTCTTTTGACTTAAGCTTGAATAATAAGAATCTTGAAGTATTTCAAAAGAATTAAGAAACCTTGTTGAAAGAAGAATAATGCTTGGTTTTAAAAGCTTAAGAGTTATACTAGCTTTATGGGAAGTTAGGTATAACGAATTAAGAGAGATAAAATGAATGGTTTATTGATTTTAAAAGTTAAGAGACTTGATCTTAAAAGATAAGAGACTTGACTTAATTATATTAATATGAATTTTGTGTGAAACCTCATTCGTGAGTAATGAGTACTTGGTTTTTAAAAGGAATAATGTTTTACTGATTTCGGAAATTAGAATGAGTATCGACAAACCACTGCAGCGTTAATAAAGGGAAATGTAATGACTAATGAAGTATTATTAAAACCAGTAGAAACCTCCATCTGCATAGAAGCTAAGATGAGACAAAATGATATTACATTTTCTAGATCATGGCTGCTTTAATAAGATGGTTATAAACAAGAATAAACTGCTCACACATATGGCATATGTTACTCAATTGTTTTAAAAGAGATTAAGACATTGAACTATGAAACTTTTCTAAAATAAAGAGACTTGAGTAATTGAAATTAGGCAAACTGGAACTTTAGGAAAAGAATGTTGTTACTTGATTTTTAAAAAAAAGGAAGTGTTCTGGTTTACTTAAAAATGTGAGTCACTCTAATTTTATACTACGGGTATCGGGTGACTTTTATAAAATGAATGGATCTCTTTAAAAGGAAGTTAACGTACGTAGTACTTTAGGGTTAAAACCCGGACTTTGACATAAAATGAGAGTACCTTGAGTTGTGTATAACTTGCCTATGCTTGTTGTTGTGTAACTTGCCTATGCTTGTTGTGATAGCCTTTGTTATGCAAAAATTGTGTTTCTATACTACCGTGTCTCTCGATGGAGGGCCGATTGACTTGTTGAGAACTTACTTGGACGTACCGGCAGTGACGGAAGATTCCACGGGTATGCTTCCATTATTATTGTTACATGGGCATGTCTACACCGATGATGGATTCTGTGGACATGTGACCATTATGGTTATTTATGGCGAAGTATCGTGACTTACGGTTGTGATCGGGTGCGTAGCCTGTTTACTTGCCCCCGTCAGCTACGTGACGCAGGTGGATCTGGTATAGGTTATTGCACTTGCCACGTGTCAGCTTCGCGGCGAAGTATCGTGACTTACGGTTGTGATGCAGTGCGTGGCGATTCACTTGCCCCGTCGGCACGTGGCGCGGGAGGAGGCTGGTGGAGGCTATTGCACTTGCCACGTGTCGACCGGCGAGTCGGTGTTTGGATGGAGCCGTGACTTACGGTTGTGATCTGGTGCGTGGCGATTCACTTGCCCCGTCATACGTGGCGCAGGAGGAGGCTGGTGGAGGCTATTGCCTTGCCACGTGTCGCCTTCATGATATGGTTGTGCAAGATTATTGGTACGGTCGGATCGGTAGTTATACTTGCCGTCACGGTTTTATGACATAGGTGGGACACGGTGTTCATGTATACTCCTTGGTGTTGTTATATCATAGGCTGCCGCGGTGAGGAAGGAATTCCAGACACGAGTGATGATTTGGAGGCGTGAGTCCACGACTTGATATATTTGTTTATATGTTGTATCGTAGTTTGGTTATCATACATGTCTCTGCTTTATATAGACTATTATGATTTCATTCTGATATTTTGATTCACATACTTGGTACTGTTGTCTTGACCTCCTTCGGTGTAACGACCGTCCGGGGCGTTCATCGTGCCTTATCCCTGCACCTAGTGACACAACATCGAGAAAACCAGTGGAAAATAAAACTTTAAACAAGAAACAAGATATATGATCATAAACAAAGCAACCCAACGGTTACCTTCCAATAACATATATAAATACAACTCTTTCAAAGCGAGCAGTTTAATCCTTTTTACAAACCACACTTGGCATTACTGAGACCTCTAAGATTTACAACAACTATGACGGACAGGGGCCGCCATACCACGAATGTACAAGAACCTACAACTCGGGAACACATACCAAAAGATAAGCCTCGAGAAACGGAGCTTCCCAACGTTGAGCGAGATCCTAGGCGAGGATCCACGGCCGATGTACCTACCTGCGGCATGAACGCAGCCGAAGAGTCGATCTAACAGTACCAAGTATGTGAAAGCGTAAAAATCAGAATGAAATCATACTAGTCTATATAAAGCGGGAGACATGTATGATAACCAAACTACGATTCACAACATAAAAGCGATCATGTCGATCGGGGACTCACGCCTCAAGTCATCACTCAAATATAACTATGGGTCTCACGCCAACATCAATCATGTTCGCATCATGGCGCGTGCCGGATTCTGCATCGGTGTAGACATGTCCATGATGTAACAATAATACCAATGCCCGTGGCCACATGCCCGGAATTCTACCTCGGTATGACACGCCCACGTGACATCAAAAATAATATCTTTGGGTGATCAACCTGTGCGCGTGGCCACATGCCCCGGAATTCTACCTCGGTGTGACACGTCCATGTGACATCAACAATAATATCTTGGGTGATCAACCTGCGCGTAGCCACGTGCCCGAATTCTACCTCGGTGTAGACATGTCCATGTAACCACAATAACAATATATCGGGTAATCAACCGGCGCGTAACGCGTGCCCGAATCTTGCGTGGTGTAGACATGTCCATGTGACATCAACAACAAGACAAGAATCAAAATGGAAACATACCCGTGGAATTCTCCATCACCGCCAAAGACGCCCAAGTAAGTTCTCGACAAAGTCGACCGGCCTCTATCGAGAGACGGTAACGTAAATACCACACTTGCACAACAAAGGCTATCATCACAAGCATAGGCAAGTTTCACAACAACAAGCATAGGCAAGTTTCACAACAACAAGCATAGGCAAGTTTCACACAACTCAAAGTACTTTCATTTTATGCCAAAGTCCGGGTTTTAACCCCACAGTACTACATACGTTAAGTTCTTTTAAAAGAGATCCATTACTTTTATAAAAGTCACCTATACAGTAGTATTAGAATGACCAACCCACATTCCTTTTCAAAATCAAGTAACAACATTCTTTTCCTAAGTTCGGTTTGCCTAGTTTCAATTACTCAAGCTCATTTTCAAATGCTCAAGTCACTTATTTTAGAAAGGTTTCATAATTCATAGTCTTAATCTCTTTTAAAACAATTGAGTAACATATGTCATATATGTGAGTAGTTTATTCTTGTTTATAACGATCTTATTACAAAGGACCATGATCTAGAAAATGTAATATCATTTTGTCTCATCTTAGCTTCTATGCAGATGGAGGTTTCTCTTGGTTTTAATAATACAATTCATTAGTCAAGACATTTTCCTTTTATATCATTGCGGTGGTTTGTCGATACATTCGATTTCGAAATCGATAAAACATTCTTAAGCCGTTATACCTAACTTCCCATAAAGCTAGCATAACTCTTAAGTTTTCAAAACACGATTACACTTCTTTCAAAGCGATTCATAAATCTTTTGAAATACTTGAGTTTTATTATAACGCCCGACGCTTATAAATCAAATCGATTATCCTTTAAAAGCCACAACCCGTTTCTTACCTACATAAAGTCGTTATAACCAACTTCCCATAAAGCGTTATAACACTTTATGTTTTACAACAATCAAATACAATTAACACGTATGCGTCTGCATTTACATAGTTCACACATATCATGCTAGAAGAGATAGGAAGAGGTTCACATACCTCGCGACGACTATCGACAATAAGCAAAAAGCTCCCAAGATTACAACGCACTAGCCCTTTCCACTCGCCGAGTAGAATACGCTACTCTTAGTACTTTCACCTATAAAGGCCACAAACGTCTATTAACTCTTAAACACAAGTTCCCATCTTTCTACGTAAAACTTCGGCGGCACCTCACAACAGCGTAAATCTCTCTCTATCGAGGCTGGCCAAGCCAACCGAGGGGTTTACACGCCTAACCTGGGCGTGTACAATTCTACACAATACTACACAAGTCTCTTGCAATACATCCTATGTAAATCTGATTCGATTCTTTATTCTTGAGCTTAAGTCAAAAGACATTGCCACAATAATGTTCATTCTATATATAGTATCCTCAACTATATATTCCTACCACATGTAATCTCCAATTACAATAAGGGGACAAGAATATTTACCTCGACAAGCCCAAAATTATCCAAGTTATAATGTCGATCTGAGCAAGGTTTAGCTCCACTCAGTGCGCTCAAACCACTTCAAACAACCCAGAAGTTCTAACCAACTTCTACTCAAATACTTCAACCAACTATGAAGATTTCCTTAGGGTTTCGGTTTGAGACTAAAAGGACAAAAGGTAGTATTTCCGAGCTCTACGTATAGAGGTAACTTTTGGAATACAACAAGGTAAAGGCTAAGGTATTTTGGGCATTATAACAATACTTGAGAAGTATTTCAATACCATGAGGAGGGTATTATACGAAAACAACTAGGCTAGGGGTACCCAGCCAGCACCACAAAGGGGAGGAAGCTCTCGGCCACAAGGCCACTCAAGGGGAGGGGAAGGCTTAGGGCGAGAACACACAAAGGAGGAGAGGGACTCAAGACTTGGAAGATTTTTGGATGAAGAAGTCTTGAGCTTAGGGGGTATTTATAGGAAAACCAAAGGCCAACCAATGGCCAAGATCAAGCCATGTGCAAGGCAAGTGTAAGGCCAAGATCAAGCCAAGTGCACCTAGCCCTACTCCTTAAAACCCTCACAAATATCTACAAATATCAACCAACAACTTGCCCTTGATCGGCCAAGTCGCCTCACTTGCTTCCATTGTGAGGTGACACATGTCACCCTCCGTTGGTCCAAAATGTTTCGTCTCTCGGAAAAATCCGCAAAATAAGAAAAGACATAGCCGGAATTTTCCTCGCAAGTTACGCAAACATTTCGTCAAACGACTATAACCAGGTGTTGTGATAAATATTTCGGCCAAGGGTGCCACATGGGGTGACACGTGTCGCCCCGGTCGCCAGAATATTTCGTCTTAGAAAATATCCAAAATACGAAATCTCAAAAACAAAGCGGGCCCACAAAATCAGTAAATTTCTCGTGGGCCCACGTGACCATTTCAGAAAATAAAATCTCAAAATTCTAATATAATTTAAGAAGCCCATATAACAAATCTGGGAATCCAATTCTCATTAACGAAACTTTTTCTTCACAAATTAGGAAACTTTTCGTGAAAACTCACATCTTTCTTTCTTTTCAAAATTTCTGTACTCTGCAAATGCGTGCGTCCTCACATACATACCACTGCAACTACGGGTATAACATTCTCCTCCAGAAACATTCGTCCGAATGTTCCTTCTCAAGACGGATATCGATGAAGTTCCTTCAACAAGTTGCCAACGCCACGGCAGCGCAAAAATAACACACGTCCTCTTTCCTTACTCGTGGTGCCCTTCTCGAACACTTGAACTCTCCCAAGACGCATTACCATACTTCATCATTACTCCGTAAAAAAAATCTGCGAGTCACTACCTCGAACTTGGTCATCTTACTAACCTCAAACTTCCTAAGGCCATTCCGGCCTTTACGAACCGCTTCGTCGAGCGTCGGCGAACTCATACGATGATCATACAAACTTGGGCCTAGCCCCCTCGGGCCCCTACCACCTGGCGGGACCACCCAGAACTGACCCCACCCCAAACCGGGTTACGGGTTGACCCGCAAATGGTCCTCAACCCGACCCCCAACCGCGCCAAACTCTTGTTCCCCGATCCGGAACAATCTTACTAATTGACATCATGAAAGCTACCACTTCCATCTCACACTACCCTCGGACTTATCACACAAATAAAACCCACGTATACTACGCACTCTGATAAAGGTCAAACATAAAACGAATCTTTTACTCAAGACGACCTTACCTCTAAGGTCTCAATCGTGACAGTCTAGGGTTCACACTTACCATGCCCCCATACTTACCCTTCTACAATAACCAGGTGTCTAAATCACATTTAGCACAAAGCTATCCGAACATAACACTTAACACATCATTAACATCAATACATACAAGTATCTACAGGGTTAAGGATATACCTGAAACTAGGCGGTTCAAGGACCGCTAAAACTGGGAACTTCCACCGCGACCTCTACCGTGGCGTGAATCGCTCTAGTAGTCTGTGCTATCCTACAGCGCTACCCAGTGGACAGTCTCTCGTCATATGGCCCTGTTGGCGCCAAGAATAACAAGCTCCCTTGGTACTACGACACTCCCCGAAATGTGTCTACCACATCGACCACACCGAGGTAGGGGTGTGCATCGCCAACACCCTACTCCTCGAACATCTCAAACACAGGAGCCCCGACGCTCTGAATATCCCAAGGGTCCGAAAGGCTGCGAAGGACCACTCTGCAATGGCGGAGTACATAACTAGTCTGCTGGCTTGGCGGTCGCCTCGAAATTCGCAAAAATATCCGGCCCTCTTGGCCTTCCTGTGGCGGTCGCTGCGTCGATCTGCGCTCACACCCAAGTGCATGAGCACGAATGCGGGCAATGTCCATGCCGGTGAAGAGAAACACCGCGCCAAGACTCGGCCATATAATCATCTAGCGGTGGCGTAGCGATGCACCCTATCCTCATCTGCGACAAAGCGCGAGGACATATCGAGCCAAAGACTCCAACTCGACCTTGTACTCCCTGACAGTGCGACCTCTCTGTCTCAGTAACAAAAATTTGTCTGCCCGTGCCCTCCTCATCTGCGGAGGAAAGAAGTGCGTGAGAAAAGCCCCCTAATACTCATCCCATACTGCTGGAGGTGCATGCGCTCCCGAAAGCTCACGAATCAAACCGATCATTGCGGTATCCAGCGGCCGATCACGAACCGGCGTCACGGACTCGGTCTCTGAAGCCTTGATCACCCGCGCATGATCCTGCATGCGACGGATGAACTCCTGCGGATCATCCTCGTGCCTCGACCCATAAAACTCGCGGGCTACAACTCGTAAAGTCCGTAGCCTCAAACTATCTGCTCGGGGTGAACGGCTGGTCTTTGGGCCGAAGAATCGCCACATCCGGCTGTCCTCATATTTGGCCACAACCACGGCCAATAATCGGGCCATCTCTTGTAACCCATCTCCTGCCCTGCATCGGGGTGGAGGCTCGTGCTGCGGTCTCGGCGGCCATTCTTGCGGCTCAACCTCTGCGGTGGCGGCGTCCAAAACCCGCCGTCCGTCCTGACCTCAGTCTTGGCCGGGCTGCGCCTCGTACTCCTCTGTATCCCACTAGCGGCTCCTCGGCTGCCTTGCCCTTCGGGCCTTTGGTTGCCTTGCGGAGGCATAATCGGTAAAAGCGAGATACGTCGGAGGGTCCAACTTACAACACGACTCTAAGGCACGATCTCGGAATGAGAAGAATGAAACCAATCCTAAATGTCCTATAGCCTCCGATTATAAATGTGGTGCACAACACCGATAATCAAGACTCTACTAGACACGATGCGTAGACACTTTCCGAGGACTAAGCGCTCGATACCACTTTTGTAACGACGTCCGGGGCCAAGGATCGGGTCTTTATCCGGGCACCCTAGTGACACAACATCAGAGAAAACCAGCGGAAAATAAAACTTTAAACAAGAAACAAGATATATGATCATAAAACAGGCCAACCCAACGGTTACCTTCCAATAACATATATAAATACAACTCTTTCAAAACGAACAGTTTAATCCTTTTTTTTTGTTATACCCCGTATTTCCAAAGTATGTACGTAAGGACGTACGTAGAAAATTTGAAACTTTTAATATTGGCTTGGCCGAAAATTATTTGTGCACAACACCAGTTTAGAGTCGTTTTTCGACGAAACGTTTTCACAGCTTTCGTAGGGGAATTTCCGGCTATGTCACTTTTAATTTTTGCGGATTTTTCCGAGAGACGAAACGTGTTGGGCCAACAAGAGGGCGCCACTTGGCACCCTCCCATTGGCGGGCGTGAGGCTCGGTTGTGGCCGATTGGAATGGCTTTAGTTGGTAGGATATTTGTGTGTTAGTTGGTTAAGGGGCACTTGGCAAGATCTTGGCCCTACACTTGCTAGGCACTTGGCTAGATCTTGGCCATTGGTTGGCCTTGGCTTGTGCTATAAATACCACTCTAAGGTTGAAGACTTCTTCATCCAAAATGCCTAAGTCTTGAGAGCCTTCCCCCTCCCCATTTCGTGAGGCCCAGCCGAGAGTTTCCCACAGTGGGGTAGTAGAGGGTAGCCACCCCCTCCTGTGGTGTGGCGTGGGGTACCCACTAGCCTAGTTTGTTTTCATATAATACCCCCCTCTTGGTAGAAATACTCTCAAAAGTATTGTTATAATGCCCAAATTACCTTAGCCTTATACCTTGTTGTATTCTAAGGTTATACCTATACGAAAAGCCCAGAAATACTATTATACTTACCGTCAGTCACCAAACCGAAACCCTAGGAAAATCTCCATAGTCCGTTGGAGTATTGTGTAGAAGTTGGTTAGAACTTCTAAGGGTGGTTTAGAGCTGGTTGGAGCGCTCAGAGTTGGAGCTAAACGATTGCCAGGATCGACTTTAAGCTAGGATAATTATGGGCTTATCGAGGTAAATATCTTGTCCCTCTATTGTAATTGGAAATTACATGTTGTTGGAATATATAGTTGAAGTATACTATATATAGAACTGAACGTAGTTATCGGCAATGTCTTTTGACTTAAGCCTGAAATTAAAGAAGATTACTTGTTGTAATTACTTAGGGTGTATTCTGATGAGACTTTTGAAGTAGTACCGTGGCGTTGAATTGGACCCGTTAGGGTTAGATGTATCACCCCCCCCCCCCCGGTTGGCTTGATAGCCGGCCTCGATGGAGGTGGAGATTTACGCTGTTGCGGGGAGGTCTTTGCGAATTTTGGTAGAATATTCTCTGATGAGATCTAAATGTTAATAAGCGCCTTGTGGCCTTATAGGTTGAAGTACTACGTGTGGCGCGATCTACTTGGCTTAAGGAGTAGCCACGGTTGGATGTACTTGGGCGTTTTGCTATTAGTCGATACTCGTCGCGAGGTATGTGAACCTCTTCCTATCTCTTCTAGCATGATATGTGTGAAATATGTAGTGCGGTGAGACGTCGTGTCTTTGAACGTATTTGATTGGTGTAAAACATAAAGTGTTATAACGGCTTTATGGGAAGTTGGTTATAACGACTTTATGTTGGTAAGAAAATACATGTGGTTTTAAAAGGTAATCGATTTGAACTATAAGCGGCTTGTTATGTGTTAATAAAGAACTTGAAGTATTTCAAAAGATTTTTGAATCATTTTGAAAGAAGAAGTAATATTTGGTTTTGAAAACTTAAGAGTTATACTAGCTTTATGGGAAGTTAGGTATAACGGCTTAAGAATGTTTCTTGATTTGAATCGAATGTGTATCGACAAACCAACTGCGGTGTTAATAAAAGGAAATGTTTTGAATAATTAAGTATTATTAAAACCGGTAGAAACTTCCATCTGCATAGAAGCTAAGATGAGACAAAATGATATTTCCTAGATCATGATTCTTTGTAATAAGATTGTAATAAACAAGAATATCCTACTCACATATAAGGCTTGGGTTTCTCAGTTGTTTAAAGGAGAATTATATTCTTAAATGAATAAGACTATGAACTACGAAACCTTTCTAAAAAAATGAGAAACTTGAACATTGGAAATTAGGCAAACTTGAACATTGGAAAAGAATGTTGCTACTTGATTTTACAAAGAGAAGTAATTGATTTACTTTAAAAAGATAATCACTCTATTTTCATATACTACGGGTATTGTGTGACTTTTGTGAAAGCAACGTATCTTTTAAAGAGTTAATGTATGAAGTACTTTGGGGATAAAAACCCGATCTTGTTAATCATAGTAGAAAGTACCTTGTGTGAACAACTTGATTGTATTGGTTTGTGATAGCCTTGTAATACTTCTTGTTGCTTTGATAAGTAAACGTGTTAGGATGCTACGTGCGTTAGTATCTTGTGATGTTTGTGTAAAGGGTTTCCTTGATTGTGCTTATTAACTATCGGTCGTTATGATAGTATTGTGGCATTCATCTCTTGAGATGATTAGGGGTTAGCGCCCTCCGTCTGCGGGGTAGACTCAGTGATGCAGGACCATGATTCGAGAATACCTCATGCGGGTCTGAGGGCCTATGCGAGCTACGAGTTCGTGTTAGCGTCGTCCTTTATGGGCATGCGGTCGCGTGGCCATGCGGACTCGGAAGTCGGGGCGATGCGGGAGTAGCTACCCTCGATGCGGGAATACCTCATGCGGGCGATGAGATTGGCCTATGCGAGCTGCGGGAGTTCGGGGTTAGACGCGACATTGATCTGCGGGCAAGTGGCGGCTTTGATCATGTAATGATCAGACGAATCTTATGATCTGATTCATGACCTTGTTGGTGCGTGGGTTTTTAGTAGTCGGCTATGCCTTCGTACTTACCGTCTGATTTTATTGTGACACAGTGGGACACTGGTGTTCGTGTGTTCCTTGGTGTTTTTTATCATAGGCTGCCGCGGTGAGGAAGGTATTCCACGGGCATGATTGATGTTGTGGGCACGAGACCCATTGTTATACTTGAGTGATGACTTGAGGCGTGAGTCACGACTTGACATGACCGCTTTGTTGTAAAGCGTAGTTTGGTTATCATACATGTCTCTGCTTTATATGTGCTATGATTTCATTTACAATATGTATTTTGATTTCACATACTCGGTTTTGTTATGCTTGACCTCCTTGAAGTGCGTTCATCTGCGCGAGTTGAGTACACGATCGTTGATCCTAGCTCTCGGTCACAGTTTGGCGTTTGGGAAGCTCCGTTTCTCGGAGGCTTATCGATGGTATAGTCCCTGTAAATCGTAAGTGTTTACATTCGGGGTTTGGCGGGGCCCTGTCCGCCATTGTTGTCATATCATTCTTAGAGTGCAGTAATCTTGTTGTGGGCAGGGTTTGTAAAAAGGATTAAACTGTTCATGTTGAAAAAGGTTGCTATTTATATATATATACTGAAGGTAACCGTTTTTTTTGGTTAGCCTGTCTTCTTATTTCACTGTCTTATTACACTGGTTTCATGTATTGTCTTTATGTTCCGCTGATTACTCTGATGTATGTCTACTTGGGTGCCCGGGGTAAGGCACGATCCGCCGAGTTGGTCGTGACAAAAGTGGTATCGAGCGATTAATCCTCGGAAAGTGTCTACTGAGCCGTATCGATGGAAGTCTTGATTATCGGTGTGTTGTGCACCACGATAATCGAGGAGGCTATAGGATATTTTAGGATTGGTTTCTATTCTTCTCACTCGAGATCGTGCCTTAGAGGCGTGTTGTAAGTTGGACCTCTAACGTATTTCTTTCCTTACCGTTATGCCTCGCGTGGGCAACCGGGCGGAGGGCAAAGCGGCCAGGAGGCTGCGAGTAAAGTCTGAGAGGGTTACGTGGGCACGAGCCCAATCATCACCTTGGGTGGTGCTTCATTCAGGAGTTCTGCGGCGTCACTAGCCTCGGCGAGTTTGCAGCGGCGGCGATTCCTCTGCGACCATGATATTTGAACCTTGATTCCACGGCCGAGCGGTGAATATAGATTGCAAAGAGGCAACCACATTACTAGCTATAGATTTGGTTACCGAGAGTATACCGATGTCTGCGAGTCTTGAGGACTATCTAAAAGAGGTTGTGCAAGAGTAATTCTTGATTAGGCTTGAGCATGGCACGTATGCGGGCTTATGCGCAGCCGAGCGATGTAGAGATCGGCGGGTTAACGAAGGGCGGTAGAAGAGGGCGAGCGGCAAGGTCCTTTGGTAACTTTCGGCGAGTCGTCTCCCAGAAAGTTAGATATGCACCTCCGCCCGGTCGAGTGGTCTTACAAATTTCGGGGCGTTCGGGGTGTGCGGGAGTTGGTGAGAACTCCGGGCTTCGGTTCACGAGTGTAGCGAGCGTCATCCCGGGAATGTCATCTTTTAGGTTGGTACTTGTTGTACTATGACCGTCGAGTGCAGTGTCGAAGAGTGTCCTTGTAGGAGGACTTAGCCTTCAGGATCGGTGGGTAGTTTGTCATCTCCCATTTATCGCCTGCAGGCGAGTTTGATTAGAACGACTAAGAGGAGTGAAGCGATGAATATAGATATATCTTTAACCCTCTGAGTTTTGTTTATGTGATAAGGTGAGTATACCTTAAGTGTTATGTTACGATAGCGATTGTGTTAGTTGTGATTAGAAATCTTGGTTAGTTAACCGAGTAAGATTTTGGGGATAGATAAGGTGTGAGCCTTAGAATGTTTACGTAAAGACCTTAGAGGTAAGGCCATCTCGAGTAAAGGTGTAGTGTTATGTTTGATCCTTATAGGAGTGCATAGTGCACGTGAGCTACGTTTGTGGGATAAGTCACGAGTAGTGTGAAATGAAAGAGGGTAGTTGAGCTATGAAGGCCGCTAGGTTTCGTAACGTGATTAGTGAGAGTTTTCCTTGGGGAACTAGTGTTGTGCTCGTTGACGGGTCGGATTGAGGCCATGATGCGGGTCAACCGCGGCTGTTAGGTGGTGGGGTCGGTTTGTGGTGGTCCCGCCTTGTGGTAGTCACGAGGTTTTAGGCCCAAGTTTAGATAACCCAGTCGAGTTCGTGGATGCGTTCGACCGGTGGTCGGGCGATGGGAGCAGCCCGTCGTGTCCTTGATCGGGGCCGTTTACTCGGTGTGTTGTTTTATCGTAAAGGTTGTAAGGCTGCAGGTGCCTACCTTCACCTTATGGCGCACAGTGGAGCCAGTTCTGGCTGTTTTGTTTCGAAAGTTTTGCCAAGCATGTGTTAAGAACTTCAGGTGAGTCTCGAGTCGCGTCGCCCTCGGGCGGTGTTTGGATTTCGGGGATAGTTGTGGGGATTGTTGTCTCTGTGGAGGTAGTGTTTAAGCTACCATTTCGGTGTTCGGATATCGCCTTATGAAGCCTTGTAAGAGGCGGAAGTGTAAGATCTTGCGTCGATTGGTTCGATGTTAACAAGGTTGACGGTTGGTTGGGCTTGTTCCGGTATGTGGATAGTGAAGCTTGTCTAGAAGAAGTTACGGCGGCTCGGAGGAATCGTGCGGATAATCGGCGGCGCTTAGAGTTGAGTTGGCGGTCGGTCTTCTTGAAAGTACCACCGGGGTGGGTGTGACGAGTTTTGGAAGGCAGAGGAACTTAACGAGTTACTTTGGGCCTTTTGAGTTCATGTGAAGAATAGGCGGGTTGCCTATATGATTAGCTTTTGCCGTCCGACTTAGGAGGTCATGCGTCGGTCTTTCGTATTGTTATGATCGGGAAAAGTATCGGAGATCCATCCAGAGTGTTCCCACTTAATGATGACCACGTTAGAGATAGTAACCGAGTTTTGGAAGCTGAGCGATGTCGAAATGTGGAAAGAGTTCGAGTATCGACATCCTCGAGGATCGCGTGCGGTGGTACCATTTGTTGGGTCGCTTTGAGAAGGTTAATGCCTCGAGCAAAGTGACAAAGTGGTATCTCTGACGAGTAAAGAGAGAAGCGAGCATGTATGGCGAGCATAGATGTGATCATTTCTTTTGTAAAGAGAAGGTCTGAAGGAGGTATATTTTAAACCGGTGAGAAGTGTTTTATGGTGATGTTAGAGTGTTTCCTCGTGGACTTGGATGTAAGCTTTTTGCGCATGTTGTTTATGTGGCCTTTTGTTGCAAGGATTGTTCTCGTAAGTATAGTAGGAAGACTATCTTTGGCGCGTATTTGTTTGAGACTTAGAAGGAACATTCGGGACGAATGTTTCTAAGGAGGAGAATGTTATACCGTATTTCCAAAGTATGCGTGGGGCGTGCGTAGAAAATTTGAAACTTTTAATATTGGCTTGGCGAAAATTATTTGTGCACAACACGTTTAGAGTCGTTTTTAAAAGCGTTTTCCACGACTTTCGTAGGGAATTTCGGCTATGTCACTTTTAATTTTTGCGGATTTTTCAGAGGCGAAGCGTGTTGGGCCAACAAGAGGCGCCAGCACCCCATTGGCGGACGTGAGGCTCGGTTGTGGCCGATTGGAATGGCTTTAGTTGGTAGGATATTTGTGTGTTAGTTGGTTAAGGGGCACTTGGCAAGATCTTGGCCCTACACTTGCTAGGCACTTGGCTAGATCTTGGCCATTGGTTGGCCTTGGCTTGTGCTATAAATACCCCTCTAAGGTTGAAGACTTCTTCATCCAAAATGCCTAAGTCTTGAGAGCCTTCCTGTAACGACCCGTTCCGGGGCCCGTTACTGGTGCCTTATCCCGGGCACCCTAGTGATACACTCATCAGAGAAAACCAGCGGAAAATAAAACTTAAACAAGAACAGATATATGAACATAAAACAGGCCAACCCAACGGTTACCTTCCAATAACATAATAAATACAACTCTTTCAAAACGAACAGTTTAATCCCTTTTTACAAACCCTGCCCACAACAGTACTACAGACCTCTAAGATTTACAACAACTATGACGGGACAGGGCCGCCATACCACAGAATGTACAAGAACCTACAACTCGGGAACACATGCAAAAGATAAGCCTCGAGAAAGCGGAGCTTCCCAAAACGCTGATCGAGATCCTAGGCGAGGATCCACGGCCGATGTACCTCTACTGCGGCATGAGCGGCCCGAAGGAGTCGATCAAGTACCAAGTATGTGAAAGCGTCCAAATCACGTAAATGAAATCATAATAGCTTAAAAGCGGGAGACATGTATGATAACCAAAATACGATGCAACATAAAAAGCGATCAGTCGGGGACTCACGCCAAAGTCACCACTCGAATATAACTATGGGTCTCGCGCCCATAACATCCATCATGTTCGCATCATGGCGCGTGCCCCGGAATCGCGCCGGTGTAGACATGTCCATGATGCAACAATAATAACAAGGCGCGTGGCCACGTACCGGAATCTGCGTCGGTGTAGGCGTGCCCGTGTAACCTCAATATGATATCTTTGGGTGGTCAACCTGCCGCGCCACATGCCCCGGAATCTTGCGTCGGTGTGAACCGTCCATGTTGCGATACTAACCATATATCGGGTAATCAACCCGGCGTGGCGTGCCGGAATCTGCGTCGGTGTAGACATGTCCATGTGACATCAACAAGGCAATCAAAATGGAAACATACGTGGAATTCTCCATCCGCCCGGCCGTCGAGTAAGTTCTCGACAAGTCAACGGCCTCTATCGAGGCAGCGGTAACGCGAAATACCACACTTGCACAACAAAGGCTATCATCACAAGCATAGGCAAGTTTCACAACAACAAGCATAGGCAAGTTTCACAACAACAAGCATAGGCAAGTTTCACACAACTCAAAGTACTTTCATTTTATGCCAAAGTCGGGTTTTCAACCCCAAAGTACTACATACGTTAAGTTCTTTTTAAAGAGATCCATTACTTTTATAAGCGTCACGATACCGTAGTATTAGAATGACCAACCCACATTCCTTTTCAAAATCAAGTAACAACATTCTTTTCCTAAGTTCCGGTTTGCCTAGTTTGATTACTCAAGCTTCTCATTTTCAAATGGTTTCATAGTTCCCAAACTTAATCACTTGATTCCTTTTTAGAACAATTGAGTAATATATGTCTCACGTGAGAGTAGGTTATTCTTGTTTACAACATTCTTATTACAAAGACCATGATCTAGAAAATGTATATCATTTTGTCTCATCTTAGTTTCTATGCGGATGGAGGTTTCTCTGGTTTTAATACAATTCATCATTTCTCAATACATTTTCCTTTATTACGCTGCGTGGTGCTGTCGATACACATTCGATTTCCAAATCGGTAAAACATTATCCCTTTAAATAAAATCAAGTACTCATTACTCACGAATGAGGTTTCACAAACATTCACATTAAAACAAATAAGTTAAGTCTCTTATCTTATAAGATCAAGTCTCTTAACTTCTAACATCAGTAAACCATTTTCTTTACCTCTCTTAAGACATTATACCTAACTCCCCATAAAGCTAGTATAACTCTTTTTAAAACCTTTAAAACCAAGTGTTACTCTCCTTCCAAACGATTTATAAATCTTTTGAAATACATCAAGTTCTTTATTATAACTAGCCAGTTATAATTCACATCAGTTACCTTTTAAAACCACAAAGTATTTTCTTACCTACATAAAGCTGTTATAACCAACTTCCCATAAAGCTGTTATAACACTTTTTGTTTAAGTACAATCAAACACAGTTAACACGTATGCGTCTACCGTACTACATAGTTCACACATATCATGCTAGAAGAGATAGGAAGAGGTTCACATACCTCGCGACGATTATCGACAATAAGCGAAAAGCTCCAAGTACTACAACCTTGCTAGCCCTTTCCACTCCTCGAGTAGAATACGCTACTCTTAGTACTTTCACCTATAAAGGTCACTGGCGTCTATTAACCCCAAAACACAAGTTTCTATCTTTCTACGAGAAAATTGGCACGCCCACATGGCAGCGTAAATCTCTCCTCTCAATCGAGGCCGCTACCAAGCCAACCGGGGTTTTACGTCTAACCGGACGCGTACAATTCTACTACACAAGATGCAAGTCTCATGTCTGATCTATGTAATTACTGATTCACTCGATAATCTTGGGCTTAAGTCAAAAGACATTGCCAACTAACTACGTTCGATACTATATATAGTATACTTGACTATATAATCAACAACGTGCAATATCCAATCACAATAGAAGGGCGGTAGTGTTTACCTCGATAAGCCCAAAATTATCCAAGTATAAAGTCGATCTGAGCAACGCTTAGCTCCTACTCGAGTGCTCCGATCCGCTCCAAACAACCCTTAGAAGTTCTAACCAACTTACTCCAAAACTTCAACCAACAATGAAGATTTCCTTAGGGTTTCGGTTTGAGACTAAAAGGACAAAAGGTAGTACTTAGGACTCTACGTATAGAGGTAACTTTGGAATACTACAAGGTATAAGGCTAAGGTATTTTGGGCATTATAACAATACTTGGAGGAGTATTTCAATACCACAAAGGGGTACCACACGAGAACAACACCCTAAGGAGGGGGTTCTCGGCAAGGCTCTCAAAGGGGAGGTTTGGCCAAAGGCCAATTTCAAGGGGAGGGCTCTTGGGCGAGTCAACAAGAGGAGGAGGGTTTCTCAAGACTTAGGCAAGTGAAGAGTGGATGAAGAAGTCTTCAAGAGAGGGTATTTATAGCAAAACCAAAGGCCAACCAATGGCAAGATCTGCCAAGTGCAAGGCAAGTGTAAGGCCAAGATCAAGCCAAGTGCACCCACAAAACACTCCAAAACACTCCAAAACAAGCCACAAAGCAAGGCACAAAGAGGAGCCAATCGGCGAGGCCAACCAAGGCTCTTGGGCGCCCAAATCGTCAAGCCAACCTATTTGCTTCCAATGTGAGGTGACACATGTCACCTCCCGTTGGTCCAAGATGTTTCGTCTCTCGGAAAAATCCCATAAAAATAATAAATGACATAGCCGAATTTTCCTACGAAAGCTGTTGAAACGTTCGTCACAGCGACTCTAATCGGCACTTGTGCCCAAATTCGAATCAATGCCTAACTTAAGGCTCAAATTTGATGCGTCGTCCATGCGTACATACTCTGAAATACGGTATAACACTTCCCTCCCCATTTCGTGAGGCCCTTGGCGAGAGTTTCCCCACAGTGGGGTAAGTAGAGGGTAGCCACCCCCCCTCCTTTGTGGTGTGGCCGTGTGGTACCCCACCCCCTAGACTAGTTTGTTTTCATATAATACCCCCCCCCTCTTGGTAGAAATACTCTCAAAAGTATTGTTATAATGCCCAAATTACCTTAGCCTTATACCTTGTTGTATTAAGGTTATACTATCTGAAAAGCCCGAAATACTATTATACTTACCGTCACCCAAACCGAAACCCTAGGAAAATCTCCATAGTCCGTTGGAGTATTGTGTAGAAGTTGGTTAGAACTTCTAAGGGTGGTTTAGAGCGGGTTGGGCGCTCGAGTTGGAGCTAAACGATTGCAGGATCGACTTTAAGCTAGGATAATTATGGGCTTATCGAGGTAAATATCTTGTCCTCTATTGTAATTGGAAATTACATGTTGTTGGAATATATAGTTGAAGTATACTATATATAGAATGAACGTAGTTATCGGCAATGTCTTTTGACTTAAGCCCAAATTAAAGAAGATTCTTGAATGTAATTACTTAGAAATGTATTGATGACTTGTGAAGTAGTGCCGTGGAGTAGAATTGTACCCGTTAGGGTTAGATGTATAACCCCGGTTGGCTTGATGGCGGCCTCGATGGAAGTGGAGATTTCTGTTTGTTGCGGGGAGGTCTTTGCCGAATTTTCGGTAGAATATTCTGATGAGATCTAAATGTTAATAAAGCGCCTTGTGGCCTTATAGGTTGAAGTACTACGTGTGGCGCGATCTACTTGGCTTAGGAGTAGCGACGGTTAGATGTACTTGGAGCGTTTTGCTATTAGTCGATACTCGTCGAGGTATGTGAACCTCTTCCTATCTCTTCAGCATGATATGTGTGAAATATGTAGTACGGTGAGCATACGTGTCTTTGACGTATTTGATTGGTGTAAAACATAAAGTGTTATAACGGCTTTATGGGAAGTTGGTTATAACGACTTTATGTTGGTAAGAAAATACATGTGGTTTTAAAGGTAAGCGATTTGAACTATAAGCGGCTTGTTATGTGTTAATAAAGAACTTGAAGTATTTCAAAAGATTTTTGAATCATTTTGAAAGAAGAAGTAATATTTGGTTTTGAAAACTTAAGAGTTATACTAGCTTTATGGGAAGTTAGGTATAACGGCTTAAGAATGTTTCTTGATTTGAGAAATCGAATGTGTATCGACAAACCACTGCGAGTGTTAATAAAGGAAATGTTTTGAATAATTAAGTATTATTAAAACCGGTAGAAACTTCCATCTGCATAGAAGCTAAGATGAGACAAAATGATATTTCTAGATCATGCATTTCATTGTAATAAGATTGTAATAAACAAGAATATCCTACTCACATATAAGGCTTGGGTTTCTCAGTTGTTTAAAGGAGAATTATATTCTTAAATGAATAAGACTATGAACTACTGAAACCTTTCTAAAAAATGAGAAACTTGAACATTGGAAATTAGGCAAACTTGAACATTGGAAAAGAATGTTGCTACTTGATTTTACAAAGAGAAGTAATTGATTTACTTTAAAAAGATAATCACTCTATTTTCATATACTACGGGTATTGTGTGACTTTTGTGAAAGCAACGTATCTTTTAAAGAGTTAATGTATGAAGTACTTTGGGGATAAAAACCCGATCTTGTTAATCATATAGTAGAAAGTACCTTGTGTGAACAACTTGATTGTATTGGTTTGTGATAGCCTTGTAATACTTCTTGTTGCTTTGATAAGTAAACGTGTTAGGATGCTACGTGTGTTAGTATCTTGTGATGTTTGTGTAAAGGGGTTTCCCTTGATTGTGCTTATTAACTATCAGTCGTTATGATAGTATTGTGGCATTCATCTCTTGAGATGATTCCGGGGGTTAAGCTGCCCTCCGTCGGGGTAGACTTCGGTGATGCAGGACCGTGATTCGAGAATACCTCATGCGGGTCTGAGGGCCTATCGCGAGCTACGAGTTCGAGGTTAGCGTCGTCCTTTATGGGCATGCGGTCGCGTGGCCATGCGGACTCGGAAGTCGGGGCGATCAGGGAGTAGCTACCCTCGATTCGGGAATACCTCATGCGGGCGATGAGATTGGCCTATCGCGGAGTGCGGGAGTTCGAGGTTAGGCAGCGCGCATTGATCTGCGGGCAAGTGGCGGCTTTGATCATGTGACGGTCTAGACAGATCTTATGATCTGATTCGCGACCTTGTTGATACTGTGGGTTTTTAGTAGTCGGCTATGCCTTCGTACTTACCGTCAGTTTTATTATGACACAGGTGGGACCTGGTGTTCAGGTGTGTTCCTTGGTGTTTTTTTTTATCATAGACTGCCGGCAGTGAGGAAGGTATTCCACGGGCATGATTGATGTTGTGGGCCTGAGACCCATTGTTATACTTGAGTGATGACTTGAGGGCGTGAGTCCCTGACTTGACATGACTGCTTTGTTGTAAGCGTAGTTTGGTTATCATACATGTCTCCTGTTTTATATAGACTGCTATGATTTCATTTACAATATGTATTTTCAGTTTCACATACTTACTGTTGTCTTGACCTCGCCCGGAAGTGCGTTAAATCTGCCGCAGGTTGAGGTACACCAGTCGTTGATCCTAGCTCTCAGGGTCACAGTTTCAGCGTTTGGGAAGCTCCGTTTCTCCGGAGGCTTATCAGTGGTATAGTCCCCTGTCGTCGTAAGTGTTTACATTCAGGGGTTTGGCGGGGCCCTGTCCCGCCATTGTTGTCGTATCATTCTTAGAGGTGCATGTAATCGTTGTGGCGGGGTTTGTAAAAGGATTAAGCTGTTCATGTTGAAAAAGGTTGCTATTTATATATATATACCGAAGGTAACCGTTTTTGGTTAGCTTTGTCTTATTTCCTTTGTCTTATTACACTGGTTTCATGTATTGTCTTTATGTTCCGCTGATTACTCTGATGTATGTCTACTTGGGTGCCCGGGGTAAGGTACCGATCCACGGGCAGGTTCGTCGTGACATTTTTACAAACCCCGCCACAAGTACTCTGCACCTCTAAGATTTACAACAACTATGACGGGACGGGGCCCGCCATACCACAGAATGTACAAGAACCTACAACTCGAGAACACATACCAAAAGATAAGCCTCGGAAAACGGAGCTTCCCAAAACGCTGAACTGAGACCCTAGAGCGAGGATCCACGACCGATGTACCTCTACCTGCGGCATGACGCGGCCGGCGAGGTCAAGATCTGGTACCAAGTATGTGAAACTGTAAAATACTGAAATGAAATCATACTAGTCTATATAAAGCAGGAGACATGTATGATAACCAAACTACAGTTCACAACATAAAAGCAGTCATGTCCAGTCAGGGACTCACGCCCTCAAGTCATCACTCAAATATAACTATGGGTCTCACGCCCACAACATCAATCATGTTCGCATCATGGCCGCATGCCCCCGGAATTCTGCATCGGTGTAGACATGTCCATGATGCAACAATAATACCAATGCCCCATGGCCACATGCCCCCGGAATTCTACCTCGGTGTAGACACGTCCATGTGACATCAACAATAATATACTGGGTGATCAACCCTGCCGCATGGCCACATGCCCCCGGAATTCTACCTCGGTGTAGACATGTCCATGTAACCACAATAACAATATATCGGGTAATCAACCCGGCCGCATGCCCCCGGAATACTGCATCGGTGTAGACATGTCCATGTGACATCAACAACAAGACAGTAATCAAAATGGAAACATACCCGTGGAATTCTCCATCCACCGGACGCGTCCAAGTAAGTTCTCAACAAGTCGACCGGCCCTCTATCGAGAGACGCGGTAACACAGAAATACCACACTTGCACAACAAAGGCTATCATCACAAGCATAGGCAAGTTTCACAACAACAAGCATAGGCAAGTTTCACAACAACAAGCATAGGCAAGTTTCACACAACTCAAAGTACTTTCATTTTATGCCAAAGTCCGGGTTTTTAACCCCAAAGTACTACATACGTTAAGTTCTTTTAAAAGAGATCCATTACTTTTATAAAAGTCACCCTATACCCGTAGTATTAGAATGACCAACCCACATTCCTTTTCAAAATCAAGTAACAACATTCTTTTCCTAAGTTCCAGTTTGCCTAGTTTCAATTACTCAAGCTTCTCATTTTCAAATGCTCAAGTCACTTATTTTAGAAAGGTTTCATAACTCATAGTCTTAATCTCTTTTAAAACAATTGAGTAACATATGTCATATATGTGAGTAGTTTATTCTTGTTTATAACGATCTTATTACAGCAACCATGATCTAGAAAATGTAATATCATTTTGTCTCATCTTAGCTTCTATGCAGATGGAGGTTTCTACTGGTTTTAATAATACAATTCATTAGTCGAGACATTTTCCTTTTATATCAAGCGGTGGTTTGTCGATACATTCGATTTCAAATCGATAAAACATTCTTAAGCCGTTATACCTAACTTCCCATAAAGCTAGCATAACTCTTAAGTTTTCACACAAGATTACACTTCTTTCAAAACGATTCATAAATCTTTTGAAATACTTGAAGTTTTATTATAACGCATGAAGCCGCTTATAAATCAAATCGATTATCCTTTAAAAGCCACAACCCATTTTCTTACCTACATAAAGTCGTTATAACCAACTTCCCATAAAGCCGTTATAACACTTTATGTTTTACAACAATCAAATACAATTAACACACGTATGCGTCTACCGTCTTACATAGTTCACATATCATGCTAGAAGAGATAGGAAGAGGTTCACATACCTCGCGACGACTATCGACAATAAGCAAAAGCTCCAAGACTACAACCTTGCTAGCCCTTTCCACTCCTCGAGTAGAATACGCTACTCTTAGTACTTTCACCTATAAAGGCCACAAACGTCTATTAACTCTTAAACACAAGTTCCCATCTTTCTGAGAAAACTTCGTGACACCTCCACACACAACGTAAATCTCCTCCTCTATCGGCCGGCTACCAAGCCAAGCGGGGTTTACACGTCTAACGGACGTGTACAATTCTACACAATACTACACAAGTCTCTGCAATACTGATCTATGTAAATCTGATTCATTTCTTTATTCTTGAGCTTAAGTCAAAAGACATTGCCACAATAATGTTCGATTCTATATATAGTATCCTCAACTATATATTCTACCACATGTAATCTCAATTACAATAAGGGGACAAGAATATTTACCTCGACAAGCCCAAAATTATCCAAGTTATAATGTCGATCTGAGCAAGGTTTAGCTCGCTCAGTGCGCTCCAAACCACTTCAAACAACCATAGAAGTTCTAACCAACTTCTACTCAAATACTTCAACCAACTATGAAGATTTCCTTAGGGTTTGATTTGAGACTAAAAGGACAAAAGGTAGTATTTAGGGCTCTACGTATAGAGGTAACTTTTGGAATACAACAAGGTAAAGGCTAAGGTATCTTGGGCATTATAACAATACTTGGAGAAGTATTTCAATACCACGAGGAGGGTATTATCACGAAACAACTAGGCTAGGGGTACCACCGCTAGCACCATGAGGGGAGGAGCTCTCGGCCACAAGGCCACTCAAGGGGAGGGGAAGGCTTGGGGCGAGAACACACACAAAGGGAGGAGAGGGACTCAAGACTTGGAAGATTTTTGGATGAAGAAGTCTTGACTTATAGGAAAACCAAAGGCCAACCAATGGCCAAGATCAAGCCATGTGCAAGGCAAGTGTAAGGCCAAGATCAAGCCAAGTGCACCTAGCCCTACTCCTTAAAACCCTGAAATATCTACACAAATATCAACCCAACAACTTGCCCTTGATCGGCCAGTCTTGCGCGTCTTCCATTGTGAGGTGACACGTATCACCCTCCGTTGGTCCAAAATGTTTCGTCTCTCGGAAAAATCCATAAAAATAAGAAAAGACATAGCGAATTTTCCCCTGCAAGTTCTGTAGCGTTTAGTCAACGACTCTAGCAAGGTGTTGTGCCCAATAAATATTTCGGCCAAAGGGTGCCACGTGGGGTGACACGTGTCGCCCCAGGTCGCCTGAATATTTCGTCTTAGAAAATATCCAAAATACGAAATCTCAAAAACAAAGCGGGCCCACAAAAGCAGTAAATTTCTCGTGGGCCCACGTGACCATTTCAGAAAATAAAATCTCAAAATTCTAATATAATTTAAGAAGCCCATATACCAAATCGGGAATCCAATTCTCATTAACGAACCTTTTTCTTCACAAATTACAGGAAACTTTTAGTCGAAAACTCACATCTTTCTTTCTTTTCAAAATTTACTGCATTACTCGTGCGTGCGTCCTCACATACATACCCTGCAACTACGGGTATAACGAGGCTGCGTTCATGCCGCAGTAGAGGTACATCACTGTCGATCCGCTTATAGGATCACATTTCGTGTTAGGAAGCTCCGTTCCTTGGAGGCTTATCTTTTGGTATGTTACCACAGTGCAGAGGTTTTGTACATTCGGGGTATGGCGGGGCCTGTCCCATCATAGTTGTTGTAAAAATCTTAGAGGTGCATGCTTTGTTGTGGCGGGGTTGTAAGGATTATGCTTGTTCAAAGGTCGATATATATATATATCTTTGAAAAGCAACCGTTTTGGTTGGCCTATTTTCTTTATCTTGATCCATATCTATTTGTATGTTTATGTTTTTATTTCCTGGTTTTTCTCGATGTTGTATCACTAGGGTGCGGGGTAAGGCACGATCCACGGGCCGGTTGGTCGTGACAACCTCACGCGAACTATGTGAGTGCTTTATCGAGTGCGGGAAGTTCCAAGACTAGACGCGCACATTTGATCTGCGAGCGAGTGGCGGCCGATCATGTGGCGGTATAGGCGATCCTCGTAATCTGATTTATGACTTTGTTGGTGCGTAGGTTTTAGTAGTCGGCTATGCCTTCGTACTTACCGTGCGGTTTTAGTATGACACGGTGGGACACGGTGTTCATGTGTATTCCTTGGTGCTTTTATATCATAGGATGCCGTGATGAGGAAGGTATTCCACGGGCATGATTGATGTTGTGGCGTGAGACCCATAGTTATATTTGAGTGATGACTTTGAGGCGTGAGTCACGACTTGACATATCGCCTTATTTATTGTGAGCGTAGTTTGGTTATCATACATGTCTCCGCTTTATATAGACTACTATGATTTCATTTACGTATTTTGATTTCACATACTTGGTACTGTTATCGACCTCGCCCTTGAGTGCGTTAAATCCGCGGTAGAAGTACACGATCGTCGATCCTCGCTCTTAGGATCATGATTGCGTTTTGGAAGCTCCGTTTCTCGGAGGCTTATCGATGGTATAGTCCACTGTCGTTGTAGGTACTTACATTCGAGGTATGGCGAACCCCGTCCCGCCATTGTTGTTGTATCATTCTTAGAAGTGCATGAAATGCTGTTGTGGCGAGTATGTAAAGGATATGCTGATTCGGATTAAAGTTTTTATATATATCTTAGAAAACCTTTTCTCAGATAACTGTTTTACACTTCATATTATTTCATGTATTGTTTTATGTCCCGCTGATTACTCTGATGTATGTCTACTTGGGTGCCCGGGGTAAGGCACCAGTCACGGGACCGGGTTCGGGTCGTGACATCTTCATAGTTGGTTGAAGTTTTAAGTAGAAGTTGTTTAGAAACTTCTAAGGGTTTATTCTGACCGAACCGGGCGTGGTCGTGCCTTACCGGGCACCCTAGTGATACAATCATCAGTAATCGTGGAACATAAAACAAGACATGATATAATATGAAATGTGAAACGATTATTCGAGCAAACTTGCCTTTGGCATATATATATAAACTTTAAAACCGAATTATACCGTATTTCAGAGTATATGCGTGAGGAATACGTAAAAGTTTAGCCTTAAAGATTAGGCAAGTTCGAAATTGTGCACAACTCGCTTAAAGAATCGTTTCGACGAAACGTTTCCACAACTTTCGTAGGAAAATTCCTATGCCATTACTAATTTTTGCGATTTTTCCGAGAGGCGAAACATTTTGGACCAACGGGAGGCGACACCGCACCCTCCCATTGATGGACTTGAATCGCCCATTGGGACGAAATTGGAGAGGTTTGCACGTTTTGGTGCCTTGCACAAAGTCAAGGAGTTGGTAGGATATTTGTGTATAGTTAATCCTCACCCTACACTTGCCTTGCACTTGTCTTCATCTTGGCCATTGGTTGGCCAAGGCTTGAGCTATAAATACCCCTTTAGATGAAGAATTCTTCATCCACAAAGTTATCTTCCAAGTCTAAAATCCTCTCATCTCCTTGAGCCATTTCGTCCAAACACCTCCCCACTTTGAGTAGTTGGCGAGGCTTCCTCCCCTAGCCTAGCCAAACCTACCCCTCCCCACTCCTCGTAGAAAAGTTGCCTTAGTATTGTTATAATGCCCAAAATACTCTAGCCCAAATCCCTTAGTCCTTAGTAGAAGTTGTGAAGAACTTCTAAGGTTTTTTAGACTCTGGAGCGTCTGACTTAGGAGCTAAACCTTGCTCAGCGCGACTTTATCTAGGATATTATTGGGCTTACCGAGGTAAATAATCCTAACCCTCTTTTGTATTAGAGAATGCATCTGTAGAAGTATAAGAATAAGTATTAAATACTTAGAAGAATATTCTGAGAATAGAATTGAATATTATCACGATGAAGGGTTTAAAGAAGAATAATTGAGCTGTACTCACATGGGTGTTTTCACTGATGAACTCATATAGCTCAGGGTAGGGTTGTGCTGCGACTTTCCGTAGAATTGTGAACCCTCTGTTTAGAATGACCTTGAGTAGTCTAGACTTTGATAGGCGTGTCGACAATTATAATTTGATTCTCTACGCGACATATTCAACTTGGCGGTGGTTTTATTTGAGAAGGTATGTGATTCTTCCTAAAGCATGATATTTTACAATATATATAGTGCGGTAGGCGTCATGTGTTAATCGAATAATAACTACGGCAATGTCTTTGACTTAAGCTGAATAATACTTACGGCAATGCCTCGGCTTAAGCTGAATAACACTTACGTGATGCCTCACGGCTTAAGCACGAATAATAAAGATGCGAAAGCATTTCATAAGAAAATGAATCATTTTTAACGTAAGAGAACTAAGCGGTTTTAAAGCGAAGCTTAAGAGTTATACTAGCTTTATGGGAAGTTAAGTATAACCACTTAAGATTGATAAAAGAAACAAGTTTGCCTATGTGTTTATAACCGACTTATGTTGAATTGTGAAAAGAATAATAAGATGGTTTGATAAGTAGACATGATATGATGTTATGTGTGTTAGTATCTTGTAACGTTTGTATAAGAGAGTATCCTTGTTATGCTTATGTTGTTTAAAGATAAGCTGTTATGTTAGTGTACTATCACTCACCTCTTGAGATGATACCGGGGGTTAAGCTGCCCTCCGATGCGGGGTAGACTCGGTGATGCAGGACCATGATTCGAGAATACCTCATGCGGGTCGAGGGCCTATGCGGGCTCTGAGAGTTCGAGGTTAGTATGCGGGGTTATGCCTCATGCGGTCTATGTGGCCATGCGGACAACGAGTCGGGGCGATGCCGAGTAGCTACCCTCGATGCGGGGTTATACCTCATGCGGGCCCGTGTGAGTGGCCTATGCGGACTCGGGAGTCGAGTTAGGCTGCGAGTGATATCTGCGCGAGTGGCCTGCTTGAATCATTCGCGGCCTAGAAAAGACCTATTACGGTTTACCTATTGTTGCTCTTGTTTGTGATGTGGTATGTGCGGTTCCCTTGATTGCTTCATACATATTTGTAAACCGGTTTTAAAAAGTGTTATGATTTCATTTAAGTACTTTCTGATTTCACATACTTAGTACTGTATGCGACCTCCTTGGGGGCTGCGTTCATGCCAGGTAAGAGCGGCAGTGCTAGATCCGCATCCTTAGGATCTCTACGTTGGTGTCGGGAGCTCCATCTCTTCCGAGGCTCTACTCTTTGGTATGATCTCCTGTTGTAGATAGTTTTGTATAGTCGAGGTATGGCGGGGCCTGTCCGCCATAGTTGTATATTTCCTTAAGTGCGTAGTCATGTTATGCGATTGTCGGATGTAGCGCTAAACCTTGTTTATATATATATGCGAAAAGCGGCGTTATTCACATAAAGCGTGTCTTATTTTATAAAGCTGTTTCATGTCTTGTTTATATTTCCGATTACTCGATGTATGACTACTTGGGTGCCGGTAAGGCACGATTCACGCCCGAATGGGTCGTGACAAAAGTGGTATCGAGCGATTAATCCTCGGAAAGTGTCTGACCGTATCTAGTAAGTCTTGATTATCGGTGTGTTGTGCACCACACCAATAATCGTGAGGCTATAGGATATTTAGGATTGGTTTCCATTCTTCTCATTACGAGATCGTGCTTTAGAGGCGTGTTATAGGTTGGACCCTCTAACGTATTCCTTTCTATGCTTGATTATGCCTCGCGTAAAACCCGGGCCCGGAAGGGCAAAGCGGCCAGGAGGCGCTAGCGAGACACCCAGTCACGAGGGCTCGAGCCCAGTCTATACGAGGCAGCGAGTTCTATGACGCCGCCCGGCCCAGCGAGACCACAGTACCCTCGCATCCCGCGGCACAGGCGGAGGAGTTAGGGTACAAGAGATAACCCGACTATTGGCTAAAGTTGTGGCCCGTCACGAGAGAGATTGGATCACGGCGATTCGGCTCGGCTCGGTCGCACCCGTGGTGCACCCAGGCGAATAGTTTGAGACTACGAGATTTCTTGAGTTGTAGCCCGCGAGTTTTACGGGTCGGCGGGAGGATGACCGCGAGGAGTTCATCCGTCGGCTTCAGAGGATCATGCGGGTGATCAAGGCCTCGAAGGCAGTCTGTGACCTTGGTTCGCGTCGGCTGCGTGATACCGCGATCGATTGGTTTGATTCATGGGAGTTATCCGGGAGAGCCGCGCGTCCCGCCTACTGGGATGAGTTCTCGGAGGCTTTCCTCACTCACTCTTGCCCCACGGATGAGGAGGCGCGGGTGATAGATTCTTGATCTTTGGCGAGAAGGGCGCACCGTTAGGGAGTACAACGTTGAGTTTGATTCGTTGGCTCGATATGTCCCGGCATTGGTAGCGAATATGGAGGATAGGGTGCACCGCTCGTCACGGGCTAGATGATTACATGGCGAGTCATGTGCGGGTGTTTCTCTTGGTGGGTATGGACATTACCGCATGCGAGCTCACGCCCTTGGATGCGAGGCGCGAAGGTCGGCGAGTGGACAAGCGGCGAGAAGAAGGCAGGGCGGGAGGTCTTCGGTGGTTATCGTGGTAGGAGGCCTCGGCAGCGATCTGATTCGCACCACGGCCGGCTCGAGCACTCTGCCGCACCGTCACCGGCCACGGAGTTTTGAGGCGGACCGGGGCCCGGGGCTTGGGCGTCGAGTAGCGAGTGCGGCGTCCGGGACCACCCGGTGTGGCCGTCGGTAGATCCCATTACGGAAGTGTGGTACTACTTTTGGAGCTTATTACGATTGTGGCAGCGAGGTCACTGCGAGCGTCGGCCGGGCGGCGCTAGTGGTAGGGCTCGACGCCGAGTTACATTGCGCTTCATCATCTCCTACGATTACTCGCCGGGTGGCGAGTACTCATGGGTCAGCAGTCGCGGCAGGTCGTGGCTCGGGTCCGATTCGCGGTCCTCGAACCGCATTTATGCTTTGTCGGCCGACATGATCGGGAGGCCTCACGATGTCGTCACGTACCTTATCGGTTCTGGGTTTGATGTGTATGCTTTGATAGATCCGGTTCTACTGCATCCTATATATCTCCCTTGTTGCTAGTAGGATAGGGATAGAGCACGAGTCCATAGACCACTTTCGAGGTAGCTACGCGATGGGTGATTCGGTGGTAGCTCGGCGGGTATATAGAGCTTGTCCTGTGACCATTTACTGATCGTCGGACCTGCCGACTTGATAGAGTTGGAGATGATTGACCGGCGTGATTATGGGGATGGATTGGCTAGCTTCTTGCTACGCCAATGTAGGCTGAGAGAGAGTAATGCGGTTCCAGTTTCTGAGGCCGGTTGTTGAGTGGGAGGAGCACGGTATCGTAGAGGGTAGGTTTATTTCCTACCTCAAGGCTAGGAAGATGGTGCGAGAAGGGTATATCTACCATCTCGTTCGGGTGTTTGATCACGAGGTGCGATGCAGTTTTGATCGATCGATGGTCGAGAGAGTTCCCAGGCGTGTTTCAGACGACCTCCGGGTATCCTCACGAGAGGAGATTGAGTTTTGTATAGACATATTGCGGACACTCGGCCTATTTCCATTCCGCCATCTGAGAATGGCTTTCTTGAGTTGAGAAGTGAAGGACCGGTGAGAGATTTCTTTGGAGAAGGGTTTTATCGGACCTAGTGTTTCTCCACGAAGCGCGGTATTGTTCGTGAAAAAGAAGGGC
Organism: Przewalskia tangutica; assembly: GCA_029844215.1. Lineage (NCBI taxonomy): Eukaryota > Viridiplantae > Streptophyta > Magnoliopsida > Solanales > Solanaceae > Przewalskia > Przewalskia tangutica. Next base: position 59,805,133 of record CM056719.1, read on the forward strand.
GGGGCCAGCTGCGCATGTGTGTTGACTACTGACGGTGAACAAGGTGACCATTAAGAACGAATACCCCTTCCCGGGATTGATGATTTGTTCGACCGATTGCGAGCGCGAGATGTTTCTCCAAGATTGATCTACGGTCGGGCTATCATCAGTGCAGTCGAGAGAGGTGGATGTCCCTAGAATTGCATTCGGACGATGCGGGCATTATGAGTTCGAGTCATGTCTTTTGGGTTGACCAATGCTCGTGGTATTCATGGATTTGATGAACCGAGTGTTCAAACCATTTTGGACACGTTTGTGATAGTGTTCATTGATGATATCTTGGTTTATTCTCGCTCGGAAGCGAGGAGCATGCGAGCATTTGAGGCTGTCTTGTGATTCTCGGGACCAGCGGTTATCGCCAAGTTGTTATACCGTATTTCCAGTATATGCGTGGGGCGTGCGTAGAAAATTTGAACTTGAGAATAGGCTTGGCGATTTACTTTTATGTGCACAACACGTTTAGAGTCGTTTTTCGAAAAGCGTTTCCACGGCTTTCGTAGGGAATTTCCGCTATGTCATTTTTAATTTTTGCGGATTTTTCCAGAGGCGAAGCGTGTTGGGCCAACAAGAGGCGCCAGCAGCACCTCTCATTAGCGGGCGTGAATGGGCGGTAAAGGGAGGGTGGGCGAATTGGCCTTGTTGGTCGAGGAGTTGGTAGGATATTTTTGTGTGTTAGTTGGTCAAGGACACTTGGGTGGATCTTGGCCTACACTTGCCTTGCACTTGGCAAGATCTTGGCCATTGGTTGGCCTTCACTTGACCTATAAATACCCTTCTCCCTTTGATGAATTCTTCATCCTTTCCACAAATCTTCTAAGTGTTAAAATCCCTCCCTCTCCCCTCTTGTTTACTCTCGTCCAAGAGCCCTCTCCCCTTTGAAGGCCCTTGGCGAGAGCCCTCTCCCCTCCTTGTAGTGTGGCGTGGGGTACCCCACTGCTAGTTGTCTCGTATAATACACCCACTCTTGGTAGAAATACTCTCAAAGTATTGTTATAATGCCCAATTACCTTAGCCAGTATACCTTGTAGTATTCTAAGGTCATACCTATCTGAAAAGCCAGTTATACTATTATACTTCCTGTCTGTCACAAAGCGAAACCCTAGGAAAATCTCCATAGTCAGTTGGAGTATTGTGTAGAAGTTGGTTAGAACTTCTAAGGGTGGTTTAGAGCGGGTTGGGCGCTCGGAGTTGGAGCTAAGCGATTGCCGGGATCGACATTTTAACTTGGATAATTATGGGCTTATCGAGGTAAATATCTTGTCCTCTATTGTAATTGGAAATTACATGATTGTTAGACTATATAGTTGAAGTATACTATATATAGAACTGAGCGTTGTTGTCGGCAATGTCTTTGGACTTAAGCTGAATAATAAGAAACCTTTTGAAAGAAAATCTTGAACTGTTTTTACATAGGGTGTGTGATTGACCTTGTGTAGCTTTTACGTGAGGTAGAATTGTGCACGTCCAGGTTAGATGTATGAACCCCCCGGTTGGCTTGATAGCGGCCAGATAGAAGGAGGAGATTTCTGTTGTTGTGGGAGGTCTTTGCCAATTTTACGTAGAATGTTCTCTGAAGGGATCTAAATGTTAATAAGCGCCTTGTGGCCTTATAGGTTGAAGTACTACGTGGCGAGATCTCTTGGCTAAGGAGTAGCCGGCGGTTTGAAGTACTTGGGCGTTTTGCTATTAGTCGATACTCGTCGCGAGGTATGTGAACCTCTTCCTATCTCTTACAGCATGATATGTGTGAACTATGTAGTACGGTGAGCGTCATGTGCTAAATGTATTTGATTTGTTTAAAACATAAAGTGTTATAACGGCTTTATGGGAAGTTGGTTATAACGACTTTATGTTGGTAAGAAAATACTTGTGGTTTTAAAGGGTAATCGATTTGAACTATAAGCGGCTTGTTATGTGTTAATAAAGAACTTGAAGTAATACTTGGTTTTGAAAACTTAAGAGTTATACTAGCTTTATGGGAAGTTAGGTATAACGGCTTAAGAATGTTTCTTGATTTGGAAATCGAGAATGTGTATCGACAAACCAACTGCGGCGTTAATAAAGGAAATGTTTTGACTAATTAAGTATTATTAAAACCGGTAGAAACTTCCATCTGCATAGAAGCTAAGATGAGACAAAATGATATTTCCTAGATCATGGTCATTTGTAATAAGATTGTTATAAACAAGAATATCCTACTCACATATAAGGCTTATGTTTCTCAGTTGTTTAAAGGAGAATTATATTCTTAAATGAATAAGACTATGAACTCTGAAACCTTTCTAAAATAAGAACCGTGAACATTGGAAATTAGGCAAACTTGAACATTGGAAATTAGGCAAACTTGAACAGTGGACAAGAATGTTGCTACTTGAGTTTACAAAGAGAAGTACTTGAGTTACTTTAAAAAGATAGTCACTCTATTTTTATACTACGGGTATTGTGTGACATTGTGAAATGCGTATCTTTTAAAGAGTTAATGTATGAAGTACTTTGGGGATAAAACCCGAACTTGTTGGCATATAGTAGAAAGTACCTCGTGTGTATAACTTGATTGTGTTGGTTTGTGATAGCCTTGTAATACTTTCTTGATAAGTAAACATGCTAGGATGCTACGTGTGTTAGTATCTTGTGATGTTTGTGTAAAGGGGTTTTCCTTTGTTGTGCTTATGTTGTTTAACGATAATTTGTTATGTTAGTATTTTACATCACTCGTCTCTTGAGATGATTAGGGAGTTAAGCCCTCCGATGCGGGGTAGACTCAGCGGGTCGATGGACCTATGATTCGAGAATACCTCATGCGAGTCCCGAGGGCTATCGCGGGCTACGAGTTCGGAGTTAGTGTCGTCCTTTATGGGCATGCGATCCGTATGGCCGTGCGGTGCGAAGTCGGGGCGATCTTGGGAGTAGCTACCCTCGATGCGGGAATACCTAATGCGGGCGATGAGATTGGCCTATGCGGAGTGCGGGAAGTTCGAGGGCTTGACGCGCATTAGATCTGCGGGCAAGTGGCGGCTTTGATCATGTGAATGCAGACAGATCTTATGATCTGATTCATGACCTTGTTGATGCGTAGGTGTTAGTAGTCGGCTATGCCTTACGTACTTACCGTCACGGTGTTATTATGGCGCAGTGGGACACGGTGTTCATGTGTGTTCCTTGGTGCTTTTATATCATAAAGCTGCTGGCGGTGAGGAAAGGTATTCCACGGGCATGATTGATGTTGTGGCGTGAGACCCATTATTATATTTGAGTAATGACTTTGAGGCGTGAGTCACGACTTGATATATTTGCTTGTTTATTGTGAGCTAGTTTTGTTATCATACATGTCTCCGCTTTATATAGACTACTATGATTCCATTTCTGATATTTTGATTTCACATACTTGGTACTGTTGTCTTGACCTCGCCCGAAGCTGCGTTCATCTGCGAGTTGAGTACACGATCGTTGATCCTAGCTTTCAGTCCTGATTCGGCGTATGGAAGCCGTTTCTCGAGTCTTATCGGTGGTATAGTCCCGTCGTAATAGGTGTTTACATTCGGGGTTTGGCGGGGCCTGTCCGCCATTCTTTATCGTATCTTTTCTTAGAAGTGCAGTAATCTTGTTGTGGCGGGGTTTGTAAAGAAAAGTTAAAGCTATTCATTTGAAAGAGTTGTTATTATTATTTATCGAAGAGCAAGTTTTCTAATGATAATTGTTATGCGCTTCTTGTTATTTCATGTTGTTGTGTTATGTTCGTGATTTCTACGATGTTGTATCACTAGGGTGCGGGGTAAGGCACGATCCAGGCAGGTTGAGTCGTGACAAAAGTGGTATCGAGCGATTAATCCTCGGAAAGTGTCTGAGAGTATCGATGAGTCTTGATTATCGGTGTGTTGTGCACCACATCAATGTCGAGGAGGCTATAGGGTATTTAGGATTGGTTTCTATTCTTCTCACTCTGAGATCGTGCCTTAGAGTTTGTGTTGTAAGTTGGACCCTACGGCGAAATTATTTCCACTTATCGTTATGCCTCGCGTAGGGCAAACCGGGCCCGGGAGGGCAAGGCAGTAGGAGGCTGCGAGTATTGTTCGAGAAGGTTACGAGGCGCAGGCCCAATCATCACGAGTTAGGTGCTTCGTTCGGGGATTCTGCGACATCACTAGCCCGATAAAGTTTAGCACGGCGGCGGTTCCTCTGCGGCCATGATATTTGAACGCCCGGTTCCACGACCGAGCGAGAGAATATGGATTGCAAAAGCGACCACATTTACTAGCTATGGATTTAACTACGAGAGTATACTGGATGTCCGCGAATCTTGATGAATATCAGCGAAAGGGTTGTGCAAGTAGTTCTTGATTAGGCTTGAGCATGGCACGTATGCGAGCTTATACGGCGGTAGAAAGCGTAGAGATCGACGGGTTAACGAGGCGGCGAAGAGGGCGAGCGGCAAGGTCCTTTGGTAACTTTAGGCGAGTCACCTCGCGTGATTTGATTATGCACATCCACAATGCAGTGGTCTTCCACGGATTCGGGGCGTTTGGGGTATGCGGGAGTTGGTTAGAACTCCGGGGCTTAGGTTCCGCGGTTGGCGAGCGTCGTCGGGAGTGTCGTCTTTTAGTTAGTCTTGTTGTACTATGGACCGTCAGTCGATGTCGAAAGAGTGTCTGGTAGGAGGACTTAGCCTTCAATCGGTGGGTAGTTCGTCACGCCCTTAGCTATCGCCTGCAGGCGGGTTTGATTAGAACGACTAGGGAGTGAAGCGATGGGTCGAGCATATCTTAACCCTACAGAGTTCGGTATGTGTGATAAGATGGGTATATCATAAGTGCTATGTTTTGATAGCGTGTGTTAATATTTGTGATTAGAAATCACGGTTAGTGCTTGGGAAGATTGGGGGATAGAGAAAGTGTGAGCCTTAGAGTTTTATACGTAGAAACCTTAGAGGTAAGGCCGTCTCGAGTAAAGGTGTAGTGTTATGTTTGATCCTTATCGGTGCATAGTGCGTGAGCTATGTTGTGGGATAAGTCCGAGTAGCGTGATTTGAAGAGGGTAGTCGAGCTAGAAGACCGCTAGGTTTTGAAGCGTGATTAGTGAGATTGTTCGGATCGGGAGCTAGTATTGTGCGGCGTTGCGGGTCGGGTTGAGGCCACGTTGCGGGTCAACCAGCGGTAGGTTTGGTGGTGGGGTCGGGTTGTGGTGGTCGCGCCTTGTGTTAGAAATTTGTGAGGTGTTAGGCCCAGTTTAGTTAACAGTCACGAGTTCGTGGATCGTTCGACCGATGGTCGGGCGAGAAGTCGGCCGTCTTGTCTTAGCAAAGGCGATTTACTCGGCGATGTTGATTTTATCGAGAAAGGTTGTAAGGCTGCAGGTGCCTACCTTCACCTTATGTGACAGTGGAGCCAGTGCGGCTGTTTTTGTTTGGAAAGTTTTACGAGGCAAGGTTAAGAACTTCGGTGAGTCTCAGAATCGCGTTCGCCTCGGGCGGTGTTTGGATTTGAGGGTAGTTGTAGGGATTGTTGTCTCTAGAGAAATGTTTTTAACTACCATTTCGGTGTTCGGATGTCGCCTTATGAAGCCTTGTAAGAGGCGGAAGTGTAAGTTCTTAGGTCGATTGGTTCGATGTTGGCAAGATTGACGATTAGTTGAGCTTGTTCCGTGATGTGGTTAGTGAAGCTTGTCTAGAAGAAGTTACGGCGGCTCGGAGGAAATCGTCACGGATAATGTCGCGGCGCTTAGAGTTGAGTTGTGGTCGGTCTTCTTGAAGGTACCACCGGGTTGGGTGTGACGAGTTTTGGAAAGCAGAGGAACTTAGCGAGTTGTTTGGGAGCCGCACGAGTTCATGTGAAGAATAGGCGGGTTGCCTATATGTTAGCTTTTGTCGTCCAGACTTAGGAAGCGATATGTCCGGTCTTCGTATTGTTATGTTCGGAAAGTATCGGAGATCCATCAGTGTTCGATTAATGATGACCGTTAGAGATAGTAACCGAGTTTGAAGCGAAGCGATGTCGAAGTTTGGGTGTCTGACGGCGATGATCGCATGCGATCCGGTACCATTTGTTGGAGTCGCTGAGAAGGTTTATGCCTCGGGCAAAGTGACAAAAGTGGTATCATGTGGTAAGTCGAGTGTCACGAGAAGGGCCGACACGTAAGGGAAGAAGCGGCGTGTATGGCGGCGTAGATGTGATCATTTCTTTTGTATGGAGAAAGTGCGAAGGAATTATATTTTAGACCCTTGGATGGGGCGTGTGTGATGTTAGAGGTGTGTTAAGTACTTTGCGCAAGATGGTTAAAGTGGCCGTGCGTGGCGGGATTGTTTTAAATGTAAGTATAGCGGTGAGAACTATCTGCGTAGCGTTTGTTTTGAGACTTAGAAGGAACATTCGGAGAATGTTTCTAAGGAGGAGAATGTTATACCGTATTTCGGAGTATATGCGTGGGGCGTGCGTAGAAAATTTGAACTTGAGAATAGGCTTGGCGATTTACTTTTGTGCTGACACGTTTAGAGTCGTTTTTAAATGAAAGCGTTTCCACGACTTTCGTAGGGAATTTCGGCTATGTCATTTTTAATTTTTGCGGATTTTTAGAGGCGAAGCGTGTTGGGCCAACAAGAGGCGCCACGGCACCTCTCATTGGCGGGCGTGAATGGGCGGTAAAGGGAGGGTGGGCAATTGGCCTTGTTGGTCGAGGGAGTTGGTAGGATATTTTTGTGTGTTAGTTGGTCAAGGACACTTGGGTGGATCTTGGCCTACTGCCTTGCACTTGGCAAGATCTTGGCCATTGGTTGGCCTTCACTGACCTATAAATACCCTCTCCCTTTGATGAATTCTTCATCCTTTCCACAAATCTTCTAAGTGTTAAAATCCCTCCTCTCCCTCTTGTTGACTCTCGTCCAAGAGCCCTCTCCCTTTGAAAGGCCCATGGCGAGAGCCCTCTCCCCCCTCCTTGTAGTGTGGCGTGGGGTACCACTAGCCTAGTTGTCTCGTATAATACACCCACTCTTGGTAGAAATACTCTCAAAAGTATTGTTATAATGCCCAAATTACCTTAGCAGTATACCTTGTAGTATTCTAAGGTCATACCTATCTGAAAAGCCAGTTATACTATTATACTTCCGTCTGTCACAAAACCGAAACCACTAGGAAAATCTCCATAGTCAGTTGGAGTATTGTGTAGAAGTTGGTTAGAACTTCTAAGGGTGGTTTAGAGCGGGTTGGGCGCTCGGAGTTGGAGCTAAGCGATTGCCGGGATCGACATTTTAACTTGGATAATTATGGGCTTATCGAGGTAAATATCTTGTCCTCTATTGTAATTGGAAATTACATGATTGTTAGACTATATAGTTGAAGTATACTATATGTAGAAGCGAGCGTTGTTGTCGTGATGTCTTTGGACTTAAGCACGAATAATAAGAAACATTTTGAAAGAAAAGTCTTGTTGTTTTTACATAGGTGTATTCTGATGGACTTGTGTAGCTTTTACGTGAGGTAGAATTGTACGTCAGGTTAGATGTATGAACCCCACTGGTTGGCTTGATGGCGGCCAGATAGAGGAGGAGATTTCTGTTTGTTGCGGGAGAGTCTTTGCCGAATTTTACGTAGAATGTTCTGAAGGGATCTAAATGTTAATAAAGCGCCTTGTGGCCTTATAGGTTGAAGTACTACGTGGCGCGATCTCTTGGCTAAGGAGTAGCGGCGGTTTGAAGTACTTGGGCGTTTTGCTATTAGTCGATACTCGTCGCGAGGTATGTGAACCTCTTCCTATCTCTTCTAGCATGATATGTGTGAACTATGTAGTGCGGTGAGCGTCATGTGCTAAATGTATTTGATTTGTTTAAAACATAAAGTGTTATAACGGCTTTATGGGAAGTTGGTTATAACGACTTTATGTTGGTAAGAAAATACTTGTGGTTTTAAAGGGTAAGCGATTTGAACTATAAGCGGCTTGTTATGTGTTAATAAAGAACTTGAAGTAATACTTGGTTTTTGAAAACATAAGAGTTATACTAGCTTTATGGGAAGTTAGGTATAACGGCTTAAGAATGTTTTACTGATTTCGGAAATCAGAATGTGTATCGACAAACCACTGCAGCATTAATAAAAGGAAATGTTTTGACTAATTAAGTATTATTAAAACCAGTAGAAACTTCCATCTGCATAGAAGCTAAGATGAGACAAAATGATATTTCCTAGATCATGATTTCTTTGTAATAAGATTGTTATAAACAAGAATATCCTACTCACATATAAGGCTTATGTTTCTCAGTTGTTTAAAGGAGAATTATATTCTTAAATTAATAAGAATATTAACTACGAAACCTTTCTAAACTAAGAACCGTTAACATTGGAAATTAGGCAAACTTGAACATTGGAAATTAGGCAAACTTGAACAGTGGAAAAGAATGTTGCTACTTGATTTTACAAAGAGAAGTAATTGATTTACTTTAAAAAGATAGTCACTCTATTTTTATACTACGGGTATTGTGTGACATTGTAAATGCGTATCTTTTAAAGAGTTAATGTATGAAGTACTTTGGTGATAAAACCCCGAACTTGTTGGCATATAGTAGAAAGTACCTCGTGTGTATAACTTGATTGTGTTGGTTTGTGATAGCCTTGTAATACTTTCTTGATAAGTAAACATGCTAGGATGCTACGTGTGTTAGTATCTTGTGATGTTTGTGTAAAGGGGTTTTTCCTTTGTTGTGCTTATGTTGTTTAACGATAAGCTGTTATGTTAGTATTTTACATCACTCATCTCTTGAGATGATTAGGGTTAAGCGCCTCCGTCACGGGGTAGACTCGGTGGTCGATGGACTATGATTCGAGAATACCTCATGCAGTCCCGAGGGCCTATCGCGGGCTACGAGAGTTCGAGTTAGTGTCGTCCTTTATGGGCATGCGGTCCGTATGGCGTGCGGATTGCGAAGTCGGGGCGATCTTAGAGTAGCTACCCTCGATGCGGGAATACCTCATGCGGGCGATGAGATTGGCCTATGCGGGTGCGGGAAGTTCAGGCTTGCGCGCGCATTAGATCTTTGCGGGCAAGTGGCGGCTTTGATCATGTAATGATGCAGACGGATCTTGTAATCTGATTCATGACCTTGTTGATGCGTAGGTGTTAGTAGTCGGCTATGCCTTCGTACTTACCGTGCGGTGTTATTATGGCACAGTGGGACACGGTGTTCATGTGTGTTCCTTGGTGCTTTTATATCATAAAGCTGGCGGTGAGGAAGGTATTCCACGGGCATGATTGATGTTGTGGCGTGAAACCCATTATTATATTTGAGTAATGACTTTGGCGTGAGTCCACGACTTGATATATTTGCTTGTTTATTGAGCTGTAGTTTTGTTATCATACATGTCTCGCACTTTATATAGACTACTATGATTCCATTCTGATATTTTGATTTCACATACTTGGTACTGTTATCTTGACCTCCTTGAAGTGCGTTAAATCTGCATGAGTTGAGGTACACGATCGTTGATCCTAGCTTTGAGTCACGATTCAGCGTATGGGAAGCCCCGTTTCTCCGGAGGCTTATCAGTGGTATAGTCCCCTGTCGTAATAGGTGTTTATATTCAGGGGTTTGGCGGGGCCACTGTCCATCCATTCTTTATCGTATCTTTTCTTAAGTGCAGTAATCTTGTTGTGGCGGGGTTTGTAAAGAAAGTTAAAGCTATTCATTTTGAAAGAGTTGTTATTATTATTTATGCCGAAGGGCAAGTTTTATAATGATAATTGTTGTACACTTCTTGTTATTTCATGTTGTTGTGTTATGTTCCGCTGATTTCTCTGATGTTGTATCACTAGGGTGCCCGGGGTAAGGCACGATCCACGGGCAGGTTGGTCGTGACCTGAGTTTTCAAATGTGAGTTTTGGTTGACTTGATGGCGTTTCTTGGGCATATTGTGGGTGATGGCATTCAGTGGATCGGCCAAGATCGAAGCGATCGGGACTTGGCCTGAACTACTACTCAAGCGGAGGTTCGCGATTTTACGGGCCTTGCGAGGATATTATCGGTGGTTCGTAGAAGTTTGCTTCTATCTACTGCACCATTGACTAGGGTGACTCGAGAAAGCGTACGTTTGATGGGTGATGCTTGTGGCGGGGTTTCGATTCTTTGAAAGAGGCGATGGCCGCCCCGTTCTTACTCTTCGGAGGGTCGGATGGTTATGTCGTGTATTGTGATCGTCGGGCATCGGGTTGGGATGTGTGTTGATCTGGCATGGCGGGGTTATAGCATATCGTCCGGCGGTGAAGAAACACGAGGAACTACCCACCCGTGATTTGGAGTTGGCGGTGTGATTTACGCTTTGAAGATGCGGAGGCACTATTTGTATGGGGTTCACGTGGATATTTTCACGGACCACAGAGCCTCGGTATATCTTGACGGAGGAGGTGAACTTACGGCGAGAGGCGGTGGTTAGAGTTGCTTAAGGATTACGATGTTGATATCCTGTACCACCCGGGGAAGGCTAATTGTTATACCCCGTATTTCCAGAGTATGTACGTAAGGACGTACGTAGAAAATTTGAGCCTTAAGTTAGGCAAAGGACCGAATTTGGGCACAAGTGCCGAATAGAGTCGTTTTTAACGAAAGCGTTTCCACGACTTTCGTAGAAAATTAGGCTATGTCATTTATAATTTTTGCGGATTTTTAGGGTGTGAAACATTTTGGACCAGCGGGAGGGTGACGTGTGTCACCCTCGCATTGAAACAAATGGATTGACTTGGGCGATTTGGGCGTCAGAGCCTTGGTTGGCCTTGGCGATTGGCTCCTCTTTTGTGCCTTGTTTGTGGCTTGTTTTGTGGAGTGTTTTGTGGAGTGTTTTGTGGGTGCACTTGGCTTGATCTTGGCCTTACACTTGCCTTGCACATGGCTTGATCTTGGCCGTTGGTTGGCCTTTGGTTTTGCTATAAATACCACGCTGTGAAGACTTCGTTCATCCACAAATGTTTCCAGTCTTGAAATCCCTCCCCCTCCTCTTGTGGCTCTCGTCCTAGCCTCTCCTCCCACTCCTAGTGGCCTTTGGCGAGAGGTCTCCACTCCCCCTTGTGGTGTCTGGCGTGGGGTACCCACTGCTAGTTACTTTAGTATAATACCCTTGTTGTGGTATAGAAATACTCTCTAGTATTGTTATAATGCCCTAATACCTTAGCCTTATACCTTGTAGTATTCCAAAAGTTACCTCTTTGCGTGAAGTGCGGAAATACTACCTTTTGTCCTTTTAGTCTCAACCAAAACCACAAGGAAAATCTTCATTGTTGGTTGAAGTTTTGGAGTAAGTTAGTTAGAACTTCTAAGGGTTGTTTGGAGCACTCGGAGTAGGAGCTAAGCGTTGCTCGGGATCGACTTTTACTTGGATAATTTTGGGCTTATCGAGGTAAACACTCTTGTCCTTATTGTGATTGGAAATTACATGTTGTTGATTATATAGTTGAAGTATACTATATATAGTCTTGAGCGTAGTTAGTTGGCAATGTCTTTTGACTTAAGCTTTGAAGAATCTGAAGTAGGCTGTAATTACATAGGGTGTATTCTGATGAGACTTGTGTCTTGTGTGGTAGAATTATCAGCGTCAGGTTAGGCGTGTAAACCCACCTGGTTGGCTTGGTGGCCAGGCCTCGATAGAGGAGGAGATTTCTGTTTGTTGCGGGAGAGTCTTCTTGAATTTTACGTAGAAAGATAGAAACTTGTGTTTTGGGGTTAATAGGCGTTTGTGACCTTTATAGGTGAAAGTACTAAGAGTAGCGTATTACACTCGAGGAGTGGAAAGAGGCTAGCAAGGTTGTAGTACTTGGAGCATTTTGCTTTTGTCGATAAATCGTCGCGAGGTATGTGAACCTCTGCCTATCTCTTCTAGCATGATATGTGTGAACTATGTAGTATGCGGTGAGCGTACGTGTGTTAGCGTGTTTGATTGTTCTTAAAACATAAAGTGTTATAACGGCTTTATGGGAAGTTGGTTATAACGACTTTATGAAGGTAAGAAAATACTTTGTGGTTTTAAAAGGTAAGCGATGTGAATTATAGCGGCTAGTTATAATAAAGAACTTGATGTATTTCAAAAGATTTATAAATCGTTTTGGAAGGAGAGTAACACTTGGTTTTAAAAGGTTTTAAAAAGAGTTATACTAGCTTTTTGGGGAGTTAGGTATAATGTCTTAAGAGGTAAAGAAAATGGTTTCTTGATGTTAGAAGTTAAGAGACTTGATCTTATAAGATAAGAGACTTAACTTATTTGTTTTAATGTGAATGTTTGTGTGAAACCTCATTCGTGAGTAATGAGTACTTGGTTTTATTTAAAGGGATAATGTTTCTTGATTTGAAATCGGAATGTGTATCGACAGGACCAACTGCGGCGTTAATAAAGGAAAATGTATTGAATGATGATGAATTGTATTAAAACCAGTAGAAACCTCCATCTGCATAGAAACTAAGATGAGACAAAATGATATACATTTTCTAGATCATGGCTGCTGTAATAAGAATGTTGTAAACAAGAATAGCCTACTCTCACGTGAGACATATATTACTCAATTGTTCTAAAAGGAATCAGTGATTAAGTTTGGGAACTATGAAACCATTTGAAAATGAGAAGCTTGAGTAATTGAAACTAGGCAAAGCGGAACTTAGGAAAAGAATGTTGTTACTTGATTTTGAAAAGGGAATGTGGGTTGGTCATTCTAATACTACGGGTATCGGGTGACTTTTATAAAAGTAATGGATCTCTTTTAAAAGAACTTAGCGTATGTAGTACTTTGGGGTTAAAAACCCGGACTTTGGCATAAAATGAAAGTACTTTGTGTTGTTGTGAAACTTGCCTATGCTTGTTGTTGTGAAACTTTCCTATGCTTGTTGTTGTGAAACTTGCCTATGCTTGTTGTTGTGAAACTTGCCTATGCTTGTGATGATAGCCTTTGTTGTACAAGTGTGGTATTTACGTATTCTGCGTCTCTCGATAGAGGCGGTTGACTTATTGAGAACTTCTTGGGGCGTCTTTGGCGGTGATGGAGAATTCCACGGGTATGTTTCCATTTTGATTCTTGTCTTGTTGTTGATATCACATGGGCGTATCTGCCGTCTGATATTCAGGCGGCATGCGGCGTGCGGCGAGTTGATTACGATATATGGTTATTCGCAACATGGGCGTGTCTGCCGTCTGATATTCCGGGGACATGTGGCCATGCGTCAGTGTTGAGCACCGAGTTTATTGTTCTTGAGGTTACATGGCCATGTCTACACCGTCGATGTCCGGGGCATGTGGCCGTGCGGCGCTTGTATGTGTGTTGCATCATGGACATGTCTGCCGTCTGATATTAGGGGCATGCGGCCATAATGCGAACATGATGGATGTTGTGGGCGTGAGACCCGTAGTTATATTTAGTGGTGACTTTGAGGCGTGAGTCACGACTTGACATATTTGTTTTATGTTGTGAAGCGTAAGTTTGGTTATCATACATGTCTCGGCTTTTATAGACTAGTATGATTTCATTTCTGATATTTTCTGATTTCACATACTTGGTACTGTTATCTTGACCTCGCCCGGAGCTGCGTTCATCTGCGCGGTAGAAGTACATCGATGCGTGGATCCGCTCTTAGGATCTCATTTTTCGTGTTGGAAAGCTCGTTCCTTGGAGGCTTATCTTTGGTATGTTTCCACTGAGTTGTAGGTTCTTGTACATTCGGGGTATGGCGGCCTGTCCGTCATAGTTGTTGTAAATCTTTGTTATACCGTATTTCAGTATATGCGTGGGGCGTGCGTAGAAAATTTGAACTTGAGAAAGTGGCTTGGCGAATTTTATTTGTGCATAACACGGTTGGAGTCGTTTTTAAACGAAAGCGTTTTCCACGACTTTCGTAGGGAATTTCGGCTATGTCATTTTTAATTTTTGCGGATTTTTAGAGGCGAAACATTATGGACCAACAAGAGGTGACACTTGTCACCTCTCATTAGAACTGTAGGCGGAAATTGTGTTGGCGAAAGTGTGGCTTTTGTGGTCAAGGGTTGGTAGGATATTTTTGTGTTAGTTGGCTAGTGTGCACTTGGCAAGATCTTGGCCTACACTTGCTATGCACTTGGCAAGATCTTGGCCGTTGGTTGGCCTTGGCTTCTGTATAAATACCCCCTTAGGATGACTTCTTCATCCATTCCAAATATTTCCTAAGTGTTAAATCCCTCCTCTCCCCTCTTGTTTGACTCTCGTCCAAGAGCCCCCTCCTAGATAGGCCTTTATGGCGAGAGCCTCCCTCTCCCGCTTTGGGGTGTGGCGTGGGTACCCCACTGCCTAGTGTTTTCGTATAAATACCCACTCTCTTGGTAGAAATACTCTCAAAAGTATTGTTATAATGCCCAATTACCTTAGCCATATACCTTGTAGTATTCTAAGGTTATACCTATCTAAAGCCGAAATACTATTATACTTCCCGTCGGTCCTGGCGAAACCACAGGAAAATCTCCATGGTTAGTTGGAGTAGTAAGTAGAAGTTGGTTAGAACTTCTAAGGGTTGTTGGAGGCGGGTTGGGCGCGGAGTTGGAGCTAAGCGATTGCCGGGATCGACTTTTACTTGGATAATTATGGGCTTATCAAGGTAATTATCTTGTCCCCCTATTGTAATTGGAAATTACATGATTTGTAGAATATATAGTTGAAGTATACTATATATATAACTGAACGTAGTTATCGGCAATGTCTTTTGACTTAAGCCTGAATAATACTTACGGCAATGTCTTGCGACTTAAGCCTGAATTTAAAGAAGAATCTTGACTGTAATTACATAGGGTTGTATTACGGTAGACTTGTGTAGTAGTGCAGTGGAGTAGAATTGTACGTTAGGGTTAGATCATAACCCCACGGTTGGCTTGATGGCAGGCCTCGTCTGAGGAGGAGATTTACTGTTGTTGCGGGAGTCTTTGCCGAATTTTACGTAGAATGTTCTCTGAAGGGATCTAAGCACTAATAAGCGCCTTGTGGCCTTATAGGTTGAAGTACTACGTGTGGCGCGATCTACTTGGCGTAAGGAGTAATGACGGTTGGAAGTACTTGGGCGTTTTGCTATTAGTCGATACTCGTCGCGAGGTATGTGAACCTCTTTCTATCTCTTCTAGCATGATATGTGTGAACTATGTAGTGCGGTGAGCGTGCGTGTGCTAAATGTATTTGATTGATTTAAAACATAAAGTGTTATAACGGCTTTATGGGAAGTTGGTTATATGACTTTATGTTGGTAAGAAAATACATGTGGTTTTAAAAGGTAACTGATTTGAACTATAACTGGCTTGTTATGTGTTAATAAAGAACTTGAAGTATTTCAAAAGATTTTTGAATCATTTTGAAAGAAGAAGTAATATACTTGGTTTTTGAAAAACTTAAGAGTTATACTAGCTTTATGGGAAGTTAGGTATAACGGCTTAAGAATGTTTCTTGATTTGAAATCGAATGTGTATCGACAAACCAACTGCGGCGTTAATAAAGGAAATGTTTTGACTAATTAAGTATTATTAAAACCAGTAGAAACTTCCATCTGCATAGAAGCTAAGATGAGACAAAATGATATTTCTAGATCATGTTCTTTGTAATAAGATTGTTATAAACAAGAATATCCTACTCACATATAAGACTTATGTTTCTCAGATAGTTTTAAGGAGAATTATATTCTCAAATGAATAAGACTATGAACTACGAAACCTTTCTAAAATGAGAAACTTGAACATTGGAAATTAGGCAAACTTGATCATTGGAAAAGAATGTTGCTACTTGATTTTACAAAGAGAAGTAATTGATTTACTTTAAAAGGATAGTCACTCTATTTTATACTACGGGTATTGTGTGACATTGTGAAATTAACGTATCTGTTAAAGAGTTAATGTATGAAGTACTTTGGGGATAAAAACCCGATTTTGTTAATCATATAGTAGAAGGTACCTTGTGTGAACAACTTGATTGTATTGGTTTGTGATAGCCTTGTAATACTTTCTTGATTGCGTTGATAAGTAAGCGTGTTGGGATCTACGTGTGTTAGTATCTTGTGATGTTTGTGTGAAGGGTTTCCGCGGATTGTGCTTATTAACTATCGATCGTTATGATAGTATTGTGGCATTCATCTCTTGAGATGATTAGAGGGTTAAGCGCCCTCCGTCTGCGGGGTAGACTCGGGCGGGTCGATGGACTATGATTCGAGAATACCTCATGCGAGTCAGGGGCTATCTTGGAACTACGAGAGTTCGGGTTAGTGTCGTCCTTTATGGGCATGCGGTCCTTGTGGCGTGCGGTGCGAAGTCGGGGCGATGCAGGAGTAGCTACCCTCGATGCGGGAATGCCTCATGCGGGCGATGAGATTGGCCTATGCGGAGTGCGGGAGTTCGAGGGTTAGGCAGCGTACATTGATCTGCGGGCAAGTGGCGGCTTTGATCATGTGGCGGTCTAGGCAGATCTTATAATCTGATTCGCGACCTTGTTGATGCTGTAGGTTTTTAGTAGTCGGCTATGCCTTGTACTTACCGTCTGATTTTATTATGACCACAGTGGGACACGGTGTTGAGTGTGTTCCTTGGTGCTTTCATATCATAGGCTAGCCGGTGAGGAAGGTATTCCACGGGCATGATTGATGTCGTGGGCACGAGACCCGTTGTTATACTTGAGTGATGACTTGAGGCGTGAGTCCACAACAGCATGTTGCTTTGTTGTAAAGCGTAGATTGGTTATCATACATGTCTCTGCTTTATATGAGCTATGATTTCATTTCTGATATGTATTTTGATTTCACATACTAAATTTTTGTTATCTTGACCTCGCTTGAAGTGCGTTCATGCCGCGAGTTGAGGTACACGATCGTTGATCCTAGCTCTCGGAGTCACGATTTGGCGTTTGGGAAGCTCGTTTCTCGGAGGCTTATCGGTGGTATAGTCACTGTCGTCGTAAGTGTTTACATTCGGGGGTTTGGCGGGGCCACTGTCCGCCATTGTTGTCGTGTCATTACGAGAAGTGCAGTAATCTTGTTGTGGGCGGGGTTTGTAAAAAGATTAAAGCTGTTCGTGTTGAAAAAGTTGCTATTTTTATATATCTTGAAGGTACAGATTTTTAGTTGCTTTGTCTTCTTATTTCAACTGTCTTATTACAGTTGGTTTCATGTATTGTCTTTATGTTCAGTGATTACTCGATGTATGTCTACTTGGGTGCGGGGTAAGGCACGATCCAGGCAGGTTGGTCGTGACAAAAGTGGTATCGAGCGATTAATCCTCGGAAAGTGTCTCTGAGCCGTATCGATGAAGTCTTGATTATCGGTGTGTTGTGCACCACGCGATAATCGGGAGGCTATAGGATATTTAGGATTGGTTTCTATTCTTCTCACTCTGAGATCGTGCCTTAGAGTTGTGTTGTAAGTTGGACCCTCGGCGAAATTCTTTCCCTGTCGTTATGCCTCGCGTAGGGCAACCGGGAGAGCAAAGCGGCCGAGGAGGCTGCGAGTAAAATCTGAAGGTTCGTGGGCACGAGCCCGATTATCACCTTAGGTGGCGCCGTTCGGGGAGTTACTGCGGCGTCGCTAGCCCAATGAGTTTTGCCGAAGCGGCGGTTCCTCTGCGACCATGATATTTGAACCTTGGTTCCACGGCCAGGAGCGGTGAATATAGATTGCAAAGAGGCAACCACATTGTTATTAGCTATAGATTTGGCTACGGAGAGTATCTGGATGTCTGCGAGTCTTGAGGACTATCTATAAGAGGTTGTGCAAGAATAATTCTTGATTAGGCTTGAGCATGGCACGTATGCGGGCTTATGCGCGTGGCCGAGGCGATGTAGAGATCGGCGGGTTAACAAAGGGCGGTAGAAGAGGGCGGAGCGGCAAGGTCCTTTGGTAACTTCGGCGAGTCGCCTCCCAGGCGAGTTAGATATGCGCCTCCGCGGTGCTGAGTGGTCTTACAAATTTTAGGGCGTTCGGGGTGTGCGGGAGTTGGTGAGAACTCCGGGGCTTAGGTTCCGATGTGTGACGTCGTCGGGAATGTCATCTTTTAGGTTGGTACTTGTTGTACCTATGGCCGTCGAGTGCAGTGTCGAGAGTGTCCTTGTAGGAGGACTTAGCCTTGGGATCGGTGGGTAGTTTGTCATCTCCCTCGGCTATCGCCCTGCAGGCGAGTTTGATTAGAGCGACTAAGGAGTGAAGCGGTAGATATAGATCTATCCTTAACCCTCAGAGTTTTGTATAGGTGATAAGGTGAGTATACCTTAGGTCTTTATGTTACGATAGCGATGTGTTAGTTGTGATTTGAAATCATGGTTGTTTAGCAGAGTAAGATTTTGGGGATAGAAAGTGTGAGCCTTAGAGCTTTATCGTAGAGACCTTAGAGGTGAGGCCGTCTCGAGGAAAAAGGGTGTAGTGTTATGTTTGACCACTTATCGGAGTGCATAGTGCACGTGAGTTATGTTGGGACAGGTCACAGTAGTGTGGAATGAAAGAGGGTAGTTGAGCTAAGAAGGACCGCTAGGTTTTAAGTAGCGTGATTAGTGAGATTGTTCGGTTCGGGAGCTAGTATGATGCGGCGTTGCGGGTCGGGTTGAGGCCGCGTTGCGGGTCAACCAGCGGGTTTGGTGGTGGGGTCGGTTGTGGTGGTCGCGCTTGTGGTAAGTCACGAGGTGTTAGGCCCGTATTCGATTAACGGTGTCTGAGTTCGTGGATCGTTCGACCGATGGTCGGACCGAGGAAGTCGGCCGTCTTGTCTTACAGCAAAGATCGTTTACTTGGCGGTATTGTTTTATCGAGAAAGGTTGTAAGGCTGCGGGGTGCCTACGCCGCCTTATGTCGAACGATGAAGCCAGGTTGTAGCTATTTTTCGTCTTCTAAAAGTTTACGAGCGGGGTTAAGAACTTCGGTGAGTCTCGAATCGCGTTCGCCCTCGGGCGGTCGTGGATTTGAGGTAGTCGTTGGGGATTGTTGTCTCTGTGGAGGTAGTGTTTGATCTACCATTTCGGTGTTCGGATATCGCCTTATGAAGCCTTGTAAGAGGCGGAAGTGTAAGTTGTCGGTCGATTGGTTCGATGTTGGCAAGGTTCGATTAGTTGGTTGAGCTTGTTCCGGTATGTGGATAGTCTGGCTTTGTCTAGAAGAAGTTACAGCGGCTCGGAGGAATTGTGCGGATAATCGGCGGCGGCGCTTAGAGTTGAGTTGTGATCGGTCTTCTTGAAGGTACCACCGGGTTGGGTGTGGCGAGTTTGGAATCTGAGAGGACTTAGCTTGAGTTACTTTGGGCCGCACGAGTTCATGTGAAGAATAGGCGGAGTTGCCTATATGTTAGCATTTGTCGTCCGACTTAGGAAGCGGTCGTCGATCGTTCGATGTTATGATCGGGAAAGTATCGGAGATCCGTCCAGTGTTCCCGATTAATGATGACCACGTTAGAGATAGTAACCGAGTTTTGGGAAAGCGGCCGTGTCGAGAATGTGGTGAGAGTTCGGTGTCACGACATCCTCGGCATCATGGCGGCCGGTACCATTTGTTGGAGTCGTCGGAGCAAGGCTCGCGACAAAGTGACAAAGTGGTATCTCTGACGAGTAAAGAGAAGCGAGCGTATGGCGGCATAGGTGATGTTAGAAGTGTTTGTGGTTATGATAGAGGTGTTCCGTGGACTTAGATGGAGGTATTTTTGCTTGGGTGTTTAGTGGCGGATGTGGCGGGTTTGTTTCGTAAGTATAGTAGTGAAGACTATCTTGGCGCCGCGTCTGTTTTGAGACTTAGAAGGAACATTCGGGCGAATGTTTCTAAGGAGAGGAGAATGTTATACCGTATTTCCAGTATGCGTGGGGCGTGCGTAGAAAATTTGAACTTGAGAAAGTGGCTTGGCGAATTTTATTTGTGCATAACACGGTTGGAGTCGTTTTTTTGCGAAAGCGTTTTCCACGACTTTCGTAGGGAATTTCGGCTATGTCATTTTTAATTTTTGCGGATTTTTTAGAGAGGCGAAACATTATGGACCAACAGAGGGTGACACTTGTCACCCTCTCATTGGACACCTTGGCGGAAATTGTGTTGGTAGAAAGTGTGGCTTTTGTGGTCAAGGGTTGGTAGGATATTTTTGTGTTAGTTGGCTAGTGTGCACTTGGCAAGATCTTGGCCTACACTTGCTATGCACTTGGCAAGATCTTGGCCGTTGGTTGGCCTTGGCTTACCATATAAATACCCACTTAGGATGACTTCTTCATCCATTCCAAATATTTCCTAAGTGTTAAATCCCTCCTCTCCCCTCTTGTTTGACTCTCGTCCAGAGCCACTCCTAGATAGGCCTTTATGGCCGAGCCTCCTCTCCCCACTGGGGTGTGGCGTGGGTACCACACAGCCTAGTGTTTTCGTATAAATACCCTCTCTTGGTAGAAATACTCTCAAAGTATTGTTATAATGCCCAAATTACCTTAGCCATATACCTTGTAGTATTCTAAGGTTATACCTATCTAAAGCCGAAATACTATTATACTTCCGTCGATCCACAACCGAAACCACAGGAAAATCTCCATGGTTAGTTGGAGTAGTAAGTAGAAGTTGGTTAGAACTTCTAAGGGTTGTTTGGAGCGGGTTGGGCGCGCGGAGTTGGAGCTAAGCGATTGCCCGGGATCGACTTTTACTTGGATAATTATGGGCTTATCAAGGTAATTATCTTGTCCCTATTGTAATTGGAAATTACATGATTTGTAGAATATATAGTTGAAGTATACTATATATATATAAGCGAGCGTAGTTATCGGCAATGTCTTTTGACTTAAGCTGAATAATACTTACGGCAATGTCTTGCGACTTAAGCTGAATTTAAAGAAGAATCTTGAGCTGTAATTACATAGGGTTGTATTACGGTAGACTTGTGTAGTAGTGCAGTGGGTAGAATTGTACAGTTAGGGTTAGATCATAACCCCACTGGTTGGCTTGATGGCGGCCTCGTCTGAGGAGGAGATTTCTGTTTGTTGCGGGAGAGTCTTTGCCGAATTTTACGTAGAATGTTCTGAAGGGATCTAAGCACTAATAAGCGCCTTGTGGCCTTATAGGTTGAAGTACTACGTGTGGCGCGATCTTGGCGTAAGGAGTAGCGACGGTTGGAAGTACTTGGGCGTTTTGCTATTAGTCGATACTGCGTCGCGGTATGTGAACCTCTTTCTATCTCTTCTAGCATGATATGTGTGAACTATGTAGTGCGGTGAGCGTGCATGTGCTAAATGTATTTGATTGATTTAAAACATAAAGTGTTATAACGGCTTTATGGGAAGTTGGTTATAACGACTTTATGTTGGTAAGAAAATACATGTGGTTTTAAAAGGTAAGCGATTTGAACTATAAGCGGCTTGTTATGTGTTAATAAAGAACTTGAAGTATTTCAAAAGATTTTGAATCATTTTGAAAGAAGAAGTAATATACTTGGTTTTGAAAAACTTAAGAGTTATACTAGCTTTATGGGAAGTTAGGTATAACGGCTTAAGAATGTTTCTTGATTTGGAAATCGGGATGTGTATCGACAAACCAACTGCGGCGTTAATAAGGAAATGTTTTGACTAATTAAGTATTATTAAAACCCGGTAGAAACTTCCATCTGCATAGAAGCTAAGATGAGACAAAATGATATTTCTAGATCATGGTTCTTTGTAATAAGATTGTTATAAACAAGAATATCTACTCACATATAAGACTTATGTTTCTCGAGATAGTTTTAAGGAGAATTATATTCTCAAATGAATAAGACTATGAACTACGAAACCTTTCTAAAATGAGAAACTTGAACATTGGAAATTAGGCAAACTTGATCATTGGAAAGAATGTTGCTACTTGATTTTACAAAGAGAAGTAATTGATTTACTTTAAAAGGATAGTCACTCTATTTTATACTACGGGTATTGTGTGACATTGTGAAATTGCGTATCATTAAGAGTTAATGTATGAAGTACTTTGGGGATAAAACCGATTTTGTTAATCATATAGTAGAAGGTACCTTGTGTGAACAACTTGATTGTATTGGTTTGTGATAGCCTTGTAATACTTTCTTGATTGCGTTGATAAGTAAGCGTGTTGGGATCTACGTGTGTTAGTATCTTGTGATGTTTGTGTGAAGGGTTTCCGCTTGATTGTGCTTATTAACTATCGATCGTTATGATAGTATTGTGGCATTAAATCTCTTGAGATGATTAGGGAGTTAAGCGCCTCCGTCACGGGGGTAGACTTCGGGGTCGATGGACCTATGATTCGAGAATACCTGCATGCGAGTCGGGGCTATCTTGCGGAACTACGAGTTCGAGTTAGTGTCGTCCTTTATGGGCATGCGGTCCTTGTGGCCATGCGGTGCGAAGTCGGGGCGATCTTAGGAGTAGCTACCCTCGATGCGGGAATGCCTCATGCGGGCGATGAGATTGGCCTATGCGGGCTGCGGGAGTTCGAGGGTTAGGCAGCGTACGTAATCTGCGGGCAAGTGGCGGCTTTGATCATGTGGTCTAAGCGAATCTTATGATCTGATTCGCGGCCTTGTTGATGCGTGGGTTTTAGTAGTCGGCTATGCCTTCGTACTTACCGTCTGATTTTATTATGACACAGTGGGACACTGGTGTTGGTGTGTTCCTTGGTGCTTTCATATCATAGGCTGCGGTGAGGAAGGTATTCCACGGGCATGATTGATGTCGTGGGCACGAGACCCGTTGTTATACTTGAGTGATGACTTGAGGCGTGAGTCCACAACGACATGTTGCTTTGTTGTAAGCGTAGATTGGTTATCATACATGTCTCTGCTTTATATGGCTGCTATGATTTCATTTCTGATATGTATTTTGATTTCACATACTCTTTTTGTTATCTTGACCTCCTTGAAGTGCGTTCATCTGCATGAGTTGAGGTACACGATCGTTGATCCTAGCTCTCGAGTCACGATTTGGCGTTTGGGAAGCTCCGTTTCTCGGAGGCTTATCGGTGGTATAGTCCAATGCGTCGTAAGTGTTTACATTCGGGGTTTGGCGGGCCTGTCCGCCATTGTTGTCGTGTCATTACGAGAAGTGCATGTAATCTTGTTGTGGGCGGGGTTTGTAAAAGGATTAAAGCTGTTCATGTTGAAAAAGTTGCTATTTTTATATATCTTGAAGGTACGTTTTTAGTTGCTTTGTCTTCTTATTTCAACTGTCTTATTACACTTTGGTTTCATGTATTGTCTTTATGTTCATGATTACTCGATGTATGTCTACTTGGGTGCCGGGGTAGGCACGATCACGGGCAGGTTGGTCGTGACAATCTTAGAAAGTGCATGCTTTGTTGTGGGCGGGGTTTGTAAAAAGGACAAGCATTGGGGTTTTGTGTATATCTTGAAAGCAAGCTGTTTTGGTTGCTTTGTTTATTTATTATATCTCTTGTTTCATGACTCGTGTTTTATTTTCATTTGGTTTTCTCGATGTTGTATCACTAGGGTGCCGGGGTAAGGCACGATATGGGCCGAGTTGGGGTGTTACAAAGTGGTATCGAGCGATTAGTCCTCGGAAAGTGTCTGACCGTGTCTAGTAAGTCTTAGTTGCTCGATGTGTTGTGCACCACGTCTATGTCGGGGAGGCTATAGGACATTTAGGATTGGTTTCTATTCTTACCGTTACGAGATCGTGCCTTAGAAAGTGAGTTATGAGTTGGATCCTCAGCGTATTCCTTTACATTGCAGTTATGCCTCGCGCAAAGCGGCCGGGCCCAGTGGGCAAAGCGGCGAGGAGGCTGCTAGTGAATATCTGAGGAAATGCGGCGCGAGCGATCGATGCACGAGCGATGCTTACGGCGAGTTTCGCGGCGCCCGGCACCAGCGAGTTTAAGCGCGGCCGTGGGCGTGAGACTCTGATACACGAGCCTCGGTCCCGATGCAGGCGGGAGATCGTCGAGAGATGGCGATTTTGGCGAGTTGTGGCGGATATGAGAGCAATTTGGATCACGGCGGTTCAGTTCAGCCCGCTGTAGTGCGCGAGCGAATAGTTTGAGGCTACGGGACTTTACGAGTTGTAGCGCGAGTTTTATGGGTCGAGGCACGAGGATGATCGCGAGGAGTTCATCGTCGATTCTGAAGGATCGTCACGGGTGATCGAGGCTTGAGACCGAGTGCGTGACCGGTTCGCGTCGGTGCGTGATCTGATCGATTAGTTTGATTCGTGGGAGCTTTCGGGAGAGCATGCGCCTCGGTATGGGATGAGTTTTGGGGCTTTTCTCACGCACTTCTTGCCTCATGAGATGAGGAGAACGCGGCGACAAATTTTTATTCTTGAGGCGAGAGGAAGCGCCTGTCGGGAAGTACAATGTCGAGTTCGATTCTTTGGCTCGATATGTCCACTGCACTAGTTGCGAATATGGAAGATAAGTGCGTCGCTACGTCGCGGGCTCGATGATTACCTAGCGAGAGTTGTTGGTGTTTCTCTTCAGCGGGCATGGGCGTTGCCGCGTCGAGCTCATCTGGCAGAAGTGCGAGGCGCGGTCGGCAGGTGGACGGCTTTGTGAGAAGAAGGCGAGCGGCGGATATTTTGGCGACTTTCGGCGGACGCCTCGGCGAACTAGTTATGTACCTCGCCATTCTGAGTGGTCTCGCACGCCGGGACCGCAGGATATTGGGGCGGTCGGGGCTCGAGGTTTGAATGTTCGAGGAGTAGGGGTGTTGGCGGATCGATCCACCTACCTCGGTGTGGTCGATGTAGTAGACGCATTTCGGAAGTGTCGTAGTACGAGGAGCTTGTTACTCTTGCGACAGCGGGGCCATATGGCGAGCTTGTCCCGACGAGTATGGCGGTAGGGCGGCCTGAACTACTAGGCGATTTGCGGGCCCACGGTAGAGTCGCGGTGGAAGTTCGATTTTAAGCGGTCCTTGAACCGCCTAGTTTGGTATATCCTTAACCACAGCGAATCTTGTATGTATTGATGTTAATGATGTGTTAAGTGTTATGTTCGGATAACTTTGTGCTATAGTGTGATTTAAAAATCTGGTTAGTGTGAGATGGAAGTGGTAGCTTCCAGCGGTGTGTCCGTGTCGAGGCGGAAGTTGGCGCTACGGTGGGTCGGGTTGGGGCCATGTTGCGGGCCAACCGCGTCCGTTCGATGAAGGTCAGCTGCAGGTGGTCGCCGGTGGCGAGTCCGCGAGGGTGCTAGGCCAGTTTAGATGACCGTCGTATGAGTTCGTGGAATCGTTCGACGAATCGATTCGTGAAGGCGGGAATGGCCTTAGAAATCGAGGTAGTAAGATGACCAAGTTTGGAGGTAGTAACTCGAGGGTTGGAAAGCGAAGCGTTGTGGAAGTGTGAGTGCGGATACTAGAAAGAGCTCGAGTGTTCGAGAAGAGTGCGGCGAGATAGGGGAGAAGTGAGCGTGTGAGATCGTTTCTTTTGTGAAATGTAGGTGCGAAGGAGTATATTTTAGACCTCGGGTAAGGGGTTTTGTGATGATTAGAGTGTTTCCTCATTGACTTGGGTTTAAGTATTGGTGCGTTTGTTATTTTTATGGCGGGTGTGGTATGATCGTTTTCGATGCGTATAGCGATGAAGGCTATACTAAGCGCGTGTTTGTGTTGAGACTTGAGAAGGAACATTGGGCGAATGTTTCTAAGGAGGAGAATGTTATACCGTATTTCCAGTATGCGTGGGGCGTGCGTAGAAAATTTGAGCCTTAAGTTAGGCGAAGGACCGAATTTGGGCACAGTGCGAATAGAGTCGTTTTTAAAAGCGTTTCCCACGACTTTCGTAGAAAATTCCGGCTATTTCATTTATAATTTTTTCGGATTTTTAAGGGTGTCGAAACATTTTGGACCAAAGGGAGGGTGACATGTGTCACCCTCATTAAACAAATGGATTGGCTTGGGCGATTTGGGCGTCGAGCGCTTGGTTGGCTTGGCGATTGGCTCCCTCTTTTGTGCCTTGTTTTGTGGCTTGTTTTGTGGAGTGTTTTGTGGAGTGTTTTGTGGGTGCACTTGGCTTGATCTTGGCCTTACACTTGCCTTGCACATGGCTTGATCTTGGCCATTGGTTGGCCTTTGGTTTTGCTATAAATACCCCGCTGTGAAGACTTCGTTCGTCCACAAATGTTTCCAAGTCTTGAAATCCCTCCCCTCCTCTTGTGGCTCTCGTCCTAAGCCTCTCCTCCACTCCTGGTGGCCTTTGGTAGAGGTCTCACTCCCACTTGTGGTGTCTAGCCAGTGGGTACCCACTGCTAGTTACTTTCGTATAATACCCCTTGTTGTGGTATAGAAATACTCTCCTAGTATTGTTATAATGCCCTAATACCTTAGCCTTATACCTTGTAGTATTCCAAAAGTTACCTCTTTGCGTAGAGTACGGAAATACTACCTTTTGTCCTTTTTTAGTCTCAAACCGAAACCACAGGAAAATCTTCATTGTTGGTTGAAGTTTTGGAGTAAGTTAGTTAGAACTTCTAAGGGTTGTTTGGAGCACTCGGAGTAGGAGCTAAGCGTTGCTCGGGATCGACTTTTACTTGGATAATTTTGGGCTTATCGAGGTAACACTATTGTCCTTCTATTGTGATTGGAAATTACATGTTGTTGATTATATAGTTGAAGTATACTATATATAGTCTTGAGCGTAGTTAGTTGGCAATGTCTTTTGACTTAAGCTGAAGAATCTGAGAAGCTGACTGTAATTACATAGGGTGTATTCTGATGAACTTGTGTCTTGTGTGGTAGAATTATGCAGCGTCAGGTTAGGCGTGTAAACCCCACTGGTTGGCTTGGTGGCCGGCCTCGATAGAGGAGGAGATTTCTGTTGTTGCGGGGAGGTCTTTCAATTTTTACGTAGAAAGATAGAAACTTGTGTTTTGGGGTTAATAGGCGTTTGTGACCTTTATAGGTGAAAGTACTAAGAGTAGCGTATTCTACTCGGAGTGGAAAGGGCTAGCAAGGTTGTAGTACTTGGAGCATTTTGCTTTTGTCGATAAATCGTCGCGAGGTATGTGAACCTCTTCATCTCTTCTAGCATGATATGTGTGAACTATGTAGTGCGGTGAGCGTACGTGTGTTAAGCGTGTTTGATTGTTCTTAAAACATAAAGTGTTATAACGGCTTTATGGGAAGTTGGTTATAACGACTTTATGAAGGTAAGAAAATACTTTGTGGTTTTAAAAGGTAAGCGATGTGAATTATAAGCGGCTAGTTATAATAAAGAACTTGATGTATTTCAAAAGATTTATAAATCGTTTTGGAAGAGAGTAACTTGGTTTTAAAGGTTTTAAAAAGAGTTATACTAGCTTTTGGGAGTTAGGTATAATGTCTTGAGAGAGGTAAAGAAAATGGTTTCTTGATGTTAGAAGTTAAGAGACTTGATCTTATAAGATAAGAGACTTAACTTATTTGTTTTAATGTGAATGTTTGTGTGAAACCTCATTCGTGAGTAATGAGTACTTGGTTTTATTTAAAGGGATAATGTTTCTTGATTTGGAAATCAGAATGTGTATCGACAGGACCAACTGCGGCGTTAATAAAGGAAAATGTATTGAATGATGATGAATTGTATTAAAACCAGTAGAAACCTCCATCTGCATAGAAACTAAGATGAGACAAAATGATATACATTTTCTAGATCATGTTCTTTGTAATAAGAATGTTGTAAACAAGAATAGCCTACTCTCGCGTGAGACATATATTACTCAATTGTTCTAAAAGGAATCAAGTGATTAAGTTTGGGAACTATGAAACCATTTGAAAATGAGAAGCTTGAGTAATTGAAACTAGGCAAAGCTGGAACTTAGGAAAAGAATGTTGTTACTTGATTTTGAAAAGGAATGTGGGTTGGTCATTCTAATACTACGGTATCGGGTGACTTTTATAAAAGTAATGGATCTCTTTTAAAAGAACTTAACGTATGTAGTACTTTGGGGTTAAAAACCGGACTTTGGCATAAAATGAAAGTACTTTGTGTTGTTGTGAAACTTACTATGCTTGTTGTTGTGAAACTTGCCTATGCTTGTTGTTGTGAAACTTGCCTATGCTTGTTGTTGTGAAACTTGCCTATCTTGTGATGATAGCCTTTGTTGTACAAGTGTGGTATTTACGTATTCTGCGCGTCTCGATAGAGTAGGTTGACTTGTTGAGAACTTCTTGGGGCGTCTTTGGCGGTGATGGAGAATTCCACGGGTATGTTTCCATTTTGATTCTTGTCTTGTTGTTGATATCACATGGGCGTATGTCTGCCGTCTGATATTAGGCATGCGGCCGTGCGGCGGGTTGATTACGATATATGGTTGTGCGCAACATGGGCGATGTCTGCCGTCACGATATTCCGGGACATGTGGCGTGCGGCGGGTTGACCACCGTATATTGTTATTGAGGTTACATGGGCATGTCTGCCGATGCGATTCGGGGCATGTGGCCATGCGGCGCTTATTATTGTTGCATCATGGACATGTCTGCCGTCGCGATTAGGGGCATCGCGGCCATAATGCGAACATGATGGATGTTGTGGGCGTGAGACCCATAGTTATATTTGAGTGGTGACTTTGAGGCGTGAGTCCCTGACTTGACATAAATGTTTTTATGTTGTGAACTGGAAGTTTGGTTATCATACAATTCTCAGGCTGTTATAGACTAGTATGATTTCATTCTGATATTTTTACGATTCACATACTTGGTACTGTTGTCTTGACCTCCTTGAGTGCGTTCATGCCACGGTAGAGTACATCGATCGTGGATCCCGCTCTTAGGATCTCATTTTCGTGTTGGAAAGCTTCGTTCCTTGGAGGCTTATCTTTGGTATGTTTCCTGAGTTGTAGGTTCTTGTACATTCGAGGGTATGGCGAAGACCTGTCCGTCATAGTTGTTGTAAATCTTAAGTGCATGCCTTTGTTGTGGCGGGGGTTTGTAAAAGGACAAGCTGTTCGGGTTTTGTGTATATCTTGAAAGCCCATTTTGGTTGCTTTGTTTATTTATTATATCTCTTGTTTCATGACTCGTGTTTTATTTTCGCTGGTTTTCTCGATGTTGTATCACTAGGGTGCGGGGTAAGGCACGATGCGGGCCGAGTTGGTGTTACACCAATGTTATGTGAGATGGTCTTAGTCGTAGGTCGATGGGAGCCTATCGGATGCGGTAGAGAGGAGGGACATGGTTCGTGATTTGCATCGATTAGCGAGCCTTGGTGTCCGTTTGATTGATTACGATAGCGATGGGGTTAGAGTTCGTGAGGTTGTCGAGTCTTCCATCGTCGAGGTGAAGAAGGCGATTCAAGGATCGGCTTTGATTCGATATCGTGATACTCTTCGTGAGGGCAAGGGTCGCGAGGTAGCACGATGGGGTGCTAAGGTTTGAGGCGGTGTGTGTTCGGATGTTTGAGGACTTGGCGGAGTTCTTGGGAAGCACCAGCGGCGTTACTCTATCCATCCGGGTCGACCAAGATGTACCACGACCTTAGATCGTGTATTGGTGGGATGGCTTGAAGAGGGCGTTGCGAGTTCGTAGCTCGATGCGTGTTGTCGGGTGAAGGTAGAGCACGAGGCACGGTGGTTTATTCTGACGATTGAGATCGACACGGAAGTGGGAGGTAATCAATGGACTTCATCACGGGATTACCTCGCACTCGGAGGACATGATTCTATATGGGTTATCGTAATCGGTGTGAAAATCAGCCCACTTTCTTCCGTCGGGGCGACTTTTTGAGGATTATGCGGACTTTACATCAGAGATCGTCGGTGCATGGAGTCCTGCCGATCATATCGAGACGGAGCGGTTCGGCTAACTTACGGAGTCCTTCGAGAGGGTTTAGGGGCGCAGTGAGCACGAGTCTGCATTTCATCCACGCAGCGGACGAGCGAGCGCTATCCGGACTCTTGAGGATATCTTTGCGAGCTGTGTTATTGACTTGATGGTAGTTGGGAGGATCATTTGCCTCTGTGAGTTCGCGTATAATAATAGCTACCACCCAGGTATTCGATGGCGCCTTATGAGGCCTTGTATGGGAGGAAGTGCGGTCGCCTATAGGTTGGTTCGATGTGGCGAGTGCGGCTAGTGGGACGGTTTGACATGCATGACGATGGATAAGGTGAAGCTTATCAGGCGGCTATTAATGACTCGAGTCGGCAAGTCGTATGCGAGATCATCGTCGTCGGCATCTTGAGTTCGAGGTTCATGATTGGGTTTTCCTAAAGTGTCACCCATGAAGGGTGTGATGAGATTCGGGAAGAAGGGAAACTTCGGCCCTAGTACATTGGGCGTTTGATTGTCGCGAGGTAGGCAAGGTTGCCTATGAGTTGGATCTGCCGTCCGTCTGAGGCGGATCCGGTTTTCACGTATCTATCTTTGAGAGATGTATCGGGGATCCATCTAGGCGTACACCGTTGGCGATGTCCGTGTGGAGGGTTATCGTATGAGGATATTCCATAGCGATAGTCGATCGTCGAGTTAGGCGTCTGCGGACGGGGCGTGGCTTAGTCAAAGTCTTGTGGCGGAGCGAGATCGGGAGGAGATGGCGTGGGAGCGAGGAGGACATGGCGAAGTATCTCACTATTCCCACACCTCCGGGTAATTCACTTTCCTACTTGTAAATTTTCGTTATCGTTTACGCCTAAGTGTTGTTACGTGGTGTGTGG
The DNA here is from genome assembly GCA_029844215.1 of Przewalskia tangutica. Classification (NCBI taxonomy): domain Eukaryota; kingdom Viridiplantae; phylum Streptophyta; class Magnoliopsida; order Solanales; family Solanaceae; genus Przewalskia; species Przewalskia tangutica. The sequence goes on from CM056719.1 coordinate 59,835,707, forward strand.
CATTTGCAAGCTGTTTTAGTTATGAAGAATCTTATCGTTAAGCGTCTTGGGAAGGAACATTCGGGACGAATGTTTCTAAGGAGGAGAATGTTATACCCGTATTTCCAGTATGCGTGGGGAATACGTACAAAAGTTTAGCCTTAAAGATTAGGCCAAGTTCGAAATTGTGCACAACTCGCTTAAAGAATGGTTTTCGAAAAAGCGTTTCCACGGCTTTCGTAGGGAAAATTCGGCTATGCCATTACTAATTTTTGCGGATTTTTAGAGGCGAAACATTTTGGACCAGCGGAGAGGCGACAGCACCCCATTGATGGACTTGAATCGTCCATTGGACGAAATTGGAGAGGTTTGGCACGTTTTTGGTGCCTTGCACAAAGTCAAGGAGTTGGTAGGATATTTGTGTATAGTTAATCCTCACCCTACACTTGCCTTGCACTTGTCTTCATCTTGGCCGTTGGTTGGCAAGGCTTGAGCTATAAATACCCCTTTAGATGAAGAATTCTTCATCCACAAAGTTATCTTCCAAGTCTAAAATCCTCTCCTCTCCGGAGCCATTTCGTCCAAACACCTCCCAGCTGAGTAGTTGGCCGAGGCTTCTCCCCTAGCCTAGCCAAAACCTACCCCACTCTTGGTAGAAAAGTTGCCTTAGTATTGTTATAATGCCCAAAATACTCTAGCCCAAATCCCTTAGTCCTTAGTAGAAGTTGTGAAGAACTTCTAAGGTTTTTTACTCTGGGCGTCTGACTTAGGAGCTAAACCTTGCTCAGCGACTTTATCTAGGATATTATTGGGCTTACAGGTAAATAATCCTAACCCTCTTTTGTATTAGAGAATGCATCTGTAGAAGTATAAGAATAAGTATTAAATACTTAGAAGAATATTCTGAGAATAGAATTGAATTATCACGATGAAGGGTTTAAAGAAGAATAATTGAAATGTACTCACATGATTGTTTTCACGATGAGCTAATATAGCTCATCGGGTAGGGTTGTGCTGCCGACTTTCAAATATTGTGAACCCTCTGTTTAGAATGACCTTGAGTAGTCTAGACTTTGATAGGCGTGTCGACTATTATAATTTGATTCTCTACGCGACATATTGACTTGGCGGTGGTTTTATTTTGAGAAGGTATGTGATTCTTCCTAAAGCATGATATTTTACAATATATATAGTGCGGTGACGTACATGTGTTAATCGAATAATAACTACGGCAATGTCTTTGACTTAAGCTGAATAATACTTACGGCAATGCCTCGGCTTAAGCACGAATAACACTTACACGATGCCTCACGGCTTAAGCACGAATAATAAAGATCGAAAGCATTTCATAAGAAAATCAATCATTTTTAATGAAGAGAACTAGCGGTTTTAAAGCGAAGCTTAAGAGTTATACTAGCTTTATGGGAAGTTAAGTATAACCACTTAAGATTGATAAAAGAAACAAGTTTGCCTATGTGTTTATAACAGGCTTATGTTGAATTGTGAAAGAATAATAAGATGGTTTGATAAGTAGACATGATATGATGTTATGTGTGTTAGTATCTTGTAACGTTTGTATAAGAGTATCCTTGTTATGCTTATGTTGTTTAAAGATAATTTGTTATGTTAGTGTACTATCACTCCTCTTGAGATGATCTGGGGTTAAGCGCCTCCGTCTGCGGGTAGACTCGGCGATGCAGGACCATGATTCGAGAATACCTCATGCGGGTCAGGGCTATGCTGGGCTACGAGTTCCGGTTAGTATGCGGGGTTATGTCTCATGCGGTCTATGTGGCGTCTGCAGCGAGTCGGGGCGATGCAGGGTAGCTACCCTCGATGCGGGGTTATACCTCATGCGGGCCCGTGAGTGGCCTATGCGGACTCGGAGTCGATTAGGCTTGCGAGTGATAATACGGCGAGTGGCCTGCCGAATCATTCACGACCTAGAAAAGACCTATTACAGTTTACCTATTGTTGCTCTTGTTTGTGATGTGTGGCATGTGCGGTTCCCTTGATTGCTTCATACATTTGTAACCGGTTTTAAAAAGTGTTATGATTTCATTTAAGTACTTTACGATTTCACATACTTAGTACTGTTGCGACCTCCTTGAGGCTGCGTTAAATGCCGCGAGTAAGGGCGGCGGGTCTAGATCGCATCCTTAGGATCTACGTTGGTGTCGGAGCTCCATCTCTTCCGAGGCTCTACTCTTTGGTATGATCTCCTGTTGTAGATAGTTTTGTATAGTCAGGTATGGCGGGGCCTGTCGCCATAGTTGTATATTTCCTTAAGTGCAGAGTCATATTTATGCATGTCGGATGTAGCTAAACCTTGTTTATATATATATGCGAAAAGCGGCGTTATTCACATAAAGCGTGTCTTATTTTATAAAGCTGTTTCATGTCTTGTTTTATATTTCAGATTACTCGATGTATGACTACTTGGGTGCCGGTAAGGCACGATTCACGGGCCGGAATGAGTCGTGACGAACGATTACATCCCTTTTACAAACTCGCCCACAGCATTACTGCACTCAAGAATGATATGACAACATTGCGGGGCGAGGCCCGCCATACCCACGAATGTAGTACCTACAACGGCAGGGGACAATACCCAGCTGCTAAGCCTCGAGAAACGGAGCTTCCCAAACGCGAACTGTGACCCTAGGCGAGGATCAACACGGTGTACCTTACTGCGGCATGAACGCGGCCAAGAGATGTCGATTACAACAGTACCAAGTATGTGGCGAAAATCGTAATGAAATCATAGTAGTCTATATAAGCGAGAGACATGTATGATAACAAACTACAGTTCACAATAAATAGCGATTATGTCAAGTCGTGACTCGCCGCCTTAAAGTCATCACTCAAATATCACTATGGGTCTCACGCCCAACATCAATCACGCCGTGGAATACCTTCCTCATCTGCCGATCATGATATAAAAGCACCAAGGAATACACATGAACACGAGTCCCACTCGTGTCATAATAGAATGCGGGGTAAATGAAGGCATGGCAGCTCTAACACCCACAGTACTAACAAGGTCATAAACTGTATCATGAGATCTGTCTATGTCACGACCCGTTCCGGGGCCCGTGACTGGTGCCTTACCCGGGCACCCAAGTAGTCATACATCAGAGTAATCAGCGGAATATAAAAACAAGACATGAAACAGTTGTAAAATGAGACACAGTTTTATGTGAGAAAATGTCGTCTTTCGGCATATATATATAAACATAGTTTTGCAGTTACATCCCAACTGAACAATAGGACTACAGACCTCTAAGAAGATAAACAACTATGGCGGGACAGGGCCCCGCCATACCCTGAATGTACAAAACTATATACAACAACAGGGAGATCATACCCAAAAGTCGAGCCTCCGGAGAAGATGGAGCTCCTGACACCAAAGCAAAATGACCCTAAGGATGTGGATCTAGCACCTGCTTGCCCTTACATGCGGCATGAACGCAGCCCCCCGAAGGAGGTCAGTACAACAGGTACCAAGTATGTGAAACTGTAAAGTACTTAAATGAAATCAAAGTGTTTAAAACCATTTGCAAATACAATCAGTTCAATTGCACATAGTGTCATATCACAAACAAGAACAATAATAGGTAAATTGTAACAGGTCTTTTCTAGGCCGCGAATGATCGAAGCAAGGCCAATCGCCCATAGTATCATTATGCGTGCCTAATCCTGGACTTCCGCAGTCCGCATAGGTCACACGCACTGAGCGCGTGAGGTATTCTCGCATCGGGGTAGCTAACCGGTACCTCACAGACTCCCGGTCGCATAGTCTCGATAGACCGCGTAGTCACACGGACCGCATAGGGCATCCCGCGTCGGGCTAAAACACCGGAATGATCAATCCTCGAACTCCGCACTCGCATAGTCTCGCGACCTGCGTAGTATAGACCGCATCGATGGTGGCAAGCCCTCGGTATAACAAGTCAAGGGTAGGTGATATAATAACGATACAATGACTTACCGTTTAGCGTAAGCCTGACAAGAATGACCGCTTTCACAACATCACAAGACACTAACACACGTAGCATCATAATATGTCTATTTATCAAACAATATTATTACACCTTCATCAAATCAATACAAGGTTTTTATAAACAAATAAGTAAATGATCCTTTTATCTTTCTTAAGTTGTTATATCTAACTTCCCATAAAGCTAGTATAACTCTTAAGCTTTTGTTTAAAAACCAAATATTTCTCTTCTGTTAAAAATGATTCAGTATTCTTTTGAAATGCTTCAAGATCTTTATTATTCAGGCTTAAGTCAAAAGACATTGTCGTAATTACTATTCAGGCTTAAGTCAAAAGAAATTGCCGTAATTATTATTCAGGCTTAAGTCAAAAGACATTGCCGTAATTATTATTCGATTAACACGTGTCGTCTACCGTACTATATATATATTTAAAATATCATGCTCAAGAGTATAGGAAGAATCACATACCTTCTCGCGAAAACCACCGCCAAGTCGAATATGTCGCGCGGAGAATCAACCTATAATAGTCAGACACGTCTATCAACGTCTAGACTACTCTGTAAACAGTTCTAAGAAGAGGGTTCTCTATCCTACGGAAAATTGGGCAGCACTTCTCTACCCGTCAAGCTACTCAAGTCTCTTTGTAAAAGCGATCGTATGTAAATGATTCAATTATTCTTCATTTAAACCCTTCTTTGTGATAACTGATTCAATTCTATTCTTTAATATCCTTCGATGTATCTTATACTCAAGTCTATACTATTCTTATATGTAATATCCAATTACAATAGAAGGACAAGAGTATTTACCTCGATAAGCCCAAAATTATCCAAGTATAAACGTCGATCTGAGCGAGGTTTAGCTCCTACTGCGCTCAGATAGCTCAAGAAACCCTTAGAAGTTCTACACAACTTCTACTAAAATACTATAAGGGATTTGGGCTAGGGTATTTTGGAATAGTGACTATACTTGGAAGAAAACTTTCTACCAAGGGGGTTCGGCAATAGCTACTAGGCTAGGGAGAGGTGTTTGGCAAGGCCTTCCAAGAGGGAGTGTTGGACGAAAACACAACAAGAGAGGGGGAAGGATTTTCAAGACTTGGAGAGTGATTTGTGGATGAAGAAAACCTTCAAGTTAGGGGAGTATTTATAGGCCAACCAATGGCCAAGATGAAGCCAAGTGCTATGCAAGTGTAGGGTGAGGATTTAGGCAAGTTTCCTTATCCATCTACAACACAAAAATATCCTACCAACTCCTTGACAAAACAAGCCACCCTTTCGTCCCATTTACCGCCCAAACATCCTCCAATTAGAGGGTGACAAGTGTCGCCCTCTCGTTGGTCCAAAATGTTTCGTCTCTCGGAAAAATCCGCAAAAATTATAAATGACATAGCCGGAATTTTCCCTTCGTAAGTTTTGTAAAACGTTTCATCGGAAAACGATTCTTTTAGTGAGTTGTGCACAAACATTTCGTCCAAAGTGCCTAACTAAGGCTAAACTTTGTACGTACGTCCTCACATACTGGAAATACTGGTATAACATTCTCCCCTCGCTAGAAACATTCGTCCCGAATGTTCCTTCCCAAGACGATTAACGATAAAGTACCTCAACTTAACGGTTTGCAAGTACACGCATGGCCTGATATAACACCTAAGCAAATCGATAATTAAAAACCGTGAATAGGAAAGTAAGTTACGGAGGTGTGGGGAATAAGTGAGGTACCTCTGCCTCGTGTCTCCTCTGCTTCCCACGTCATCTCTCTGCTGTTCTCATTCCGCGCAGACCTTGCGGAAGCCACATCCTTTGTCGCAACCTCTAACTTTGACGATCGTGTATCGCTATGGGACTCTCCTCATACGATAACCCCTCGGTCACACTGGACATCGTCGATCGGTGCACCTAGATGGATCCGATACATCTCCTCAAAGTAGAAACATGAAAGACGGATGCCGCCTCCGGATCGGACGGCGGATCCAACTCATAGGCAACCTTGCTTACCACTGCGGACAATCGATAGGGCCCAATGTACATTGGTGAGTTTCCCTTCTTCCGAACCTCATCACACCGCCGTATGTGATACCTTCGGAAAACTCAATCATCAACCTCGAACTCCGGATGCTGCGGCGATGATCTGCATATGACTTCATCGACTACGGTATCGGCAACCTCTGGATAAGCTTCACCTTATCCACTGCTCTTGCACCAAATCTGGTCCCACCAACCTCGCCACATTGAACAAGCCTATCGGCGTCTGCACTTCTTCCATACAATGCCTCATAAGGCGCCATCGAATCTTTGGAGTGGTAGCTATTATTATCACGCAAACTCAACTAGAGGCAAATGATCCTCGGCTACCTGAAGTCGATAACACGGCTCGCGACATATCCTCGAGTGCGGATAGTGCGTTCGGCTGTCCGTGCATACGTGGATGGAATGCGATGCTGAGCTCACTGCGTCCCTAAACCATTCGGAAAGACCTCGAAGTTAGCGTGGCGGGCTCCTGCATGCGATATGATCGAAATAGGGACTCCATGCGATCCGATCTCTCGGATGTAAAGTCGGCATAATCCTCAGAAAAAGTCGTCTGACGGGAAGGAAGTGGGCTGATTTCGTCGACTGTCGGCGATAACCCATATAGAATCATGTCTCCTGCAGTGCGAGGTAATCACGTGATAAAGTCCATGTTGATCACCTCCCACTTCCGTGTCGGGATCTCTATCGTTTGCAACAAACCACGGGCCCGGTGCTCTACCTTCACTGCGACAACACGGGCGAGCTACGAACTCGCAACGTCCTCTTCGCCATCCCACCAATACGGATCTAAGGTCGTGGTACATCTTGATCGACCACGGATGGATGAGTAACGCGGCGTGTGCTTCCTCTAGAACCTGCCGAAGTCCTGCAATATCCGGAACACACAACCGCCCTCAAACCTTAGCACCCGTCGGTGCTACCTCAGAGACCCTTCCTCACGAAGAGCGGTATCGCGATGCGTGTCAAAATCGGATCCTCAAATGTTGCCTCTTCACCTCGACGGCGATGGAAGACTCGGCAACCTCTCGAACTCGAACCCCACTGCTATCGAGAATCAATCAAGCGGACACCAAGGCTCGCTAATCGATGCAAATCGCGAACCAGCCCTCCTCTGCGGCTGCACATCGATAGACTCCCCGTGACCTACGACTAAGATCATACGCCATGACATTGGCCTTCCCGGGTGGTGCGGGATGTCAACATCATAATCCTTGGCAGCTCTAACCACCGTCTGCTGTAAGTTCGGCTCCTCTGGTGAAGATATCTGGAGGCTCTTGTGGTGCGTATAAATATCCACATGAACCCCATACAAATAGTGCCTCCGGATCTTCAAGGCGTGAATCACCGCGCGACTCCAAATCATGGGTGGGGTAGTTCCTCTCATGCTTCTTAAGCTATCGGGATCGTGCGCTATAACCTTGCCTGCTGCGTCAACACATCCCGGCCGATGCACGACCATCACAATACACGACATAGCGTCTGGACCTGCGGAAGAGTAAGAAGCGGGCGGTCGTCGATCTCTCCTTTAATCGGAAACTCGCTCACGCATCATCATCAAACTTGCTGCCTTACGAGTCGGCCTAGTCAATGGTGCGTAGATAGAAGCAAACTTCTCTACGAACGCGATAATAACTGCAAGGCCCGAGCTGCGAACCTCGCCGGAGTAGTAGGTCAGGCCAAGTCTGATGCCTCGATCTTGGCCATATCCACCAATACCATCGGCCGGCAATATGCCCAAGAAAAGCCACGAAGCTAACCAAAACTCACATTTGGAAAACTTGGCGTATAAGCTGCTGGTCTGGAGAACTCTCGGCCAATCCTCAAATGCTCGCGTGCTCCTACTCTGGCGAGAATAAACCAAGATATCATCAATGAACACTATCACAACGTGTCCAAAAATGGTTTGAACACTCGGTTCATCAAATCCATAAAAGCGCCGGAGCATGGTCAAACGAGCGACATAACCTCGAACTCATAGTGCGTCTGGGTCGGAATGCGATCCTAGGGACATCCACCTCTCGACTCACACTGATGATAGCGATCGCGGATCAATCTTGGAGAAATATCTCGCACCTGCGGTGGTCGAACAAATCATCAATCACGGGAAGGGGTATCATTCTTAATGGTCACCTTGTTCACCGCTCAGTAATCAACACCGCGTGCGGCGTCCGTCCTTCTTCACGAACAATCCGGCGCTCCCGGGAGAAACACTAGGCTGATGAAGCCGCTTCTCCGGCAAATCTCGCGGTGGTCCTTGACTCTCTCAACTCGGCGGGTGCCATTACGTATGGCGGAATGGAAATAGGCGAGTGTCAGCAAGACATCGATACAAAACGCTATCTCCCTCTCTGGAGGAATACCCGGGAGGTCATCTGGAAACACATCTGGGAACTCTCGACTCTGGGCCAGTGAAAATCGCGCTGCGGCCTCGATATCAAACACCCGAACGAGATGGTAGATGTACCCCTTCTGCACCATCTTCCTAGCCTTGAGGTAGGAAATAAACCTACCCCTTGGCGACACCGTGTTCCCCTTCCACTCAATAACCGGCTCCCCAGGAAACTGGAATCGTACCACTCTCTCTGCGGTCTACAGGCGTAGCGAAGCTAGTCAATCCATGCCCGTGATCATATCGAAATCGGTCATGTCGGCTCTATCAAGTGCGCTGGTCGGCGATCGCATAAAGTCACCGGACAAGCTCTATATACGCCGAGCTACCGAATCACCATGGCGTAGCTACCTCGAAAGGTCTATGGACTCGGGCTCTATCCTATCCTACTAGCAATAAGGGAGATATATAGGGCCAGTAGAACCGGATCTATCAAGGCGTACACATCATGACGGCCCGATAAAGTACTGTGACGGCGTCGGCGATGCCTCCGGTCTGCCGGTGGACAAGGTATAAATGCGATTCGAGGACCGCTAGAAGCTGAGACCGCGCCACGACCTCTGCCGCGACCTGCCGGTCCAGGTACCACGCCCTCGGGCGTGTAATCAGGGATGAAGCGACGCGAACTCTGGTGACCCTACCCTCTGCGCGCCTGCAGTCGGACAGACTCGCGTAATGACCCTGCCGCCACAAGTGTAGCAAGCTCGAAGTAGTACTACGGCTCACGAATGGAATCTACCACAACGGACACACTGGCGGACCTCGATCGGTTAGCACCGCTTGCTACGAAATCCAAGTCACTGGGGCCCGACACGCCCGAATACTCTGGCTATACCGACAATGATGTGGGAGTGCTCTGAGCTGGCTGTGGTACAAATCTAGACGTCTGCTGAGGCCGTCCACCCCGAGAACTACCAAAAAATCCGGTCGTCTTGGCCTTCACGATCGCGATATCATCGACGGCGGTCTCTACGCTCCTCGCATCCCAGTGCATGAGCCTTCATGCGGGTAATATCCATGCCTGGCTGAAGAGCCACACCCGCACAAGACTCGGCCATATAATCATCTAGCCCGGTGACGTAGCGATGCACCCTGTCCTCCATATCCGCTACCAATGCAGGGACATATCGAGCCAAAGAATCGAACTCGACATTGTACTCCCTAACTGTGCGCCCTCTCTGTCTCAGCAGCAAAAATCTGTCGGCCCGTGCCCTCCTCATCTGTGGAGGCAAGAAGTGAGTGAGAAAAGCCTCCGAGAACTCATCCCAGTAGGCGGGACGCGTGCTCTCCCCGGGATAACTCCCACTAATCAAACCAATCGACTGCGGTATCACGCAGCCGATGTGAACCGAAGATCACGGACTCGGTCTCCGATGCCCTGATCACTCTCATAATCCTCTTTAGCTGACGGATGAACTCCTGCGGATCATCCTCAGGCCTCGACCCGTAGAACTCTGGCGGGCTACAACTCAGAAAATCCCGTAGCCTCAAACTGTCTGATCTCGGGTGAACGCGGTGCTCTTTGGAGGCCCGTCTTGCTGCATCCGGCCTATCCTCGTATGCGGCCACGATCACGGCCAGCAATTGGGGCCATCTCCTTGTACCTAACTCCTCTGCCCGGTGTGTGGGGCGGAGAGGCGAATGCGTGGTCTCTCTTTGGGCGGCGGCGTCGTGGAACTCGCCGTCTCGGGTATAGGCGGGCACGAGCCCTCGTGACTCTCGGTGTCCTACTAGCAGCTCCTCGGTGCCTTGCCCATTCGGGCGGGTTGCCTTACGTGGAGGCATAAGCATTCTGAGAAAGGAATACGTTAGAGGTCCAACTTATAACACACTCTAAGGCACGATCTCGAGTGAGAAGAATGAAACCAATCCTAAATATCCTATAGCCTCACGATTATTGGTGTGGTGCGCAACACACCGATAATCAAGACTTACTAGATACGGTATGTAAACACTTTCCAGGATTAACTGCTCTGATACCACTTTTGTCACGACCCGTTCCGGGGCCCGTGACTGGTGCCTTACCCGGGCACCCAAGTAGTCATATATCAGAGTAATCAGCGGAATATAAAAACAAGACATGAAACAATTTGTAAAATGAGACACAATTTATCTGAGAAAAAGTCGTCTTTCGGCATATATATATAAACATAGTTTTGCGATTTACATCCCAAGTGAACAATAGGACTCTGAGACCTCTGAAGATAAACAACTATGGCGGGACGGGGCCGCCATACCTGAATGTACAAAACTATATACAACAACAGGGAGATCATACCCAAGTCGAGCCTCGGAGAAGATGGAGCTCACGACACCAAAGCAAAAGATCCTAAGGATGTGGATCTAGCACTGCTTGCCCTTACTGCGGCATGAGCGGCCCAGAAGGAGGTCGATAACAGTACCAAGTATGTGAAACTGTAAAGTACTTAAATGAAATCAAAGTGTTTAAAACCATTTGCAAATACAATCAGTTCAATTGCACATAGTGTCATATCACAAACAAGAACAATAATAGGTAAAACAGGTCTTTTCTAGGCCGCGAATGATCGAAGCAAGGACAATCGCCCATAGTATCATTATGCGTGCCTAATCCTGGACTTCCGCGATCGCATAGGTCACGTAGACCGCGTGGTATTCCTCGCGTCGGGGTAGCTAACCCGCTACCCTCCGGACTCCGCGATCCGCATAGTCTCGATAGACGCGTAGTCACAGACCGCATAGGGCATCCCCGCGTCGGGCTAAAACACCGGAATGATCAATCCGGAACTCCGCGACTCGCATAGTCTCACGGACGCATAAATTTGTATAGACGCATCAGGGTGGCAAGCCCTCGGTATAACAAGTCGAGGGTAGGTGATATAATAACAGATAACCGACTTACCGTTTAGCAACGTAAGCACAACAAGAATGACCCCCTTTCACAACATCACAAGACACTAACACACGTGGCATCATAATATGTCTATTTATCAAACAATCTTACTACACCTTACAGAAATCAATACAAGGTTTTTATAAACAAATAAGTAAGCAGACCACTTTTATCTTTCTTAAGTTGTTATACCTAACTTCCCATAAAGCTAGTATAACTCTTAAGCTTTTGTTTAAAACCAAATATTTCTCTTACATTAAAAATGATTGAGATTCTTTGAAATGCTTCAAGATCTTTATTATTAGCTTAAGTCAAAAGACATTGTCGTAATTACTATTCGTGCTTAAGTCAAAGACATTGCCGTAATTATTATTGGGTTTAAGTCAAAAGACATTGCCGTAATTATTATTCGATTAACACGTCGTCACCGTACTATATATATTTAAAATATCATGCTCAAGAGTATAGGAAGAATCACATACCTTCCGTGAAAACCACCGCCAAGTCGAATATGTCGCGCAGAGAATCAACCTATAATAGTCGACACGTCTATCAACGTCTAGACTACTCATGTGATTCTAAGAAGAGGGTTCTCTATCCTACGGAAAATTGGGCGCAACTTCCCTGCAGTCAAGCTACTCAAGTCTCATTGTAAAAGCAGTCTATGTAAGTAAATGCAGTTCAATTATTCTTCATTTAAACCCTTCTACTGTGATAACAGTTCAATTATATTCTTTAATATCCTTCAGTGTATCTTATACTCAAGTCTATACTATTCTTATATGTAATATCCAATTACAATAGAAGGACAAGAGTATTTACCAAGATAAGCCCAAAATTATCCAAGTATAAACGTCGATCCTGAGCGAGGTTTAGCTCCTAATTTGCACGCTCCGATAGCTCCAAGAAACCCTTAGAAGTTCTACACAACTTCTACTAAAATACTATAAGGGATTTGGGCTAGGGTATTTTGGAATAGTGACTATACTTGGAAGACAACTTTCTACCAAGGGGGGAGGGGGGTTTCGGCTAGAGCTACTAGGCTAGGGGGAGAGGTGTTTCGGCCAAGGCCTTCCAAGAGGTGGGGGGGGAGTGTTGGACGAAAACACAACAAGAGAGGGGGAAGGATTTTCAAGACTTGGAGAGTGATTTGTAGATGAAGAAAACCTTCAAGTTAGGGGAGTATTTATAGGCCAACCAATGGCCAACCAATGGCCAAGATGAAGCCAAGTGCTATGCAAGTGTAGGGTGAGGATTTAGGCAAGTGTCCTTATCCATCTACTACACAAAAATATCCTACCAACTCCTTGACAAAACAAGCCACCCTTTCGTCCCCTTTGCAAACATCCTCCAATTAGGGTGACAAGTGTCGCCTCTCGTTGGTCAAAATGTTTCGTCTCTCGGAAAAATCCGCAAAATTATAAATGACATAGCGGAATTTTCCCTTCGTAAGTTTTGTAAAATGTTTAGTCGAAAAAGCGATTCTTTTAGTGAGTTGTGCACAAACATTTCGTCAAAGTGCCTAACTAAGGCTAAACTTTTGACGTCGTCCTCACGTACATACTCTGGAAATCTGAGGTATAACGATCTGACCGCCACATGATCGAAGTGGCCACGCGCGGTATCAAATGTGCGCGTCTAGCCTGGAACTTCCGCACTCGCGTAGGCCAACCTCATAGGCGCGTGAGGTATTCCCGCATCGGTAGCTACTCCGGCATCCGCTGGACTCGCGATCGCGTGGCGCATGCACCGCATGACCATAAAGGTCGCACACTAACTGGAACTCGTAGCTCGCGTAGGTCCCGGGACCGCGTGAGGTATCCTCGAATCATAGTCACCTGCGCACGAGTATTACCCGCGTGGAGGCGACAACCTCCGGAATCATGTCAAGGTGAGTGGTACAATACCAACATAACGGCTGATCGTTAAACAACTTAAACGCAATCGAGGGAAACCCCTTTACACAATCATCACAAGATACTAACACACGTATCATCCTAGCATGATTACTTATCAAATCAACAAGAAAGTATTATAAGACTATCACAAACCAACACAATCAAGTTATTCACACAAGGTACTTTCTACTATATGATTAACAAGATCGGGTTTTTATCCCCAAAGTACTTCATACATTAACTCTTTAAAAGATCTGCTTCTTTCTCAAAAGTCACACAATACCCGTAGTATAAAAATAGAGTGACTATCTTTTGAAGTAAATCAAAACACTTTTCTTTGTAAAATCAAGTAACAACATTCTTTTCCAAACGTTCAAGTTTGCCTAATTTCCATTACTCAAGTTTCTCATTTTCGAAAGGTTTCGTAGTTCATAGTATTAATCACTTAATGATATAATTCTCCTTTAAAACAATTTGAGAAACATATGTCTTATATGTGAGTAGGTTATTCTTGTTTATAATAATCTTATTAAAGCAGCCATGATCTAGGAAATGTAATATCATTTTGTCTCATCTTAGCTTCTATGCAGATGGAGGTTTCTACTGGTTTTAATAATACTTTAATAGTCAATACATTTCCCCTTTATTAGCGCTGCTGTGGTTTGTTCGATACTTATTCTGATTTCTGAAATCAGTAAAACATTATTCCTTTTAAAAAACCAAGTACTCATTACTCATGAATGAGGTTTCACACTTTTTAACAAAATTCAATTAAGTCAAGTCTCTTATCTTTTAAGATCAAGTCTCTTAACTTCTTAAATCAATAAATCATTCTTTTTATCTCTCTTAAGCCGTTATACCTAACTTCCCATAAAGCTAGTATAACTCTTAAGCTTTTAAAACCAAGTATTACTCTTCTGTTAAAAATTATTCAGTATTCTTTTGAAATACTTCAAGATTATTCAGGCTTAAGTCAAAATACATTGTCGTAATTATTATTCAGGCTTAAGTCAAAAGACATTGCCGTAATTATTAATCAGTTAACACACGTACGTCTACCGTACTATATATATTTTAAAATATCATGCTCAAGAGTATAGGAAGGATCACATACCTCGCGACGATTATCGACTATTAGCAAAACGCTCCACGGCTATAACCCGGCTAGCCTTGTCCACCTTTCAAGTAGTACATGCTACTCGCAGAACATTCAACCTATAAAGGTTATATAGGTCTATCAACTTCTACATTAATAATCTTCTGATGTGATTTCAGTTCAAGTCTTTTCTGTAATATCCTTCTATTACAGTTCAAATCTCTTCCATGAATCTTATATTCATTTCTAAACAACTACAATATGTAATTTCCAATTACAATAGAAGGATAGGATTATTTACCTCGGTAAGACCAAAATTATCCAAGTTTAATGTCGATCCTGAGCAACGTTTATCTCCTACTCCGGGTGCTCCAACCCGCTCCAAATAACCCTTAGAAGTTCTACGAAATTTCTTCCTAATACTTCAACCAACTGTGAAGATTTTCCTTAGGGTTTCGTTTAGTGACTGAAGGGAAGTATAATAGTATTTCTGGGCTTTTAGTATAAGTGTAACCTTGGAATACTACAAGGTATATGGGCCAAGGTATTTTGGAATAGTAACAATACTTGGAGAGTATTTCTACCAAGAGGGGGGGTAGTATTTTGCGAGAACAACTAGGCAAGGGGGGGTGCTCTCGGCCAAGGCCACTGGGAGGGTATACCCGCCGGCGAGCCTTCCGAAGGGGAGGGTGCTCGGCTGGAGCTCTCAAGAGAGGGGAGGATTTCAAGACTAAGAACAATTTGTGGATGAAGAAGATCTTCAACTAAGGGGGGTATTTATAGGCCAACCAATGGCCAAGATCAAGACAAGTGGTAGGCAAGTGTAAGGTCAAGATTTGGACAAGTGTTTGTGGGTCCCACTTGCTCAACAACTAAACAAAATATCCTACCAACTCCCACTCTCCAATCGTCCAAAATGACGCCTAAGTCCACAATTAGAGGGTGACAAGTGTCGCCCTCTTGTTGATCCAAAATATTCGTCTCTCGGAAAAATCCGCAAAAATTATAAATGACATAGCGGAATTTTCCGCCATGAAGTTTTGGAAGGCGTTTCGTCGGAAAACGATTCTTTTCGTGTGGTGTGCACAAAATTTCGGTCCTAGCCTAACTTTAAGGCTTAAATTTATATACGTACGCCCTCATGTACATACTCTGGAAATACGGGGTATAACATTCTCCCCTCCTTAGAAACATTCGTCCCGAATGTTCCTTCTCACGACAGATAACGATCAAGTTCCTCATAGCTTAACCAGTTTGCCAATGCCACACATGGCCACAGAAAACACCCGCGCAAATACTTACTCCAAGTCTACGAGGAATCACCTCCATCACTACAAAAACTCCCACCCAAGGGCTAAAAGATACTCCCTTCGCACCCTTTCTTTACAAACGAAATGATCACTTCTATGTTCTCAACCCATGCTCGCTTCTTCCCTTACTCGTCGTACACTTCTCGTACATTTGAACTCTTTCCCATAACTTACTACATTTCTGTTACTGCTTCAGTTTCCAAAATCTCGGGTTACTACCTCCAACTTGGTCATCATTACTGGAAACATTATGGATGGATCTCCGATACATTCTCGAACATAACAACACGAAAGACTGGACGCACTGCCTCCCGCGTTGGACGGCAATGCCAACTATAGGCAACCTGGCCTATCCTCCAAAGGATCTGAAAACGCTCCAAGTACCTCAGGCTAAGTTTCCTCGGTTTTCCAAAACTCGTCACACCCTAGCCACCTTCTGCTGAAACAGGTATGAACCAACAATCTGAACCTTGCCAATATCGAACCAATCGACCGGCACTTACACTTCCGCCCCCTACAAGGCTTCATAAGGCGACATCCGAAAACTGAAATGGTAGCTATAAAACACTCCCTCAACAGGAGACAACTGTTATACCCCGTATTTCCAGAGTATGTACGTGAGGACGTACGTAGAAAAGTTTGAGCCTTAAAGTTAGGCTAGGACCGAAATTTTGTACACAACTAGCGAAAAGAGTCGTTTTCCGACGAAACGTTTTCCGGACTTTGCGAAGGGAAAAATACGGCTATGTCATTTATTATTTTTGCGGATTTTTCCGAGAGACGAAATATTTTGGACCAACGGGAGGGTGACATGTGTCACCATCAAAGTGGACGATTTGGGCGTTTTTCTTGGCCTTGTTTTGGTCAAGGGTTAGGTAGGATATTTTGGTGGTAGATGGATAAGGTACACTTGCCCAAATCCTAGCCCTACACTTGCCTACCATTTGGCTTGATCTTGGCCCTTGGTTGTCCTATAAATACCCCCCCTAAGTTGAAGACTTTCTTCATCCACAAATATTTTCTAAGTGTTAAAAATCCTTTCCCCCCTCTTAATGTGAGCTCTCGTCCAAAGCCACCCCCTCCCCTTTGAGAAAGGCCTTGGTAGAGAAACCCCTTGCCTAGTGGGTTTGAGAAATACACCCCCTTTGTGGTATAGAAATACTTCTCCAAGTATTGTTATAATGCCAAAATACTCTAGCCCAAAACCTTTGTAGTGTTTCCAAGTACCCTCTTTACGAAAAGCCCGGAAAATACTATTATACTTCCTTTAGCCACTAAACGAAACCCTAAGGAAAACCTTCATAGTCGGTTGAAGTGTTAAGTAGAAGTTGCGTAGAACTTCTAAGGGTTGGTTGGAGCGGGTTGGAGCACCCGGAGTAGGAGCTAAACGTTGCTCAGGATCGACATTAAACTTGGATAATTTTGGGCTTACCGAGGTAAATAATCCTATCCTTTTATTGTAATTGAAAATTACATACTGTAGTTGTATAGAAATGAATATAAGATTCATAGAAGAGAATTGAACTGTAATAGAAGGATATTACAGAAAAGAATTGAACTGAAATCACGTCAGAAGAATATTTTACAGAGTAGTCTAGACTTTGATAGACTGGTATAACCTTTATAGGTTGAATGTTCTGCGAGTAGCATGTGCTACTTGGAAAGTGGACAAGGCTAGTCGGGTTATAGCCGTGGAGCGTTTTGCTAATAGTCGATAATCGTCGCGAGGTATGTGATTCTTCCTATACTCTTGAGCATGATATTTTGAAGTATATATATATATAGTCGGTGACGTCGTGTGTTAACTGAATAATAATTACGGCAATGTCTATTGACTTAAGCCTGAATAATAATTACGGCAATGTCTTTTGACTTAAGCCTGAATAATAATTACGGCAATGTCTTTTGACTTAAGCCTGAATAAAAATTACGGCAATGTCTTTCGACTTAAGCCTGAATAATAAAGAATCTTGAAGTATTTCAAAAGAATTAAGAAACCTTTTTGAAAGAAGAGTAATACTTGGTTTTGAAAACATAAGAGTTATACTAGCTTTATGGGAAGTTAGGTATAACGTCTTAAGAGAGGTAAAGAGAATGGTTTACTGATTTTAGAAGTTAAGAGGCTTGATCTTAAAAGATAAGAGACTTGACTTAATTGAATTGATATGAATTTTGTTAAAAGTGTGAAACCTCATTCGTGAGTAATGAGTACTTGGTTTTTTAAAAGGTATAATGTTTCTTGATTTGAATCAGAATAAGTATCGAGCAAACCACTGCAGCGCTAATAAAGGGAAATGTATTGAATAATTAAGTATTATTAAAACCAGTAGAAACCTCCATCTGCATAGAAGCTAAGATAAGACAAAATGATATTACATTTCCTAGATCATGGCTGCTTTAATAAGATTGTTATGAACAAGAATAACCTACTCACACATAAGGCATACGTTTCTCAAATGGTTTTAAAAGAGAATTATATTATTAAGTGATTAAGACTATGAACTAAGAAACCTTTCGAAAATGAGAAACTTGAGCATTTGAAATTAGGCAAAACTTGAACGTTTGGAAAATAATGTTGTTACTTGATTTTACAAAGGGAAGTGTTTTGGTTTACTTAACAAAGTTAGTCACTCTATTTTTATACTACGGGTATCGGGTGACCTTTGTAAAAGAAATGGATCTTTAAAAGGAATTTAACGTACGTAGTACTTTAGGGTTAAAACCCGGACTTTGACATAAAATGAAAGTACCTTGAGTTGTGTATAACTTGCCTATACTTGTTGTTGTGTAACTTGCCTATGCTTGTTGTGATAGCCTTTGTTGTGCAAGAATTGTGTTTCTATACTACCGCGTCTCTCGATGGAGGGCCGGTTGATTTGTTGAGAACTTACTTGGACGTACCGGCAGTGAAGGAAGATTCCACGGGTATGCTTCTATTATTATTGTTACATGGGCATGTCTACACCGATGATGGATTCTGTGGGCATGTGACCATTATGGTTATTTATGGCGAAGTATCGTGACTTACGGTTGTGATCGGGTGCATAGCCTGTTTACTTGCCCCCGTCAGCTACGTGACGCAGGTGGATCTGGTATAGGTTATCGCACTTGCCACGTGTCAGCTTCGCGGCGAAGTATCGTGACTTACGGTTGTGATCTGGTGCTTAGCCTGGTTACTTGCCCCCGTCATCTGCGTGGCGCTGGGAGGATCTGGTGGAGGCTATTACACTTGCCCGCGTGTCGACCGCGAGTCAGTGTTTGGATGAAGCTTCGTGACTTACGGTTGTGATCTGGTGCATAGCCTGGTTACTTGCCCCCGTCAGCTACGTGGCGCTGGGAGGATCTGGTGGAGGCTATCGCACTTGCCACGTGTCAGCTTCATGTTATGATTATTTCCCGTACGGTCTTTTTATGACACAGGTGGGACCTGATGTTCAGGTGTACTTCTTGGTGTTATCATATCATAGATTGCCGGCGGTGAGGAAGGTATTCCACGGGCATGATTGATGTTGTGGGCGTGAGACCCATAGTTATATTTGAGTAATGACTTGGAGGGCGTGAGTCCCTGACTTGATATAACTGTTTATATGTGTGTACTGTAGTTTGGTTATCATACATGTCTCCTGCTTTTTTTTTTACTATTATGATTTCATTTACAGTATTTTCAGTTTCACATACTTGGTACCTGTTGTACTGACCTCCTTCGGGGGGCTGCGTTCATGCCGCAGGTAGAGGTACATCTGTCGATCCCCGCTTATAGGATCACATTTCAGCGTATTGGGAAGCTCCGTTCCTTCGAGGCTTATCTTTTGGTATGTTACCACAGTGCAGAGTTCTTGTACATTCGGGGTATGGCGGGGCCCTGTCCGTCATAGTTGTTGTAAAAATCTTAGAGGTCCATGTGCTTTGTTGTAGGCGGGGTTGTAAGGATTATCGCTCAAATGTCGATATTTATATATTTGCGAAAGGCAACCGTTTTGGTTGGCCTATTTTCTTTATCTTGATCCATATCTAATTGTATGTTTTAAGTTTTTATTTATTGGTTTTTCTCGATGTTGTATCACTAGGGTGCCCGGTAAGGCACGATCCACGGGCCGGTTCGGTCGTGACAACAACAATCCTTCTGACTACCACGAAATCCAAACAACGGCGAGGCGAATCGATCTTGAGACTACTTTGAGTTCCTCAACCCCGCTCGTAAAACTTCCGAAAGCGAAATAGCCACACAGGCTTCATGCTGTCATAAGGTGAAAGTAGGCACCTCGTGCGACCTTACAACCTTCCCGATAAATAACATCTCGCATAACTCTGCGAGTAGCGATCGTGCTCAAGGACAAGATGGGCTGACCTCATCGGCCCGACTACTGGTCGAATGCATCCACGAACTCGTACGCTGGTTTACTAAACTTGGACCTAACACCCTCGTGACCCTACCACCTGGCGGGACCACCTATCGGCCCCACAAAACAGTCGCGGGTTGACCCGCGATTGGTCCTCGGCAACCCGCTATCACGCAAAAACTCTTGTTCCCCGATCCCGAACGATCTCACTAATCAAGTCACGAAAACCTAGTGGTCTTCTTAGTTCAACTACCCTCTTTCATTCCACACTACTCAGGGACTTATTATACAACTATATCTCACGTGCACTCGGCACTCAGATAAAGTCAAACACATAAAAATACATCTTTTACTCGAGATGGCCTTACCTCTAAGGTCACGTATAAAACTCTAAGGCTCACTTTCTTTCCCAATCTTACCTGTTAATCGACCATGATTTCTAATCACAATTAACACTTATGTTATCTGAACATAACACTTAAGATACGCTTATATTATCACACCTACAATCTCTAGAGGGTTCCAGGATATACATGGTATCTATTGCTTCACTCCCCTTTTGTCGTTCTAATCAACCCTGCCCTGTTGGGCGTATAGCTAGGGAAGATGATGAACTAGCCACTGATCCCGAAGGCTGAGTCTCTACATCCACGCCACCTGCAGTGGACAATTTCTCATAAAATGGCCTGCTGTCCAAGCAAAACAAGGTGTCGAAGAAGCACGACATTCCCACAATGACACCTACCAACGCCACACCGCGTGTGGGGTGGCCTCTCAAGCTAACACCCTTTCCTCTCCGAATTCGAATCGCAGCGACGGTAGGTGAGTCCTCCTACTAGGACATCCTTTCGACCACGTAGCCACGGCGGTAAAATGAGTACCAACAAAAAGCGACATTCCGGGATGGCGTCGCGTAAGAATACGAGGAAAAGCGAATCCGGTGGTGGAACCTACGTGTAGCTGTGAACCGGAAGCTCTGGAGCTCTGACCAACTCCGGCTTATCCCCAACGTCCTGAACTCCGTGGAGGACCATTCTGAACTGGTGGATGTGCATATCTAATATGCTGCTGAGGTGGTTCGCCTCGAAAGTTACCAAAGGACCTTCATTGCGGCCTCTTCGCCGTCCTTGGTTAACCCGTCGATCTCTACGTTTCTCGGCTCGTGCATAAGCCCGCATACGTGCCATGCTCAAGCCTAATCAAGAATTACTCTGCGACCCTCTCTTAGATATTCATCAAGACTCGCGGTACATGGTATACTCTCGTAGCCAAATCCATAGCTAATGTGGTCGCCTCTTTGCGATCTATATTCTCCGTTCGGTCGTGGGCGAAGGTTCATATATCATGGTCGCGATGAAGCGCTGCTGCGTGTGCTAAACTCTGCTGAAATTTGGTGGCGTGCGAGAACTCCCGAATGAAACACCACCCGGTGATGATTGGGCACTGTGCCACTAGTAACCTCGTGCTCTGCTCGCGACTCCGCCGCCTTGCCTCACAGGCGGGTTGCCTTACGCGGAGGCATAGCGGTAAGGGAAAGAAATACGTTAGAGGTCCACTTTTAACACAACTCAGGCACGATCTCGAGTGAGAAGAATGGAAACCAATCCTAAATATCCTATAGCCTCACGATTATTGGTGTGGTGCACAACATACCGATAATCAAGACTCTGCTGGATCTGATGCAGTAGACACTTTCCGAGGATTAAGCGCTCACGATACCACTTTTGTCACGACCGAACGGGCGTGGTAGTGCCTTAACCCGGGCACCCTAGTGATACAATCATCAGAGTAATCAGCGGAACATAAAACAAGACATGATATAATATGAAATGTGAAACAGTTATCTGAGCAAACTTGCCTTTCGGCATATATATATAAACTTTAAAACCGAACAGTTACATCCCTTTTACAAACTCTGCCCACAACAGTACTACAGACCTCTAAGAATTATATGACAACAATGGCGGGACAGGGCCCCGCCATACCCCTGAATGTAAGTACCTACAACGACAGGGGACAATACCACTGCTAAGCCTCCGGAGAAACGGAGCTTCCCAAACGCTGAATCGTGACCACAGGCGAGGATCAACATGGTGTACCTCTACTGCGGCATGAACGCAGCCCAGAAGGAGGTTAGTACAGCAGTGCATCGCGACCGAACCGGGCGTGGATCGTGTCTTACCGGGCACCTAGTGATACAACATCGGAGAAAATCACGGAAATAAAAACATAAACATGAAACAAGAGACATGATAAATAAACAAAGCAACCATAGATTGCCTTACGATTATATATACATAAAACCGAACGCTTATCCTTTTTACAAACTACGCCTGGCAGTACTACAGACCTAAGAAGTGATAATAACTATGACGGACGGGGCCGCCATACCACGAATGTACAAGAACCTACTGGACTGAGGGTAACATACAAAAGATAAGCCTCAAGAAGCGGGGCTTCCAACACGTTGGCGTGATCCTATGGCGAGGATCCATGGCCGATGTACCTCACTGCGGCGTGAATCGGCCCCGAAGGAGGTCGATCTGGTACCAAGTATGTTAAATCGAAATATTGTAAATGAAATCATGACGATCACATATCAAAGCAGAGGCGTGTATGATAACAAACTACGATCTACAACATAAAAGTAGTCATGTCAAGTCGAGGACTCGTGCCCTCAAAGTCATCCTCACGTACGTGGAACTCCTTCCTCACCGCCATCTAGGTATAAATCGTGTGGAATACGTGTCTCGGCCCATCCCACGGGACTCGATAAAGAACGGTGGAATCGTGTCTCGGCCCGTCCGTGGGACTCGATAAAGAATCGTGGAATACGTGTCTCGGCCCGTCCGTGGGACTCGATAAAGAATCGGTGGGATACGTGTCTCGGCCCATCTCGTGGGACTCGATAAAGAATCACTCATAACAAATCAGCCGGCCTCATCGAGAGCGCCAGTAGCGTAAATACAACACTTGCACAACAAAGGCTATCACCACAAGCATAGGCAAGTTCATCATACTCATGGACTTATATTTTATTACAACAAATTCGGGTTTTAACCCCAAAGTACTACATACATTAACTCTTTTCAAAAGATTCGCTTCTTTCACAAAAGTCACACGATATCCGTAGTATGAAAATAGAGTGACTATCTTTTAAGTAAACCAAAATACTTCCTTTGTAAAATCAAGTAACAACATTACTTTCCAAACGTTCAAGTTTGCCTAATTTCAAATGCTCAAGTCTCTTATTTTAGAAAGGTTTCATAACTCATAGTCTTAATCTCTTTTAAAACAATTGAGTAACATAAGTCTTATGTGTGGCCGTTTATTCTTGTTTATAACAATCTTATTCTGGCGACCATGATCTAGGAAATGTAATACAATTTTGTCATCTTAGCTTACATGCGGATGGAGGTTTCTCTTGGTTTCAATATAATTCATTAGTCAATACATTTCCTTTATTAACGCTGCAATGGTTTGTTCGATACTTATTCTCATTTCAAATCAAGAAACATTATTCTTTAAAGCCAAGTACTCATTACTCACGAATGAGGTTTCACAACTTTTAACAAAATTCATAGTCTTAACATTTCATAAAATGTCATTTATAAGTTAAGTCTCTTATCTTTTAAGACAACAACAAGTAGTCTTTTAGAACCCAAATAACTTACTCTTTTCAAAACAAGTAACCTATACTTAAAATCAAGTTACTTCTTTTTAGAAAATAAGTCGTTATAAGTCAAGTCTCTTATCTTTCAAGATCAAGTCTCTTAACTTTCAAAATCAAGTCGTTTATAAGTCAAGTCTCTTATCTTTTAAGATCAAGTCTCTTAACTTTCTACAATCAATAAACCATTCTTTTACTACATAACGTCGTTATAACTAACTTTCCATAAAGCTATTATAACACCCTATGTTTTAAACCAACCAAATCACTTAGCACGTATGCGTCACCGTGCTACATAGTTCACAACAATCATGCTAGAAAAGATAGGAAGAGGTTCACATACCTCGCGACGATTATCGACAAATAGCAAAAGCGCTCCAAGTACTTGACGTCGGCTACTCGGCCGCAAGTAGATCACGCCACGCGTAGTACTCACTCCTAAAATGGTCATAGTACTTATATCAAACCTTACTCACCATTGAAGACTTATACGATAAAAAGCCTCTAATTCTACGGAAAATTCGTGACTTCCCCGTTTTACTCACTTTTCCATCTTTCTCCCGGGCGAATAAGTAATATATATATACCATATATATATAGGCGTAATAATTAAACAACATAAAGAAGGGGATTACACGCCCAAACGGTAACGCGGTTTACTATCACGCCTCCATAATAACAATAAGTAAAAGAAGGGATTACGCGCCAACCGTACGCGGTTTACTATCACGCCTTCATAATAACAATAAGTAAAAGAGAGGATTACGCTACCAACCGTGTAACGCGGTTTACTATCACGCCTTCATAACAATACAATAATTAAAGGGATCACACGCCCAAACGAACGCGATTGAAAAATCTTCCCGCGAAATGTAAATACATCAATGTAAATCTGATCCAAAGTAAATACGGTCCAAAGTAAATACAAATTCCTTAAGTTGGGGTCCTCGCCAACTTTGTCCATTTTACTTATCCAATTTACTCATTAGTCATCCAACTTATATTTCCATTCTTAATATAAGTTATAGTTACTTTAATAGCTTAGCAAGTAAGATACGTTTTTACCATTTTAATGGCTAACGGCCAATCCTTTCTTTTAATCAAGTTAACAAGATCCAACTCTTCCAAACTTTACTCCATATATTATTTACTCCATAATATACTTATAATATATGTATAATGACCAATTCACAAAGAGGTTAAGATTTACTACCTCAAATAGCCCAAAATCTATCCAAGAACTTAATTCGCTCCAAGCAAGTCTTAGCTCCAAATCTTTACGTTCCAATCCTCTACAAGCAACCCATAGAAGCTCCTAACCAACTTCTCTTCAAGATTCAACTACAAAAAGTGAAGAACACTTAGGGTTTTTGTTCATGGAGCTCTCGGCCAAGGTGAAGTTTAGAGGTTAGGGGTGTGAAATCTTTTCCAACTCTTGGTACACAATCTTCCTAACACCTTAGGGAAGAACACTTGAGAGTTTAAGAATTGTTGGACAAATTTAGCTCAAGAAAAGGGCTCAAAAACGAGAGCAAGGTCAAGGGAGAAGGGAGGGAATTTCTTGTCTTGAAATGGTTAAGTGTGGGAGATTTCATCAACTAGTAGTGCATATATAGGACAACCAAGGGCTAGGATGAAGGCAAGTGTGTGGTTGAGATTGGGGACAAGTGTGTGTGGGCCCACAAGCCACTTGTCCAACTAAAAATATCTTCTGAAGACAAGGTCACTTGTGCGCCACTGTTAGCAAATTTCGCCAAGAGCCACCTAGGGGTGACACGTGTCGCCTCTCCTACTGTCAAAATATTTCATCTTCGAAAATATCCATAAAGGCCAAAATCTCAAAACAAAGTGGGCCCCACAAACAGTAAATTTCTCCGTGGCCCCACGTGACCAATTCTAAATAAAATTCCATAATTCTAATATAATTCAAGAAGCCCGAATACCAAATCTGGGAATCCAATTCCCATCAACGAACCTTTTCCTTCACACAACCCGGAAACTTTTAGTGAAAAATCACATCTTCCTTTCTTTCCGATATTTACAGCCGTATTCTCGTCGTGCGTCCTCACATACATACCACGGAACTACGGTATAATGTACCAAGTATGTGAAATCAAAAATCACGTAAATGAAATCATAGTAGTCTATATAAAGCGGGAGAAATGTATGATAACCAAACTACGTTCCTGATAAATAGCGGTTATGTCAAGTCGGGACTCACGCCTCAAAGTCATCACTCAAATATCACTATGGATCTCACGCCCACAACATCAATCATGCCCGTGGAATACCTTCTCACCGGCGATCATGATATAAAAGCACAAGGAATACACATGAACACGAGTCCCACTGTGTCATAATAAACCGTCTGGGAGTAAGTGCGAAGGCATAGCCGACTACTAACACCAGTACTAACAAGGTCATAAATCGTATCATGAGATCTGCTGACCGCCACAAGATCGGTGCCGCCACACGCGCGCGGTATCAAATGTCGCGTCTAGCCACGAACTTTTCGCGACTCGCGTAAAGCAACCTCATAGGCCCGCATGAGGTATTCCCGCGTCGGTAGCTACTCCCGGCGTCCGCTGGACTCGCGATCCGCGTGGCGCATAGACCGCGTGACCATAAACGTCGCACACTAACACGGAACTCTCGTAGCTCGCATAGGTCCGGGACCCGCATGAGGTATCCTCGAATCATAGTCACATCGCGCTGAGTATTACCCGCGTGGAGGCGACTTAACCTCCGGATCATGTCAAGGTGAGTGGTACAATACCAACATAACGGTGATCGTTAAACAACTTAAGCGCAATCGAGGAAACCCTTTACACAATCATCACAAGATACTAACACACGTATCATCCTAGCATGATTACTTATCAAATCAACAAGAAAGTATTATAAGACTATCACAAACCAACACAATCAAGTTATTCACACAAGGTACTTTCTACTATATGATTAACAAGATCGGGTTTTTATCCCCAAAGTACTTCATACATTAACTCTTTAAAAGATCTGCTTCTTTCTCAAAAGTCACACAATACCCGTAGTATAAAAATAGAGTGACTATCTTTTGAAGTAAATCAAAACACTTTTCTTTGTAAAATCAAGTAACAACATTCATTTCCAAACGTTCAAGTTTGCCTAATTTCCATTACTCAAGTTTCTCATTTTCGAAAGGTTTTGTAGTTCATAGTATTAATCACTTAATGATATAATTCTCCTTTAAAACAATTTGAGAAACATATGTCTTATATGTGAGTAGGTTATTCTTGTTTATAACAATCTTATTAAAGCAGCCATGATCTAGGAAATGTAATATCATTTTGTCTCATCTTAGCTTCTATGCAGATGGAGGTTTCTACTGGTTTTAATAATACTTTAATAGTCAATACATTTCCTTTATTAGCGGCTAACGTGGTTTGTTCGATACTTATTCGATTTCAAATCGAAGAAACATTATTCCTTTTAAAAACCAAGTACTCATTACTCATGAATGAGGTTTCACACTTTTTAACAAAATTCAATTAAGTCAAGTCTCTTATCTTTTAAGATCAAGTCTCTTAACTTCTTAAATCAATAAATCATTCTTTTTATCTCTCTTAAGCCGTTATACTTAACTTCCCATAAAGCTAGTATAACTCTTAAGCTTTTAAAACCAAGTATTACTCTTCATTAAAAATGATTCGATTCTTTGAAATACTTCAAGATTATTCGGGCTTAAGTCAAAAGACATTGCAGTAATTATTATTCGAGCTTAAGTCAAAAGACATTGCCGTAATTATTATTCGATTAACACGACGTCACCGTACTATATATATTTTAAAATATCATGCTCAAGAGTATAGGAAGGATCACATACCTCGCGACGATTATCGACTATTAGCAAAACGCTCCACGGTATAACGGCTAGCCTTGTCCACCTTTCAAGTAGTACATGCTACTCGCAGAACATTCAACCTATAAAGGTTATATGGGTCTATCAACTTCTACATTAATAATCTTCGATGTGATTTGATTCAAGTCTTTTCTGTAATATCCTTCTATTACAGTTCAAATCTCTTCCATGAATCTTATATTCATTTCTAAACAACTACAGTATGTAATTTCCAATTACAATAGAAGGATAGGATTATTTACCTCGGTAAGCCCAAAATTATCCAAGTTTAATGTCGATCCTGAGCAACGTTTAGCTCCTACTCCGGGTGCTCCAACCCGCTCCAAATAACCCTTAGAAGTTCTACGAAACTTCTTCCTAATACTTCAACCAACTGTGAAGATTTTCCTTAG
This sequence comes from Przewalskia tangutica, assembly GCA_029844215.1. NCBI lineage: Eukaryota > Viridiplantae > Streptophyta > Magnoliopsida > Solanales > Solanaceae > Przewalskia > Przewalskia tangutica. The sequence goes on from CM056719.1 coordinate 59,863,589, forward strand.
GGTTTCGTTTGGTGACTGAAGGGAAGTATAATAGTATTTCTGGGCTTTTAGTATAAGTGTAACCTTAGAATACTACAAGGTATATGTCACGACCCGTTCCGGGGCCCGTGACTGGTGCCTTACCCGGGCACCCAAGTAGTCATACATCAGAGAAAATCAGCGGAACATAAAACAATAACATGAAGCCAATGCAATAAGACAGTGAAATAAGAAGACAAAGCTAACTAAAAGCGGTTACCTTGGTATATATAAATAACAATTTGAGCGATTTACATCCCATTACAACCCGCCACCCAGCGGTACTACAGACCTCTACGAATGATATGACAACAACGGGGCGGGGCCGTCATACCACGAATGTAAGCACCTACAACAACGGGGACTATACGAATAAGCCTCGGAGAAAGCGGAGCTTTCCCAACGCTGACCGTGACCCTAAGAGCGAGGATCAACGGCGGGTGTACCTTTACCGCGGCATGAGCGCGGCGAGGAGGTCGATAACAGTACCAAGTATGTGGCGAAAATACGTAAATGAAATCATAGTAGTCTATATAAAGCGGGAGACATGTATGATAACCAAACTACGATTCCAATAAATAAGCGATCGTGTCAAGTCGTGACTCGCCTCAAGTCATCACTCAAATATAACAATGGGTCTCACGCCCACAATATCAATCATGCCCGTGGAATACCTTCCCTCGCCGGCGATGCATGATATAAAAGCACCAAGGAATACACAAGAACACCGGGTCCCACTGTGTCATCATAAAACCGTCACGGGGTAATGCGAAGGCATAGCCGACTACTAAAACCACGATAACAAGGTCATAAATCGTATCATGATCTGTCTGCATCGTCACATGATCAAAGCCGCCACTCGCCGCGATATCTAATGTGTGCGTCTAGCCACAGAACTTCCGTAGCTCGCGTGGGCCACTTCAATGGCCCGCGTGAGGTATTCCCGCGTCGAGGGTAGCTACTCCGGCGGCGTCTGGACTCGCCCGTCCGCGTAGCCACATGACCGCATGACCACAAAGGCCGCACACTAACACCGGAACTCGCAGATTCGCATAGCCACAGAACCGCATAAGGTATTCTCGAATCATAGGTCACACAGACGCTGAGTCTACCCGCGTCGGAGGCGACAACCCGGAATCATGAGTGATACAATACTAACATAACGGTTTATCGTTTAAACAACATAAGCACAATCACTGGAAACCCCTTTACACAAACATCACAAGATACTAACACACGTAGCATCCTAGCATGTTTACTTAACAAATCAACAAGAAAGTATTACAAGGCTATCACAAACCAACACAATCAAGTTATACACACAAGGTACTTTATACTATATGATTAACAAGATCGGGTTTTATCCCCAAAGTACTTCATACATTAACTCTTTAAAAGATACGTTACTTTCACAAAAGTCACACAATACGTAGTATATGAAAAATAGAGTGATTATCTTTTGAAGTAAATCAAAACACTTCTCTTTGTAAAATCAAGTAACAACATTCTTTTCCAAACGTTCCAAGTTTGCCTAATTTCAATTACTCAAGTTTCTCATTTTCGAAAGGTTTGTAGTTCATAGTTTTAATCCTTTAAAACAATTTTGAAACATATACCTTATGTGTGAGTAGGTTATTCTTGTTCATAACAATCTTGATACAATGACCATGATCTAGGAAATGTAATATCATTTTGTCTCATCTTAGCTTCTATGCGGATGGTAGTTTCTACTGGTTTTAATAATACTTTATTAGTCAAAACATTTCCCTTTATTAAGCGCTGTGGTTTGTTCGATACTTATTCGATTTCAAATCAAGAAACATTATTCCTTTTGAAAACCAAGTACTCATTACTCACGAATGAGGTTTCACACTTTTTAACAAAATTCAATTAAGTCAAGTCTCTTATCTTTTAAGATCAAGTCTCTTAACTTCTTAAATCAATAAATCATTCTTTTTATCTCTCTTAAGCCGTTATACCTAACTTCCCATAAAGCTAGTATAACTCTTAAGCTTTTAAAACCAAGTATTACTCTTACATTAAAATGATTCAAGATTCTTTTGAAATACTTCAAGATTATTCAGCTTAAGTCAGGAGACATTGCGTAATTATTATTCGGCTAACACACGTCTGCGTACTATATATATATTCTTTAAAATATCATGCTCAAGAGGATAGGAAGAATCACATACCTCGTGACGATTATCGACTATTAGCAAAACGCTCCACGACTATAACCCGGCTAGCCTTGTCCATCTTTCAAGTAGCACATGCTACTCACAGAATATTAAACCTATAAAGGTTATACTGATCTATCAAAGTCCGGACTATCCGGAAGAGTAAATCTAGATACAAGATTCTACGGAAATTTGGACAACCCTTCCACTGCACAACTACACAAGTCTCATGTAATACACCCATGTAAATCTGAGTCAATTCTCTTCTTTAAATTGGGCTTAAGTCCAAAGACATTGCCGCAAAGCTAAGTTCAGTTCTATATATAGTATACTTCAACTATATATTCCTACAACATGTAATTTCCAATTACAATAGAAGGTCAAGAGTGTTTACCTCGATAAGCCCAAAATTATCCAAGTTTATATGTCGATCCTGAGCAAGGTTTAGCTCCTACTCATGCGCTCCAACCCGCTCCAAACAACCCTTAGAAGTTCTAACCAACTTCTACTCAAATACTTCAACTATCAATGAAGATTTCCTTAGGGTTTCGTTTAGTGGCTAAAGGAAAGTATAATAGTATTTTCTGGGCTTTTCGTATAGAGGGTACTTGGAAATACTACAAAGGTTTTGGGCTAGAGTATTTTGGGCATTACAACAATACTTGGAGAAGTATTTATCAACCAATGGGGGGGGGGGTATTTTCGGCTAGCACAACTAGGCTAGGGGGGTGTAGTTTCGCCGCGGGGAGGGTACCTCGGCCAAAAGGCCTCACAAAGGGGGGAGGGTGTGGCGGACGAAACACTAGAAGGGAGGGAGGGGTTTTTGCCTTGGAATTTATCAAGTGAGGATGAAGAATAATTCTTCAACTAAGGGGGTATTTATAGGCCAACCAATGGCCAAGATCAAGACAAGTGTTAGGCAAGTGTAGGGTGGGGATTTGGACATGTGTAAGTGGGTCCCACTTGTTCATCAACTACACAAAATATCTCACAAATATCCTACCTAACCTTGACTACAACAACACACAAAAAAACGTGCAAGGTTGCCCATTGCCGTCCACTCTTTGAGGGTGACACATGTCACCCTCCCGTTGGTCCAAAATATTTCGTCTCTCGGAAAAATCCGCAAAAATTAGAAATGGCATAGCCGTAATTTACCCTACGCGAGTTGTGTAAAACGTTTCGTCGAAAAACGATTCTAATCGGGTGTTGTGCACAAAAATCGAACCTATGCCTAACTTTAAAGCCCAAACTTTTCTACGTACGTTCTTACGTACATACTCTGGAAATACGGGGTATAACAGTATATGGGCCAAGGTATTTTGGAATAGTAACAATACTTGGAGAGTATTTCTACCAAGAGGGGGGGTAGTATTTTGCGAGAACAACTAGGCAAGGGGGGGTGCTCTCGGCCAAGGCCACTAGGAGGGGGGGTATACCCCTCGGCCAAGGGCCTTCTCAAAGGGGGAGGTGTGCTCTCGGCTAGAGCTCTCAAGAGAGGGGGAGAGGGATTTCAAGACTTAGAACAATTTGTGGATGAAGAAGATCTTCAACTAAGGGGGGTATTTATAGGCCAACCAATGGCCAAGATCAAGACAAGTGGTAGGCAAGTGTAAGGTCAAGATTTGGACAAGTGTTTATGGGTCCCACTTGCTCAACAACTAAACAAAATATCCTACCAACTCCCACTCTCCAATCGTCCAAAATGACGCCCACAAGTCCACCAATTAGAGGGTGACAAGTGTCGCCCTCTTGTTGGTCCAAAATATTTCGTCTCTCGGAAAAATCCGCAAAAATTATAAATGACAGAGCCGGAATTTTCCCTTCGCAAGTTTTGGAAGACGTTTCGTCGGAAAACGATTCTTTTCGTGTGGTGTGCACAAAATTTCGGTCCTAGCCTAACGTTAAGGCTTAAATTTATATACGTACTCCCTCACGTACATACTCTGGAAATACGGGGTATAACAGTTTCTTGGAGCTATCGGAGCGTGCAGAATAGGAGTTAAACGTTGTTCAGGATCGACATTTAATCTTGGATAATTTTGGGCTTATCGAGGTAATAATCTTTGTCCTTCTAGTGTAATTGGAGATTACATACTGTAGTATAGAAATGAATATAAGATTTATAGAAGGATATTATAAAGAAGAGAATTGAACTGTACTTACATTGGGCTGTATTTACAGTAGACTTGTGTAGTTTGACGGGTATGGAAATGCTGCCCAATTTTCCGTAGAATAGAGAACCTTCTGCTTAGAATATTCTACAGAGTAGTCTAGACGTTGATAGACGTATTTGACTATTATAGGTTGATACTCTGCGCGCGACATATTCGACTTGGCAGGTGGATTGGTAGGAGGTATGTGATTCTTCCTATCCTCTTGAGCATGATACTTTTGAAATATATATAGTGCGGTGAGCGTACGTGTGACCTAAACTTGGTTTTACTTTGATGTCTTTTGACTTGAGTTTTAAATGATAAGAATCTTGGAAATATTTCAAAAGAGTTATGAATCATTTTTGAAAGAAAAGTAATACTTGGTTTTAAAAGCTTAAGGAGTTATACTAGCTTTATGGGAAGTTAGGTATAACGACTTAAGAAAGATAAAAGGAACGGTTTACTTATTTGTTTATGAAAGTCTTGTATTGATCTCTGGAAAATGTAGTAAGATGGTTTGATAAGTAAACATGTTATGATGCTACGTGTGTTAGTGTCTTGTGATGTTTGTGTAAGGGGGTTATTCTTGTTGTGCTTACGTTGTTAAACGATAAGCGTTATCTTGCTATTATATCACATACCCCGACTTGTTATTATGCGAGGACTTGCCACCGATGCGAGGAATACCTCGTGCGGTCCATGTGACCTATGCGGAGCTGCGGGAGTTCCAGGATTGATCACTCCGGGTGTGTTACGCCGATGCGAGGGATACCTCATGCGGTCCATAGGACTATGCGGACTTCGGGGGTCCAGGATGATGTCGTGGGTTAGCTACCCCCGATGCGAGGAATACCTCATGCGGGCCTATGGGGCCTATGCGGACTGCGAGAGTTCCAGGATTAGGCACGCATAATGATACTATGGGCGAATGGCCTTGCTTCGATCATTAGCGGCCTAGAAAAGACCAGTTATGTTATATCTATTTTGCTCTAGGTTATGCTGTGGCACTATGTGCGGTTACATTGGTTGTTTCGTACATATTTGTAAAAATTGGTTTTAAAATGATATGATTTCATTTAAGTACTTTACAGTTTCACATACTTGGTACCTGTTGTACTGACCTCCTTCGGGGGGCTGCGTTCATGCCGCAGGTAGAGGTACTCCTGTTGTTGATCCCCGCTCCTAGGATCACCGTTTCTGCTTTTGGGAAAGCCCCGTTTCTCCGGAGGCTTGTCTTTTGGGTATGATCTCCCTGCCATTGTAGCTTTATGTACATTCAGGGTATGACGGGGCCCTGTCCCGCCATAGTTGTTTACATTCCTAGAGGTTTGTAGTCCTGTTTTAAAGTTGGGATGTAACTGTTCACTTTTGAGGTATATATACATGCCGAAAGGCAATCTTTTCTTAGATAAACTGTGTCTCATTTTACTTATGTTTCATGTCTTGTTTTTATATTCCGCTGTTTACTCTGATGTATGTCTACTTGGGTGCTCGGGTAAGGTACCAGTCACGGGCCCGGGATCGGGTCGTGACAGGGGCGCCACGTGTCGCCCTCCCATTCGTCCATAAAATTTCGTAACCCTCGTGGGCCCCACAAAACGTAAAATTCATCGGGTGGGCCCCACATGACCAAATCCGTACAAATAAATTTCCATAATGATAATACATTCCATAATCCTCAATTAATGCATTTTGAGAATCCAATTCTCTTCAACGAACATTTTTCCTTTCCGACGTTCGGAAGATTTTCCGTCGGAAAAACAATTCTTCCTTTCGTACCCTTTTCAAGTCTTGTTTTCCTTACATACATTCTCTTAAACACGTCCTTGAACTACGAGGTGTAACATTCTTTCCCCCTTAGAAACATTCGTCCTCGAATGTTCTTTCGGAGTCCAATCTAATTAGATAGCGACATAGTCTCCTTTTACTGCACCCTTCATACTACATATGCCACCCATGGCCACATAACAATACTTACTAAGATGTCAACCTTGGCACTCACGAAGCCAACTAGCCCATACTCATAATGACCTCAAAGTCCGTCATAATCATCTCTATTAGGTCTACTAGGGTCTGACGACTGTATCATCACCGGAAAAACCTCATATTCCCGCTCAGCTACCACCCCACACACTCACGGGTGTAGTTACCTCGAAAGGTTCTTATGGATTCAGGCTCTATTCCTTTACACTTGGTTGCTATCCTTCTTACTGGTCGCACTCTTTCCATACTTCCAACTCATACTAGTATACATACATAACCCCCATACCGATTCTGGCCCCCAATCTTTTGGAGTCACTCTTTTAAACAACATAAGGCCATTTCCGGCTTTCACGACCTGGTTCCGGTGGAACGCGTCCACGAACCCGTAAAACAATTAACTAGACTTGGGCCTTGCACCCTCGTGACCCTGTCACGTAGCGGAACTACTACCAACTGATCCCACTCCATCTCAGGCTATGGGGCGACCCGCAATAGGTCCTCACCCCGTCCCACCGTCGCACTTAACTCTTATTCTTGGTCTATAATAAATCTTTCTGCAGAAGACCTTGTACATCTAAGGTCTCGTGGTCATCAATATTCTTAGGCTCGCAATTTCCATGCTCCAAGCCTACCTTACGATCCCCGTGAGCGGTACAAAAACTTCTCATAATACCATAACCATGTTGTATCGATCACAACAACCATTACTTACTCTATACGGACCTCATCCGTACCATTCTCTTAAGCCTACCACGTAGCTTAATATATTAACATGGTATTCCATTAAGTTTCTTAACATGACTTCATAAGGGTCCACTGCCTTATCAGACAGCTCATCCTTTCCCAATTATCTCAAAATAAAACATAAGATCTTGGCGAGAATTCATTAACTGTTCCATACCTTCCCGGTATCTAGTTAGTCTTTACCAACTCCTGGTAATCTAAAAATCATTCTAGGCAACACGCGTCTGACCCTCATACCTAACTCCGTATAGATGTATGTCATAATACCAACTATACTATAATCATTACCAACCTGGATACGTAATCCACGTAGTCCTTCCTAGGTCACTGCTGCCTTTCTCGTAGCTGCAATCAACATAACTCGTTAGGGAGAGACGACCCTAACAACACAGCTATATCGCACGATCTCAGAGTGAGAAGAATGTAAATCAATCCTAAATGTCCTGTAGCCTCCTGATTATATATGTGGTGCACAACACACCGATAATCAAGACTCTACTGAACCTGCGTAGACACTTTTCGAGGACTAAGCGCTCGATACCACTTTTGTCACGGACCGACCAGGGCGATCGGTGCCCTACAGGCACCCTTCTAATCATACAACATAATAAAGCTGCGGAAGATAAATAACACACTTTTTTTAAACCAAGGCCAAGCCGATAAGGCCGCCATAATCATAAAAATTACGAAAAGTCTACATTTAACAATGTAAAAACAATTCTAGCCAGGTCTGACCCGGATGAATACGGACCTCTAAGATTTGAACAAATACTATGACGGGACAAGGACCCGCCGTACCCATGAATATACATAGCCATGACAACACCTGAACATTGGAGCCATCTCAAAATGTGAATCGGGATCCTAAGCTCGCGGATCACAATCGTAATACCTAAACTGCGGACATGAACACGACCTCAAGGAGAATCGATCACAACAGTGCGAATATGGAACAGAAATAAGGTACAGTAAACAAATCATAACTGTACAAAAGAATGACAGAGGCAAGTATAAAAAGGGTACATACCAGATCCTACCGTGTCATTACCATCTCGTGAACTTAATCGTACCTTATTATCTTTTCCCATTTTTCAATAAAAGTTATAGTCACTTTCTTACGTACATACTTAGGGAAAAATCATCAAGTTCATTACCATATAATTTACTTATCTTTCATAACATAATCCGACCCTTTATGGAGGGACGCATATACTACCCGGCCCAATCTGGGACGCGATCAAGTCACACAAATATCAAAGCGTGCCCGTGGAATTCCTTCCTCACTGCCGGCAGTCTATGACATAAATCATACTCGTGTGACATGCCCGTGGCATCCTACCTCACTGTCGGCGTACACATATACAATACATATACATATACCTCCTGCCCGTGGAATCCTCCATCACTGCCGGCAGCCGTAGGTGTAACATATAACCAGGTGACACGTCTGTGGCATCCTACCTCACTGTCAGCGTACACGTATACAATACATATATATATCTATATAACGCGGCCGCATGCCTCGGAATCCCTCATCGTATAAGCATGGCCATAACGTGCCCTCGGCATCCCTCATCGTAGGTGCAGGTCTTCATGGGGAGCTAGCCCATGGAATAAGAATATAACATGCCCCCGGAATCCCTCATCGTGGTTACATGTCTTGCTGGGGTGCTAGCCGATGGAGTAATAGTAGTACATAGCATGGTCGCTTGCCCCGGAATCCCTCATCGTATAAGCATGGCCATGGGTAATAAAACAACCGAATCTAACCCGCCTCCTGGTCACATGCCCCGGAATCCCACATCGTATAAGCATGTCCAAGGATCAATCATAATGGAAGCATACCCGTGGAATCCCACATCACTGTCGGTACGTCCAAGTAAACTTACAACAAGACAGTCAGCCATCCAACTGAGAGTCACGACAACGTAAATATGTAATACTTGCACTCAAAGCTATCACAAGCAAACATAGGCAAGTTCATTAAACCTTTAGACTTCCATTTTTATAAACTCATGGCACTTTCGTTTCACACATAAAAATCCGGAAATTTAACCCAAAGTACTACACACCTCTACTCCTTTAAAATGACTCTTTTTCAAATAAAACTTCCAAGATACTAATAACCGTAGTATCAAGTCATATATACTTTTCAAAACAAGTCACGATACCTTTTAGAAATACAATTATAGGCTTCTAAATCACGTGACTTCTTTCTTTAAAACCTTAAGCAATTGGTACCTTTAAAGCAATTTGCCCTTCTTTATTTCAAGTCATTTCTTTGCTTACATTACTGAAGAAAACCATTCTTTTAATCTTCCATAAAGTTGTTATAACCAACTTCCCATAAAGCCGTTATAACTCTTTATGTCTTAGACAATTTCATTCCTTTTATAACCAAGAGACTTATACTTTCAAATCGAATTACTTAGCTTTCAAAATACTTCAAGTCTCTTAACTTTTAAGAAAACCAGTTTCTTAACTTTAGAATGGCAAGAAATCAATACTTTCAAAATCAAGTATTCTATGCTTTTAAATCAATTCATTTCTTCCTTTAAGAATCAAGTCCCATAACTTGAAAAATAAAGTCTCTCAACCTTTTAAGAATTTGAGGTTCATATCCTTAAAACCTCATACGTAAATTCTTATAAATTAAGTAACATATACCTTGGTGCGTTGTGAATAAGTTATACTTATTTATAATGATCTTAATCAAGTAGCCGTGATCTAGAAAATGTAATACAATTTTGTCTTATCTTAGCTTCTATGCAGATGGAGAATTCTACTTGTTTTAACTTAATTGATTGTCATTACATTTTCCTTTATTAACGCTGCAGTGGCTTGTTCGATACTTATTCTCATTTGTGTTGTAACTTAGCCAAGTCAACTTGACTCCAAAATACCTCCTAACGACTCTTACCAACATCCCCCATAAGACTTGGTAAGAACTTAGGATAACTTAGACATAACCCTTACGTAGAGTAAATCAACATACATACCTCTTAACTTCTAAGAGTAGAAGGAATCATGAAATAATACCACATGTATATTCCATACATAAAATCATGTCAAAAGAATGAAGAGGTTCACATACCTCGCGACGATTATCGACAAATAACAAAATGCTCCAAAGTACTTCAACCTTGATAGCTATTCCATCCTTCAAGTAGAACACGCTATACTTAGTACTTCCACCTATAATGGCCATAATACGTCCATTAACATCTAGCTTCAAACGTAGAATATTCTAAGTGCAAAGTCACTAAATTCTACGGAAAATCGGACAACACTTCCTTTGTTTCTACATACTTTGCCACCTTTTTCAAGGCCGAATTCAATAACCAAACACGCCACATTTAAGGCCCAATACAACAACCAAATCAAAGGGGATTACACGCCTTACAATACGTGTAAAATTTCTCCCCACAATTGACATTAAACTAGTCCACAATACAAATGCCAATTTCGGCCAAAAGGTGCAACAACTTATCAACCTTTCCAATCCTTTTCAATCCAAGTTCTTAGGTCTAACATGTTATATAGTCATAAGCAACTTAACAATTATAATTCCTTCTTTATATAACATGTGACGACTTAAACTAATAATCCAATTGAATTGAAATCTCAAGGGCTAAACATACTAGTTTTCGGATTAGAGTTCTAATAGCCAATACACTTATCAACTTCATAATATAAATCTCATACTTGCTAATATCCATAGCTACAACAATAAGTAATCTTAATTACTAAAACGACAAGAATTATACCTTTACAAGCCCTTATAATTTCCAAGATTCAAAGTCGCTCCTTAGCAATTCTTAGCTTCTTTCCTTTACGCTCCAATCCGCTATTTGAAGCCTTTAGAAGCTCACAACCAACTTCTCTTACATTTCCAATCAAAACCTATGAAAATGCCTTAGGGTTTCGCCTTGCGACTAACGTGAAAACGCCATTTTTCCGAAATCTTTCTATTGAGATATCCTTACAATACCCTTAGGGACCTTGGGTTAAAGTCTTGTGGCTAAAGAACCACAAACGAAAATATTTTCTTGTTCAAAAGAGCAAACCCGAGAGCTTTCTATGGCACTCACAAGTTCTCTCAAATATTTCTAAGTGTTGAAGACCTTGTCTTGCACTAGGGTACTATATAAAACACAATGGAAGGCTTAGATTACAACACATGTTAAATTTAGATGAAAGGGATCAAGCCAAGTGGCTCTTGACTTAGTCAACAATGTCAAGCTCAAGCTTAGCAAGACTTTCTCATCTTTACAATGGTCAAATGACCCTTTTGCCCTTGCATCAATTTCGTCCAAGACCAATGTGGGGGGCGCCACGTGTCTCCCTCCCATTTGTCCATAAAATTCAGAATCACACGACCGAACTCGGGCGTGATCGTGCCTACCGGCACCCTAGTGATACAACATCGTGTAATCAATGAACATAAAACACATACATGAAACAAATGAAGTACAAAGCGATGTCGAGGAAAACTTGCCTTTCGACATATATATATATAACAACTCTTACAAATGAACAGTTTAATCCCTTTTACAAACCCTGCCCACAACAGTACTACAGACCTCTAAGAATTTATACAACAACAATGGCGGGACAGGGCCCCGCCATACCCCTGAATGTAAACACCTACAACAACAGGGGACTATACCACTGATAAGCCTCCGGAGAAACGGAGCTTTCCCAGCAATGACGTGACCCTAAGAGCGAGGATCAATGGCGGTGTACCTTTACTGGCGTGAACGCGGCCCGAAGGAGGTCGATAACAAATGTGCAGTATGTGAAATCGAAAATAAATCGTAAATGAAATCATAGTAGTCTATACAAAGCGGGAGACATGTATGATAACAAACTACGATTTAAAATAAATAGCGATCATTTCAAGCCGGGGACTCACGCCTCAAAGTCATCACTCAATAATAACTATGGGTCTCACGCCCACAACATCAATCATGCGTGGAATACCTTCCATCACCGCGATTTATGATATAAAAGCACCAAGGAACACACATGAACACCAGGTCCACGTGCCATAATAACACCGTGCAGGGTAAATGCGAAGGCATGGCGACTACTAACACCAGCAGTACCAACAAGGTCATGAATCAGATCATAAGATCTGTCTAAACCGTCACATGATCAAAGCGGCCACTTGCGCGATATCTAATGTCGGCGTCTAGCCCTCGAACTTTCGCACTCGCGTAGGCCAATCTCATCGGCCCGCGAGGTATAACCCCGCATCGGTGGTAGCTACTCCCGGCGTCGTCACGGACTCGCGATCGCGTGGCCACATGCATCGCGTGACCATAAAGGCCGCACTAACACGGAACTCTCGTAGCTCGCGCATAGGCCCCGGGACCCGCATGAGGTATTCTCGAATCATGGTCCTGCATCACCGAGTCTACCCGCGTGAGGTCGACTTAACCCCGGAAACACGGTGAGTGGTATAATACCAACATAACGGTTTAACGTTTAAACAACATAAGCACAATCAAGGAAAACCCTTTACACAAACATCACGAATACTAACACACGTAGCATCCTAATATGATTACTTATCAAATCAACACGAAGGTATTACAAGGCTATCACAAACCAATACAATCAAGTTATTCACACATAAGGTACTTTACTATGTGTCAACATGTTCGGTTTCTATCCCCAAAGTACTTCATACATTAACTTTTTAAAAGATACATTACTTTCACAAAGTCACACAATACCCGTAGTATATGAAAAATAGAGTGATTATCTTTTGAAGTGAATCAAAACACTTATCTTTGTAAAATCAAGTAACAACATTATTATCCAAACGCGTCAAGTTTGCCTAATTTCAAATGTTCACGTTTCTTATTTTAGAAAGGTTTAAAGTTCATAGTCTTATTCATTTAAGAATATAATTCTCTCTTTTAAACTATCGAGAACATAAGCCTTATATGTGAGTAGGATATTCTCGTTTATAACAATCTTATTACAAATGACCATGATCTAGGAAATATCATTTTGTCTCATCTTAGCTTATGCAGATGGAAGTTTCTCTTGGTTTTAATAATACTTAATCTGTTAAAACATTTCCTTTTATTAACGCCGCGATGGTTTGTCGATACATTCGATTTCAAATCGAAGAAACATTCTTAAGCCGTTATACCTAACTTCCCATAAAGCTAGTATAACTCTTAAGTTTTCAAAACCAAGTATTACTTCTTCTTTCAAAATGATTCAAAAATCTTTTGAAATACTTCAAGTTCTTTATTAACACATAACAAGCCGATTATAGTTCAAACCGATTACCTAAAAAAACCACTGTATTTTCTTACCAACATAAAGTCGTTATAACCAACTTCCCATAAAGCCGTTATAACACTTTATGTTTTACACCAATCAAATACATTTAGCACGTATGCGTCTACCGCACTACATAGTTCACACATATCATGCTAGAAGAGATAGGAAGAGGTTCACATACCTCGCGACGAGTATCGACTAATAGCAAACGCTCAGTACTTCAAACCGTCGGCTACTCCTTGCCAATGGATCGCGCCATACGTAGTACTTCAACCTATAAGGCCACGGCGCTTATTAACATTTAGATCCCTTCGTAGAACATTCTACAGAAAATTCAAGGCGTCTTCCCCACACGCAAGCGTAAATCTCCTCTCTATCGGGCGCTATCAAGCAACCGGGGGTTCATACATCTAACCGGACGTGCACAATTCTACCTCACGAAAAGCTACACAAGTCTCATCAGATACGCTATGTAAAAAGCGATTCGGTACTCTTCTTTGAAAGGTTTCTTATTATTCAGGCTTAAGTCAAAAGACATTGCCGATAACAACGTTCAGTTCTACATATAGTATACTTCAACTATAGTCTAACAATCATGTAATTTCCAATTACAATAGAGGGACAAGATATTTACCTCGATAAGCCCATAATTATCCAAGTATAAAGTCGATCCTGGGCAATCGTTTAGCTCCAACTCCGAGCGCTCCAACCCGCTCTAAACCACCCTTAGAAGTTCTAACCAACTTCTACACAATACTCCAACGGACTATGGAGATTTTCCTAGGGTTTCGGTTTTGTGCCTGACGGGAAGTATAATAGTATTTCTGGGCTTTTCGTATAAGTATAACCTTAGAATACTACAAGGTATACGGCTAAGGTAATTTGGGCATTATAACAATACTTTTGAGAGTATTTCTACACCACAAAGGGGGGTATTATACGAAAGCAACTAGGCTAGGGGTTCTCGTGACCACCAGGAGGGAAGAGGGCTCTCGGCCAGGGGCCTTTCAAAGGGGAGAGGGCTCTTGGACGAGAGTCAACAAGAGGGAGATGGAGGATTTTAACACTTAGAAGATTTGTGGAAAGGATGAAGAATTCATCAAAGGGAGAGGGTATTTATAGCACAAGCCAAGGCCAACCAATGGCCAAGATCTTGCCAAGTGCATAGCAAGTGTAGGGCGAGATCAAGCCATGTGCACTAACCCTACTCCACAAAACACTCCACAAAACAAGGCACAAACAAGGCACAAATCAAGGCCATAAAGTAGCCCGTCGGCCGGTTGCGCCGCTTGCTTCCAATGTGAGGTGACACATGTCACCCTCCCGTTGGTCCAAAATGTTTCGCCTCTCGGAAAAATCCGCAAAATTAAAAATGACATAGCGGAAATTCCCTACGAAAGTGTGGAAAGCGTTTCGTCGAAAAACGACTCAAATCGGGTGTGTGAACAAAAGAATTCTACCTAAATCACAAGTTCAAATTTCTACGCACGTCTTTACGCATACTGCTGAAATACGGTATAACATTCTCCTCGCTTAGAAACATTCGTCGAATGTTCCTTCTAAGTCTCAAAACAACGTCGCCAAAGATAGTCTTCACTACTATACTTACGAGAACCAACACCTTACATCCGCCACGAAACACCGCGCACATAAAAACTTACATCCAAGTCCACGAGGAAACACCTCTAACATCACCAAAATGATACCACTTTTGTCACTTTGTCGCGAGCCTTGCTCGACGACCCAACAAATGGTGCCGGATGTCACGATCATCAAGGTATCGTACACTCGAACCCTTACCACATTTACGATCGCTTTAGTTTCCAAAACTCGGTTACTATCTCTTTACGTGGGCATCATTAATCGGAACATTCGGATGGATCTTCGATACTTTCGAATCATAACAATACGAAAGGCGGACGTCCCGCCTCCTAAGTCGGACGGCAAATGCTAACATATAGGCAACACGGCCTATTCTTCACATGAACTCTCAAAGGCCCCAAAGTAACTCGGGCTAAGTTTCCTCTGTTTTCCAAAGCTCGTCACACCTGTCCGGTGGTACTTTCAAGAAGACCATCGACTCGAACTCTGGCGTCGTCGGCGATAATCCGCACGATTCCTCTGCGCCAAAACCTCTTCTAGATAAGCTACGCTATCCACGACTGTTGAAACAAACTGAACCAACTATCTGAACGCCAACATCGAACCAATCGGCCAAGCAACTTACACTTCCGCCTACTGAGGCTTCATAAGGAGACATCCGATCACCAAATGGTAGCTAACAACACTTCCTTCAACAGAGACAACAAACTCAGAACTACCCACGAAATCCAAACAACGGCGGCGGGCGAATGTGATTCGAGACTCACGAGTTCTTAACACATGTTTGGTAAAACTTCCAGAAACAAAAACAGCCGTACCCTGGGCTCCACTGTCTGCCATAAGGTGAAGGTAGGCACCCCGTGCAGCCTTACAACCTTTCGGTTAAAACAACACTGCCGAGTGAACGGTCGACCGAAGAATACGATGGGCTGCCCCATCGCCCAACCACGGTCGACGCATCCACGAACTCGTCTGTGGTCAACTAAACTTGGGCCTAACACCTCGTGACCACAACACAAGCGGGACCACCACAACCGACCCCACCGCAAACTGCGCGGGTTGACCGTGCGTGGCCTCAACCCGACGCGCGCACAAGGCTAGCTCCACGAATGAAAACTCTCACTAATGACGCAACGAAAACATAGCGGTATTCTTAGATCAACTACCCCTTTCATTCCACACTACTTGGGACCTATCCAAAACGTAGCTCACGTGCACTATGCACTTCCGATACGGATCAAACATAACACTACACCTTTTCTCGAGATGGCCTCACCTCTAAGGTCTCTACGTATAAAACTCTAAGGCTCACACCTTCTCTATCCCCCAAATCTTACTTGGTTAACTAACCAAGATTTCTAATCACAATATTAACACACTGCTATCAAAACATAGCACTTATGATATACCCATCTTATCACACATACTGAACTCTAGAGGGTTAAGGATATGCCTGAATCTACTGCTTCACTCCCCTAGTCGTTCTAATCAAACCTGCCCCGTAGGGCGCATAGCTAAGGAAGGTGACGAACTACCGATCACGAAGGCTAAGTCCTTCTACCAGACACTCTTTCGACATCGGACCACGGCGGTCATGGTACAATAAGTACCAACTAAAAGACGACATTCCCGGGATGGCGTCGTCAAGCAATGACGGAAGCCACGGAGTTCTAACCAACTCCTGCGTACCGAACGTCACGAAATCGTGGAAGACCACTGCGCGGTGGATGTGCAAATCTAATTTGTTGGTGAGGTGACTCGCCTCGAAAGTTACCAAAGGACCTTGCTGCCCTCTTCTCGCCCTTCGTCGCCGTTAACGTCGATCTCTGCGTCTCGGCTGCTGCGCAAAGCCCGTACGTGCCATGCTCAAGCCTAATCAAGAACTTACTCTTGCACAACCTTTTCGCGTTGATATTCATCAAGACTCGCGATGCATCGGTATACTCTGCGGTAGTCAAATCCATAGTTAGTAACAGGTCGCCTCTTGAAATCTATATTCTCTGTTCCGTGCGTGGGCGAAGGTTCACATATCATGGCGCGATAGAATCGCTGCCGCGTGCTTAAACTCTGCGGGGCTAGTGACGTCGCAGAAATCCCGAATGAAGCATTACCTAGGTAATGATTGGGCTGTGCCCACGTAACCTCTGAACTCTACTCGCGGCTCCTCGGCGCCTTGCCCTGGGCGGGTTGCCTGCAGCGGAGGCATAGCGGTAAGGGAAAGAAATACGTGAGAGGTCCAACTTACAACAGCCTCTAAGGCACGATCTCGAGTGAGAAGAATAGAAACCAATCCTAAATATCCTATAGCCTCACGATTATTGGTGTGGTGCACAACACACCGATAATCAAACTGCGGATCGATGCAGTAGACACTTTCCGAGGATTAAGCGCTCGATACCACTTTTGTCACGACCGAACTGGGCGTGGTAGTGCCTTACCGGGCACCCTAGTGATACAACATCGAGTGTCAGTGAACATAAAACACATACATGAAACAAATGAAGTACAAACGATGTCGAGGAAAACTTGTCTTTCGACATATATATATATAACAACTCTTACAAATGAGCAGTTTAATCCCTTTTACAAACCCCGCCACACTTGTGATTACTACGGACCTCTAAGAATTTATACAACAACAATGGCGGGACGGGGCCGCCATACCCACGAATGTAAACACCTACAACAACAGGACTATACACTGATAAGCCTCGGAGAAACGGAGCTTTCCCAATAATGACGTGACCCTAAGAGCGAGGATCAATGGCGTGTACCTTTACATGCGGCATGAGCAGCGGCCCGAAGGAGGTCGATCTGACAGTACCGAGTATGTGAATCGAAAATAAATCAGTAAATGAAATCATAGTAGTCTATACAAAGCGGGAGACATGTATGATAACGAACTACGATTTAAAATAAATAAGCGATCATTTCAAGCCGGGGACTCACGCCTCAAAGTCATCACTCGATAATAACTATGGGTCTCACGCCCACAACATCAATCATGCGTGGAATACCTTCCATCACTGCTGGCTTTATGATATAAAAGCAACAAGGAACACACATGAACACCAGGTCCCACCTGTGCCATAATAACACCGTACGGGGTAAGTACGAAGGCATAGCCGACTACTAACACCAACAGTACCAACAAGGTCATCAACAGTATCATAAGATCTGTCTAACCGTCACATGATCAAAGCCGCCACTTGCCCGCGATATCTAATGTGCGCGTCTAGCCTCGAACTTTCCGCGACTCGCATAGGCCAATCTCATCGGCCCGCATGAGGTATAACCCGCATCGGTAGCTACTCCCGGCGTCGCCCCGACTCGCGATCGCGTAGCCACATAGACCGCATGACCATAAAGGCGCGCTAACACCGGAACTCTCGTAGCTCCGCATAGGCCCCGGGACCCGCGTAGGTATTCTCGAATCATGGTCCCGGACACTGAGTCTACCCGCGTCGGAGGCGCCTTAACCGGAAACACGGTGAGTGGTATAATACCAACATAACGGTTTAACGTTTAAACAACATAAGCACAATCAAGGAAAACCGCTTTACAAAAACATCACAGAATACTAACACACGTAGCATCCTAATATGATTACTTATCAAATCAACACGAAGGTATTACAAGGCTATCACAAACCAATACAATCAAGTTATTCACACATAAGGTACTTTCTACTATGTGTCAACATGTTCGGGTTTCTATCCCCAAAGTACTTCATACATTAACTCTTTAAAAGATCCGTTTCTTTCACAAAAGTCACACAATACGTAGTATATGAAAAATAGAGTGATTATCTTTTGAAGTGAATCAAAACACTTATCTTTGTAAAATCAAGTAACAACATTATTATCCAAACGTCAAGTTTGCCTAATTTCAAATGTTCACGTTTCTTATTTTAGAAAGGTTTAAGTAGTTCATAGTCTTATTCATTTAAGAATATAATTCTCTCTTTTAAACTATCCGAGAACATAAGCCTTATATGTGAGTAGGATATTCTCGTTTATAACAATCTTATTACAATGACCATGATCTAGGAAATATCATTTTGTCTCATCTTAAGCACATGCGGATGGAAGTTTCTCTTGGTTTTAATAATACTTAATCTGTTAAAACATTTCCTTTTATTAACGCTGCGATGGTTTGTCGATACATTACGATTTCGAAATCGATAAAACATTCTTAAGCCGTTATACCTAACTTCCCATAAAGCTAGTATAACTCTTAAGTTTTCAAAGACCAAGTATTACTTCTTCTTTCAAAATGATTCAAAAATCTTTTGAAATACTTCAAGTTCTTTATTAACACATAACAAGCGGTTATAGTTCAAACCGATTACCTAAAAAAAACCACCTGTATTTTCTTACCAACATAAAAGTTATAACCAACTTCCCATAAAGCGTTATAACACTTTATGTTTTACCAATCAAATACATTTAGCACGTATGCGTCTGGTACTACATAATTCACACATATCATGCTAGAAGAGATAGGAAGAGGTTCACATACCTCGCGACGAGTATCGACTAATAGCAAAACGCTCCAAGTACTTCAAACCGTCGGCTACTCCTTAGCCAGTAGATCGCGCCATACGTAGTACTTCAACCTATAAGGCCACAAGACGCTTATTAACATTTAGATCCCTTCGTAGAACATTCTACAGAAAATTCGCAAAGACTCCCCACGCATGGCGTAAATCTCCTCTCTATCTGGCTATCAAGCCAACGGGGGTTCATACATCTAACCGGCGTGCACAATTCTACCTCACGTAAAAGCTACACAAGTCTCATGTCTGATCCCATGTAAAAACAATTCGATACTCTTCTTTCAAAAGGTTTCTTATTATTCAGCTTAAGTCAAAAGACATTGCGATAACAACGTTGATTCTACATATAGTATACTTCAACTATAGTCTAACAATCATGTAATTTCCAATTCTGATAGAGGACAAGATATTTACCTCGATAAGCCCATAATTATCCAAGTATAAAGTCGATCCTGGCAATCGTTTAGCTCGACTCGAAGCGCTCAACCCGCCTAAACCACCCTAGAAGTTCTAACCAACTTACACAATACTCAATGGACTATGGAGATTTTCCTAGGGTTTCGGTTTGTGCGACGGGAAGTATAATAGTATTTACGGGCTTTTGTATAAGTATAACCTTAGAATACTACAAGGTATACGGCTAAGGTAATTTGGGCATTATAACAATACTTTTGAGAGTATTTCTACACCATGAGGGGTATTATCAAAGCAACTAAGGCTAGGGGTTCTCGGCCGACCAATAGGAGGGGGGGGAAGAGGGCTCTCGGCCAAGGGGGCCTTTCAAAGGGGGAGAGGGGCTCTTGGACGAGAGTCAACAAGAGGGGAGAGGGAGGGATTTTAACACTTAGAAGATTTGTGGAAAGGATGAAGAATTCATCAAAGGGAGAGGGGTATTTATAGCACAAGCCAAGGCCAACCAATGGCCAAGATCTTGCCAAGTGCATAGCAAGTGTATGGCCAAGATCAAGCCATGTGCACCCTAACCCTACTCCACAAAACACTCCACAAAACAAGGCACAAAACAAGGCACAAATCAAGGCCATAAAGTAGCCCGGTCGGCGAGGTTGCCCGCTTGCTTCCAATGTGAGGGTGACACATGTCACCCTCCCGTTGGTCCAAAATGTTTCGTCTCTCGGAAAAATCCGCAAAAATTAAAAATGACATAGCCGGAAATTCCCCTACGAAAGCTGTGGAAACGTTTCGTCGAAAAACGACTCAAATCGGGTGTGTGAACAAAAAGAATTCGGCCAAGCCTAAATCACAAGTTCAAATTTCTACGTACGTCCTTACGTACATACTCTGGAAATACGGGGTATAACAGTAACCCTCGTGGGCCCCACAAAACGTAAAATTCCTCGGGTGGGCCCCACATGACCAAATCCGTACAAATAAATTTCCATAATGATAATACATTCCATAATCCTCAATTAATGTATTTTGAGAATTCAATTCTCTTCAACGAACATTTTTCCTTTCCGACGTTCGGAAGATTTTCCGTCGGAAAAACAATTCTTCCTTTCGTACCATTTTCAAGTCTTGTGTTCCTTACATACATTCTCTTAAACACGTCCTTGAACTACGGGGTGTAATATTCTTCCCCCCTTAGAAACATTCGTCCTCGAATGTTCTTTCGGAGTCCAATCTAATTAGATAGTGACATAGTCTCCTTTTACGCACTTTCATACTGCATACGTATGCCACATAACAATACTTACTAAGATGTCAACCTTGGCACTCACGAAGCCAACTAGCCCATACTCATAATGACCTCAAAGTCCGTCATAATCATCTCTACTAGGTCTACTAGGGTCTGACGACTGTATCATCACCGGGAAAACCTCATATTCCCGCTCAGCTACCTCCCCACACACTCACGGGTGTAGTTACCTCGAAAGGTTCTTATGGATTCAGGCTTTATTCCTTTACACTTGGTTGCTATCCTTCTTACTGGTCGAACTCTTTCCGTACTTCCAACTCATACTAGCATACATACATAACCCCCATACCGATTCTGGCCCCCAATCTTTTGGAGTCACTCTTTTAAACAACATAAGGCCATTTCCGGCTTTCACGACTGGATTCGTGGAGCGCGTCCACGAACCGTAAAACAATTAACTAGACTTGGGCCTTGCACCTCGTGACTGCTGTCACGTGGCGGAACTACTACCAACTGATCCCACTCCATCTCTCGGGCTATGGGCGACCCGCGATAGGTCCTCACCGCCCCGTCGCGGCTTAACTCTTATTCTTGGTCTATAATAAATCTTTCTACCCGAGAAGACCTTGTACATCTAAGGTCTCAGCGGTCATCAATATTCTTAGGCTCGCAATTTTCATGCTCCAAGCCTACCTTACCAGACCCCCCGTGAACGGGTACAAAAACTTCTCATAATACCATAACCATGTTATATCGATCACAACAATCATTACTTACTCTATACGGACCTCATCCGTACCATTCTCTTAAGCCTACCACGTAGCTTAATATATTAACATGGTATTCCATTAAGTTTCTTAACATGACTTCTTAAGGGTCTACTGCCTTATCAGACAGCTCATCATTTCCCAATTATCTCAAAATAAAACATAAGATCTTGGCGAGAATTCATTAACTGTTCCATACCTTCCCGGTATCTAGTTAGTCTTTACCAACTCCTGGTAATCTAAAAATCATTCTAGGCAACACGCAGCGTCGACCATACCTAACTCGTATAGATGTATGTCACAATACCAACTATACTATAATCATTATCAACACGGATACGCAATCACGTAGTCCTACGGGTCATCTTTGCCTTTCGTAGCTGCAATCAACATAACTCATTAGGGAGACGACTAACAACACGGCTATCGCACGATCTCGAGTGAGAAGAATGGAAACAATCATAAATGTCTTGTAGCCTCGATTATAGATGTGGTGCACACACACCGATAATCAAGACTACTAGAACCGCGGTCTGTAGACACTTTTCGGGACTAATCGCTCGATACCACTATTGTCACGACGGGCCACCGGGCCCATGAGTGCCTACAGGCACCGCACTAATCATACAACATAATAAACTGCGGAAGATAAATAACACACTTTTTTTTTTAAAACCAAGGCCAAGCCGATAAGGCTGCCAAGATCATAAAAATTACCCGAAAGGGTCTACACTGTTTAACAATGTAAAAACAATTCTAGCCGATCTGACGCGGATAAATCTGCACCTAAGATTTGAACAAATACTATGACGGGACAAGGCCCCGCCGTACCCCTTAATATACATAGCCATGACAACTCTGGAACATTGGAGCTGTTACACCCCGTAAGTCCAGGACATGTATAAGAGAATGTACGTAAGGAAACAAGACTTGGAAATTAGTACGAAAGGAAGACTTGTTTTTCCGACGGAAAACCTTCCGGACGTCGGAAAGGAAAAATGTTCGTTATTGAGAATTGGATTCTCAAAATGCATTATTTGAAGAGTATGGGACTTGTTAATATTATGGAAATTTATTTTTACGGATTTGGTCACGTGGGGCCCACCCGAGGAATTTTACGTTTTGTGGGGCCCACGAGGGTTACGAAATTTTATGGACGAATGAGAGGGAGACACGTGGCACCCCCACATGGTCTTGGTCGAATTATTCCAAGGGTAAAATGGTCTTTTACCATGGTGGAAGATAAGTCTTGCTAAGCTTGACATTGTTGACTTGTCAACTTGCCACATAAGCTTGATCCATGTGATTTTCATCTTAGCCTTACAAGTGTTATTATCCAAGCCCTCCATTATGTTATTAGTATACTACTTGTGCAAGACTAGCTCAGTTACACTTAGAATTATTTGAAAAACTTTGAAGACTCCACTAAGAGCTCTCGGCGAAGGGTTTTTAGAGACAAATTTTGTAGTTTTGATCCATTAGCCACAAGACTTAAACCCGAGGTTCCTAAGAGTGTTGTAAGGATATCTCAATAGAAAGATTTCGGAAAAAACGTATTTTCACGTTAGTCGCAAGGCGGAAACTAAGGGAGTTCTTCAACTTTGAAGTTGGAACTTGAAGATGGGTTCTTCATAGGCTTCTAAGGAGTGCTTGGAGCGGATTGGAACTTAAGGAAAGGAGCTAAGAATTGCTAAGGCACGACTTCGAATCTTGGAGATTTTAAGGGCTTTGAAAGGTATAAATTTTGTCGTTTTAATAGTTAAGGCTTACTCATTGTTGTAGCTATGGATTTTAGCAAGCATGTGCTATATAGTATGAAGTTTGATATGTTTATTGGCTATTGGAACCCTAATCCGAAAACTAGCATGTTTAGCTTAAATATTACAATTCAAGTCGATTATTAGTCTAAGCGTCGCATGTTGTATAAAGAAGGAAATTGTAGTTGTTGAAGTTGTTTAGACTATATAACATGTTAGACCTTAGAACTGGGAATTGGAAAAGGATTGGAAAAGACTTAGTGTTGCTATGTAAGTTGGCCGAGAATTGGCTAGTGTGCCTTAGACTATTTCGTATGAATTGTGGGGCGGAATTTTACACGTATTGTAAGGCGTGTAATCCCCTTTGTTTGGTTGTTGTTGGAGCCTTAAATGTGGCTTGTTGGTTATTGTATTCGGCCTTGAAAAGGTGGCAAAGTGAGTAGAAACAAAGGAAGTCTTTGCCCAGATTTTCCGTAGAATTAGAGACTAAATACTTAGTATTATTCTACATAGAGACTAGAAGTTGATAGTCTTGTTGTGACCATTTTAGGTTGAAACTTCTACGTGCAGCGTATTCGGCTTAGCTTGAGGATTTAGCGAAAGGTATGTGAACTATCTCCTTCTTAGCATGATTCCTTAGAATAAAGAAAGTAAGTTCTACTCATGAATGATCCATTCCTTGCTTGTATTTGGATTGCCTAAAATAGAATTTGTTCTATGTACTTCCTTGAGTGTACTTTGATGTTTAAATTGTAAGTTGTATAATCCATTTCCTTAGTGAAGTTTGGATTCTTAAAAGTGAAGGTATTTTTCTTAAAGTACATAGAGACTTGAAAAGGAAGTGGTTTCCAAATCTTTTGGCTAGTGCCTTAGTTCCAAAAATCCTAAAGGTCATTATAATGACTTTAGGGGAGTCAAAAGAGTGATTTACTTATTTGATTTAAAAGAGGAGAAATGACATGATTTAAGAGAAGTAACTTGTGTTAAGGGTGAAGTTACTCGAGGTTTAAAAAGTAGAAGAAAACTTGTTTTCTAACTATTAAGAGACTTGAAGTATTTTGAAAGTTAAGAACTTGATTTGTAAGTATGTGATACTTGGTTTTAATAGTATAAGTCTCTTGGCTATTGAAGGAATGGATATGTCTAAAACCATAAATGGTTATAACAGCTTTATGGGAAGTTGGTTATAACGGCTTTATGGACGGTTTAGAAATTTGTCTATTTTGATTAATCGGCATAAGTTGCCTAGATTGTGAAAATTTGGAGTTACTTGATTTCAAGCTTTGAAATGAGTTTTCTAAAAGTGTAGTAACTTACTTTGAAAAATAGACACGCCTTGATACTACGGGTGTTAGTATCTTGGGGCTTTACATAGAAAGGAGTCTTTTATAAAAGAATGTACGTATGTAGTACTTTGGCTTGATAAATTGAGAATTTGTCTAAGTGTGCCTTGATAAGTACTTTGACTTGTTAAAAGAGAATTATTCTATGTATGCCTTGATTAGTACTTTGGCTTGATAAATTGAGAATTTGTCTAAGTGTGCCTTGATAAGTACTTTGACTTGTTAAAAGAGAATTATTCTATGTATGCCTTGATTAGTACTTTGGCTTGATAAATTGAGAATTTGTCTAAGTGTGCCTTGATAAGTACTTTGACTTGTTAAAGAGAATTATTCTATGTATGCCTTGATTAGTACTTTGGCTTGATAAATTGAGAATTTGTCTAAGTGTGCCTTGATAAGTACTTTGACTTGTTAAAAGAGAATTATTCTATGTATGCCTTGATTAGTACTTTGGCTTGATAAATTGAGAATTTGTCTAAGTGTGCCTTGATAAGTACTTTGACTTGTTAAAGAGAATTATTCTATGTATGCCTTGATTAGTACTTTGGCTTGATAAATTGAGAATTTGTCTAAGTGTGCCTTGATAAGTACTTTGACTTGTTAAAGAGAATTATTCTATGTATGCCTTGATTAGTACTTTGGCTTGATAAATTGAGAATTTGTCTAAGTGTGCCTTGATAAGTACTTTGACTTGTTAAAAGAGAATTATTCTATGTATGCCTTGATTAGTACTTTGGCTTGATAAATTGAGAATTGGTCTAAGTGTGCCTTGATAAGTACTTTGGCTTGTTAAAGATAATTATTCTAAGTGTGCCTTGGTAAGGACTTTGGCTTGTAATTAAGGATTTGCCTATGTGTCTTTGGAAATAGCCAGGTTGTGTGCTATTGTTATATCGGTCGTTTGAGTCATTCCCGGGTTGGTGGCATTTGCATAATTCCGTGGATTTGCTACCCACGATGCGAGGAATACCTCATGCGAGTCCGTAGGGCTTATGCGGGTGAAATAGTCCCATGCGGGCGGGTCCAGCCTTTGCGAGGAATACCTCATGCGAGTCCGTAAGGGCTTATGCGGGTGAAATAGTCCTATGCGAGGAATACCTCACGCGGGTCCACGCGGCCTATGCGGGTGAAATAGTCCCAGGAGTAGGATGGCTAAATGATCTGCGGGCGGATGGTCTGTTTTGATCATGAGCTTCCTAGTTTATATTGTAAGGATACTCTCGTTTACTCATTGTTAGTAAGGCACAATGTGTTGTAATTTGATTATCATATATGTCCCGGTTGTTTGTGTTACCCTATGGTCATGCTTTTACGATGTGGGATTAGGGCATGAGACCACGTGGTATTTAGGACACGTGTGGGGACGGGTGTTCATGTATCCTTATTGGTGTTATTACATCATGGATCGCGGCGGTGAGGAAGGATTCCACGCATGATTGATATTATGGGCGTGAGACCCGTGGCTATATTGAGTAATGACTTTGAGGGCTGCGTCCACGACTTGATATATTGGCTTATGTGTTATGTCTTGTAGGTTGGATATCATACATGTCTCTGTTTTGTTTAGATTTATGATTTTATTACGATGCTACTGTTCACATACTTGGTACATTCTTCGTCTTGACCTCGCCCGGCTGCGTTAAATGCCGCAGTTTAGGTGCACGATTTGGTGATCGGCAGTGTAGGACCGCCTTTCGAGTTTTGGATAGCTCATACGTTGGGAGTTTATCTTTTTGTTATACCCGTATTTCAGTATATGCGTGAGGAATACGTCTGAGGTTAGCCTTAAAAGTTAGGCTTGGGCGAAAAATTATTGGGCACAACTCACAAAAGCGATTAGTTTTCCGGCGAAAGCGTTTCCACGACTTTCGTAGGATAAATTCGGCTATGTCATTTCTAATTTTTGCGGATTTTTAGAGAGGCGTAACACTTTGGACCAATGAGAGGCGACACTTTCCACCTCTCATTGGTGGACTTGTCACGACAATAGGGCGATTGGATGACAATCCTTGTCATAAAGTTGGATAGATATTTTGTGTGCAAGTTGGCTAGGTACACTTGCCTAATCTTGACCTTACAACACTTGCACTTGGCTAAATCTTGGCCATTGGTTGACCATGTCTTGACCTATAAATACCCTCTTGAGATGAAGAGTTCTTCATCCACTAAAGCTTCAAGTCTTGAAAAATCCTCCTCTCCTTGTGAGCAATTCGTCCAAACACCCACTCCCCTTTGAGTGAAGTTTTGGTAGAGGCCCTTCCACTCTAGCCTGGCCGAAACCTACCCCCTCTTGGTAGAAAAGTTGCCTTCTAGTATTGTTATAATGCCCAATTTAACCTAGCCCAATTCAGTAGTACTTAGTAGAAGTTGTGGGAAACTTCTAAGGATTCTTGGGCGCCTTGGAGCTTTGGATTAGGAGCTAAACCTCGCTCGGGATCGACTTTTTACTTGGATATTATTGGGCTTATCGAGGTAAATAATCCTAACCCTCTTTTGTAATTAGAGAATGCATCTGTAGAAGTATTGAGATAAGTATAAATACTTAGGAGGTTATTAAGAATAGAATTGGTATGTAACACCTTAGAAGGGTATAAAGAAGAATATCTGTTGTACTTACATGGGTGTTTTCCTGATGAACTTATATATCTCATGGGTAGGGTTGTCTGCCCGACTTTCGTAGAATTGAGGACCCTCTGTTTAGAATGACTCTGAGAATAGTCTAGACTTTGATAGATGTCTGTGACTATTATAAATTTGATTCTCTGTGCGACATACTCGACTTGGCGGTGGATTTAGAGAAGGTATGTGATTCTTCCTATACTCCGAGCATGATATTTTAAGTATATATAGTGCGTGACGTGCATATGATAATCGGCAATGTCTTTTGACTTAAGCTGAATAATAAGAACCTTGAAGTATGTCAAAGAATAATGAATCATTTTAACGTAAGAGTAATAGTTGGTGTTAAAACAAAAGCTTAAGAGTTATACTAGCTTTATGGGAAGTAGGTATAACAACCTAAGAATGATAAAAGGAACTGTTTACTTGTTTGTTTATAAAAGCCTTGTATTGCTTTCTGTTAAGTGTAGTAAGATTGGTTGATAGGTAGACATACTATGATGTTGCATGTGTAAATGCCTTGTAATGTGTGAAAGGGGGTCATTCTTGCTGTGCTTCGTTGCTAACGGTAAGTCCGTTGTCTTTGTTATTGTATCACCTACCCGCTTGACTTGTTATCTGAGGGCTTGCCACCGCGATGCGGTCTATCGGCTATCACGGTCTATGAGACTATCGGGCTGCGGTATGCTCGAGATTGATCATTCGGGTGTTTAGCCGTCACGCGGATGCCCTATGCGGTCCATTAGGACTATCGCGGTCTTTTGAGGCTATGCGGTGCGGAAGTCGAGGAGAATGCAGGGCTAGCTACCCCGTCACGGGGAATACCTCATGCGGTGCAATGTGTGACTATGCGGTGCGGAAGTCGAGGACTAGGCACGCGAGAATGATACTATGGGCGGTTGGCCTTGCCCGATCATTCGCGGCCTAGACTAGACTATTCTGATTTTCCTATTCTATTATTGTTGTGATGTGCACTATGTGCAATTGAATGAATATATTTGTGAAAAGGTTTTAAATACCTTGATTTCATTTAAAGTACTTTATAGTTTCACATACTTGGTACTGTTATCTTGACCTCGCCCGGAGTGCGTTAAATCTGCAGAGTTAGAGAAGCGGTGCTAGATCCACATCCTTAGGATCTCTACATTGGTGTCGGAGCTCCACTCTCCGGAGGCTCTACTTTTGGGTATGATCTCCTGTTGTAGATAGTTGTGTCTGATCGGGGTATGGCGGGCCCTGTCGCCATAGTTGTTATTCCTTAGAAGTGCATGTCGTATTTATGCAGTTGGGATGTAGCTCGCAAAAACTTGGTTTATGTATATATCGAAAAGCGCACTTTTCATCAGATAAAATGTTCTAGTTATATCATGTTTCATGTCTTGTTTTATATTCCACGATTGTTCTCGATGTATGACTACTTGGGTGCGGGTAAGACATCGATCCACGGGCCGGGCGAGTCGTGACAAAAGTGGTATCGAGCGATTAATCCTCGGAAAGTGTCTGAGGCCGTATCTAGTAGAGTCTTGATTATCGGTGTGTTGTGCACCACGATAATCAGGAGGCTCTAGGATATTTAGGATTGGTTTCCATTCTTCTCACTCTGAGATCGTGCTTTAGAGATGTGTTATAGGTTGGACCCTAACGCATTCCTTTCTATGAGATATGCCTCGCGTAAGGCAACCGGGCCCGAGAAGGCAAGCGGCGTGAGGCTGCTAGTGTGACACCCAGTCACGAGGGCTCGAGCCAGCTATACGAAGGCAGCGAGTTCTATGGACACCGCCGGCCCAGCGAGACGCGATACCAGCACTCGCATCCCGCCGGCCGGGGCGAGAAGGGTTAGGGTACAAGGAGATGGCCCGATTACTAGCCAAGGTCGTGGCGGATATGAGAGAGAGGTTTGGCGGCCATTCGATTCAGTTCGGCTCGGTAGTACCGTTGTTCACGCAGCGGATAGCTTGAGGCTACGGGACTTCACGAGTTGTAGCCCGAGTTTTCTGAGTCTAGACAGAGGATGATCGCGAGGAGTTCATCCGTCGATTCTGAAGGATTATGCGGGTGGTGAGCTTGATAGTCTGTGACATTCGGTTCGCGTCGGTGCGTGATACGCGATCGATTGGTTCGATTCATAGGAGCTTTCGGGAGAGCATGCACTCCAGCAGTATGGGATGAGTTTTGAGGCTTTTCTCACGCAACCTTGCCTCGCGGATGAGAGGCACGATCGGATTTTTATTCTTGAGGCGGTGAGGCGCCGCGATTAGAAGTACAATGTCGAGTTTGATTCATTGGCTCGATATGTTCTGCTGTAGCGAATATGGAGGGCCGGGTGCGCATCGCTACGTCACCGGCTGAAACGACTATATGGCGAGTCTTGTGCGGTGTGTCCGCCGACCGAGCATGGACATTACCGTTTGCGAGCTCATGCATTGGGATGCGAGGCGTAGAGACCGCCGGGTAAGCCGATATCGGCGCGAGAAGAAGGCGGGGCGGCGGTTCTTTTGGTGGTTCTCGTGGTGCGGCGTCGTGAAGTCGGTTGCACCACAGTAGGCTCGAGCACTCTACATCATTTGATCTGCGGAGCGGTCGAGGCGAGTCGGGGCGGGACTTGATTTCGAGGTAACGAGGCTAACCGTTGAGTGCATTGGTGTGCGTTGTGGTAGATTCCATTCGGGCTGTTATGCTACTCTGAGAACTTGCCATACTTGTGGCAGCGGCGGTCATTCGCGAGTTTGCGGCCGAGCGTGGCGGAGGTAGGGCCCGGCTACGAGTGCATTGCGGCTTCATCCCCATTACTCGCCCGGGCGAGTACTCGAGAGATCGGCGGTGTGGCGGTCGTGCGCGAGTCCGGTCTAGCGGTCCTCGAGAAGCGCATTTATGCTGTCCGGTAAGCGGGATCGGGAGGCCTCGCTGATGTCGTCACAGTACCTTATCGGTTCACAGGTTTGATGTATATGCTTTGATAGATCGGGTTCTACTCTATCCTATATATCTCCCCTTGTTGCTAGTAGGATAGGGATAGAGCACGAGTCCATAGACCGCTTTCGAGGTAGCTACGTGGTGGGTGATTCGGTGGTAGCTCGGCGGGTATATAGAGCTTGTCTGTGACCATTCTGATCGTCGGACCATGCGACTTGATAGAGTTGGAGATGATTGACTTGGCGTAATCATGGGGATGGATTGGCTAACTTGCTACGCCAATGAAGCTGCGAGAGAAGTAATGCAGTTCGATTTCTGAGGCCGGTTGTTGAGTGGGAAGGGAGCGCGGTATCGCGAAAGGTAGGTTTATTTCCTACCTCGAGGCTAGGAAGATGGTGCGAGAAGGGTATATCTACCATCGTTCGGGTGTTTGATCTGAGGCTGCGGTACCAGATTTTGAGACGATTCGATGGTCAGAGTTCTCGGGCGTGTTTCAGACGACCTCGGGTATCCTCACGAGAGGAGATCGAGTTTTGTATAGATGTCTTTGCGGACACTCGGCTATTTCCATTCCGCCATACGAGGATGGCTGCCGAGTTGAGAGAGTTGAAGGAAGCGGTGAGTGATTTGTTGGAGAAGGGTTTCATCGGACCTAGTGTTTCTCCAGAAGCGCCGGTATTGTTCGTGAAGAAGAAGGGCGGGGCCTGCGCGTGTGTGTTGATTCTGAGCGGTGAACAAGGTGACCATTAAAACGGATACCCTCTTCCCGGGATTGATGATTTGTTCGATCGATTGCGAGCGCGAGATGTTTTTCAAGATTGATCTGATCGGGCTATCATCGAGTTCGAGTTAGAGAGGTGGATGTCCACTAGGATTGCATTCGGACGATGCAGGCATTATGAGTTGAGTCATGTCTTTTGGGTTGACGATGCTCGTGGTATTCATGGAGTTGATGAGCAAGTGTTCAAACCATTTTGGACACGTTTGTGATAGTGTTCATTGATGATATCTTGGTTTATTCTCGCTCGAGCGAGGAAGCATGCGGAGCATTTGAGGATTGTCTTGTGATTCTCGGGATCAGCGATTGTATGCGAAGTTTTCCAAATGTGAGTTTTGGTTGACTTGGTGGCTTTTCTTGGGCACGTTATGGGTGATGGCATTCAGTGGATCTGGCGAATCGAGCGATCGGGACTTGGCCTGAACTCTTACTCAAGCGAGGTTCGCGATTTTAGGCCTTGCGAGGATATTATCGGTTCGTGGAGAAGTTTGCTTCTATCTGCACCATTGACTAGGGTGACTCGAGAAAGCGGAGTTTGATGGTGATGCTTGTGGCGGGGTTTCCGATTGCTAAAGGCGGCGGCCGCCCCGTTCTTACTCTTCACGAGGTCGGATAGTTCGTGGTATATTGTGATCGTCGAGCATCGGGTTGGGATGTGTGTTGATGCGCGAGGCGAGTTATAGCATCAGCGTCGAAGCGACTTAAGATCTGCGGAGGCTACCCGCGTGATTTGGAGGTGGCGGCGGTGATTCACGCTTTGAAGATCTGGAGGCACTATTTGTATGGGGTTCACGTGGATATTTATACGGACCACAAGAGCCTCCGGTATATCTTGACCAGGAGGTGAACTTACGGCGAGAGGCGGTGGTTAGAGTTGCTTAAGGATTATGGCGTCGATATCTGTACCACGGGAAGGCGATGTTGTGGCGAATGCTCTTAGTCGTAGGTCGATGGGAGTCTATCGAGTGCGGCCCGAGAGGAGGGCATGGTTCGTGATTTGCATCGATTAGCGAGCCTTGGTGTCCGTTTGATTGATTACGATAGCGATGGGGTTAGGGTTCGTGAGGTTGCGAGTCTTCCATCGTCGAGAGGTGAAGAAGCGGCGATTCGAGGATCCGGTTTTGGCACGTTATCGTGATCTGACTCTCGTGAGGCAAGGGTCGCTTTGAGTAGCACGATGGGCGCTAAGGTTTGAGGCGGGTTGTGTGTTCGGATGTTTGAGACTTTGGCGAGTTCTTGGGAAGCACTGCGGCGGCGTTACTCTATCCGTCGAGTGCGACAAGATGTACCCACGACCTTAGATACGTGTATTGGTGGGATGGTTTGAAGAGGGGCGTTGCGAGTTCGTAGCTCGGTGCGTGTTGTCGGCGGTGAAGGTAGAGCACGAGGCACGGTGGTTTATTCTGACGATAGAGATCGAGCACGGAAGTGGGAGGTGATCAACATGGACTTCATCGCGGGATTGCCTCGCACTCGGAGGAGACATGATTCTATATGGGTTATCGTCGGCGGTGTGAAATCAGCCCACTTTCTTCCGTCGGGGCGACTTTCTCGGTGAGATTATGCGGTGTACATCAGAGAGATCGTCGGTGCATGGAGTCCCTATTTCGATCATATCGACAGAGAGCCCGATTTACGACTAACCGGAGGTCCTTCGAGAGGTTTAGGGGCAGTGAGCACAATCTGCATTTCATCCACGAGCAGGGACGAGCGGCGCACTATCCGGACTCTTGAGGATATCTGCGAGCTGTGTTATTGACCGGTGGTGGGAGGATCACTGCCGTGGTAGAGTTCGCGTATAATAACGGCTACCACTCAGCATTGAGATGGCGCCGTATGAGGCTTTGTATGGGAGGAAGTGCGGTCGCGATAGCATGGTTCGATGTGGGCGAGTGCGATTAGTGGGACCGGACTTGGTGCGGTGGCGATGGATAAGGTGAAGCTTATCAGAGGCGGCTATTGGCGACTCGAGTCGGCCAAGTCGTATCACGGATCATCGGCGTCGACATGCAGGTTCGCGATTGATGATTGGGTTTTCTGAAGGTGTCACCCATGAAGGTGTGATGAGATTCGGGAAGAAGGAAAACTTCGGAGTACATTAGTAGTTTAGTTGTCGCGAGGTAGGCAAGGTTGCTATGAGTTGGATCTGCCGTCCGTCTGGAGGCGGTGCATCGGTTTTCACGTATCTATCTTTGAGGAGATGTATCGGGGATCCATCTAGGGTACACCGATTGGCGATGTCGGTGTGGGGATTATCGTATGAGAGATTCCATGCGCGATAGTCGGCCGTCGGAGTTAGGCGTCTGCGGACGAGGCGTGGCTTCGTCAAAGTCTTGTGGCGGAACGAGCTCGGGGAAGAGATGGCGTGGGAAGCCGAGGATGGAATGAGGCGAAGTATCCTCACTATTCCCAGCACCTCGGGTAATTCACTTTCCTACTTGTAAATTTTCGTTATCGTTTGCCTAAGTGTTGTTTTGTGGCGTGTGTGGCATTTGCAAGCTGTTTAAGTTATAAAGAACCTTATCGTTATCTGTCTTGGGAAGGAACATTCGGGCGAATGTTTCTAAGGAAGGAGAATGTTATACCGTATTTCAGTATGTACGTGGGAATACGTCTGAGTTAGCCTTAAAAGTTAGGCTTGGGCGAAAAATTATTGGGCCTGACTCACAAAGCGATTAGTTTTCAGGCGAAAGCGTTTCCACGGACTTTCGTAGGATAAATTCGGCTATGTCATTTCTAATTTTTGCGGATTTTTAGAGAGGCGTAACACTTTGGACCAATGAGAGGCGACACTTTCCACCCTCTCGTTGGTGGACTTGTCACGGCAATAGGGCGATTGGATGACAATCCTTGTCATAAAGTTGGATAGATATTTTGTGTGCAAGTTGGCTAGGTACACTTGCCTAATCTTGACCTTACACTTGCCTAGCACTTGGCTAAATCTTGGCCATTGGTTGACCGTGTCTTGACTATAAATACCCTCTTGAGATGAAGAGTTCTTCATCCACTAAAGCTTTCAAGTCTTGAAAAATCCTCCACTCTCCACTTGTGAGCAATTCGTCCAAACACCTCCCCTTTGGTGAAGTTTTGGCGAGGCCCTTCCTCCTCCCTGGCGAAACCTACCCCCTGGTAGAAAAGTTGCCTTAGTATTGTTATAATGCCCAATTTAACCTAGCCCAAATTAGTAGTACTTAGTAGAAGTTGTGGGAAACTTCTAAGGATTCTTGGAGGCCTTGGAGCTTTGGATTAGGAGCTAAACCTCACTCGGGATCGACTTTTACTTGGATATTATTGGGCTTATCGAGGTAAATAATCCTAACCCTCTTTTGTAATTAGAGAATGCATCTTTGTAGAAGTATTGAGATAAGTATAAATACTTAGGAGGTTATTAAGAATAGAATTGGTATGTAACACCTTAGAAGGGTATAAAGAAGAATATCTGTGTACTTACATGGGATTTGTTTTCACGATGAACTTATATAGCTCAAGGTAGGGTTGTCTTTGCCAGACTTTCCGTAGAATTGAGGACCTCTGTTTAGAATGACCTCTGAGAATAGTCTAGACTTTGATAGATGTCTGTGACTATTATAGGTGATTCTCTGTAGCGACATACTCGACTTGGCGGTGGATTTGTAGAGAAGGTATGTGATTCTTCCTATACTCACGAGCATGATATTTTAAGTATATATAGTGCGTGACGTACGTATGATGTCGGCAATGTCTTTTGACTTAAGCTGAATAATAAGAACCTTGAAGTATGTCAAAAGAATAATGAATCATTTTAACGGAAGAGTAATAGTTGGTGTTAAAACAAAAGCTTAAGAGTTATACTAGCTTTATGGGAAGTAGGTATAACAACCTAAGAATGATAAAAGGCTGTTTACTTGTTTGTTTATAAAAGCCTTGTATTGCTTTACATTAAGTGTAGTAAGATTGGTTGATAGGTAGACATACTATGATCTTGCGTGTGTAAATGCCTTGTAATGTGTGAAAGGGTCATTCTTTGTGCTTACGTTGCTAGCAGGTAAGTCCGTTGTCTTGTTATTGTATCACCTACCCCTTGACTTGTTATCACAGGGCTTGCCACCCTTGATCTTGGTCTATCGGCTATCACGGTCTATGAGACTATGCGGAGCTGCGGTATGCTCGAGATTGATCATTCGGGTGTTTAGCCGTCACGGGGATGCCTATGCGGTCCATTGGGACTATCACGGTCTTTTGAGGCTATGCGGTGCGGAAGTCGAGGAGAATGCAGGGCTAGCTACCGTCTGGGAATACCTCATGCAGTGCAGTGTGTGACCTATGCGGTGCGGAAGTCGAGGACTAGGCACCTTGAGAATGATACTATGGGCGGTTGGCCTTGCTTGATCATTCGCGGCCTAGACTAGACTATTCTGATTTTCTATTCTTTGTTATTGTTGTGATGTGGCACTATGTGCAATTGAACTGAATATATTTGTGAAAAGGTTTTAAATACCTTGATTTCATTTAAAGTACTTTATAGTTTCACATACTTGGTACTGTCTTGACCTCGCCCGGAAGTGCGTTAAATCTGCGAGTTCTAGAGGAAGCGGTGCTAGATCCACATCCTTAGGATCTACATTGGTGTCGGGAGCTCAGCTCTCGGAGGCTCTACTTTTGGGTATGATCTCCTGTTGTAGATAGTTGTGTCTGATCGAGGGTATGGCGGGGCACTGTCATATAGTTGTTATTTCCTTAAGTGCATAGTCATGTTATGCAGTTGGGATGTAGCAAAAACTTGGTTTATGTATATATGCTTGAAAGGCAACCTTTTCATCGAGATAAAATGTTCTAGTTATATCATGTTTCATGTCTTGTTTTATATTCGCTGATTGTTCTCGATGTATGACTACTTGGGTGCGGGTAAGGCACGATCCACGGGCCGGGCAGTCGTGACATTTTGGTATAAGTTCTTTGATGCAGGCTTTTATGCGATTATGGATGCAGCGGGGCCTTGTCGTCATAGTTCGATTAACTCCAGAGTGCAGTATTCACATGTAGGATTGGACTCGTATGCGGTGTAGTGTCTTTTGTTTATGTATTATATGGCGGCTAGTCGGCTTTGCCTTGCGTCGTTGGTTTTAAAAGAAAAAAATGAGCATTATTAATTTCCAATGTACTTAGTTGTTAAGGTAGAAGGGTGCCCGGGTAGGGCACGATCCGAGCTTGAGGTTCGGGTGTGACAGTGGTATCGAGCGATCGATCCTCGGAATGTCTGACCGTGTCTAGTAGAGTCTTGATTATCGGTGTGTTGCGCGCCACACCCATGCGAGAGCTACGGGACATTTAGGAGTTGGTTTCTATTCTTCTCACTCTAAGATCGTGCCATAGAGGCGTGTTAGTAAGATAATTCCTCTCGACGTATTGTTGTGTTCTGATTATGCCTCGAGGAGGGCACGGCCTTGAGAAGGGCAAAGGAGTAGCGAGAGCTACTAGTCGGACTCGAGAGAGTTGATAGGGCTTATGCCCGGGTTATCTGGATGTTGTTCGCGATCGGCGAGTTCTTTTGCGCGAGTTTTGAGACCCGGCACGAGCCTCGGTTTCGGTTAGGAGAAGACTATAGGGTCATGAGGAAGCGATTATGTTATTGACCAAGATAGCGGTGTTAGCAGTTGTAAGTGATAGTACCCCAGAGGTAGGGATACTTTGATTAGTAAAGTGAGAAGTAAGAATGTTGACAAGAATGATAGGTGAACTGAGACTATAAGTTGTATAAAGTTCACAAGTTGTAATTACCCCGTAACAGTGTAAGACCGATAGGGAAGATTGTGCAGTAGAAATACTTTGGCTTATGTGAAGAACCTCTAGTGAATAGGGGGTAGGGTAAGAAGTACCTTGAGATAAGAGAGATTTATTTCAAACTAAGAATGAGAAGTTAAGTGTGACGGTGAGTCGGGTTATGGACTCATTTAGG
The DNA here is from genome assembly GCA_029844215.1 of Przewalskia tangutica. Taxonomy (NCBI): domain Eukaryota; kingdom Viridiplantae; phylum Streptophyta; class Magnoliopsida; order Solanales; family Solanaceae; genus Przewalskia; species Przewalskia tangutica. The sequence goes on from CM056719.1 coordinate 59,900,899, forward strand.
TCGGTAGATAGTATGGAATGGGGTAATGTCGATTAGAAATGGTCAGATTATGTGATAGGGTCCCGAGGATGTCGAGCCCAGTTTAGTTAATCGTTATGCGAGTTCGTGGATCGTTCCACCGAACTAGGTAAGGACCGAGAAGAGCCTTAGAAGAAATTCAAGTAGCATAATGGCCAAGATTGGTTAGTAACTCGAGGATTTGGAGAACGAAACAATATTTGAGGTTTTGTCGTGTACTAGATAAGTTTGAAAATGCGAGAAAGTATGACAAGTAAGGAAGAAAGGCATACAAGGATCCGTGTTTGAGAGGCGTAACCTCGAGTTTTGTGAGAAGGGACCACGGACGAAAGGTCCATTGTTATGTCTACGTATGATATGGTGGCCATGTGTGGCATCGTTGGTCTTGTGCGATTTTGATTGTTAGGCATAGTATAGAGTTTATCTGGAGTTTGTATAGCTTGACAACCGACTAAGAACATTCGGGGCGAATGTTTCTAAGGAAAAATGTTACACCAGTAAGTCGGGACATGTATAAGAGAATGTGCGTAAGGAAACAAGACTTGGAAATTAGTGCGAAAGGAAGAATTGTTTTTAGACGGAAAACCTTCGGACGTCGGAAAGGAAAAATGTTCGTTATTGAGAATTGGATTCTCAAAATGCATTATTTGAAGAGTATGGGACTTGTTAATATTATGGAAATTTATTTTCTGAATTTGGTCACGTGGGGCCCACAGAAATTTTCGTTTTGTGGGGCCACGAGGGTTCTGAATTTTATGGACGAATGAGAGGAGACACATGGCACCCCACATGGTCTTGGTCGAATTATTCAAGGGTAAAATGGTCTTTTACCATGGTGGAAGATAAGTCTTGCTAAGCTTGACATTGTTGACTTGTCGACTTGCCACATAAGCTTGATCCAGGTGATTTTCATCTTAGCCTTACAAGTGTTATTATCCAAGCCCTCCATTATGTTATTAGTATACTACTTGTGCAAGACTAGCTCATTTACACTTAGAATTATTTTAAAAACTTTGAAGACTCACTAAGAGCTCTCGGCGAAGGGTTTTTAGAGACAAATTTTGTAGTTTTGATCCATTAGCCACAAGACTTAAACCCAAGGTTCCTAAGAGTGTTGTAAGGATATCTCAATAGAAAGATTTGGAAAAAGCGTATTTTCACGTTAGTCATGGCGGAAACTAAGGGAGTTCTTGACTTTGAAGTTGGAACTTGAAGATGGGTTCTTGTAGGCTTCTAGGAGTGCTTGAAGCGGATTGGAACTTAAGGAAAGGAGCTAAGAATTGCTAAGGCACGACTTCGAATCTTGGAGATTTTAAGGGCTTTGAAAGGTATAAATTTTGTCGTTTTAATAGTTAAGGCTTACTTATTGTTGTAGCTATGGATTTTAGCAAGCATGTGCTATATAGTATGAAGTTTGATATGTTTATTGGCTATTGGAACCCTAATCCGAAAACTAGCATGTTTAGCTTAAATATTACAATTAGTCGATTATTAGTCTAGCGTCGCATGTTGTATAAAGAAGGAAATTGTAGTTGTTGAAGTTGTTTAGACTATATAACATGTTAGACCTTAGAACTGGAATTGGAAAAGGATTGGAAAAGACTTAGTGTTCTATGTAAGTTGGCGAGAATTGGCTAGTGTGCCTTAGACTATTTCATTATGAATTGTGGGGCGGAATTTTACGTATTGTAAGGCGTGTAATCCCCTTTGTTTGGTTGTTGTTGGAGCCTTAAATGTGGCTTGTTGGTTATTGTATTCGGCCTTGAAAAGGTGGCAAAGTGAGTAGAAACAAAGGAAGTCTTTGCCCGATTTTCCGTAGAATTAGAGACTAAATACTTAGTATTATTCTACATAGAGACTAGAAGTTGATAGTCTTGTTGTGACCATTTTAGGTTGACAACTACGTCACGGCGTATTCGGCTTAGCTTGAGGATTTAGCCAAAAGGTATGTGAACTATCTCTCTTACAGCATGATTCCTTAGAATAAAGAAAGTAAGTTACTCGTGAATGATCCATTCCTTGCTTGTATTTGGATTGCCTAAAATAGAATTTGTTCTATGTACTTCCTGAGTGTACTTTGATGTTTAAATTGTAAGTTGTATAATCCATTTCCTTAGTGAAGTTTGGATTCTTAAAAGTGAAGGTATTTTTCTTAAAGTACATAGAGACTTGAAAAGGAAGTGGTTTCCAAATCTTTTGGCTAGTGCCTTAGTTCAAAAATCCTAAAGGTCATTATAATGACTTTAGAAGTCAAAGGAGTGATTTACTTATTTGATTTAAAGAGGAGAAATGACATGATTTAAGAGAAGTAACTTGTGTTAAGGGTGAAGTTACTTGAGGTTTAAAAGTAGAAGAAAACTTGGTTTCTAACTATTAAGAGACTTGAAGTATTTTGAAAGTTAAGAACTTGATTTGTAAGTATGTGATACTTGGTTTTAATAGTATAAGTCTCTTGGCTATTGAAGGAATGGATATGTCTAAAACCGTAAAGGGTTATAACGGCTTTATGGGAAGTTGGTTATAACGGCTTTATGGGCGGTTTAGAAATTTGTCTATTTTGATTAATCGGCATAAGTTGCCTAGATTGTGAAAATTTGGAGTTACTTGATTTCAAGCTTTGAAATGAGTTTTCTAAAAGTGTAGTAACTTACTTTGAAAAATAGACACGCGCCTTGATACTACGGGTGTTAGTATCTTGGGGCTTTACATAGAAAGGAGTCTTTTATAAAGAGATATGCGTATGTAGTACTTTGGCTTGATAAATTGAGAATTTGTCTAAGTGTGCCTTGATAAGTACTTTGACTTGTTAAAAGAATTATTCTATGTATGCCTTGATTAGTACTTTGGCTTGATAAATTGAGAATTTGTCTAAGTGTGCCTTGATAAGTACTTTGACTTGTTAAAAGAGAATTATTCTATGTATGCCTTGATTAGTACTTTGGCTTGATAAATTGAGAATTTATCTAAGTGTGCCTTGATTAGTACTTTGGCTTGATAAAGAGAATTATTCTATGTATGCCTTGATTAGTACTTTGGCTTGATAAATTGAGAATTTGTCTAAGTGTGCCTTGATAAGTACTTTGACTTGTTAAAGAGAATTATTCTATGTATGCCTTGATTAGTATTTTGGCTTGATAAATTGAGAATTTGTCTAAGTGTGCCTTGATAAGTACTTTGACTTGTTAAAGAGAATTATTCTATGTATGCCTTGATTAGTACTTTGGCTTGATAAATTGAGAATTTGTCTAAGTGTGCCTTGATAAGTACTTTGACTTGTTAAAGAGAATTATTCTATGTATGCCTTGATTAGTACTTTGGCTTGATAAATTGAGAATTTGTCTAAGTGTGCCTTGATAAGTACTTTGACTTGTTAAAGAGAATTATTCTATGTATGCCTTGATTAGTACTTTGGCTTGATAAATTGAGAATTTGTCTAAGTGTGCCTTGATAAATCTTATGGCTTGTTAAGAGAATTATTCTAAGTGTGCCTTAGTAAGGACTTTGGCTTGTAATTAAGGATTTGCCTATGTGTCTTTGAAATAGCCGGTTGTGTGCTATTGTTATATCGATCGTTTGAGTCATTCCAGGGTTGGTGGCATTTGCATAATTAGTGGATTTGCTACCCACGATCACGAGGAATACCTAAATGCGAGTCCGTAGAGCTTATGCGGGTGAAATAGTCCCGTGCGGGTGGGTCCGACTATGCGAGAATACCTCATGCGAGTCAGTAAAGGCTTATGCGGGTGAAATAGTCCTATGCGAGGAATACCTCACGCGGGTCCACGCGGCCTATGCGGGTGAAATAGTCCCAGGAGTAGGATGGCTAAATGATACTGCGGGCGGATGGTCTTGTTTTGATCATGAGCTTCCTAGTTTATATTGTAAGGATATTACTGTTTACTCTCATTGTTAGTAAGGCACAATGCGTTGTAATTTGATTATCATATATGTCCCGGTTGTTTGTGTTACCACTATGGTCATGCTTTTACGATGTGGGATTAGGGGCATGAGACCACGTGGTATTTAGGACACGCGTGGGGTGGGTGTTCAGGTATCCTTATTGGGGTTAGGACCTCATGGACGGCCGGCAGTGAGGACGGATTCCCCGGGCATGATTGAGATTATGGGCGTGAGACCCATGGTTATAGTGAGTAATGACTTTGAGGGCTGCGTCACGACTTGATATATTTGCTTATGTGTTATGTCTGTAGGTTGGATATCATACATGTCTCTGCTTTGTTTAGCTTTATGATTTTATTACGATGCTGTTCCACATACTTGATACATTCTTACGTCTTGACCTCGCTTGAGCTGCGTTAAATGTCGCGAGTTTAGTCTTGATTTGGTGATCGGCAGTGTAGGACCGCTCGAGTTTTGGATAGCTCTTTCTGTTCGAGTTTATCTTTTTGGTATAAGTTCTTTCGATGCAGGCTTTTATGCGATTATAGATGCAGCGGGGCCTTGTCGTCATAGTTGATTAACTCACAAGTGCATGCGTATTCACGTGTAGGATTGGACTCGTATGCGGTGTAGTGTCTTTTGTTTATGTATTATATGGCGGCTAGTCGGTTTTGCCTTGCGTCGTTGGTTTTAAAAGAAAAAAATGAGTATTATTAATTTCATGATGTACTTAGTTGTTAAGGTAGAAGGGTGCCCGGGTAGGGCACCGATCCGCAGGCCGGGGTTCGGGGTGTGGCGAGCCGTCTCAAATCTTTGAATCAGATCCTAAGCTCGCGGATCCTGTTGTGTACCTAAACTGCGGACATGACGGCCCAGAGGTCGATCCAACAGTGCAGAATATGGAGCGAAATAAGTGCGATAAACAAATCATAAGCGTACAAAAGAATAATGAGCAAGTATAAAAAGGGTACATACCAGATCCTACGTGTCATTACCGTCTCGTGAACTTAATCGTACCTTATTATCTTTTCCCGTTTTCAATAAAAGTTATAGTCACTTTCTTACGTCATCTTAGGAAAAATCGTCAAGTTCATTACCATATAATTTACTTATCTTTCATAACATAATCCGACCGCTTTATGGAGGGGCGCGTATCTTCTGTGCCCAATCGGGGCCGATCAAGTCACAAATATCAAAGTGTGCGTGGAATTCGCCCTCCTTCTTGGCGATCTATGACATAAATCATACTCGTGTGACACGCGGTGGCATCCTACCTCATTGTCGGCGTACACATATCTGATACATATATATATACCTCGCGCGTGGAATCCTCATCACGGTGCGGCCGTAGGTGTAACATATAATCGGGTGACATGCGTGGCATCTACCTCATTGTCGGCGTACCGTATCTGATACATATATATATATAACGCGACGCGTGCCGAATCCTCATCGTATAAGCATGGCCATAACGTGCCCTCGGCGTCCCTCATCGTAGGTGCGGTCTTCGTAGAGCTAGCCCGTGGAATAAGAATATAACATGCCGGAATCCTCATCGTAGATGCGTGTCTTCGTGGGAGCTAGCCCGTGGAGTAATAGTCGTCATAGCATGTCGCGTGCCGGAATCCTCATCGTATAAGCGTGGCCATGGGTAATAAAACAAATCACGGGTGTCACGACCGAACCGGGCCAGTGATGGTGCCTTACCGGGCACCTAGTGATCTGACATCGAGAGAAAAACCGTGAAATAAAAAAACTTAAAACATACAATTAGATATGGATCAAGATAAAAGAAAATAGGCCAACCAAAACGGTTGCCTTTCTGCATATATATAAATATCGACATTTGAACATTTACAATCCTTACTGACCACACTTGATTGCTCTGGACCTCTAAGATTTTTACAACAACTATGCGGGACGGGGCCCGCCATACCCAGAATGTACAAGAACCTCTGGACTCGGGTAGCATGCAAAGATAAGCCTCGAAGAACGGAGCTTCCAATCTGCTGAAATGTGATCCTATAGCGGGGATCGACAACCGATGTACCTCTACTGCGGCGTGAGCGCGGCCCGAAGAGGTCGATGCAGTACAGTATGTGGCGAAAATCACGTAAATGAAATCATAATAGTCTATATAAAGCGGGAGACGTATGATAACCAAACTACGATACACGTATAAACGATTATATCAAGTCGGGACTCGCCTCCAAGTCGTTACTCAAATATAACTATGGGTCTTACGCCCACAACATCAATCATGCGTGGAATACCTTCCCGCATGGCAATCTATGATATGATAACACGAAGTACACACGAACATCGAGTCCGCTGTGTCATAAAAAGGCCGTCGGAAATAATCATAACATGAAGGCGACGCGTGGCAAGTGCGATAGCCTCGCGAATCCTCGGCGCCACGTAGGCGGCGGGGCAAGTAACGAGCTATGCACGGTCCTGGCCGTAAGTCACGGCTTCATCAAACCGACTCGCGAAGGCGACACGTGGCAAGTGTAATAGCCTCGCGAGATCCTCGGCGCCACGCGGAATGGCGGGGCAAGTAACGAGCTAAGCACGGATCCTGGCCGTAAGTCACGATGCCGCGCGAAGGCGACACGTGGCAAGTGCGATAACTATACCGGATCCACTGCGTCACGTGGCGGCGGGGCAAATAACGAGCTATGCACCGATCCTGGCCCGTAAGTCACGATACTTTGCCATAAATAACCATAATGGTCACGTACCGCGAGAATCCATCATCGGTGTAGACATGCCCGTATACGATAATAATGGAAGCATACGTGGAATCTTACATCGCTGCCGATGCGTCGAGTAAGTTCTCGACAAATCAACCGCCCTCGAGAAACGCGATAGTATAGAAACACAATTCTTGCACAACAAAGGCTATCACAACAAGCATAGACAAGTTACGACAACAATCATGGCAAGTTATACCTGACTCGAGGTACTTTCGTTTTATGTCAAAGTCGGGTTTTAACCCTAAAGTACTACGTGCGTTAAATTCCTTTTAAAGATCCATTTCTTTTACAAAGGTCACGATACCGTAGTATAAAAATAGAGTGACTAACATTGTTAAGTAAACCAAAACACTTCCTTTTGTAAAATCAAGTAACAACATTATTTTCCAAGCGTTGAGTTTGCCTAATTTCAAATGCTCGAGTTTCTCATTTTGAAAGGTTTAGTAGTTCATAGTTTTAATCCTTTAAAACAATTTGAGAAACATATGCCTTATGTGTGAGTAGGTTATTCTTGTTCATAACAATCTTATTAAAGCGACCGTGATCTAGAAAATGTAATATCATTTTGTCTCATCTTAGCTTACATGCGGATGGAGATTTCTCTTGGTTTTAATAATACTTCATTATTCAATACATTTCCTTTATTAAGCTGCGATGGTTTGTTCGATATTTATTACGATTTAGAAATCGGTAAAACATTATTCCTTTTAAAACCAAATACTCATTACTCATGAATGAGGTATCACACTTTTAACAAACTTATGTTAATTTAATTAAGTCAAGTCTCTTATCTTATAAAAATCAAATAACCATTTTTTTTATCTTTCTTAAGTCGTTATACCTAACTTCCCATAAAGCTAGTATAACTCTTAAAACCAGGCATTATTCTTCTTTCAAAAAGGTTCCTTATCTCTTTTGAAATACTTGAATTCTTTATTATTCGGGCTTAAGTCGAAAGACATTGCCAATAAACTACGTTCGATTAACGCGTGCGTCTACCGTACTATATATATATATACTTCAAGATTCTTTTTATTGGGCTTAAGTCGAAGACATTGCGATAACTACGTTCGATTAACGCATATCGTCTAGTACTATATATATATATATATATATATATATATACTTTTAAAATATCATGCTCGAGTATAGGAAGAATCACGTACCTCGCGACGATTATCGACTATTAGCAAAAGCGCTCACGGCTATAACCGACTAGCCTTGTCCACCTTCCAAGTAGCACGTGCTACTCGCGGAACATTCAACCTATAAAGGTTATACGATCTATCAAAGTCTAGACTACTGTGTAGAATATTCTTACGGCGTGATTTGATTCAATTCTTTTACGTAATATCCTTCTATTACGATTCAATTCTCTTATGAATCTTATATTCATTTCTATACAACTCTGATATGTAATTTTTCAATTACTGATAGAGCGATAGGATTATTTACCTCGGTAAGCCCAAAATTATCCAAGTTTAATGTCGATCTGAGCAACGTTTAGCTCTACTCCGGTGCTCGACGCTCCAAACAACTCTTAGAAGTTCCACGCCTTACACTTAACACTTCAACCGACTATGAAGGTTTTCCTTAGGGTTTCGTTTAGTGGCTAAAGGAAGTATAATAGTATTTTTAGGGCTTTTAGTAAAGAGGTACTTGGAAACACTACAAAGGATTTGGGCTAGAGTATTTTGGCATTATAACAATACTTGGAGAAGTATTTCTATACCACAAAGGGTGTATTTCTCAAAACCAACTAGGCGAGGGGTTTCTCGTGAAGGCACTTTCTCAGGAGGGTGGCTTTGGGCGAGGCTCACACTAAGAGGGGAAGGATTTTTAACACTTAGAAAATATTTGTGGATGAAGAAAGTCTTCAACTTAGGGGGTATTTATAGGACAACGAGGGCGAATCGAGCCAGTGGTAGGCAAGTGTAGGGCTAGGATTTGGGCAAGTGTACCTTATCCATCTACCACCAAAATATCCTACCTAACCCTTGACCAAAAACAAGGCCAAGAAAAATGCCCAAATCGTTCACTTTGAGGGTGACACATGTCACCCTCCCGTTGGTCCAAAATATTTCGTCTCTCGGAAAAATTCGCAAAAATAATAAATGACATAGCCGTATTTTCCCTTGCAAAATCCGGAAAAGCGTTTACGTCGGAAAAGCGACTCTTTTAAGCTAGTTGTGTACAAAATTTCGGTCTAGCCTAACTTTAAGGCTCAAACTTTTCTACGTCGTCCTCACGTACATACTGCGGAAATACGGTATAACATTCTCCCCTCGCGAAACATTCGTCGAATGTTCCTTCTCAAACAGATAACGATCAAGTTCCTCATAGCTTAACGGTTTGCAAATGCATACGTGGTCCCGAATAACAGCGTAAATACATAAATCGACAACGAGGAATCACCTCGGCGATACAAAGCATTACCAACTCTCGCCGGTCCAAAGGATACTCCTTCGCATTCATTTCACAAAAGCGATTACTTCCATTTTTCAAGACAAGTTCACTTTCGCTCGTCGTACCATTCCGAACACTCGAACTCTTCCAGTACCGCGTACCACTTGATCAACGCACATTGCCAAAACTTTGAGTCACTACCTCCGAACTTGGTCATCTTACTAGCTTCACTTTCCTCTAAGGCCATTCCGGCCTTCACGAACCGATTATGGTCGAGCGCGTCCACAAATTCATACGATGGTTACCTAAACTTGGGCCTAGCACCCTCGTGATCCTACCACAGCGGGACCACCTCGAGCGACCCGACCCCAAAGGGCTACGGGTTGACCCGCAATGGCTGACCCGACCCACTTAACGCGTGACTCTTGTTCCCCGATCGAACAATCTTACTATCTGGTCGTAGCTACCACTTCCATTATACACCACCCAAGAAATTTTCCCACAATTACTCCACGTATACTTATACATTCGACAAGGATCACCCATGAAATCTTGTACTCAAGACGGCCTTACATCTAAGGTCTCAACTGTAATATTATAAGGTTCATCATTTTTTTCACCCCCAGGCTTACCCTTTTCACTAACCAGGCTTCTAAGTCACATTTTAGCACAAAGCTATCCGAACATAACACTAAACACATCATCATAACATCAATACATACAAATCTCTAGAGGGTTAAGGATATACCTGAAAATAGGCGGTTCAAAGGACCGCTAAGCTGGAACTTCCACCGCGACCTCTGGTGGCCTGCGTGTATGAATATCTGCCTAGCTATGGAAGGTGAAGAACCATAATCGATCTAGTAGTCTGTGCTATCCCACCAGTGCTACCCCTGGTCGGACAGTCTCTCGTCAAATGGCCCTGTCGGCCGCAAGTATAGCAATCTCCCAAACCAGTACGACATTCCCCCCTATGGGCTTTACCACAACGGCCACACTGAGATACGGGTGGCCTCATCCGGCGAGCACTTCTACTCGCGAAAATCGAAACACAGGAGCCCGACCTGCTCACGAATATCCCAAAGCGTCCGACGGCGGTGGGGACCACTAATCTTGGCGGAGCGCATAACGCGGCTCTTCTTGAGGCGATCCGCCTCGAAAGTCACCAAAGGAACCTGCTGTTCTTGACCTCTTCTGCTGATCTCGGTCATTCCTTCGATCTCTCCTCTCCTCACATCCAATTGCATAAGCCTGTATGCGGGCAATGTCCATGCCGGGCTGAAGAGCTACACGAACAACTCTCTGCTAGGTAATCGTCGAGCCGTAACATATCGGTGCACTCGATCCTCCATACTAGCTACTAACGCGAGGGCGTCTGGGCGATGAGTCGAACTCACATTGTACTCCCGAGCGTCGCGGATTCTGCAACACCAAAAATCTGCCGGCGAGCCTCCTCGCCGTGGCAAGCGAAGTGTCAAGAAATGCCACGAGAACTTCGTCCCGTATAGGCGGAAGTGCATTCTCTCCCGGGACAGCTCGCCAAATCAAACCCGATCATTGCGATATCACGCGGCCGATGCGAACCTAGGACCACCGGCTTCGGTCTCCGTGCCTTGATCACTCTCGCGATCCATTATGGCGTCGGATGAACTCCTGCGGATCATCTTGGGCCTCGACCCATAAAACTCTGGCGGGCTCTGACTCGGAAAATCCGTAGCCTCAAACTATCGATCTGGGTGAACGGCTGGTGCTCTTTGGAGCTGCGTGTCGGCTATCCTCAAGTCGGCCTGACCACGGCGATAAGCGGTCGACTCGCGTAAACCATCTCTCTGCTCGGTGTGGGGGTGGAGGCTCAGTCTTGTGGTCTGTAGAGGCCCGCCATTTGCTACTCGCGACTCCGCCTGCGCCTTGCCGCCACGGGCGGGTTGCCTTGCGCGGAGGCATAGCGGTAAAAGCGAAATCGTCGGAGGGTCCGACTTATCACATGGCTCTAACGCATCGATCTCGGAATGAGAAGAATGGAAACCAATCCTAAATGTCTGCGACCTCACGATTATAAATGTGGTGCAACACATCGATAATCAAGACTCTACTGACACGGTATGTAGACACTTTCCGAGGACTAAGCGCTCGATACCACTTTTGTCACGACCGAACCGGGCGTGGTAGTGCTACCGGGCACCCTAGTGATCTGACATTAGAGAAAAACCAAGGAAATAAAAAAACTTAAAACATACTGATTAGATATGGATCAAGATAAAAGAAAATAGGCCAACCAAAACGGTTGCCTTTCTGCATATATATAAATATTGACATTTGAACATTTACAATCCTTACAACCACACTTGCAGCGGTCTCTGGACCTCTAAGATTTTCTGACAACTATGACGGGACGGGGCCGCCATACCCTGAATGTACAAGAACCTACGGACTCGGGTAACATGCAAAAGATAAGCCTGCGAAGGCGGAGCTTCCCAATCTGTTGAAATGTGATCCTATAGCGGGGATCGGACGGTAGATGTACCTCTACTGCGGCGTGAGCGGCCGAAGGAGGTTAGTCTGGCAGTGCAGTATGTGGCGAAAATCACGTAAATGAAATCATAATAGTCTATATAAAGCGGGAGACATGTATGATAACCAAACTACGATGCAGCATATAAGCGATTATATCAAGTCGAGGACTCGCGCCCTCAGTCATTACTCAAATATAACTATGGGTCTTACGCCCAACATCAATCATGCGTGGAATACCTTCCTCACCGCGTGATCTATGATATGATAACACGAAGTACACACGAACATCGAGTCCCCGCGTGTCATAAAAAGGCCGTCTGGAAATAATCATAACATGAAGGCGACACGTGGCAAGTCGCGATAGCCTCGCGAATCCTCGGCGCCACGTGGGCGGCGGGGCAAGTAACGAGCTATGCACGGATCACAACCGTAAGTCACGAAGCTTCGTCAACAACGACTCGCGAAGGCGACACGTGGCAAGTGTAATAGCCTCGCGAGATCCTCGGCGCCACGCGGAATGGCGGGGCAAGTAACTAGGCTAAGCACGGATCACTGGCCGTAAGTCACGATACTTGCGCGAAGGCGACGCGTGGCAAGTGTGATAACTATACGAGATCCACTGCGTCACGTGGCGGCGGGGGCAAGTAAGCGAGCTATGCACGATCCTGGCCGTAAGTCACGATCTTCGCCATAAATAACCATAATGGTCACGTGCCCGAGAATCCATCATCGGTGTAGACATGCCCGTAATGATAATAATGGAAGCATACGTGGAATCTTCCACATCGCTGCAGACGCGTCGAGTAAGTTCTCAACAAATCAACGAAGCCTCGTGAGAGGCGCGATAGTATAGAAACACAATTCTTGCACAAAAGGCTATCACAACAAGCATAGACAAGTTACCTGACAACAAGCGTAGGCAAGTTATACACAACTCGAGGTACTTTCATTTTATGTCAAAGTCAGGATTTTAACCCTAAAGTACTACGTCGTTAAATTCCTTTTAAAGATCCATTTCTTTTACAAAGGTCACCCGATACGTAGTATAAAAATAGAGTGACTAACATTGTTAAGTAAACCAAAACACTTCCTTTTGTAAAATCAAGTAACAACATTATTTTCCAAAGCGTTGAGTTGCCTAATTTCAAATGCTCGAGTTTCATTTTGAAAAGGTTTCGTAGTTCATAGTTTTAATCCTTTAAAACAATTTGAGAAACATATGCCTTATGTGTGAGTAGGTTATTCTTGTTCATAACAATCTTATTAAAGCAGCCATGATCTAGAAAATGTAATATCATTTTATCTCATCTTAGCTTCTATGCAGATGGAGGTTTCTACTGGTTTTAATAATACTTCATTATTCAATACATTTCCCTTTATTAGCGCTGCAGTGGTTTGTTCAATATTTATTCTGATTTCCGAAATCAGTAAAACATTATTCCTTTTAAAAACCAAGTACTCATTTCTCACGAATGAGGTATCACACTTTTTAACAAACTTCATGTTAATTTAATTAAGTCAAGTCTCTTATCTTATAAAAATCAAATAACCATTCTTTTTATCTTTCTTAAGTCGTTATACCTAACTTCCCATAAAGCTAGTATAACTCTTAAAACAAGGCATTATTCTTCTTTCAAAAAGGTTTCTTATCTCTTTTGAAATACTTCAAGATTCTTTATTATTCAGGCTTAAGTCGAAAGACAATGCCAATAAACTACGTTCAGTTAACGCACATACGTCTACCGTACTATATATATATATATATCTTGAGATTCTTTTATTAGGGCTTAAGTCGAAGACATTGCGATAACTACGTTCGATTAACGCATACGTCGTCTGCGTACTATATATATATATATATATATATATATATACTTTTAAAATATCATGCTCAAGAGTATAAGACGAATCACATACCTCGCGACGATTATCGACTATTAGCAAAGCGCTCGCGGCTATAACGACTAGCCTTGTCCACCTTCCAAGTAGCACGTGATACTCGCGAGCATTCAACCTATAAAGGTTATACGATCTATCAAAGTCTAGACTACAATGTAGAATATTAACGGCGTGATTTCGATTCAATTCTTTTACGTAATATCCTTCATTACGATTCAATTCTCTTCTATGAATCTTATATTCATTTCTATACAACTACAGTATGTAATTTTTCAATTACAATAGAATGATAGGATTATTTACCTCGGTAAGCCCAAAATTATCCAAGTTTAATGTCGATCTTGAGCAACGTTTAGCTCTACTCGGTGCTCGACCCGCTCAAACAACCTTAGAAGTTCCACGCAACTTCTACTTAACACTTCAACCGACTATGAAGGTTTTCCTTAGGGTTTCGTTTAGTGGCTAAAGGAAGTATAATAGTATTTTCCGGGCTTTTCGTAAAGAGGGTACTTGGAAACACTACAAAGGATTTGGGCTAGAGTATTTTGGCATTATAACAATACTTGGAGAAGTATTTCTATACCACAAAGGGGGGGTGTATTTCTCAAAACCAACTAGGCAAGGGGGTTCTCGTGAAGGCCTTTCTCAGGGAGGGTGGCTTTGGACGAGAGCTCACACTAAGAGGGGAAGGATTTTTAACACTTAGAAAATATTTGTGGATGAAGAAAGTCTTGACTTAGGGGTATTTATAGGACAACCAAGGGCAAGATCAAGCCAAGTGGTAGGCAAGTGTAGGGCTAGGATTTGGGCAAGTGTACCTTATCCATCTACCACCAAAATATCCTACCTAACCTCGACCAAAAACAAGGCCAAGAAAACGCCCAAATCGTCCACTTTGAGGTGACACATGTCACCCTCGTTGGTCCAAAATATTTCGTCTCTCGGAAAAATCCGCAAAAATAATAAATGACATAGCCGTATTTTTCCGCCCATGAAAGTCCGGAAAAGCGTTTCGTCGGAAAGCGACTCTTTTCGCTAGTTGTGTACAAAATTTCGGTCTAGCCTAACTTTAAGGCTCAAACTTTTCACGTGCGTCCTCACGCGTACTACGAAAATACGGTATAACAGGAATCTAACGCCTCGGTCACGTGCCGGAATCCCACATCGTATAAGCGTGTCGGATCAATCATAATGTAAGCATACGTGGAATCCCACATCACCGTCGATGCGTCGAGTAAACTTACAACAAGACAGTAACCTCCAACCGAGAGTCACGACAACGTAAACATATAATACTTGCACTCAAAGCTATCACAAGCAAACATAGGCAAGTTCATTAAACCTTTAGACTTCCATTTTTATAAACTCATGGCACTTTCGTTTCACACATAAAAATCAGAATTTAACCCAAGTACTACGCACCTCTACTCCTTTAAAATGACTCTTTTTCAAATAAAACTTCCAAGATACTAATAACCGTAGTATCAAGTCATGTATACTTTTCAAAACAAGTCACAATACCTTTTAGAAATACAATTATAGGCTTCTAAATCACGTGACTTCTTTCTTTAAAACCTTAAGAAATTGGTACCTTTAAAGCAATTTGCCCTTCTTTATTTCAAGTCATTTCTTTGCTTACATTACTGAAGAAAACCATTCTTTTAATCTTCCATAAAGTTGTTATAACCAACTTCCCATAAAGCCGTTATAACTCTTTATGTCTTAGACAATTTCATTCCTTTTATAACCAAGAGACTTATACTTTCAAATCGAATTACTTAGCTTTCAAAATACTTCAAGTCTCTTAACTTTTAAGAAAACCAGTTTCTTAACTTTAGAATGGCAAGAAATCAATACTTTCAAAATCAAGTATTCTATGCTTTTAAATCAATTCATTTCTTCCTTTTAGAATCAAGTCCCATAACTTGAAAAATAAAGTCTCTTAACCTTTTAAGAATTTGAGGTTCATAGCCTTAAAACCTCATACGTAAATTCTTATAAATTAAGTAACATATACCTTGGTGCGTTGTGAATAAATTATACTTATTTATAACGATCTTAATCAAGTAGTCGTGATCTAGAAAATGTAATACAATTTTTTCTTATCTTAGCTTCTATGCAGATGGAGAATTCTACTTGTTTTAACTTAATTGATTGTCATTACATTTTCCTTTATTAACGCTGCAGTGGCTTGTTCGATACTTATTCTCATTTGTGCCGTAACTTAGCCAAGTCAACTGCTCCAAAATACCTCTAACGACTCTTTACCAACATCCCCATAAGACTTGGTAAGAACTTAGGATAACTTAGACATAACCGCTACGTGAGTAAATCAACATACATACCTCTTAACTTCTAAGAGTAGAAGGAATCATGAAATAATACCACATGTATATTCCATACATAAAATCATGTCAAAAGAAGGAAGAGGTTCACATACCTCGCGACGATTATCGACAAATAGCAAAATGCTCCAAAGTACTTCAACCTTGATAGCTATTCCATCCTTCAAGTAGAACACGCTATACTTAGTACTTCCACATAATGGCCATATACGTCCATTAACCTCTAGCAAACTGACGTAGAATATTCTAAGTGCAAAGTCACTAAATTCTACGGAAAATCGGACAACACTTCCTTTGTTTCTACATACTTTGCCACCTTTTTCAAGGCCGAATTCAATAACCAAACACGCCACATTTAAGGCCCAATACAACAACCAAATCAAAGGGGATTACACGTCTCACAATACGTGTAAAATTTCTCCCCACAATTGACATTAAACTAGTCCACAATACAAATGCCAATTTCGGCGAAAAGGTGCAACAACTTATCAACATTTCCAATCCTTTTCAATCCAAGTTCTTAGGTATAACATGTTATATAGTCATAAACAACTTAACAATTATAATTCCTTCTTTATATAACATGTGACGACTTAAACTAATAATCCAATTGAATTGAAATCTCAAGGGCTAAACATACTAGTTTTCGGATTAGAGTTCTAATAGCCAATACACTTATCAACTTCATAATATAAATCTCATACTTGCTAATATCCATAGCTACAACAATAAGTAATCTTAATTACTAAAACGACAAGAATTATACCTTTACAAGCCCTTATAATTTCCAAGATTCAAAGTCGCTCCTTAGCAATTCTTAGCTCCTTTCCTTTACGCTCCAATCCGCTATTTGAAGCCTTTAGAAGCTCACAACCAACTTCTCTTACATTTCCAATCAAAACCTATGAAAATGCCTTAGGTTTTCGCCTTGCGACTAACGTGAAAACGCCGTTTTTTCGAAATCTTTCTATTGAGATATCCTTACAATACCCTTAGGGACCTTGGGTTAAAGTCTTGTGGCTAAAGAACGACAAACGAAAATATTTTCTTGTTCAAAAGAGCAAACCCGAGAGCTTTCTATGGCACTCACAAGTTCTCTCAAATTTTTCTAAGTGTTGAAGACCTTGTCTTGCACTAGGGTACTATATAAAACACAATGGAAGGCTTAGGTTACAACACATGTTAAATTTGGATGAAAGGGATCAAGCTAAGTGACTCTTGACTTAGTCAACAATGTCAAGCTCAAGCTTAGCAAGACTTTCTCATCTTTACAATGGTCAAATGACCCTTTTGCCCTTGCATCAATTTCGTCCAAGACCCGATGTGAAGGCGCCACGTGTCGCCTCCCATTCGTCCATAAAATTAGTAACCCGTGGGCCCCACAAAACGTAAAATTTCTCGGGTGGGCCACATGAAATCGTACAAATAAATTTCCATAATGATAATACATTCCATAATCCTCAATTAATGTATTTTGAGAATCAATTCTCTTGGCGAACATTTTTCCTTTCCGACGTTCGGAAGATTTTCCGTCGGAAAAATAATTCTTCCTTTCGTACCCTTTTCAAGTCTTGTGTTCCTTACATACATTCTCTTAAACACGTCCTTGAACTACGGGGTGTAACAATTACTCTTCTATTAGACTCTTGTATTCGGATTTAGCGCACTTGTATTATTGACAAGATTTTGGGGGTTGTATAAGTTATTATTAGACTTACTTCCGCATTTATGCTATGATTTGACAATCTTATTAATTCTCTTGTTATTTCTGCTTTTCTTATTATATTGTGTTGTTAATCGGGAAGTGATTCGCATACCAGTGGGAAAAGTGTATGTGCCACCCCCATTTCTAAAAGGAGTCGTGACATAAAATCATGCGTTTTATCTTCTTTCCTCATCTTCATTGTTTCCACTATTCTTACCTCTTTATATGATTTTTATCGTAAAGAAACCCAATTTCGTGCTCTCTCTCTCCTAATAAAAAGAAAAAGAAAATCAAAAGAGCTCATCAAAACACAGTTAATGAGTTCTATAGAAAGCTTGAAGATTTAAAATATGTTATTTTATTTAATGAAAATTTTGAGAAATTAATGTTGGAGTTGTTTTCGTGTCTTCATGGGGAATTATTAGATGAAGTTATAACAAAATTGGAGGAGTTTTTCTTGAATTTTTGGATTGAAATCATGGTTGAAACAAGAACACACATATACATAGTGAAAACACCAAGAACATGATTTTCAAATTTTTCTTTTGTTAGTAAATGCATTTTCTAATATATATTAGCTTATTATCACCAAGAACACTATGCCACGTCACCGGTGAATGTATTAAGCAGACTTTATAATTTTAGTTGATTATAAAAAAAGTGTTTAATCGGAATAAATTCAATAAAGTCAATTTGACCTTTAGTAGTTATTTAGCAATACATTTACATGGGAGAGACTCCAATATAGTTTAAGGAAGGATGTGTATAGCAAAAAGATGGTGTCAATTCATGGTATTCTATGATTCATCCTTTTTTGGTTGCACCTTATCGGATGAAATCTTTAGCAAATATGAATTAGGAATTGACCTCATTTCCACTATTGACCCCTCTTTGTTTGTTCGAAAAGCTTGATGTGACCTTGGTCCCATTTCTCTTATCTAGTGGACACGGCATCTCGTGTCTCTCCTTTATCACTATGAATGTTAACCAAATTCTACCATAAAATCTATGAAAGATATTTCTTCTTTTGAAATGTTTCAGAATTTATACCCCAGGACCTTTTCGTCACTGTGTTTGTTCCATTATCAATAGTTTGGCCCACCTCATAATATTGCTACAGGGGAAAAAAATCCTCTTCTTCTCTCACTAAAAGCTGCTTCAATAAATATTTCCAAAAGTTGCTGAAATGTACACTCTTGGAGTTTTTTACTATTTCCTTCAAGGAAAAGAAAATATTTTTATTATAACATAAACAAACTACCGACTGTGCCTCTCTTTTTTTTTTTTTGGTCAATAGTTAGGTATATATTTTGTACGTACATACATAATAGGAGTTTGCTAGGCTAACCCCGGCGATGCCAACGCCGGTGAGCAGTGCCCGGCAATGCTTGACGGATGAGGCGGCGCGTGCACTAGACGATGCAGTGGCTGTCGCTCGTCGTCGGAACCACGCGCAGACTACCTCTCTCCACGCGGTTTCTGCGCTTCTTGGACTTCCATCATCTACCCTCCGCGACGCGTGTGCACGTGCTCGCAGCTGCTCGTACTCACCGCGGCTGCAATTCAGGGCCTTGGAACTCAGCGTGAGCGTTTCTCTTGATCGTTTGCCCAGCGCCAAAGCTCTAGACGAGCCGCCTATTTCCAACTCTCTCATGGCAGCAATCAAGCGTTCTCAAGCCAACCAAAGAAGGCATCCTGATACTTTCCACATCTATCAACAACTTCAACAACAGAATTCCTCCAACTTCTCCATTTCTACTCTAAAAGTTGAACTGAAGCATTTTATACTATCGATTTTAGATGACCCGATTGTGAGCCGGGTTTTTGGGGAAGCGGGTTTCCGGAGTTGTGATATAAAGCTCTCAATTCTGAATCCACCCGCTATTTCTAGGTTTTCCGAGACTCGTTTCCCACCTCTCTTTCTTTGTAATTTAACCGAATCCGAGCTTAACAAACGTGGGTTTAACTTCCCTTTTTCTGGGGTTTCCGAAAAGGGGGGGAGTATTGATGAGAACTCTAGAAGAATCGGTGAGATTCTTGTGAAGAAAAGCTGTAGAAACCCGTTGTTGATCGGGATTTGTGCAACTGATGCACTTTACAGCTTCACTGATTGCGTACAGAAAGGTAAAGGTGGTGGTGTTTTGCCTGATGAAATTACAGGGTTGAATGTAGTTTCTATTGAAAAAGAAATTTCTGAGTTCGTTTGGGGAGGTGGTAGTGAAGAAATGATCAGCTTCAAGTTTAAGGAAGTGAGCGAGAGCTGTACAGGGGCTGGAATTATAGTGAATTATGGTGCATTGAAGGTGTTTATTGATGATGGGTCAGTGGAATCAGTGAACTATATCGTTTCTAGCTTCACTAAATTGGTTCAAGTTCATTGCGGGAAATTGTGGTTGGTTGGAGCCGCAGCAAGTTATGACATTTATATGAAGTTTTTGGCTCGGTTCCCTACAATTCTCAAGGACTGGGATTTACATCTCCTTCCCATTACTTCATCCACTCCTCCAATACCTTCCACATCCAGGTGGCCTTTTCTTTTTTATTTCCTTTAGGAGATAACTTTATGTTTTTATATCTGAATATGACCAGGTCCCAAATTCTTTTATGCGCTTGACTTGAAACGTTTAAATATTATTGTACCTAAACAGATTTTGAAATGTCATAAAGTTGAACTAGAAATGTCAAAATTTCTGAGATGATATCTTCAGATAGCTTCACAAGTCAACTGTGAAATTTTGGGATGTGAGTAGCTTGAGACCATGAATACAAAATATTCTTTGTTAGTGTAATTGATATCATCCCTTCTGGTGATTGCCAATGTAGTTTTGGTTTTTTGGATGCTTCATGATGTATGTGCGATTAATTGTGACACCATCTTGCTGCAACTTTAATAGAATGATTCTTTGACTTATCAAATAGACTAGTAGAGTAATGTTTTTCTATTATAATGCTTTATTAGTTCCAGAATCTCATACTTGAGACAGGTACAGGTTTTCCAATGTTGCTGCTGGTGGAAGTACAGTTTATAAATTAATTAGAAGATACCTCAGAAGTATTTTATTCACTAGCACAATTTATTAGGTGTAGATCTATTTCTAGATGGATTTTTCAGTGTATAACCTCGTCTAGTCCACAAGCAAGTTTTCTTTAGACGTACATTGTAACTACAGAATCTGTTTGAATGTTTATCCTGCATTCCTTCAGCCTTACCAGATCTTTGTTATTACTATGTTAGTAGCATCACATGCAATTGCTTATTAAACTGTTTTCTGCTGTAGTGTATTGGTTGTGGAGTATCTCTTTGCTTCTCAGCCTTGTATATCCATTGTGATGACCATCTCTTGAGAAGTCAAGAGTAGGTTGACTTGTACAAATGTTTTACCATTTAGTGGGGGTAAGCTTTTAGCATTGCTACTGGTGTCAGCATTGAACATTATGTCTCTTAACTCTCTTTTCGATTTATTTTTTTGACTAAGTAGATATATGTCTCAATAACCCTTCACTTCTTTAAAGACTTAGTATCAGAAACAACAACATACCCCGTACAATCCCACGACGTGCTCAGTATCAGAAACAAACTTCCTATTATTGATGGCTGATATTGTAGCAGATAATAAAGTGCAGACGCAGCATAAGTGTCAAAGCATATCTCATTTCCTCTATTGAAAGCAGTGTGTATAATCAGGAAAGGGGATGCAACATCCAACAGGCCACAAATGACCAGGCGTTTACTTCTGGATTATAAATCTGTAGCCTCTTTAACATGTTGCTTAATTGCAAGAGCAGTCTGTCGAAGAATAATGGAAGCATAGGGAAGGAATATATGACATTTAAAACAATCTTATCCTATATTTTTCCTCAAAATTTTTCCTTCAAATATAAGATATACGAGCTGCTTCTATTTTGGACGACTAACTTGGTACACTAAAAATCATGTGTACTATTTTGTCCCCCTAATTTAATTTATTAATTATTCTTCTATACTATACATTTCCCTTTATGCTTAGCTAAGTTATGTATTGGGCAGACTGTGCTCCATCGCTTCCCTCCTTGAAAAAGTTGAACTTGTGCATTTGTTTGACAGATAAAATAATCGAGCATATTTTTTATTATACTTCTGATGTAGCACTCGGTGGTCTGGTTTTGGTCCTACAGTAATGGAGCACATATGTGATGACATGTTTTGCAATATATAGAGCAGAGGCTTCAGCATCCAAGGGATAATTTCAATTCTTAGAACACCATAGACTGTTCTCTCAGTGTTTCCTTTTTGTTAATCTGTGGAATTGTCTCCTTTTTGTTGATCTATTGCAGTGTTTAATTCATGTTTGTGTCATAGATAACAGAAGCATCTGCCTAAGCTCCAGTTTTGAACCGTAAATTCTTGAATTGCTCGACTGTGTGGCTCAAGTTTGACCTTTATTGAAACTTTAACCACAGCTGTTGGGTCTTTGAGGGGCACAGTAAAAGCATGTCTCCTATAGTTTATCACGCACACTATAAATTGGACAAGAAAATGCTCTATTCTGATGTGTATGTCAAAAGAAGTTTCTGTTTTTTTTTCTTTTCTTCACTGAGTCCCCGTTCGTTCTCTAATCCACCCAGGAAATCCCTTCTGAGAGTTCTTAATTGATTTCTGAGTGGTTTGTGCTGATTCAGGGCATATGCTAAGAGGTCTAGATTGTCCATCTTAGCTTCTGACTTTCTGTGTCCATTGGCTCTCACAGTCTGGTACTGACATTTGCAGCTTGATGGGGTCATTTGTTCCATTTGGTGGATTCTTTTCCACAGCATCTGAGTTTGAAAACTCGTGGATAAACAAAAATGAATCTACAGCTCGATGTAACCTTTGCAATGAAAAATATGAGCAAGAAGTTTCAACTCTGCTGAGAGGAGCCACTGGTTCAGTCACTGATCAGCATGCAACACATTTATCTTCTTGGTTACAAAAGGCTGAATGCGGTCCAAGCAGGGGACTAGTTGGGGTAGAGGTGTGTCATTCAGAGTCAAATTATTTCGCCTTTCCTGTGATCTTAGTTATATTATGGTTAACTGAGTTTATGGATGATTAGCTTCTAACTCTTTCAGTAATGATGTGCTCTATCAATTCAGTGCAGGCCGATGAAGACCACAGTTTATTGAATGCCAGACTGGCGGGATTGCAAAAGAAGTGGAATGATATATGCCAGCGTCTTCATCACATAAATCCATTTCAACCAGATGCTTCACAAGCCAGGTCACATCTTCCCAGTTTTGGCATCTTTCAGAGTTCTGCTGCTGGGGGCGAAAGCAGCAACACAGATTCATTGTTGGATGCAAGATTTACCAATCAAAGTTCTATGTCATCAGACTTGCAAAATTCCTCTTTTATTAAAAGAACCATGTCAAAATCAGTTGTGTCTGAAGGTGATTCTGATTCCCAAGCTGAAGCACCGGCTCAGAGTTTGGAAACTCAGCAGCTGAAGATGGAAAATATCTGGACCCCTTACCGTTATGCTCCCCATGATTTGAGCCTGCCCCTTGATCGAACATCGTCAGTCTCACATGCTTCCGTTAGCACAGACCTGGGGTTGGGAACCATTTGCATATCCACTGTGAGAGAGCTATGGAAACCCAGTTTTCAGGAGAATCAGGATCGCCTTCATTACTTTTCAGGATCAGTTTCTTCTTCTGTTCCTCAGATAGACAAGGAGTTAGATGGGAAAGACTTTAAGAACCTTTATAAAGCTCTTTCTGAACATGTGTATTGGCAAGAGGAAGCCATTTATGCCATTAGTCATACTGTCTCCCGTTGCAGAAGTGGTAATGGAAGGCGTCATGGCTCTAGCAAAGGAAATATCTGGCTCAGCTTCCTTGGACCGGACAAAGTGGGGAAACAAAAAATTGCCAAAGCTCTTGCTGAGTATATCTTTGGTAGCTGTGATGGCTTGCTCTCTGTGGATCTGAGCTCTAGTGATGGAATTAGCTGCTCAAATGCTCTACTTAACCATCAAAATATAAGAAATGGTCACATGAATCTTAGGGGAAAGACAGTCGTCGACTACATCGCAGAGGAGTTGAGCAAGAAGCGCTGTTCTATTGTGCTTCTTGAAAACATAGAAAAGGCTGATTTTCTTGTTCAGAATAGCTTGTCTCGCTCTATCAGAACTGGTAAATTTTTGAACTTGAATGGGAAGGAAATCAGCATCAATAACATGGTTTTTGTGATTACCTCAAAATCTGCAAAAGTTACTAAGGATTTCTTTTCCAGTAAAAAATATCTTGAGTTTTCAGAAGAAAACATATTAGCAGCCAAAAACTTGCAGATGCAGATAGCAATTGGATCTGGCAAGCGAAATAGGATCGAAGTGACGAATACAAATTTGTGTATTACTTCTGGGAACAGAACATCAGAATCTTTCCCTGCATATAAAAGAAAGCAGACTGACAACAGTGATTCAAACAATGACAAGTTGTTTCAAATGTCAAAACGTGTGTGCACTGTCCCGAAATCTTCTCTTGATTTGAATTTGCCTGTGGAAGAGATGGAGGAGGAGAATCAATGTGATGAGCGTGACAGCGACTCTGGCTCTGAAGGTTCAAAAGCATGGTTGGAAGAAATCTTGGAGCAAATGGATGATAATGTGGTCCTCAAGCCATTTGATTTTGGAGCTCTTGCTGAGAAAATCTTAAAGGAAATCAACATAAACCTCCAGGAGATTCTTGGAGTAGATATCAAGCTGGAGATTGAATCAGAAGTAATGGTACAGATACTTGCCGCTGCTTGGTTATCAGACAGAAAGGAAGCTGTTGAGCATTGGGTTGAGAAGGTTCTCTGCAGGAGCTTTATGGAAGTCCGAAGCAGGTTCCAACATATTGCTGATGGTGTCATAAGATTAGTTAACTGTCAAGGCAGTGCTGTAGAAGACCAGGCTCCTGGAATTCACCTTCCGGCTAAAATAACTATAGACTGAATTTTAGTCAGGTATGTGTTCTAATGTACAAATGCCGTCAATAACATTTCCACGTGTTAAGTGCTCTTTGTGCATATATTCCTGTAATTTTGTTGATCCTTCTTCAATTGTTTATTGTTGTATTTTTTAGAATTAGGTTATTTTGTCGTAATATTTGTACACAGAAGCATCTGTCTCTACCCCAGACCCTTGGTAGTTGTTTTTTCCCACTTGAAAAGTTACTTTTTCCGTTTCCGGGAAAAGCTAGTTACTCCATGTAATGTATGTATGTATGTTTGCTTGCCGGAGGATGACCCAAAAAAGAAGCCATCACAAAGATTCTAATGCGATAAAAGTGTTATTTTTGGTTTGTTTATATTTAGTATTACTGTACTGCATGTCTACTCCTTTTCAGTTTTTCCTGTTTGTTGTTGTTTGCTTTTGTTTAGATTTGATATTTATGATTGTTTTTACGGCACTCGACCGTAACTAAGAACAAACGTAATATTCTGCGTAAAATTTTAAACCAACTAACTGAAGGCGTAAAGGTTTTGTGACTGCATTCCTCAAGTTTAGTAGAACTGTTTTTGGAACTGAACCAGTGCAAGACGCAATTTCACAAATATGCTTAGATGAAAGAAAATGAACCAGCTTCTTGATGACAAGGATCCCGTTGAAGCCCTGCAAGTGCAAGTCCGAAATCCATTTCGTCTGGAGAGACCTGTTGATCCAAGGTGCTTCACATGGTGAGTAAACCTGTTGATTTTTCACTTGGTTACTAGTTTATACCCTCTATAAAGAATAAAAGAAGAGGGAGGAAGGTGATAATTAGGAAGCCAGGAATTTAGCATAATAAACTTGAATTCTTCTTTAATAACTATGAAAGATATAAAGATCTTTAACTTATTTTATTTAGTCTTTGGGTGTTGGCCTTATTCAAAACTTTAAAACTTAATTATTACTTTCGAAATACGTTAGGGAAATTTGCACGAATTTCCTTGTTTTGGGGTGGTTTTTAATTTTTGTCCATCAAATTTAAAATATTTAATTTTTGCTCTTCGCCCAATACATCGAGGTTTTGGGTTCGAACCCCTGCTCAGGAAAAAATTAAAAAGAATTTCGCAAGCCAGAGATTTGTAGCACAAATATGCTTATTCGGGTAAAATTAGGCGTATTCGGGCAAAATTAGGCATCTTCGGCAGAGGTTTGTCATAAGGAAAATTTCATCCAAAATTAGCCCTTACCAAACATCTGTCAATATATGCCTAATTTTGCTACAAACAACTGCTTTGCGAACTATTGTTTTTTTCCTGAGCATGAGTTTGAACCAGGAACCGTGGGTTTTTAGATGAAGAAAAAAAATTAAAGATTCCAAATTTGAGGGACAAAAATTAAAGACCAGTGGCTTTGAAGGACATTCTACACAAAAAAAAGGAATACGTTTTGAGCCTTAAATTAGGATGTCCAGTGGGTCGGGTCGGCCCGATCCTGTCCCGCTACCCGCCCCGTCTCGATCTCGTAAAAAAAAAATTGGTGTCGGGGTTTGAACTCGAGACGGGGTCTGAACTCGAGACGGGCTCTGGGATTGTCTCGACCCGTCCCGCCCCAACCCGAACTCGTCCTGACCCGCAGCCCCCCTATGCAAAAATATCCGTTGCAACAACGGCCAAATTTTGATTTTGGTCGTTGTGCAACGACAATAACGACCACCCCCCATAAACTCCCTACTTTCTTAATATTTATTTTTAACCCCTAAGTTAATATATTTACACTTTAACCCTATTTCTCAATTATAAATACCTCATTTTTCTCTTCATTTTTTTCACAACTCTTCTAACCATCTCTCTAATCTCTCAATTTATCTCTTTATAATTCTACATTGCCTGCTAATATTATATTTTTTGTGATAATTTATATCAAAGTTCTAAAATTGGGAGTGAAGTTGACAACTAACTTGAGGATCATCCATCGAGCAAAGTTTCAATTTTCAACCTCAATTACACGTCGACATTATGTCGGGTTTGGTACCTTCGTTCCTTTTTCAAATTATTATTATTGCTTAATTTTAATTATCACACTTAATTTCATTTATTTATTTGTATAATTATAATGGAAGGATTTAGAGGTATGTTTAAGGGTAAGAATGCTTTTTCTAGTAGGTGTAATAAGAGTAAGGGTATTTCTTCTAGTAATCTTATTCTTAGTCCCTATGATTTGATTGATTTTAGTCATATAGATGATACTGCATTTTTTAATGATATACCATCACCAAATGAGGTAGATGAAACAGACTTTAATTTAGACGATAATGTAGATGCGACACTCACTAGTGCACCTCAATCTCAGGCTCAGACTAAGTCTCATCCTGAAACTCAAACTAGAATGCCTATTCTCCAAAGTATGAGTCGAGGCCTAACACAACGAAAAATGTAATGTTTTTGATAGGGACCAAGAGAATCAACTAGCTAGATGTAAAATTGTTTATATATTTAAAATCGGAAAAGGTCAAGGTGGGACGACAGATTTATTAAGACATGTACAAGACAAGCACACAACTAGGTGGAATCAATACGGGCTAAAAAATCGAGTGTGCCAATGTCATCTGAGTCGGAACAAGGTTCACAGTCTCCCTGATCAAGTACAAATACAAATTAACCCGACGACGGGGGAAATTGTTGGTTCTAAATATGATAAAAACAAAGATAGGAAAAATATGACAATTAATTGCGGTGTCTTTTATTTTCTTCCTCTCCTGATTTTATTCATTACATTCGAGAAACATATAATCTTGTTTTTAATGATTTTCCTAGATCAACTGTTAGAAAGTATCTTTTTAAATTTGCAAGTGAATATCAACAATATTTACGTTATGCATTATCATTTTAATGACAAATGACTATCACTTCTAACATAGGCTGTAGTACTAACAATAATGACTATTTAACAGTAACATGTCATTGGATAGATCAAAATTGATTTATGCAAAAACATATTTTAGCATATATATATAGAGATAATACACACATGAAGTTTTATTGCAGAAAATATTAATGAAATTTGTGAATATTATAGAATAATTGATAAAATTATAACTATTACATTAGATAATGCTAGTTCTAATGATTATGCTATAAGATTTTAAAAACTTAAATTAACTCCATTTTTTCTAGATCATTTTCATATAAGATGTGTGTGTCATATTTATTACTTATTAAAGGATGACCTAACACTTTTTGAAAACATTCTTGATAAAATATAATTTGCTATAAACTTTATTTTTAACGGTAAAAAATACAAAGACGCAAAGAATTTAAAAAAACTTGTCATGATTATGTATTACCTTACAGAAAATGCAGAAGGAGTTTCGACTAGGTGAAATTCTCTGTATGAGTAACTATTTGTTGCTTACGATTATAGACAACCTATAACCTTATTATATAACTCTCATAATAAAAATTCATGGGATATGTTTGTAGATAATGATTGAGATAAAATCTTAGAACTTAATGGATTTTTAGAGATTTTTATCAAGCTACTAAAGAATTTTTTGGTATTTATTATTCTACTATTTCAAATATGTTATTTTATATAGCTCTAATATTTTTGTTACTTAATGAATATATGCAAAAACAATCTTATAAGACATTTATTGAAAAAATGTTTAAAAAATATTTTTTCCTATTTCAACTATTTATATTGTTGGTGCTGTATTAAATCTAACTATTAAAGTAGACGGTTGTAAAACATTAG
Source organism: Przewalskia tangutica (assembly GCA_029844215.1). Taxonomy (NCBI): domain Eukaryota; kingdom Viridiplantae; phylum Streptophyta; class Magnoliopsida; order Solanales; family Solanaceae; genus Przewalskia; species Przewalskia tangutica. The sequence goes on from CM056719.1 coordinate 59,929,124, forward strand.
TTGAAACAATTTATGATTATATAGAAGTACTTCCAACAGACTCAACTGAAAAATTCACTCACACCAACTAAAGAAGAAGTTGCGTCTAGTATACACTCGGAATACAAAAAAGTATATACATATTACCAAGAGCAAAGTGCAAATAATCAACCGACTTCTGTACCGTCGTTTACTACTTCGCTACAACCTTATAAAAAAACACGTGGTTTATGTTGCTAGTATTCAACGCCTTAAAAATAAAATCTTTAGTGATTCAACTTCTTCACAAGTTAGCGAATTTGATGTTTATGTTTTGCAGGGTGTTGTACCGTACAAATTAATTGTCAAAGCTGAAGGACAGGAAGACTTGCTGAAATACTGGAGGGAGAATGAGAAGACATTTTCGACACTATCAAAGATGACCCGAGATGTGTTGAACATTCAAGCGTCATCAACAGCGTCTGAAAGCGTTTTTTTTGGGGGAAATTTCAAATAGAGAGCACATACATTCATTGGCGGAAGGCAGCTTGGAGATTGCAGTTTTATTCAGAGACTGAATTCGAGCGAATCGTAGAAGGTGCGGTCAACCGGATATCAACGAAGAAGAAGACTACAACTACAACAAAATCTTGTCCGAGGGAGTAGAAAGCGACGTTGAAGTATTTGACAAACAAATTTCAATTCCAACAGAAGATCCTCAAGATATTGTGAGGAAATTCGAAAAAGTATGATTGCATATGTAATATTTTTAATTGCAATTTTACAATGTGATTTGCAACTTTTGAACAATACCACAAAGTTGCAATTTTGAAATTGTATTACAAAAAAAAAATTGAAATGGGGGGAGGGTCGGGACGTGGGACGGGAAGAATTCCCGTCCCACCAGGCCCTCTGGATCCCGCGTCCCGACGCCACCTGTCCCGTTGGACAGCCTTACCTTAAACCCAATCTGAAATAAGCCCCAACCTTTTTTGAAAGTTCTGAAATACTTTATTTGAAATGTTTTTTTACAAAAAATGGATATTTGCATTTCTCTGTCTTGAATAACTGAGTTCTGATCCGTGTAGTTTCACAATGTAGATTGCCAAAGCAAAACTTAGATTTTGAAAAAGGTTAGTACTTCCGAATCTGTAAAATGTTATCGCAACATTTGGTTTGGCCAAAGACAGAAATGAAGAAAAACAGTCATTAAAAATTTTCTTTTGTATAACGACCTTGCATAAGTTAATCCAATATCAACTAGTGATGGAGGATTAATTCAGTCCATGTTATGGTGTAATTACAAAATGAATAAATACTTGATTAAGTTAGTTAGCGAATATGTTTCACTCTGCTGCATGGCTTACAAAGAAAACAACTATCAGGCCTCAAATGAATACAAAAATAAACAGAAGTAAAAGAAATTGGGAAAATTAAGCTGAGTGTCCATTAAAGAAATTTTCAAATCAAAGAACCCAAATCCTAGACTCATGCTCTGAAACCCCAAATGGTTATCGAAATTTGGAAGTTAGGTTGGCTGATTCCATTAGCAAATCTTAAGGCAATTAATCTTTGTTCTATAGTGCGAACTCAATTTTGAGATCTTGTATGTTGTATGTTCTTGACATATTAGCTTGTCATCTCTTTCAAAGACTTCTAACATTAGTATTGGAAGAACACAATTTCGAACAAGATGTATATTTGTATATATCCTGTATTTTCGTTCAACATATATACGATTAAGTTGAGGTTGACAAATACACTTAAACGTGAGAAATGAGTTTTTGGGCAAATAAAAACGAGCTGCTTACCCCACGTGCCTCCTTCACCAACTTACTTTACGTACTACCTGCTTGAGCTACTTGATATGTATCTTAACTACGAAGTAAGGATGAGGGAATCCACTTTTGAGATAGAGAGAATCTCGGGTGCATATGTTCTTTTCAGGGTTGAAGAAAGAAGTAAGCGCAGTTATTGGACACGTGTTAAATTCAACGGACCAGCAAGTGACACCTATTTAATTAAGCAAGTAGGTGACAAGTAGGTGCATCACCTACTTGCTTAAAAAGGAAAGGCCAAGATTAATTCCCCACCAAAGGGGTTTGTTGACTCAGCCAAGAGGAGTCCTTTATATGGGCTGATTTTCTCATGTTTTCATCATAATTTCCAAATCAAAACAAGAGGAAAAACCTTGCAACTCCTCTCCCAAAAGTTCCATCAAACCCTAAGAGATTTCGAAGGTTACGAGTGATTCTAGTGCCGAAGAAGCCCGGACTGCTTGCCAATTTCTATTCCTATTTCTTTAGCTGCGTTGGAGGTTGTTTTCAGGTGAAGTGGACATAGGTTTCGTGGGTTCTACTCAGTCTAAGCTAAGTTTATGCTTCTTTTTCCCTTATCTAACTTCTACGATTTGTAGCTCAATCGTAAATTTTAGAACTCAAGGGCCTCTTTGAAGACCAAAAATTCCTAAAATCTTCCAAGTTAGTTTATTGATACAATATTAAGGTCCCTAAACCAAGTGTTAAGCCAAGGGCTATTTTATTCCAAGAAAATAATGGTTGGGCCGAGAATGAGAGTGTGAAACCCTAAGGTTCCGTCGACTTTTTGGAAGCGAAACATGAAGGGAAGATGAGTGTAAGGTTGTAGAGGATACATATATGCGATGGGAACTTGAAGAAGTGGAGCGAAACGAAAACTGCAGACCATTGTAGCCCAGACTGTTTTGGACGTTATTTTGGGCAAAAATGAGGTAATAATTCTTCTTCTTTTAAAGTAATTGGATATTACTTATTGTTGATATATATAGATGAACTTGTGCTAACAATAATGAAGATTAAAAAGTATTTGGGCCATTTTAGGGTGTTGGGCCGAGAATGGACAAAATTGGTGTCTTCGGATTTCGTTGGTTATTGTCGTTGTTAACGTCACCTATTGCATGTTATAATGAAGTAATAATGTTGTTGATAAGTTGATGAGACTTGTATATAAGTGTTGGAACTTGAATTGGAATAAAATGGATTATGGAAAAAGACTTTGGATTGTTGTAGTTGTTGTTACCGAAAAACTGCCCAAAACTGTTAGACGTCGTTGTGTCATTTTATGGACTGTTTTGGGGTGTTATTATGCTGGAAAAAATCGGCCCCTAACATGCATGATTAATGTGGTAAAATGGCTAATGAAAGTCCTAAGGAATAAGGGTGTTAAAGGCTTTGTCACGACCCGAACCCGGGCCCGTGACTGGTGCCTTACCCCGGGCACCCTAGTGATACAACATCAGAGTAATCAGCGGAATATAAAACAATACATGAAACAATGTAAAGAAGACACATGTTTATCTGAAGAAAAGTTGCCTTTCGGCATACATATATGAAAACTTAAATCCGAACAGTTACATCCCATATACAACTCTGCCGCCTGTGATTACTACTGGACCTCAAGAGTGACATGACAACAATGGCGGGACAAAGCCCCGCCATACCTCTGAATGTAAGCACCTACTACGACAGGGGACTATACCATTGATAAGCCTCCGGAGAAACGGAGCTTCCCAAACGCAATCGTGACCACGAGCTAGGATCAACGGCGGTGTACCTCAACTGCGGCATGACGCGGCCGAAGGAGGTCGATCTAACAGTACCAAGTATGTGAAGCGTAAATCACGTAAATGAAATCATAGTAGTCTATATAAAGCGGGAGACATGTATGATAACCAAGCTACGATTCCTGATAAATAAGCGATCATGTCAAGTCGGGGACTCACGCCTCAAAGTCATCACTCAAATATAACAATGGGTCTCACGCCCACAACATCAATCCTGCGTGGAATACGCCCTCTTCATGGCGATCTATGATATAAAAGCACCAAGGAATACACATGAACACCAGGTCCCACTTGTGTCATCATAATACCGTACCGGGTAAGTATGAAGGCATAGCCGACTACTAACACCCACATTACAAACAGGGTCATAAACTGTATCATGAGATCTGTCTAGACCGTCACATGATCAAAGCTGGCCACTCGCGCGATATCTAATGTCGCGTCTAGCCACGGAACTTCCGCGACTCGCGCATAGGCCACTCCAATGGCCGCGTGAGGTATTCCTCGCATCGAGGTAGCTACTCCCGACATCGCCCCGACTCGCATCCGCGTAGCGCATAGACCGCGTGACCATAAAGGCCGCACTAACTGGAACTCGTAGCTCGCATAGATCCCCGGGACCCGCGTGAGGTATTCTCGAATCATGGTCCTGCATCACCGAGTCTACCCGTGGAGGGCTTAACCCGGAATTATGTCAAGAGGTGTGTGATGTAATACTAGCATAACGGCTTACCGTTAGACAACATAAGCACAACAAGGGAAACCCCTTTACACAAACATCACAAGACACTAACACACGTAGCATCCTAGCATGTTTCCTTATCAAATCAACAAGAAGTATTACAAGGCTATCACAAACCAACACCATCAAATTATTCACACAAGGTACTTTCTACTATATGATTAACAAGATCGGGTTTTTATCCCCAAAGTACTTCATACATTAACTCTTTAAAAGATACGTTATTTTCACAAAAGTCACACAATACCCGTAGTATATAAAAATAGAGTGATTATCTTTTGAAGTAAATCAAAACACTTTTCTTTGTAAAATCAAGTAACCACATTCTTTTCCAAACGTTCAAGTTTGCCTAATTTCAAATGTTCAAGTTTCTCATTTTTCGAAAGGTTTCGTAGTTCATAGTTTTAATCCTTTAAAACAATTTGAGAAACATATACCTTATGTGTGAGTAGTTTATTCTTGTTCATAACAATCTTATTACAGCAGCCATGATCTAGGAAATGTAATATCATTTTGTCTCATCTTAGCTTCTATGCAGATGGAAGTTTCTCTTGGTTTTAATAATACTTTATTAGTCAAAACATTTCCCTTTATTAAGCTACTTTGTGGTTTGTTCGATACTTATTCGATTTTCCAAATCGGAAACATTATTCCTTTTTAAAGACAAAAATACTCATTACTCACGAATGAGGTTTTTACAACATTTTTATCAAAATGTTAATTACCCAGTAAAACAAGTTAAGTCTCTTATCTTCTACAATCAATAAACCATTCTTTTACCTACATAGAGTCATAACTAACTTCCCATAAAGCTATTATAACACCCTATGTTTTAACCCAACCAAACTCATTTAACACACGTACGTCTACCGTACTACATAGTTTACAAAACATCATGCTAGAAAGGATAGGAAGAGGTTCACATACCTCGCGACGATTATCGACAATTAGCAATACGCTCACGATCAGTAACTCGCTAGCCTTTTCCACTCTTTAAGTAGAATACGCTACTCGTAGTACTTCCACCTATATAGGCCACAAACGTCTATTAACATCTAAACGAGCGGTTCCATATTCTACGTAAATTTCTGGCACCTCCCCGCAACGCGTAAATCTCCTCTCTATCGGTAGGCATCAAGCCAACCGGGGGTTTATACGTCTGGCGGACGTGTACAATTCTACTTCACAAGAATGCTACACAAGTCTCATGTAATACATTCCTATGTAATTACGATTCGATTCTCTTTCTTTAAATTCAGGCTTAAGTCAAAAGACATTGCCGCAAAACTATGTTCAATTCTATATATAGTATACTTCAACTATATATTCCTACAACATGTTATTTCCAATTACAATAGAAGGACAGTAGTATTTACCTCGATAAGCCCAAAATTATCCAAGTTTAAATGTCGATCTGAGCAAGGTTTAGCTCTACTCAGTGCGCTCGACCCGCTCCAAACCCTTAGAAGTTACGCAACTTCTACTATATACTTCAACTCGCTATGAAGATTTCCTTAGGGTTTCGGTTTGAGATTAAAAGGACAAAAGGTAGTATTCCTGCTCTACGTGTAGAGGTAACTTTGGAATACTACAAGGTATCTGACTAAGGTATTTGGGTATAGTAACAATACTTTGGAGTATTTCTACCAAGAGGGGGTATTTATACGAGACAACACCATAAGGGGGTGTATACTCGCCAACCCCACTAGGAGGGGTACTCTCGGCGAGGGCGGGACTCCCGGCTAAAGCCTCACACGGGGGCGGGGGACGAGAACTAGCAAGAGGGAGAGGGAGGGATTTTTCAAGACTTAGGAACATTTGTGGATGAAGAAAACCTTCAAGCAAGGGGAGTATTTATAGGCTAACCAAAGGCCAACCAATGGCCAAGATCTAGCCAAGTGTTATGCAAGTGTAGGGCCAAGATATGCCCAGTGCCCTAGACCCTACTCCTTAAAACCCTCACAAATATCCTACCAACTCGAGGTTGGTTCGTCCCATGTCTTGTGCCCCACTTTTCCGCCAATGAGAGGGTGCCAAGTGGCGCCCTCTCGTTGGTCCAACACGTTTCGCCTCTCGGAAAAATCCGCAAAAATTAAAAATGACATAGCCGGAATTTTCCCTTCGCAAGTTGTGTAAAACGTTTCGTCGAAAAACGACTCTAACCGGGTGTTGTGCACAAATAAAATCGGCCAAGCCTACTTTAAAGTCCAAACTTTTCTACGTACGTCCTTACGTACATACTCTGGAAATACGGGGTATAACATTCTCCCCTCCTTAGAAACATTCGTCCCGAATGTTCCTTCTAAGTCTCAAAACAAACGTGCGCCAGTATAGTCTTCACTACTATACTTACGAGAACAATCCTGCCACACCTGGCCACAGAAAACCTGCGCAAATACTTACATCCATGTCCACGAGGAAACACCTCTAACATCACCACAAACCCTTACCCGAGGTCTAAAATATACTTCCTTCGCACCTTCTCCTTACAAAAGAAATGATCACATCTGCTCGCCATACATGCTCGCTCCTTCCCTTACTCGTCGTACCCTTCTCGTACACTCGAACTCTTTCTCATAACTTACCACATTCCTGTTATTGCTTCAGTTTCCAAAACTCTGGGTTACTACCTTCTACTTGGTCATCATTAACTGAGAATACTCTGGATGGATCTCCGATATTTTTCCGAAATAGCAACATGAAAGGTCGGACGTACTGCCTCCTACGTCGGACGGCAATGCTAACATATAGGCAATCTGGCCTATTCTTCATATGACCTAAAAAAAAGGGCCCAAAGTAACTCGAGCTAAGTTTCCTCTGTTTTCCGAATCTCGTCACACCGCCGGTGGTACCTTCAAGAATACCGACCGTCAACCTGAACTCCAAGTGTCGACGCCGATTACCCGCACAACTTCGCTGACTCGAATGCTACTAACCTCTTCTGGATAAGCTTCACCCTATCCACATACTACTGAAACAAGAATGAACCAGCTATCTGAACCTTGCCAACATCGAACCAATCGACCGACAACTTACACTTCCGCCCCTACAAGGCCTCATAAGGCAACAATCAAAAACTGAAATGGTAGCAACAAAACATTCCCTCAACAGGAGACAACAATACTCATAGCTACCCCTGAAATCCAAACACAGACCCGAGGGCGAATGCGCTACTTAGACTCACCTGAGTTCCTAACCCTGCCTGGTAAAACTTCCAGAAAACGAAAGTAGCCACAACCTGGGCTTCACTGTCTGCCATAAGGTGAAGGTAGGCACCCCGTGCATCCCTACCACCTTCTTTGAAATAACATCACCGCCAAGCAACGGTCTGGGAAAGACACGATGGGCTGACCCCATCGGCCCGACTACTGGTTGAACGCATCCACGAACTCGTACGATGGTTAACTAAACTTGGGCCTAACACCCTCGTGACCCTACCACAAGGCGGGACCACCACCAACTGACCCCACCACCATATAGGCCGCGGGTTGACCCGCAACATGGCCTCAACCCGACCCGGCAACGCGCAAAACACTAGCTCCCCGATCCGGAACAATTTCACTAATCACGTTACGAAAACCTAGCGGTCTTCTTAGCTCAACTACCCTCTTTCATTCCACACTACTCAGGGACTTATCCCACAAACATAGCTCACGTGCACTATGCACTCCGATAAGGGTCAAACACAAATGAAATCTTTTACTCAAGATTGCCTCGCCTCTAAGGTCTCCACGTATAAAGCTCTAAGGCTTAAACTTTCTCTATCCCCCAATCTTTCCCGGTTACTAACCATGATTTCTAATCACAACTAACACACTGCTATCAGAACATAGCACATATGATATACTCATCCTATCACACATACTGATCTTCAGAGAGTTAAGGATATACCTTTATCTACTGCTTCACTCCCCTTAGTCGTTCTAATCAAACCTACCCCGTAGGGCACATAGCTAGGGAAGATGACGAACTACCCACCGATCCTGAAGGCTGAGTCCTCCTACTAGGACATCCTTTCGACACATGGCCCTGACGGCCGCAGGTAAAACAAGTACCAACTAAAAGACGACATTCCCCGGGATGACGTCATCGCGTGAACACGGGGAAAATCAATCGGTGGTGGAACCTACGTGTAGCGTGAGCGGAAGCTCTCGAGCTCGACCAACTCCGCTTACCGAGCGTTACGAACCCCGCGAGGACCACTGCAGCCTAGTGGATGTGCGTATCTAATCTGGCGGTGGCGATTCACTCGAAAGTTACCAAAGGACCTTGCTCGGCCTCTTCGCCCTTGGTTAACCCGTCGATCTACGTTTCTTGGCTGCTGCGCATAAGCCCGTACGTGCCATGCTCAAGCCCAATCAAGAATTTCCCTTGCACAACCTCTCTTAGCTAGTCATCAAGACTCGCGGTACATCGGTATACTCTCTGGTAACCAAATCCATAGTTCGTAACAGGGTCGCCTCTGTGCAATCTATATTCTCTCTTCCCGGTCGTGGAACTGAAGGTTCCAATATCATGGTCGCGATGAGCGCTGCCGCCGTGCTAAACTCTGGGCTGGTGGCGTAGCATAACTCCCGAATGAAATACCACCCGGTGATGATTGGGCTGTGCCTCGTAACCTCTGAACTCTACTCGCGGCTCCTCGGCGCGCCTCTGGGCTGGGGTTTGCCTACGCGGAGGCATAACGGTAAGGGAAAGAAATACGTTAGAGGGTCCAACTTACAACACAACTCTAAGGCACGATCTCTGAGTGAGAAGAAATAGAAACCAATCCTAACTATCATATAGCCTCCTGATTATTGGTGTGGTGCACAACACACCGATAATCAAGACTGCTTGGATACGATGCGTAGACACTTTCAGGATTAATCGCTCGATACCACTTTTGTCAAGACCGAACCGGGCCGTGATAGTGCCTTACCGGGCACCTAGTGATACAACATCGAGTAATCACGGAATATAAAACAATACATGAAACAATGTAAAAACACATGTTTATCTCAAGAAAAGTTGCCTTTCGGCATACATATATGAAAACTTAAATCGAGCGATTACATCCCATATACAACTCTGCTCACAAGCGATTACTCTGACCTAAGAGTGACATGACAACAATGGCGGGGGGGCCCGCCATACCACGAATGTAAGCTACTACGACGGGGACTATACCGTTGATAAGCCTCGAGAAACGGAGCTTCCCAACGCCGAATCGTGACCACGAGAGCTAGGATCAACGGCGGTGTACCTCGACTGCGGCATGAACGCCGGGCGAAGGTCGATAACAAGTACCAAGTATGTGAATCGTAAATCGTAAATGAAATCATAGTAGTCTATATAAAGCGAGAGACATGTATGATAACCAAGCTACGATTCACAATAAATAAGCGATCATGTCAAGTCGGGGACTCACGCCCTCAAAGTCATCACTCAAATATAACAATGGGTCTCACGCCCACAACATCAATCCTGCCCGTGGAATACCTTCCTCACTGCCGGCAGTCTATGATATAAAAGCACCAAGGAATACACATGAACACCAGGTCCCACTTGTGTCATCATAATACCGTACCGGGTAAGTATGAAGGCATAGCCGACTACTAACACCCACATTACAAACAGGGTCATAAACTGTATCATGAGATCTGTCTGGCATCACATGATCAAAGCCGCCACTCGCCGATATCTAATGTGCGCGTCTAGCCCCGAACTTCCGCACTCGCATAGGCCACTCCAATGACCCGCATGAGGTATTCCTCGCATCGAGGGTAGCTACTCCCCGGCATCGTCCTGGACTCGCGGTCCGCATGGCCACATAGACCGCATGACCATAAAGGCCGCACACTAACCTGGAACTCTCGTAGCTCCGCATAGATCCCCAGGACCCGCATGAGGTATTCTCGAATCATGGTCCCAGACCGCCTGAGTCTACCCCGCATCGGAGGGCAGCTTAACCCCCAGAATTATGTCAAGAGGTGTGTGATGTAATACTAGCATAACGGCTTACCGTTAGACAACATAAGCACAACAAGGGAAACCCCTTTACACAAACATCACAAGACACTAACACACGTAGCATCCTAGCATGTTTCCTTATCAAATCAACAAGAAGTATTACAAGGCTATCGCAAACCAACACCATCAAATTATTCACACAAGGTACTTTCTACTATATGATTAACAAGAATGGGTTTTTATCCCCAAAGTACTTGTAACGACCCGTTCCGGGGCCCGTTACTGGTGCCTTACCCCGGGCACCCTAGCGATACATACATCAGAGAAAAATCAGCGGAACATAAAACATGAGTCATTATACAAGAGATATAATAAATAAACAGGCCAACCAAAACGGTTGCCTTCAGTATATACATAAAACCTGAACAGTTTAATCCTTTACAACCCTGCCCACAACAGGACTACAGACCTCTAAGATATACAATGACTATGACGGACGGGCCCGCCACACCCCGAATGTACAAGAACCTACAACTCGAGAACACCTACCAAAGATAAGCCTCGGAGAAACGGAGCTTCAAATGCTGTTGGCTGTGATCCTAAGAGCGAGGAACCACGGCCGATGTACCTCTACTGCGGCGTGAACGCAGCCCCGGAGGTCGATAACAGTACCAAGTATGTGAAAGCATAACATCAGTAAATGAAATCATACTAGTCTATATAAAGCGGGGACATGTATGATAACCAAACTACAGATTGCACAACATAAAACGATCATCACTCCGATATAACTATGGGTCTCACGCCCACATCAATCGAGTTCGCATTATGGCGCATGCCCCGAATCTTGCGCCGGTGTAGACATGTCCATGATGCAACAATAATACCAATGTCCCATGGCCACATGCCCGGAATTCTCGCCGGTGTAGACATGTCCACGTGACCTCAACAACAAGACAAAGAATCCAAATGGAAGCATACCCGTGCGCTACGCATCGTGTCGGTATGTCCAAAGAAACAATAAGACAACTTTCCAAATGGACGATACGTGCGCTACGCGTCGTGTCGGTATGTCCAAAAGGAAATCCTGGCGATAATCGAAATGAAACATACCCGTGCGCTACGCGTCGTGTCGATATATCAAAGCGATTAACCAAGACCTTAACCAAAATGGAAGCATACCCGCAGCGCTACGATCGTGTCGGTATGTCCAAAGTGATTAACAACAATAATACTATCAGCGAGAACGCACTGCGGAATTTCTCCGTCGCCGCGCGTCCAAGTAAGTTCTCAACAAGTCAACCGACCTATCGAGACGCGGTAACGTAAATACAACGCTTTGCACAACAAAGGTTATCACAATAAGCATAGCCAAGCTTCACAACAACAAGCATAGGCAAGTTTCACAACAACACAAAGTACTTTCATTTTATACCAAAGTCGGGTTTTAACCCCAAAGTACTACATACGTAAGTTCTTTTAAAGAGATCCATTTCTTTTATAAAAGTCACCCGATACCCGTAGTATTAGAATGACCAACCCACCTTCCTTTTCAAAACCAAGTAACAACATTCTTTTCCTAAGTTCCAGTTTGCCTAGTTTCAATTACTCAAGCTTCTTATTTTCAAATGGTTTCATAGTTCCCCAAACTTAATCACTTGATTCCTTTTTAGAACAATTAAGTAACATATGTCATATATGTGAGTAGTTTATTCTTGTTTATAACGATCTTATTACAGCAGCCATGATCTAGAAAATGTAATATCATTTTGTCTTATCTTAGCTTATATGCAGATGGAGGTTTCTACTGGTTTTAATACAACACATCATTATTCAATACATTTTCCTTTATTAACGCTGCAATGGTCTGTCGATACACATTCTGATTCCCGAAATCAGTAAAACATTATCCCTTTAAAAACCAAGTACTCATTACTCACGAATGAGGTTTCACACAAACATCCACATTAAAACAAATAAGTTAAGTCTCTTATCTTATAAGATCAAGTCTCTTAACTTCTAACATCAGTAAACCATTTTCACTTACATAAGGTCGTTATAACTAACTTCCCATAAAGCTATTATAACACCCTATGTTTTAAATCAACCAAATCACTTAGCACGTATGCGTCTACCGTACTACATAGTTCACAACAATCATGCTAGAAAAGATAGGAAGAGGTTCACATACCTCGCGACGATTTATCGACAATAAGCAAAATGCTCCAAGTACTACAACCTTGCTAGCCCTTTCCACTCCGAGTAGAATACGCTACTCTTAGTACTTTCACCTATAAAGGTCACAAACGTCTATTAACCCCAAAACACAAGTTTTCTATCTTTCTATAGAAAATTGAAGACTCCCCCATGAGCGTAAATCTCCTCTCTATCGAGGCTGCTACCAAGCCAACCAGGGGTATATACGCCTAACCTGACGTGTACAATTCTACTCGATAATACTACACAAGTCTCACTGTCTGATCCTATGTAAATCTGATTCGATTCGATTCTTTATTCTTCAGCTTAAGTCAAAAGACATTGCGAATACTAAGTAGTTCCATATATAGTATACTTCAACTATATACTCTAACAAACATGTAATTTCCAATTACAATAGAGGACAAGATAATTACCTCGATAAGCCCAAAATTATCCAAGTTATAATGTCGCTCTGAGCAAGGTTTAGCTCACTCGTGCGCTCAAACCACTCCAAACAACCCAGAAGTTCTAACCAACTTACTCAAATACTTCAACCAACTATGAAGATTTCCTTAGGGTTTCGGTTTGAGACTAAAGAGGACAAAAGGTAGTATTTCGGACTCTCGTAAAGAGGTATCTTTGGAATACTACAAGGTACAAGGCTAAGGTATTTTGGGCATTATAACAATACTAGGAGTATTTCTATACCACAACAAGGGGTATTATACGAAAACAACTAGGCAGGGGTACCCAGCTTAGCCTCACATGAGGGAGGAGACCTGCGGCAAGGCCACTTTCAAGGAGAGGAGCTCTTGGACGAGTCAACAAGAGGAGGAGGATTCAAGACTTGGAAACATTTGTGGATGAATGAAGTCTTCACAGAAAGTGGGTATTTATAGCAAACCCAAATGCAACCAACGGCAAGATCAAGCCATGTGCAAGGCAAGTGTAAGGCAAGATCAAGCCAAGTGCACCCTAGACCTACTCCTTAAAACCCTCAAATATCTACAAATATCAAGCCCAACTTGCCCCGCCAATTCGGCCAGTCGCGCCCTGTCTTCATTGTGAGGTGACACATGTCACCCTCCGTTGGTCGAATGTTTCGCCTCTCGGAAAAATCCGCAAAAATACAAAACGACATAGCCGAATTTTCCGCCCGCAGTTACGCAAAACGTTTCGTCGAAAAACGACTCTAACAAGGTGTTGTGCACAAATGTTATTTCGCCGAGGTGCCACATGGGGTGACACGTGTCGCCCCGATTCGCCAGAATATTTCGTCTTAGAAAATATCCAAAATACCGAAAACTCAAAAACAAAGCGGGCCCAAAACCGTAAATTTCTCCGTGGGCCCACGTGACCATTTCCAAAATAAAATCTCAAAATTCTAATATAATCTATGAAGTCCAAATACCAAATCTGGGAATCCAATTCCCATTAACGAACCTTTTTCTTCACAAATAACCTAAACTTTTCCAGTCAAAACTCACATCTTTCTTTCTTTTCAAAATTTTCTGCCGTACTCTGCACGTGCGTCCTCACATACATACCACCGCAACTACGGGTATAACATTCTCCCTCCTTAGAAACATTCGTCCCGAATGTTCCTTCTCAAGTCGAATAACGATAAAGTTCCTCTAACAAGTTGCGATGCCACGGCTGCCACGAAATAACACGTTATCTTCCTCCCTTACTCGTCGTGCCCTTCTCGAACACTTGAACTCTCCCGACGTACCATACTTCAGTCATTACTTCCGTTCGAAAATCTCTGAGTCACTACTCCAAACTTGGTCATCTTACTAACCTCAACATCCTTAAGGCCATTCCGGCCTTTACGAACCGCTTCGTCGAACGCGTCCACGAACTCATACGATGATCATACAAACTCGGGCCTAGCACCCTCGTGACCCTACCACCTGGCGGGACCACCCAAAACTGACCCTACCACAAACCGGGTTACGAGTTGACCCGCAAATGGTCCTCAACCCGACCCTACAACCGCGCCACACACTTGTTCCCCGATACGGAACAATCTTACTAATTCACATCATGAAAGCTACCACTTCCATCTCACACTACCCACACGGACTTATCACACAAATAAATCCCACGCACTACTACTCGATAAGGGTCAAAAATAAATCTTTAACTCAAGACGACCTTACCCTAAGGTCTCGGTCGTGACATAGTCTAAGGTTCACTTACCATGCCCCCATACGTATCCTTCCAACTAACCATGCATTTTAACTCACACATATCACAATGCTATCCGTACATAGCACACAATAATGAGATTATCATAACAAGCATACCAAAACTCTAGAGGTTAAGGATATACCAAGCTACCGCTCACCCTAATCATAGGCACGCCTGCGATATGGTATGAAGGTGATGAACCACCACAGATCTGAAGGTGAGTCGTAACATCCGCTTCCCTTGGTCGGACGGTTCCTCGCAAAATGGCCTGCTGGCCGCATGCAAAACAAACTCCCAATCTAGCACGACACTCTCCAAAATGGAGTCTACCACAATAGTCACAACGAGGTAGGGTGGCTTGGTGGTTAACACCCCGCTCTGCCGAAAATCTGAACCTCGAGCCACGACCTGCTCCGAAGGCGGTGGAGGACCACTGCATGCGGTGGGGGTATATAACTAGCTTTCTTCGAGGCGGTCCGCCTCGAAAGCCACCAAAGGACCTGCCGCCCCGGCCTCTTCTGGCGATCCAGTCATTCCGTCGACCCTCCGCCTCACATCCTAGTGCATGAGCTGCGTGCGGGCAATGTCCATGCGGTGAAGAGAAACACCGCACAAGATTCGCCATATAATCATCAAGCGGTGGCGTAGCGATGCACCACATCCTCCATATCTCTGACTAGCGCAGGGACATATCGAGCAAAGAATCGAACTCGACATTGTACTCCACGACGGTGCCTCTCTGTCTCGAGAACAAAAATCGCCGGCCCGTGCCCTCCTCATCTGCGGAGGCAAAGTGCGTGAGAAAGCCCCCGAAAACTCATCCCATTCTGCTGGAGGTGCATGCTCTCCCCGGGAAAGCTCCCATGAATCAAACCAATCATTGCGGTATCACGCGCGGCCGATGCGAACAAAGGTCACAGACTCGGTTTCAAGCCTTGATCACCCGCGTGATCGGAATCGCTGCCGGATGAACTCCTGCGGATCATCCTCGTGCCTCGACCCATAAAACTCGGGCTACAACTCGTAAAGTCCGTAGCCTCAAACTATCGCTCGGGGTGAACCATGGTGCTACTGGAATCGAAGGCTGCTGCGTCGGCCCTATCCTCATATCTGGCCACGACCCTGGCCAGCAACTGGGCCATCTCCTTGTAACCCATCTCCTGCCCTGTGTGGGGTGGAGGCTCGGTATCGCGGTCTCGGCCCGCATTCTTTGCGGCTCTAACCTCTGCTGGTGGCGGCGCTACAAAACCCGCCCGTCAAGCACAACCTCGAGTGCGGGCTGCGCCCTCGTACTCCTCTCAGATCTCACTAGCGGCACCCTTTGCCTTGCCCTTCTGGGTTGCCTTGCGGAGGCATAATCGTAAAAGCGAGATACGTCGGAGGGTCCAACTTACAACACACTCTAAGGCACGATCTCGGAATGAGAAGAATGAAACCAATCCTAAATGTCCTATAGCCTCACGATTATAGATGTGGTGCACAACACACCGATAATCAAGACTCTACTAGACGGTGCAGACACTTTCCGAGGATTAACTGCTCTGATACCACTTTTGTAACGACCCGTTCCGGGGCCCGTTACTGGTGCCTTACCCCGGGCACCCTAGCGATACATACATCAGAGAAAAATCAGCGGAACATAAAACATGAGTCATTATACAAGAGATATAATAAATAAACAGGCCAACCAAAACGGTTGCCTTCGGTATAAACATAAAACCTGAACAGTTTAATCCTTTACAACCCTGCCCACAACAGGACTACAGACCTCTAAGATATACAATGACTATGACGGGACAGGGCCCCGCCACACCCCTGAATGTACAAGAACCTACAACTCAGGGAACACCTACCAAAGATAAGCCTCCGGAGAAACGGAGCTTCAAATGCGCTGAACTGTGATCCTAAGAGCGAGGAACCACGACCGATGTACCTCTACCTGCGGCATGAACGCAGCCCCCCGAAGGAGGTCAGTACAACAGGTACCAAGTATGTGAAACTGTACAACACTGTAAATGAAATCATACTAGTCTATATAAAGCAGGAGACATGTATGATAACCAAACTACAGTTCACAACATAAAACAGTCATCACTCCAATATAACTATGGGTCTCACGCCCACCACATCAATCAGGTTCGCATTATGGCCGCATGCCCCCGGAATACTGCATCGGTGTAGACATGTCCATGATGCAACAATAATACCAATGTCCCATGGCCACATGCCCCCGGAATTCTGCATCGGTGTAGACATGTCCATGTGACCTCAACAACAAGACAGCAATCCAAATGGAAGCATACCCGTGCGCTACGCATCGTGTCAGTATGTCCAAAGGGAAACAATAAGACAACTTTCCAAATGGACGCATACCCGTGCGCTACGCATCGTGTCAGTATGTCCAAAGGAAATCACAAGGCGATAATCGAAATGGAAACATACCCGTGCGCTACGCATCGTGTCAGTATATCCAAAGCGATTAACCACAAGACCTTAACCAAAATGGAAGCATACCCGTGCGCTACGCATCGTGTCAGTATGTCCAAAGTGATTAACAACAATAATACTATCAACAGGAACGTACCCGTGGAATTTCTCCGTCACTGCCGGCACGTCCAAGTAAGTTCTCAACAAGTCAACCGACCCTCTATCGAGAGACGCGGTAACACAGAAATACAACGCTTTGCACAACAAAGGTTATCACAATAAGCATAGCCAAGCTTCACAACAACAAGCATAGGCAAGTTTCACAACAACACAAAGTACTTTCATTTTATACCAAAGTCCGGGTTTTTAACCCCAAAGTACTACATACGTAAGTTCTTTTAAAAGAGATCCATTTCTTTTATAAAAGTCACCCGATACCCGTAGTATTAGAATGACCAACCCACCTTCCTTTTCAAAACCAAGTAACAACATTCTTTTCCTAAGTTCCAGTTTGCCTAGTTTCAATTACTCAAGCTTCTTATTTTCAAATGGTTTCATAGTTCCCCAAACTTAATCACTTGATTCCTTTTTAGAACAATTAAGTAACATATGTCATATATGTGAGTAGTTTATTCTTGTTTATAACGATCTTATTACAAAGACCATGATCTAGAAAATGTAATATCATTTTGTCTTATCTTAGCTTCTATGCAGATGGAGGTTTCTACCGGTTTTAATACAACACATCATTATTCAATACATTTTCCTTTATTAACGCCGCAGTGCATCGATACACATTACGATTCCCGAAATCAAGAAACATTATCCCTTTAAAAACCAAGTACTCATTACTCACGAATGAGGTTTCACACAAACATCCACATTAAAACAAATAAGTTAAGTCTCTTATCTTATAAGATCAAGTCTCTTAACTTCTAACATCAGTAAACCATTTTCACTTACATAAGGTCGTTATAACTAACTTCCCATAAAGCTATTATAACACCTATGTTTTAAATCAACCAAATCACTTAGCACATGTACGTCTACCGTACTACATAGTTCACAACAATCATGCTAGAAAAGATAGGAAGAGGTTCACATACCTCGCGACGATTTATCGACAATAAGCAAAATGCTCCAAGTACTACAACCTTGCTAGCCCTTTCCACTCCTCGAGTAGAATACGCTACTCTTAGTACTTTCACCTATAAAGGTCACAAACGTCTATTAACCCCAAAACACAAGTTTTCTATCTTTCTATAGAAAATTCGAAGACTCTCCCGCAACAGTAAATCTCCTCTCTATCGAGGCGGCTACTAAGCCAACCAAGGGTATATACGTCTAACCGGACGTGTACAATTCTACTCAGTAATACTACACAAGTCTACTGCAATACAGTCCTATGTAAATACAGTTCAGTTCAGTTCTTTATTCTTCAGGCTTAAGTCAAAAGACATTGCCGAATACTAAGTAGTTCCATATATAGTATACTTCAACTATATACTCTAACAAACATGTAATTTCCAATTACAATAGAGGGACAAGATAATTACCTCGATAAGCCCAAAATTATCCAAGTTATAATGTCGCTCCTGAGCAAGGTTTAGCTCCACTCCGTGCGCTCCAAACCACTCCAAACAACCCTTAGAAGTTCTAACCAACTTCTACTCAAATACTTCAACCAACTATGAAGATTTCCTTAGGGTTTCGGTTTGAGACTAAAGAGGACAAAAGGTAGTATTTCCGGACTCTACGTAAAGAGGTATCTTTGGAATACTACAAGGTACAAGGCTAAGGTATTTTGGGCATTATAACAATACTAGGGGAGTATTTCTATACCACAACAAGGGGTATTATACGAAAACAACTAGGCTCGGGGGGGGGTACCCCACGGCTAGACCTCACACGGGGGAGGGGGAGACCTCACGGCCAAAGGCCACTTTCAAGGGGGAGAGGAGCTCTTGGACGAGAGTCAACAAGAGGGAGGGGAGGGATTCAAGACTTGGAAACATTTGTGGATGAATGAAGTCTTCACAAAGGGGGGGGTATTTATAGCAAACCCAAATGCCAACCAATGGCCAAGATCAAGCCATGTGCAAGGCAAGTGTAAGGCCAAGATCAAGCCAAGTGCACCCTAGACCCTACTCCTTAAAACCCTCACAAATATCTACACAAATATCAAGCCCAACTTGCCCATCAATTCGGCCAAGTGCCGCCCCACTTGTCTTCATTGTGAGGGTGACACATGTCACCCTCCCGTTGGTCCAGAATGTTTCGTCTCTCGGAAAAATCCGCAAAAATACAAAACGACATAGCCGGAATTTTCCCTTCGCAAGTTACGCAAAACGTTTCGTCGAAAAACGACTCTAACCGGGTGTTGTGCACAAATGTTATTTCGGCCAAGGGTGCCACATGGGGGTGACACGTGTCGCCCCCCGATTCGCCCAGAATATTTCGTCTTCCGAAAATATCCAAAATACCGGAAAACTCAAAAACAAAGCGGGCCCCACAAAACCGTAAATTTCTCCCGTGGGCCCCACGTGACCATTTCCGAAAATAAAATCTCAAAATTCTAATATAATCTATGAAGTCCAAATACCAAATCTGGGAATCCAATTCCCATTAACGAACCTTTTTCTTCACAAATAACCGGAAACTTTTCCGTCGAAAACTCACATCTTTCTTTCTTTTCAAAATTTTCTGCCGTACTCTCGTACGTACGTCCTCACATACATACCCTGCAACTACGGGGTATAACAGTACTTCATACATTAACTCTTTAAAAGATACGTTATTTTCACAAAAGTCACACAATACCCGTAGTATATAAAAATAGAGTGATTATCTTTTGAAGTAAATCAAAACACTTTTCTTTGTAAAATCAAGTAACCACATTCTTTTCCAAACGTTCAAGTTTGCCTAATTTCAAATGTTCAAGTTTCTCATTTTTCGAAAGGTTTCGTAGTTCATAGTTTTAATCCTTTAAAACAATTTGAGAAACATATACCTTATGTGTGAGTAGTTTATTCTTGTTCATAACAATCTTATTACAGCAGCCATGATCTAGGAAATGTAATATCATTTTGTCTCATCTTAGCTTCTATGCAGATGGAAGTTTCTACTGGTTTTAATAATACTTTATTAGTCAAAACATTTCCCTTTATTAGCGCTGCTGTGGTTTGTTCGATACTTATTCTGATTTCCGAAATCAGTAAAACATTATTCCTTTTTAAAGACAAAAATACTCATTACTCACGAATGAGGTTTTTACAACATTTTTATCAAAATGTTAATTACCCAGTAAAACAAGTTAAGTCTCTTATCTTCTACAATCAATAAACCATTCTTTTACCTACATAGAGTCGTCATAACTAACTTCCCATAAAGCTATTATAACACCCTATGTTTTAACCCAACCAAACTCATTTAACACACGTACGTCTACCGTACTACATAGTTTACAAAACATCATGCTAGAAAGGATAGGAAGAGGTTCACATACCTCGCGACGATTATCGACAATTAGCAATACGCTCCACAGTACCGTAACTCTGCTAGCCTTTTCCACTCTTTAAGTAGAATACGCTACTCGTAGTACTTCCACCTATATAGGCCACAAACGTCTATTAACATCTAAACGAACGGTTCCATATTCTACAGAAATTTGCGACACCTCCCCATGACGCGTAAATCTCCTCTCTATCGAGTAGGCTATCAAGCCAACCAGGGGGGGTTTATACGTCTAGCCGGACGTGTACAATTCTACTTCACAGTAATGCTACACAAGTCTACTGTAATACATTCCTATGTAATTACAGTTCAGTTCTCTTTCTTTAAATTCAGGCTTAAGTCAAAAGACATTGCCGCAAAACTATGTTCAATTCTATATATAGTATACTTCAACTATATATTCCTACAACATGTAATTTCCAATTACAATAGAAGGACAGTAGTATTTACCTCGATAAGCCCAAAATTATCCAAGTTTAAATGTCGATCCTGAGCAAGGTTTAGCTCCTACTCCGTGCGCTCCAACCCGCTCCAAACAACCCTTAGAAGTTCTACGCAACTTCTACTATATACTTCAACTCGCTATGAAGATTTCCTTAGGGTTTCGGTTTGAGACTAAAAGGACAAAAGGTAGTATTTCCGGGCTCTACGTGTAGAGGTAACTTTGGAATACTACAAGGTATACGGCTAAGGTATTTGGGTATAGTAACAATACTTTGGAGAGTATTTCTACCAAGAGGGGGGGTATTTATACGAGACAACACCATAAGGGGGGGGTGTATACCCCTCGGCCAACCCCACTAGGAGGGGGGTACTCTCGGCCAAGGGGGGCGGGGGGGAGGGACTCTCGGCTAAAGCCTCACAAGGGGGAGGGGGACGAGAACTAGCAAGAGGGAGAGGGAGGGATTTTTCAAGACTTAGGAACATTTGTGGATGAAGAAAACCTTCAAGCAAGGGGAGTATTTATAGGCTAACCAAAGGCCAACCAATGGCCAAGATCTAGCCAAGTGTTATGCAAGTGTAGGGCCAAGATATGCCCAAGTGCCCCCTAGACCCTACTCCTTAAAACCCTCACAAATATCCTACCAACTCCAAGGGTTGGTTCGTCCCATGTGCCGCCCCACTTTTCCGCCAATGAGAGGGTGCCAAGTGGCGCCCTCTCGTTGGTCCAACACGTTTCGCCTCTCGGAAAAATCCGCAAAAATTAAAAATGACATAGCCGGAATTTTCCAACACGTTTCGCCTCTCGACAAACGACTCTAACCGGGTGTTGTGCACAAATAAAATCGGCCAAACCTACTTTAAAGTCCAAAATTTTCTACGTACGTCCTTACGTACATACTCTGGAAATACGGGGTATAACAGGCTTCACATACCCTTAACATGGATTAATTGTGGACTGTTTTTATGGACTGTTTTTTATAAATTGTGGGGCAGAATTTTACACGTCAAGTTGGCGTGTAATCCCCTTTGGTTAACTGTTGGTTGTGCCTTAAATGTGGCTTGTTGGTTGATGAATTCGGTCCTTGGAAAAGGTGGAAAAGTACGTAGAAACAAAGGAAGTGCTGCCCAAATTTTCGTAGAATAAGAGGACAATTATTTGGTATGAGTCTTACACTTGATAGCTTGAAGTTGATAGAAGTGCTATTGTCATTTTAGGTTGAAGTACTACGTGTAGCATATTCTACTTGACATGTGGAATAGCCAATAAGGTTGAAGTACATTGGGGTACTTGTCGTGTTGGTTAGTCGTCAACGAGGTATGTGAACTTCTTTCTTCTATCAGCATTGTCACGACCCGTTCCGGGGCCCGTGACTGGTGCCTTACCCGGGCACCCAAGTAGTCATACATCAGAGTAATCAGCGAAATATAAAAATAAGACATGAAACAGTTGTAAAATGAGACACAGTTTTATGTGAGAAAATGTCGCCTTTCGGCATATATATATAAACATAGTTTTGCAGTTACATCCCAACTGTACAATAGGACTACAGACCTCTAAGAAGATAAACAACTATGGCGGGACAGGCCCCGCCATACCCTGAATGTACAAAACTATATACAACAACAGGGAGATCATACCCAAAAGTCGAGCCTCCGGAGAAGATGGAGCTCCTGACACCAAAGCAAAGAGATCCTAAGGATGTGGATCTAGCACCTGCTTGCCCTTACCTGCGGCATGAACGCAGCCCCCCGAAGGAGGTCAGTACAACAGGTACTAAGTATGTGAAACTGTAAAGTATTGAAGTAAAATCAAAGTATTTAAAGCCATTTGCAAATACAACCAGTTTAACTGCACGTAGTGCCACAAGAGCAAAATAGATATAATGTAACTGGTCTTTCCTAGGCCGCGAATGATCGAAGCAAGGTCGATCGCCCATAGTATCATTATGCGTGCCTAGTCCTGGACTTCCCGCAGTCCGCATAGGTCACACACAGACCCGCATGAGGTATTCCTCGCATCGGGGGTAGCTAACCCCTGCACCTCCCGACTCCCGCATCCGCATAGTCTCGATAGACCGCGTAGTCACACGCATCGCATAGGGCATCCCCGTCGGGCTAAAACACCGGAATGATCAATCCGGAACTCCGCCTCCGCGTAGTCTCACAGACCGCGTAGGCCGTATAGACCGCATCAAGGGTGGCAAGCCCTCGGTATAACAAGTCGAGGGTAGGTGATATAATAACAAGATGTCGACTTACCTTTTAGCAACGTAAGCACAACAAGAATGACCCCCTTTCACAACATCACAAGACACTAGCACACGTAACATCATAATATGTCTATTTTATCAATCAATCTTACTACACCTTACAGAAATCAATACAAGGTTTTTATAAGCAAATAAGTAAACAGTTCTTTTTATATTTCTTAAGTTGTTATACCTAACTTCCCATAAAGCTAGTATAACTCTTAAGCTTTTATTTAAAACCAAGCTTTCTCTTCTGTTAAAAATGATTCAGTATTCTTTTGAAATGCTTCAAGATCTTTATTATTCAGGCTTAAGTCACAAGACATTGCCGTAAGTATTATTCAGGCTTAAGTCAAAAGACATTGCCGTAATTATTATTCAGTTAACACTCGTACGTCTACCGTACTATATATATATTTAAAATATCATGCTCAAGAGTATAGGAAGAATCACATACCTTCTCGGCGAAATCCACCTGCCAAGTCGAATATGTCGCGCGCAGAGAATCAGCCTATAATAGTCAAATACGTCTATCAACGTCTAGACTATTCTGTAAACAGTTCTAAGTAGAGGGTTCTCTATTCTACGGAAAATTGGGCAGCACTTCCCTACCCGCCAAGCTACTCAAGTCTCATCAGTGAAAACAAATTCATGTAAGTAATATTCAATTATTCTTCTTTTATACCCTTCTACTGTGATAACAGTTCAATTCTATTCATTAATATTCTTTCATATCTTATACTCAAGTCTTAACTATTCTTATATGTAATATCCAATTACAATAGAATGACAAGAGTATTTACCTCGATAAGCCCAAAATTATCCAAGTTAAAAGTCGCTCCTGAGCAAGGTTTAGCTCCTAATTTGTACGCTCCGATAGCTCCAAGAACCCTTAGAAGTTCTACACAACTTCTACTGAAATACTATAAGGGATTTGGGCTAGGGTATTTTGGAATAGTAACTTAAACTTGGAGAATATTTCTACCAAGGGGGGGGGGGGGGCTTTCGGCCAAAGCCACAAGGCTAGAGGGGGAGAGGGTGTTTGGACGAAATACTACAAGAGATGGGAGGGAGTTTTGAGACTTGGAAGATAATTTGTGGATGAAGAAAACCTTCAAGTTAGGGGAGTATTTATAGGCCAACCAATGGCCAACCAATGGCCAAGATGAAGCCAAGTGCTATGCAAGTGTAAGGTGGAGATTTAGGCAAGTGTCCTTATCCATCTACGACACAAATATCCTACCAACTCCTTGACTAAGGGAAAGGCACAAAAAACGTGCCAATCAATGCCCAAGTTGCCGTCCAATGAGGGTGACAAGTGTCACCCTCCCGTTGGTCCAAAATGTTTCGTCTCTCGGAAAAATCCGCAAAAATTAGAAATGACATAGCCGTAATTTACCCTACGCGAGTTTAGTAAAACGTTTCGTCGAAAAATGATTCTTCAAGTGAGTTGTGCACAAACATTTCGTCCAAAGTGCCTAACTAAGGCTAAACTTTTGTACGTACGTCCTCACGTACATACTCTGGAAATACGGGGTATAACATTCTCCCCTCCTTAGAAAAATTCGTCCCGAATGTTCCTTCCCAAGACAGTTAACGATAAAGTACCTCACAACTTAACAGTTTGCAAGTGCCACACATGGCCACAATATAACACTTAAGCAAATACGATAATTAAAAACCAGCAAATAGGAAAGTAAGTTACCTGGAGGTGTGGGGAATAAGTGAGGATACTTCTGCCTCATGTCCTCCTCAGCTTCCCACGTCATCTCCTCCCTGAGCTCGTTCCGCCACAGAACTTTGACGGAAGCCACGTCCTTGGTCCAGACGCCTAACCCGACGATCGATTATCGCTATGAGTCTCCTCATACGATAACCCTCGGTCACCTGGACATCGTCAATCGGATGTACCTAGATGGATCCCGATACATCTCCTCGATAGAAAGCGTGAAAAACCGGATGCTGCCTCGGATCGGACGGCAGATCCAACTCGTAGCAACCTTGCCTACCTGCAGACAATCGATAGGGCCCAATGTACCTTGGTGAGTTTCCCTTTCTTCCCGAATCTCATCGCACCCTTCCTGGGTGACACCTTCAGGAAAACCCAATCATCAACCTCGAACTCCAGATGTCGACGACGATGATCTGCATATGACTTCATGCGACTCGAGTATCGATGCGCTCCGGATAAGCTTTACCTTATCCATCGCTGCGCACCAAATCTGGTCCCACTAATCGCACCTCGCCCACATCAAACCAGCCTATCGGCGATCTGCACTTCCTCCCATATAAGGCCTCATAAGGCGCCATCTGAATACTGGAGTGGTAGCTATTATTATATGAAAACTCAACTAGAGGCAAATGATCCTCCCAGCTACCCCTGAAGTCAATAACGCAGGCTCGCAGCATATCCTCAAGAGTCCGATAGTGCGCCACCGCTGTCGCTCTGCGGATGGAATGCGATGCTCACTCGCTGCGTCCCTAAACCCTTCTGGAAAGACCTCCAGAAGTTAGCCGTAAACTGGGCTCCTCTGTCTGATATGATCGAAATAGGGACTCCATGCAGTCTGACGATCTCTCGGATGTAAAGTCTTGCATAATTGTTATACCCCGTATTTCCAGAGTATGTACGTGAAGGCGTACGTATAAAAGTTTAAAGCCTTGAGTAGGCAAAGTGGCTTGGCCGAAAATTATTTTGTTCACAACACCCGTTTAGAGTCGTTTTTCGACGAAACGTTTTCACAGCTTTCGTAGGGAAAATTCCGGCTATGTCATTTCTAATTTTTGCGGATTTTTCCGAGAGACGAAACATTTTGGACCAACAAGAGGGCGCCACTTGGCACCCTCTCATTGGTGGCGGGAAAGTGGACGACTTGGGTGGGTTTTGTCAAGTAGTTGGTAGGATATTTTTATGGTAGATGGATAAGGTGCACTTGGCATGATCTTGACCCTACACTTGCTATGCACTTGGCATAATCTTGGCCATTGGTTGGCCTTGGCTTGACCTATAAATACCCCCTAAGTTTGAAGACTTCTTCATCCTAAAAATCTCTAAGTCTTGAAAGCTTTCCTCCCCCTCCCTTCCTTATGGTTCTCGTCCTCCCCCCCTTTTGTGAGGCCTTGTAGCCGAGCCCCTCTCCCCTCTTGGCGAGTACCCCCACAGTGGGGTAGTAGAGGGTGTACACCCCCCCTAGCCTAGTTGCTTTCGTATAATACCCCCCCCCCTTTGTGGTGTAGAAATACTCTCCAAGTATTGTTATAATGCCCAAATTACCTTAGCCGTATACCTTGTAGTATTCTAAGGTTATACTTATACGAAAAGCCCAGAAAATACTATTATACTTCCCTTCAGTCACAAAACCGAAACCCTAAGGAAAATCTCCATAGTTAGTTGGAGTATTAAGTAGAAGTTGGTTAGAACTTCTAAGGGTGGTTTGGAGCGGGTTGGAGCGCACGGAGTTGGAGCTAAACGTTGACCAGGATCGACATTTAAACTCGGATAATTATGGGCTTATCGAGGTAATTATCTTGACCTTCTATTGTAATTGGAAATTACATATTGTAGGAATATATAGTTGAAGTATACTATATATAGAACTGAACGTAGTTATCGGCAATGTCTTTTGACTTAAGCCTGAATAATACTTACGGCAATGTCTTGCGACTTAAGCCTGAATTTTAAGAAGTGAACTGAACTGTAATTACATAGGACTGTATTACAGTAGGCTTGTGTAGTATTACTGTGAGTAGAATTGTACACGTCCGGTTAGACGTGCAAACCCCCCCCCCTGGTTGGCTTGGTAGCCGGCCTCGATAGAGGAGGAGATTTACGCTGTTGCGGGGGGGGGAGGTGCTGCCGAATTTTCTGTAGAATATGGAACGATGAGATCTAGGTGTTAATAAGCGCCTTGTGGCCTTATAGGTTGAAGTACTACGTGTGGTGCGATCTACGTGGCTTAAGGAGTAAGCGGTTTGAAGTACTTGGAGCGTTTTGCTATTAGTCGGTACTCGTCGCGAGGTATGTGAACCTCTTCCTATCTTTCTAGCATGATATGTGTATAACTATGTAGTACGGTAGACGTACATGTGTTAAAAGTATTTGATTGATTTAAAACATAAAGGGTTATAACGGCTTTATGGGAAGTTAGTTATAACGACTTTATGTAGATAAGAAAAGCTTTGTGATTGTTAAAAGGTAACGATTTGACTTATAACCGACTTGATGTGTGATAATAAAGAACTTGAAGTCTTTCATTAAGAAACCCTTTTGAAAGAAGAGTAATACTTGGTTTAGAGAACTTAAGAGTTATACTAGCTTTATGGGAAGTTAGGTATAACGTCTAAATGAGATAAAAAGAATGGCTATTTGATCTTAGAAGTTAAGAGACTTGATCTTATAAGATAAGAGACTTAACTTAATTGAATTGATTTGAATGTTGTAAGATGTGTGAAACCTCATTCGTGAGTAATGAGTACTTGGTTTTGAAAGGAATAATGTTTCTTGATTTGGAAATCGAATGTGTATCGACAAACCAACTGCGGCGTTAATAAAGGAAAATGTATTGAATAATTAAGTATTATTGAAACCAGTAGAAACCTCCATCTGCATGAAGCTAAGATGAGACAAAATGATATTACATTTTCTAGATCATGGCGCTTAATAAGGTTGATTATGAACAAGAATAACTGCTACTTTATGGCATATGTTACTAAATTGTTTTAAAAGAGATTAAGACATTGAACTATGAAACTTTCCTAAAAAGAGACTTGTGTAAATGAAATTAGGCAAATTGGAACTTTAGGGAAAAGAAAGGCATAGTGTTGCCTTAATTTGGTTTTAAAAAGGAAAGTATGTGAGTTGTTTTGGTTTACTTAAAAGTTGTAAGTCACTCTATTTTATACTACGGGTATCGGGTGACTTTTATAAAAAGAATGAATCTCTTAAAAGGAATTTAACGTACGTAGTACTTTAGGGTTAAAACCCGGACCTTGGCATAAAATGAAAGTACTTCGAGTTGTTGTGAAACCTGCCTATGCTTGTTGTTGTGAAACCTGCCTATGCTTGTCGTTGTGAAACTTGCCTATGCTTGTCGTGATAGCCATTGTTGTGCAAGAATTGTGTTTCTATACTACCGCGTGCCTCTCGATGGAGGTTGGTTGACTTGTTGAGAACTTACTTGGGCGTCTTGCAGCGGTGACGGAGAAATTCCGCAGTGCGTTCGCTGATTGTGTTACTTTTGCTAATCGCTTTGGACATCGACACGATGCGTAGCGCGGGTATGCTTCCATTTTGATCTTTGCTTTATTGTTTCCCTTTGGGCATATCGACCGCGATCGTAGCGCGCGGGTATGTTTCCATTTGGAATCTTTGCTTTATTGTTTCCCTTTGGGCATCGCGACACGATCGTAGCGCGCGGGTATGTATCCATTTGGAATCTTTGCTTTATTGTTTCCCTTTGGGCATCGACCACGATCGTAGCGCGCGGGTATGTTTCCATTTGGAATCTGTCTTATTGTTTCCCTTTGGACATACCGACACGATCGTGGCCGCACGTATGCTCCCATTTGGATTGTTGTCGTGTTGATATCATATCATAGGCACCGGTGAGGAAGGAATTCCACGCACGAGTGATGATTTGGAGCGTGAGTCCACGACTTAATATGATTGTTTATATGTTGTATCGTAGTTTGGTTATCATACATGTCTCTGCTTTATATAGATCGCTATGATTTCATTCTGATATTTTACGCTTCACATACTTGGTACTGTTATCGACCTCCTTGGGCTGCGTTCATGCCGCAGTGTAGGTACATCGTTCGTGGGTCCTCGCTCTTAGGATCACATTTCAGCGTGTTGGAAAGCTCCGTTCCTTCGGAGGCTTATCTTTGGTAGGTTTCCTTGAGTTGTAGTCTCTTGTACATTCAGGGGTATGGCGGGGCCCTGTCCCGTCATTGTTGTTGTAAAAATCTTAGAGTGCAGTAGCCTTTGTTGTGGGAAGGGTTTTGTAAAAAGGATAAGCTCGGGTTTTTATGTATATATATCGAAGGCAACTATTTTGGTTGGCTTTGTTTATCTATCATGTCTCTCATTTCATGTTTAAGGTTTTTTTTTATTTCCGCTGATTTTCTCTGATGTTGTATCACTAGGGTGCCCGGGGTAAGGCACCAGTCACGGGCCCGGGTTCGGGTCGTGACAAAAGTGGTATCGAGCGATTAGTCCTCGGAAAGTGTCTCTGATCGTGTCTAGTAGAGTCTTGATTATCGATGTGTTGTGCACATCTATAATCGTGAGGAGCAGGACATTTAGGATTGGTTTATATTCTTCTCACTCAGATCGTGCCTTAGAGTCGTGTTGTAAGTTGGACCCTCCGAATTTATTTCCCTTATCGTTATTCCTCCGCGTAGGCAACCCGCCCAGAGGCGCGCCGAGGAGCCGCGAGTAAATCTGAGAGGGTTACGTGGGCACAGGCCCAATCTGCATCTGGGGTGGTAATTCATTCAGGGAGTTACGCTACGTCACTAGCCCCAGCAGAGTTTAGCACGGCGGCGGCAGTTCCTACTGCGGCCATGATATTTGAACCTTCAGTTTCACGACCGAGAACAGTGAATATAGATTGCCAAGAGGCGACCCTGCTACTAGCTATGGATTTGGCTACCAGAGAGTATACCGATGTACCGCGAGTCTTGATGACTACCTAAGAGAGGGTTGTGCAAGAGTAATTCTTCAGTTGGGCTTGAGTATGGCACGTATGCGGGCTTATCGCGGCGAGAAGCGTATAGATCGACGGGTTAACGGGCGACGAGAGGGCGAGCGGCAAGGTCCTTTGGTAACTTTCGAGTAGTCGCCTCACCAGCAGATTTGATATGCACCTCCGCCCGGTCAGTGGTCTTCCACGGATATCAGGACGTTCGGGGTATGCAGGAGTTGGTCAGAACTCCAGGGTTTCCGGTTCACAGTGTGACAGACGTCATCCCGGGGAATGTCGTATTTTAGTTGGTACTTATCAGACCTACGCCGTCCGTGGTCTGATGTCGAGAGAATGTCCTAGTAGGAGGACTTAGCCTTCAGGATCGGTGGGTAGTTCGTCACCTTCCTTAGCTATGCGCCCTACGGGGCAGGTTTGATTAGAACGACTAAGGGGAGTGAAGCAGTAGATATGGAGATATCCTTAACCCTCTAGAGATCAGTATGTGTGATAAGGTGAGTATACCTTAAGTGCTATGTTCTGATAGCAGTGTGTTAGTTGTGATTAGAAATCATGGTGGGTTAACCGAGTAAGATTTTGGGGGATAGAGAAGGTGTGAGCCTTAGAGTTTTATACGTAGAGACCTTAGAGGTAAGGCCAGCTCGAGTAAAGGGTGTAGTGTTATGTTTAATCCTTATCGGAGTGCTTAGTGCACGTGAGATATATTGTGTGATAAGTCCCCGAGTAGTGTGGATTGAAAGAGGGTAGTTGAGCTAAGAAGACCGCTAGGTTTTCGTAACGTGATTAGAAAAGTTGTTCCGGATCGGAGCAAGTGGTTTCTTATCACGACCCGTTCGGGGCCGTGGATCGTGCCTTACCGGGCACCCTAGTGATACAACATCGAGTAATCAGGAACATAAAACACATACATGAAACAAATGAAGTATAAACGATGTCGAGGAAAACTTGTCTTACGGCATATATATAAATAACAACTTTTTCAACATGAGCAGTTTAATCCTTTTACAAACCCCGCCACAACAGATTACTGCACTTAAGAAATGATACGACAACAATGGCGGGACGGGGCCCGCCATACCACGAATGTAAATACCTACAACAACAGGACTATACCATCGATAAGCCTCCGAGAAACGGAGCTTTCCCAAACGAATCTGTGACCCTAAGAGCGAGGATCAATGGCGGTGTACCTTTACTGCGGCATGAACGCAGCCCGGGCGAGGTCAAGATAACAGTACCAAGTATGAAATCAAAATAAATCATCAGTAAATGAAATCATAGTAGTCTATTCAAAGCGGAGACATGTATGATAACCAAATTACATTCTGATAAATAAGCGATGTCAAGTCGGGACTCACGCCTCAAGTCATCACTCAAATTTAACAATGGGTCTCACGCCACAACATCAATCGTGCGTGGAACACATTCTCATCGCGGCAAACTATGATATGAAAGCACCAAGGAACACATGAACACGGTCCCACTGTGTTATAATAAAATCATGCGGGTAAGTACGAAGGCATAGCCGACTACTAAAACCTACAGATCAACAAGGTCATAAAGCGTGTCATGATATCTGTCTGCACCGTCACATGATGAAAGCGGTCACTCGCCGCAAAGATCAAATGTGCGCGTCTAGCCCTGGAACTCTCCGCAGCTCCGCATAGGCCAACCTCATAGGCCCGCATGAGGTATAACCCCGCATCGAGGGTAGCTACTCCCCGGCATCGTCCTGGACTCGCAGTCCGCATGGCCACAAAGACCGCATGACCACAAGGGTCGTAAACTAACCTGGAACTCCCGTAGTTCCGCATGGATCCCCTGGACCCGCATGAGGTATTCTCGAATCATGGTCCCAGACCGCCTGAGTCTACCCCGCATCGGAGGGCAACTTAACCTCCGGACACAAGTCAAGGTGAGTGGTACAATACCAACATAACGGCTGATAGTCAAACAACTTTAAGCGCAGTCGAGGGGAAAACCCCTTTACACTAACATCACAAGATACTAACACACGTAGCATCCTAACATGTTTACTTATCAAATCAACAAGAAAGTATTACAAGGCTATCACAAACCAATACAATCAAGTTATTCACACAAGGTACTTTCTATTAACAAGTTCGGGTATCCATCCCCAAAGTACTTCATACATTAAATCTTTAAAAGATCCGTTCCTTCCACATAAGTCACACAATACCCGTAGTATAAAATAGAGTGACTGTCTTTTTAAGTAAACCCAAAACACTTACCTTTGTAAAATCAAGTAACAACATTATTTTCCAAACGTCCAAGTTTGCCTAATTTCAAAAATGCTCAAGTTACTTATTTTAGAAAGGTTTCATAACTCATAGTCTTAATCTCCTTTAAAACATTTGAGTAACATAAGTCTTATGAGTGAATAGGTTATTCTTGTTTATAATAATCTTACTACAGCAGCCATGACCTAGAAAATGTAATATCATTTTGTCTCATCTTAGTTTCTATGCAGATGGAGGTTTCTACTGGTTTTAATAATACAACTCATTAGTCAGTACATTTTCCTTTATTAACGCTGCAGTGGTTTGGCGATACACATTCTGATTTCCGAAATCAGTAAAACATTCTTAAGCCGTTATACCTAACTTCCCATAAAGCTAGTATAACTCTTAAGTTTTCAAAAACCAAGTATTACTCTCCCTTCAAAACGATTTATAAATCTTTTGAAATACATCAAGTTCTTTATTATAACAAGCCAGTTATAATTCACATCAGTTACCTTTTAAAACCACAAAGTATTTTCTTACCTACATAAAGCTGTTATAACCAACTTCCCATAAAGCCATTATAACACTTTATGTTTTTAAAAACAATCAAACACGCTTAACACGTATGCGTCTACCGTACTACATAGTTCACACATATCATGCTAGAAGAGATAGGAAGAGGTTCACATACCTCGCGACGAGTATCGACAATAAGCAAAATGCTCCAAGTACTACAACCTTGCTAGCCCTTTCCACTCCTCAAGTAGAATACGCTACTCTTAGTACTTTCACCTAAAAAGGTCACAAACGTCTATTAACTTCAAAACACAAGGTTCCATTTCTCTCGAAAATTCGCAAAGATTCCTCCACACATACAGAAATCTCCTCTATCGAGGCCGGCCACCAAGCCAACCAGGGGGGGGTTTATACGTCTAACCGGACGTGTACAATTCTACTCAGTAATACTACACAAGTCTACTGCAATACAGTCCTATGTACATACAGTTCAGTTCTTTTCTTTATTCTTCAGGCTTAAGTCAAAAGACATTGCCGCAGTACTAAGCTTAGTTCTATATATAGTATGCTTCAACTATATATTCTAACAACATGTAATTTCCAATTACAATTAGAGGGACAAGATAATTACCTCGATAAGCCCATAATTATCCAAGTATAAATGTCGATCCTTAGCAACGCTTAGCTCCTACTCCGGTGCTCGACCCGCTCAAACAACCCAGAAGTTCTAACCAACTTCTACTTAAATACTTCAATCAATCAATGAAGATTTCCTTAGGGTTTCGGTTTGAGACAAAAAGGACATACGGTAGTATTTCCGGGCTCTACGTATAGAGGTTTCTTTGGAATACTACAAGGTATACGGCTAAGGTAATTTGGGTATAGTAACAATACTTTTGAGAGTATTTCTACCAAGAGGGGGGGTATTTATACGAGACAACACCACAAGGGGGGGGTGTATACCCCTCGGCCTACCCCACTAGGGGGGGGAAACTCTCGGCCAAGGGGGGGAGGGTGCTCGCGGCCAAAGGCCACACAAAGGGGGGGAGGGCCTCTCGGCCAAGACACTACACTAAGGGGAGGAAGAAGCTTTCAAGACTTAGAGATTTTGGGATGAAGAAGTCTTCACGCGGAGGGTATTTATAGGTCAAGCAAAGGCCAACCAATGGCCAAGATCTAGCCAAGTGCTAGGCAAGTGTAGGGCAAGATATGCCCAAGTGCCCCTAGTCCCTACTCCTTAAAACCCTCACAAATATCTACCAAAAATATCTACCCACTTGACACCCAAATCGTCCAGTGTCGCCCACTTGCTTCAATGTGAGGTGACACATGTCACCCTCCGTTGGTCCAAGATGTTCGCCTCTCGGAAAAATCCGCAAAATAAGAAAAGACATAGCCGAATTTTCCCTGAAGTTATGTAAAACGTTTAGTCGAAAAATGACTCTAACAGGGTGTTGTGCACAAATGTCACTCGGCGAGCCACTAGGCGGGGTGACACGTGTCACCTCCTATTGGCCCAAAATAAAACATCTTCCAAAATATCCACAATGGCCAAAATCTCAAAACAAAGTGGGCCCCACAAATCAGAATTTCTCCGTGGGCCCACGTGACCATTTACGAAAATAAAATTCCATAATTCTCTAATATTCCAGAAGTCCGAATACCAAATCGGGAATCCAATTCCCATTAACGAACCTTTTTCCTTCACAAAACCGGAAACTTTTCCGTGGAAAAAATCACCTCTTTCTTCCTTTCCAATCTTTCTGCGTATTCTCAGACGTCGCCCTCGCATACATACCACGGAACTACGGGTATAACATTTCTGAGTGGGTCGGGTTGAGGCCATGCGCGCGTCAACCGCGACACATTTGTTGGTGGGGTCGGTTGTGGTGGTCGCCGGGTGGTGGTCACGAGGTGTTAGGCCCAAGTTTAGTTAACCAAACGCGAGTTCGTGGATGCGTTCGACGATGGTCGGGCGATGGGGGCAGCCCATCGTGTTCTTGATCGGGACCGCTCACTCGGCGATGTTGTTGTACCGAGAAAGATTGTAAAGTGCGCGGTGCCTACCTTCACCTTATGGCGACGGTGGAGCCTGTGTTTGAGATGTTTTTGTTTGGAAGTTTTACGGGCATGGTTAAGAACTCAGTGAGTCTCGACCGCATTCGCCACCGGGCGGTGTGTGGATTTCAGGGGTAGTTGTGGGGATTGTTGTCTCCTGTGGAGGGAACGTTTAAGCTACCATTTCAGTGTTCGGATATCGCCTTTTTAAGCCTTGTAGGGGCGGAAGTGTAAGTTTCCGGTCGATTGGTTCGATGTTGGCAAGGTTCAGATAGTTGGTTCAGGCTTGTTCCAGCAGACTGTGGTTAGGGTGTGATGAGTTTTGGTATAACAGAGGAACTTAGCCCGAGTTACTTTGGGCCTTTTTTTGAGTTCATGTGAAGAATAGGCCAGGTTGCCTATATGTTAGCTTTTGCCGTCCGACTTAGGAGGCGATGCGTCGATCTTCGTATTGTTATGATCGGGAAAGTATCGGAGATCCATCTAGAGCGTTCCCACTTAATGATGACCACGTTAGAGATAGTAGCCCCGAGTTTTGGATACTGAAGCAGTATCGGAAATGTGGTAAGAGTTCGAGTGTACGGCGACCTCGTGGATCGCAGCGACGGCACCATTTGTTGGGTCGCCGGGCAAGGCTCGCGACAAAGTGACAAAAGTGGTATCAGGACGTGGTGATGTTAGAGGCGTTTCCTCGTGGGCTTAGATGTGAGTATTTGCGCAGGTGTTTTCTGTGGCCAGGTGTGGCAGGATTGTTCTGGTAGGTATAGCAGTGAAGACTATCTGCGGCGCCGCGCGTTTGGTTTGAGGCTTAGAAGGAACATTCGACGAATGTTTCTAAGGAGGAGAATGTTATACCGTATTTCCAGTATGCGTGAAGGCGTGCGTATAAAAGTTTAAAGCCTTGAGTAGGCAAAGTGGCTTGGCGAAAATTATTTTGTTCACAACACCCGTTTAGAGTCGTTTTTCGAAAGCGTTTTCCACGACTTTCGTAGGGAAAATTCCGGCTATGTCATTTCTAATTTTTGCGGATTTTTCCGAGGCGAAACATTTTGGACCAACAAGAGGCGCCACTTGGCACCTCTCATTAGTGGCGGGAAAGTGGACGACTTGGGTGGGTTTTGTCAAGTAGTTGGTAGGATATTTTTATGGTAGATGGATAAGGTGCACTTGGCATGATCTTGACCCTACACTTGCTATGCACTTGGCATAATCTTGGCCATTGGTTGGCCTTGGCTTGACTATAAATACCCCTAAGTTTGAAGACTTCTTCATCCTAAAAATCTCTAAGTCTTGAAAGCTTTCCTCCTCCCTTCCTTATGGTTCTCGTCCTCCCCCTTTTGCAGGCCTTGTGGC
Organism: Przewalskia tangutica; assembly: GCA_029844215.1. NCBI lineage: Eukaryota > Viridiplantae > Streptophyta > Magnoliopsida > Solanales > Solanaceae > Przewalskia > Przewalskia tangutica. The sequence continues at coordinate 59,965,282 of CM056719.1, forward strand.
CAGAGCCCTCTCCCCTCTTGGCGAGTACCCCACAGTGGGGTAGGCCGAGGTGTACACCCCACTAGCCTAGTGGCGTTCGTATAATACCCCCACTTTGTGGTGTAGAAATACTCTCAAGTATTGTTATAATGCCCAAATTACCTTAGCCAGTATACCTTGTAGTATTCTAAGGTTATACTTATCTGAAAAGCCAGAAAATACTATTATACTTCCCTTCATCCAAAACCGAAACCACAGGAAAATCTCCATAGTTAGTTGGAGTATTAAGTAGAAGTTGGTTAGAACTTCTAAGGGTGGTTTGGAGGCGGGTTGGAGCGCCGGAGTTGGAGCTAAACGTTGACCAGGATCGACATTTAAACTCGGATAATTATGGGCTTATCGAGGTAATTCTCTTGACCTTCTATTGTAAGTGTAAATTACATATTGTAGGAATATATAGTTGAAGTATACTATAGATAGAATCAGCGTAGTTATCGGCAATGTCTTTTGACTTAAGCCTGAATAATACTTACGGCAATGTCTTGCGACTTAAGCCTGAATTGTAAGAAGTGAACTGACCTGTAATTACATAGGACTGTATTCTGATGAAGCATGTAGTATTCTTGTGAGTAGAATTGTACACGTCAGGTTAGGCGTGCAAACCCCAGTTGGCTTGGTAGCGGCCTCGATAGAGAGGAGATTTCTGTTTGTTGCGGGGAGTCTTTGCCGAATTTTCTGTAGAATATGGAACGATGAGATCTAGGTGTTAATAAGCGCCTTGTGGCCTTATAGGTTGAAGTACTACGTGTGGTGCGATCTACGTGGCTTAAGGAGTAGCCGACGGTTTGAAGTACTTGGAGCGTTTTGCTATTAGTCGGTACTCGTCGCGAGGTATGTGAACCTCTTCCTATCTTTCTAGCATGATATGTGTATAACTATGTAGTACGGTAGACGTACATGTGTTAAAAGTATTTGATTGATTTAAAACATAAAGGGTTATAACGGCTTTATGGGAAGTTGGTTATAACAGCTTTATGTAGATAAGAAAAAGCTTTGTGATTGTTAAAAGGTAACTGATTTGACTTATAACTGACTTGATGTGTGATAATAAAGAACTTGAAGTCTTTCATTAAGAAACCCTTTTCGAAAGAAGAGTAATACTTGGTTTAGAGAACTTAAGAGTTATACTAGCTTTATGAGAAGTTAGGTATAACGTCTAAATGAGATAAAAAGAATGGCTATTTGATCATAGAAGTTAAGAGACTTGATCTTATAAGATAAGAGACTTAACTTAATTGAATTGATTTGAATGTTGTAAGATGTGTGAAACCTCATTCGTGAGTAATGAGTACTTGGTTTTTGAAAGGAATAATGTTTCTTGATTTCGGAAATCAGAATGTGTATCGACAAACCACTGCAGCGTTAATAAAGGAAAATGTATTGAATAATTAAGTATTATTGAAACCAGTAGAAACCTCCATCTGCATAGAAGCTAAGATGAGACAAAATGATATTACATTTTCTAGATCATGGCTGCTTAATAAGGTTGATTATGAACAAGAATAACCTACTTTATGGCATATGTTACTAAATTGTTTTAAAAGAGATTAAGACATTGAACTATGAAACTTTCCTAAAAAGAGACTTGTGTAAATGAAATTAGGCAAATTGGAACTTTAGGAAAAGAAAGGCATAGTGTTGCCTTAATTTGGTTTTAAAAGGAAAGTATGGGAGTTGTTTTGGTTTACTTAAAAGTTGTAAGTCACTCTATTTTATACTACGTATCGGGTGACTTTTATAAAAGAATGAATCTCTTAAAAGGAATTTAACGTCGTGAGTACTTTAGGGTTAAAACCCGGACCTTGGCATAAAATGAAAGTACTTCGAGTTGTTGTGAAACCTGCCTATGCTTGTTGTTGTGAAACCTGCCTATGCTTGTCGTTGTGAAACTTGCCTATGCTTGTCGTGATAGCCATTGTTGTGCAAGAATTGTGTTTCTATACTACCGTGCCTCTCGATGGAGGGTTGGTTGACTTGTTGAGAACTTACTTGGACGTGCCGGCAGTGACGGAGAAATTCCGCAGATGCGTTCGCTGATTGTGTTACTTGCGCTAATCGCTTTGGACATACTGACACGATGCGTAGCGCACGGGTATGCTTCCATTTTGATGCTGCTTTATTGTTTCCCTTTGGGCATACTGACACGATGCGTAGCGCACGGGTATGTTTCCATTTGGAATGCTGCTTTATTGTTTCCCTTTGGGCATACTGACACGATGCGTAGCGCACGGGTATGTATCCATTTGGAATCTTTGCTTATTGTTTCCCTTTGGGCATCGACGCGATCGTGGCGCACGGGTATGTTTCCATTTGGAATTGTTGTCTTATTGTTTCCCTTTGGACATACTGACACGATGCGTAGCGCACGGGTATGCTCCCATTTGGATTGTTGTCGTGTTGATATCATATCATGCATCGCCGTGGTGAGGAAGAATTCCACGGGCACAGTGATGATTTGGAGGCGTGAGTCACGACTTAATATATTTGTTTATATGTTGTATCGTAGTTTGGTTATCATACATGTCTCTGCTTTATATAGCGCTATGATTTCATTTCTGATATTTTCTGATTTCACATACTTAGTACTGTTGTCGACCTCCTTGAGGCTGCGTTCATGCGCGCAGTAGAGTACATCGTTCGTGAGTCCTCGCTCTTAGGATCACATTTCAGCGTGTTGGAAAGCTCCGTTCCTTGGAGGCTTATCTTTAGTAGGTTTCCACGAGTTGTAGTCTCTTGTACATTCAGGGTATGGCGGCCCCGTCCGTCATTGTTGTTGTAAAAATCTTAAGTGCAGCCTTGTTGTGGGAAGGGTTTTGTAAAAGGATAAGCTCGGGTTTTATGTATATATATCAAGGCAACCGCTTTGGTTGGCTGTTTATCTATCATGTCTCATTTCATGTTTAAGGTTTTTTTATTTCCGCTGATTTTCTCGATGTTGTATCACTAGGGTGCCCGGTAAGGCACGATCCACGCCGGTTGGTCGTGACAATAATCCTCAGCCGAAAAAGTCGTCCTGACGGGAAGAAAGTGGGCTGATTTTGTCAGCCTGTCGACGATAACCCAAATAGAATCATGTCTCCTCTGAGTGCGAGGCAATCCTGTGATAAAGTACATGTTGATCACCTCCCACTTCCAGGTCGGGATCTCTATCGTCTGTAACAAACCACCAGGCCTCTGGTGCTCTGCCTTCACTGCGACAACGGGCACCGAGCTACGAACTCGCAACGTCCTCTTCAAGCCATCCCACCAATACATAGATCTAAGGTCGTGGTACATCTTGGTCGACCACGGATGGATGAACGCTTGTGTGTGCTTCCCCAAGAACCTGCTGCCGAAGTCCTGAAACATCTGAAACACACAACCTGCCCTCAAACCTTAGCACCCCATCAGGTGCTACCTCAAAAGGACCATTTCCCTCACGAAGAGCCGTATCACGATACCGAATCAAAACTGGATCCTCAAACTGTTGCCTCTTGCCTCGCCGACGATGGAAGACTCGGCAACCTCTCGAACTCGAACCCCATGCTATCGAATCAATCAAGCGGACACGAGGCTCGCTAATCGATGCAAATCGCGAACCAGGCCCTCCTCTCGGTGCACATCGATAGACTCCCATCGACCTACGACTAAGCGTACGCCACATTGGCCTTGGGTGGTGCAGATGTCAACATCATAATCCTTGAGCGGCTCTAACCACGTCTCAGCCGTAAGTTCAGCTCCTCTGGTGAAGATATCTTTGGAGGCTCTTGTGGTGCAGTATAAATATCCACATGAACCCCATACAAATAGTGCCTCGGATCTTGGCGTGAATCACGGCGCGACTCGAATCATGGGTGGGGTAGTTCTCGTGTTTCTTAAGGTCGGGATGCATACGCTATAACCTTGCCTGCTGCATCAACACACATCCCAACCCGATGCACGACGCGATCACAATACACGACATAGCCGTCTGGACCTCTGGAAGAGTAAGAACGAAGCGGTCGTCGATCTCTCCTTTAATCGGAAACCCCGCCACAAGCATCAGTCCATCAAACTTAGCGCCTCGAGTCGGTAGGAGTCAATGGTGCGAGAGATAGAAGCAAACTTCTCCACGAACTGTAACGACCGCTCGGGGCCGTTCGCGGTGCCTTATCCTGCACCCTAGTGATACAATCATCGAGAGAAAACCGGCGGAAAATAAAACTTTAAACAAGAAACAAGATATATGAACATAAAAGCAGCCAACCCAACTGTTACCTTCCAATAACATAAATAAATACAACTCTTTCAAAGCGAGCAGTTTAATCCTTTTTACAACCCCGCCACAACAGCGATTACTGCACCTCTAAGATTTACAACAACTATGACGGGACAGGGGCCGCCATACCACGAATGTACAAGAACCTACAACTCGAGGAACACATACCAAAGATAAGCCTCCGAGAAACGGAGCTTCCCAACGAATCGAGATCCTGGGCGAGGATCCACGACCGATGTACCTCTACCTGCGGCATGAACGCAGCCCCCCGAAGGAGGTCAGTACAACAGGTACCAAGTATGTGAAACTGTAAAAAGATACTGTAATGAAATCATACTAGTCTATATAAAGCAGGAGACATGTATGATAACCAAACTACCGTTCACAACATAAGCGATCATGTCGATCGAGGACTCACGCCCTCAAGTCATCACTCAAATATAACTATGGGTCTCACGCCCACAACATCAATCATGTTCGCATCATGGCCGCATGCCCCCGGAATTCTGCATCGGTGTAGACATGTCCATGATGCAACAATAATACCAATGCCCCAAGGCCACATGCCCCCGGAATTCTACCTCGGTGTAGACACGTCCATGTGACATCAACAATAATATACTGGGTGATCAACCCTGCCGCATGGCCACATGCCCCCGGAATTCTACCTCGGTGTAGACATGTCCATGTAACCACAATAACAATATATCGGGTAATCAACCCGACCGCATGGCCGCATGCCCCCGGAATTCTGCATCGGTGTAGACATGTCCATGTGACATCAACAACAAGACAGTAATCAAAATGGAAACATACCCGTGGAATTCTCCATCACTGCCAGCACGTCCAAGTAAGTTCTCAACAAGTCGACCGGCCCTCTATCGAGAGACGCGGTAACACAGAAATACCACACTTGCACAACAAAGGCTATCATCACAAGCATAGGCAAGTTTCACAACAACAAGCATAGGCAAGTTTCACACAACTCAAAGTACTTTCATTTTATGCCAAAGTCCGGGTTTTTAACCCCAAAGTACTACATACGTTAAGTTCTTTTAAAGAGATCCATTACTTGTATAAAAATCACCTATACGTAGTATTAGAATGACCAACCCACATTCCTTTTCAAAATCAAGTAACAACATTCTTTTCCTAAGTTCCAGTTTGCCTAGTTTCAATTACTCAAGCTTCTCATTTTCAAATGCTCAAGTCACTTATTTTAGAAAGGTTTAATAACTCATAGTCTTAATCTCTTTTAAAACAATTGAGTAACATATGTCATATATGTGAGTAGTTTATTCTTGTTTATAACGATCTTATTACAGCAGCCATGATCTAGAAAATGTAATATCATTTTGTCTTATCTTAGCTTCATGCGGATGGAGGTTTCTCTTGGTTTTAATACAACATCATTATTCAATACATTTTCCTTTATTAACGCTGCAATAGTGCAGTCGATACATTCGATTCGAAATCAGTAAAACATTATCCCTTTAAAAACCAAGTACTCATTACTCACGAATGAGGTTTCACACAAACATCCACATTAAAACAAATAAGTTAAGTCTCTTATCTTATAAGATCAAGTCTCTTAACTTCTAACATCAGTAAACCATTTTCACCTACATAAGGTCGTTATAACTAACTTCCCATTAAGCTATTATAACACCCTATGTTTTAAACCAACCAAATCACTTAGCACATGTACGTCTACCGTACTACATAGTTCACAACAATCATGCTAGAAAAGATAGGAAGAGGTTCACATACCTCGCGACGATTTATCGACAATAAGCAAAATGCTCCAAGTACTACAACCTTGCTAGCCCTTTCCACTCCTTGAGTAGAATACGCTACTCTTAGTACTTTCACCTATAAAGGTCAAAACGTCTATTAACCCCAAAACACAAGTTTCTATCTTTCTACAGAAAATTCGGCACCTCACATAGCGTAAATCTCCTCTCTCTATCGAGTAGGCTACGAAGCCAACCGAGGGTTTACACGTCTAACCGGACGTGTACAATTCTACTCGATAATACTACACAAGTCTCATTGTCTGATCCTATGTAAATACTGATTCGATTCGATTCTTTATTCTTGAGGCTTAAGTCAAAAGACATTGCGAATACTAAGTATAGTTCCATATACATATCTTCAACTATATATTCTAACAAACATGTAATTTCCAATTACAATAGAGGACAAGATAATTACCTCGATAAGCCCAAAATTATCCAAGTTATAATGTCGATCTGAGCAAGGTTTAGCTCTACTCGTGCGCTCAATCCGCTCCAAACAACCCTTAGAAGTTCTAACCAACTCTACTCAAATACTTGACCAAGCTATGAAGATTTCCTTAGGGTTTCGGTTTGAGACTAAAAGGACAAAAGGTAGTATTTGGACTCTACGTATAGAGGTATCTTTGGAATACTACAAGGTACAAACTAAGGTATTTTGGGCATTATAACAATACTAGGAGAAGTATTTCAATGCCACAGGAGGGTATTATACGAAACAACTAGGCTGGGGTACCCAGGCTAGCACCACAGGGGAGGCTCTCGGCCACAAAGGCCACTCAAAGGGGGAGGGGTTTCTCGGCCAAGGGCCTTTACTAGGGAGGGGGGGGGGGGCTCTTGGACGAGAGTCAAACAAGAGGAGAGGGGAAGGATAGCAAGACTTGGAACATTTTTGGATGAATGAAGTCTTCAAGCCAAGGGGGGTATTTATAGCAAAACCAAAAGCCAACCAATGGCCAAGATCAAGCCATGTGCAAGGCAAGTGTAAGGCCAAGATCAAGCCAAGTGCACCCTAGACCCTACTCCTTAAAACCCTCACAAATATCTACACAAATATCTTGACCTTATCTCCCGATCGTCCGTATGCGCTTGCCACGCTGATGAGAGGGTGCCAAGTGCCGCCTCTCGTTGGTCCAAAATGTTCGTCGCTCGGAAAAATCCGCAAAAATACAAAGCGACATAGCGGAATTTTCCGCCAAGCTACGAAAGCGTTTCGTCGAAAAAGCGACTCAATGGTGTTGTGCACAAAGGTAAAAATCGGCCAAGGGTGCCACGTGGGGGTGACACGTGTCTCCCCGATTCGCCTGAATATTTCATCGTCTTAGAAAATATCCAAAATACGAAATCTCAAAAACAAAGCGGGCCCTACAAAAGCGTAAATTTCTCCCGTGGGCCCACGTGACCATTTAGAAAATAAAATCTCAAAATTCTAATATAATCTATGAAGTCCAAATACCAAATCAGAATCCAATTCCCGTTAACCTTTTTCTTCACAAATAACAGGAAACTTTTAGTCGAAAACTCACATCTTTCTTTCTTTCAAAATTTCTGCGTACTCTCGTGCGTCGTCCTCACATACATACCACTGCAACTACGGGTATAACATTCTCCTCGCTTAGAAACATTCGTCCGAATGTTCCTTCTCAAGACGGATATCGATGAAGTTCCTCTAACAAGTTGCAGCGCCACGGCACGCGAGATAACACACGTCCTCTTCTTTCCTTACTCGTCGTGCCGCTTCTCGAACACTTGAACTCTCGATCACGTACCATACTTCAGTCATTACTTCCGTTCGAAAATCTCTGAGTCACTACCTCCAAACTTGGTCATCATACTAACTTCAATCTCCGCCAAGGCCATTCCGGCTTCGCGATCGGCTTACGGTGAACATATCCACCAACTCATCGATGGTCATACAAACTTGGGCCTAGCATCCTTGTGACCTACCACTGGCGGGACCACCGAATGCCCACCCCAAACCGGGTTCTGGGTTGACCATAAATGGTCCTCAACCCGACCCCCAACCGTGCCAAACTCTTGTTCCTCGATCCGGAACAATCTTACTAATTCACGTCATGAAAGCTACCACTTCCATCTCACACTACCCACGGACTTATCACACAAATAAATCCCACGTATACTACTACTCTGATAAGGGTCAAAATAAATCTTTAACTCAAGACGACCTTACCACAGGTCTCGATCGTGACATAGTCTAAGGTTACACTTACCGTACCCCCATCGTATCCTCCCAACTAAGCATGTTTTCTAACTCACAATTAACACAACGCTATTCGTACATAGCACATAATAATGAGACCATCATAACAAGCATACCAAAACTCTAGAGGTTAAGGATATACACGAAGCTCCGCTCCACTCTAATCATAGGCACGCCTGCGCAGTATGCTATGAAAGGCGATGAACCACCACCGATCCGGTGGTGAGTCGTAACATCCGTGCTACCCTTGGTCGGACAGTTCCTCGTAAAATGGCCTGCTGGCCGCAAAATAACAAGCTCCTGGCACCACGACACTCCCGAAATGCGGTCTACCGCATCGACCACACCGAGGTAGGGTGACGCATCTGCCAACACCCTTACTTCCTCGAAACTGAACCTCGAGCCACGACTGCTCCGAATACTCGAAGGTTGTGGAGGACCACTCTGCCTTGGCGGAGGTACAAAACTAGTATCTTCTTTGGCGGTCCGCCTCGAAAGTCACCAAAGGACCCTGTTGTTCGGCCTCTTACCTGATCTTGGTCATTCCGTCGACCTCTCCGTGCCTCGCATCCCGGTCATGAGCTGCGTGCGGGCAATGTCCATGCGGTGAAGAGCTACACACGAACATGCCTCGACATGTAATCATCGAGCCACGTAACATATCGGTGCACTCGATCCTCCATACTAGCTACCAACGCTGGGACGTCACTGGGCGATGAGTCGAACTCCATTGTACTCCCGACCGTCGCGCGCTCTGTCTAAGCATCAAAAATCTGCCGGCGTGCCCTCGCCATGCGGAGGCAAGAAGTGCGTGAGGAAAGCCCCGAAAACTCATCATGTCTGCTGGAGTGCATGCTCTCCCGGGAAAGCTCCATGAATCAAACCAATCATTGCGGTATCACGCGGCGTCACGAACAAGGTCACGAACTCGGTCTCTGAAGCCTTGATCACCGCGTGATCGTGTAGCTGCCGGATGAACTCCTGCGAATCATCCTCGTGCCTCGACCCATAAAACTCGCGGGCTACTGACTCGGAAAGTCCCGTAGCCTCAAACTATTCGCTCGGGGTGAACCATCGGTGCTCTTGGGCCCAGGCTGCTGCGTCGGCCTATCCTCATATCGGCCACGACCACGGCCGGCAAGCTCGCCATCTCGCTTGTAACCCGTCTCCTGCCCCGGTGTGGGGTGGAGGCTCGGTATTGTAGTCTCATCGACCGGCCGCGGCTCTAAACTTCTTTGTGGCGGCGTCCTGAAAACCCGCCGTCAAGCCTGACCTCAGTCTTGTCAGGGCTGCGCGCCTCGTACTCCTAGTATCTCACTAGCAGCACCCTCGGCTGCCTTGCCTTCTGGCTCTGGTTGCCTTCGCGGAGGCATAAGCGGTAAAAACGAGATCGTCGGAGGTCCGACTTACAACTGACTCTAAGGCACGATCTCGGAATGAGAAGAATGGAAACCAATCCTAAATGTCCTGCAGCCTCCTGATTATAGATGTGGTGCACAACACATCGATAATCAAGACTCTACTAGACACGATCTGTAGACACTTTCCGAGGATTAACTGCTCTGATACCACTTTTGTAACGACCGCTCGGGGCGTTCTTTGTGCCTTATCGGGCACCTAGTGATACAATCATCGAGAAAACGTGGAAAATAAAACTTTAAACAAGAAACAAGATATATGAACATAAAGCAGGCCAACCCAGCGGTTACCTTCCAATAACATAAATAAATACAACTCTTTCCAAAGCGAGCAGTTTAATCCTTTTTACAACCACACTTGTGCGGTACTACGGACCTCTAAGATTTACAACAACTATGACGGGACGGGGCCACGCCATACCCCAATGTACAAGAACCTGACTCGGGAACACATACCAAAAGATAAGCCTCGGAGAAAGCGGAGCTTCCCAAACGGCGAGATCCTAAGGCGAGGATCCACGGCCGATGTACCTCTACTGCGACATGAGCATGGCCGAAGGAGGTCGATGCAACAGTACCAAGTATGTGAATCAGTAAAAGATATAATGAAATCATACTAGTCTATATAAAGCGGGAGACATGTATGATAAGCAAACTACGATTCCAACATAAAAGCGATCATGTCGATCGAGGACTCACGCGCCTCAAGTCATCACTCAAATATAACTATGGGTCTCACGCCCACAACATCAATCATGTTCGCATCATGGCCGCGTGCCCGAAATTGCGCCGGTGTAGACATGTCCATGATGCAACAATAATACCAATGCCCGGCCACGTACCGGAATTCTACCTCGGTGTAGACACGTCCATGTGACATCAACAATAATATCTTTGGGTGATCAACCACGCGCGTAGCCACATGCCGGAATTCTACCTCGGTGTAGACATGTCCATGTAACCACAATAACAATATATCGGGTAATCAACCCGACCGCGTAACGCGTGCCGGAATTCTACATCGGTGTAGACATGTCCGTGTGACATCAACAACAAGACAAGAATCAAAATGGAAACATACGTGGAATTCTCCATCACGCCAAAGACGTCGAGTAAGTTCTCGACAAGTCGACCGCCTCTATCGAGAGACGCGGTAACACGTAAATACCACACTTGCACAACAAAGGCTATCATCACGGCATAGGCAAGTTTCACAACAACAAGCATAGGCAAGTTTCACACAACTCAAAGTACTTTCATTTTATGCCAAAGTCGGGTTTTAACCCCAAAGTACTACATCGTTAAGTTCTTTTAAAGAGATCCATTACTTTTATAAAAATCACCCTATACGTAGTATTAGAATGACCAACCCACATTCCTTTTCAAAATCAAGTAACAACATTGTTTTCCTAAGTTCGGTTGCCTACTTTCAATCACTCAAGCTTCACAATTTCAAATGCTCAAGTCACTTATTTTAGAAAGGTTTAATAACTCTTAGTCTTAATCTCTTTTAAAACAATTGAGTATCATATGTCATATATGTGAGTAGTTTATTCTTGTTTATAACGATCTTATTACTGTGACCATGATCTAGAAAATGTAATATCATTTTGTCTTATCTTAGCTTCATGCGGATGGAGGTTTCTCTTGGTTTTAATACAACATCATTATTCAATACATTTTCCTTTATTAACGCCGCAATGGTGCAGTCGATACACATTCGATTCCAAATCGGAAACATTATCCCTTTAAAACCAAGTACTCATTACTCACGAATGAGGTTTCACACAACATCACATTAAAACAAATAAGTTAAGTCTCTTATCTTATAAGATCAAGTCTCTTAACTTCTAACATCGATAAACCATTTTCACTACATAAGGTCGTTATAACTAACTTCCCATTAAGCTATTATAACACCACATGTTTTAAACCAACCAAATCACTTAGCACATGTACGTCTACCGTACTACATAGTTCACAACAATCATGCTAGAAAAGATAGGAAGAGGTTCACATACCTCGCGACGATTTGGAATACTACAAGGTACAAGGCTAAGGTATTTTGGGCATTATAACAATACTAGGAGAAGTATTTCAATGCCACAAGGGAGGGGTATTATACGAAAACAACTAGGCTGGGGTACCATGGCTAGCACCACAAAGCGAGGAGGAGGGACTCTCGGCCCTGAAGGCCACTCAAAGGGGAGGGTTTCTCGGCCAGGGCCTTTACTAGGGAGGGGGCTCTTGGGCGAGAGTCAAACAAGAGGAGAGGAAGGATAGCAAGACTTGGAACATTTTTGGATGAATGAAGTCTTGACGAGGGTATTTATAGCAAAACCAAAAGCCAACCAATGGCCAAGATCAAGCCATGTGCAAGGCAAGTGTAAGGCAAGATCAAGCCAAGTGCACCTAGACCCTACTCCTTAAAACCCTGAAATATCTACACAAATATCTTGCCCAACCTTATCTCCCAATCGTCCGTATGCGCCGCGCCCGCTGATGAGAGGTGCCAAGTGCGCCCTCGGTGGTCCAAAATGTTCCGTCGCTCGGCAAAATCCGCAAATATACACATCGACCTAGCCGGAATTTTCCCTGCGCAAGCTACGCAAATCGTTTAGGTCAACGACTCCAAGGGTGTTGTGCACAAAGGTAAAAATCGCCAAGGGTGCCACATGGGGTGACACGTGTCTCCCCCGATTCGAATATTTCGTCTTAGAAAATATCCAAAATACCGAAATCTCAAAACAAAGCGGGCCCACAAAACAGTAAATTTCTCCGTGGGCCCACGTGACCATTCAGAAAATAAAATCTCAAAATTCTAATATAATCTATGAAGTCCAAATACCAAATCTGGAATCCAATTCCCATTAACGAACCTTTTTCTTCACAAATAACCGGAAACTTTTAGTGAAAACTCACATCTTTCTTTCTTTCAAAATTTACGCGTACTCTACCGTGCGTCTCACATACATACCGCAACTACGGGTATAACAGAACGCCGATAGTAACCTGCAAGGCCCGAGCTGCGCACCTCTGCCGGAGTAGTAGGTGCAGGCAGTCTGGCTGCACCGATCTTGGCGTATCCGCTGAATACCGTGGCCGACAATATGCCCAAGAAAAGCCACCGAAGCTAACCAAAACTCACATTTGGAAAATTTGGCGTATAACTGCTGGTCCTGGAGAGCTCTCAGCACAGTCCTCAAATGCTCCGCATGCTCTTGCTCTGAGCGAGAATAAACCAAGATATCATCAATGAACATTATCACAAACGTGTCCAAAAATGGTTTGAACACTCGGTTAATCAAATCCATAAAAACGGCCGGAGCATTGGTCAAACCGAACGACATAACCCTGAACTCATAGTGCGCGTACCGGGTCCGGAATGCAATCCTAGGGACATCCACCTCTCTGACTCGCACCTGATGATAGCCCGATCGCAGATCAATCTTGGAGAAACATCTCGCACCCTGCAGCTGGTCGAACAAATCATCAATCACAGGAAGGGTATACATTCTTAATGGTCACCTTGTTCACCGCTGTAATCAACACACATGCGCGGCGTCCGTCCTTCTCCTTCACACGAACAATACGGCGCTCCCGGGGAGAAACACTAGGCTGATGAAGCCGCTTCTCCAAAGAAATCTCTAAGCTGATCCTTCAACTCTCTCAACTCGGCAGGTGCCATTCTGTATGGCGGAATGGAAATAGGCCGAGTGTCTGGCAGCACATCGATACAAAACTCTATCTCCCTCTCCGGAGGGATACCTGGGAGGTCGTCTGGAAACACATCTGGGAACTCTCTGACTATTGGAACTGACTGAAAATCTGGTACCGCAGCCTCAGTATCAAACACCCGAATGAGATGGTAGATATACCGCCTGCGCATCTTCCTAGCCTTGAGGTAAGAAATAAACCTACCCCGGCGTCTGATGTTCCTCCCACTCAACAACCGGCTCCCCAGGAAAATGGAACCGTACCACTCTCTCTATGCAGTCTACATTGGCATAGCAGGAAGCTAATCAATCCATACCCATGATCACGTCGAAATCAGTCATGTCCAACTCTATCAAGTCGGCTAGGGTCCGACGACTGCATAAAGTCACTGGGAAAGCCCTAAATACCCGCCGAGCTACCATCGAATCACCCATCGGCGTAGCTATCTCGAAAGGGTCTATGGACTCAGGCTCTATCCCTATCCTACTAGCAACAAGGGGAGATATATAGGACAGAGTAGAACCCAGATCTATCAAGGCATACACATCATAATCGGAGACTGATAAGGTACCTGTGACGACATCAGGTGAGGCCTCCTGGTCCTGCCGGTTGGACAAGGCATAAATGCGATTCGAGGACGCTAGAAGCGGGACCGCGCCACGACCTGCGCGACCTGCTGGCCCATGAGTACCACGCCTCGGCGAGTAATCGTATGAGGCGATAAACCGCGGCAGATCTCGTAGGTGAGCCTACCACTGGGCCACGCCTCGGTCGGACAAGCTCGCCAAAATGACCTGCGGCCACAAGTATAGCAAGCTCCGGAGTAGTACTACGGCTCCACGAATGGAATCTACCAACGGACACAGGCGGACCTCGATCGGTTAGCACCGCTACCTGGAAGTCAAGTCCAGGGCCCGACACGCCCGAATGCTCGGGTGTACAAAACGATGTAGGAGTGCTCACGAGTGGCTGTGGTGCAAACCTAGACGTCTGCGAGGCCGTGCTCCGAGAACTACCAAAAATCCGGTCGTCTTGGCCTTGCGATCTTGATATCTGCCATCGGCCCGGTCTCTACGCTCGCCGCATCCGGTCATGAGCTCTGCATGCGGGTAATATCCATGCTGGTGAAGAGCCACACCCGCAAGACTCGGCCATATAATCATCTAGCCCGGTGGCGTGGCGATGCACTGTCCTCCATATCCACTACCAATGCGGGGACATATCGAGCCAAAGAATCGAACTTCGACATTGTACTCCTAACCGTAAGTCCTCTCTGTCTCGAGAACAAAAATGCCGGCCGTGTCCTCCTCATCCGTGGAGGCAAGAAGTGAGTGAGAAAGCCTCGAGAACTCATCCCAAGTAGGCGAGGGCGCGTGCTCTCCCGGGATAACTCCCACGAATCAAACCAATCGATTGCGGTATCACGCAGGCCGATCTGAAAGATTACGGACTCGGTCTCGGCCCGATCACCTCATAATCCTCTGTGGCGACGGATGAACTCCTGCGGATCATCCTCGGCCTCGACCAGTAAAACTCTGGCGGGCTGACTCGGAAATCTCGTAGCCTCAAACTATACGCCATCGGGTGAACCACGGGTACTGCGGGGTGGGCCAGGCTATGCGTCCGGCTATCCTCGTATGCAGCCACGATCCTGGCGATGGCGGGCCATCTCCTTGTACCCTAACTCCTGCCCGGTGTGGGGCGGGAGGTGCGGTGCGTGGTCTCTCTTTGGGGCGGGCGTCATGGAACTTCGCCGTCGGGTATAGCCCGGGCACGAGCCCTCGTAACTCTCGGTGTCTACTAGCGGCTCCTCCTTGCGCTTGCCACAGGCGGGTTGCCTTACGTGGAGGCATAAGCCCTATTCTGAGAAAGGAATACGTTAGAGGGTCCAACTTATAACACGACTCTAAGGTACGATCTCGAGTGAGAAGAATGGAAACCAATCCTAAATATCCTATAGCCTCACGATTATTGGTGTGGTGCACAACACGATAATCAAGACTACTAGATACGATGCGTAGACACTTTCCAGGATTAATCGCTCACGATACCACTTTTGTCACGACCCGTTCGGGGCGTGATCGTGCCTTACCCGCACCAGTAGTCATACATCGAGTAATCGGAATATAAAAACAAGACATGAAAGCTTGATTGTAAAATGAGACCACGATTTTATGTGAGAAAATGTCGCCTTTCGGCATATATATATAAACATAGTTTTGCAGTTACATCCCAACTGTACAATAAGACTACAGACCTCTAAGAAGATAAACAACTATGGCGGGACAGGGCCATACCCTGAATGTACAAAACTATATACAACAACAGGGAGATCATACCCAAAAGTCGAGCCTCGGAGAAGATGGAGCTCACGACACCAAAGCAAAGAGATCCTAAGGATGTGGATCTAGCACCCTTGCCCGCCTGCGGCATGAGCGGCCCGAAGGAGGTCAATACAACAGGTACTAAGTATGTGAAACTGTAAAGTACTGAAGTAAAATCAAAGTATTTAAAGCCATTTGCAAATCTGACGGTTTAAGCGCGTAGTGCTGAAACAAAATAGATATAATGTAACCGGTCTTTCCTAGGCGCGAATGATCGAAGCAAGACCGATCACCCATAGTATCATTATGCGTGCCTAGTCACTGGACTTCCCGATCCGCATAGTCAGCTGTGAACCGCATGAGGTATTCCTCGCATCGGGGGTAGCGAACCCCGGTACCCTCCTGGACTCCCGCAACCCGCATAGTCTCAATAGACCGCATAGTCACACAGACCGCATAAGGCATCCGCGTCGGGCTAAAACACCGGAATGATCAATCCGGAACTCCATGACTCCGCATAGTCTCACGACGCATGGCGTATAGACCGCGTCGGGTGGCAAGCCCTCGGTATAACAAGTCGAGGTATGTCACGACGTTCGGGCGTGTTCGTGCCTTACAAGGGCACCCAAGTAGTCATACATCAGTAATCGGCGGAAATATAAAGCAAGACATGAAAGCGATTTATAAAATAAGACCACGGTTATGTGAAAACATCGCCTTTCGGCATATATATAAACATGGTTTAGCGATTACATCAGACCATACAACATGACTACTGAGACCTCTGAAATATACAACTATGGCGGGACGGGGCCCACATACCTGATGTACAAAACTATCTACAACGGAGATCATACCCAAAGTAGAGCCTCGGAAAGATGGAGCTCACACCCACGTAGAGATCCTAGAATGTGGATCTAGCACTTTGCCCTTACCTGCGGCATGAACGCGGCCCGAAGGAGGCGATCTGAGTACTAAGTATGAAAGCGTAAAATACTTAAATGAAACATATCATTTTAAAAACAGTTTTGCAAGTATGTATAAAACAACGAGAAACCGCGCATAGTGCTACATCACAAACAAAGCGATAGGTAAGCTATGCGAGTCTTTTCTAGGTGCGAATGATCAGCGACGATTGCCCGTAGTATCACCATGCAAGCCTAATCACGGACTCCGTAGTCGCGTAGGCCAATCACATAGGCCCGCATAGGGTATATAACCCGCGTCGAGTAGCTACTCCTCGGCATCACTGGACTCGTCGTCCGCGTAGCCACATAGACCGCGTGAGGTATAACCCGCACACTAACACGGAACTCCGTAGCTCCGCATAGGTCCGCGGACCAGCATGAGGTATTCTCGAATCATGGTCCCGCACCGCTGAGTCTACCCGCGTCGGAGGACAACCCCATTAATATGTCAAGAGGTGAGTGATGTTACACTAACCTAACAACTTATCGTTAACAACATAAGCACAACAAGAATACTCTTTTACACAAACGTTACAAGACACTAACACACATAGCATCATATCATGTCTACTTATCAAACCATCTTATTATTCTTTTCACAATTCAATATAAGTCATTATAAACACATAGGCAAATGTTTCTTTTATCAATCTTAAGTGGTTATACTTAACTTCCCATAAAGCTAGTATAACTCTTAAGCTTCTGTTTAAAAACCAATTAGTTCTCTTCTGTTAAAAATGATTCAGTATTCTTATGAAATGCTTTCAGATCTTTATTATTCAGGCTTAAGCCGTGAGGCATTGCCGTAAGTGTTATTCAGGCTTAAGCCGTGAGGCATTGCCGTAAGTATTATTCATGCTTAAGTCAAAGACATTGCCGTAGTTATTATTCAGTTAACACATGTACGTCTACCGTACTATATATATTGTAAAATATCATGCTTTAGGAAGAATCACATACCTTCTCGTGAAAACCACCGCGAGTTGAATATGTCACACAGAGAGTCACCTATAATAGTCACGGACATCTATCAAAGACTACTCTGAAGGTCATTATAAGCGGAGGTTCACAATTCTATGGAAAGTTGGGCGTACTTCCTACCGGTGAGCTATATAAGTCACTGTGAAAACTCCTATGTAAAGTCTGTTTGATTATTCTTCTTTTAAACCCTTCTACTTGTGGTAGCATTCAATTCTATTACGTGATATTCTTCTAAGTATTTAATACTTATTCTAATACTACAACGGTAAGTATTCTCTAATTCAAAAGAGGGTTAGGATTAGTTACCTCATTAAGCCCAATAATATCTAGATAAAGTCGCCGCTGAGCAAGGTTTAGCTCTAAGTTTATGCGCTCATTAGCTCAGAAACCTTAGAAGTTCTTCACAACTTCTACTAAGTACTAAGGGATTTGGGCTAGGGTATTTTGGGCATTATAACAATACTAGAAGACAACTTTTCTACCAAGGGAGGGGTAGATTTTTGGCTAGGCTAGGGGCCTCGGCCAAACTACTAGGCTAGAGGGGGTATTCGGCCAAGGGCCTTCACAAGGGAGGAGGTGTTGGACGAAAAGGCTACAAAGGGAGAGGAGAGGATTTTCAAGACTTGGAAAGATTTGTGGATGAAGAACTCTTCATCTCTAAGGGGGTATTTATAGGTCAAGAAGTGGCCAACCAATGGCCAAGATTAAGACAAGTGCAAGGCAAGTGTAGTGTTATACCCCGCATTTCCAGAGTATGTACGTAAGGACGTACGTAGAGAATTTGAGCCTTAAGTTAGGCAAAGGACCGAATTTTGGGCACAAGTGCCGATTGGAGTCGTTTTTCGACGAAACGTTTCCACAACTTACGTTGGGAAAATTCCGGCTATGTCATTTAGTATTTTTGCGGATTTTTCCGAGCAACGAAATGTTTTTTACCAACGGGAGGGTGACATTTGTCACCCTCATTTGGGCGATGTGGGTTGGCCGGTTGGTCACGGGTTGGAGGCCTATTGGCTCCTTGTTTTGGCCTTGTTTTGTGGCTTGTTTGGTGCCATGTTTTGTGCCTTGTTTTGTGGAGTAGGGGTTAGGGTGCACTTGGCGATCAAGGCCATACACTTGCCTTGCACATGGCTTGATCTTGGCCGTTGGTTGGCTTTTGGTTTCTATAAATACCCCTTGAGATGAACTTATTCATCCACTCTTCACTTGTCTAAGCCTTGAAAACTCTCCTCCCCCTTTGTGAGCTCTTAGCCGAGAGCCTTCCCCTCCCCCTGTTCGTGTGGCCTTTGGCGGGGTTCCTCCCCACTTTTGTGGTGCTAGCATGAGGTACCCCACTGCTTTAGTTGTTTTTCGTATAATACCCCTCCCTTGTGGTATTGAAATTCTTCAACTATTAATGTTATAATGACCAAAATACCTACGCCTTGTACCTTGAAGTATTCAAAAGATACCTCTATAAGTAGAGCCCGCAAATACTACCTTTTGTCCTTTTAGTCTCAAACCGAAACCCTAAGGAAATCTTCAGGGTTGGGTGAAGTATTTGAGTAGAAGTTGGTTAGAACTTCTAAGAGTTGTTTGGAGCGGATTGGAGCGCACGGAGTAGGAGCTAAACCTTGCTCAGGATCGACATTATAACTTGGATAATTTTGGGCTTATCGAGGTAATTATCTTGTCCCTCTATTGTAATTGGAAATTACATGTTTGTTAGAATATATAGTTGAAGTATACTATATATGGAACTATACTTAGTATTCAGCAATGTCTTTGACTTAAGCTGAAGAATAAAGCCCAATCAATCTGTATTTATATAGGATCAGATTGCGATGAACTTGTGTAGTATTCTTTGAGTAGAATTGTACGTCCGGTTAGGCGTGTAAACCCCGGTTGGCTTGGTAGCCGGCCTCGATAGAGAGGAGATTTCTGTTTGTTGCGGGGAAAGTCTTCTTGAATTTTACGTAGAAAGATAGAAACTTGTGTTTTGGGGTTAATAAACGTTTGTGACCTTTATAGGTGAAAGTACTAAGAATAGCGTATTCTACTAGAAAGTGGAAAGGGCTAGCAAGGTTGTAGTACTTGGAGCATTTTGCTTATTGTCGATAAATCGTCGCGGTATGTGAACCTCTTCCTATCTCTTCTAGCATGATATGTGTGTAACTATGTAGTACGGTGACGTCATGTGTTTAATGTATTTGATTGGTTTGAAACATAAAGTGTTATAACGACTTTATGGGAAGTTAGTTATACGACTTTATGTAGGTAAGAAAATGGTTTCTTGATGTTAGGAGTTAAGAGACTTGATCTTATAAGATAGAGACTTAACTTATTTGTTTTAATGTGGATGTTTGTGTGAAACCTCATTCGTGAGTAATGAGTACTTGGTTTTAAAGGGATAATGTTTCTTGATTTGGAAATCGAATGTGTATCGACAGACCCTTTAGCGTTAATAAAGGAAAATGTATTGAATAATGATGTGTTGTATTAAAACCGGTAGAAACCTCCATCCGTGATAGAAGCTAAGATGAGACAAAATGATATTACATTTTCTAGATCATGGTCTTTGTAATAAGATCGTTATAAACAAGAATAAACTACTCACATATATGGCATATGTCACTCAATTGTTTTAAAAGAGATTAAGACTATGAGTTATGAAACCTTTCTAAAATAAGTGACTTGAGCATTTGAAAATGAGAAGCTTGAGTAATTGAAACTAGGCAAACTGGAACTTAGGAAAAGAATGTTGTTACTTGATTTTGAAAAGGAATGTGGGTTGGTCATTCTTATACTACGGGTATAGGGTGACTTTTATAAAAGTAATGGATCTCTTTTAAAGAACTTAACGTATGTAGTATTTTGGGGTTAAAAACCCGGACTTTGGCATAAAATGAAAGTACTTTGAGTTGTGTGAAACTTGCCTATGCTTGTTGTTGTGAAACTTGCCTATGCTTGTTGTTGTGAAACTTGCCTATGCTTGTGATGATAGCCTTTGTTGTGCAAGTGTGGTATTTACGTGTTCTGGCGTCTCGATAGAGTAGGTCGACTTGTTGAACTTACTTGGGCGTCTTTGGCGGTGATGGAGAATTCCACGGGTATGTTTCCATTTTGATTCTTGTCTTGTTGTTGATGTCACATGGACATGTCTACACCGTCACGATGATTAGGGCATCGCGGCCATGCGGTCGGGTTGATTACGATATATTGTTATTGTGGTTACATGGACATGTCTACACCGAGGTAGAATTCGGGCATGTGGCGTGCGGCGGTTGATCACGGTATATTATTGTTGATGTCACATGGGCGTGTCTACGAGGTAGAATTCGGGGCATGTGGCCATGGGGCATTGGTATTATTGTTGCATCATGGACATGTCTACACCGATGCGAATTCGGGGCATGCGGCCGTGATGCGAACATGATTGATGTTGTGGGCGTGAACCCATAGTTATATTTGAGTGATGACTGAGGCGTGAGTCACTGGCCCCGACATGATTGCTTTACGTTGTGAAGCGTAGTTTGGTTATCATACATGTCTCACCTTTATATAGACTAGTATGATTTCATTCTGATATTTTCTGATTTCACATACTTGGTACTGTTGTCGACCTCGCTTGGCGCGCGTTCATCTGCGGTAAGGTACATCGGTCGTGGATCCTCGCTCTTAGGATCTCGATTCGAGCGTTTTGGAAAGCTCCGTTTCTCGGAGGCTTATCTTTTAGTATGTGTTCCACCGAGTTGTAGGTTCTTGTACATTCAGGTATGGCGGCCCTGTCCGTCATAGTTGTTGTAAATCTTAGAAGTGCAGTAATCTTATTGTGGGCGGGAGTTTGTAAAAGGATTTAAAGCTGTTCGTTTTGAAAGAGTTGTATTTATATATGTTATTGGAAGGTAACCGTTGGGTTGGCTTTGTTTATGATCATATATCTTGTTTCTTGTTTAAAGTTTTATTTTCTTGGTTTTCTGCGATGTTGTGTCACTAGGGTGCGGGATAAGGCACGATAGCGGGCCGGGGCGGATGCGTTCTTATTATACCGTATTTCCGGTAATATGCGTGGGGAATGCGTATTAAATTTTGCCCTTAAAAATTGGCTAGGACCGAATTTTTTTGGGCCTGTAATAGTGGAATTTGGAATTTAGTCATTTTTAAATGGCGAAAGCGTTTCCACACGACTTCACGTTGGGAAAATTCGGCTATGTCGTTTACTATTTTTGCGGATTTTTAGAGGCGAAGCATTTTGGACCAGCGGGAGGTGACATATCGCTTGTCACGCCACCGTGGTGAGCCAGTTGGTGGCGATTGGCTCACGTTTTTGTGCATATTATTGGTGCCTTGTTTTGTGCCTTGTTTTGTCGTTGTTTTGTTTTGTGCCATGTTTTGTGGAGTAGGGGTTAGGGTGCACTTGTGCTTGAGTCAAGGCCTTACACTTTCATACACATGGCTTGATCTTGTCCGTTGGTTGGCCATGGCTTCACTATAAATACCACTCCAGAGGTTTGTTGAGAACCATTCATCGAAATGTGTTCTAAGTCTTGCTTTACCCGATCCTTCCCACTCTCCACTCTTGTTGCTCTCGTCCTCAAAGCCTCCCCTCTCCTTTGAGGTGGCCTAGTGGCCGAGAGTTCCCCTATTGTCAAAGGCCACTTTGTGAACCCACCTTTTGTCTTAGTTGTTTTCGTGGTGCAAAACTTGTGATGTTGAAATACTCTCAGTATTGTTATAATACCCCAAAATACAGCTTGGCCTCGTATCTTGTAGTATTCCAAAGTTACCTCTATACATTAGAGCCCGGAAATACTACCTTTTGTCCTTTAAGTCTCAAACCAAAAAACCACAAGGAAATCTTCGCTAGTTGGTTGAGTATTTATGTAGAAGTTGGTTAGAACTTCTAAGGGAGTTGTTTTGTTTGGAGCGCGCCGCAGATGGGGTAGGAGCTAAACCTTGCTCGGGATGCGAAGCTTTTATCTCGGATAATTTTGGGCTTATCGAGGTAAATAATCTTGTCCCACCTTTTGTAATTGGAAATTACATGTTTGTTTGTATTATATAGTTGAAGTATACTATATATAAATTAAGTTTAATGCTTTAGTGACAGTGATGTCTTTTGACTTAAGCTGAATTTAAAGAAAAGCTGAAGCCCAGGCTGTAACTACATGGGGTGTATTCTGAGTAGAACTTGTGTAGCTTGTTGTGTAGTAGAAATTGTACACGTCGGTTAGGCGTATAAACCCCACTTAGTTGGCTTGGTGGCGGCCTCGATGAGGAGGAGATTTCTGTTGTTGACTGGGGGAGAGTCTTATTGAATTTTACGTAGAAAAGATAGAAACTTGTGTTTAAAGATTTAAATAGGCGTTTGTGGCCTTTATAGGTGAAAGTACTAAGAGTAGCGTATTCTACCTCGGGAGTGGAAAGGGCTAGCAAGGTTGTAGTACTTGGAGCTTTTTGCTTATTGTCGATAATCGTCGCGAGGTATATGAACCTCTTCCTTTTATCTCTTCTATGATATGTGTGAACTATGGCGAGTGCGGTAGGCGATACATGTGCTAAATGTATTTGATTGGTTTAAAACATAAAAAGTGTTATAACGGCTTTATGGGAAGTCGGTTATAATGGCTTTATGTGGATAAGCAAATACTTTGTGGTTTTAAAGGTAAGCTTGGTTGAATAAATAAGCGGCTTGATATGTGTTAATAAAGAACTTGAAGTATTTCAAAAGATTTATGAATCGTTTTGAAAAGAATGAAGTATGCCTTGGTTTTGAAAGCTTAAGAGTTATACTAGCTTTATGGGAAGTTAGGTATAACGGACTTTAAGAATGTTTCTTGATTTGAATCGAATGCGTGTCGACAAACCACTTTGCGGCGTTAATAAACGGGAAAATGTATTGACTAAAGAAGTATTAAAACATTAGAAACCTCCAAATACATAGAAGCTAAGATGAGACAAAATGATATTACATTTCTAGATCATGGGTGACAATAAGATTGATTATAAACAAGAATAACCTACTCACATATAAGGACATATGTTTTCTCAAAGCGTTTAAAAAGGAATCAATTATGTTTTAAAGTTAAAACTCTGACTACGAAACCTTTTCTAAAAATGAGAAACTTGAGTAGCATTTGTAATTAGGCAAGCCAGGAGCTTTAGGAAAAGAATGTTGACTTGAGTTTAAAAAGAAAGTGTTGGGTTTGCTTAATAATGTGAATCACTCTAGTTTTATACTACGAATTATCGGGTGACTTTTATAAAGGAGATGTATCTCTTTTAAAAAGGACTTAGCATTATGTAGTACTTTAGGGTTAAAACCGGACTTTGACATAAAATGAAAGTACCTTGAGTTGGGTGTAACTTGCTATGCTTGTTGTTATGAAACTTGACCATGTATCGATGTGATAGCACTTGTTGTATTTGCAATGCTTGTGTTCAACGATTACGGTTGTGCAAGGAATGTATCTCGACGCGATTCTGGTTCATCAGGAAATGTATTTCACTTGATTCTTAGCGGTTGCGTCTTAGGAATGTATCTCGTGATAGTGCAGGTTAAATCAACGGGAATGTATTTCACTTGATTCTGTTGTTGTTCATCGGGAATGTATCTCAGCGATTACCCGGTTCATCGGAATGTATTCAATTGATTCACCAGGTTCACTTTGGAATGTATCTCGCTTGACTACGGGGCAGTTGTGGCCAATGTATTCACTTGACTACACCCGATTATCATGTGTGTTGAATGTATTCCATGGGCGTTTCTATATTGGGTCCATAAGATGGTAGAGAACTTGTGTATCATCGTGGATCATGATTTATGTTGAGAATGCAGGGGCATGCGGCGTAGTGCGGAAGGAGTTCACGACCCGTGAGGATGACTTGAGGCGTGAGTCAGACAACATAGCCCCTTTTATATTTGTGAGCTTGTTATAGTTTGGTTATCATCATGTCTCTCTTTTATATAGACTATTATGATTTCATTTCTGATGTTTCTGATTTCACAGTACTTAATGTTTTGTTATCTTGACCTCCTTGGAGTGCGTTAAATGCCTGCGGTAGTAAGTACGTGTCGGCTGGATCGATCCAGCTTATAGGATCCACGTTCGGCGTATTGGGAGCGCTCCGTTTCTCGGAGCTTATCTTTTAGTATGTGTTCACTGAGTTGTAGGTTCTTGTACATTCGAGAGGTATGGCGGAGCCACTGTCCACGTCATAGTTGTTGTAAATCTTAAGTGCATGAAATCTTGTTGTGGGCGGGGGTTGTAAAGGATTAGGCTGATTCGGGTTTTATGTATATCTTGAAGAACTTGTTTTGGTTGGCTTTGTTTATTTATTATATCTCTTGTTTCATGATTCGTATTTTCATTTCCAGGTTTTCTACGATGTTGTATCATTTTGCTAGGGTGCCGGGTAAGGCACGATCACGAGCCGAGCGGTCGTAGCGATTACAAAAGTAGTATCGAGCGATTAATCCTCGGAAAGTGTCTGAGCGATGTATACAGTAAGTCTTGATTGCTCGGTGTGTTGTGCACCACATCTATGTCGGGAGTGCGAGACATTTAAGTTAGTTTCCATTCTTACCGTTACGAGAATCGTGCCTTAGAAGGTGTTGTAAGTCGGACCCTGCGGCGTGTCGTTTTTACGATTATGCCTCGCATGAGCAGCGAGCCACAGAAGCGAAGGCGGTAGAGAGCCGCTAGTGAGATCGGAGAGATGCAGCGCGGTGAGCGATGCGAGTTGTGCTTGAGCGGCGGAGTTTATGCGCCCTTGACCAGTGAGTTAGAGCGCGTGATAGGCTGCTGAGACCATGATACTGAGCCTCAGGTCCGATGCGGGCGAGAGGAGATGGGTTACAAGGAGATGGCCCGATTCTTGGCGAGTCGTGGCGAGATATGAGGATAAAAATTTGGATCTGCGGTTCCAGTTCAGTAGCACGATGGTTCGCCGAAGCGGATAGTTTGAGGCTACAGGACTTTACGAGTTGTAGCACTTGAGTTTTATGGGTCGAGGCACAGGATGATCCGCGGGAGTTCATCCGGCGATTCTGACGGATCATGCGGGTGATCAAAGCTTGAAGACCGAGTCTGTGACCTTTGGTTCGCGTCTGCGTGTCCGCGATCGATTGGTTTTGATTCATAGGAGCTTTCGGGAGAGCATGCACCTCGGTATGGGATGAGTTTTGGGGCTTTCCTCGCACTTCTTGCCTCGCGGATGAGAGACGCAGTAAGCAATTTTGATGCTTAAACGAGCGGCGTGCGGTTCGGGAGTACAATGTGGAGTTCGACTCATTGGCGTGCGTCCAGCGTTGGTAGCTAGTATGGAGGATGCGTGTGCACCGATATGTTCTGAGGCTCGATGATTACATGTCGAGGCATGTTCGAGTAACTCTCGGTAGGCATGGACATTGCCCGCATGCGAACTCATGCGGGATGTGAGGCCGGAGAAGTCGGCGGAATGACGAGATCAGCGAAGAGGCGAACAACGGTCGCTGGTGACTTTGAGGCGGACCGCCTGGCCGCACTAGTTTTGTACCTCGCGGTCGCAGTGGTCCTCCACAACCTTGAGTATTCGGGAGCGGTCGAGCTCCAATGGTTGAGTTTCGAGTAAGGGTGTTGGCGGATCACGGTCACCCTACCTCGGTGTGGTCGATGTAGACCGCGTTTGGGAGTGTCGTGGTGCGGGGAGCTTGTTATTTTGCGGCGGCAGGCCATTTTACGAGGAACTGTCCGGCCAAGGGTATACGGATGTTACGACTGACCCTCTGGATCGATGTTGGTTCATCGCCTACGATTATGCGCCGCGGTGCCTATGATTAGAGTGGGCGGTAGCTTCAGTATATCCTTAACCTCTAGAGTTTTGGTATGCTTGTTATAATGGTCTCATTATTATGTATGTATGCGAATAGCGTTGTGTTAATTGTGAGTTAGAAAACATGCTTAGTTGTGAGGATACGTATGGGGGCATGGTAAGTGTGAACCTTAGACTATGTCACGGGAGACCTTAGGGGTAAGGTCGTCTTGAGTTGAAGATTTATTTTTGACCACTTATCGAGTAGTAGTATACGTGGGATTTATTTGTGTGATAAGTCCGTGGGTAGTGTGAGATGGAAGTGGTAGCTTTCATGATGTGAATTAGTAAGATTGTTCGGATCGGGAACAAGAGTTTATGGCCGATTGGGGTCGGGTTGAGGACCATTTGCGGGTCAACCGTAACCGGTTTGGGGTGGGTCGATTAGGTGGTCCCGCCAGTGGTAGGGTCACGAGGATGCTAGGCCCAAGTTTGTATGACCATCGTCGAGTTGGTGGATATGTTCGACCAAAAGCGGATCGTGGAGGCCGAAACGGCCTTAGAGAAGATCGAGGTTAGTAAGATGACCAAGTTTGGAGGTAGTGACTCGAGTTGGAAAGCGAAGCGTTGTGAGTATGGTACGATACTAGAAAGAGTTTGAGTGTTAGGAAGCGGTACAACAAGATAGGGAAAAGTGAGCGTGTGTGATCGTTTCTTTTGGGAAAGGAAGGTGTGACGAGTATATTTTAGACCTCGTGTAAGGGTTTTGTGATGATTAGAGGTGTTTCCTCATTGACTTGGGTTTAATTATTGGTGCGTTTGTTATTTTTATGGCCAAGTGTGGCATGATTGTTTTCGTGCGTATAGCAGTGAAGGCTATACTAGCGCATGTTTGTGTTGAGACTTGAGAAGGAACATTCGGGACGAATGTTTCTAAGGAGGGGAGAATGTTATACCGCATTTCGTAGTATGCGTGGGGCGTGCGTAGAGAATTTGAGCCTTAAGTTAGGCAAAGGATCGAATTTTGGGCACAAGTGCCGATTCGAGTCGTTTTTAAATGAAGCGTTTCCACGACTACGTTGGGAAAATTCCGGCTATGTCATTTAGTATTTTTGCGGATTTTTAGAAGCAACAAAATGTTTTGGACCAACGGGAGGGTGACATTTGTCACCCTCATTTAGGCGATAATGGGTTGGCGGTTGGTCACGGGTTGGAGGCCTATTGGCTCCTTGTTTTGGCCTTGTTTTGTGGCTTGTTTGGTGCCATGTTTTGTGCCTTGTTTTGTGGAGTAGGGGTTAGGGTGCACTTGGCTTGATCAAGGCCATACACTTGCCTTGCACATGGCTTGATCTTGGCCATTGGTTGGCTTTTGGTTTCCTATAAATACCCCAGAGATGAACTTCTTCATCCACTCTTCACTTGTCTAAGCCTTGAAAACTCTCCTCCCCTTTGTGAGCTCTTAGCGAGAGCCTTCCCCTCCCCACTCGTGTGGCCTTTGGCGAGGTTCCTCCCCACTTTTGTGGTGCTAGCCGTGGGGTACCCACTGCCTAGTTGTTTTCGTATAATACCCTCCATGGTATTGAAATACTTCTCCTAGTATTGTTATAATGCCCAAAATACCTTAGCCTTGTACCTTGTAGTATTCCAAAGATACCTCTATACGTAGAGCAGGAAATACTACCTTTTGTCCTTTTAGTCTCAAACCGAAACCTAAGGAAATCTTCATGGTTGGTTGAAGTATTTGAGTAAGTTGGTTAGAACTTCTAAGGGTTGTTTGGAGCGGATTGGAGCGCCATGAGTAGGAGCTAAACCTTGCTCGGGATCGACATTATAACTTGGATAATTTTGGGCTTATCGAGGTAATTATCTTGTCCTCTATTGTAATTGGAAATTACATGTTTGTTAGAATATATAGTTGAAGTATACTATATATGGAACTATACTTAGTATTAATGATGTCTTTTGACTTAAGCTGAAGAATAAAGCCCGAATCGTATTTACATAGGGTCGTATTGCAGTAGACTTGTGTAGTATTCTTGAGTAGAATTGTACACGTCAGGTTAGGCGTGTAAACCCCCTCCCAGTTGGCTTGGTAGCAGCCTCGATAGAGAGGAGATTTACGCTGTTGCGGGGAGAATCTTAGAATTTTACGTAGAAAGATAGAAACTTGTATTTTGGGGTTAATAAACGTTTGTCACCTTTATAGGTGAAAGTACTAAGAGTAGCGTATTCTACTCGAGGAGTGGAAAGGGCTAGCAAGGTTGTAGTACTTGGAGCATTTTGCTTATTGTCGATAAATCGTCGCGAGGTATGTGAACCTCTTCCTATCTCTTCTAGCATGATATGTGTGTAACTATGTAGTACGGTGAGCGTCATACGTGTTTAATGTATTTGATTGGTTTGAAACATAAAGTGTTATAACGGCTTTATGGGAAGTTGGTTATAACAGCTTTATGTAGGTAAGAAAATGGTTTACTGATGTTAGGAGTTAAGAGACTTGATCTTATAAGATAAGAGACTTAACTTATTTGTTTTAATGTGGATGTTTGTGTGAAACCTCATTCGTGAGTAATGAGTACTTGGTTTTAAAGGGATAATGTTTCTTGATTTGGAAATCGGAATGTGTATCGACAGGACCAACTGCGGCGTTAATAAAGGAAAATGTATTGAATAATGATGTGTTGTATTAAAACCAGTAGAAACCTCCATCTGCATGAAGCTAAGATGAGACAAAATGATATTACATTTTCTAGATCATGGTCACGTAATAAGATCGTTATAAACAAGAATAAACTACTCACATATATGGCATATGTCACTCAATTGTTTTAAAAGAGATTAAGACTATGAGTTATGAAACCTTTCTAAAATAAGTGACTTGAGCATTTGAAAATGAGAAGCTTGAGTAATTGAAACTAGGCAAACCGAACTTAGGAAAAGAATGTTGTTACTTGATTTTGAAAAGGAATGTGGGTTGGTCATTCTTATACTACGGGTATAGGGTGACTTTTATAAAAGTAATGGATCTCTTTTAAAAGAACTTAACGTATGTAGTATTTTGGGGTTAAAAACCCGGACTTTGGCATAAAATGAAAGTACTTTGAGTTGTGTGAAACTTGCATATGCTTGTTGTTGTGAAACTTGCCTATGCTTGTTGTTGTGAAACTTGCCTATGCTTGTGATGATAGCCTTTGTTGTGCAAGTGTGGTATTTACGTATTCTGCGTCTCGATAGAGGCGGTCGACTTATTGAGAACTTACTTGGACGTCTTTGGCGGTGATGGAGAATTCCACGGGTATGTTTCCATTTTGATTATCGTCTTGTTGTTGATGTCACATGGACATGTCTACACCTGCAGATATTCCGGGCATGCGGCCGTGCGGTCGGGTTGATTACCGATATATTGTTATTGTGGTTACATGGACATGTCTACACCGAGGTAGAATTCGGGCATGTGGCCATGCGGCGGGGTTGATCACCCAAGATATTATTGTTGATGTCACATGGGCGTGTCTACAGGTAGAATTCCGGGGCATGTGGCCGTGGGGCATTGGTATTATTGTTGCATCATGGACATGTCTACCGTCTGATTCGGGGCATGCGCCGTGATGCGAACATGATTGATGTTGTGGCGTGAGACCCATAGTTATATTTGAGTGATGACTTGAGGCGTGAGTCCCCGATCGACATGATCGCTTTACGTTGTGATCGTAGTTTGGTTATCATACATGTCTCACCTTTATATAGACTAGTATGATTTCATTCTGATATTTTCTGATTTCACATACTTGGTACTGTTATCGACCTCCTTGAAGTGCGTTCATGCCGCGGTAGAGGTACATCGGTCGTGGATCCTCGCTCTTAGGATCTCGATTGAGCGTTTTGGGAAGCTCCGTTTCTCCGAGGCTTATCTTTTGGTATGTGTTCCACTGAGTTGTAGGTTCTTGTACATTCGTGGTATGGCGGGGCCACCGTCCGTCATAGTTGTTGTAAATCTTAGAAGTGCATGTAATCTTGTTGTGGCGGGGTTTGTAAAGGGATTTAAAGCTGCTCGTTTTGAAAGAGTTGTATTTATATATGTTATTGGAAGGTAACCGTTGGGTTGCTTTGTTTATGATCATATATCTTGTTTCTTGTT
Organism: Przewalskia tangutica; assembly: GCA_029844215.1. Classification (NCBI taxonomy): domain Eukaryota; kingdom Viridiplantae; phylum Streptophyta; class Magnoliopsida; order Solanales; family Solanaceae; genus Przewalskia; species Przewalskia tangutica. The sequence continues at coordinate 59,995,893 of CM056719.1, forward strand.
TAAAGTTTTATTTTCCGCTGGTTTTCTCTGAAGTTGTGTCACTAGGGTGCCCGGGATAAGGCACCAGTAACGGGCCCCGGGACGGGTCGTTACATGTAGGGTGAGGATTAACTATACACAAATATCCTACCAACTCCTTGACTTGTGCACAAGGCACAAAAAACGTGCTCACCATTGTCCAAATCGTCCAAATGGACGATTTCAAGTCCATCAATTGGAGGGTGACAAGTGTCGCCCTCCGTTAATCAAAATGTTTCGTCTCTCGGAAAAATCCGCCAAAAATTAGAAATGGCATAGCGGAATTTACCTACGAAGCCGTGGAAAAGTTTAGTCGGAAAAATATTAGTTTTGTGAGTTGTGCCCAAAAAACGTTTTGCCTAAACTTTAAGGCTAGATTTTTTATGCGTATTCCTTACGTACATACTGCGGAAATACGGTATAACATTCTCCTCCTTAGAAACATTCGTCGAATGTTCCTTCCCAAACGATTAACGATAAGATTCTTCATAACTAAAGCGATTTGCAAATGCCACACGCCACGTAACAACACTTAGGCGTAAACGATAACGAAAATTTACAAGTAGGAAAGTGAATTACCCGGAGGTGTGGGGAATAGGTGAGATACTTCTGCCTCATGTCCTCCTCGGCTTCCCGTCATCTCCTCCCCGAGCTCGTTCGCCACAAGACTTTGTGGAAGCCACGTCGCCTGGTCCGCAGACGCCTAACGACGATCGACTATCGCTATGGGAATCTCCTCATACGATAACCCCTCGGTCACCGACATCGTCAATCGGTGTACCCTAGATGGATCCCGATACATCTCTCAAAGATAGATCGTGAAAAACGGATGCGGCCTCGGATCGGACGGCAGATCAACTCATAGGCAACCTTGCCTACCTGCGGACAATGCGAAACGCCCAATGTACCTGAAGTGAGTTTCCCTTCTTCCCGAATCTCATCACACCCTTCATGGGTGACACCTTTAGGAAAACCCAATCATGAACCTCGAACTCAAGATGCCGACGACGATGATCTGCATCGACTTACATCGACTCGAGTATCGATAAGCGCCTCGGATAAGCTTCACTTATCCATCGCTGCTGTACCAAATCTGGTCCTACTAGCCGCACTCGCCCATCGAACCAACCTATAGGCGATCTGCACTTCCTCCCATACAAGGCCTCATAAGGCGCCATCGAATCGGAGTGGTAGCTATTATTATACGCGAACTCAACTAGAGGCAAATGATCCTCCCAACTACCACTGAAGTCAATAACACAGCTCGCAAAGATATCCTCGAAGTCTGGATAGTGCGCTCTGCTGTCCGTCTGCGTGGATGAAATGCGATACTCGGGCTCACTGCGTCCTAAACCTCTGGAAGGACCTCGGAAGTTAGCGTAACGGGCTCCTATGCGATATGATCGAGTAGGGACTCCATGCGATCGACGATCTCTCGGATGTAAAGTCCGCATAATCCTCAGAAAAAGTCGCCCCGACGGAAGAAAGTGGGCTGATTTTCGACCGCCGACGATAACCCATATAGAATCATGTCTCCTCCGAGTGCGAGGTAATCCGTGATGAAGTCCATGTTGATTACCTCCCACTTCCGTGTCGGGATCTCAATCGTGCAGAACAAACCACCGTGCCTGCGGTGCTCTACCTTCACTGCGACAACACGGTGCGAGCTACGAACTCTGCAACGTCCTCTTCAAGCCATCCCACCAATACGGATCTAAGGTCGTGGTACATCTTGGTCGACCGGATGGATAGAGTAACGCTTGTATGTGCTTCCCCAAGAACTCGAAGTCTCAAACATCTGGAACACACAATCTGCCCTCAAACCTTAGCACCCCATCAGGTGTTACCTCAAAAGGACCCTTGCCCTCACGAAGAGCTGTATCATGATATCGAATCAAAGCTGGATCCCGGCTGTTGCCTCTTCACCTCCTCGGCGATGGAAGACTGGCAACCTCACGAACTCTAACCCCATCTGTCGAGAATCAATCAAACGGACACCAAGGCTCGCTAATCGATGCAAATCACGAACCATGTCCCTCTCTCTAGTCGCACATCGATAGGCTCCCCATCGACCTCGACTAAGAGCATACGCCTGACATTGGCCTTCCGGGTGGTACAGATATCAACATCGTAATCCTTAAGCAACTCTAACCGCGTCTGCCGTAAGTTCACTCCTCTGGTGAAGATATCCTGGAGGCTCTTGTGGTCCGTAAAAATATCCACGTGAACCCCATACAAATAGTGCCTCCGGATCTTCAAGGCGTGAATCACACCGCCAACTCCAAATCATGGGTGGGGTAGTTCCTCGTGTTTCTTGGTGTCGGGATGCATATGCTATAACCTGCCATGCTGCATCAACACACATCCCAACCCGATGCGGCGCGTCACAATACACGACATAACCATCCGACCTGCGGAAGAGTAAGAACGGGCGGTCGTCGGTCTCTCTTCAAAGAATCGAAACCCCGCTCCAAGCATCGATCCATCAAACTTAGCCGCATTCGAGTCGGCTAGTCAATGGTGCAGATAGAAGCAAACTTCTCTGAACGCCGATAATATCCTGCAAGGCCCGAAATCGCGAACCTCTGCCGGAGTAGTAGGTCTAGGCCAAGTCCCGATCGCCGATCTTGCCGTATCCACTGAATGCCATCACCCGACAACATGCCCAAGAAACGCCATCAAGTCAACCAAACTCACATTTGGAAAACTTGGCGTCTGGATGGTCTGGAAGCGTCGGCCAAGATCGCCGAAGTGCTCGCGTGCTCCTCGCTGGCGAGAATAAACCAAGATATCATCAATGAACACTATCACAAACGTGTCCAAAATGGTTTGAACACTCGGTTCATCAAATCCATGAATACCGCGGAGCATTGGTCAACCCAAAAGACATGACCACGAACTCATAATGCGTCCGCAGGTCCGAATGCGATCCTAGGGACATCCACTCTCGACTCGCACTGATGATAGCCCGATCGCGGATCAATCTTGGAGAAACATCTCGCACCTTACCTGGGTCGAACAAATCATCAATCCCAGGAAGGGGTATCATTCTTAATGGTCACCTTGTTCACCGTTTGTAATCAACACATGCGTGCAGCGTCCGTCCCTTCTTCACGAACAATCTGGCGCTCCCTGGGAGAAATACTAGGCTGATGAAGCCCTTCTCCAAGAAATCCCTCGGTGGTCCTTCACTCTCAACTCGGCGGTGCCATTCGTATGGCGGAATGGAAATAGGCCAGTATCGCAACACATCTATACAAAACTCGATCTCCTCTCAAGAGGATGCAGGAGGTCATCTGGAAACACGTCCCGGGAACTCGTGACTCTGGAATCGATCAAAATCTGGTACCGCAACTTCGTGATCAAACACCCGAACGAGATGGTAGATATACCCCCTGCGCATCTTCCTAGCCTTGAGGTAGGAAATAAATCTACCTACCGGCGTCTGGTACTCCCTCACTCAACAACGGCTCGCCGAGAAGCTGGAACCGTACTACTCTCTCTGCGGTCTACATTGGCGTAGCAGAAGCTAGCCAATCCATCCCCATGATCAAGTCGAAGTCAATCATATATAAATCTATCAAGTCGGCTAGGGTCCGACGACTGTAAATGGTCACATGACAAGCTCTATATACCCGCCGAGCTACCACCGAATCACCCACTGGCGTAGCTACCTCGAAAGGGTCTATGGACTCAGGCTCTATCCCTATCCTACTAGCAACAAGGGGAGATATATAGGACAGAGTAGAACCCGGATCTATCAACGCATACACATCAAACCAGGCCCGATAAAGTACTGGCGACATCAGGTGAGGCCTCACGATCTGTCGGTGGACAAAGCATAAATGCGGTTCGAGGACCGCTAGAATCGGGACCGAGCCACGACCTCTGCGCGACCTGGCGACCCATGAGCACCACGCCTCGGGCGAGTAAGCAGGAGATGAAGAAGACGTGAAAAGAACTCGTAGGTCGACCCCTACCATCGACCGCGCCCTTGGTCGGACAGCCTCGCATAGTGACCTGCGGCCTGGCCAATCGAAACAAACTCGTAGCACCACAACTCCGGTGGGATCTACGCATCGGCCCTGGAGGTGGTCCGATCGCCGCACCTCTGCGCTCGGACGTCTGAAGTCCTGGGGCCCAGTGCGCCTCGAATATCTGGTGCCGTGAGGCGGTGCAAGAGTGCTCTGGCCGTGGTGCAAATCTAGGCTCGCTGCGAGGCCGCCACCACGATAGCCACCAAAAGACCTGCCGTCTGGCCTTCTTCTTGCCGTCGGCCGGCGGTCTCTACGCTCACATCCAAGAGCATGAGCTGCATGCGGGTAATGTCCATACCGGTGGAGAAACACCCGCATGACTCGGCCATATAGTCGTCTGGCGGTGACATAGCGGTGCACCCTATCCTCCATATTCGCTACCAATGCCGGGACATATCGAGCCAATGAATCAAACTCGACATTGTACTCCCGACGGTCGTCCTCTGCCTCGATGGTAAAAATCTATCGGCCGCGCCCTCGCCATCTGTGGAGGCAAGAAGTGAGCGAGAAAGCCTCGAGAACTCATCCCAGTAGCTGGGGACGCGTGCTCTCCCGGATAACTCCATGAATCAAACCAATCGATCGCGGTATCACGCAGCCGATGCGAACCAAAGGTCACAGACTCTGTCTCCGAGACCTTGATCACCCTCATGATTCTCTGTAGCTGACGGATGAACTCATGCGGATCATCCTCCGGCCTCGACCCGTAAAACTCTGGCGGGCTCTGACTCAAGAAATCTCGTAGTCTCAAACTATTCGCCTCGGTGCACCACGGTGCGATCGAGGCTGGAGCTGGAACTGCCGCATCCAGCCTCTCCTCGTATCGGGCCACAACTTTAGCCAAAAGCTGGGCCATCTCCTTGTACCCTAACTCCTCCGCCCCAGGCTGGGGGACAGGAGGTGTGGGTACTGTGGTCTCTCTTTGCCGGGCGGCGTCATAGAACTCGCCGTCTCGGTATAGACGGGCACGAGCCTCGTGACTCTGGGTGTCTGCTAGCGCCTCCTCATTTGCCTTGCCATACGGGCGGGTTGCCTTACGTGGAGGCATAATCATTATAGAAAGGAATACGTTAGAGGGTCCAACCTATAACACGACTCTAAAGCACGATCTCGTAATGAGAAGAATGAAACCAATCCTAAATATCCTATAGCCTCACGATTATTGGTGTGGTGCACAACACCGATAATCAAGACTACTAGATACGATGCATAGACACTTTCCGAGGATTAATCGCTCGATACCACTTTTGTCACGACCGTTCGGGGCCGTGGATCGTGCCTTCTGGGGCACCCAGTAGTCATACATCGAGTAATCAGGAAATATAAAGCAAGACATGAAACGATTTATAAAATAAGACACAGTTTATGTGAGAAAACATCGCCTTTCGCATATATATATAAACATGGTTTAGCGTTACATCCGACAACTGCATAACATGACTACTGACTTCTGAAATATACAACTATGGCGGGACAGGGCCCGCCATACCGATCTGTACAAAACTATCTACAACAGGAGATCATACCCAAAGTAGAGCCTCGGAAAGATGGAGCTCCGACACCCACGTAGAGATCCTAAGAATGTGGATCTAGCACTCTTGCCCTTACCGTGGCATGAGCAGCCCGAAGGAGGTCGATACTGAGTACTAAGTATATGAAATCTAAAATACTTAAATGAAACATATCATTTTAAAAGCAGTTTTGCAAGTATGTATAAAACAACGAGAAACCGCATAGTGCCATATCACAAACAAGAGCGTGATAGGTAAATCGTAATGAGTCTTTTCTAGGCTGCGAATGATCGGCAGGCCAATTGCCCGTAGTATCACCATGCAAGCCTAATCACTCGACTCCGTAGTCCGCATAGGCCAATCACATAGGCCCGCATAGGGTATATAACCCGCATCGGAGGTAGCTACTCCTCGGCATCGCCCCGACTCGTCGTCCGCATGGCCACATAGACCGCATGAGGTATAACCCGCACACTAACACGGAACTCCGTAGCTCGCATAGGTCCCTTGGACCCGCATGAGGTATTCTCGAATCATGGTCCCGCATCACCGAGTCTACCCCACATCGGAGGGCAGCTTAACCCCCGGTAATATGTCAAGAGGTGAGTGATGTTACACTAACCTAACAGATTATCGTTAACAACATAAGCACAACAAGAATACTCTTTTACACAAACGTTACAAGACAACACACATAGCATCATATCATGTCTACTTATCAAACCATCTTATTATTCTTTTTCACAATTCAATATAAGTCCATTATAAACACATAGGCAAACTGTTTCTTTTATCAATCTTAACGGTTATACTTAACTTCCCATAAAGCTAGTATAACTCTTAAGCTTCGCTTAAAAACCAATTAGTTCTCTTACATTAAAAATGATTGAGATTCTTATGAAATGCTTTGAGATCTTTATTATTCGGGCTTAAGCGTGAGGCATTCTGTAAGTGTTATTCGGGCTTAAGCGTGAGGCATTCCGTAAGTATTATTCAGCTTAAGTCAAAGACATTGCCGTAGTTATTATTCAGTTAACACGTATGCGTCTCATACTATATATATTGTAAAATATCATGCTTTAGGAAGAATCACATACCTTCTCAAATAAAACCACCGCCAAGTTGAATATGTCGCGCAGAGAGTCACTATAATAGTCACGCAGACATCTATCAAAGACTACTCAAGGTCATTCTAAACAGAGGGTTCACAATTCTATGGAAAGTTGGGCGACTTCCCTACCGTGAGCTATATAAGTCTCGTGAAAACAGTCTATGTAAGTCTGGTTTGATTATTCTTCTTTAAACCCTTCTTGTGGTAACAGCTCAATTCTATTTCGTGATATTCTTCTAAGTATTTAATACTTATTCTAATACTACAACGAAGTATTCTCTAATTCAAAAGAGGTTAGGATTAGTTACCTCGTAAGCCTAATAATATCCTAGATAAAGTCGCGCCTGAGCAAGGTTTAACTCCTAAGTTGTACGCTCCGGTAGCTCCAAGAAACCTTATAAGTTCTTCACAACTTCTACTAAGTACTAAGAGATTTGGGCTAGGGTATTTTGGGCATTATAACAATACTAGAAGACAACTTTTCTACCAAGGGAGGGTAGATTTTTGGCTAGGCTGGGGGCCTCGGCCAAACTACTAGGCTAGAGGGGGTATTCGGCCAGGGCCTTCACAAGGAGGGGAGGTGTTGGGACTAAAAGGCTACAAAGGGAGAGGAGAGGATTTTCAAGACTTGGAAAGATTTGTGGATGAAGAACTCTTCATCTCTAAGGGGTATTTATAGGTCGAAGTGGCCAACCAATGGCCAAGATTAAGACAAGTGCAAGGCAAGTGTAGGGTGAGGATTAACTATACACAAATATCCTACCAACTCCTTGACTTGTGCACAAGGCACAAAAAACGTGCTCACCATTGTCCAAATCGTCCAAATGGACGATTTCAAGTCCATCAATTGGAGGGTGACAAGTGTCGCCCTCCCGTTGGTCCAAAATGTTTCGTCTCTCGGAAAAATCCGCAAAAATTAGAAATGGCATAGCCGAATTTACCTACGAAAGTCGTGAAAACGTTTCGTCGGAAAACTATTCGCTTTGTGAGTTGTGCCAAAAAACGTTTTGCCTAAACTTTAAGGCTAGATTTTTTTATGCGTATTCCTTACGCATACTCGGAAATACGGTATAACAGGTAGGTGATATAATATGAGACAACCGACTTACCTTTTAGCAACGTAAGCACAACAAGAATGACCCCCTTTCACAACATCACAAGACACTAGCACACGTAACATCATAATATGTCTATTTTATCAATCAATCTTACTACACCTTACAGAAATCAATACAAGGTTTTTATAAGCAAATAAATGCAGATTCTTTTATATTTCTTAAGTTGTTATACCTAACTTCCCATAAAGCTAGTATAACTCTTAAGCTTTTATTTAAAAACCAACTGTTTCTCTTACTAAAAATGATTCAAGATTCTTTGAAATGCTTCAAGATCTTTATTATTCGTGCTTAAGTCACAAGACATTGCCGTAAGTATTATTCGTGCTTAAGTCAAAAGACATTGCCGTAATTATTATTCGATTAACACTGCACGCTCACCGTACTATATATATATTTAAAATATCATGCTCAAGAGTATAGGAAGAATCACATACCTTCCTGAAATCCACCTGCCAAGTCGAATATGTCGCGCGCAGAGAATCAGCCTATAATAGTCAAATACGTCTATCAACGTCTAGACTATTCTGTAAACAGTTCTAAGTAGAGGGTTCTCTATTCTACGGAAAATTGGGCAGCACTTCCCTACCCGCCAAGCTACTCAAGTCTACTGTGAAAACAGTCCTATGTAAGTACAGTTCAATTATTCTTCTTTTATACCCTTCTACTGTGATAACAGTTCAATTCTATTCATTAATATTCTTTCATATCTTATACTCAAGTCTTAACTATTCTTATATGTAATATCCAATTACAATAGAAGGACAAGAGTATTTACCTCGATAAGCCCAAAATTATCCAAGTTAAAAGTCGCTCCTGAGCAAGGTTTAGCTCCTAATTTGTACGCTTCGATAGCTCCAAGAACCCTTAGAAGTTCTACACAACTTCTACTAAAATACTATAAGGGATTTGGGCTAGGGTATTTTGGAATAGTAACTTAAACTTGGAGAATATTTCTACCAAGGGGGCTTTGGCCAAAGCCACGAGGCGAGCGGGGGAGCGGGTGTTTGGACGAAATACTACAAGAGAGGGGAGGGAGTTTTGAGACTTGGAAGATAATTTGTGGATGAAGAAAACCTTCAAGTTAGGGGAGTATTTATAGGCCAACCAATGGCCAACCAATGGCCAAGATGAAGCCAAGTGCTATGCAAGTGTAAGGTGGAGATTTAGGCAAGTGTCCTTATCCATCTACTACACAAATATCCTACCAACTCCTTGACTAAGGGAAAGGCACAAAAAACGTGCCAATCAATGCCCAAGTTGCCGTCCAATGAGGGTGACAAGTGTCACCCTCCCGTTGGTCCAAAATGTTTCGTCTCTCGGAAAAATCCGCAAAAATTAGAAATGACATAGCCGTAATTTACCCTACGCGAGTTTAGTAAAACGTTTCGTCGAAAAACGATTCTTTAAGTGAGTTGTGCACAAACATTTCGTCCAAAGTGCCTAACTAAGGCTAAACTTTTGTACGTACGTCCTCACGTACATACTCTGGAAATACGGGGTATAACAAGCATGATTGATTATTGGAGTATACATGACTTGTGTCTTGAAGTATATTTGCCTCGTTATTAGAGTATTCATGTTATTGATTCTATGCTAAAGGCACGTCTAAATTATTCCTAATTCCTTACCAAGTCATATGGGAGATGTTGGTAAGAGTGTTTAGTAAGCATTGGAGTCGAGTTGATCTTGCTAAGTTACAACACTAATGAGACTTGATTTATTTGAAAGTCATGAGACTAGATTTATTTGAAAGTCATGAGACTAGATTTAATTGAAAGTTACGAGACTTGATTTATTTGAAAGTCATGAGACTAGATTTATTTGAAAGTTATGAGACTTAGTTGAAAGTATATGAGACTGTTATACCCCGTAGTTCCAGGGTATGTATGTGAGAATGTACATACGAGAATACGACATAAATTTTGGAAAGAAAGGAAGATGTGATTTTTTCGACGGAAAAGTTTCCGGTTTTTGTGAAGAACAAGGTTCGTTAATGGGAATTGGATTCCCAGATTTGGTATTTGGGCTTCTTGGATTATATTAGAATTATGGGATTTTATTTTCGGAAATGGTCACGTGGGGCCCACGGGAGAAATTTACGGTTTTGTGGGGCCCACTTTGTTTTTGAGATTTTCGGTATTTTGGATATTTTCGGAAGACGAAATTTTTTGGACGAATCGTGGGACACGTGTCACCCCACGTGGCACCTCGGCGAAATGGAGGAGACAGTGGCTAGCCACTTGTCCCCTTGGCCGAATGGCCTTGACACTAGGTAGCCCAAATCGTTGGCCATGTGGTGTTGTGGGACCCACACACACTGTTATACCCCGTATTTTCAGAGTATGTACGTAAGGACGTACGTAGAAAAGTTGGGCTTTAAAGTGTCTTGGCCGAATTTCACTTTGTGCACAACACCCGGTTAGAGTCGTTTTTCGACGAAACATTTTACACAAAGCGCGTAGGGTAAATTACGGCTATGTCATTTCTAATTTTTGCGGATTTTTCCGAGAGACGAAACATTTTGGACCAACGAGAGGGCGACACTTGTCACCCTCTCATTGATGGACGATTGGGCGGTAAAGGGTGGACGAAATGGGTTGGTTTTGTCAAGTAGTTGGTAGGATATTTTGTGGGTAGATGGATAAGGTACACTTGGGCATATCTTGGCCCTACACTTGCACCACACTTGGCTTGATCTTGGCCATTGGTTAGCCATGGCTAGACCTATAAATACCCCTCCCCTTTGATGAACTTCTTCAACCAAAAATCTCTAAGTCTTGAGGGCTTCCTCCTGTGTTTGAGGTCTCGTCTAGCCTCCTCCCCCTTTGAGAGGCCCCTTGGCGAGTTCCCTTCCCCCTTGGCGAGAATACCCCCAGTGGGGTAGTAGGGGTATACACCCCTTGTGGTGTTGTCTCGTATAAATACCCCTCTTGGTAGAAATACTCTCAAAAGTATTGTTACTATACCCAAATTACCTTAGCCTTATACCTTGTAGTATTCCAAGGTTACACTTATCTGAAAAGCCGTAAATACTATTATACTTCCGTCACCACAAAAACGAAACCCTAAGGAAAATCTCCATAGATAGATGGAGTATTATGTAGAAGTTGGTTAGAACTTCTAAGGGTGGTTTGGAGCGGGTTGGAGCGCACGGAGTTGGAGCTAAACGTTGCTCAGGAGCGATATTTAACTAGGATAATTTTGGGCTTATCGAGGTAATATCTTGTCCCCTTATTGTAATTGGAAATTACATGTTGTTAGATTATATAGTTGAATTATACTATATATAGAACTGAACCTAGCTTTGCGGCAATGTCTTTTGACTTAAGCCTTAATATAAAGAAAGAGAATCGAATCAGAATTACATAGATCAGACATGAGACTTGTGTAGCATCATCGTGAAGTAGAATTGTACACGTCCGTTAGATGTATAAACCCCTCGGTTGGCTTGATAGCCGACCGATGAGAGGAGATTTACGCGGGATGTGGGAGGTCTTGCGAATTTTCGTAGAATGTTCTACGATATGATCTAGATGTTAATAAAGCGCCTTGTGGCCTTATAGGTTGAAGTACTATGCGTGGCGCGATCTACTTGGCTTAGGAGTAGCCGACGGTTTGAGGTACTTGAGCGCTTTGCTATTAGTCGATAATCGTCGCGAGGTATGTGAACCTCTTCCTATCTTTTCTAGCATGATGTATGTATAACTATGTAGTACGGTAGACGTACATGTGTAAAATGCTTTGTGGTTTTAAAAGGTAACTGATTTGACTTATAACTGACTTGATGTGTGATAATAAAGAATCATTCTGAAAGAAGAGTTATACTAGCTTTATGGGAAGTTAGGTATAACGTTTTAAGAGAAGTAAAGAGAATGGTTTACTGATTTTAAAAGTTAAGAGACTTAATCTTGAAGATAAGAGACTTAACTTGTTTTACTTGGTAATTAACATTTTGTTAAAAATGTTGTAAAACCTCATTCGCGAGTAATGAGTACTTGATTTTAAAAGCAATAATATTTTACTGATTTCGGAAATCAGAATAAGTATCGAACAAACCACAGCAGCGCTAATAAAGGGAAATGTTTTGACTAATAATGTATTAGTAAAACCAGTAGAAACTTCTATCTGCATAGAAACTAAGATGAGACAAAATGATGTTACATTTCCTAGATCATGGTCGCTTAAATAAGATTGTTATAAACAAGAGTAACCTACTCACGACGTATATATGTTTCTCAAATTGCTTTTAAATGAGAATTATATCATTAAGTGATTAAAATTATGAACTACTAAACCTTTCAAAATGAGAAACTTGAGTAATTGAAATTAGGCAAACTTGAAACATTTGGAAAAGAATGTTGTTACTTGATTTTACGAAGAGAAGTGTTTTGATTTACTTCAAAAGATAATCACTCTATTTTCATATACTACGGGTATTGTGTGACTTTTGTAAACGTAACGTATCTTTTAAAAGATAATGTATGAAGTACTTTGGGAATAGATACCCGATCTTGTTAATCATATATTAGAATGTATCTTGTGTGTATAACTTGATTGTGTTGGTTTGTGATAGCCTTGTAATACTTTCTTGTTGATTTGATAAGTAAACATGCTAGGATGCTACGTGTGTTAGTATCTTGTGATGTTTTGTGTAAAGGGGGTTTTCCCTCGATTGCACTTAAAGTTGTTTAACGATCAGCCGTTATGTTGGTATTATACCACTCACCTTGACTTGTTTCCGGAGGTTGTCGCCTCCGACGCGGGGTAGACTCAGTGGTCTAGTGACCTATGATTCGAGAATACCTTATGCAGTCTCAGATGGTCGCGCGAATCAGCGGAGTTCCGTGTTAGTACGCGCCCTTGTGGTCATGCGGTCTTCGCGCTACGCGACGGGCGAGTCCAGACGCCGCCGGAGTAGCTACCGATGCGGGAATACCTCATGCGGGCCATCGTGGCCCACGCGAGCTACGGAAGTTCGAGGCTAGACGCGCACATTAGATACATCGCGCGAGTGGCCGCCTTTGATCATGTGACGCCTAGACAGATCTCATGATACGCTTTACGACCTTGTTTGTACCGTGGGTTTTAGTAGTCGCTATGCCTTCGCATTTACCCCAGACGGTTTTTATGATGACACAGCGGACCCGTGTTCATATGTACTTCGCGTGATTATATCATAGATCGCCAGCAGGAAGGTATGCCACGCATGATTGATGTTGTGGGCGTGAGACCCATTGTTATATTTGAGTGATGACTGAGGCGTGAGTCCACGACTTGACATGATCGCTTATTTATCAGGAATCGTAGTTTGGTTATCATACATGTCTCCCGCTTTATATAGACTACTATGATTTCATTTACGTGATTTTCGCCACATACTTGGTACCGCCAGATCGACTCCTTCGGGCCGTTCATGCCGCAGTTGAGGTACACCGCCGTTGATCCTAGCTCGTGGTCACGCTCAGCGTTGGGAAGCTCCGTTTCTCGGAGGCTTATCGCCGTATAGTCCGTCGTAGTAGGTGTTTGCATTCGGGGTTTGGCGGGCCCCGCCCGCCATTGTTGTCGTATCATTCTTAGAGGTGCAGTAGTCCGCGTGGCGAGTTGTAGGGATGAATCGCTCAAATTGTTATATATTACGGCGTAACCGCTGGGTTAGCATGTCTTCTTGTTTCACCGCCTTATTGCATTGGTTTCATGTTATTGTTTTATGTTCCCGATTACTGATGTTGTATCACTAGGGTGCCCGGATAAGGCACCACCACGCCCGGTTCGTGTGACAAAAGTGGTATCGAGCGCTTAATCCTGAAAGTGTCTACGCATCGATCCAAGAAGTCTTGATTATCGGTGTGTTGCGCACCACACCAATAATCGTGAGGCTATAGGATATTTAGGATTGATTTCTATTCTTCTCACTCGGGATCGTGCCTTAGAGCTGTTGTAAGTGGACCTCTCACGTATTTCTTTCCTTACCGCTATGCCTCCGTAGGGCAAACCCGCCCAGTGAGGCAAGGCAGGCGGAGTCGCGAGTAGAGTACAGAGGGTTACGAGGCACGCCCAACCATCACCTCGAGTTAGGTGCTTCGTTCGGGAGTTATGCTACGTCACCAAATTTCCCAGAGTTTAGCACGGCGGAATCGCCTCATCGCGCCATGACATTTGAACCTTCGCCCACGACCGAAACAGAGAATATAGATTTCAAGAGGCGACCACATTAGCTATGGATTTGGCTACCAGAGAGTATACCGATGTACCATGAGTCTTGATGACTATCTAAGAGAGAGTTGTACAAGAGTAATTCTTCGCTAGGCTTGAGCATGGCCTCGTGGTACGCTTATGCGCGGCAGCCAAGAAACGTAGAGATCAACGGGTTAACGGCGACGCAGGTAAGAGGCCAGAGCGCAAGGTCCTTTGGTAACTTTCGAGGCGAGTCACCTCACCAATGGATTAGATTTGCACATCCACCGCGCAGAGAGGTCCTCCACGGGTTCGTGGACGTTCGGTATGCAGAGTTGGTCGAACTCCGTGGCTTCCGGCTCACGATGATGCACGTCATCCCGGAACGTCGTCTTTGTTGGTGCTCAGATACCGCCGCCGTGGCCATGTGTCGAATGGGTGACCTAGTAGGAGGGTTGTAAGTAGGAGGACTTAGCCTTCAGGATCGATGGGTAGTTCGTCACCTTCCTTAGCTGCGCCACTGGGCGTGTTTGATTAGAACGACTAAGGATGAAGCGATGAATACAGATAGATCTTTAACCCTCTGTGGTTTTGTATGTGATAGGGTGAGTATACCTTAAGTGTTATATTCGATAGCATTGTGTAAATTGTAATTAGAAATCTTGGTTAGTTAACCAAGTAAGATTTGGGGATAGAGAGTGTGAGCCTTAGAGCTTTATACGTAGAGACCTTAGAGGTAAGGCCATCTCGAGTAAGGGTGTAGTGTTATGTTTGATCCTTATCGGAGTGCATAGTGCACGTGAGCTATGTTTGTGGGATAAGTCCCTGAGTAGTGTGAAATGAAAGAGGTAGTTGAGCTAAGAAGACCGCCAGGTTTTCGTAACGTGATTAGTAAGATTGTTCGGATCGGGAGCTAGTTTCAGCGCGTTGTCGGTCGGGTTGAGGCCACGCACGTCAACCCGACATGTTTGGTGGTGGGGTCAGTTTTGGTCCCACCGTGATAGGTCATAGGGTGTTTGGCCCAAGTTTAGTTAACCAAACAGACGAGTTCGTGGACGTTGTCAACCGATGGTCGGGCCGACGAGGTCGGCCGTCTTATCTTTTAGTCCAAACCGTGTACTCGGTGGTATGTTGCGGCGTTATATCGTAAAGGTTGTAAGGCTGCACGGTGCCTACCTTTACCTTATGACGCATGCGGAGCCTGTGTTACTACTGCTTTTTCCGAAGTTTTACCAGGCAGATTAGGAACTCAGTGAGTCTCGTGATCGTATTCACCCTCGCCGCGGTGTGGATTTCGGGGTAGCTGTAAGGATTGTTGTCTCTGTTGAGGAGTGTTTTAGTAGCTACCATTTCAGATTCGGATGTCGCTTATGACGCCTGCGCGCGGAAGTGTAAGTGCCGATCGATTGGTTTGATGTTGGCAAGTTCGATAGTTGGTTCAGCTTGTTCCAACAGATCGGATAAAGTGAGGCTTATCTAGAAGAGGTTTTTGGCACTCGAGAAATCGTGCGGATTATCTCGGCGACGACGCTTAGAGTTCAAGCCGACGGTCGGTCTTCTTGAAGGTACCACCCCGGATAGGGTGCGATGAGCTTTGGAAAACAGAGGAAACCTAGCCCGAGTTACTTTGGGCCTTTTGAGTTCATGTGAGGGATAGGCCAGGTTGCCTATATGTTAGCATTTGCCGTCCGACTTAGGAGGCAGTACGTCCGGTCTTTCGTATTGTTATGTTCGGGAAAGTATCGGAGATTCATCCAGAGTGTTCCCAGTTAATGATGACCACGTTAGAGATATTAACCCCGAGTTTTGGAAACTGAAGCAGTAACAGAAATGTGGTAAGAGTTCGAGTGTACAAGCAAGGTACGATACGTAAGGGAAAAAGCGAGCATGTATGGCGAGCATAGATGTGATCATTTCTTTTGTAAAGAGAAGGTGCGAAAGAAGTATATTTTAGAACCCCGAGAGAGGTATTGGTGGTGTTGTTAGAGGTGTTTCCTTGTGGACTTGGATGGAGGTATTTGCGCGGGTGTTTCTGTGGCCATGTGGGCAGGATTGTTCTCGTAAGTATAGTAGTGAAGACTATACTGGCGCGCGTTTGTTTTGAGACTTAGAAGGAACATTCGGGACGAATGTTTCTAAGGAGGGGAGAATGTTATACCCCGTATTTTCAGAGTATGTACGTAAGGACGTACGTAGAAAAGTTGGGCTTTAAAGTGGCTTGGCCGAATTTCACTTTGTGCACAACACCCGGTTAGAGTCGTTTTTAGACGAAACATTTTACACAAAGCGCGTAGGGTAAATTACGGCTATGTCATTTCTAATTTTTGCGGATTTTTCCGAGAGACGAAACATTTTGTACCAACGAGAGGGCGACACTTGTCACCCTCTCATTGATGGACGATTGGGCGGTAAAGGGTGGACGAAATGGGTTGGTTTTGTCAAGTAGTTGGTAGGATATTTTGTGGGTAGATGGATAAGGTACACTTGGGCATATCTTGGCCCTACACTTGCACCACACTTGGCTTGATCTTGGCCATTGGTTAGCCATGGCTTGACCTATAAATACCCCTCCCCTTTGATGAACTTCTTCATCCAAAAATCTCTAAGTCTTGAGGGCTTCCCCTCCCTTTGTGTTTGAGGTCTCGTCTAGCCTCTCCCTCCCCTTTGAGAGGCCCCTGGCCGAGAGTTCCTTCCCCTTGGCCGAGAATACCCCCTCCCCAGTGGGTAGGCCGAGGGTATACACCTCCTTGTGGTGTTGTCTCGTATAAATACCCCCTCTTGGTAGAAATACTCTCAAAAGTATTACTATACCCAAATTACCTTAGCCTTATACCTTGTAGTATTCCAAGGTTACACTTATACGAAAGCCCGTAAATACTATTATACTTCCCACAAGAATAAAAACGAAACCCTAAGCAAAATCTCCATGATAGTGGAGTATTATGTAGAAGTTGGTTAGAACTTCTAAGGGTGGTTTGGAGCGGGTTGAGCGACGGAGTCGAGCTAAACGTTGCTCGTGAGCGACATTTAACTAGGATAATTTTGGGCTTATCGAGGTAATATCTTGTCCCTTATTGTAAATGGAAATTACATGTTGTTAGATTATATAGTTGAAGTATACTATATATAGAATCAACCTAGCTTTATGCAATGTCTTTTGACTTAAGCTGAATATAAAGAAAGAGAATCGAATCAGAATTACATAGGATCAGACATGAGACTTGTGTAGCATTACTGTGAAGTAGAATTGTACACGCCCGGTTAGATGTATAAACCCCCGGTTGGCTTGATAGGCCTCGATAGAGGAGAGATTTACGCGGTCATGCGGGAGGCGCCAATTTTCTGTAGAATGTTCAACGATATGATCTAGATGTTAATAAGCGCCTTGTGGCCTTATAGGTTGAAGTACTATGCGTGGCGCGATCTACTTGGCTTAAGGAGTAGCCGACGGTTTGAGGTACTTGGAGCGTTTTGCTATTAGTCGATAATCGTCGCGAGGTATGTGAACCTCTTCCTATCTTTTCTAGCATGATGTGTGTAGAACTATGTAGTACCAGAGACGCATACGTAAAATGCTTTGTGGTTTTAAAAGGTAACTGATTTGACTTATAACTGACTTGATGTGTGATAATAAAGAATCATTCTGAAAGAAGAGTTATACTAGCTTTATGGGAAGTTAGGTATAACATTTTAAGAGAAGTAAAGAGAATGGTTTACTGATTTTAAAAGTTAAGAGACTTAATCTTGAAGATAAGAGACTTAACTTGTTTTACTTGGTAATTAACATTTTGTTAAAAATGTTGTAAAACCTCATTCGCGAGTAATGAGTACTTGATTTTAAAAGCAATAATGTTTTACTGATTTCGGAAATCAGAATAAGTATCGAACAAACCACAATGCTTAATAAAGGGAAATGTTTTGACTAATAATGTATTAGTAAAACCAGTAGAAACTTCTATCTGCATAGAAACTAAGATGAGACAAAATGATGTTACATTTCCTAGATCATGGCTGCTTAAATAAGATTGTTATAAACAAGAGTAACCTACTCACGATGACGTATATATGTTTCAAATTGCTTTTAAAGGAGAATTATATCATTAAGTGATTAAAATTATGAACTACGAAACCTTTCGAAAATGAGAAACTTGAGTAATTGAAATTAGGTAAACTTGAAACATTTGGAAAAGAATGTTGTTACTTGATTTTACGAAGAGAAGTGTTTTGATTTACTTCAAAAGATAATCACTCTATTTTCATATACTACGAGTATTGTGTGACTTTTGTAAACGTAACGTATCTTTTAAAAGATAATGTATGAAGTACTTTGGGAATAGATACCCGATCTTGTTAATCATATATTAGAATGTACCTTGTGTGTATAACTTGATTGTGTTGGTTTGTGATAGCCTTGTAATACTTTCTTGTTGATTTGATAAGTAAACATGCTAGGATGCTACGTGTGTTAGTATCTTGTGATGTTTTGTGTAAAGGGGGTTTTCCCTCGATTGCGCTTAAAGTTGTTTAACGATCAGCCGTTATGTTGGTATTATACCACTCACCTTGACTTATTTTCGAGGTTGTCGCCTCCGACGCGGGTGACTCAGCGGTCTAGTGACCTATGATTCGAGAATACCTTATGCAGTGCAGATGGCCATGTGGAACCGCGGAGTTCCGTGTTAGTATGCGCCCTTGTGGTCATGCGGTCTTTGGGCTACGCGACGACGAGTCCAAGACGCCGCCGGGAGTAGCTACCCTCGATGCGGGAATACCTCACGGGCCATCGGGTGGCCCGTGCGAGCTACGGGAAGTTCGTGGCTAGACGCGCACATTAGATACTGCGGGCGAGTGGCCATCTTTGATCATGTGACGGTCTAGACAGATCTCATGATACAGTTTACGACCTTGTTTGTACTGTGGGTTTTAGTAGTCGGCTATTCCTTCGTACTTAACCCGTACGGTTTTTATGATGACACAGGTGGGACCTGGTGTTCATATGTACTTCTTGGTGTGATTATATCATAGACTGCCGGCAGTGCAGAAGGTATGCCACGGGCATGATTGATGTTGTGGGCGTGAGACCCATTGTTATATTTGAGTGATGACTTGAGGCGTGAGTCCACGACTTGACATGATCGCTTATTTATCAGTGAACTATAGTTTGTTATCATACATGTCTCCTGCTTAATATAGGCTACTATGATTTCATTTACTGATTTTCGTCACATACTGTACTGTTGTCAGATCGACCTCCTTCGGGGCCGTTCATGCCGCAGGTTGAGGTACACCGCCGTTGATCCTAGCTCGTGGTCACAGCGTTGGGAAGCTCCGCTTTCTCGGAGGCTTATCGATGGTATAGTCACGTCGTAGTAGGTGTTTGCATTCGTGGTTTGGCGGGCCCCGTCCCGCCATCATTGTCGTATCATTCTAGAGGTCCAGAGTATCGCTGTGGGTAGAGTTGTAGAAAGGGATGTAACTGTTCAAATTGTTATATATTATGAAGGTAACCGTTTTTGGGTTAGCCTGTCTTCTTGTTTCACTGTCTTATTGCATTGGTTTCATGTTATTGTTTTATGTTCCGCTGATTACTCTGATGTTGTATCACTAGGGTGCCCGGGGTAAGGCACCAGTCACGGGCCCGGGTTCGGGTTGTGACACACACATGGCCCAATCTTGACCAGACACCTTGCTCAGATCTTGACCCTTGAATCCTCTATAAATACCCCCTTAAGTTGAAGACTAAATTCATTCGACACTTAAGCCTTCCAAGGCAAAATACTCCCTCCCTTGAGCTTGTGTTTTCGTCCCTCCCCCCCTTCTTGTGTAGAAAATACTTTGTGTATTGTTGTATAATCCCAAATACCTTGGCCTAGTATCCCTAGTAGTATTCCAAAGTTGTTTTAATACTAGGAGCCCGGAAATGCTACTTTATTCCAATAGTCGCAAAATGAAACCCTAGAAAATCTTCATAAGCTTGGTTGAAGTGTTAAGAGAAGTTATTTAGAAACTTCTAAGGGTCGCTTGGAGCGGGTTGGAGCGTAAGGAATTGGAGCTAAACGTTGCTCAGGATCGACATATAATTTTGGATAATTTTGGGCTTATCGAGGTAATAATCTATGTCCCCCTATTGTAATTGGATATTACATATTGTAGTAATTTAGATTTGAGTATAAGATATATTGGAAGGATGATTATAAAGGATTGAACTGTATTTACATTGGATTGTATTTACAGTAGACTTGTGTAGTGTTATTGTGAAGTAGAATGGTACACGTCCGGTTAGACGTGTAACCCTCTCCCCTGGGAGTTGTTGGCCTGGTAGCGGGCCTGAGTAGAGGAGGAGATTTATGTGGTTGCGGGGGAGGTGTCGCCGAATTTTCTCAGAGAATAAGGAACCATGCATTTAGAATATTCTACGAAGAGATCGAGAGGTTGATAGACGTTTTGTGGCCTTTTTAGGTGGAAGTACTACGGGTAGCGTATTCTACTTGAAGGGTGGAAAAGGCTAGCGGGGTTACAGTACTTTGGAGCTTTTTGCTTCTTGTCGATAATCGTCACGAGGTATGTGAACCTCTTCCTATCTTTTCTAGCATGATTGTTGTGAACTATGTAGTACGGTAGACGTACATGTGCTAAGTGAATTGGTTGGTTTAAAACATAGGGTGTTATAATAGCTTTATGGGAAGTTAGTTATAACGACTTTATTTTGAAAGATAAGAGACTTGATTTTGAAAGATAAGAGACTTGACTTATAAACGACTTGATTTTGAAAGATAAGAGACTTGACTTATAACGACTTGTTTTCGGAAAAAGAGAAGTAACTTGATTTTAAGTATAGGTTACTTGTTTTGAAAAGAGTAAGTTATTTGGGTTTTAAAAGAATACTTGTTGTTGTTTTAAAAGAATACTTGTTGTTGTTTTAAAAGAAAAGAGACTTGTGGTATTGAAGAGTTTTTGGTTTAGAACATAAAGTGTTATAACAGCTTTATGGGAAGTTAGTTATAACAACTTTATGAAAACAAAGAAATGGTTTTATCATTGGTTTTAAAATGGTAACTTGACTTTAAAAGGAGAAGTGTTTTGGTCTAAAAAGAAGGCATGGTATTGTCTTAATTTGGTTTAAAAAGGAAAGTCTGGAAGTTGTTTTGGTTTAATTAAAATGTTAGTCACTTTATTTTGATACTACGGGTATCGGGTGACCTTTGTAAAAGAAATGGATCTTTTAAAAAGAATTTAACGTACGTAGTACTTTGGGGTCAAAACCTGGACTTTAGCATAAAATGAAAGTACCTTGAGTTGTGTGTAACTTGCCTACGTTTGCGTGTGATAGCCTTGTCGTGCTAGTATTGTATTTCTATACCACCGCGTCTCTCGATGGAGGGCCGGTTATCTTGTTATATCCTTGGACCTACTGACACGTTGGGTGGCCCACGAGTATGGTTCCATTAGGATTGTTGTTCCATGGACTAGCTCTCCATGAGGTTTTACTGATTCGGCTTGGTATCTGGTAGTTGGCTCTCGTACTTGCCCCGAAGTCGTGGCTGTTTCGGCTTGGTATCTGGTAGTTAGCCTTCGTACTTGCCCCGTTCAGTTTGGTGATGAAGTCTCGTGATTCCGGCTTGGTATCTGGTAGTTAGTCTTCGTGATTTCTTGCCACCGCGCGGGCGCAGCTTGGTATCCGTAGTTGGCTTCGTGACTTGCCCCGGTCGCCTTCGTGGGTTGGTTATATAGATTTGTTGGTACGGCTTTGGTATCTGGTAGTTGGCTTTCGTACTTGCCCCGGTCAGTTGATGATGCGGCTTGGTATCTGGTAGTTAGCCTTCGTACTTGCCCTGTACGATTGTTATGCCACAGGTGGGACCTGATGTTCATGTGTACTTCTTGGTGTGACTATATCATAGACTGCCGACAGTGAGGAAGGTATTCCACGGGCATGAATGATGTTGTGGGCGTGAGACCCATTGTATATTTGAGTAATGACTTTGAGGGCGTGAGTCCCTGACTTGACATGACTGTTTATATATTGTGGACTGTAGTTTGGTTATCATACATGTCTCCTGCTTTATATAGACTATTATGATTTCATTTACGATTTTACGATTTCACATACTGGTACTGTTGTAGACCTCCTTCGGGGGGCTGCGTTCATGCCGCAGGTAGAGGTACATTGGTTGTGGATCCTCGCTCTTAGGATCACAGTTCAGCGTTTTGGGAAGCTCCGTTTCTCCGGAGGCTCATCTTTGGTATAGTCCCCTGTCAGTGTAGTTACTTGTACATTTAGGGGTATGGCGGGGCCCTGTCCCGTCATAGTTATGGTTACATTCTTGGAGGTCTGTAGTACTGTTGTGGGTAGGGTTTGTAAAAGGATTTAACTGTTCAGGTTGATATATATATGTATATATTCAGGAAGGTGACCGTTTTGGTTAACCTGTTTCATACTTTATCTCTTGTTTCATGTCTTAGTTTTTATTTCCGCTGATTTTCTCTGATGTTGTATCACTAGGGTGCCCGGGGTAAGGCACCAGTCACGGGCCCGGGATCGGGTCGTGACAAAAGTGGTATCAGAGCAGTTAGTCCTCGGAAAGTGTCTACAGACCGTGTCTAGTAGAGTCTTGATTATCGGTGTGTTGTGCACCACATCTATAATCAGGAGGCTGCAGGACATTTAGGATTGGTTTCCATTCTTCTCACTCTGAGATCGTGCCTTAGAGCTGTGTTGTAAGTTGGACTCCCTCTGACGCATTCTCTTGTACCAGTTATGCCTCCACGCAAGGCAACCAGAGCCCAGAAGGGCAAGGCAGCAGAGGGAGCTGCGAGTAGAGCACGGAGGGTTACCAGTGCAGAGGCCCAGTTTTTACGAGTGGTGCTACTGACGGCGGATTCTACGATTCCGCCAGCCCCAGCAGAGTTTAGAACCGCAGCAGTGGCTGCTGAGACCACAGTACCTGAGCCTCCAGCCCCACGGCCAGGAACAGAGGATATGTGTTGCAAGGAGATGGCCTAGTTTCTAGTTAGGTTTATGGCGAGACTTGAGGACAGACGGGAGCCGGGGGTACCAGTAGTGCACCCCAGGGCCGATAGTTGGAGACTTCGGGACTTCTTAAGTTGCAGTCCACCAGTGTTCTATGGATCGAGCCGAGGATGACCTCGTGAGTTTATCAAGCGATTCTGGATCACGAGTGATCAAGGCCTCGAGGCGAGTCGGTGGTATTGGGTTACGTTATACCCGTATTTCCGCAGTATGCGTGAGGCATACGTATAAAAGTTTAAGCCTTAAGTAGGCAAGGGTCGAAATTTTGTGCACAACCCCCGAAAAGAATCGTTTTCCGACGAAACGTTTTCCAAACTTTGCGAAGGGAAAATTACGGCTATGTCATTTATTATTTTTGCGGATTTTTCCGAGAGATGAAATATTTTGGACCAACGGGAGGGTGACATGTGTCACCCTCAAAGTGGACGGCATTGTGGGCGTCTTCTTGCACGATTTGTGGGTCAAGGGTTGGTAGGATATTTGTGTGGTAGATGGATAAGGTACACTTGCCCAAATCCTCACCCTACACTTGCCCACCACTTGACTTAATCTTGGCCATTGTTTTCCCTATAAATACCCCCCTTGAGTTGAAGACTTCTTCATCCCAAAACATTTTCTAAGTCTTGAAAATCCCTCCCCTCTTCTTGTTGCTCTCGTCCAAGAGAACCCCTCCCCCCTTTGAGAAAGCCTTTTGGCCGAGAGGTACCCCCCCTTCCTAGTAGTGCTAGCGAGGGTACCCCCCTACCTTGAGAGTTGTTCTCGTAAATACACCCCCCCTTGGTAGAAAATACTCTCCAAGTATAGTTACTATTCCAAAATACCTTGGCCCAAATACCTTGTAGTATTCCAAGGTTACACCTATACTAAAAGCCCAGAAATACTACTATACTTCCCTTCAGTCACAAAACGAAACCCTAAAGGAAAATCTTCATAGTCGGTTGAAGTATTAAGAAGAAGTTGCGTAGAACTTCTAAGGGTTGTTTGGAGCGGGTTGGAGCACCCGGAGTAGGAGCTAAACGTTGCTCAGGATCGACATTAAATCTTGGATAATTTTGGGCTTATCAAGGTAAATACTCTTGTCCTTATATTGTAATTGGAAATTACATACTGTAGTAGTATAGAAATGAATATAAGATTCATAGAAGAGAATTGAACTGTAATAGAAGGATATTACAGATAAGACTCGAACTGAAATCACATCAGAAGAATATTAAGTAGAAGATTGAACTGTACTTACATAGGACTGTATTTACTGATGAACTTGTGAAGTTTGTGGTGGAAGTGCTGCCCAATTTTCCGTAGAATCTTGTATCTAGATTTATTCTACCGAGTAGTCTAGACATTGATAGACTTGTATAACCGTTATAGGTTGAAGTACTGCGAGTAGCGTATTCTACTCGAAGGGTGGAAAAGGATAGCAGGATTACAGTACTTTGGAGCTATTTGCTAATAGTCGATAAATCGTCGCGAGGTATGTGATTCTTCCTATCCTCTTGAGCATGATATTTTAAAAGTATATATATATAGTACGGTAGACGTACGTGTGTTAACTGAACGTGGTTTTACTGCGATGTCTTTTGACTTGAGTCTAAATAATAAGAATCTGAAGTATTTCAAAAGAATTAAGAAACCTTTTTGAAAGAAGAGTAACACTTGGTTTTAAAAGCTTAAGAGTTATACTAACTTTATGGGAAGTTAGGTATAACGACTTAAGAGAGATAAAAAGAATGGTTTATTGATTTTAGAAGTTAAGAGACTTGATCTTAAAAGATAAGAGACTTGACTTAATTGAATTAATATGAATTTTGTTAAAAAGTGTGAAACCTCATTCGTGCGTAATGAGTACTTGGTTTTTAAAAGGAATAATGTCTTACTGATTTCGGAAATCAGAATAAGTATCGAACAAACCACAGCAACGCTAATAAAGGGAAATGTTTTGACTAATTAAGTATTATTAAAACCAGTAGAAACCTCCATCTGCATAGAAGCTAAGATGAGACAAAATGATATTACATTTCCTAGATCATGGCTGCTTTAATAAGTTTGTTATGAACAAGAATAACCTACTCACACATAAGGCATATGTTTCTCAATGGTTTTGAAAGAGAATTAATTTATTAAGTGATTAAGACTATGAACTACGAAACCTTTCGAAAATGAGAAACTTGAGCATTTGAAATTAGGCAAACTTGAACGTTTGGAAAATAATGTTGTTACTTGATTTTACAAAGGGAAGTGTTTTGGTTTACTTAAAAAGATAGTCACTCTATTTTTATACTACGGGTATTGTGTGACTTTTGTGAAAGAAACGGATCTTTTAAAGAATTAACGTACGTAGTACTTGGGGGTTTGAAAGCCCGAACTTATTGACATAGAATGGAAAGTACCTTGTGTGAATAACTTGACTATGTTGGTTTGTGATAGCCTTGTAATACTTTCTTGTTGGTTTGATAAATAAACATGTTAGGATGCTACGTGTTAGTGTCTTTTAATGTTGTGTAAGGGGGTTTCCCTTGATTGTGCTTATGTTGTTTAACGATAAGCTGTTATGTTAGTATTATATCACTCACCTTGACTTGATCCCGGAGGTTAAGCTGCCCTCCGATGCGGGGTAGACTCAGGCGGTCTGGGACCATGATTCGAGAATACCTCATGCGGGTCCAGGGGACCTATGCGGAGCTACGAGAGTTCCGTGTTAGTGCGCCTTTGTGGTCACGCGGTCTACGTGGCCACGCGATCGCGAGTCCAGGGCGATGCCGGGAGTAGCTACCCTCGATGCGGGAATACCTCATGCGGCCTATGTGGAGTGGCCTGCGGAGTCGCGGAAGTTCCAGGACTAGACGCGCACATTAGATATCGTGGGCGAGTGGCCGCCGATCATGTGGCGGTGCAGACGGATCTCATGATACGCTTTATGACCTGGCTGCATCGTGGTTTTAGTAGTCGGCTATGCCTTCGCATTACCCCGACGGTTTATTATGACACGTGGGACCCGTGTTCATGTGTATTCCTTGGTGATTTTATATCATAGATCGCGATGAGGAAGGTATTCCACGCATGATTGATGTTGTGGGCGTGAGACCCATAGTTATATTTGAGTGATGACTTTGAGGCGTGAGTCCACGACTTGACATGATCGCTTATTTATCAGGAATCGTAGTTTGGTTATCATAAATGTCTCTGCTTTATATAGACTACTATGATTTCATTTACGTATTTTCGCCACATACTTGGTACTGTTATCGACTCGCCCGGCCGTTCATGCCGCAGGTAGAGGTACACCGATTGTTGATCCTCGCCATAGGGTCAGTTCAGCGTTGGGAAGCTCTGTTTCTGAGGCTTATCGGTGGTATAGTCCTCGCCGTTGTAGGTACTTACATACAGGGTATGGCGGGCCCCGTCCCGCCATTGTTGTCATATCATTCTGCAGGTCCGTAGTACCGCAGGCGAGTTGTAAAAGGGATGAATCGTTCGGATTTAGGTTTTTATATATATATATGCCGAAAGACAACTTTTCTCGATAATCGTTTCATATTTCATGTCTTGTTTTATATTCCACGATTACTCGATGTATGTCTACTTGGGTGCCCGGTAAGGCACGATCCACGCCCGGTTCGGTCGTGATAGTTCGTGATCGGCCGCGTGATACTGCAATGATCGTTTGATTCATGGGAACTGTCCCGGGGGGAGCATGCGCTTCCAACTGTATGGGACGAGTTCTCAGGAGCATTTCTTGCACATTTATTGCCACGTACGGCGAGGGCTCGGGCCGACAGATTTTTGATGTTGAGGCAGGACGGGCGTACGGTTCGGGAGTACAACGTGGAGTTCGACTCGTTGGCCCGATATGTCCCGGCGTTAGTGGCAAATATGGAGGACAGAGTGCACCGCTACGTCACGGGGCTCGATGACTACTTGGAAGAGACTTGCTCGGGTGTAGCTCTTCAGCCGGGCATGGACATTGCCCGCATGCAGGCTTATGCACTTGGGTGTGAGGAGCGGAGAGGTCGATGAAATGACCAGGATCAGCAGAAGAGGGCCAGAACAACAGGGTCTTTTGGCGACTTTCGAGGAGGACCGCCTCAGCAGCAGACTAGTTATGCGCCTCCGCCAGTACAGAGCGGCCCTCCACAGTCTTCAGGGCATCCAGAGTATTCAGGAGCAGGTCAGGGCTCCAAGGGTTCAGGTTTTCGGGGGAGTGGTAGTGTTGACCAGATGAGGCCACCCTTACCTCAGTGTGGCCGTTGCGGTAGAATCCATAAGGGGGAGTGTCGTGCTGGTTCGGGATGTTGTTTTACATGCGGCCAGCAGGGCCATTTTGCGAAAAATTGTCCTACTAGAGGTAGCGCGGATGTAGAGACTCGGCCTTCAAGATCTATGGCTGGTTCATCACCTTCTACAGCTATGCGCCCTGCAGGGCATGCCTATGATTAGAGTGACGCGGTAGATACAGGTATATCCTTAACCCTCTAGAGTTTAGTATGCTTGATATGATGGTCTTCTTATTGTGTGCTATGTACGGATAGCATTGTGTTACTGATGTGTTAGAAAACATGGTTAGTTGAAAGGATAAGTATGGGGGTATGGAAGGTGTGAACCTTAGAATATTACACGTTGAGACCTTAGATGTAAGTTCGTCTCGAGTATAAGACTTTGCAGGTGATCCTTGTCGGAGAGCATTTTATACATAGGGTGTATTAGTGGGATAATTCCTTGGGTTGTGTAAGATGAAAGTGGTAGCTTTCAGGACTTGTATAGGTAAGGTTGTTCCGGATCGGGGAACAAGAGTCTGGTGCGATTATGGGTCGGGTTGAGGACCATTCGCGTCAACCCGCACTTGGGGTGGGTCAGTTCGAGGTGGTCCCGCCAGGTGGTAGGGTCACGAGGGTGCTAAGCCCAGGTTTAGGTAACCATCGTACGAGTTCGTGGATATGTTCGACCAGAATCGGATCGTGAAGGCCGGGAATGGCCTTAAGGGAATTTGAGGCTAGTATGATGACCAAGATTGAGATAGTGACCCCGAGGTTTTGGAAACTAAAGCAATGACTGAAGTGTGGTGTGTGTACTAGAAAGAGTTCGGGGGTACGAGAAAGGTACGACGAGTAAGAAGAGAAGCGAACAATGTGTTATGAGAACGGAGGTGATCATTTCTTTTGTAAAGTGAAGATGCGAAGGGAGTATCCTTTAGACCATGGGTATGAGCTTTTGTGATGTTAGAAGTGATTCCTCGTTGGCTTGGATTTGTTTGATATACTATGGCCATTGATGGCGTGATTGGTTTCGTAAGTATAGTAGTGAAGACTATACCGGAGCATGTATGTTTGGAGACTTAGAAGGAACATTCGGGACGAATGTTTCTAAGGGGGGAAGAATGTTATACCCCGTAGTTCCAGGGTATGTATGTGAGAATGTACATACGAGAATACGACCGAAATTTTGGAAAGAAAGGAAGATGTGATTTTTTCGACGGAAAAGTTTCCGGTTTTTGTGAAGAAAAAGGTTCGTTAATGGGAATTGGATTCCCAGATTTGGTATTTGGGTTTCTTGGATTATATTAGAATTATGGGATTTTATTTTCGGAAATGGTCACGTGGGGCCACGGAGAAATTTACTGGCTGTGGCCCACTTTGTTTTTGAGATTTTCGGTATTTTGGATATTTTCGGAAGACGAAATATTTTGGACGAATCGGGGGGAGACACGTGTCACCCCCATGTGGCACCTTGGCCGAAATTGGAGGGACAAGTGGCTAGCCACTTGTCCCCTTGGCCGAATGGCCTTGACACTTGGTAGCCCAAATCGTTGGCCATGTGGTGTGGTGGGACCCACACACACATGGCCCAATCTTGACCACACACCTTGCTTAGATCTTGACCCTTGAATCCTCTATATATACCCCCTTAAGTTGAAGACTAAATTCATTCCACACTTAAGCCTTCCAAGGCAAAATACTCCCTCCCTTGAGCTTGTGTTTTCGTCCCTCCCCCCCTTCTTGTGTAGAAAATACTTTGTGTATTGTTGTATAATCCCAAATACCTTGGCCTAGTATCCCTAGTAGTATTCCAAAGTTGTTTTAATACTAGGAGCCCGGAAATGCTACTTTATTCCAATAGTCGAAATGAAACCCTAGAAAATCTTCATAAGCTTGGTTGAAGTGTTAAGAGAAGTTGTTTAGAAACTTCTAAGGGTCGCTGGAGCGGTTGGAGCGTAAGTAATTGGAGCTAAACGTTGCTCAGGATCGACATATAATCTTGGATAATTTTGGGCTTATCGAGGTAATAATCTATGTCCCCCTATTGTAATTGGATATTACATATTGTAGTAATTTAGATTTGAGTATAAGATATATTGGAAGGATGATTATAAAGGATTGAACTGTATTTACATTGGATTGTATTTACAGTAGACTTGTGTAGTGTTATTGTGAAGTAGAATGGTACACGTCCGGTTAGACGTGTAACCCTCTCCCCTGGGAGTTGTTGGCCTGGTAGCGGGCCTGAGTAGAGGAGGAGATTTATGTGGTTGCGGGGGGGAGGTGCTGCCGAATTTTCTGTAGAATAAGGAACCATGCATTTAGAATATTCTACGAAGAGATCGAGAGGTTGATAGACGTTTTGTGGCCTTTTTTAGGTGGAAGTACTACGAGTAGCGTATTCTACTTGAAGGGTGGAAAAGGCTAGCGGTTACTGATTTGGAGCTTTTTGCTTTGTCGATAATCGTCGCGAGGTATGTGAACCTCTTCCTATCTTTTCTAGCATGATTGTTGTGAATTATGTAGTACGGTAGACGTACATGTGCTAAGTGAATTGGTTGGTTTAAAACATAGGGTGTTATAATAGCTTTATGGGAAGTTAAAACATGTGCTAAGTGAATTGTCTGGAAGTTGTTTTGGTTTAATTAAAATGTTAGTCACTTTATTTTGATACTACGGGTATCGGGTGACCTTTGTAAAAGAAATGGATCTTTTAAAAAGAATTTAACGTCGTAGTACTGGGGTCAAAACCTGGACTTTAGCATAAAATGAAAGTACCTTGAGTTGTGTGTAACTTGCCTACGTTTGCGTGTGATAGCCTTGTCGTGCTAGTATTGTATTTCTATACCACCGCGTCTCTCGATGGAGGGTCGGTTATCTTGTTATATCCTTGGACCTACTGACACGTTGGGTGGCCCACGGGTATGGTTCCATTAGGATTGTTGTTCCATGGACTAGCTCTCCATGAGGTTTTACTGATTCGCTTGGTATCCGTAGTTGGCTCGTACTTGCCCGAAGTCGTGGCTGTTTCGCTTGGTATCCGTAGTTAGCCTTACTTGCCCCGCTCGGTTTGGTGACGGTCTCGTGATTCCGCCTTAGTATCGGTAGTTAGTCTTCGTACTTGCCCCGAGCCACGTGGGCGCAGCTTGGTATCCGTAGTTGGCTTTCTTGCCTGCGGGTCACCGTGGTTTGGTTATATAGATTTGTTAGTGCGACTTTGGTATCGGTAGTTGGCTTCGTACTTGCCCGTCGATTGATGATGCGGCTTGGTATCCGTAGTTAGCCTTCGCATTGCCTCAGACGGTTGTTATGCCACGTGGGACACGATGTTCATGTACTTCTTGGTATGACTATATCATAGACTGCCGGCAGTGAGGAAGGTATTCCATGGGCATGATTGATGTTGTGGGCGTGAGACCCATTGAATATTTGAGTAATGACTTTGAGGGCGTGAGTCCACGACTGACATATTTGTTTATATATCAGGATGTAGTTTGGTTATCATACATGTCTCCCGCTTTATATAGACTATTATGATTTCATTTACTGATTTTTACGCCACATACTTGGTACTGTTATCGACCTCTCGGCTGCGTTCATGTCGCAGGTATAGGTACATTGGTTGTGGATCCTCGCTCTTAGGATCACAGTTCAGCGTTTTGGGAAGCTCCGTGTTATACCCCGTATTTCCAGAGTATGTACGTAAGGGAATACGTACAAAAGTCTAGCCTTAAAGATTAGGCCAAGTTCGAAATTGTGCACAACTCGCTTAAAGAATCGTTTTCCGACGAAACGTTTCCACAGCTTTCGTAGGGAAAATTCCGGCTATGCCATTACTATTTTTTGCGGATTTTTCCGAGAGACGAAACATTTTGGACCAACGGGAGGGCGACACTTGGCACCCTCCCATTGATGGACTTGAATCGTCCATTGGACGAAAATGGAGAGGTTGGGCACGTTTTTTGTGCCTTGCACAAAGTCAAGGAGTTGGTAGGATATTTGTGTTTAGTTAATCCTCACCCTACACTTGCCTTGCACTTGTCTTCATCTTGGCCATTGGTTGGCCAAGGCTTGAGCTATAAATACCCCCCTTTAGATGAAGAATTCTTCATCCACAAAGTTGTCTTCCAAGTCTAAAAATCCTCTCCTCTCCCTTAGACTTTCGTCCAACACCTCCCCCCCCCCTTGAGTGAGTTGGACGAGGGCCTACCCCCCCTAGCCTAGCCGAAATCTACCCCCCTCCCTTGGTAGAAAAGTTGTCTTCTAGTATTGTTATAATGCCCAAAATACCCTAGCCCAAATCCCTTAGTCCTTTGTAGGAGTTGTAAAGAACTTCGAGGTTTCTCGAGCTCTGAGCGCATAAACTTAGGAGCTAAACCTTGCTCAGGCGCGAGTTGATCTACGATATTATTGGGCTTACCGAGGTAACTAATCCTAACCCTCATTTGAATTAGAGAATACTTCCTGCAGTAGTATCAGAATAAGTATTAAATACTTAGAAGAATATCACGAATAGAATTGAATTACCACAGTAGAAGGTTTAAAAGAAGAATAATCAAAACTCAGATCACATAGATCGTTTTCACATGAACTTATATAGCTCACCGGTAGGGAAGTGCTGCCCGACTTTCCGTAGAATTGTGAACCCAATGTTTAGAATGACCTTGAGTAGTCTTTGATAGATGTCAGTGACTATTATAGGTGACTCTGCGCGACATATTGACTTGGCGGTGGTTTTCATTTGAGAAGGTATGTGATTCTTCCTAAAACATGATATTTTACAATATATAGTACGGTAGACGTACATGTGTTAACTGAATAATAACTACGGCAATGTCTTTGACTTAAGCCTGAATAATACTTATGGCAATGCCTCACGACTTAAGCCTGAATAATACTTACGGCAATGCCTCACGGCTTAAGCCTGAATAACAAAGAACTGAAAACATTTCAAAAGAATACTGAATCATTTTTAACAGAAGATAAATATTTGGTTTTTAAAACAAAAGCTTAAGAGTTATACTAGCTTTATGGGAAGTTAGGTATAACAACTTAAGAATGATACTATGGGCGATTGGCCTTGCTTCGATCATTCGCGGCCTAGAATAGACCTGTTACAGTTTTCCTATTACTGTTGTTGTTTGTGATGTGGCACTATGTGCAATTGAACTGATTGTATTTGTGAAAAGGTTTTAAATACTTTGATTTCATTTCAGTTCTTTATAGTTTCACATACTTGGTACCTGTTGTACTGACCTCCTTCGGGGGGCTGCGTTCATGCCACAGGTAAAGGCAAGCAGGTGCTAGATCCGCATCCTTAGGATCTTTTGCGTTGGTGTCAGGAGCTCCATCTTCTCCGGAGGCTCTACTTTTGGGTATGATCTCCCTGTATTGTAGATGGTTTTGCATCGGAGTATGGCGGGCCCTGTCCCGCCATAGTTGTCTACTTCCTTGAAGTGCAGTAGTACTATTATGCTGGGATGTAATCGCAAAACTTGATTATTTATATATGCCGAAAAGGCGACGTTTTCTTACATAAGTCGTGTCTTATTTTATAAATCGCTTCTGTCTTGGTTTATATTTCCACGTTACTCGATGTATGGCTACTTGGGTGCCTAAGGCGCACGACCACGCCCCGAACAGTCGTGACAAAAGTGGTATCAGAGCAGTTAATCCTCGGAAAGTGTCTACATACCGTATCTAGTAGAGTCTTGATTATCGGTGTGTTGTGCACCACACCAATAATCAGGAGGCTATAGGATATTTAGGATTGGTTTCCATTCTTCTCATTCTGAGATCGTGCTTTGAAGGCGTGTTATAGGTTGGACCTCTAACGTATTCCTTTCCCCATATGCTTATGCCTCACGTAAGGCAACCCGCCCGTAGCGGCAAGGCAGCCGAGGGAGCTGCTAGCAGGACACCCAGAGTCACGAGGGCTCAGGCCCAGTCTATACCAGAGACGGCGAGTTCTATGACGCCGCCGGCCCCAGCAGAGACCACAGTACCCACACCTCCTGTCCCACAGCCTGGGGCGGAGGAGTTAGGGTACAAGGAGATGGCCCAGCTATTGGCTAAAGTTGTGGCCCGATACGAGGAGAGGCTGGATGCGGCAGTTCAGCCTCAGCTCGGCCGCACCCGTAGTACACCCGAGGGCAGATAGTTTGAGGCTACGAGATTTCTTGAGTTGTAGCCCGCCAGAGTTTTACGGGTCGAGGCCGGAGGATGATCCGCAGGAGTTCATCCGTCAGCTGCAGAGGATTATGCGGGTGATCAGGGCTTCAGAGACTGAGGCTGTGACATTCGGTTCGCATCGGCTGCGTGATACCGCAGTCGATT
This sequence comes from Przewalskia tangutica, assembly GCA_029844215.1. NCBI lineage: Eukaryota > Viridiplantae > Streptophyta > Magnoliopsida > Solanales > Solanaceae > Przewalskia > Przewalskia tangutica. Next base: position 60,029,479 of record CM056719.1, read on the forward strand.
GGTTTGATTCATGGGAGCTTTCCCGGGGAGAGCATGCACCTCCAAAGAATATGGGATGAGTTTTTGAGGCTTTTTCACACACTTCCCGCCTCCGCGGATGAGGAGGGCACGAGCTGATATTCTTGTTCTTTGAGACAGGAGGACGCAGTGAGGAGTACAATGTCGAGTTTGATTCTTTGGCTCGATATGTCCTCGCACCGTAGCGAGATGGAGGAGTGGTGCATCGCTATGTCACTGGGCTAGATGATTACATGGCCGAAGTCTTGTGCGGTGTGTCCTTCACCAGCATGGACATAACCCGATGCAGCTCATGACCGATGTGAGGCGTAGAGACCGCCGGGTAGAGCGATATCAGCCAGAAGAAGGCCAAGACGCCGGTTCTTTTGGTGGTTCTCGTGGTGGCGGTCGCCAGGAAGTCGGTGCACCACGGCCCGGCAGCGCTCTACCTCATTTTCAAGATGCCAGAGTGGGGCGGTCGTGGCCCCGTGACTTGATTTCGGCAGGGTGCTAACCGTTCGAGGTGCGCTCGGTGCCCGTTGTGGCGAATACCATTCGGGAGCAGTACTCGGAGCTGCTATACTTGTGGCCGCAGGTGGTCATTTCGCGAGTTTGTCCGACCGAGCGGCGGCGGTAGTAGGCCCGGGCCATGCGGTGCATTGCCGCTTCTTCATCCTCGACAGCATTTCGCCCGAGGGCAAGGTACTCATGGACCAGCAGGTCGCGCAGAGGTCGTGGCGCGGTCCGATTCTAGCGGTCCTCGAACCGCATTTATGCTTTGTCCACCGACAGATCGTGAGGCCTCACCGATGTCGCCATGTACCTTATCGGTTCGGTTTGATGTGTATGCTTTGATAGATCCGGTTCTACTGCCCTATATATCTCCCTTGTTGCTAGTAGGATAGGGATAGAGCACGAGTCCATGACCCTTTCGAGGTAGCTACGCCATGGGTGATTCGGTGGTAGCTCGGCGGGTATAGAGCTTGTCTGTGACCATTTACAGTCGTCGGACCCTAGCCGACTTGATAGAGTTGGAGATGATTGACTTCGACGTGATTATGGGGATGGATTGGCTAGCTTCTTGCTACGCCAATGTAGACTGCAGAGAGAGAGTAGTACGGTTCCAGTTTCCAGAGGAGCCGGTTGTTGAGTGGGAGGGGAGCACGGTATCGCCGAGGGGTAGGTTTATTTCCTACCTCAAGGCTAGGAAGATGGTGCAGAAGGGGTATATCTACCATCTCGTTCGGGTGTTTGATATCAAGGCTTTGTACCAGATTTTCGGATCGATGAGTCACGAAGTTCCCAGACGTGTTTCCAGATGACCTCCCGGGTATCCCTCCTGAGAGGGAGATTGAGTTTTGTATTGACATATTGCCAGACACTCGGCCTATTTCCATTCCGCCATACAGAATGGCACCTGCCGAGTTGAGAGAGTTGAAGGATCAACTTAGAGATTTGCTGGAGAAGGGCTTCATCAGGCCTAGTGTTTCTCCCTGGGGAGCGCCGGTATTGTTCGTGAAGAAGAAGGACGGGACGCCGCATGTGTGTTGATTACAGCACGAACAAGGTGACCATTAAGAAAGATACCCTTCCGAGATTGATGATTTGTTCGACCGGCGAGTGGTGCGAGATGTTTCTCAAGATTGATCTGCGATCGCTATCATCAGTGCGAAGTCGAGAGGTGGATGTCCACTAGGATCGATTCAGACCCAGACGCATTATGAGTTCGTGGTCATGTCTTTGGTTGACCAATGCTCCGCAGATTCATGGATTTGATGAACCGAGTGTTCAAACCATTTTTGACACGTTTGTGATAGTGTTCATTGATGATATCTTGGTTTATTCTCGCCAGAGCAGGAGCATGCGAGCATTTGAGGTCGGCCGACGCTTCCAGACTAGCCAGACGCCAAGTTTTCCAAATGTGAGTTTTGGTTGACTTGATGGCGTTTCTTGGGCATATTGTCGGCTGATGGCATTCGAGTGGATACGCCAAGATCGAGCGGCCAGACTTGGCCTAGACCTACTACTCCGACAGAGGTTCGCAGATTTTCGGGCCTTGCAGATATTATCTACGGTTCGTAGAAGTTTGCTTCTATCTACGCACCATTGACTAGGTGACTCGTAAGCGACCAAGTTTGATGGACGATGCTTGGAGCGGTTTCCGATTCTTGAAAGAGAGACCGACGACCGCCCCGTTCTTACTCTTCCGGAGGGTCCAAATGGTTATGTCGTATTGTGATCGCGGGCATCGGGTTGGGATGTGTTGATGCAGCATGGCGGGGTTATAGCATATGCATCCCGACATGAAGAAACGCGAGAGAACTACCCCACCCATGATTGGAGTTAGCGGTAGTGATTCACGCTTTGAAGATCCTGGAGGCACTATTTGTATGGGGTTCACGTGGATATTTATACGCACCACAAGAGCCTCCAGATATCTTCACCAGAGGAGCCGAACTTACGGCGAGACGGTGGTTAGAGTTGCTTAAGGATTACGATGTTGATATCCTGTACCACCCGGAAGGCCAATGTTGTGGCGTATGCTCTTAGTCGTAGGTCGATGGGAGCCTATCGATGTGCAGAGAGGAGGGACATGGTTCGTGATTTGCATCGATTAGCGAGCCTTGGTGTCCGCTTGATTGATTACGATAGCGATGGGGTTAGAGTTCGTGAGGTTGCCGAGTCTTCCATCGCCGGCGAGGTGAAGAGGCAACAGCTCGAGGATCCACTTTGATTCGATATCGTGATACGACTCTTCGTGAGGCGCGGTCGCTTTTGAGGTAGCACCGATGGGGTGCTAAGGTTTGAGGGCGCATCGTGTGTTCCGGATGTTTCGTGACTTGGCAGCAGGTTCTGGGAAGCACACAAGCGTTACTATCCATCCGGGTCGACCAAGATGTACCACGACCCAGATCTGTATTGGTGGGATGGCTTGAAGAGGGCGTTGCGAGTTCGTAGCTCGGTGCCCGTGTTGTCGGCAGTGAAGGTAGAGCACCGCAGGCCCGTGGTTTATTCTGACGATTGAGATCCCGACCGGAAGTGGGAGGTAATCAACATGGACTTCATCACGGGATTACCTTGCACTCGGAGGAGACATGATTCTATATGGGTTATCGTCGACGGTGACGAAATCAGCCCACTTTCTTCCCGTCAGACGACTTTTTCTACCGAGGATTATGCCGACTTTACATCCGAGAGATCGCCGATCGCATGGAGTCCCTACTTCGATCATATCGCATGCAGGAGCCCGCCACGCTAACTTCGGAGGTCCTTCCAGAGGGTTTAGGGACGCAGTGAGCCCGAGTATCGCATTTCATCCACGCATGCACGGACAGCAGAGCACACTATCCGCACTCTTGAGGATATGCTGCGAGCCCGTGTTATTGACTTCGTGGTAGTTGGGAGGATCATTTGCCTCTAGTTGAGTTCGCGTATAATAATAGCTACCACCCAAGATTCGATGACGCCTTATGAGGCCTTGTATGGAGGAAGTGCAGATCGCCTATAGGTTGGTTCGATGTGGGCGAGTGCGGCTAGTGGGACCAGATTTGGTACAGCAGATGGATAAGGTGAAGCTTATCCGAGAGCGCTATTGATACCGTAGTCGCATGTAAGTCGTATGCAGATCATCGTCGTCGATCTTGAGTTCGAGGTTCATGATTGGGTTTTCTAAGGTGTCACCCATGAAGCGGTGTGATGAGATTCGGGAAGAAGGAAACTCACCAGGTACATCGGGCCGTTTCAGATTGTCCGCAGGTAGGCAAGGTTGCCTACGAGTTGAATCTGCCGTCCGATCCGGAGGCGGCATCCGGTGTTTCATGTTTCTATCTTTGAGGAGATGTATCGGATCCATCTAGTGGTACACCCGATTGACGATGTCCAGTGACCGAGGGGTTATCGTGAGGAGATTCCCATGCGATAGTCGATCGTCGGAGTTAGGCGTCTGGACGAAGGACGTGGCTTCCACAAAGTCTTGTGGCGAACGAGCTCGGGGAGGAGATGACGTGGAAGCCGAGGAGGACATGAGGCGAAGTATCTCACCTATTTCCCACACCTCCAGGTAATTCACTTTCCTACTTGTAAAATTTTCATTATCATTTATGCCTAAGTGTTGTTCTGTGGCCGTGTGTGGCTTTTGCAACTGTTTAAGTTGAAGAATCTTATCGTTAACTGTCTTGGGAAGGAACATTCGGGACGAATGTTTCTAAGTGGGGGAGAATGTTATACCCCGTATTTCCAGAGTATGTACGTAAGGGAATACGTACAAAAGTCTAGCCTTAAAGATTAGGCCAAGTTCGAAATTGTGCACAACTCGCAAGAATCGTTTTCCGACGAAACGTTTCCACAGCTTTCGTAGGGAAAATTCCGGCTATGCCATTACTATTTTTTGCGGATTTTTCCGAGAGACGAAACATTTTGGACCAACGGGAGGGCGACACTTGGCACCCTCCCATTGATGGACTTGAATCGTCCATTGGACGAAAATGGAGAGGTTGGGCACGTTTTTTGTGCCTTGCACAAAGTCAAGGAGTTGGTAGGATATTTGTGTTTAGTTAATCCTCACCCTACACTTGCCTTGCACTTGTCTTCATCTTGGCCATTGGTTGGCCAAGGCTTGAGCTATAAATACCCCCCTTTAGATGAAGAATTCTTCATCCACAAAGTTGTCTTCCAAGTCTAAAAATCCTCTCCTCTCCCTTAGCCTTTCGTCCAACACCTCCCCCCCCCCTTGAGTGAGTTGGCCGAGGGCCTACCCCCCCTAGCCTAGCCGAAATCTACCCCCCTCCCTTGGTAGAAAAGTTGTCTTCTAGTATTGTTATAATGCCCAAAATACCCTAGCCCAAATCCCTTAGTCCTTTGTAGGAGTTGTAAAGAACTTCGAGGTTTCTGGAGCTACTGAGCGCATACAACTTAGAGCTAAACCTTGCTCAGTGCGACTTTATCTAGGATACTATTGGGCTTACCGAGGTAACTAATCCTAACCTCTTTTGAATTAGAGAATACTTACCGTAGTAGTATTAGAATAAGTATTAAATACTTAGAAGAATATCACGTAATAGAATTGAACTGTTACCACGTAGAAGGGTTTAAAGAAGAATAATCAAAAGCGTACTCACATAGACTGTTTTCACGATGACTTATATAGCTCACCGGTAGGGAAGTCTTTGCCCGACTTTCCGTAGAATTGTGAACCCTCTGCTTTAGAATGACCTTGAGTAGTCTTTGATAGATGCGTGACTATTATAGGTGACTCTGCGCGACATATTCAACTTGGTGTGGTTTTCATTTGAGAAGGTATGTGATTCTTCCTAAAGCATGATATTTTACAATATATAGTACGGTGACGCGTACGTGTTAATCGAATAATAACTACGCAATGTCTTTGACTTAAGCTGAATAATACTTATGGCAATGCCTCGCGCTTAAGCTGAATAATACTTACGAATGCCTCACGCTTAAGCTGAATAACAAAGAATGAAAACATTTCAAAAGAATATTGAATCATTTTTAATGAAGATAAATATTTGGTTTTAAAACAAAAGCTTAAGAGTTATACTAGCTTTATGGGAAGTTAGGTATAACAACTTAAGAAGATAAAAAGGAATCATTTACTTATTTGTTTATAAAAGCCTTGTATTGATTTCATTAAGTGTAGTAAGATTTGTGTGATAAGTAGACATATTATGATGCTACAGGTTAGTGTCTTGAAATCGTGTAAAGGGGTCATTCTTCAGGCTTACGTTAACCTAGCAGGTAAGTCCGTTGTAATCGTTATTGTATCACCTACCCTCGATCGTTATATCGGTGGCTTGCCCCTTGACGCGGTCTATACGGCTATGCGTCTGTGAGACTATGCGGAGCAGCGGTATGCTCCGTGATTGATCATTCCGGTGTTTAGCCCGATCGCGGGGATTCCCTATGCGATCCGCTGAGACTACGCGTCTTTTGAGGCTATGCGGCCGCGGAGCCTAGGCGGATCTGGGGTTGGCTGCCCCGATGCGAGGATACCTACGCGGGTCCGTGTGACCTATGCGGTGCGAAAGTCGAGACTAGGCACGCAGAATGATACTATGGCGATTGGCCTTGCTTCGATCATTCGCGCCTAGAATAGACTTCTGCTTTTCCTATTATCGTTGTTGTTTGTGATGTGCACTATGTGCAATTGAACCGATTGTATTTGTGAAAAGGTTTTAAATACTTTGATTTCATTTCGATTCTTTATAGTTTCACATACTTGGTACTGTTGCATCGACCTCCTTCGGGCCGTTCATGCCGCAGTAAAGGCAAGCAGTGCTAGATCCGCATCCTTAGGATCTTTGCGTTGGTGTCGAGCTCCATCTTCTCCGAGGCTCTACTTTTGGGTATGATCTCCTGTATTGTAGATGGTTTTGTATACTGTGGTATGGCGGCCTGTCCCACCATAGTTGTCTACTTCAGAGGTCTCAGAGTACTATTGTATGCTGGGATGTAATCGCAAAACTTGATTATTTATATATGCCAAAAGGCGACGTTTTCTTACATAAGCTGTGTCTTATTTTATAAACTGTTTCCTGTCTTGGTTTATATTTCCGCTGGTTACTCTGATGTATGGCTACTTGGGTGCCCCGGTAAGGCACCAGTCACGGGCCCCGGAACGGGTCGTGACACTCCGTTTCTCCGGAGGCTCATCTTTGGTATAGTCCCCTGTCAGTGTAGTTACTTGTACATTCAGGGGTATGGCGGGGCCCTGTCCCGTCATAGTTATGGTTACATTCTTAAGTGCAGGTCTTTGTTGTGGGCAGGGTTTGTAAAAGGATTTAACTGTTCAGGTTGATATATATATGTATATATTCAGGAAGGTGACCGTTTTGGTTAGCCTGTTTCATACTTTATCTCTTGTTTCATGTCTAAGTTTTTATTTCCGCTGATTTTCTCTGATGTTGTATCACTAGGGTGCCCGGGGTAAGGCACCAGTCACGGGCACGGGATCGGGTCGTGACAGAGACTTTACTTGAAGGTATATGAGACCTTACTTGAAAGTATATGATATTTGATTAGATGAAGTATAAGAGACTTGATTTATATGAAGTATAAATGACTTGATTTTGGGAAAGAAGAAGTAATTTGATTTAAAGGTATATGTTACTTAAGTTTACAAGTGTAAGTAACTTGATTTTGATAGTAAAAGTATTTTGGGATTCAACTCCCTAATATTGCATGAAGTGATTCTTTTTATAAAGAATAGATGTACATAGTACTTTTGAGTTTATTTCCCTAATATCACATGATTTGAGTCTTCTTGTAAAGAATGGATGTACATAGTACTTTGGGTTCATTTCCCTAATGTTACATGACATGATAATGCCTTGGTTGTATTAAAAGGAAAGATGTGGAGTGCTTTATTTTTCTAAAATGAAAGTTGTTATAATGGCTTTATGGGAAGTTTGTTATAACAGTTTCATGGAAAGTCAAGAGATGGTTTAAAATGTTACATGGAAATCATGTGAGAATGTCCATGATTAAGTCCTTAATATAGTACATGAAATGAAAGTGCATTGAGTTTATAAAGTGAATGTACGGCGGACGTACATTGTTGTAATGGATCTTAATCCTTAATGAACTATGTGATAGTGCCTTGGTGTTATAAAATGAAAGACTTGTTAGTATCTTGGTTTTTCTAAAAATGATAGTTCATTCTATTTGTGTTAATAAGAGTCAGAGATGATTTAAATTGTACATAGTTGCTTGTGATAGCTATATGTGTACAGTCTTGATATTGGGACCGTGTCCCTCACTGGAGGGCCGACAATGTTATTGTGTTATTTACATGGACGTGCTTACATGATAGAAGAATTCCATGGGCATGCTTCCACTATATTGTTCCATGGACATGCTTTCACGATGAAGGAATTCCGTGGGCGTGCGGCCATGATGCGGGTTCAATCCCTGGGTGATATTATTATTCAATGGACTAGCTCTCTATGATGACATGTTCCCGAGATGTAGGAATTCCACGGGCATGTTATATATTATACTTTGTGCATGCCGACAGTGATGTAGGAATTTCACGGGCATGTTATATATTATACTTTATGCATGCCGACAATGATGCAGGAATTCCCCGGGCATGTTATATATTACACTTGTTACACGCTGACAGTGATCGAGGAATTCCACGGGCATGCTTCTATATTGCGGGTTTAAGACCCATGGTTAGAATTGCATAATGATTCTGAGGGCAGGTGTCCCTGATTTTGACATGACTTGCATATCTTGAAAAGGTACAATTGACTCTCGGTGATATAGTAGTACAGTGGTACAGTGATACAGTGATATAGTAGTACAGTGGTACAGTGGTACAAGGGTATAGTGATACAAGGTACAGTTGGCTTTTATTTTTATATGACACGGTTGGATCTGGTATTTGATTATTTTACTTGTCCATGTCATTTCTTGGCCATCTATGATTTTAATACTGTACTTTATTTCCGTTCCATACTTAGTACATATTGTACTGACCCCCTTCGTGGGGCTGCGTTCATGCCCGCAGGTATTAGGTACTCAGTTGGGTGATCCACGAACTTAGGATCTCCAGTCAGCTTCTATTGAGACAACTCCACTATGCCGGAATCTTGTCATATTGGTACGGAGTTTGTATTAGAGTCTTGTACAATTATGGATACGGCGGGGCCTTGTCCCGCCATAGTAATTGTCCAAACTCTTAGAGGTCTGTATTCATATGTGGGCTGGACTGGCGTGAGTGGTATTTACATTGTTGTACGGTTGTAGACCCATTCGGGTATTATATATATATTATGACAGCCTTGTCGGCTTTGCCTTTGTTTGTTAAAAGAAAAAAATGAGTGTTATTTATCTTCCGCAGGTTACTGGTGTTGTATGGGTAGAAGGGTGCTCAGATAGGGCACCAGTCGCGGGCCCGGGGTTCGGGGCGTGAGACGTACGTAATTCCATTGAGTTCTACTTTCTAGTAGTATATGAATGAAAGTTCCTTGATTTTAAAAGTGATAGTGCCTTGGTCTTTTTATAAAATGAATGTACAGTGGACGTACATAGTACTTTTGGGTTCAAGTCCCTAATGATACATGATATGACTCTTTTTATAAAATGAATAAATGGTGGACATACATAGTACTTTTGGGTTCAAGTCCCTAATGATACATTATATGACTCTTTTTATAAAATGAATATATGGTGGACATACATAGTACTTTTGGGTTCAAGTCCCTAATATTACATGATGTGATAGTGTCTTGGTAGTTCTAAAATGAAAGCTCATTTTAATGATTTATACAAGATGTGATAGTGTCTTGGTAGTTCTAAAATGAAAGCTCATTTTAAATATTTATACAAGAGGTGATAGTGTCTTGGTAGTTCTAAAATGAAAGTTCATTTTAATGGTTTATGATGTATGACATGATAGTGCCTTGAGTTTTTCTAAAATGAAAGTTCATTTTAAAGATGTATTGAGAGTCAAAAGATGAATTAAGTTGCTCATGATAGCTATACATGCAAGTGGTAGTAATTCATTTTGCCGTTTCCCAGAAAGGGTCGGACAGTATATGTATATGACTTTACCGTGTCCAGAAAGGGCCGGGCAGTATATGTAGATGATTATACCGCGTCCCAGACAGCGCCGAGCAGTATATGTAATTATTTACAATGTTACCGCGTCCCAGAAAGGGCCGGGCAGTATAAGACTAAGTGTTTACCGCGTCCCAGAAAGGGCCGGGCAATATATGTTCACCGCGTCCTTCACTTGAGGACCGGGCAGTATAGACATTTGATTCCATGGACAAGCGGCTATGATGCGGGTATAGATAACCATAACAGTACATAATCATATGGGCAGACATTCATGATTTTGGTATGACTCTCAGTTTTTAAAAGGCATAGTTGACTCTCTATGTTTATGTCACGACCCGACCCCGGGCCCGCGACTGGTGCCCTACCTGGGCACCCCTTACATGTATACATCAGAGAATAGCAGCGGAACATACACAACTCAAAAAAATATTTAGACATTAAAATCAACAGGCTAGCCGATAAGGCCACCTTCCGTAAAATATACATAATAAAACAGTACATTTTTTTTCTTTACAACCCAATCCACAAGACATGACTACAGACCTCTAAGAATAACAACTGTGGCGGGACAGGGCCCCGCCATACCCCTGAATGTATAACAACCGACAATACCAGGGATAAGCCTCCGGAGTAATGAAGCTTCTCAACAGCTGAATCAGTGATCCTAAAAGTGAGGATCAAGAATCAGACTTACTCATGGCGTGAACGCAACCCCAAGGAGGTCGACAACATGTACCAAATATGTGAAACCAGTATCGTAGTGAAATCATAAGTCTAAAATAAACGGAGACATGTATGATAATTCATATACAAAGACACGTGCCTTACTAACAATGAGAGTAAACAAGAGTATACTTTACTGCATAAAAATAGGAGGCTCATGATCAAAGCAGGGCCACCCGCCCGCAGTATCGTTAAGCAATCCTACTCCTGGGACTATTTCACCCGCAAGGGTCGTATGGACCCGCATGAGGTATTCCTCGGATAGACTGTATCCGCCCGCATAGGTCGTGTCGACCCGCATGAGGTATTCCTCGCATAGGACTGGTCCGCCCCGCATGAGACTATTTCACCCGCATAAGCCCTTTCGGACCCGCATGAGGTATTCCTCGCATCATGGGTAGCAAATCCACGGAATATGCAAATGCCACAAACCCGGGGAATGACCCCGTAATGCACAATATATATCACTAGCACAAACAGCTATCATACATAACCTAAGCACTACCGGCTTATCATACATAACATAAGCACTGCCGCCTTATCATACATTACATAAGCAAGTTAAGAAATCCCCCTAACTTCTTATTAGTCTTATTCATATACACTCTCATTTTAGTTTACTTAAGGCACTAACATGTCATTATAAAATCCGGGAATTTAACCCAAAGTACTACGTACTTCTATTTTCTTTAAAATGACTCTTTTTCATATAAAACTTCCAAGATACTAATAACCGTAGTATCAAGTCATAACTACTTCCAAGACAAGTCACAATACCTTTTAGAAATACATTTATAGGCTTCTAAATCAAGTGACTTCTTTCTTTTAAAACTTTAAGCAATTGATGCCTTTAAAACGATTTGCCTTTCATTATTTCAAGTCGTTTATCATACTTAAATTACTTAGAGTAAACCACTCTTTTTAACTTTCCATAAAGCTATTATAACCAACTTCCCATAAAGCCGTTATACTAGCTTTATACTTTAGACAAATACATTCTTCCTTATATCCAAGGGACTTATACTTTTAAAACGAAACAAGTACCATATACTTTTAAAATACTTCAAGTCCCTTAACTTTAGTAATCAAGTTTCTTAACTTTTAGAAACTAAGATATCCTTATTATTTTTAAACAAGTGAGTTAATTCCCTAACTCAACCAACTTGGACATTCTTAAAAATAAGCCAAGGATATCAAATGAACTAAATTAGTCAAAACCTCGTACGTCTACCGTACTATATATTTACAATTATTCATGCTCAAGAGATAGGAAAGTTCCACATACCTCTTCGGTTCAATCCACTTGTTAAGTCCAATATGTCTTACATAGTATGTCAACCTATAATGACCATAATACGTTTATTAACTTCTTACTTCAAACGTAGAATATTCCAAGTGCAAAGTCACTAAATTCTACGGAAAATCGGACAGCACTTCCTTTGTTTCTACATACATTGCCAC